>CM019064.1:278667696-279957928 GCA_009667805.1 Leptobrachium leishanense | reverse complement strand
TGGGCGTCGTGGACTAAAAATTTTAAAAAGGCATCAGTCAAGCGGCCCCGGCCTTCACCGCTCTTCCTCTGATCATCCGCAGCCTCAGAAGCACCTGTGTCATCACTTGGTAACCTACCAGTGCCTGGAAAGGTGTTACACAAGTGTCGCTTTAGAGCATCCTCAAGTTGTTTCATCCTGTCCTCCCTCTGTGCGGGCAGGATGAGCGCTTCAACTTTACCCTTGTATCATGGATCAGAAAGGCTTGCCAACCAGTAATGATCCTTCTCCTTGATAGCATGAATCCTGGGGTCCTTTAGCAGGCTTTGCAGGATAAGGGAGCCCATGCAGCATAGGTTGGGGGTGGCATTAGCTTCCGAGTCTTCCTGGTCAATGAGGAGGATGACCCCATCGTGCACTTCCTCCTCCCAGCCACGTACTAGTCCTTGGGTTTCTGGGCACACAAAACCCTCCCTTGAGGAATCCCCACCCTCAATGCCCCCACTACTTAAATATTCCTCCTCCTCATCCTCCTCCTGTCTGATCTGAGGACCCGCAGGAATGCTGTCTGCGTAAAGACTGGGGCCTTGAGAGTTAAGGAAGGCCTCCTCTTCCTCCCGCTGCTCTGCCTCTAGTGCCACATCTATAATTCCCTGAAGAGTGCGCTCCAGCAGGAACACTAAAGGAATTGTGTCACTGATGCATGCACTGTCCCTGCTCACATAGCCTCCTCAAATGGTGACAGTACAGTGCATGCATCCTTGATCATCAGCCACTCCGGGGGGGAACCAAGTTGACCTAAACCTGTCCTTGTGCCATACTCACACAGGTACTCATTGATGGCCCTCTGCTGCTTGTGCAGATGCTGCAGTATTGCTAATGTCGAGTTCCACCTGGTGGGCATGTCACAGATCAGACGGCTTGTGGTAAGGTGGAATTCTCTTTGAATTTCTGCCAGGTGAACACTTGCTGGGAATGACCTTCTGAAGTGGCTGCAGACTTTTCTGGCCTGGCTGAGAAGCTCTGCCACCCCCTGGGTACCTGGTTAGGAAACGCTGTACCACCAGATTTAGGACGTGTGCTAGGCATGGTACATGCGTCAACTTATCCTGGAGTAGGGCAGAGAGAAGGTTGCTGCCATTATCACAGACGACCATTCCCATCTGAAGCTGGCGTGGTGTTAACCATCTCTGCACCTGCCCCTGCAGAGCTGACAGAATTTCTGTCCCGGTTTGGCTCCTGTCCCCTAAACAAACCAGCCCAAGCACAATATGGTATCTTTTTGCTTGAGCCATTGCATAGGCCCTGCCACGCATTGGTTTAACTGCCACTTCACCAGAGACAGAGAAGGAGGAGGAATAGGAAGAGGTGGTGGAGCAGACAGACCTCATACAAGCAGCTTTCTGGAGGCGTGGTGGATGAACAAGCTCCAGCACAGAGCCCCGTCCTGGATCCCTCCCAGCTGCAATCAGAGTTACCCAGTGGGCCTTGAAGGAAATGTAACGGCCCTATCCATGCTTGCTGGACCACATGTCTAAAGTCATGTGCACCTTGCTGCTGACTGCCTTTCCCAATGACTCCATAACATTGTCTTCCACATGCTGGTATAGTGCTGGAATGGCCTTCCGTGAAAAGAAGTGGCGTTTTGGAACCTGTCATTGTGGTACTGCACATTCAGCAAATTCACGGAAGGAAGCAGAGTCCACCAGCTGGAAAGGCAGCAGCTGTAATGCGAGTAATTTTGCTAAGCTGACATTTAGACGCTGTGCTTGGGGATGGTTGGGACTATATTTTTTCCTATGCTGCAGCAGCTGGGGCAATGTAATCTGACTGCGTACATCTTCAGCTGATGCAATGCTGTCACATTCTGAGGAAGGACCTGGTACACCCATTACTGTAGCATCATCCCTGTCAGTGGAGGTTGTAAGCAATGACATGGCAGGACATATAGTGGGGTAGAGACAGATGAGGAGGAGGTGCCAACGAGATGCGTGGCAGGTGGTCAATGGTCATATGTCGCCTCAAGCACGTGGTACCCAAGCGTGGGATGTCTTTCCACGCTTGATCCTCATCTGACATAGATTACAAATAGCAACGGTGCGGTCTGCTGCACATTTCTTAAAGAACTCCCAGACAGCAGACTTCCTGTACATGTGCTTTGAGACAACAGCGCTCAGCACCTGAGCAGCTGTGACTTCTGATGCCTTGGACTGGCTACGGTTGGTCATAGAGGACGTTCTGTCTCGTTTCTGTTGTGCATCCTCCTCCCTTGACTCTGTTCGATCAGGCACCCAGGTGGAGTCAGTGACCTCATCATCGTCATCACCCCCTATCTCCTCGTCACTGGAGCCAACTTCGCAATATGCTGCAGCTGCTGGGGGAACATGAGTGCCAGTTCTTTGTGTGTCACTGGCACCCCCTCCCTCTAGGCTGATTTTACTCCCTTCCTCAACCTCAGAGTTTGAATCAGAGCACTGGAGTTGCTACACATCCTCAAGCAGCATGTCACTCTCATTGTAGTCAAACAATTCAGCTGACTCCTCGGTGTATGATGGTGAGGCTATGGCAGGAGTAGCTGTGGACATGGAGGCTGAATTAGATGTTTTGGCAGCTGAGGTGGACTGTTAACCACTACAAGCCTGGCTGGCAGAGGACTCAGAGGAGGAGGATGGCCTGGTTAGCCAATCCTGCAAATCCTCTGTATGTTGCTGCTGCTTAAGATGGCCAGCACCAGTTAGAAACAAGGACAAGCGTGCCCCTGCAGAGGATGCACCACATCCACGACGACCAGGGGCACAGCCTTCCGACACAGAGGCTGCTTGCCCTCTTATCTGTGTCTGGGAGCGTCTGCCTGTCCTTTTTGGTGTTTCTGAAATGGTGAGTGATATATAGATTAAGGATATACAGAACTCTGATTCCACTCTTATAAAAATTGGAGATATGCAGAACTCTGATTGAACTGTGTTATCTAGATTAAAGATTTCCAGAACTCTGGTATACCTCAGTGAGACACCCTGATGGCTGGCAGCAAGTGACAAGACACAGATTAAAATTCCCGGAAACCTCCTATAAATCAATGAGACCCCCTGATGGGTGGCAGTGACAAGACACAAATTACAATTCCCAGGAACCTCCTATAAATCATTGAGACCCCCTGATGGTTGGCAGTGACAAGACACAGATTACAATTCCCAGGAACCTCCTATAAATCAGTGAGACCCCCTGATGGGTGGCAGTGACAAGACACAGATTACAATTCCCAGATATCTGCTAGAAGTGAGACCCCCCCCCCAATAGCTGCTGGCAGTGAGAAGACAAAGATTACAACAATTCCCAGACATCTTGTAGAAGTGAGAGCCCCCAATAGCTGCTGGTAGTGAGAACACACAGATTACAACAATTCCCAGATATCTTGTAGAAATGAGACCCTCCCAATAGCTGCTGGCAGTGAGAACACACAGATTACAACAATTCCCAGATATCTTGTAGAAGTGAGACCCCCCCCCATAGCTGATGGCAGTGAGAACCCACAGATTACAACAATTCCCAGATATCTTGTAGAAGTGAGACCCCCCAATAGCTGCTGGTAGTGAGAACACACAGATTACAACAATTCCCAGATATCTTGTAGAAGTCAGACCCCCTCAATAGCTGCTGGCACTGAGAAGACACACTAACAGAACAATCTCCTCTCAAAAAACACGTGCTGGGGCTGTGTGAAGCCTTATTTAGTGTGCTGCGGGACTTACCTCTGTGAGCCCATGATTGGGCAAAATTCTCTGAGCCGTGATTGGCATACTCTTGCACCTGACCTGTGGTCAGGTGCAAGGCTGTAGCAAATTACAAGCTTCAGGCCAGTGGTAAAGTGCATTGTGGTCCATTGTGGTGCATTGTGGGCGAACTCGAACTGAACACGCGGAAATGTTCGGAGTTCGGCGAAGAGCCAAACGGCCGATGTTCGATGCGACCTCCTAACAGATCGAACCGAACAGCTCATCCCTAATCTTAAAAAGGCCCCATGATGTGTGTCAGCACCTTTCCTGTATCTTGGGACATTGGAATAACGTGCCCGTTAAAAGAAAAGGAATTGACAGTTTAAGCGTATACTCAGAGACTTTATGTAATATTTCAGCTATAGAATACATTTTATTAAATGTATACTTGATAAAGACCAGATAGTTGCCTAAATTCACTAAACATAGTAATGGAAAAATGTGTTTCAATAGTGAAGGAGTGAGGGATATTCTTTTGTTTTACAATCCCAAGACACAGCAAATTTGAAGTAACTGGATAACACACCAAGGGCTATATTACAATCCTAGCGTTAAAACACGGGCACAAGGGAGGGAAAACTGCGCCCACAGTTTTCCCCCTTGCGCCCTCATTTTAACGCTGGATTACAATGCAGGTGCAAAAAAGGCTGCCTGCATTGTTTGCGGGCGTTAACCCCCGGGATGCTCGCGGCAGCACTGAGCGCAGCCGCGAGCATCCACTCGATGGAGTCGATAGGACTCCATTGAGTTTCCCCCTGCCGGTCACACGACCACTCGGATCTCCGGCCAGTCGGCGTAGTGATACCAAAGGAGAGACTGGGGGGACTTTTTCCCCCAGTCTTTCCCTGCTCCTGCCAGACGGAGAAGGCGGTTGGAGCTGCGGTCCTCGCCGCGGGACAGGAGGTGAGTATCTGAGTCTTTTTTTTATTTTTTAGATTGGTGTTAACGGATTCTGCAGAAGCGGAATCCGTTAAAACCAAGTCCTGGCTGTGGTTAACTTTCTGGTAACCACAGCCGGACGTTAGTCAGCGCTAGTAGATTGTAATCCTAACACTGATTAACACTTTGCGCTCCCCATGTTAAGTATAGGGAGCACAAAGTACAGTAACCTCGCGCTGTAAAGCGCAAGATACCAAACGCTAACGGGTTACTTGACCCGTTTGCGTTTGGATCAGAATATGCGGTAAACACTGCAGCTAACGTTAATGCTCATGCAAGTGAGCGTTAACGTCAGGAATGTAATGTGGCTCCAAGAGTTGCCATTGTTGAATATATGGCATGTTTAAATTTCCCAGGAAATGTGGGTTTACCGATGCCACAGCAGTGGGGCATTTTATGCACCCCTCAACTGTATGTGGATTGCAGAACAGGCTGCTATTATTAGGAAAACACATTATAGCTATGCAATTTATATTGAGATTTTATTAGCAGCTCCTATCAGACTGAATTCTGGATTAATTTCAGAACTGATACATTAAATTGCTAATGCTTGTGTTAATTGGACTTGCAAGAAGATTGACCTGGCTGTTCTGTGGCTGTTTGTTTGCCCATGCTAGACAACAGGATTTGTTGAGATTCACAGAATATTGCAACAGGCCTGCAACTTTCCTTACAAACTCTCTTAGTGAGTCTCTAAAGCAGGGGTCAGCAAACTTGACCCTCCGGATGATGCTCCCATCATCATCATCATCTCCCATGATGCTTAACCTCTCATTAGAGTAGCTGAGTCATGAGCTACATTAGGGAAATGTAGTTCCAAAACTTCTGGATGGCTAAGTTTGCTGACCCCTGCTCTAAAGCAATGACAAAAAATAATGTTGCAAAATGTGTATACAGTACATATATATATATATATACAGTATATATTAGGTAGGCCGTGTTAGTCCAGATGCCAAAATCACGAGTATAGCAGTCTGTAGTGATACCTTTTTTTATTGGACTAACGTTACATTTAAAATACAAACTTTCGAGAGTGTTCCTACTTGCTTGGGTTGTGGTGAAGGGCAAAAAATTTGATAAAAAGCCTCCACGCAATAATAAATTATGCTTATTATTGCAGAAGCCATTTGCACATCACAGCAATTCAAAGAACTGCATCCCAGAGCTCCTGTGCTACATTCCACATATGCAGCAAGGAACTGTGGGTAAGATATGCAAATGACATCTGTCTCACTTTTATTGCATCCTGGGTCTGTTTTCACACAGAACCCGTAAATCAATGCCATGCCATACTAGGTGGCTTTTTTTTTTAGCAGAGATCAGGTTTATGCAACTGGTCAAAGCCACTCCTGGACAGCGTGGTTTCGGGTATATTGGACCCTCATCAGCAGGAGCTAGGCATGAACAGTTGCAGTGGATGCTTGGACCCGTAGGGTGTATATATATATCCTGTGCGTTGGCTCCATTACTATCCAAAAACAAAGTTCCTTTGCCCGGTGCACCGTCTCAAATGTAAATACAAAAAGTGAGACGCACTCAGGGACTTTAATAAAAAATATAAAAATGTATTATGAAACTGTTAAAATTTACATAGTTCCGACGTTTTGGCTCTAAGACTTTATCAAGGTAAATTTTACAATGTTGCAAACATACTTTATACATAAATGCAAGGGAAGCAATTAACTCACCATCTACGCCACTTCCGGGTTCGGTTTGTGTTCCGTTCATGGGCGTGTGAGTTACTTGCTTCCCTTCTGTATATATAAAATTGTTTGTCCGTTGCCGCGCATCTGGTTTTTGTTGGCTGCTCGCGCATCCAACAGAAACCTGATGCGCCGCTTCAAACAGATGCTGGATGCGCACACAGCCTCTACCTGTCGGCCGCGGGCGCCCCAGGAGAACAGGATGCGCACGCAGCAGCCGGGTAGAGGCTGCGCGCGCATCCTGTAGAGCCGGATGTGCTCGCAGCAGACCGCTAGAGGCTGACATCCGGATGCCCACGCAGCCTGATAGGGACCTGCCGCACCCGACGCCCCCACTGGACCTGCCGCACACTAGACCCGCCGCGCGCCAGACCCACCGCACACTGGACCCTCTGCACGCTGGACCCGCCACACACTGGACCTGCTGCACGCTGGACCCGCCACACACTGAACCTGCCGCTTGTCGGACCCGCCGCACACTGGACCCTCCGCTTGTGGACCTGTCGCACACCAGACCCACCGCATGCTGTACCCGCTGCACACCGGACCTGCCGCACGCCGGACCCGCCGCACGCTGGACACCCCACACACTCGACCCTCCGCACGCCGGACCCACCGCACACTGGACCCGCCGCACGCCATATCCGCTGCACACTGGACCTGCCGCATGCCACCCCGCCGCACACTGGACCCGCCACCCCACCGCTCGCCCCACCGCTCAGTGGACCCACCACCCCGCCGCTGCCCAGTAGAACTGAAAGAGGGGATGTGTGTGTGGAGGTTTAATGAACTGAAAGAGGATGGGGGAGGGAGGGGAAAAATGAAAAACGCTGGCATGTGCGCAATAAAAAAAAAAAAGATTAGCCCTGCCACCGGTCAGTGGACGCCGCTTACTGGACCCGCTGCTCATGGGAGTTTACAATCTAAGAGAGGGAAGAGGAGCCGCTGAGTGGAGTTTACAATCTAAGAGAGGGAAGAGGAGCCCACTCACGGCAGCTTACAATCTAAGAGGGGAAAGAGCCGCATCACTATATATAAAATTGTTTTCTCAGTAGCCGCGCTGGATGAAATTGGGTGCGATAAACAACCACATCATTGGGAGCACTGGGCAGCCATATCCTCTACAACAATAGACTGCCCTCCGGGCAGGCTTTATACCTACAGGGTTATTCAAAGAGCTCCGAATTGCTTGAGAAAGGTAACCAAACGCTGAAAATCAGCGTTCGGTTACCTTTCCTGGCCATTCGGCTATCCAGAGAGCAGGCAATTCGCCAAATCCTGGCGAATTGCCTGAACATACGTGCCTGTTCGGTGCCTGTTCGAGGGCAGTGAAATCCCCATGAAAAGCACTGCTTCGGCTATTCAGAGAGCACAAACCAGCAGTGAAAGGTTCCCCTAATGCCCTGACATTCGGTGGTTTAATTCGGCAAGTTAATTCAGGAGAATCCCATAGACTTCAATGTTAAAAATATTCCCGTTTTAATTCAATATCTAATAAACCGTTCATTATAAAATTCTGCAGTAAAGAGTCTCTTTATTTATAGATTTTTTAGGATAGATATTTTAAGCATATTTCTTAATTAATTAATTTTTTTTAAAAGTCCGATTTTTTTTTTTTTTTTTTTTTTTTTAAGTTTATTTATTTTTTCTGTAACAGCCCTTTTTATTATCATTCCCTGGACCTCATATGCAAATTTCAGACATTTTCGCTCATTAGTTTCTTTGCAAACAGCGTTTCATTTTCACAGATTCACACAACTATTTTGCTCAGTTATTCACCTCCCTCGTCTGCGCTCTCGGCTGCTTCGGCTGTATTCGGCTCCTGCTCGGGCTTGGTTTTTGGCAGGTTAATCCAGATGTTTTTGTGGCTTTTCTGCGTGCATTAGGTGGGTTTTGCGGTTAGTTTTCGTCAGGTTTGCGGTAGCTTTTCCCTGCAATTCGGGGACCCTGTGGTGCTTTCTGAATACGCCGCAGGGTCACTGAAATGGGATCGGCAAAAGGAACCGAATTGAAGAGAACGAAAAGTCACCGAACGTGCGGTGACTTTTCGAATCTCTTTGAATTACCCTGCTAGTGTATATATATCCATGAAAATGCCAGCACTCCAGGGTTTTTTTGCAAAAAAGTATAAATTTATTAATCCATATTTTAATCATCACTTTGTGGATTTATATGTGGATTAAAATATGGATTAATAAATTTTATACTTTTTGCAATAAAACCTTGAAGTGCTGGCATCTTCGTGGATTGATGTGTGAAACAGGCTTATGCTGTTGCACCAGGTGAAGGACTTGTAAACCCTGAATGTAGGACACATTTGGAATTGTTATATATGTTTTGATATGTGTTATTGTTAGAACTATTTTATATATGTTTTTTTGTGTTTTTTTAAATCAAGACTTGTTTGGGCAAACATAGCTGGCCCCATTCCAGTTTGAGTGGTATTCTGCAAACATATATGGTATAGGACAGCAAGACTCCACTGAGTGTTACCACATACACTATATTGCCAAAAGTATTCGCTCACCTGCCTTGACTCGCATATGAATTTAAGTGACATCCCATTCCTAATCCATAGGGTTCAATATGACGTCAGTCCACCCTTTGCAGCCTATAACAGCTTCATCTCTTCTGGGAAGGCTGTCCACAAGGTTTAGGATTGTGTTTATGGGAATTTTTGACTATTCTTCCAGAAGCGCATTTGTGAGGTCACACACTGATGTTGGACGAGAAGGCCTGGCTCTCAGTCTCCGCTCTAATTCATCCCAAAGGTATTCTATCGGCTTGAGGTCAGGACTCTGTGCAGGCCAGTCAAGTTCATCCACACCAGACTCTGTCATCCATGTCTTTATGGACCTTGCTTTGTGCACTGGTGCACAGTCATGTTGGAAGAGGTAGGGACCAGCTCCAAACTGTTCCCACAAAGTTGGGAGCATGGAATTGTCCAAAATGTCTTGGTATGCTGAAGCATTCAGAGTTCTTTTCACTGGAACTAAGGGGCCAAGCCCAGCACCTGAAAAACAACCCGAAACCACAATCCCCCCTCCACCAAACTTTACACTCGGCACAATGCAGTCAGACAAGTACCGTTCTCCTGGCAACCGCCAAACCCAGACTCGTCCATCAGATTGCCAGATGGAGAAGCGCGATTCGTCACTCCAGAGAACGTGTCTCCACTGCTCTAGAGTCCAGTGGCGGCGTGCTTTACACTACTGCATCCGATGCTTTGCATTGCACTTGGCGATGTATGGCTTGGATGCAGCTGCTCGGTCATGGAAACCCATCCATGAAGCTCTCTGCGCACTGTTCTTGAGCTAATCTGAAGGCCACATGAAGTTTGGAGATCTGTAGCGATTGACTCTGCAGAAATTTGGCGACCTCTTCGCACTACGCGCCTCAGCATCCGCTGACCCCGCTCTGTCAGTTTACGTGGCCTACCACTTCGTGGCTGAGTTTCTGTCATTCCCAAACACTTCCACGTTCTTATAATACAGGTGACTGTGGAATATTTAGGAGCGAGGAAATTTCACGACTGGATTTGTTGCACAGGTGGCATCCTATCACAGTTCCACGCTGGAATTCACTGAGCTCCTGAGAGCGACCCATTCTTTCACAAATGTTTGTAAAAACAGTCTGCATGCCTAGGTGCTTGATTTTATACACCTGTGGCCATGGAAGTGATTGGAACACCTGATTCTGATGATTTGGATGGGTGAGCGAATACTTTTGGCAATATAGTGTAGCTGTGAGAGATCTCACACCATCCGAAGCTCCAGCAGCAGAGTACAAAGGAATTACTTGGCATCAGTAGCCATTTGGTTATGGCACGGGAATCTCAGGGGAGTCTGATAAGCAAGATTAGATGCAAGGGCCCATTTTTTTTAAATTGTGTTTATGGTGGCGATATTTTATGGCGTTAGCTGCAAGAATAACCTGAGTTTTAATTGCTTATTACTGAAACACTAGTGCCACCTTTACTGCAACACTTGGGATACGACTGAGCACGTTTTATTTTCTGTCTGATCTTGCAGTTGTTAGTAAGCTTGATTTTGTAGTCTTAAAAAGTAGCTGTTAGAGAACATTGTGGCCCCTATTACGTTCTTCGCGCAACATCGTTCGCGCAGCACAAATTTTTTTGCGCGCATCGTCCAGTGTTAGCGCGCAAAAATTAACGTGGTATACGATCTGAATGCATTTTCTCATCCATCAAAAAATAACGTTTGTAAAAACGGCGCGCAAAACGAAGTGTAATACGCGCGCAGTAACGTTGCGCACGTAAATCAGTGTGCGGACTGTTTTTTTCACGGTATTCAGCCAATCAGAATTAAGAACCTTCATTGACATCAATTTACCTTAATTGACTCACTTAAGTTTTTGCGCCTGTCAAAGTAAACTGAGTATACATGCTGCAGCAATAAAAAAACACGCACGAATTCACAATTTTTTTGTTTGGGTATGTGTAGAATGTGTAACTATACTGTGCTGTATTTTTTCGTGCTGGTGTTTTTTGTTTCGGCAAACACGTTCCGATTTGCAGTTACCACCAGCTTTTCAAAGACGTTAAAATTATACGCGCAAACGTCGTTCGTAAAAAAATCCGCATCGATTAAAATACCATCCGCGTACCAGCGCACGAACGAATTTGTGCTCACAATGTTAAGTATAGGACGCACACAGTTCATCACGCTCGCGCAGGTCCATCCACGTTAAACGATAACGCGCATCGTTTGCACGAACGTTGTAATACGACGTTCAGCGCAAAGGGATTTGCCCCTCGCGCAAATGCTCATTTGCGCACGCAAAACGCACTGCGCGAAGAATATAATAGGGGCCTTTGTATTTTGAGCTCTGACATCCTCCATTCCATATCCACCATCGAATAATAATGATTTGGGGCCAGTGTCGAAATATTGCATTGAAGCAAAGAATAAACCTATGTATTAAAGGAGTGTTTAGCAATGCCATTTGTTTGGGATGTTGCCGTTGGGGGGGCTGACAGTCAGATCCCTTTATCTGGAAGCACTGGCTACCAGTAAGTGATCAATCTATACTTTGACTATCTAGTGTATAAGCTCATATCAGTCAGGAGACACATGCAGATCTTTACCTCTTTCCATTGGGTGACATGTTTAATAGAAGGCATGAAATTATAGAAAAACATAACTGTTCAACATTCCAGCTAGAATTCCAGATTCCAGCAGGGGGTAACAGACGTGTAGTTCTTCGATTATACATCCCTCTCTTTTATCCGCAGTTTTATGGATTTAATTATTTTACGTTTACTGCAATTCTCGGGACCAGAGGGAATTGTAAAATGTGTTCTTTACGGAGACTGGCTTCTACTCCTACACAGAGAATGTCACTGTTATGTTCTGGTGGCTAAATGTATAGAAAATAAGTAAATTTACATGTACTTTGGCTTGCCTGCAAAAGCTCCTCTTATGCCTGCATTCCCAGACCTGCACCAGATTACATTTCTCAATTTCTTTGGTTTATGAATTAACTATGAGAATTTATAATAGTAAATTTTAAAAAAATGGCAGGTCTGGCATTTTAAGAAGATGCAGTGGGTTAAATATGATATTCCTATTCCGTACCTGCTGTAATTCAAGGAGTGTCTGATGACTGGTGGTTTAAAGGCATGTCCTTGCATCTGGTGTATGCGTTATACATGCTACTAAAATGCTTCTGGATCTGCACTTTGACTCAGTCATAAAGAATGTCAATGGTGTTGGAAGAGACGTGATAGATATAGGAGACTTCTGCTCATATAGGAGACTTCTGCTCGGATAAAAAACAAAGCTAAAGTAACATTCGTTCATTAGATTCGCCACTTTGCCATTTCTTTGATTTGTTATTCAGATGAATTGCTGAAAATCGTGTTTTGTACAAAAGCACTAGCCTATTAGAAACCTATGCTTTTGGGCATCGATGTACTTATGGATAGTAGCTGGACACAAATGTGTATATTCTCCTGCATTAACATACATCAGACTTGGTTTAAAGTGCTGTATTACCTGGACAGTTATTCTATGGGCAGGGTTGCTTTTCCTCTTGTATCATGTACGTCTCCTGTTTGTGCTACCCCATTGTAAAGCGCTACGGAATCTGTTAGCGCTGTGTAAGTATTTGTAACTTTAACATTCGAGATCCCAATACACCATGCAACACGCACGTAATAAATGTAAGGAAGAATTGGCAGAACGGTAAAATGGTAACACAAGAAGGAACAGAAAACCCCATATGAAATAACCCATGTTGTTAGCTAATTAAAAATGTAGAGTTCTGTGGAATTTATTCAACCTGCTGAACGTCCCCCCTTAAACTCGTGCTCAAGATAAACAAATGGCAAAAATTCTACATCTGGATATGGAAAGGGGCTCCGTCCCGATTTGGTCTTAAATGCAGTAAGGTGACACTGTAAACACCCCTTTTATTTACCTTAACACAAAATATTCACTATTTCTGCAGAAGAATACAAAAGAAAATTAAATCCCTACAATAAATTCAGATTTGTGTGGGTGACAAAAATGCAAGAAGTCCAAAAATGATGGACAAGATTTTTGTTTAACAAAAGGACATGTAAAAACATATGTAGCGCTGTTTAAAACTCTGTTGATGTATTGCTCGGGTTTGGCCACCAGGGGGAGACAAGCGCAATGTAGAGTATACTGGACACGACAGGACTACGTTTTCCATCATGCTTTGCGGCGGCGACAGGAAGTGGGTGGGAGAGAGCGAAGGACATCCGCAGCCTCTTGCGAAGGAGAGCCAGTGTGAGCCGAGCGACGAAAGGTGGAAGACGCACGTGAGACTGCCAGAGATTAAGACCAGGCCGGAGAGCAGGAGCTGCCTTGCGGGTGCTGATAATCAGAGACAGTGCTGGCGGAGATCTATCCACACATAGCTGAGAGGTTTTTGCGCAGACACAACGTTCCAGTTTGGACCCCGAGTTAGGAGACCGCGATGATCCACTGGGAGTGCAGGCGGTAGGCCGTAATTCTCGTTACCAAAATCGGACAAGCAGGAGAAGCGGATCCGGTGGCACAGAGTTCCAGTATAACCAAGCGGAGAGAGATCCTTGATCGGACAGTGGAACAGATTGTCTAGCGGATGGGTGAGAGGCCTTCCAGGCCGCAGTCAAAGTTTAAACCAAGCACGCTGCAGTATTGTTTAAATCTACAGGGCCCCAACGTGACTAGTCGAAGATTTGCTAAATCCATTCACTGGCCAGTTGAATATAGTACCCGGGTACCCGAGAACACACACACCTTTTTGGGACACTACTCTTATGGGACTTACACTCCAGAAACGAAGGGGTTAATCTTTACTTTTTGCCACCGCGTGTTTCCCGCATTACGAAAAATCCTGTCGTTCCTATACCGTAATTGTATTATATGTGTCACTTTATTGGGATCAGTAAAGTATATAATTTATAAAATCCACAACAGTGCTGGTGTATATTTATTCCCTAGTGCGGAGAGACTAACCCGAGGTTTATTCAGCGGCTCCTCCGGGAGTGAGCACTACACATAGTCCCTTTCTTTTGGGGTTTCTACATTTGAAAACGATATGCTTTTATTGGTCAAACCATGCCAGTATATACGACCAACAACAAGAACTTCTTAAATTGCTTCAAATAGGTGTGCTACCCCTGACCAGACAGTCATTCTTCTGTCCTTGTTAGGAAAATCAGATGCTTTGGTGGACCGTGATTTAAATTAAATTTTTTAACGTTTACTTTTTTTTTTTTTTTAAAAACATACATATAGGGAATTCCCAAAATCAGAACAAAGTATTGTACCTACTTTGAGAAATATGTATTTAGGGGGTTATTCAAAGAGATCCGAATTGTGGCCAACAGTTAACCAAACACTGAAATTCCGCGTACGGTTACCTTTCCTGGCCATTCGGCCATTCAGAGAGCAGACAGTTCGCCAAATGTTTGGCGAATTGCCTGCACAAACGGTGCCTGTTCGAGGGCAGTGAACCCCCCATAGAGAAGCAATGCTTCGTCTATTCAGAGAACACCAAACAGCTGAGAAAAGTTGCTGAAATGCCCTGCTGTTCGGTGGTTTCATTCGACAGGTTTATTCAGGAGAATCCTATAGGCTTCAATGTTAAATATATTCCCATTTTAACTCAATATCTAATAAACCGTTTTATATTATATTCTGCAGTAAAAGGTCTCTTTATTTATAAATTGTTTAGGATCTTTTAAGCATTTTTTTTTTAATTTTTCTGTAACTGCCCTTTTTATTATCATTCATTGGATCTTATATGTAAATTCCAGGCATTTTCGTTCAGTAGTTTTTTTGCAAACAGCGGTTCAAATTTCAAACATTCAAGCAAACAGTTTTTTTTTTCCACCTCATTCGTCTGCGTGTCGGGTTTTTCCGGCGGCTGCTCTGTGCTGTGATCGGTGGCTGGTCGGGTTTCTCCAGCGTGTTCAGCGGGGTTAATCCAGCTGTTTCTGCGGGTTTCGGTGAGTGTTCAACGGGTTTGCGGCAAGTGTTTTGCGGGTTTTCCCTGCACTATGGGGGCCCTGTGGTGCTTGTTGAGTACACCGCAAGGTCAGCAAAATAGGATCGCCAAATCGCCCCGAAGTGCAGGGAACGAAAAGTCACCGAACTTTCGGGGATTTTTCGATTCTCTTTGAATAACCCTGTAAGTTTGAAATAATTTGTGATATAAATAATGTTGACAAAACTAGGGGTGAAACAACTAATCGATAATGAGAATAATCGATAATGAAAATAGTTGACAACTAATCAGTTGGTCGATTTAAGCTGTTTGTGTAAAGCACACATTGTTTAGAGTTAGGCGACAAAGTTAAACATTATTAACCTCAGACACTACTTTGGAGCTTATTGGAGAAGATGTGTTGCTGTGTTACTGCGTATGATTTAGTTCTAGGGTTATGGTGGACAACACTAGCTTGTTTTTATTTAGGTAACGACAGTAGCAGAACTATCACGCAGACTGTGGGGTGTTACCACTGGGTGCTTGGAGCTTTATCACCAGGGTTTTATCCTTACATGGAGCTGGGAGCCTTGGCCACCAACCCTCCCTGCCTGCCTCCTGCCCTCACTCCAGTCCCTTCCTCGCAAACTCACTCCCAAACTCAGGTCCAGTCTCTTGCTCAAACTCACTCCTTCTCCTCTCCAGACCCCCCCCCCCACTTACTTTGTTCATGAAATCATTTTAAAGGGACACACTACACACCCTGACCAATTTAAGCTTCTTAACATGGTCTGGCTGTGCGCAGTGCCCCCACCTTCTCACCCCACTTTGAGTGCTGACCTCATCATGTCTATATCAGAGCAATTGTAACCTAATCTGTGAGTATATAACAGGCAGAGTGTGTGTGTGTGTGTTTGAGCAGAGTGTGTGTGAGCATAGTGTGTGTGTGAGCAGAGTGTGTGTGTGAGCAGAGTGTGTTTGAGCAGTGTGTGTGGGAGAGCATTCTGTGTGTGTGTGTTTGAGCAGTGTGTGTGTGAGCAGAGTTTGTGTGTGAGCGCAGAGTGTGTGTGTGAGCATGTGTGTGTGCGAGCGCAGAGTGTGTGAGCGTGTGTGAGCAGAGGGGTGTGTGTGAGCAGAGGGGGTGTGTGTGTGTGTGAATAGAAGGGGGTGTGGGTGTGAACAGAGGGGGTGTGTGTGAGCAGGGTGTGTGTGTGAGCAGAGTGGGGGAGTGAGCGGTGTGTGTGAGCAGAAGGGGTGTGTGTGTGAGCAGAGGGGGTGTGTGTGTGAGCAGGGTGTGTGTGTGTGAGCAGAGTGGGGGAGTGAGCGGTGTGTGTGTGAGCAGAAGGGGTGTGTGTGTGAGCAGAGGGGGTGTGTGTGTGAGCAGGATGTATGTGTTTGAGCAGAGGGTGTGTATGAGCAGTGTGTGTGTGTGTGAGCAGAGGGGGTGTGAGCAGATGGTGTGTGTGTGAGCAGGGTGTGTGTGAGCAGGGGTGTGTGTGAGCAGAGGGTGTGTGTGTGTATGAGAGCAGAAAGTGTGTGTGTGTGTGAGAGAGAGCAGAGAGGTGTGTGTGTGAGGAAGGTGGTGTGTGAGCAGAGGGTGTTGTGTGTGTGTGTGTGTGTGTGTGTGCGCACACACAGAGGGTGCAGCTGAAATGGGCTGCGGAGATTTGAAGTTAACGTGGGAGAAATTTACTTGGGGGCTGTGGAGCTCTGTGATACGCTTATACACACCACACATTGCTATGAGTTTTATTGCTGTGGAGCTCTATAATGTGCAGTTTGTACAAGTGTATCAGTAATGTACAGCATCTTTATAAACCTGAAAACTGATCGGCATTTGCAACAAGGACTTTCTGTGCTGCAGTCTTAGCTGCAATGAGTGGGTGATGGCAGTTGCAGCAGAGCGGTCACCATCTGTAAGTTTGGAGGGGGCACAATGAATCCCCCAATTCGCTGTTGGATCCCGAGTGGATTTTCTTAACTCAGTAAAATAATTTAGAAAATTGTGTGAATAAATTAATTCTTTAACACCACAATGTACATGTTGGTTATGCGTGTTTTTTTTGGGGGGGTTGACCTTTTATGGGCATGGCACAGGGGGCCCCATTAGTTGTCAGTCCGCCCCTGTCAGGAAGAAAGCACATGAGCTTGAGCTCCGCACGCTGCATCAATCCATCACTCTGACCAGGTGCTCGCGTACCTGCTGTTTGAAAAGTACCCAAGTTACACGAGATACATAACGTGTGTATGTACGCACAAACGTTACATACACTACACAAATTGCAAGACAAAAAATATTGTAATTTTTATTATTATCTGATTAATCGATTATTAAAATAATCGTTAGTTGCAGCCCTAGACAAAACTATACAAGTATAACAAGTCTATTCGCTAAAGGTGAAACTCAGGAGAATGACTGGAGAAGTGAAAATTCTAGGTCAAAATAGCCAAACCAGAAAAATTCTCCTATTTATCTCACTTTCCAAATCGACTATCTGGTCTAGATTGTTCTCTTCTCCTGCGTTTCACCTTTTAGTGAATAGACCTGAATGTCTTTTAAATATTTTGGGCAATTTTCATAATATACTTTTAGATATGTATTATGTAAGAATGCTTGGTATAAAATGAAAGCATTAATTGACCGCTAAAAAAAGGTTTATATATCTATGTGTCTAAGCATGATACAATTTAAAGGAAGCTGTATGATGGCAGAATGCTCAAAACGTGCCTGACCTACAGTGAGAATTTTTTTAAATGTCATGGCACTGAAAGGGTTAATGTTTATTATCCCCACGTCCTGTCATGAGAAGCCCCTCTCTTTCTTGAAGTGTTAAGATGAATCTATTCTATACCAATATGAATTAATATAACCTGTCACATGAGGTTACAATGCAATGAATTCAAGCTCGTAGCGCAGCTGTATACCTTTTACGTGCATCCCATGGCTTAACAGATGCACATTTATTGCAGCCATAACTCTGAAATACTTCAAATAAAGTCACATTGCCTATTTAGTTTGTTTACACAAGGATTGCAAACACATACCCCAGAGTATGATTTGGTTGTTAATTCACCTTGAGTACCCACCTGCACTTGAAGAGTTAATAGCTACAAAGAGAGACATTCCAGGGTTAATTTTTTCTTGTGGCATGTCATGCGTTTCTCACTGCATAGTTTCAGCAGAAAAGAGAGGCTGTTACTTAAGCACGTTAGAACCACAATAAAAGTATGCAATGAAATCCCAGTCCTGTCAGCACTGCAATCAGTCAAAATTACAAATTACAATTGCTAATTAGCCGGAGAGGAGCCATATTTTCCTTCCTGGCACCCATCTGTGCGTAATATTTTTGGATTCTTGATTCATACCTTTATGCCATTACTAGCTGTGTTACAGGCCGTAGCTTTCAAACAGTGTATAACGTACAATGTCTTCAACAAGCACCGCTGAATATAAAACCTGTTATTGCCCACCTGGTATTCATATTGTCATAAAGCTTTCAGCCAAAGCCAGCTGGATTTCTGCATTTAATGCTGGATTTTATATACCTTTGTTTTCGCAGTTTGTACATGGTTTAGGAGCAAAGTCGCAATTTATTAAAATTAGGTACCTTAGGGCCGGCATTTGCAGCATCGTCTTCTGAAAGCATGTTTTGTTTTAAAGGAGTCTACTAAATCAAGTGTATAATGTAAATACAAACAGGGTTATTCAAAGAAAGGTGAAAACCAGGAGAACTGGCAGGAGAGCAATCTAGACCAAAATAGCCAATTTGGAAAGTGAGATAAATGGGAGAATTTTTCTGGTTTGGCTATGTTGACCTAGAATTTTCACTTCTCCAGTCATTCTCCTGAGTTTCACTTTTCTTTGAATAGACCTGATAGTCTAAGAAGCAGGTAGAAAAAGGAAAGTGTTACATTCAATTGGCCATTTCCTGATTCCTGACATCATCATTTTTATATCTGAGAACTCTCCATTTTTCCTGTCAGGATCCGGATCCATGCCCGCTCTTGAGAGCAACATCCTGCTCATCTCCAGAACCTGGTTTTGGCTGAGCTTAACCCCTGACAGCGTTCTTCATGCACAGTTAAACACAGATCACATGACTCACCTGAATAAAGGGCTACGCCCCCTGATTACTATGGCTTCAGCTTTGTAGGTCAAACCTTGACAGAGTGTAAACCTGTGCTCTGTAATCTGCCCTGAAAACGAAACACGCTGTTTTACCGTGATCCCCTATCCATCAATCTGTTCCTGTATGTGATTCCAGCAACTTCATCTCGTATCCTCAGTTACTGCTCTGGTCAGTCTCAAGTTTACTCACCCTCCTCCACCCATACTAGTGTGTGTCTGTGTGCAGATTACCCCGGTACCACCCCGGACCCGGCACCTGACAGCTCCCCTGGGAGCACCAAGAATGATAATTCCATTTTGTGTAGTATCTTGGTAGCTTCCAATCCTTACCCATCTTTCTTTTCCGGTTAAGGAACTGATGTTCTTAAAGCCACCATAAACACAAAAAAAACAGGAATACAGTACCCACAGCGATGAGGCTTCCACAAGGTAGCCCTGGTGGCCTCTGGTAGTGAAAACCAAACAGGGAGTTTTGTGCAGCTAGAATGTAAGACATGTGCTTGAATGGAGGATGGGTGGAATTTGTGGCAAGATTGGTCTCGGCACCAAAACCACCACATTACCGTCACTCTACAAGAGGGCAGACGTATACACTCGCATACACTCATTCCCATCCTGCTTAATCAGTCACTTTCATCCTACTCCGCCACACACTTCCATCTCACAAAACCAAATATTTCTGCCACACTCACAAAAACACTCCCATCCCACACAGCCAACCATATATGCCCATCTATCTCAGCCAAACGTTCCCATCCTACGCTGCCCCACACCCAATCTCATCCCACCTGGCCACTCATTCTCATCACAAACTCACATCTGTTTCACTCAAAGAGTCCGATCCTACTCAATCTACCACATTTTATTACAGACAGCTAAACAGACAAGCACACATAGCCCCACAAAACACTCATAGAACACACACTCTTGGGAAGCTTATAGGGATGGCAAAATTAATCTTGGCATGTGCATGCCAACCTTTTTGCACCTGCAAGGAGTGCCCCATTTATAGTTCTTAGTCATCTGGAAATCCCATCATAGATGAATATGTACTGGCTTCTTAGGAATGGACATGCTCTGACTGAACATATAAAAGATATCTTATATAGAAAATCACTACTCCCAGGGCAGACTGTTCAAGGATGCGAGGGGTATAGTGCATGGCTGTGAGTGGAGCGTCATGCGGTTCCCTCCCCAGCACTGACGACGCTACCCTAATGTCCTTTCTCTGTCCCTGCTCAGCACCAGTCTGGCTCCGAGCAGTGGCTTCAGTCACAGTTGCCTAACATCCTGGATGTCATCTTTTGCTATGGGGCAGCCACCTGACCGCAGGAATAATAAAAAAAAGGACTTTTAGCTGAAAGTGAAAACAATAAGGCTGGGGTCAGACGAACGCAGTTTTAACGTGCGTTTAGCCGCACGAAATCACGGCCGTGCTAGCAGCAAATGACGTCCAATGCCGGGCAGCATACGACAAACGGCTGCACGAACGTTCGTCCGTGCAACGCGAGTGGCAAACGAACGCATTTTTTCGAGAACGTCAAACCGCTAGTACGGACGTACAGAGTGCGCTGCGGCCGCATAGCGGCGTGTTTGCGTGATTGGGAGATGTCAGACGCTGCTCATGTCCGGCCAACATAACGTCCAGACGCAAAAAGGGTTTTATTGATGATCCGTAGAAAATCACGGCCGAAAATGCGCATCGTATGACCGTTATCGCGTATTCCGTGAAAAAATACGTCCATTCGTTCGAACGCACTTTTTCACGGACAACGTGAAAAATGCGTTCATCTGACCCTAGCCTAAACGGTTGAATAAAGATGCTAATATTTTTCTTTACATTGAATCCTATGGGATTCACCTGTTTAAACCTGTTGAACTGAATCACCGAAAATCTGGTTATTTCACTGACACCTTGCTGCAGTTCCGCGTGCTCTGAATAGATTAACCATTACTTCTCTATGGACAATTGACCGGTTTCTGAATAGCCGAACTGGCACAAAATTTCACCGTACGGTGAAATTCACAGTTCTGTGACCTTCGGTGGCAAGTTCGGCTCTCTTTGAATAAACCTTTTAGTAATCAAGGCCAAAAGTTAAGAACCAAAAGAAATTCTCACTAATGATAAAATCCAAAAAATACTCTATTCCATGCACAAGAAATGGCTTACAGTGCATATGTGGGCACCTGTTCCAACCAATCTGTTAATAAGGAGTTTATCGAGAAGTATTAGCATCTCCTTTACATGTGAGCACGGCTCATAATATTATTAACTCGCTAAATGATAACAGTAGCGATGGTAGGAATCCATAGAGAGTTGTGCAAGGCCTTCATTATATCATACCCCATCTCAGAGCTGCCAAACTCACGGCCCTCCAGGTGTTGATGCCTACAATTTACAGAATTCTTTCAATGCAATAGGTGTCCAGGGAATCATGGGAGTTGTAGTTCAGAAACATCTAGTTGGCTGGAGTTAACCAGCCCTGCCCTATCTAGTGGGAACATGTAGCCCCAGTGGAAGGACATTGGAGAACTATTTGTCCTTTGCTCTACAGGCAGAGAAGGCAACTGATTGCACTGTCCACTTCATCGTGGAATGAGGGGTCTGTTATGGATTTCAGCCAAGGGTAAGAGCTATGTTACATTGGCCATCTGAAATCTTCAGTTACAGGCCCATGAATCCCAAAATCCACCTCCTCTCCAGTATATATTTTCCATAATTTTCCAGTTTTAATATGTTCTTTACACATGCTGTTTCGTAGTGGATACTACACCAGCTCTAATAATATAAGAGGAGAGAACTGCAACAGAATACTAAGTCATTTCGAGTTTTCATGATCTTGTACCGGTAAATCTTCAAGATTTTGACATGCTGTAGTTATAATTAATTCAGTTAGCACCTTCATATCTGTCATGGCAGTGAGATGGACGACCGTTGTGTATGTGATACATTTGCAGTGTATCTCACACACATCCATAAGTTGCCAGTAAACCAGTGCACATTACAATTAATCTGTTTCTACTTAACACAGATTTGAACGCTAAACTCTTGATGACTCTGTCGCTTTAACATTTGGAAACATTGGACGTAAGGGTTTTAACACCCAGCTGGCTTGTTCAATCCACTCATTATTTTTAAGTGTCTCATTTAATAGATATCTCTGTAATTATTTTTTTTAAACCATTTCTTGTGATCTGTATATTATGCAGTATTCATCCACCATAAAAAGGAGGAGAAATAAAAGGACAAAACTGGACATTTGGTCCAGAATGAGATTTTTGTGTATTGAAAAATAAATTCAACAAATACTATATATCACATAGAAATACACATTTTGTGTATGGTATATATACAGACTATTATGAGTGAGCATACATGTGGAAAATGGTGTTTACCTTCACCATGTTGCATTTGGATTAATAATTTAGCTACTGTTTTACATATTATTAAGAAAATTATTTTCATAATTTTGTGATGTCCCTAGAGGTACTGTACAATTGGAACATTCAATGAGCATTGTGGTTAAATTAAATGCATGTTTCACTAAAGGGTCTATTCACAAAGCAGTGTTTTGTGTTTTGCTGCAATTCAACACTTTTCGGTGATTCCATATTCACTATTTAGCAAACGGTCACTGTATTTTTCCTAAAATTGGAATCGCAGAAGCAGCTATCATTGAATTGCACCGGTAACTGGTGAATTGCGCCAAATTAGCACCAGCGAATTCCACCTAATAGAAGTATAAATCAACAAGATGTGTCCAAATCATAATAAAAGTCCTTTGGGAAAAAAAAGTTCTGGTACAAAATTAAAAAAAGTCTTTTAACCCCTTCACTATCAATATTGAGATATCGTGGGTTGCAAAGGCACCATCTGGTGCCCCAATATCGAGCTATCTCGATGTGCTGTTCGACAGCCCAAAAGCAAATGAAATTTGTTTGCTGCAAACAAATTTTGTTTGCTTTTGGGCTGCAGAAGGTGCCCCCAAAGTTTTAGCCCTGTGGGCATAATGCCCAGAGAGTTAAAACTGTGTAAAATCAGCAAAAATGAATGTTGGACCTGTGCATTCAGCAAGCTGATACATTGTAGCAGTGAAACACACAATGCAACTGTAACTCAATTTGGCACCATCTACTGGCCAAAAATGTTAGTACGGTAAAAAAATATATATTGGGGTAACCCCGATACAGTGGGGTTACCCCAATCTATGCAATAGATCAACTTCAAAGCATACACTTCGATGAATCAACCTAAACATAATGGAGGGAGAGAAAGAGGTATAGTGCAATATTTTAATACATAAAATTTGAATATAAAAAGTCAAACAGAAACTCACAAGCGAATAGCACATAATAAAATGTGCATATTAGCATTAGCCTCAGTGGCTCAGACCTCCCGATAATCTTTACCCCCAGTCAAAAGTCCACAGCAAAGTAGAATGAAGCACCACAGGAGAGGTCCACAAGGAGAGTCTTTCTGCACACCAGGATGTCGCTCTACGCGTTTCGTATGGGTTACACCCTACTTCATCAGGAGCCTATTCTCAAATGACTCTAGATCCCATATAAAGAGTGGACCAATAATTAAAACTTTAATGATAAAATTCACCTGATTAAACCGGCGAATTGAAACACCGATAATCAGATCATTTCACTGGAATTTCAGTGCAATTTCGTGTTCTGGGAATAGAAGATACAATAGTCTTCTATGGGCAATTTCGGTGCTGCCAAATTGCAGCGAATTGCACTATATTTTGCTGTCAATTGGCCAGTATTTGGCGAATTGACAGCTTAGTAAATATATGAATTTGCCCAAAATTGCACCGAACGGTGAAATTCACCATCCGGTGCAATTTGGAGGTTAGTGAATAACCTCTTAAATGTTTTTGGCAACTGAATGACTCATGTTCTTGATACAACATGACTTTTTTCTTTTTAGTCACAGGCTATAAATATTCCCTGATGGATAGTCATAGTGGTGACTGCCACAATATTTCCCTGAATTAGACAATGTTAAAACTCAAATTTTACTGCTGTTTTTTTTCTTTTTTAAAACTATTTTACAACATCCTTTTTATTATTATACAAAACTGACACATATGCCTTGTACTTCAATCAGCAGAAATATGAATTGGCCATGAGGTACATCAACCTCTTAAGAAAAAGGATTATTAACATGAGCAGAACATTAAAACGTCAGAAGAGAATCCTGCATGCCACTTATTATTATTTGACGTATCTTTTAAACAAATACCAGAAATATACTTTCTTTTCAAATAAAATAATAAATAAGAACTTAACTTTACGGTGGAGATCGCATGTGACAATAATGTCAGCATAATACAAAAGTAGCCTCTTGCACTTGTATGGAAAAAAATATTAACAAATAAACTCTAATGAATAAAGCAGTTCCATGAAGCTTGAGAATACGTATTTCCAAACATTTGACTTAAGAAAAGCAAAAAGTATTCCAGGCGCACCTAAACAGTAAATTAGTATATTATTCCAAATGCATTTTGTATAGCAGCAATTTTGCGAAAAGTATAAATGTGTAGAGAAAACACACTAAAAGTAATACTTATATTTCAAGTTGCTATGAATTCTTATTCCTCCTTTTCGGTGTTGGATTCTTCTGGTTGAATACAGGATAGTTGCATGAATTCCTGGATAGCGAGGAGATATTCCTAGTGCATACGATACTCGGAGCAGGAAAAAGAAAAACTTTTTTTATATATATAAATAAGCAGCAGAGCAGGTTTCTAGTAGTATAAACTAATTTATTTCAATAAAAAATAAGCCATATGGCAAGGCAATAAAAATGCATAAAAGCATAAAAAATAGTGAACAATCTTAGGTAAGGATCACATAGGCTAGGGTCAGACGAACGCATGTTTCACGTCGTCCGTGAAAAAGTGCGTTCGAACGAATGGACGTATTTCTTCACAGAATACGCGATAGCGGTCATACGATGCGCATTTACGTTCGTGATTTTGTACGGATCATCAATAAAACACTTTTTGCGTCTGTACATTATGTTGGCCAGACATTAGCAGCGTCTGACCTCTCCTAATCACGCACACACGCCGCTAGCGGACACAGCGCACTCTGTACGTCAGTTTTTAGCAGTATCACGTTCTCGAAAAAATGCATTCGTTTGCCGCTTGCGTTGCGCAGCCGCACTTTCGTGCGGCCGTACTTCGTATATTGCCCATCATTGGCTGTTATTTGCTGCTACTACGGCCGTGATAAAGTGCGGCTGCACGCGAGTTCACACTGCGTTCGTCTGACCCCAGCCAAAGAACGCGTTTTCGCCTACCGGCTTCCTCAGTAAGTGTCCTTAACATTAGGGTAGTCTCTGATAGAAAAAAGTTTTTGACTTTTTTCTGCTGCTTATTTATATAAAAAAAAATATAAAAAAAAAAAGGTTTTTCTTTTTCCTGCTCCGAGTATCGTATGCACTAGGAATATCTCCTCGCTATCCAGGAATTCATGCAACTATCCTTTATTCAACCGGAAGAATCCAACACCGAAAAGGAGGAAAAAGAATTCATAACAACTTGAAATATAAGTATTACTTTTATTCTATTTCAGAGTGCTTTCTCTACACATTTATACTTCTTTCCCAAAATTGCTGCTATATAAAATGTATTTGGAATAATATACTAATTTACTGCTTAGGTGCGCCTGGAATACTTTTTGCTTTTCTTGTTCTGTCGTATCCTTGGAGGTGTGTGGACACTTTGTATTCTACCACGGCGGCACCCCTTTCTAACGTTTATTTAATTGATATATACTTAAAGCACATAGAAGCGCTGCCTCCACATTCACACTATTTAAACATTTGGCTTAGCAATTACTTCCATCACAAGGAAAATCGATAACTCTTGGAAGGTTCTATTAACATCTTTTTAATAGTAGATCATAGAATGATTTTCAATGACGTACTGGGAATTTCCCATTTCACTTTGAGCATCTATTTGTAAACATACTCTATTTTAATTCATGACTCCGGAAACCACATTGTTTTTGTTCTATCAGAAATCAAAATTAATTGAATAAGTGCAAAATCAAAGCATAATTAGCTATCTGATGGCTACATGGATACCACACATTACATACCAAACAATAACACAGCAGGGCTAAAATGGACATCTATTATTTTCCTTTTGAGTAAGCTGCTGAGTCCCAGGTCCAATTTATGAAGTGCCAGACTTTGCTGTTTAAAATATTTTTATAAAATAAAATATATATTTAAATAATATAGCATTACATGAATAAATGATTCTAACTTCCCTGACATTTCTAATTAAAGCTTAAACATTCAAAAATGAATCATAAAAATGCAATGTTTCCAAGTTTTGCAGAGCATTACATAGGCTCTCCTTATATTAACCCCTTCCACAAAATTACTTAATAAGACATACATTCAAAATATGTTTGAATGAATTCCTGTTATTATTATTAACCCCTTAACGCCGCAGGACGTACCATTATGTCCTGCATTAGGTGGACTTTAACGCCGCAGGACGTAATGGTACGTCCACGGCGTCTGCAGCACCCCTCCGGCCATACTCACCTCCTCCGGTCGCTCCCTCGCTGCTCTGACTCCCGCAGAGTCAGATCGGCGGGTTTCACTCCTCCCGGTGCACTGACCTCATCGTGCCGGGTGCGATGACGTCAGTTTCAGGCGTCCCCCCCAGCCGGAGCAGGGGAAGCGCCTGGAGGGGAGGGGTGGATCCTTTGGATGCCTCTATCTCCCCATCACCGGGGACTAGGAGGCTGTGGCCAGCATCGCTGGAAAGGTCACAGCCTGACCTTTCCAGCGATGTAGGGGTTAACCCCTTAGTTGCCAGGTCGCGGTCTGGCATCAATCGGTGCAAGACAGTGGCCTTTTTCCAGTGGGGGCCGCCATCTTGGATGGCAGCCCCACCTCTGGGCCCCCCAAAAACTGACTCATCGCGCCATGCACGATGATGTCAGTTAACCGGGGAACCCCCTAGCTGCAAAGGGATTTCCTAACGAATTCCCATAGAGGAGAGAGGGGGGTTCTTTGAACCCCCTTATCTCCTGATCGGTGGCAGCTAGGGGGGTCATGTCTGATATTGCTGGAAAGGCCAGAGCATGGCCTTTCCAATGATCTCAGACATGACCATGTTATAAGTAAACTAAAAGTGTAAACAATTAAAAAATAAAAATAATTTAAAAAAATAATTAATTAATTAATAAAAAAATAAAAACTTTTTTTTAATGCAGCACTATTTTTCACATTTCATTTATAATGTGAATAATGATGCTTCACTAATGATTTTTTTTGGGGGGAGGGTTTCTAAAATCATGCAATTTCTCCCAAAAAAAAAATGGGTTCCCCGTTCTAATTTTTTAACAAGTCTACCCCATAGCATATGATCGCAAAGGTTTGGATAATAAAATTAACAAAAAAAAAATACTTTACACACTGTGGATGATTGAAATTTTATTGAAAATTCTCATTTTTTAAATATTTTTTACATTTTTTGTTATAGCATTTTGGAAGAGCATGACATATACATATAATAATGATACATTATTAATCTTCCGAGTCTGCCGGAAAGAACGATATATAATTTGTCTGGGTGGTATAATAAAACGTGACTTAAAACCGCATTTAAAAACGGTCAAAATGAGCTTAGTAAACTTCTTCCAAAACAGCGCCGAAGTTGTAAAATGACTCCCATTCTTAAGGGGTTAAAGCAAATTCTAAAGACGTGTTGGATTTAATTATCTTTTTTTTATTTTATTTTATTTTGAGAAAGTATTTTACCAGGAAGGATACATTGAGATTTCTCTCGTTTTCAAGTATGTCCTGGGTGGCGAGTATGTACCGTTAGGTGTCCTGCCCAAGGAAACTTACCGGAGAGGTGCTCTTGCCGGGTTCTTATAGTCTTCACGATGCCACATGTACCTTTAATTTTTTCCACACTATGTGCAGTGCATACCTGAGGAAATTGCATCATCATAGTGTTTGTGTAATTTGCCACCTCTTTGATTCTACATGGTATTTGGGACAGAAGATAAAAGTCACCAGCACAATCATTAAAAGTAAAAGTGGCATAAATAAAATTGAGGACATTTTATA
This sequence comes from Leptobrachium leishanense, assembly GCA_009667805.1. Lineage (NCBI taxonomy): Eukaryota > Metazoa > Chordata > Amphibia > Anura > Megophryidae > Leptobrachium > Leptobrachium leishanense. The sequence goes on along the minus strand of CM019064.1, from coordinate 279,929,827 downwards.
TTATTACATAGAGTTGCGGAAGCAATATTGGCCTAGCCCTGAGGTTGGACCAGCAAGGCTATCCGACTGTTAGAACAATTGGCATTGTAAGACATTATGACCCTTTTACTGGGTTAACTCTTTGGGGATTGTAGACAAATAAAACACACAGACAAGAATAAGTAAAAATAATTTATTTATTTTTTTGAGAAAGGATTTTTACCAGGAAGGATACATTGAGATTTCTCTCGTTTCCAAGTATGTCCTGGGTGGCGAGTAAGTACCGTTAGGTGTCTTGCCCAAGGACACTTACTGGAGAGGTGCTCTTGCAGGGATCGAACCCATGCCTCCACGGGTTCTCTCCACGCAGAGCAGTGATGTTACCTCTACTCCAAATATTGTTTGTCAAATTAGACTACTGTTACAGTTAAATAAAGAAGAAAATAAATAGAGTCACATGGTATCCTTAACAAAATATAGCACACATGTTGAAATTATGATAGTCAGTCCTCATGGCTTGGCTCTACGCCACTTGGTCCTTCTGCTCTGCTGGTCAATCACACACAGCTCCCACACCAGGCTTCTCTGGACTGGCTCTTCAGACTGACGTCAGTGGACTGACTCCACTAGACTTACCTTTGCGCAACCTTTAAACACTTTTTTTCCTTTGATCTCTGCTCCCCCTCATCTATTCTAGAAAATTCTAGTAGTTAGAAACCAGGTGAGTGACCAGATGGGAGAAGACTCTTACAGATGCTAATCATTTATTTTGAAGTCAGGTCTGGAGAGATGTTATTTACCCTGACTACTCATATGCATATCTGAAGAGGTGTTATCTAGGCAGAATCTTTAATATGTAGGGTTTCTGGTGCTATGGAGAAAAACTCATCTTTACACCAACCCTGGAAGAAGACAGAAAGTCTGCGGGAGATGTTTCTGTCTCACTGTCTTCTTTCAGGTGTTGTGAAATGTAAACCGCTCTCTCTGGACCCTTAATCATATTTATCAGAAATGTTTTGAGATTAATAATGCTCATAGCACTTATTAAAAACAGTTACAGATTTATAGGTGTTTTTTAAAAACCTAAATTATTCTTACAGCATGCATGTGTGCCATATTGGCATGTGCAGTATCTTCTATTTCACCCCTTCCCAGTCCCTTTTCCATATCTTGCCCTGTTTGGAGGAATGATACATTAGATTTTATTTGAGAATTGTCAGGAAAACTGCATTTTAATCATAACCTGAGGCTTACTGTGGGTATTAAAAATAGGGCATAATTAGTTACTTGGCTTATACATTTGCTTTTTCTATGAAACACAATTCGTCCAAATCACCAGTAAACAAAGTGGCACATGAACAAAAATGAAACATTAATCGCTTATTGGATGACTTTTCAACTAGAGATTCATTATTCATTTGAGTCAGAATGAACTCTCATAACACCAAATGTCCAGCTAGACATGGAGCTGGTGGAGGCACATCACCTAAACATATGAGTGCTCACCACTACTATCCCTCAGTAGCAATGGGGTTAAATATTGGTAAGTGAGCAGCTATTGCTGCCCAATCTCTAATAATGAATGGGTGTGACCTTTCAATGGTTCTCTCCCGGGCCCCTGCCCTAGAGCAGTGGCTAGGGTTTACAGTCCATGAAAGATAGAAATGTAATTTTCCACTCCAGAACTGACCCACGTGAGGTGGGTGACATGTGATAGGCCATCAATGGGCATCAGGTAGGGCGTTAATAGACATGAGGGGTGAATATGTCACAAACTGAGTAATTCCACTTCAGCATTACCACTACATTTCTTCTTGAAACATTTTACCAGTAGCTGAAGAAAGTGAGATGGAGAGCATACACCATAATCAGTGATGGAGCACAGTAACTGGAAGGTTGAGTGATAAAATGTATTCCTTTGCTCTCGATTTCTTTAATTTAAAAAGCTCACTGAATATACATGTCACTTTCTATTTTCAGAGAGAGAAGAAGAGTGGGCTTCTGAAACTATTGGCTGGAGCTTCAGCAAAAAAGAAGTCTCGTTCTCCTCCATCTATCTCACCCACACATGACCCCCATGGAGTTTTAGAGGGCATAATACATGGCGCAGTGGGACTTGAGCTTTCTTCTATGGCCAACCATGGGAGAGCAGGATCATGTCCAATTGAAAGTGAGATGCAAGGAGCAATGGGGATGCATCCTCTACACAGAAAAACTGGATCCTTAGATCTCAATTTTTCAATCCCTTCTCCAGTAAGACAGCCTGCATGTGCAATGCTTGCTGTCCGACCAGAACCCAAGCCTTCACCACGAGAAAGGTAGGTCTGTTTAAAAACAGAGTTTGGAAATGTATATATCTGTATATAAAGAGATTAAAATAAGAAGGACTTGTACTTAAATTTGATGTCTCCAAAAGCGAACATGTCATGTTCACGGCATACCTAAACATACCAAAGTAGAAAGGAGGATTACAAGGAAGTTCAATTTCCTCACCATTTATTGGTAAAAGATCTCCCAAAATCTATGTTCCGCAACCTGAACTTCTGTTAAGAAATTGGATGTGAAATATTGACTTATTTTTGCCAATAATAGGCGACAAATTTGAACACTAAATGAAAGAATAGCACTCCTAGGTCTTAAAAATGTTGACTTTGAAGACTTTAAATAGATCCTTATTGAATAAAAGTCATCATTCATTTGTAGAATGCGATACAGTGAAAGCTCATTGAGTTTGGCCAGAGGTGTACAAAAGCACTTTTTAATTATGTCATATTTACTTAAATAAAACATTTTGGACACATAATTAAGAAGTGTAATTTTTCAGTTTTCCCGTTGATCCAGGGTGTGATGACTGTAGGTGCCAACATGCTGGCAATGTGTCTGCAATATAATGTAATTTTTAATTGGGGTGGCTTACATAGTTTTTGAATTTTGTTTAACTAAAAAATCTTTAAAAGATAAAATCTTTGCAGTATAAATACAGAACTATTCTGCAAGCTGTCTGTCCAGTGTAAGCCCATGGCCATAGTGGAAATATTCAGTATATGCTTAACTTATCAAGCAATTTATAAAATACAAATATTAGTGGTATATGTTTTAGTGTTAAGACCATAATGGATTTAAATCTAATTTGTTTAATTTTGGGCAATGATGATAATTTCTTTTGTTCTGCTTTTGACCTATAATTTATTATTCTCTTCATTCAGTGAATTTACATTTACCTGGAAACATATTGACTGAAATAACTATTAGCAGCTTCCATTACTTTACTCCAAGTTTTCACACCACGTCCAAAACAACTATTTCAACTCGTAAACATCTCTGTGACACAAAATAATTTGCTTTGATTAATTCTAAATTTTATCTACTGATTCTTGACATTAGAAATGCATCTAGAATAGAAAGAGATCCAATTTTTTTTTTAACAATTTAAACCCGTTTCAGCTAAAAGAAAAAAAAATGATTATATAAGCATCATGAATTTGTGACGTGTCTCAGCATCTTCCAATACATACATACTACTCAATCATATATGTTAACACTTTTTCAGATATACCCATGATTTACCACAAGGAGGTGTGGATTAGTAATCATTGTTTTAATAAATTATACATATCCAGTGACTTTTATTGAAATTCATAAAAAAATGTTTTTTTTTATTTTTGCTCTTTTTAACATTTTTTTCATAGATTTTTTTCCTAAAATGGACATTAAAACAGCCATGATTATTGTGTTTCAATTTATTTTAAATCCTTATAATGTTCTATTAAATAATCTTATAGGTAGAGTCGTGCTACACTCTAATAAACCAATTATTTAAAATATTCATAGGCTTTGAGAGTATTGAAATTGTGAAGTGTTAGTGGGTTTGAAATATCAATTAACTTGAAAAAGAACACACAAATAGGAGTGGTCTTATTTTATGAGTCTATGATGAATAGAAAGCAATGGAGCAGAGTTAGAGTTATCAGTATTTTGGGGTTTTCCAGTGGTCAGAGTTTTAAATGTTATAACATATTGGATGTGGAGTCAGTGGTGGACTTTGAAGTCTTCGTTGAAAGAAGTGGAGCAATACCATATGTATGAAAGGTGAACTCAGGAAAAGACCTTTGCTTAGATTACCGTTTTATCAAATATTTTATCATAAACTGAAAAAGAAGAGCCTGCAGTGTAATTGCAATACACTATAATAAATTATCTGTTTGATCAATATGTACAGAGCCATATTCCTTGTCCTTAAAATGTTTGAATTTAATGGGGAAACTCGTAGCAATAGTACATTTCTTTTATTCAACCCAGCATTACGGTATTATCAAAAGAAATTATTTTAAAAAGATTTAAATCTTAAAAATATTCAACTGCAAAAGCACAAGTGTGGTCCAACCTCACGATACCTCCCAGTGTTCCTAATCCTAACCAATCACATGCTTCTTATAGTGAGATACTAAGGATACCACATGAAAACTAACGGATTAGTAATTTACCATTTATAGCCATGCATTTGTGCGTCTTGTTAGAGAGAACCAATAGTTTGCTTCCAAAATCTGGTGGAATAACATTGAAACAAACAAAACAAACAGGTCTATTCACTAAAAAGTGAAACGCTGGAGAACTGCTGGAGAAGTGAAAATTTATGGTCAATATAGCCAAACCAGAAAAATTCTCCCATTTATCTCACTTTCCAAATCAGTTAGTTTGTCCTAGAATTTTCACTTCTCCAGCAGTTCTCCAGAGTTTCACCTTTTGGTGAATATATCTGATATTATTGCTGATGCTTTGCTGTTCTGTAAGTATCCAAAGTAGCTAAACCAGTAAATGTATTTTTTTGTTGCTTTCAGGTACAGGGTTGTGGTACCTTATCCACCTCAAAGTGAAGCAGAAATTGAGCTTAAAGAAGGAGACATTGTGTTTGTTCACAAGAAAAGAGAAGATGGATGGTATAAAGGTACATTGCAGAGAAATGGGAGGACAGGTCTGTTCCCTGGGAGCTTCGTGGAAAGCTTTTGATTACAATGACTAATGTCATCCAGCTTGTCTTTGAATCGAAGAATTATTCATCATTTTTTTTACATTTCATAAATAGAATTTTTTTTTCGATCCACGGGCGAGAGGAAGAAAAGAAGCACAAATCAACAAAGCAGCGAAGTAGTCCAGAATTGCCATTTGGATTCCCATAGCTATCTTTGAATCTTCAGCCATTCAGAGTTACAGAGAGCAGGAAGCGAGCTTTCCTTGCAGAAAAGAGGGATAGTGGACTCATGTTGAAGTAGTGCCTTCCACGTGGAATCACAAACTGAAAGGATACTAATTTGGAGTAAAATGTCCTGTATAGATGGTATATTAAATCACTTTATTATTGGAGCTTTTAATTCTATAGTAAATTATTTGGACCAAATGCAGTGTTCTTTTTACTGGCTTTTGCAAACTGGAAGTACATAGGCTAGATAATTCAATACAACCATACATTGACAAAATAAGTCAACTGCTTTGAATGCAAGATATCTCTTCAACAGAGGATAGCAAAATTAGCTGTTTAAATACTGCATGCGCACTTGAAATATATTGACCATATACAGCAATATTGCTATTGATTTTCTGCTACATATAGTTTCTTATATTTGCCACAACCTTAGTTTTTTTTTTTTGTTCAACCATTTATCCATCAATACATATGAACAATGTAGTGTAACAATCCTTTATGCATTATTTCACATTGTATCCATCAATGTTTTGGCACCACCAAGGCATTCTTGAACATGGAGTGGACATAATGAGTGATGACCCTTTTTACGTGGGTTAGTTGTTTGGAAGGCGATGTAACATTAAGGAAAACATACTGTATAATAGGTATAATATGGCACTCACTATACAAAACCCAAATGTTTTACAACAAATGGATAGATATTAGTCCCATAGTGACCAGGCCGATTTACCATTGTCAGTCCAAAAGTACCCATTACAGTTTTTTACATTTCTGTGCTGTTTGTGTTTAGTTCTAATTTTTTTCTTACTCGTTTATGGAACCCACACATATTATATACCGTTTATCTTGCCATTAACCTCCCTGGCGGTGTTCCCGAGTGTGTCTCAGGGTTAAATTTCACCGCTGAGAGCGGTAACCCCGAGATACACTCTGCCCGGGCTGTACACATTATCTCTCCCTGCACTCCCTCGATGATCTCTGCAGTCTACTCCAGCGATCGCAGCGTTTTACTTCCTGGATTTCTTCTCGCGAGGAGGAAACCAGGAAGTAATGAGGTTGCGGTCGCCAGAGGAGACAGCTGGGGACAATGAGGGAGCGCAGGGAGAGGTAATATATCCAGCGGCATCCCGAGTGTTGCTCGGGGTTACCGCTTCCAACATAGGAATTTAACCCTGAGCCACACTCGGGATGCCGCTAGGGGGGGCAAAAAAAAAATCTGACCGCTTTCAGCAAAGAATTTGCTGAATAAATAGACCGCCAGGGAGGTTAAATGGACTTTCTAAAGATACCATTGTTTTCATCTTATCGTATAATTTACTAGAAAAACATTTATGAAATATGATGGAAAATCACACATTTTCGAACATAGATCCCTAAAATCTACAACCACGAAAAAGACCCCAGCTAAAAAGTTTAGAAATTTTGTCCTGAGTTTAGAAATGCCCAGGTCAATATTATATACTTAACGCTAACTTTAGCGCTCAGCTGTGTGAGCGTTAACGTTAGGTTAAGTACCCTATCGCGGGCCAACTATATTACATTCCAAAAGATAACGGGTTAAAAAACCCAGCTAGTGGTTCGGAGATTGCGCTTTTCAGCGTGAGTTTATTGTACTTTGCACTCCCTATGCTTAACATGGGGAAATTTCTAGTATAGGAGATACGGGTGTATTTGGACCCCTTTATCTCTGTGTCACAGTGACACCCGGCAAGCACCATGGTGAGACTCCAGTAAGTGACATGGCAGACCCTTCAGGCAAAGATGAACAGAGACAGGCGAGGCAAGGGTGCAGGTTTATTGTACTACAGGTAGGTAACATTGAAGGAGGCCGAACACACACCAGCAGGATCCCTCTGGGGATAATGGGAAATGTAGTTGCTGGGTCTTAACAACAATGGGAGACTAGAAGACATGAGCAACCTTGGAGGGTACGAGGAACTTGGAGAACACAAGGAACCAGAAGAAGGCAGACCGGTTGCAGGGCTTGATGTAGACAGACAGACCTGGAGGGTACAAGGCTTTAGGATATGGAGGGAAGATGCCACAGACCTAAAGGGTGCTGGACTGGAACACTCTGTGTACAGCCCAGGATGCACTGCAGGCTTAGGCTAGGGTCAGACGAACGCATTTTCGCGTTGTCTGTGAAAAAGTGCGTTTGAACGAATGGACGCATTTTTTCACGGAGTACGCGATAGCGGTCATACGATGCGCATTTGCGTTCGTGATTTTGTACGGATCATCAATAAAACACTTTTTCCATCTGGACGTTATGTTGGCCGGACATTAGCAGTGTCTGACATCTCAAAATCACGCACACACGCCGCTATGCGGCCGCAGCGCACTCTGTACGTCCGTACTAGCGGTTTGACGTTCTCGAAAAAATGCGTTCGTTTGCCACTTGCGTTGCGCGGCCGGACTTTCGTGCGACTGTACTTCGTATATTGGCCGTCATTGCCCGTCATTTGCTGCTAGTGCGGCCGTGATTAAGTGCGCCAGAACGCACGTTCAAAGTGCACTAGTCTGACCCTAGCCTTAGATCGCAGGAACACTGCAGGCTTAGATTTCTGGATACACTGCAGGCTAGATCACTAGAACACTGCATGCTTGGGTCACAAGAACACTGCAGGCTTGATTGCTGTATACACTGCAGGTTTTAGGTCACATGAACACTACAGGCTTGAATTCTGGATACATTGCAGGCTTGATCACAGGATACAATCTAGAGGGCAATACTGACTCCAAACTGAGATTTAGGACATAGCAATATCCAGATGGAGAACTGCTCTTAAATAGGGAGTTTGCCAGTGCTCAGCTGTCCAGGATGGAGACATTGCATGCTGCAGGAAATTCTTGGAGCAAAATGCAGGAATGTTAGGGCAAAACTAAGAGCTGGCCTGGATCAGCTCACATAAAGAGGTCAGGGCTAGAATAGTGACCCTCTGGACCTGTTAAATATAGAAGATTGTATGTGGTATCATTGGAAATGCCAGAGTCTGGTCTTTACATTGATACCAAACATGATGAAGTAATTTCTAAAAATTAAAAAATAAATAAAATAAAAACTTTTTTGGTTCAAAAGCAAAACTATTGTTCAGATTTCAGTGATAAAGTGAATACTATTGCTGTAATAACTCCCCTTTTAATTTTCTATGGTGGCACCAAGTGTGGAGGTGATGGCGCAATGCGTTCTTACACATTGTTTCATCTAAAACACAACTCGACTCACCAACTGCAAGGAGAGGTGGGAGTCCTTATGGGATTTTCTTTTGCAGATGATTTTGTGAATAGCAAACTCAAAATTTGTTTGTACTTTTTATAAGTCAAAGTAGCTTTAGCCGAAACCGCCAATCTCATTTCATTAATTTAATACCAAAGGGGTGGGGGGTGGCAGATCACAACCTGTGCTCTAAGCACAGCGCACGAGCCATACATCATAACAGTTCGATCACTGTGCTTATTTTTAACTTATACTATTCCATTACCACTGCTGGAGTTATCAAGTTGCTTCTTGGATGTATTACAACTCGCGCTACTGGCAAAGCGGCTCAGTCGTGATATGGACGTTAAAGGCAAGCCGCAAATGGAAAAGGGCAGGTACAAACATTTTCCATTTGCATCTTGCCTTTAACAACTGAGTTGTGATCCAGCCCCAGGTTTGCCAATTTACAGCTAAAATTAGCTTTTTTTAAAGTCATTAGCCTAAGGTGTCATGTACTTTTTCAACCCATACAGTGAATATATGAATGTTGAATTAAATATGCAAAGAGCACTACAATAATTTGGTTTTTATTGGTTAAAACAGATTGTGTTGGTTAAATACTGTGGGCTATATATATTAGGAGATATGATAGAAACATTTAAATATGTAAAGGGAATCCACAAGGTAGAGGAAGGGAGTATATTTAAAAGGAAACAAAGTAGCAAAACAAGAGGACATAGTCTTAGATTAGAGGGGCAAAGGTTTAAAAGTAACATCAGGAAGCATTATTTTACTGAGAGGGTGGTGGATACATGGAACAGCCTTCCAGTTGAAGTGGTAGAAGCCAAAACAGTGATTGAATTTAAGCAGGCATGGGATAGGCATAAGGCTATCCTAAACAAAAGATAAATCCAGGTAAAGTATCCATGTAATTGGGCAGACTAGATGGGCCGAAAGGTTCTTATCTGCCGACATTTTCTATGTTTTTATATAACAAAGTTGGTGCTAACTTAACCACAGCTGTTGTTAACTTAACAGCTCCAGCGGTGTATCTTGGCCTAGGCCGACAAGACCTAGGCCAAGGGCGGCAAATACCAGGAGGCGGCCACCCTGCCGCTCAGTGGGACCCACAGGTCACTGTGACCGGCCGCCACGCGAGACGCGCAGTCCGCGGCCGTGACTGAATCCCCGGCCGCCGAGCACTGCCTCCTTTAGCCTCCTCGCTGCTGCAGCGGCAGCCTGCTACTGTGCGCTGGGAGGAAGTAATCATATAACGTCACTTCCTCCCATCGCTCCATGTGATGCAGATGCCACATAGAGGAGAGAGGTGACAGGCAAGACCCAGCCCCCAGGCACTTTAATGAAATTTACAATGGGGGGGTTAATGAGGAGATGGATGGGGGTGTTTAATGAGGAGATGGATGGGGGGTGTTTAATGAGTGGGGGTTAATGAGATGAGTGGGGGGTGTGGGGTGAAAAGAAAAGAGTTTAGAATGAAATGCGTTTTATTGCTGTGCAGCTCTGTGATATGCTCATTTCTGTGGGTTTTACTGCTGTGCAGCTCCTGTGATACGCTCATACACAGTGCACATTTCTGTGGGTTTTATTGTTCAACCAATTAGAGCGACTGTGATCCAGTATACTTGACATGCATGTCTGAGCTTTGTAAAAATGGTTGAATTTAAACATTTCATAATTTTATTTATCTCAATAGATACATTTGAAATGGTATACAAAATATACAAGTAGGCACTTGGTATCTACTTTTAATACACAGAGAGGAAGAGCTCAAAGAAGAAAAGGTGGAGCCTAAAGAGGAAGGACGGGGTTTAACCATGAAGAGGTGTGACCTTGACAGGAGGGGGTGCCTCAAATTTAAATTAGAGGTGCGCGAGTTTAGTCAGGCCTAGGGCAGCACAAAACCTAAATACACCACTGAAAACCTCCATAGGCTATAATGGCTCTGGTAAGTTTACAACAGCTCTGGTTAAGTTAGCACCAACTTTGTAATATAGCCCTGTATCTTAGATGAACATCACACCAGATTTAAAGACAAATTTATGCATATACACAGTCATGTCTAAAGGATTCACATAGTTTTTCTTGCCACTGTATATGCTAGTAATAAGAACACTGCTGGTCCCTTTAACATATGTCTATTAACTGTAAATTGTGATGGAATATGCTTGTTTTAGTAAGCAAGGTGAAATTCTAAATGTATGCTGTTATTTTAGAGCTTTTTACTTTCAAGGTTTACAGCAATCCCTATCCCGTAAAAGAAACACATTATACTTGTGGGCCTTTAGGGACAACAGTGCAATAATTGTGTGAAACTAAGCATTTCCAAATGTAATCATAAAAATTAGAATGAACACCATGAGGTATTTTAAAAAAGTATATGGTTCCCTAAAATCTGTTATGTAAGCAGACAGCTATACCCTAGTTAAACTAAGGAGGGAACCAAATGATCTTTAGTCAGTCATAAAAGCATGTATCATGTATAAAATAAATGAATATCATCTTGCACCACAACCACATTTCCATAGCCAAATTTGGGTGGCTGATCCCTTATACACACACAGTGGAAGTAGATCTGCCTTTTAGGCATACAATATCCTATTTCCACTTTGCCACCTAATGGCTGTGAAGAAAATTGTAGCAGTAAAAAAGTTGAGGTCTTAAGTGTAATGCAAAGAAGAAAGAAGTGGAGGACTAAGGCTAGTGTCAGACGAGCATCTTTGGAGAGCGGAAGGAACGTCTTTGAGAGTGGACGTTCCTTCCACTCGACGCCTGTCTGGCCACCTCGCTGAGCACACTCAGTGTGCTCTGCGTTGCAAGGCTCGATCTTCCTATGGAGAATCATGCTTTGCAGCTCTGTCAACATCCGTCCTAGCGCTTTGCCGGAGAGGCTTGGATAACGGACTCCTGTTGCGCGCGCATTTTGTGAGTGCGCACAAGCGTGTGACCGGCCCCGTTGCAGCATCACAACGCTGCGACGGATGCCGGTAAGCACGTCAGTACGGGCGCACATAGGACGCTTGTCTGACGCCAGCCTTAGTCGTAAATTGTTAGAAACGTTTGCGCAATTGTAGCACTTTTTCAATGCAATTTATCACCATGCTTGTGTAATTTTTCAGACATGAGTAAGGTGCAAAAAATAACAGACATTTCAAAGTTTTAAGGTAAGGGTTACTAGTAGTGCTTTATTTAAGGTTACTTTTTGGGTTAGGATCAGTATTGGGGTTACGCTTACATTTAGGGTTAATCCTACCCCTAACTGTAACACTTACGCTAATGTTTTTTCTGCAAACTCATGCCAGAAAGATGACTGTGCAAATTTTCAGATGAAATACTACCAATTTCCTGACATTTTTACAACTGGTACTTTTTTTACTATGTCAGTTTTCTCCATGTCCACAAGGTGGAGACATGCTTATAGTATGCACAGGCAAACTCATAGTGGACATATGAAGTGCCTGGCCTGCACAAACACTGGAAAATTGTTCTACACTTAAATAAAAGGTGAATGGTATGTGGCATGACTGGCCATTAGTAAAGTAAGAATTCTTCTTCTCTTAAAGAACCCTGGCTGTTTCTCAAGTTGAGGTACTGATTCACAAGACACCACTCACAAATTTACCTTTCCAAGCAACCTGCTATTGTTAGCTACTGACCAGAGTTCATGTGAAGTGGCAGTAGTAAATTAAATCCTCAAATGGGATAGCAGTTGAGTCATTAGCATGTGCGACTGAAGTCGCAACCGGTAACAATTTGCCCACAAACATTAATAGATATTTGGAGTTTGATAAATATATGTGTTTGGTACTTGTTTTTTGATGTGCACAAGGTATACATTTAGAGAAAAATCCCCACTACATGGAACAACTTCTGAAATTTCCTGATTCAATGAGTTTCAAAGAAATTAGTGAACTGCTTTGCAAAGTAGATTTCAATATAATGTATGCACATACATTTACATAAATGATTTGAAAGGAACTAACTCATCCTATAGTAGAAAAATATAATAAAATGTAAAAGCAATGAAAGAAATTTACAAATACATTAAATCCTAAGGACAATGGTACATTCTTAACGCTAGCGGTAGCGCTCAGCTGTGTGAGCGTTAATGTTAGGTTAAGTGACCCTAGTGCAGGCGGCCCATATTACATTCTGAATGGTAGCAGGTTAAAAATCCCTTTAGCGCATTGGTGATTGCACTTTTCAGCGCAAGCTTACTGTACTTTGTACTCCCTATGTACTCCCTATGCTTAACATGGGGAGTGCAATGAGTTAATTAGCGTTAGGATTACAAAGTCCTAACGCTATTTATGTCCCGCTGCGGTTAACTCAAAAATTAGCCACAGCTAGGACCTGGTGCTGATTCCACTTCTGCAGAATTAGTCAGCAACAGCTAAAAACCCCCAAAATCAGATACTCACCTCTCATTCCGTGGCGAGAACGGCGGCTGGATCCGTCGCTTCTGGCCAACGGGAGCAGGGTTAGATTGGGAAAAATAAGTCCCCAGTCTCCCTCCACGATCACTCAACCGAACTGCAGGATCTCGTGAGAGGTGAGATCCTGCCAGTCGTGTGACCCAACAATCAAAGCCTCAATAGTGTCCTACGGACTCCATGTCGGGGATCCTTGGGACAGCACCTTAGCGCTGCCTCCGGTATCCTGAGGCTTAGTGTTGCGCCTGACCTGTAATATGGAGCTAAAATGGGGGCACTAAGGAGAAACCTGCAGGCACAGGTTTTCCTCCTTAGCATCCCGGTTTTAGCAGCAGTATTGTAATCTGCCCTAATGGCTTTATTGTCTGATGCTCAAACAATGTTACCTGCCATTGATAGGTATTCTGCATTGTATACAAATCAACCTGTTAACATTTATATGTGGTGCTTGGACCTGTGGAAAGAATGGTATAGGAAGTACTTTTAAGAAAATCTTTCAGATTTTCGCGTACAGAACTTGAGTTTGAATTCAAATGGGAAACGTTATTGCATTATAGAGCATCTCAGCTGGTGGTCAATAATGAGAATCATAGAAACACTGCAAATTAGACAATAATTAAACACTATAAAGTGGTGTCCTTAAAATTGTAGGTTAAAAGTAATAACAAAAAAAGTACATGGTTGCAGAATGCAAGAAGGAAATACTAAAATCACCAAAGTATAAATTATCTATTGGATGATAACGTCTCAATAGATGAAAATACATTTGGACATTAAAATATTTCCGAGTTTCACAGTTTTAAATGTAGAGTTCCTACCAATTGATAATATGTATTTTCATTTATCTCATTGTAATGTTTAAGTTGGACGTTTTTACAAAACTGAATTAGTATTATTAGTGGAGTAATGACAAGTCTGTTGATACAATGTATTATAATTAATGCATTGAATTCTAGTCATTATAAAATGTTGCAACATAGTGGTCAAAGATGTTACTTGTCTAAATTGCAAATTTCTTGAGGTTGTATGAAGTCCTCCAGATTAAAGAAGCTTTGAAGTATTTGTCATTGCCAAACAGATTTTTTTGTGAAAAAAACACATCTATGAAAAACAGCGTTACACTTTTTAGTCTGCTATCGTACCACCACGGTGACATCAACATGTCACTCTTACGTTCAATAAGTCAAGGGTAAAACTTAATTTGTATGCAGATTATAAATTGACAATGATAGGAAAGTGATAATAAAGCACAAATAAATATTTAATGGAACATATTCTGACAGCACAAATAATTGTTAAATAGAACATATGTTTAGTTTATTTCAGAATTTTGTGCATAATTCAACACAAATCTAAGATTGGAAATATATAGCAACATAGTTACACAGGCTGAAAAAAGATGTGCGTCCATCGAGCTCAGCCTTTAACACATCACCTACTGCTGATACAAAAGAAGCAAAAAAAAACCAGTCTGAAGCAATCTCCGAATATGCAACATACTGGGAAAAATTCCTTCTTGACCCCAGAGGGCCGTCACATTTCTCTTTGGATCAAGCAGCTTTTACCCACGTTTGAAATATTATAACCTATAATAATGTTTTTGCAGGAAGTCATTCAGTGGTGTTTTAAAAGTCTGTAGAAACTCTGACCAAACCACCTCAACAGGCAGCGAATTCCACAGCTTTATTTTCATCACTGTAAAAACTACCTTTCCTATGCTTTAGGCGGAATTTCCTTTCATCCAGTTTAAATGGGTGACCTCACGTCCTGTGTAAAGTCCTATTAATGAATACGTTTTCAGACTATGGTTTAAAATGTCTCTGAATAAATTTATGTAAAATTCTCTGATCCCCTCTAAGGTACTGTTTCTCTAAACTAAACAGGATTAACTTTGTTAGTCTTTCCTCATATCTTAAACCTTCCATTCCCCTTATTAATTTAGTTTCCCGTCTCTGCACTTTTTCTAGTGCTATAATATCCTTTCTTAAGATAGGTGCCCAAAATTGCACGGCATATTCAAGGTGCGGTCTTATCATTGATTTATATAGAGGCAAAATTATGTTTTCATCCTGAGAGTGAATGCCCCTTTTAATGCATGCCAATACCTTGCTGGCCTTGGCGGCTGCTGTTTCACATTGCGCATTGGTACTTAGTTTGAAGTCTATGACTATTGTAAAATCCTTCTCCTGCTTTGATTTCCCTAACTCATCATTTAAATAGCACCAACAAGTTTACAACAGTGGGAATTAAAGTAAACAAAATGCCAAACATCTTTAAAACACAAAAATCTGAGGTGTAGAAGTTAGATGAGCTCACAATCTAAAGGAACGATAACCATCTTCAAACGTAGATTGAAGATCGATTGCAACTGTGGTAGCTGGTATAAATAACTAAAGTTAACATACAAACCTTATCCAGTAACAAAAACATTGCTATGTTAAAATATAAGACACCAACAAATTAAACACATTTGTAGTTCGTCCGTCATCATAAAGAAAGCTTCTGGGTGTTCCGAGAAAATGTCATACCATTTGTGAAAGCTGGAAAGGCTGGTCAAATTATATATGTTACTTAAGGGACACCCCAAGCTTTGTGAATATAACCTGCAATGATTTTTGCATATTGCTTGTACTGTTCCAACATGCATTGTTTGATGGAAGCATAGTTCTTTTATCAGATTACTCATGAGTTTATTTTGTGACAACTAGAAACAAGTTCTGGTCCTAATTATTTCATTGATATCTGCAAAACAGTTTTATTATTGTAATGATCTATTTTGTCATGTCTCAAACATGTTCCATGGAGTATTTAAGTGATGAAATCTAACATTAATTATTAGGATTAATCATAAATAAGCCAATAAAATAATGTGTAATGGCATAATACATTTTCAAAGTGATACACTGAAACTGAATTTAATACTTTCAAAAATATTTAGAAATGTTTTGCAGAAAGCAAATCCGATTTATAATTAGAAGTCTAGGAAAGTTTATTTAGGCAATGCCTCAATTCTTATTATCTGGGGCAAGCCTTACATTAAGTGCAATTCTATCTAAGAGGAGGCACAGCCAGGAATTCTTAACTATTTGGATTTTTAAGCAGGTGTACATTTCAGGTTTTTGAGCACAAATACCTTTATACAATCATATTATGAGTTATATTATGCTGCATTTGTACACAGTTGCTCAACAAGAGCATTTTGGAAAACTATCCATCCATTGTTTTTGGTAGTTGGACACTTATCCATGTGTAAGAACCACTATCATTGGGTAGATTTCTGAAATTTTTATTTTTTATTCATACCTGGGAACCTTCCTGATTTCACCTGAAGAATTCAGACAAAAACCTTTTATTGCATAGGGAAGAAATGGTGTTTACCCCATTAATGATGTGCACAATTTGGAAACCTTGTTATGACAATATGGTCAATTTTACTTTTTTCTGTTGATGGTTTCACCACCTTTTCCTTTTGTCTGTCCTATATTCTTCTGAAGAAGATCTATGGGGACAAAGTATTGGACATTTCTAGGTATGTTTAATAGGGATGACTATTAGATTTTAAAATAAAATGCAGAATAATATAAAGGGAGAATAAGAATTGTAATATATATGTAAAGATTGTCAGTGCCAATAAAAAAAGGCAATTATGGTTTAATATTGTGTATCTTTTAATCATGTAATTGTGAAATCTTCATAGAGGTGTAATCAACCATCTCATTTTTTTGTACAAAAGAAGGATCTGATGTAATTAAATTGAACATGAACATTACTTTGTACTTTGCACAATTCTCAACATTTCTACAAAGTATGAATGTTAACATCTTACATTAGGTTATACTAGACTGGTTATGGCTGAAAAATGAGAGTGTTTCGATGTTGAAATAAACAAAGTATTATAAAGCATGAGTTTGTTATCTGTTTTCATTGCAGTGTTATATATTGTTCCAATAGAAACGCCCACAATATGTACCACCACTGAAATACCCAGCTGGACCAGATGGTTAGTGGTTTCCCCCAAACCAAGGAAGAGTAGAGATGGATACGTATCTGGTCAGCGCGAAATGTACGCTAGGGAGTTCAGGTGGCTCTCAAGACGTATCATCATCATGGATACATAATATAGAATAAAGCAGAGAACAAAAAATACATTGGTGCAGTATGTCTCATACAATATATAAAATATAGTATCTTATCATAGATCCACTCACAAAACAGGAGCCCTAACACTGGCTCTGAGCGGGTCCACGTCTCCGGGATGTTTTCTTGAATTTTCTCAGGTAACCCAAACCTCAGAAATGGAGATTCCTCGCCACAACAGTGGATATGCGGGAAGGTAAAGAACAGAAAATCTCTCTGTGTATCTGTCGTTGTAAAGATGATAATTATAGCAAAGCAATTGGCAACTCACATTTGTTGGATCTTATCCAAGCTCCAGGTAATGCGCACATGGATTTTGTTACTGGTCAAATCCAATGAAAAAAACACCTTGCGTGCAGGAACTGGTTCTTTAAAAAATTTATTAAAATAAAATTAAAAGCTGGAGTCCAGAACGCGTTTCGCCGCTCGCACGAGGCTTCATCAGCTGGTTTACAGACTAAAATTTCCATGCATGCTTATATAATAAACTAATTTAAGAAAAATGTTCCCACATGTCCTTAATTGGTGGTCAGCGTGCGTTTCGTGCCTCCCTTTCGGATGTCTCCATGTTGTGCGGGGCACCGCCATCTTGCGCAGGTGCACTGGGAGCTTCCGCATTTCACAATGCGTTCCATCGGATCGTATTCATATATTTCCAGTATCGCGGTTCTGTGTGTTTCCTGCGATTCACATGTATATATTGTTCCACTCATTTTAATATAAATATTTGCCAAATGTTGACACAAGAAAACACTGAGGTGAAGAAGATCAGGTTTGAGGTCTTAAGGCAATTAAATGAAATAATAATGTTGTGCCGTTGATATTAAAACCGTTCAACGATTGATTATTGATTAGAATGTCAATCAGTAATTTAAGAAATTTAGCATTAGTATTGACAATGTAAAGACTGTTCAACTGGATGTTTTACCTGATATGGAATCCCTTTATTTGGAATATGAATTGCAACACTAACAGGGTAATTCAAAGAGATTCGAAAAGTCAGCGCACGTTCGGTGACTTTTCGTTCTCTTCAATTCGGTCCCTTTTGCCGATCCCATTTCGGTGACCCTGCGGTGTATTCAACAAGCACCACAGGGTCCCCGAATTGCAGGGAAAGGCTGCCGCAAACCCGACAAAAACGAACCACAAAACCCACCGAATGCACGCCGAAAACCCACAAAAACATCTGGATTAAACCTGCCGAATACCACGGAAAAACCGAGCAGGAGCCGATCACATGCAGCCGAAGCCTCTGGAGAAAGCCGAGACCGCAGACTGCTGTTTGCAAAGAAACTACTGAGCGAAAATGGTTGAAATTTACATATGAGGTCCAGGGAATGATAATAAAAAGGGCTGTTACAGAAAAAATAAGTAAACTTTAAAAAAAAAAAAAAATCGGACTTAAAAAAAAAATGCTTAAAATATCCTAAAAAAATCTATAAATAAAGAGACTCTTTACTGCAGAATTTTATAATGAATGGTTTATTAGATATTGAATTAAAACGGGAATATTTTTAACATTGAAGCCTATGGGATTCTCCTGAATTAACTTGCCGAATTAAACCACCGAATGGCAGGGCATTAGGGGAACCTTTCACTGCTGGTTTGTGTTCTCTGAATAGCCGAAGCAGTGCATTTTCATGGGGATTTCACTGCCCTCGAAGAGGCACCGAATGTTCAGGCAATTCGCCAGGATTTGGCGAATTGCCTGCTCTCTGGATAGCCGAATGGCCAGGAAAGGTAACCGAACGCTGATTTTCAGCGTTCGGTTACCTTTCTCAAGCAATTCGGAGCTCTTTGAATTACCCTGTAAATTACAGAACGATGCACAAAGCAGGTAAAGAGGGGCACAGTCTAACCATTATGGGAAAACGGACACACTGGTATTAATACACTATTAACTCCTATAAATAATGTCAACATATGTTTTGAGAAGTCTCCTGATAATTACTGACAAGGATCAGCTACAACAAAAATATACAGGGTTATTCAAAGAGAATCGAAAAGTCACCGCACGTTCAGTGACTTTTCGTTCTCTTCAATTCGGTGATCCCATTTTGGCGACCCTGCGGTGTATTCAGCAAACACCACAGGGCCGTCGTAGTGCAGGGAAAAGCCGCCGCAAACCTGCTGAACACTCACCGCAAAACCCGTCGAACGCACACGAAACCCGCAAAAAAACATCTGGATTAAGCCCGCCGAACACGCCGGAGAAACCCAAGCAGCCGCCAATCACAGCGCAGAGCAGCTGCTGGAAAAAGTCGACACCACAGACGAATGGAGTGAAAAAGAAAAAAAAACAGTATGCTTGAATGTTTGAAAAGTGAAACGCTGTTTGCAAAGAAACTACAGAATGAAAATGTCTGAAATTTACATATAAGATCCAATGAATGATAATAAAAAGGGCTTTTACAGAAAAGAAAAAACGATTAAAAAAAAAGGAAAAAAAATTCGCAAAAAAAACATGAAAAATGCCTAAAAGATCCTAATAAATCTATAAATTCAGAGACTTTTTACTGCAGAATATTATAATCAACGGTTTATTAGATATTGAATTAAAATGGGAATATTTTTACCATTGAAGCCTATGGGATTCGCCTGAGTAAATCTACTGCAAGAAACCACCAAACAGCAAGGCAATTCGGCAACATTTCACTGCTGTTTTGTGTTCTCTGAATAGATGAAGCCAGTGGCGTAACTAGAAACCTGAGGGCCCCGGTGCAAGAATCCACGAAGGGCCCCCCCAAAAAAATCTATGTATTTTTACTTATTTTTCACTGCAAAATAAAACAAAGATAGTATTGCCTAGGGATGCACCGATACCACTTTTTTAAGACCGAGTACGAGTACCGATACTTTTTAAAAGTACTCACCGATACCGACTACCGATACTTTAATGTCATGTGACGCTTTCCAATAAGAACAGACCATATAAAAATGCCCCCAGCTCACATGTATATCCCCCTGATATATATATATTCATACTGCCCCAGCTCATGGATTTGCCCCAGCTCACACATGGATTTGACACAGCTCACACATGGATTTGCCCCAGCTCATGGATATGCCCCAGCTCACACATGGATATTGACCCCCAGATTATGGATTTTCCCCCCCAGCTCACACATGGTTATGCCCCCCAGCTCACACATGGTTATGCCCCCCAGCTCATGGATATGCCCCCCAGATCTCACATGGATATGCCCCCCAGCTCTCACATGGATATGCCCCCAGCTCATGGATATGCCCCCAGCTCACATGGGTATGCCCCCAGCTCATGGATATGCCCCCCAGCTTTCACATGGGTATGCCCCCCAGCTCATGGATATGCCCCCCAGCTCATGGGTATGCCCCCAGCTCATGGATATGCCCCCAGCTCTCACATGGGTATGCCCCCAGCTCATGGATATGCCCCCCAGCTCATGGATATGCCCCCAGCTCATGGGTATGCCCCCAGCTCATGGATATGCCCCCCAGCTCTCACATAGGTATGCCCCCAGCTCATGGATATGCCCCCAGCTCATGGATATGCACCCCCAGCTCATGGATATGCACCCCCAGCTCATGGGTATGCCCCCCAGCTCATGGATATTCCCCCCAGCTCATGGATATGCCCCCCAGCTCATGGATATGCCCCCAGGCCCAGCTCTCACATGGATATGCCCCCCAGCTCATGGGTATGCCCACCAGCTCATGGGTATAAGGGACCCCAGCTCTCATGGGTATTTGGGTCCCCCAGCTCTTACTTCTGCTGGCCCCAGGACAGGCTCCGCCGGCGTTGTTCTTCTCCTTGGCGAGCGGCCGCTGGAAACATGCGTCTTGGCCGCTTGCCGGAAACCACCTGATCAGCGCAGAGGTCTCGCGAGAGGATCTCGTGCGCTGGTCAGGTGGTTCCTATCCCACGTGAGCGGCCAAGTCGCATGTCAGTGGCCGCTCGCAGGGAGAGGGACGGCCAGCGCGCGGCTCCCAGATTCCGGCGCTGATTGCCGGAATCTGGCGGGCAGCGCCGGGCACCCCTCCAGTGGCGGAATGCCAGGGCCCGGTTGCAACTGCGACCGCTGCGACCCTGGTACTTCCGCCACTGGATGAAGCATTGCTTCTCTATGGAGGATTTCACTGCCCTCGAACAGGCACCGTATGTGCAGGCAATTCGCCAACATTTGGTGAACTGCCTGCTCTCTGAATAGCTGAATGGCCAGGAAAGGTAACCGTACGCTGTCAGCTTAGACCAAGGCCAGCTAAGCTAATTAACTAGACCAATATCCAATATGGACTAAATTGAAATTACCTCATTAGCAGATTAAACCATATTAATAGATAATAAAAATATAATTTACATATCATTATTCATTATACTGTATATAATCATCAAAAGATCCCCAACATGAACTCGTTTTATTACTGAAAACTATATCAGCACCCAAAATCCAAACTGGCAGCACTCCTGTACCACAGGGAATCATTCGTGATTTGGCAAAAGAACAACCACAAAATGCAATTTGTAGTGAAGGGATGCTACAAAATTGTGACTCCACAATGCGTTTTCAAAGCTTACCTTGCACCTTTCAAAGAAACTCAGTTCCCGAATTTCTCCTCTTCACACCATTTTAAAATGGGGGCAATTTATTTGCTGGCTTCAAAAAATACCCTGTATTGTATAGAAAACATGTTGATCTAGAGTGTGGGAAATCTATACCCTGTCAACTGTAGCTAGTTTTGACAAGGAGAAGCAGCAGGCATGGCCAGTCCAAAAGATACAACCAGACAGGGGAAAACCTAAAGGGGTTATTCATAAAGTACCAAAATTTCAATGCATTGCACTTCGATGCGCATCTGCGGTTCCGTTGTGCTGACCCTTCGTGAATTCACTATTCAGTAGTGCATCAAAGATGGAGTCACCGAACACTGCCAATGACCACCAAACTGGCTGCTGAACACTGCTGAAGAGCACGGAACTGCAGAAAAAAGAAATCTATACCCTGTCAACTGTAGCTAGTTTTGACAAGGAGAAGCAGCAGGCATGGCCAGTCCAAAAGATACAACCAGACAGGGGAAAACCTAAAGGGGTTATTCATCTAAAAGCGTCTCAATTTTTTTTTAAAGAAAATGTGTTTTTGTACATAGTTAGCCTGTAATAATTAGGAATCACGCACTGAAATCCGTGCAATCAAGAGTCCTTACTGGTAAAATCCTTTATAAATAAATAAATTTAAAAAATAGTAAATACACTGAGTCCGATAAAGTTTGAAACACGACATAGTAATTTATTATCCCAAAAATAATTATCCAAAATGATGCAAATAAATGATATTCAATAAAATACAACAAAAAACAATGAAATCTGTCTGAAAACAAGGGTGAGACGATGTATGGTCTGTTTCTTATCCTGTAGTGCCACCTACTGGCCGTTCATAAACATTGCACTTTGGATTACAGTGTTTTATGAATTGTTTCTAAGTTTGCTGCTGGTCCCGCCCCCCTGCATCGTGTGACTCGCAGGAAGCCTTACCAGGAAGCAGCTCCCCGCAATCACACTGTGGGGACAGTGAGGGAGCCAGGAGGAGGTGAGTACGCATCCAGCCCGAGTGTGACTCATGGTTACCGTTCGCGGTAGTGAAATTTAACCCCGAGTCACACTCGGGAATACCGCCAGGGAGGTTAAAATGTGTCTGACTAATAAAAAGGTCCTTTAAAAAAAATAATAAAAACGGTCTGTTACAGTATAAAAAAGCCTTTTAAAATAACTTGTGCATCATAAATTTCATCTAAGTATTACAAAAAGGTCTTGTAAAAAAATTATAAGCAAACGGTATTCTGAAAATTAAGAAAAAATTTAATTAAAAATTATATATTTTTTTTACTTTGAAACCTATGGGATTTGTCTGATTAAACCTGTCAGACTGAATCACCAAAAATCAGGGCATTTCACTGGCACTTCGGTACAGTTTGATGTTTTGTGAATAGTTTAACCATTACCTTTCTATGGGACAATTTCGCTGCCACCGAAGACTCAAATTCACCAGTATTTGGTGAACTGACAGTTTAGGCTAGGGTCAGACGAGCGTGATTTCTACGGACTGTACGTCCGTGCACACGGACGTATGTCAGTATACTAGACGCAGTAGTGGCCACACAGTCCGTTTATCACTGACGTATATTTTGACGGATGTAGGAGAGAAAATAAAATAAAAAGCAAAACCATTTTGTCCGTGAAAAATGCTGGACGTATAAATGCGTCCGTCCGTCCGTCTGGACGTATAAATGCGTCAAGTCCGTCTGACCACGTTCCATCACTCACACACAAAGCTATGCAGACGTTGCGTACGCAGCGCACTTTGTGCGGCCGTTCTAGGGGTTGTACGTTCTTGCCTGCCTTGCGTCTGTGGGCCGCGGCCGTTGTGCGTCCGCAGTTCAGTGCGGACGTACTTTGTGTAACAGGCTCCGATGGGCTTTCTGTCATGCTATCACGGACGTATTTTTAGGCGCAATCACGGACGTGAACACTACGCTCGTCTGACACCAGCCTTAGTGAATAGACAAACTGCTCAGAAATTGCACCAAACGTTGAGATTTGCCGTTCGGTACAATTGAGTGGCAAGTTCGCCACTTAGTGAATAACCCCTTAAGATCTAAATGTTGTTAATAAGTGTTCTCACTATTGTATGTAACGAACCATTTAAGACAATGGTTGTCCTCTGGTCTCTTACACAAAGGCTTCATACATTGTAGTAATGTTGTTCTAGTTATAATGTAAATTTCCCAGCATGGTATTAAACACTGCCATAAGAATGTTCATCCTCTTTTTGTAGGTATTCTACGTTTTACCTCATATAAAGTGCACAAAAACAAGTCCTTTTGATAAAAGGGATTTTTTTTATAATGACATTTTATTTCCATTTTATTGCTTGTGCCTCAGAAAACCTGCATATTTATGGAATGAAATTGCTTAATGTTCCTCTAAATGTGTTATGCCGCAGCAGGTGGGGGTCAAAAATAATGCTGAAAATCAATCGTACCTGAATATAAACTCTTTCAGCTGGAAAATGTTCTGTCTCCAGCATCATCAGAGCATTTTGTTTCTTTCCATCCCCGCTATTATATCTATACTCCACATTTAAAATCTTTCTATTTTGCCCACTTGCACTTGGGGTAAACCACATAAACATATTCATGTATAACTTAGCACTTCTGTGCAAACAACATGTAAGACACATCCTCTTCTTTCTCTCTTGTGCCAAACTTACCTTCACAAGACTCTGTCCTTTCTTTTGGCAGATAGTCAGGTAAAGCCAGGGGATTTGCAGGAGACCACTGAAGTCATTGTATCATTACAATTAAAACCACAAGAAATCGAGATGGCACAACCATGAAATTACATGTAACAAAAATGTAATAAAAATATCTTTATTAAATACAAAAATATAAGTGTCAATAACAAGAGTAGTATCACAATACCAAATGCTACATATGGTTACAGCACACAGCATGCAGCATATAACAGAGCAATACAAGAACATTTTTTATAATGCACACCAAATATAAGTACAAAACATGGGTGCTAACCAATTAATGGACCATTCCTCAAGGGTCCTAAAATGCAAAATGTATATAACTTGGAAGCACACCAAATAGAAAATACAAGTTTATTGATATCAAACTAAAAAAATATACATAAACAAATAGATAGTGTATTAGATTCAATAATAGAAGTCAAATGTATGTATTTATTACACTACTGGCTATAGAAAAACAATACAAAGTTTTATCAAACATCACCATCCCAACAAAGGATAAAAACTCAGATTAAATCTTACAAAAGAAAAAAATACAACTACAGCCTGGATGGATGCAAGATGAAACCTCACCAAAAGTCGAATCAAAAACACAAGATCATCAGAAGAAAAAAATAAACGGAATAGTGCAAGCCGTGATTTGTCATAATTGTGATGATTATGGTTTACAGCTCAAGAAACCCCAAATCCACAATCTCAGAAAATTAGAATATTACATGCAATCAATAAAACAAGGATTGTACATAGAACAATATCGGACCTCTGAAAAGTATAAGCATGCATATGTACTCCGTACTTGGTTTGGGCCCCTTTTGCAGCAATTACTGCCTCAATGCGGCGTGGCATGGAAGCTATCAGCCTGTGGCACTGCTGAGGTGTTACGGAAGAGCAGGATGCTTCAATAGCGCCCTTCAGCTCTTCTGCAATGTTCCGTCTCATGTCTCTCATCTTTCTCTTGGCAATGCCCCATAGAGTCTCTATGGGGTTCAGGTCAGGCGAGTTTGCTGGCCAATCAAGCACAGTAATCCCATGGTCATTGAACCAGGTTTTGGTGCTTTTGGCAGTGTGGGCAGGTGCCAAGTCCTGCCGGAAAATGAAGTCAGCATCCCCATAAAGCTCGTCTGTGGAAGGAAGCATAAAGTGCTCCAAAATCTCCTGGTAGACAGCTGCGTTAACCCTGGACTTAATGAAGCACAGAGGACCAACACCAGCAGATGACATGGCTCCCCAAATCCACATAGATTGTGGAAACTTCACACTGACTTCAAGCATCTTGCAGTGTGTGCCTCTCCATTCTTCCTCCATACTCTGGGTCCTTGGTTTCCAAATGAGATGCAAAAGTTGCTCTCATCAGAAAAGAGGACTTTGGACCACTGAGCAACAGACCAGGTCTGTTTTTCTTTAGCCAAGGTAAGACGCTTCTGACGTTGTTTGTTGTTCAGGAGTAGGGATGAGCCGAACACTCCCCGAGTTCGGTTCGAGCCCGAACCCGAACTTCCCATTTGTTCGGGTCCGAACCCGAACCCGAACTCGAACCCAATGCAAGTCGATGGGGCTGAAAATTCGGTTTTTAGAGTGCCCTCCAAGAGGGCATATATGCTACATATTTGCCATAAAAGGTGTATGGGGGTCCGGGTAGTGCCCTGGGGGACAGGAAACAAGAACAAAAAGTTAAAAAAAGTTTTTAAAAGGACAGTGAGTTTTCCATGCAATAAGGGTTAAAAATAAAAACAAAACATTCCTTCAAATATCGTGCCTAGGAGGTCCCCATAACCTGCCCGTGAAGTGGCGGATTTCTAGGTTGTATAGAAACACTTAAAAACAAAAAAATGACGTTTCATATGACGGTAAATGCTTTTCCTTTAATCTATCCATAAACAACTGCTTGGGGCGGCAGTCTGTATGAAAAGAGGAGACATTTTCGTACAACGCAGAAAAGGTTTACAGATTTTTTTGGCTAAATTCTTGTGAAATATATGCAGGCTTTGGATGAAAGTAACAACAGGTGCTTTAAAATTGGTCCTTTAGCGTCCCCAACAGTGCCGTCACACCGTAACCCCTCTGAGGATATGAATCTGATACAGGCGTCAGTGGCAGTGCACCCAAATATTGTGCTTTTGGTGCCAGGCCTGCAAATACTATCATACAGTCACCCCTCTGTGGTATTGTGGAAGTATGCAGGGGTGGACCATGTGGTCCTATATTGAAAAGATATGATTCTGGTCAAGGCGTCAGTGCACCCAGATATTGTGTCTTTAATGCCAGGCCAGCAAATATCATCATACAGTAACCCCTCTGTGGTATTGTGGAAGAATGCAGGGGTGGACCATGTGGTCCTATATTGAAAAGTTTTTGATCTGGTAATGGGCATCAGTGCACCCAGATATTGTGCCTTTAATGCCAGGCCAGAAAGTATCATCATACAGTAACCCCTCTGTGGTATTGTGGAAGAGTGCAGGGGTGGACCTTGCGGTCCTATATTGAAAAGTTTTTGATCTGGTAATTGGCGTCAGTGCACCCAGATATTGTGCCTTTAATGCCAGGCCAGCAAGTATCATCATACAGTAAACCCTCTGTGGTATTGTGGAAGAATGCAGGGGTGGACCTTGCGGTCCTATATTGAAAAGTTTTTGGTCTGGTAATTGGCGTCAGTGCACCCAGATATTGTGCCTTTAATGCCAGGCCAGAAAGTATCATCATACAGTAACCCCTCTGTGGTATTGTGGAAGAGTGCAGGGGTGGACCATGTGGTCCTATATTGAAAATTTTTGATCTGGTAATGGGCGTCAGTGCACCCAGATATTGTGCCTTTGGTGCCAGGCCAGCAAGTATCATCATACAGTAACCCCTCTGTGGTATTGTGGAAGAGTGCAGGGTTGGACCCTGCTGTTCAAAAAATTTAAATGATATAAATCTGGCACAGGCGTCAGTGCAGCCAAATATTGTGCCTTTCATGGCAGCAAGTGCATTCACACCGCAACCCTTTTGTGGTATTGTGGAAGAGTTCAGTGCTGGAGGTTTTGTGCATGCAGAAGACATCCCCGATCTATTCCGTTACGTCAGCATCAGGGGATTGATAGCTGCTGATCCAGGACTGATTCATTTTTATAAATGTCAACCGGTCTACAGAGTCGGTGGACAGACGCACTCTTTAGTCTGTGACAAAACCTCCAGTGGCACTGAACGTCCTTTCGGAAAGCACGCTAGATGAAGGGCAACCTAGTAGCTGCATAGCATATTGGCTAAGTTCTGGCCAGTGATCCAATCTCAACACCCAGTAAACCAGTGGATCATCTGCTGGAAAGGTATCCAGGTCTGCCCTTGCCCCTAGGTAGTCCTGCACCATATGGTGAAGATGCTGGCAATGGGTGCCTACATTTGACGTCCCTGGGCGTCGAGGACTAAAAAAATTTAAAAATGCATCAGTCAAGCAGCCTTGGCCTTCACCACTATTCCTCTGATCACCCGCAGCCTCAGAAGCACGTGTGTTAGCACTTGGTAATCTACCAGTGCCTGGAAAGGTGTTACACAAGTGAACGCTTTAGAGCATCCTCAAGTTTTTTCATCCTGTGCTCCCTCTGTGCGGGCAGGATGAGCTCTGCAACTTTACCCTTGTATCGTAGATCAAAAAGGGTTGCCAACCAGTAATGATCCCTCTCCTTGATATCACGAATCCTGGGGTCCTTTAGCAGGCTTTGCATCATTAGGGAGCCCATGCAGCGTAGGTTGGAGGTGGCATTAGCTTCCGAGTCTTCCTGGTCAATGAGGATGACCGTATCGTGCACTTCCTCCTCCCAGCCACGCACTAGCCCTTGTGTTTCTGGGCACACGAAACCCTCCCTTGAGGAATACCCACCTTCAATGCCCCAACTACTTAAATATTCTGCCTCCTCCTCCTTCTCATCCTCCTGTCTGATCTGCATAGGACCCGCTGGAATGCTGTCTGCAGAAAGACTAGGGCCTTGAGAGCTAGGGAAGGCCTCCTCTTCCTCCCGCTGCTCTGCCTCTAGAGTCATATCTATAATTCCCCGCAGAGTGTGCTCCAGCAGGAACACTAAAGGAATTGTGTCACTGATGCATGCACTGTCCCTGCTCACCATCCTCGTTGCCTCCTCAAATGGTGAAAGTACAGTGCATGCATCCTTGATCATCAGCCACTGCGGGGGAAAAAAAAACAAGTTGACCTGAACCTGTCCTTGTGCCATACTCACACAGGTACTCGTTGATGGCCCTCTGCTGCTTGTGCAGACGCTGCAGCATTGCTAATGTCAAGTTCCACCTGGTGGGCATGTCACAGATCAGACGGTTTGTGGGAAGGTGGAATTCTCTTTGAATTTCTGCCAGGCGATCGCTTGCTGGGAAGGACCATCTGAAGTGGCTGCAGACTTTTCTGGCCTGGATGAGAAGCTCTGGCAGCCCTGGGTACTTGGTTAGGAAACGCTGTACCACCAGATTTAGGACGTCTGCTAGGCATGGTACATGCGTCAATTTACCCTTGCGTAGGGCGGAGAGAAGGTTGCTGCCATTATCGCAGACGATCATTCCCAGCTGAAGCTGGCATGGTGTTAACCATCTCTGCACCTGCCCCTGCAGAGCTGACAGAATTTCTGGCCCGGTGTGGCTCCTGTCTCCTAAACAAACCAGCTCAAGCACAGTATGGCATCTTTTTGCTTGAGCCATTGCGTAGACCCTGTCAGGCGTCGGTTTAACTGCCACTTCGCCAGAGACAGAGAAGGAGGAGGAGGAGGAAGAGGTGGTGGTGGTGGAGCAGACAGACCTCATACAAGCAGCTTTCTGGAGGCATGGTGGATGAACAAGCTCCAGCAGAGAGCCCCGTCTTGGATCCCTCCCAGCTGTGATCAGAGTTACCCACTGTGCCGTGAAGGAAATGTATCGACCCTGTCCATGCTTGCTGGACCAAGTGTCTAAAGTCACATGCACCTTGTTGCTGACTGCCTTTCCCAATGACTGGATAACATTGTCTTCCAAGTGCTGGTATAGTGCTGGAATGGCCTTGCGTGAAAAGTAATGGCGTTTTGGAACCTGCCACTGTGGTACAGCACATTCAGCAAATTCACAGAAGGGAGCAGAGTCCACCAGCTGGAAAGGCAGCAGCTGCAATGCGAGTAATTTTGCTAAGCTGGCATTTAGACGCTGTGCTTGGGGATGGTTGGGACTATATTTTTTCTTTCGCTGCAGCAGCTGCGGCAACGTAATCTGACTGCGTAAATCTTCAGCTGCTGGGATGATGTCACATTGTGAGGAAGGACCTGGTACATCCATTACTGTAGCATCATCCCTGTCGGTGGAGGTTGTAGGCAATGACTTGGCAGGAAATACAGTGGGGGTAGAGACAGATGAGGAGGAGGAGGACCTACGCAAAGCTTTGCACCAACGGGATGTGTGGCAGTTGTTCATATGTCGCCTCAAGCACGTGGTACCCAAGTGTCCGGTATCTTTCCCACGCTTAAGCCTCTTCTGACATAGATTACAAATAGCAATGCTGCGCTCTACTGCACATTTCTTAAAGAACTCCCAGACAACAGAGTTCCTGCATGTGGTCTTTGAGACAACAGCGCTCTGCACCGGAGCAGCTCTGACATGTGATGCCTTGGACTGGCTAGTGCTACGGTTGGTCACAGAGGATGTTGTGCCTCGTGTTTGCTGTGCCTCCTCCTCCCCCTCTTCCTCACTTAATTCCTCTGTTCGATCAGGCATACAGGTGGAGTCAGTGACCTCATCATCATTGTCATCAACACCCCTTATCTCCTCGTCACTGGAGCCAACTTGGCAGTATGCTGCAGCTGCTGGGGCAACATGAGTGCCAGTTATTTGTGTGTCATCACTGGCACCCCCTTCCTCTAGGTTGATTATACTCCCTTCCTCAACCTCAGAGATTGAATCAGAGCACTGTACTTGCTGCGCATCCTCAAGCAGCATGTCACTCTCATTATAGTCAAACAATTCAGCTGACTCCTCCGTGTGTGATAGCGAGGCTACGGCAGGAGTAGCTGTGGACATGGAGGCTGCATTAGATGCTTTGGCAGCTGAGGTGGACTGTAAAGCACTAGAAGCCTGGCTGGCAGAGGACTCGGAGGATAAGGATGGCCTGGTTAGCCAATCCACCAAGTCCTCTGCATGTTGCTGCTGCTTAAGACGGCCGGCACCAGTTAGAAAGGACAAGCGTGCCCCTGCAGAGGATGCACCACGTCCACCACAACCAGAGGCACAACCTCACGACACAGGGGCTGCTTGCCCTCTTATCTGTGTCTGGGAGCGTCTGCCTGTCCTTTTTGTTCTTTCAGACATGGTGAGTGATATATAGATTAATATATACAGAACTCTGATTCAACTCTGGTATAAAGATTTAAATAACTCTGGTACTGTATAACTCAGTGAGACACACTGATAGCTGGCAGCCAGTGACAAGAGACAGATCACCTCAATTCACAAATGTTTTAAAAAAATTAGTGACACCCAAAATACTGCGTGGTACTGGCTGTGTGACAAGACACAGAAGATCACCTCAATTCACAAATGTTTTAAAGAAATTAGTGACACCCAAAATACTGCATGGTGCTGGATGTGTGACAAGACACAGATCACCTCAATTCACAAATGTTTGAAAGAAATTAGTGACACCCAAAATACTGCGTGATACTGGTTGTGTGACAAGACACAGATCACCTCAATTCACAAATGTTTTAAAGAAATTAGTGAGCCCCAAAATACTGTGTGGTACTGGCTGTGTGACAAGACACAGAAGATCACCTCAATTCACAAATGTTTGAAAGAAATTAGTGACACCCAAAATACTGCGTGGTACTGGTTGTGTGACAAAACACAGATCACCTCAATTCACAAATGTTTCAAAGAAATTAGTGACCCCCAAAATAATGCGTGGTACTGGTTGTGTGACAAGACACAGATCACCTCAATTCACAAATGTTTTAAAGAAATTAGTGACACCCAAAATACTGCGTGGTACTGGTTGTGTGACAAGACACAGATCACCTCAATTCACAAATGTTTTAAATATTTTAGTGAGCCCCAAAATACTACGTGGTACTGGCTGTGTGACAAGACACAGATCACCTCAATTCACAAATGTTTTAAAGAAAGTTGTAAACCCCAAAAAAACTTGCTGGCACAGTGACAAGACACACATCACGTAAATTCCCTGATATTTGGTAGAAATGGACCCAAAAAGACTTGCTGGCACAGTGACAAGACACAGAAGATCACCTCAATTCACAAATGTTTTAAAGAAAGTTGTAAACCCCAAAAAAACTTGCTGGCACAGTGACAAGACACACATCACGTAAATTCCCTGATATTTGGTAGAAATGAGACCCAAAAAGACTTGCTGGCACAGTGACAAGACACAGAAGATCACCTCAATTCACAAATGTTTTAAAGAAAGTTGTAAACCCCAAAAAAACTTGCTGGCACAGTGACAAGACACACATCACCTAAATTCCCTGATATTTGGTAGAAATGAGACCCCCCAGTAGTGGGGCAGACTTGCAGTAACAACACACAACTATCTCCACTGAAATCTCCTCTGAAATGCGTGCAGAATCAGCGTGTGGAAACGTTATATAGTGTGCTGCGGGACTTAGCTCTGTGAGCCCATGATTGGGTAAAATTTGCCCAATCAGGACTCTGAGCCGTGATTGGCATAGTGTTGAACCTGTCTTGCATCAGACCTGTGGTCAGGTGCAAGGCTGTAGCCAATTACGAGCTTCAGGCCAGTGGGAAAATGCATTGTGGTCCATTGTGGTCGAACATGCGGCGAACACCCGGAAATGTTCGGTGTTCGCGATCTAATCGAACAGGCTAAGTTCGGGTCGAACTCCGAACCGTCCGAACCAAACAGCTCATCCCTAATATTGACCTTCTGATTCCTATTGTGTTAACGTCTATGGGTCTCGAAGATACATTTTTGTAAAGGTAAGTGTCTGATCTTTCCAATAATGTTATTTTTGAGGTTTAATTAACAGTCTGAGTTGGGAGAAAACCTGTGGAACACGCGCTTTCAGTCTGGAATTTCCCACACATCCTCAGACTAGAGATGTGTGTTTCGGGTTTCAGAATTTCGGAATTTTCACGAAATTTCCCGATTCGTGTCCTCGGATTCAGCCGAATTTCTGAATCGGATCGGATCCGAAAAACGGCAGATCCGAAAAGTTTTCCGAGCCAAAACAAAAAATTTTCAGAGTTTTCGAATGGACTTGAAATGTGTCAAATCGAAATAAATTTTCGCTCTATTCATGATTTCGGTTCCATTCGTGATTTCGGTTCCATTTCGGTAATTTTGGACATCGTATATTTAACTATTATCGGTTATATCGCTGATTCTGTAAATTTTGTATTTGTATTGTGTATCACTTGTTTCCAATGATCCGATAATTCTGTCGGTACGATAATTCTGTCGTAATCGGATCCGATTCGTCCGCAGGTCGCGCATGTGCGCGCGCGGATGTCGTAAACTTTATTGAGCCATTGTAAAGAGAGTTTTGACAATTTTTTGAAAGGCCAAAAACAATTGAATTTATAATTTACAGTATATGATCATGGCTCAAAGAAGAGAGTCCCATTCGGACACCTCCTCATCTGCTTCCACCCCAGAGACACCACCCAGGAAGAAGCGGGCCAGCAACATGGCATTTGAGGAGATGTTGGAGCTGGTCCGCATCTTTGACAAAAGAGGTTACGACTGCCGTAAGGGCCCTTACGGCAGAAAGAATAACGCCCGCAAGGACAGTATCCTTAATAAACTTCGCACCACCATCGCGGAATTGTTTGGGAAAGACCGGACGAAGGACCAGCTCCGAAAACACTGGTCCGACCTGAAGGCACGCGAGGAGGAGCAGTTGAGACACATCCGGCGTGTCATAGCCAAACGTAAGTGTCACGTTATATTGTAAAGTGCTGCGCAAACTGTTGGCGCTATATAAATCCTGTATAATAATAATAATGTGCTTGCACGTGCTAATGTGCACAGAAATACGTTGATTGATCTAGTCCTTTTTTATGCAATGTGTATAGCTTTGCGTTTTCAGGACTCATACATGCATTTTTGCCATAGCTCTTCTTTTTTGTGATTTTACGTATTTGTGAAAATTTTGATATTTGATGTATGTAGATGAAATTACAATGCTGGATTTCTTTTGGCACTGTGTACTGTAGTGTGCTGGGGGGAGGTTGTTGTGATTGAGTGATGCATACGAGATGACCCGCAACTTGCCCAATATTGGCTCCTCCCACCTGTGCATCAACAAAAATCTCTTCGTCTCTGCTCTAAGTGGTAGGATGGGACATGTAGTTCTTCTGAAAGTGCATCCAAACAGTAGCCGCATTCAATACGTCCTCAGCAGCTGCTGAATTGTTGCAGCGCAGCAACTCAGTTTGCTGCAGCAGTGTCATTGAATGTTTTAGATGCAAATTTCAAAACAAAATGGCCGATTTCTGTTGTTTCTGCTATATCCGCAGTTTTATTAGCAGAAGCTAAGGCTGAGGCTGAGGCCATCTATAAAATAACTAGAAGCAGTCAGCACAATCCGTTTTGTATGCACACAACATAAATAATAGTTTTTATTGAATAAACGTAATGTTTACTTCTAAAAAAAATATATAATTGAACGGTAATATATGTCTATGTGCAGGGGAAATAATAAATAAATATTTTGTGACTTTAGAACTATGAGATGGGAGTAGTGGTGGGTCAAGCTGGTAGTGCTTGTGGGTAGTGGAGGGGTGTCGCAATACTTTCGGCAATAGTGTATAGATATACAATTTTTTCCAGTCTGCATTAATTACGTGTTATTTTTTGTATTTGGCAGAAGACAGGAAGGCAGCATCTGCCCCGGTGGGCACCAGTACTCCAGTGGAGGAGGAGGGGGAGCCACGGGCGACCACCAGCACTGGTATATATTGTTTTATTTTGCAACGACTTCTGGTCAAAAACAGAAACATTTTTTGTTTACTGTATTTTCATTTATTTTTTTTATATATAGCACAAGAGGTGCAGGTGGAGGAGCAAGAAGAGGAGCAGGAGGAGGAAGAGGAGGAGGGCGATGATGGAGAGAGGGAGCCGGAGCCGCAGGAGGCTGCCAGTCCAGGTTTTTTTTTTACTGTTGTATTTTGCATCGACTTTTGTTCAAAAATAAATCAGTTTTGTTGTTTACTGTATTTTTTATTTCTTTAATTTCTTAGATAGAGCACCGGAAGAGATGCTGACGGTGGAGGAGGAGGAGGAGGAGGAGGAGTCAGAGCCTCAGGAGGCCGCCAGCTCTGGTATATACTACTGTTATATTTTTTCAAGACTTTCAGTCAAAAATAGAAATCTGCTTTACTTACTGTATTTTCCTTTTTTCATTTATTGGATATATAGAAGGAGAAGCCAGACTGGACAGGTCCAGCGTCAGGATGGCGATCGGCGAGCTACGCCTGGCTGGCACCAACCTCGAAGCCATCCAGGAGTTGCTGCAGGAGTTCAGGGAGCATATTAACAACGCCGTTGACATCCTTGAACGGCTCTAGAGAGTCTGAGACCAGCCTCCTCCTCCTCTATGTTTGTGTCCCTGTTGGGCAGTTTGCCAATGCCATGTGGCATGTTGTAAATAAATTATATATTTTTTTTATATTTTCCTGTTTGTGTGCATTGCTTTTCCTTACTTAAGTTAATATGTATTGCTTGGTTTCCACACTGTTAAAATTATATGTACATAAATTTATTGACATTTCTATGGACCCTTTGTCATAAATTTGTCAACATATTTGTGGCCATGAATGTGACTGTGCACATTCTACACTGCCTGCCTGGCCAAAAAATGTCACACACTAACACAACCTTGTTGTACTGCCTTGAGATTTGATTACCGTGGCATGGTTTTGTTAAGCTTAGGCGATGTCACAACAACATGGATTTTTGTCCACAGTCACATTCATTGTATAACCAAGAATTTATCAAAAAATATTGATGGCAGCACTGCGTGAAGTCTTCTCCGACACAACCCAAAGATCCTCAGAGCGGCTCAGGTCTAGTTTATTTGTCCCTGTTCGCAGCTTCACGCAACACCTCCTCCCAGCTATGAGCTCTCTCTCTCCCACTGCTGCCCGCTAAGACGCTGCCCGCCAACATGGTCACGTCTTTGCAGGAAGACAACAGCGTGGGGGAACGGCAGCTGCCGACAGTCACAAGACCTCGTCACAATGACGTCAGTTCTGGAGTTAACCCCTAACTGCGACCAATGGTGGAGATAGGGGGTTCCAATGAACCCCCTATCTCCCGATCCGCGGCAGCTATCAGTTAATGTTTGGTATCGTTGGATCGACCAGAGCATGGCCTTTACAATGATACCAAACATGACAACGTTAAAAATTATTAAAAATTAAAATATAATAAAATATAAAAAAAAAAAAAAACAGGTTTTTTGTTTTGTTTTGTTAATACAGCAATATTGTTGCCATTTCAATTATAATGTGAACAATGATGCTGCACTAAGGATTTTTGTATGGGGTGCGTTTGTTAAAAATAGTGTAATTTTCACCCAAAAAATATAACAAGTCCCCATTTCAATTTTTTTAACAAGCGCAACTCATAAAATATAACCGCAAACACTCGCATGTTAAAATGTGAAAAAAAACACTTTACACCTTGTAAAACATTGAAAATTCTAATTTTATTGCATTTTTTGTTATAATATACAGACAGAACATGACGCATACATATAATAATGATTTATTATGAATCTGCCGAGTCTGCCGGAAAGAACGATATATAACATGACTGGGTCATATAATAAAATAAGGCTTCGAAACGCGTTTAAACATGATGAGCGAAACTGTTAAAAATTAGCTCAGCAGCAGACCGCACACAGGCGTGAAGGGAAGCCGTGAAATGCCTCAGCAGCGAAAGGGTTAATTTTTTTTTGTCTGTTTTAAATCATTTTATTTGTTGTGGGTTTTTTTTTCGTTTCAGATCATTTTGATCAACTATTTTTCCATTTCAAAACCTTTTGTTCTGGTTTTTATTTTTAAAGTCAGACCATTTGGGTTGGGTCAGCTTTGCGTTTTTTAAATCGTTTTGTTCATTTTTTTTGTTCCTTTGATACCATTTTAATATGATTAAATAAAGTTGTGAAATGTATATTCATAAGAAAAAAAGGATCTTTATTTAATTAAAAAAAACACGATAGAATCGCCAGAATTATCGTATCGACAGAATGAATTATCGGATCCGAAAAACAAACCAATAATTAATTTTAAAAAATATATAAAGTATAAAAAAAGTAAACCATAGTAGTTTACTTCAAAATGAATAGAGTTAGACACTTTGAAACGAGGAGAACAGACGTTCCGAAAAAAACGAAAATTTCCGAAATCACGAAAAAAAGTCGATAC
This sequence comes from Leptobrachium leishanense, assembly GCA_009667805.1. Lineage (NCBI taxonomy): Eukaryota > Metazoa > Chordata > Amphibia > Anura > Megophryidae > Leptobrachium > Leptobrachium leishanense. Next base: position 279,893,158 of record CM019064.1, on the reverse strand, counting down.
AAAAAACGAGCAGAGTGACCTGAAAACACGAAAATGGGCGATATTCCAAAAAAAAAATGTATACGAAAAACGAACAGAATCGAACCGAACCGAAACAGAAATCATCCGAAACGAGCCGATTCGAAAATTTTAAACATCCGAACGAACCGAACCGAATCGAACGGAAAAAAAAATCGGCGCACAAGTCTACCTCAAACATGTTTCCTACCTTTCAAATGCCTCTGTGAACGGCATCTTCTCTCCTTGCTAAACAGTTTGTAGGCTGTCAGCCTCTGTGCTGAATGCCAGATGATCGGTGACGTCACTGTGTATATACATGTTATCAAAACCCTCAACATCAATATAATTGGTAAGATATGAAAGTCCAAGAGCTGGTTTGGATATGTAAGTGTCATGGCTCATGCCATTGCAAGAAGGTCCAAATCGATGCTGCTACACCTTGATCAACTTGGCAGCACCTTTCCTGTAATGCTTGCAACAATCTGACCTTCCTGCAGGAACCACAGCCGCTCACTCCAATCAGCCCTGTAGTCCCCTATTTAAGAAGACACACCCCTTCCTTTATGATCCAGCATTGCATTACACTTCGTGTATTGCTTCCATCCTGAAGCTGCACTGGTTTCTCTCAAGCTGTGTTCCCCCAGTCTACAGGCCTCAAGCTGCATTCCCCCAGTCTCCAGACCCTCTAGCCATACCCAGTCTCCAGACCCTCCAGCCCTGCACATTCTCCAGATCCACCAGATCTGCAACCTGTCTGCCGTGTGCTTCAACTCCTTAACCTGTCTGCCATGCGTTCCAACCTTGCAACCTGTCTGCCGCATTCTCCAGCTCCGCAAGCCTCCTGCTCGGTGCCACAAGCTACCTGCTGTATTTCCCTAGCCTCCAGTTATGTATTCCAGAGCCCCCTGTTGTACCCTCTGTGTTTCTGCCTGCATCCAGCCAGCCCTTTTCCTGTCCAGTCTGACTGCTGTCTTGTGCCTCCTGTAAATTCCTATTGTGTTGCCCTCAGTGTCTCTATATCTTGTTCCTCTGTGCTTCTATCTCTCCTCCCTACTTTGTTCCTTCAATCAGCCGCTTCCATGCACTGCTCCTCTCTGTTAATTTGAACCTACAGTCATACCAGTCTGCCTGTTTATCTGAATTTTATACAATAAACCACTGTTATACCTCAACTGTTGTATTACTGCTTAGTGGGCTCATACCCTCGCCCCTCCCCATACACCAAAATCGTGATAGTAATCAAGCTGACAGTTGTATATATAGTTGACTTGTAATTGAATCAGGGTAGACATTTGAAAGAGAACAGAGTTTGACATATTTATACCCACATATCAAATTAGATCTCTACAGATCAGATTAGACCTCTACAAGTACCGCAAAGTAAAAGTATCTTCCGTCACAGTCACCCAGCTACCGAAGGGCCTTACCTGTTCATAGATTCCACTGTAGCTGTCAACTTTCACTTTCATGATTTGCCATGGAGTTTCTGTTCAATGCTCTTCTTGCCATTCCAGACATCTTTCGTGTCTGTTGTATATACCTTGGTCTATGTTGTTACAAACCTCTTATGCAATATATAAAACTGTGGTTTGTTGGTTTAAAGGAAATATTAAAACTAAGCCAATTCGTTGCAGGAATATGCTTTCATGTATCACTTTCGAGAGATGGGTGCTTTTATTATTTAGTTATTAGTGTGAACAAAGCACTTTTCGACACATATATAGAAATGTTTTGCCACAGTTGAGTCTTCTGAGAGCATCATAGATTTCTCATCCACTTCCATTTGAAAATATTTACTCTTACAAGCACATTCACTAGTTTTACATAAAGTTAACGGGTTGTTTCCTCCTTTAAAAAGAAAAAAGAATTCCCCAGGCGCTTAGTTGCCCCTAGATTCGCTTCCACCCCAGTGGACACTTCCCAATATCCACAGTACAAATATTGTGAAAGGGATGGTGGGTGTGGGCAGTGGTGTATTTAGGTTTTGTGCTGCCCTAGGCCTGACTAAACTCGTGCACCCCCTAATTTAAATTTGAGGCACCCCCTCCTGTCAAGGGCACACCTCTTCCTGGTTAATCCCCACCCTTCCTCTTTAAGCTCCACCTTTTCCTCTTAGAGCTCCGCCTTTTCCTCCCTTTATATTAAAAGTGGATACCAAGTGCCTACTTGTATATTTTGAATACCATTTCAAATGTATCTATTGAGATAAAGAAAATTATGAAATGTTTAAATTCAAGCATTTTTACAAAGAACAGCCACGCATGTCAAGTAAACGGGATCACAGCCGTTCTAATTGGTTGAACAATAAAATCCACAGAAACGTGCACTGCATACAGTTGTGTTCAAAATTATTCAACCCCCACTGAAATTGAGTGTTTTGGCCAGTTTGACATTGATTTTGATCATTCAGTCATCTTGCTTACAATTAAATCAAAGAGGCACGTGTAGGTCAGACAAATATAACATTACATTTATAATGAAATAACCACAAATGTCTTTTCTGTGCTCACATCATTATCAGTTTTATTCAACCCCCAAGTGACATTCAATCTTAGTACAACATCCTTTTACAGTTATAACAGCTTTTAAACGTGAAGCATAGCTTGACACAAGTGTCTTGCAGCAATCTACGGGTATCTTCGCCCATTCGTCATGGGCAAAAGCCTCCAGTTCAGTCACATTCTTAGGCTTGCGCACTGCAACTGCTTTCTTTAAGTCCCACCAGAGGTTCTCAATCGGATTTAAGTCAGGTGACTGCGATGGCCACTCCAAAATGTTCCAGCCTTTAATCTGCAACCATGCTCTAGTGGACTTGGAGGTATGCTTGGGATCATTGTCCTGTTGAAAGGTCCAACGTCTCCCAAGCCTCAGGTTTGTGACGGACTGCATCACATTGTCATCCAATATCTCCTGGTACTGAAGAGAATTCATGGTACCTTGCACACGCTGAAGCTTCCCTGTACCTGCAGAAGCAAAACAGCCCCAAAGCATGATTGACCCCCCGCCATGCTTCACAGTAGGCAAGGTGTTCTTTTCTTCATAGGCCTTGTTCTTCCTCCTCCAAACATAGCGTTGATCCATGGGCCCAAACAGTTCTAATTTTGCTTCATCAGTCCACAGAACACTATCCCAAAACTTCTGTGGTTTGTCCACATGACTTTTGGCATACTGCAGTCGACTCTTCTTATTCTTTGGAGACAGCAAGGGGGTGCGCCTGGGAGTTCTGGCATGGAGGCCTTCATTACGCATTGTGCGCCGTATTGTCTGAGCTGAAACTTCAGTACCCACATCTGACAAATCTTTTCTCAGTTCCTCAGCAGTCACACGGGGACTTTTCTCCACTCTACACTTCAGGTAGCGCACAGCAGTCGAAGTCAGCATCTTCTTTCTGCCACGACCAGGTAGCGTTTCAACAGTGCCCTTTGCCTTGAATTTGCGAATGATGCTTCCTATGGTCTCTCTTGGTATGTTTAACATCTTTGCAATCTTCTTATAGCCATTGCCCTTCCTGTGAAGAGTAATCACCTCTTCTCTTGTCTTCCTGGACCATTCTCTTGACTTCACCATGTTTGTAACCACACCAGTAAATGTCTAGAAGGAGCTGAGTATCACAGTCATTTTAAAGCTGCCTAATTGGTGCTTATTATGCTTTATTGCTGCTCCGTGACATCCACAGGTGTTTTCAATACCTGATTGAAAACACTTGAATGAACCTCTGTTCTTCAGAGCGGTAGTCTTTAAGGGTTGAATAATTGTGTCAATGAAGAATTCACAAAAGAAACATTTACTACTGTATTACAAAACCAATTGATGTCATTTTAGTTGCATATGGTTCTTTAAAAAGTCCTTGTAGGATTTCATTCTGAATACAATTACAAATGTACACTAAATTCCCTAAAACCCTTTACAGCATTGGGGGTTGAATAATTTTGAACACAACTGTATGAGCATATCACAGGGCTGCACAGCAATAAAACCCACAGAAATGGGCACTGTGTGAGGGGGCGTGGCCGGACGCTGTGGAGAGAAGCTGTGTTTGGGCGAAGCTCTGATCTTTATCCCTGAAATTGGGGTATTTTCTTGCTGATTTTTCACTTTTTGTGGTCCCCACGGGTCTGGCTATCGGGTGTTTGCATTCCGGAGCCCGCGTTGTCCCCCCCTCCGGAACAGAGACTCATATTTGGACTGTTTCCTAACGGCCTCGGAGCGCGCTGATGGCCATCTTGAGGCCTTCTCCCTGATGACTTTCTCCACTCTGCAGATTCCTTCGGGGGCTCTGATTCTCGGTGGAGGTACGGCGCTAGCTGTGGAGGTGGTGGGCCCACGCCTCTCGGCTGCGTTGGAGATCCACCGGGAGCAGGACATAGATGGATGCGTGGCTCAGAGGCAAGAAGATACCCCTCCCCCTGCTGGGGCTGCGTGTGCTATGCTGACTTACCTGGATGCTTGCTTGTCGCTGCTCTCGGGTCCCGATGAGGGGGTGCTCACGAGAGGGGACTGGCTGATGACTGCAGTGCACAACGACAAGTGTGTAGAGGCTGAGGCCACACGGGCGTTCCTACCTGCTGCGGCTTTCCTGATAGGCAACGAGGATGTCCATCTGCCAGCTGCCGGGATCTGCGGTGCCGGATCTGATGGACTGGACGAGGGGCTGGTCCTGGATCCTTCCCCCCTGGGAGCGAATCTTGGTTCTGGCGCTGGACCTGGGCCGGGTGCCTGTGGGGTGACTGCTGAGCCAACTGATGTGGATCCCCCTGAGTCAGCGGAAGAAGTAGTGCGGCCTGGGACTGTCGGTGGCGCACTGGGACTCTCTACAGCGCTGTTAAGGGGACCGTTGGAGTTGCCCGGAGGCAGTTTGGTCGAGGTGCCCCCTGCGGTATTGAAATCGCTGCTGGAGACGCTACCGGAGCCCTGGGGAAGCGGATTGCCCTGCATGTCCCCTGTGCAGCTGATGTGCCCGGGGATGGGATCTGTTACGCTCGGTGGCTAGATACGGGCTGAAGACCCCTGCTCGCCTCGATGCATTCACCCTCACCGATGCTGAGATGCTTCCTCCACGCTGAGTTTTTCTTGCAGACTGCCATTTCTGACTCTTATAGTTCACAGTCTTAGTTCCCCTAGCAATGTTTCCTCCCTGATGACATTTGTGAATGCTTATCTATGTTACTTCTCATGATGACCCCCAGATGACACACTTTCTTGACTGTTGAAACGATTTCTTGTTGTTCTTGCCTCCCCTCTGTCTTTCTTTCTCCCCCCCTCTGTGGGCATTTGTCTTCTGCTGACACTTACCCAACCACTGATGGTGTGTTCCCCCCCCCTTTTTTTTTTTTCTCTGGCAATATCCGAGTTGCACCGGGGTGCGCCACTGTGGCATTCACCATGGCTCTGTCTGCCATATCTGGACCTCGGGCTCTCGGGCCTCGTGACATTGCCCTTCCATGGCCTCTTCTGGGAGCGAGCCAGGAACGTCACGTAGATGGTCTTTGCCACTTTACCTTCTCTTTATTTTATTATAGTTTCTTTTAAATTTTCCACCATCCACTGGTACGGGGTAACTGAAGTGTAACCTCCCCCCTCCTCTTTTCTTCCTTTCATGTACCTCTTCCTGCTCATTCTTTTGATGTACCTTATGGACCTTTGGTCCTTCGCGACTGCTACCCTGCAATGTCTTTTTGTAGCGTACTTTTCTTGCATTTGTTGTACCACTGCTGACTTCTCAAAATAAAAACATTTTGAATAAAAAAAAAAAAGAAACTTATACGAGAAAAAAAGAAAAAAAAGAAATGGGCACTGTGTATGAGCATATCAGAGCTGCACAGCAATAAAACCCACAGAAATGTGCAGTGTGTATGAGCATATCACAGAACTGCACAGCAATAAAACTCACAGTAATGTGCAGTGTGTATGAGCGTATCCCAGAGCTCCAGGGCAATAAAACTCACAGTAATATGCAGTGTGTATCACAGAATCCACAGCAATAAAACTCCCAGCAATGCAATGTTTGGTGTGTGTCAGCGTATCAGAATCCACAGCAATAAAACTCCCAGCAATGCAATGTGCGGTGTGTATGAGTGCATCAGAATTCACAGCAATAAAACTCACAGCAATGCAATGTGTGGTGTGTATGAGTGTATCAGAATTCACAGCAGTAAAACTCCCAGCAAACCGAGTGTATATGAGCACACAGCAATTATGCTGTGGAGCCATCTTGTCAGCAGTGGGGTGCCACTGTCAGAGGGTGCACTGTAGCTTTGATTCCCTTCCCGGTGGGTGTTCAGTCCAGAATAGAGTCTGTGTTAACGAAAGGGCGGGCAGCTGCGCGCGTGCGTTTCACGTGGTTCAGCCAGTCATGTGGTACTGAGACTCAGAGAAATGGCAGTGAAATGCCCTGATGTTCGGTGGTTTCAATCAGCAGGTTTATTCAGGCGAACCCCATAGGTTTCAATGTTAAAAATATTCCCGTTTTTATGCAATATCTAATAAATCATTTATTATTTTAATCTGCAGTAAAAAGTCTTTACTTATTGATTTTTTTTAGTACCTTTTAGTCATTTTTCAGATTTTTTTGGGCAAAATTCCCCCCCTTTTTTTAATAGCAGTTTTTCTTTTTTCTGTAACAGAACTTTTTATTATTTTAATTAAATTCCAGACATTTTCGTTCAGTAGTTCTTTTGAAAACAGCAGGCCACGGGTTTGCGGTGGCAGCATTCAGCGGCCGACTCCATGCACTTGACTGGACCCTGCAGTGAATGATGAATTCACTGCAGGGTGGGGAAATTTTATTCTCCTAAGTGCAGGGAACTACAGAACACCAAAACGTTGGCGTCATTTCGGTGCTCTGTGAGTAACCCATTTAGTGGTGAGGTTTTTTGCTGCCCCCTGGAAAGTGAAATTGAAAGTGTAAATTAGTGAAATCCCAATGTATCCTCCCTGGTAAAATACTTTGCAAAAGTAAAAAAAAATAAAAATATATATATTTTTTTTTTAGGGGTGGGGCCACCCAGTGCGGGCCGCCGCCCCCTGGAAAGTGCCGCCCTAGGCCTGGGCCTAGTCGGGCTAGGCCAAAATACACCAGTGAATGTGCAGTGTGTATGAGTGTATCCCAGAGCTCCAGGGCAATAAAACTCACAGTACTATGCAGTGTGTATCACAGAACCCACAGCAATAAAACTCCCAGCAATGCAATGTTTGGTGTTTTGTCCTAATTGAGCTTGGGAGGCCTTCTAAGTGAAGTCTTCAAAGTGAGCACTTAGAGATCTTCTGGTGAGTGATTTTGATTTTTGTTTCAAACAGATCTTTTCTATTCATCTTAAGGTTTTAAGTTAGGTCTGGTGTGTAAATTAGGTTAGGCTGGTGACTCATTCCTCTTACTGATTAGCATTCAATTGGAATCAATTGCGTGCTATTTGCTAAAGTGGTTAACCACTTCCATGCGGAGGACGCGCTCAGCGCGTCCTCCACATGGCTCCTGCTGTGCGGAGGACGCGCTGAGCGCGTCCTCCCTTTGGGGTCAGCGTTCGGCCGGGTTCCGGCCGATCGTTGGCCCCCCCGGTGCGGGCTGACATCCTCGATGTCAGCCCAGCATCCGGAACCGCCGCCGATGAAATTAGGTGTCATCGCGGCTGCGCGATGACACCTAATTCAGGCGCCCCCCTGCATGTGCAGAGGAGGCGCCTGAAAGGGAGGGGGGGAGGTCCTTTGGACCTCTCTCCCTCCCGATCGGCGGCGTTGCGGGGGTTAACCCAGGCACCATTTGGAAGGGCACAGCCTGCCCTTCCAAATGGTGCCTGGCATTAACCCCTGGGGAGCTGGATCGCGAATCGGCGCTGAAAAGCGCCGGTTCGTGATCCTTTCCCGGAGCTTCTTGGATGTCGGCCAAGCCTCCGGGAACTCCCCCTGAGGACTGGCGTCATTGTGCATAGCACGATGACGCCAGTCCTAGAGTTAACCCCTAACTGCCACCAACGGTGGAGATAGGGAGTTCCAATGAACTCCCTATCTCCCGATCCGTGGCAGCTAGGGGTTAAAGTTTGGTATGGTTGGATCGGCCAGAGCATGGCCGTTCCAACGATACCAAACACTAAAGTGCAAAAAGTTTTTTTTAAAAAAAATTAAAATTAAAAATAAAATATATATTTTAAAAAAAATTATAAAAAAAAAATAAACATTTGTTTTTTCTTTTTTTGGTTCGTTAATGCAGCAATATTGTTCCCATTTCAATTATAATGTGAACAATGATGCTGCACTAACGATTTTTGTATGCGGTGCGTTTGTTAAAAATGGTGTAATTTTCCCCAAAAAAAATGTAACGAGACCCCATCTCTAATTTTTTTAACAAGCGCACCCCATACAAAATATAACCGCAATTGCTCGCATGATAAAATGTGAAAAAAAACACTTTACACGTTGTAAATTATTGAAAATACATATTTTATTGCATTTTTTGTTATAATATACAGACATGACATAACGTATACATATAATAATGACATATTATGAATCTACCGAGTCTGACGGAAAGAACAATATAAAATATGTCTGGGTCATATACTAAAATAAGCCTTCAAAACACGTTTAAACATGATGAGCAAAACCGGTAAAAATGACCTCAGCACAGAGGTGTGAAAAGCCTCAGCAGCGACAGGGTTAAACTTGTCCACGCCTTGCTGGGGGAGGTGTTCTTAGGTGACTATATAAAGCTTGTGGAATATTAGCTTGGTCTAATTGAGCTTGGGAAGCCTTCTAAGTGAAGCCTTCTAAGTGAGCACTTAGAGATATCCTGGAGATAGTCTGAGGTTAGACAGGAGGTAGAAAACCTACAAAAAGGCAAGATTTGTTGGTTTAAATCCATTCTTTTATAATGGCAGGCTTGGTCCAGTGTAAGAGCTGTCATGCATTTGTTTTTAGATCCAATTTTTGGAGGTTTGGAGTGTGCCTGATATGTAGGCAGCTCTCTTTATTGCAGCAGGAAATTGCCTGTTTGAAGTCTGAGATTTGTAAATTATCTGTTACACAAACTCAGGCTATGGCTATGGCTGTTACAAAGCCATTGCCACAGAGGCCTCCTAGGAGTGGCAGATGGACTACTGTAGGATCTGGTAGACTTAGAGTTGTGGATAGAAGGCATGTCCCACAGTCTGTGGCTCTTCTTAATTCTTTTGAGGCACTTTCAGAGTGTAGTGGTGAGACGGAAGTAGGCTCAGACACCATAGTTGAGGAACCACCATCCCCTATACCTAAGGTATGCAGGACTGCAACCAAGAACAATAAGGAAAAGGTGGGACATGATAGAAGGCAATTGTTGCTGGGTGATTCTATCATAAGAGGTGTTGAGCTGGAGAGTAGTGGTTTGGTGAGATGTCTTCCTGGGGCTACTGCTCGTAGAGACAAGAGACGTATTCTCAATATTGTCAAACAAGCAAAGCAGCAAGGGGAAGTGGATGTTTTAGTCCATCTAGGGACAAATTACTTGGCTAGAAATGAGGTTTCTGAGATTATGGAAGATTTTTGTGTTCTTGGAGGTGAAATACAGCAGATTGCGTCCACTGTGTCATTCTCTGAAGTTTTGCCTGTGCATAACATTCAGGATAGGCAGATGCGCAATAGGGAATTTAATTTGTGGCTTCGGGAATGGTGTTGAGAGCAAGGATTTGGCTTTGTGTCCCATGATAGCTCTAATTGGAGCAGAAAGGAACTGTATAAAAAAGATGGTTTGCATCTTACTCATAGGGGAACATACAGTATGTTCTCAGTGAGAAGTTCAAAGGTTTCGCAAAGAAATATTTAAACTAGGAGGGGGGGGACAAAAGGGTAAAAACAATCTGCCTGATTGTCCCCCAAAACTAAATCGGAGGGTGCAAGCAACATGTGGGGAAAAAAATGACAAGCTCAGAGTCATGTCTATAAATGCTCGCAGTTTAGTCAATAAAATCAATGAACTTGAGGCAATGATGGCAGCTGAAAAAGTAGATTTAGTTGCTGTTACTGAGACATGGTTCAGTGAGAAAAATAACTGGGACATAACAATACCGGGGTACTCTTTATATAGAAAAGACAGAGAAGGTAGGAAAGGAGGAGGAGTGGCCCTGTATGTGAAAAACAACATAAAAACGAACCAAATAAAAGTGAGCGAGGTGAACATAGAGTCAGTTTGGGTTACGCTAACATTTGGCAATCATACAGTAGCTCGTGTAGGTGTGATCTATAGACCCCCTGGACAAGTAGAAGAGCTAGATAATCTGCTGCTTGAGGAAATAGCCAAAATGGCAATGAAGGGGGAAGTTATTATCATGGGGGACTTTAATCTTCCTGATGTGAACTGGAAAACCAAAACAGCTGGGTGCACCAGGAGTACAAATATTCTAAACTCCCTACTGGGATTATCTCTAACACAAGTAGTTGAGGAGCTGACCCGTAAAGAGGCCATATTGGATTTAATACTCACAAATGGAGGTTGGTATCGGATGTTGTTGTAGGTGAAAATTTGGGATCTAGTGATCACCAGTCAGTATGGTTTAATATAAGAACAGGGATGGAGCCGCACCACACAAAAACAAAAGTTTTAGACTTTAAAAAAATTGCACAGGCAATTGCATTCGACTTGTTAGCAAAAACAAAAAAGGGAAGAAACCACTGTGGTACTCTGCAGAAGTGGCCAAAATAGTGAAGAACAAAAAGACAGCATTCAATAATTATAAAACAACTCAGAGTGAAGAAGATAGGCAAACCTATAAGCTTAGGCAGAAAGAGGCAAAGCAATTTATAAGAGCTTCCAAAGCACATGCAGAAGAGAAAATAGCTCAGTCAGTAAAAAAGGGGGACAAAACATTTTTTAGATACATAAACGAGAAAAGAAAAGTAAAACAAGGATTAGTTAGATTAAAAACAAAGGAAGGAAGGTATGTAGAAGAGGATAAAAGTCTCGCTGACTGCCTCAATGAATATTTTTGTTCAGTCTTTGCAGAAGAAAAGGAAGGAAAGGGACCTCAGTTAGGAGGAAACACTAACGAGACAATTACATATCAGTTTACAGAGGAGGAGGTTCTACAGCAGCTGTCTAAAGTAAAGACAAATAAGTCAATGGGGCCTGATGGGATCCACCCTAAATTAATTAAAGAGCTCAGTGATGTAATAGCAAAATCGTTAACAGATTTATTTAACCAATCCTTGCTAACGGGAGTCGTCCCAGAAGACTGGAAATTAGCAAATGTTGTGCCCATAGAAAAGAGGGATAAACCCTCAAACGGACAAAGGAGTGCTAACTTAAAACGTAACTTTTATTAATTACAATGTATCTCACAGTTAACCGACAATAGTTAAAAAACATAAACACAAACGCGATGAGAGACCTTACCCTTGGGTAATTGACTAAACCTAATTTTGTTTAATGCTACATTACAACGTAGATATCAATCTTGCTAACACAAGGTAGCTAAGGAATACTTTCATATTTATGTCTATTACTTGGTATTATAGCATCCTACAATATCAATTTGCTGCTCTTGGTCTTTCTATTTGCAGTCAGCAATCCACGCATGTATGCCTGCATACGGTTTTGTAGTAGCATATTTGGTTAAGTACTCAAACCTAATTTTGTCAATGCTGCATTCTAACGCAGTACCCAGCCACTGACATCGTTCAGTTTTGATATTTGGTATATCTGGCAAATCTGTATTTACCTAATTTGTACCCTAGGGCTGCCATTTGGCAATCTAATATGTATCTTCACCGTGCTGTCTCTCATCGCGTTTGTGTTTATGTTTTTTAACTATTGTCGGTTAACTGTGAGATACATTGTAATTAATAAAAGTTACGTTTTAAGTTAGCACTCCTTTGCCTGTTTGAGGGTTTATCCCTCCTTTCTTTGTTCACAATACTTATCAGGTTTAATCCTATGTGGGAGTGTCCATACCCGGAGTGAACTGTTACTTTTGGGGTGGGGTGATTGTTTACCTCCCTAGTGGAGGCCTTTTTGTTGTTTTCTTTTCTCCATGATTAATGTTGTGCCCATTCACAAGAAGGGTAGTAGGGAGGAATCTGGGAACTATAGGCCAGTTAGTCTTACGTCAGTAGTGGGGAAATTAATGGAAACCATGTTAAAGGAAAGGATTGTTGAACATCTAAAAACACATAGATTACAGGATCAGAAACAACATGGGTTTACCTCAGGGAGATCATGCCAAACTAATCTTATTGATTTTTTTGATTGGGTAACAAAAATAATAGACACAGGTGGTGCAGTAGACATTGCTTATTTAGATTTCAGTAAGGCTTTTGATACTGTTCCGCATAGAAGGCTTATCAATAAATTGCAATCTTTGAGCTTGGATTCCAATATTGTTGAATGGATTAGGCAGTGGCTGAGTGACAGGCAACAGAGGGTTGTGGTAAATGGAGTTTATTCGGCGCAAGGTCTTGTTACCAGTGGGGTACCTCAGAGGTCAGTACTTGGACCCATTCTATTTAATATTTTTATTAGTGATATTGCAGAAGGTATTAATGGAAAAGTATGTCTTTTTGCTGATGACACAAAGATTTGCAACAGGGTTGATGTTCCTGGAGGGATCAGCCAAATGACAAATGATTTAGGTAAACTAAAAAAATGGTCGGAGCTGTGGCAATTTAGTTTTAACGTGGATAAGTGCAAGATAATGCACCTGGGACGTAAAAACCCAAGGGCTGAATATAGAATATTTGATACAGTCCTAACCTCAACATCTGAGGAAAGGGATTTAGGGGTTATTATTTCAGAGGATCTAAAGGTAAGTAGTCAATGTAATAGAGCAGCAGGAAATGCTAGCAGAATGCTTGGTTGTGTAGGGAGAGGTATTAGCAGTAGGAAAAGGGAAGTGCTCATGCCACTGTACAGAGCACTGGTGAGACCTCACTTGGAGTACTGTGTGCAGTACTGGAGACCGTATCTCCAGAAGGATATAGACATCTTAGAGAGAGTTCAGAGAAGGGCTACTAAAATGGTGTACGGCTTGAAGGAGAAAAGTTACCAGAAAAGGCTTAATGATCTTAACATGTACAGCTTGGAAAAAAGACGAGACAGAGGAGATATGATAGAAACATTTAAATACGTAAAGGGAATCCACAAGGTAGAGGAAGGGAGTATATTTAAAAGGACACAAAGTAGCAAAACAAGAGGACATAGTCTTAGATTAGAGGGGCAAAGGTTTAAAAGTAACATCAGAAAGCATTATTTTACTGAGAGGGTGGTGGATACATGGAACAGTCTTCCAGTTGAAGTGGTAGAGGCTAAAACAGTAATTGAATTTAAGCAGGCATGGGATAGGCATAAGGCTATCCTAAACAAAAGATAAATCCAGGTAAAGTATCCATGTAATTGGGCAGACTAGATGGGCCGAAAGGTTCTTATCTGCTGACATTTTTCTATGTTTCTATGTGTCAGCGTATTAGAATCCACAGCAATAAAAATTCCAGCAATGCAATGTGCAGTGTGTATGAGTGTATCAGAATCCACAGCAATAAAACTCCCAGCAATGCAATGTGCAGTGTGTATGAATGCATCAGAATCCACTGCAATAAAACTCCCAGCAATGCAATGTGTGGTGTGTGTCTGCGTATCAGAATCCACAGCAATAAAACTCCCAGCAATGCAATGTGTGGTGTGTATGAGTGCATCAGAATCCACTGCAATAAAACTCCCAGCAAACCGAGTGTATATGAGCACACAGCAATTATTTATTCTACATTTATCGGCCTCTGTCCGCGGTAGGGCTGTGTGCAGAGTCAGCAGGGATTGTGTACAGACTCAGCAGGAGGTCCCTCCAGGCCACGTTAGGATCACGGCTGTGCCTGTGCGTGGAGCCATCTTGTCAGCAGTGGGGTGCCACTGCCAGAGGGTGCACCGTGGCTTTGATTCCCTTCCCGGTGGGTGTTCAGTCCAGAATAGAGTGACAGTCCATGTTAACGAAAGGACGGGCAGCTGCGTGCATGCGTGTCACGTGGTTCAGCCAGTCAGGTGGTACTGAGACTCAGTACCACCTGACTGGCCGGACCGAGTGTGACCTGCACGCAAGCAGCCTCACCAGGAGCCAGGCAGCTCAATGACAAATTTCTATCACTGCAGTGCTGGTTAAGGAAAGGTCCACTTTAAACAGCAGTAAGCAGACAGGGCTTCATATTCTGCTGATAAACCCCCCTTTACCTGCCGTTTACTGTCATCTTCTCTCTCTGGACACAAATCACATCCCCCTCCCCTCTTCTAGAGCTGCTGCGGGGTAGGGGAGGAGCTATGGAGGGAGGAGAGGGGGATTTTTATTCTATTCGATTTTATTCCGTATGCAAACGCCATGCTCCGCTGCTCGTTGTTTGAGAACACAGCTCAAAGCTGACACACAGTGACAGTGGCACCTCCTAGTACCCCCTAATGACACCCCAATAATCACTGGTACCTGGGGCGGCCCACCCTCCGCCACTCCTCTAAGTACACCACTGCTCTGGTGATATGCTCACACACAAGTTTGGCGAACTGCCAGCAAGTACGGTGCTGTTTGAAGGCAGTGCAAATCCCCATAGAGAAGTAATGGTTAATCTATTCAGAGAACACCAAACAGCAGAGAAATGTCAGTGAAATGCCCTGATGTTCGGTGGTTTCAATCAGCAGGTTTATTCAGGCGAACCCCATAGGTTTCAATGTTAAAAATATTCCCGTTTTTTATGCAATATCTAATAAACCATTTATTATTTTAATCTGCAGTGAAAAGTCTTTATTTATTTATTGATTTTTTTTGTACCTTTTAGTGATTTTTCAGAATTTTTTGGGCTAAATCCCCCCCCCCTTTGTTTTAATAGCGGTTCTTCTTTTTCTGTAACAGAACTTTTTATTATCAATCATAGGATCTTATATGTAAATTCCAGACATTTTCGTTCAGTAGTTCTTTTGAAAACAGCAGGCCATGGGTTTGCGGTGGCAGCATACAGCGGCCGACTCCATGCACTTTGGGGACCCTGCGGTGAATGGTGAATTCACTGCAGGGTGGGGAAGTTTTATTCCCTGAAGTGCAGAGAACTACAGAACACCAAAATGTTGGCGTCATTTCGGTGCTCTGTGAGTAACCCAATTAGTGGTGAGGTTTTTTGTTGCCCCCTGGAAAGTGAAAGCCTAGGCCTTGCCTACCCAGGACATACTTGAAAATTAGTGACATCTCAATGTTTCCTTCCTGGTAAAATAGTTTGCAAAAGTAAAAAAAAAATTAAAAAATTTTTTTTTAGGGGTGGGGTCACCGCCCCCTGGAAAGTGCCGCCCTAGGCCTGGGCCTTGTTGGCCTAGGCCAAAATACACCAGTGGGTGTGGGTTTAGAGCTTCATAGAAGTCCCCAGAGGAAAGGCACAAGATTGGAAGTGTCCCTTATAGAAAGAAAAAAAAGGAGGTGGCCCCACTTTGGCAGGTGGCTTTAAGCAGAATACCAGGTGAAGTCTTCTTAGGCTAGGGTCAGACTGAGGCAGTGCGAACGCGCGTTCTGGCGCACATAATCACGGCCGCACTAGCAGCAGATGACAGGCAATGACGGCCAATATACGACGTACGGTCGCACAAAGTCCGGCCGCGCAACGCAAGTGGAAAATGAACGCATTTTTTTCGAGAACGTTAAACCGCTGGTACTGACGTACAGAGTGCGCTGCGGCCACATAGCAGCGTGTGTGCGTGATTAGGCACGTCAGACGCTGCTAGTGTGCGGCCAACATAACGTTCAAACAGCCGGATTTCCTAGACTTCTTTTACCCCATCGTCATGAATACGTCCAGAATTGCGCATCGTCTGACCACTTAAGCGTATTCCGTGAAAAAAATGTGTCGCACGCATCGACGTACATTTTGACGGTGGCCGCAGAAAATGCGCTCATCTGTCCCTAGCCTTACACGTAGGACCTGCTTACCCCAAAAACGGTTTAGTTTTACATAAAGTTAACGGGTTGTTTCCTCCTTTACATTAGGTTGTCATCTTCTTTTTGCAGTAATGTATAGTGATTAAAGTAAGATAATGGAAGTGAATCATAGCACATGCCTACATCTAAGGATGGGGTCAGACGAACGCAGAGCGAACGCGCATGCAGCCGCACTTTATCACGGCCGTAGTAGCAGCAAATGACGTCCAATGACAGGCATTATACGAGGTACGGCCGCACGAAAGTTCGGCCGGGCAACGCAAGCGGCAAACAAATGCATTTTTTTCGAGAACGTGAAACTGCTAGTACTGACGTACAGAGTGCGCTGCGTCCACTAGCGGCGTGTGTGCGTGATTAGGAGACGTCAGACGCTGCTAATGTCCGGCCTACACAACGTCCAGACGCAAAAAGTGTTTTATTGATGATCTGTACAAAATCACGTACAGAAATGCGCATCGTATGACCGCTATCGCGTATTCCGTGAAAAAATACATCCATTCGTTCAAACGCACTTTTTCACGGACAACATGAAAAATGCGTTCATCTGACCCTAGCCTTATACATAAAAAACTGAGGTTGAAAACTCAGTATGGTGTGTAACCAATTCATAGTTCACAAATTGTTAAGGCAATGTGTGTGTGCATTGGAGCAAAAAAAAAAACTCAAAAGTAGCTACTTTACCTTTAATTATATTAGATGTTCCATTGAGAAAAACTGTTATACTACTTATTTACTTCCCATTCTCTGCTGATGCAAGTGAATAGACCATATCAGTCAGTAAAGAGGATTTCTGCATCCCTAATGTATTTCCTCTGAACACGGTTCATAAACGGAGCACAAGGGTTATCAGACAAACCAATGGACTGTAAGCCTGTGAAACTAGCTTAGGAGCCATGCCAAGAAATAATGCACAGAGTTTTGAAAGTAATGGAAAGCGAATCAAAGTGTTTCATTTTATAATATTTTGAGGGATTTATATTTCCTTAGATTTCTTCTGGATGTGTTTGATCTATTTTAACCCCTTAGTGACCGGGCGATTTTACACAAATCAATTTTAATTCAATATCTAATAAACCGTTCATTATAATATTCTGCAGTAAAGAGTCTGTCACGACCCTTATGCGCGCTGCTGCGAAAGACGCTGCGTTACGCCACCCATTATCTGTCTCTACGCACTTCTCTCTCTCGATACAATGATCCCAAGATTGCAATGCAGTACAAATCTTCTCTTGAAGCAGGTAATTACTACGTCTCCCACAATCCCTCACTTTCCTATTCTATTAGTTACGCTGCCACCAGTCCTCATGGACACTATGCGCGTCGCAACGGGAGACGCAGGGCTAAGCAACCGCACTATCTGCCTACCCTAGACTCGGACAGTGACTGCAGACCCCACAATCCCTGCCGTCCCCGACAACCGCAACTCACAATTTCTTATCTAACCGAGCTTAAAGCAAATAGCAATACTCCCAATCTCTTCGTTAGCGTGGATCTCATCAGCCAGAGGCAGAACTTAAATAGATTAGATTTATTTATGATATAGAACAAAGATATATATAATCACAGTGCATTTGTTACAGGAAAAATTATAGCTAGAATAAATCAATTAATTACACACTACACAGCAATAAAAGAAAAGGGTTAACCACAGAGCATTACTTACGACAAACTAATCAGTAAGCTAGCATCGGTGCCTCCTGGAGCCTGGAGATAGAAGCATGGACAGATCAGTCATCTTTCGAATGTACCCCAAGTGATCAGCCATAGCACATGGCCAGTTTTCAGAATTTATACACTTCCTGGTCCTTCCAACCCACCCACAAATGGCCCAGCCTCCTGCACTACATATCCCAGAGTTCCCCTCTCCGGCGCATGCTCAGTACGCTTCGTCGTTCATCTTTAATTGCCTGGTCTATCAATCATCTCCCAAAGACCACCTTCTGTGATCAGAAAATGTGATTGCTTCTTTGATATGCGGTTGGGGTGCCGCTCTGTCTGAGTCTTCTTGCTGCCAGACGTAATTGCTCTTTCTGCCTGCTGGGTAGACCCCAAAGAGGTGTTATCTTTAATTCACACCTTTGATGACTCCAGAGAAAATTGTCACAAACCTGCTTAATTGTTTCCTACAGCAGACTGGAAACGCAGCCATTGATTTCTGAGGCCAGCTGCGCCAAATGGCCTGGTATCTAAAGATAGGCATATTTATAAATATGCCTATATAATACATTTTGCGGTAGATATACCGATAGCTAGACACAGGTAGCATACCCATCTCTCTGTGACAGAGTCTCTTTATTTATAGATTTTTTAGGATATGTTAAGCATTTTTCCTTTTTTATTTTTATTTTTTAAAAGTCTGATTTGTTTTGATTTTTTTTAAACTTTACTTATTTTTTCTGTTACAGTCCTTCTTATTATCATTCATTGGACCTCATATGTAAATATCAGACATTTTCGCTCAGTAGTTTCTTTGCAAACAGCGTTTCACTTTTTAAACATTCATGCAAACTGTTTTCCTAATTTATTCACTTCACTCATCTGCGGTGTCGGCTTTTTCCGGCGGCTTCGCTGCGTGTGTTCGGCTCCTGCTCGGGTTTTTCCGTGGTTTTCGTCGGGTTAATGCAGATGTTTTTGCGGGTTTTCGGCTTGCATTTGCCGGGTTTTGCGGTGAGTTTTCGTCGGGTTTGCAGCAGCCTTTCCCTGCAATTCGGGGACCCTGTGGTATTTGCTGAATACACCGCAGGGTCACCGAAATGGGACCGGCAAAACGAGCCGAATTGAAGAGAACGAAAAGTCACCGAACATGCGGTGACTTTTCGAATCTCTTTGAATAACCCTGTTAATGTTTAATTTTTTTTTTAAAAATCATAATACAAGTAACATCCACAGATTTATTCAGTAAACAGGCAAATACAATGAGATGGGGAGCGTTTTATTCCCTTATTAAGAACAAGATCCATAAGTACAGACGATAATATGGACCTCTGGAAGGAAATGTATTTTACTGTTCTATTGTTTTTTGTGTATCCTGTGTGTTCGTATTTGTGTGCAGCTCCATGCATTTGGTTATAAAACTGTGTTTTCACTGCACTATAATGTGATTGTTTATTAACCCCTTAACGCCGCAGGACGTACATTTACGCCCTGCATTAGGCGGGCTTTGACGCTGCAGGACGTAAATGTACGTCCTCGGCGTTTACAGCCCCCCTCCGGTAATACTCACCTCCTCCGGTCGCTCCCACGCTGCTCTGACTCCCGCGGAGTCAGATCAGTGTGAATCCCTCCGGCGCAGTGACGTCATCGCGCTGGTGGCGCGATGACGTCAGTTTCAGGCGTCCCCCCCCGCCGGAGCAGGGGAAGCGCCTGAAGGGGAGGGGGGGATCCTTTGGATCCCTCTATCTCCCGATCGCCGGGGACCAGGCGGCTGTGGCCAGCATCGCTGGAAGGGTCACAGCCTGACCTTTCCAGCGATGTATGGGGGGTTAACCCCTTAGTTGCCAGGTCGCGACCGGGCACTAATTTGTGCCCGATCGCGGCCTATTTCCGGTGGGGGCCCCCATCTTGGATGGCAGCCCCCATCTCTGGGTCCCCCCGGTCAACTGACTCATCGCGGCATGCGCGATGATGTCAGTTATCCGGGGAACCCCCTAGCTGCAAAGGGATTTCCTATGGAAATCCCTTAGAGGAGATAAAGGGGTTCAAAGAAGCTAGGGGGTCATGTATGATGTTGCTGGAAAGGCCAGAGCATGGCCTTTCCAATGATATCACACATGACCATGTTATACGTAAAATAAGTTTTAAAAAAGTAAAAATAATAAAAAAAAAATAAATTAAATAATAAAAAAATAAATTTTCCCTTTTTTTTTTTTTTTTTTATTGCAGCACTATTGTTCACATTTCAATTATAATGTGAACAATGATGCTTCACTAATGATTTTTTTTTGGGGGGGTTTGGCTAAAATCACGCAATTTCTCCCCAAAAAAAAAATGGGTTCCCCGTTCTAATTTTTTTAACAAATCTACCCCATAAAATATGACCGCAGAGCCTCATATAATAAAATTTAAAAAAAAAACACTTTACACACTGTGGAAGATTGAAATTTTATTGAAAATTCAATTTTTTTTCCTTTTTATTAAATTTTTTGTTATAGCATTTTGGCAGGGCATGACATATACATATAATAATGATATATTATTAATCTGCCGGAAAGAACGATATATAATTTGTCTGGGTGGTATAATAATACGTGACTTAAAAATGGTCAAAATGAGCTCAGCAAACTTCTACTTCCGAAACAGCGCCGAAGTTGTAAAATTACTCCCGTCCTTAAGGGGTTAAATGCATCCATGAAAATTTTAAAAATTGAACCACAATACTAGAGCTTCAGTGCCAGTCAGGACTTTGTTATTGCTTCTAAAAGTTAAATGACAAGGAACACCATCTCGAGACAAGAATAGCGAGCTATGTGGGAATAGCTTGATTTTCCCATGCTGAACCATCACAAAATTATAGGATCCATTTATATACAGAAAGGAGCTGCTAATTCCAAATTAAAAGCAAAGCTTGGGGCAAGTTTGGAATAGCAGCTCGAGGCGTCAAGTTAACAGAAGGGCTGGAATAGAGTCCCTGGTCTTTTGCAAGCTCACATTTCAAGGCTATGCATTAAGTACTGGCTGGGTGGAGTAGAGGTAACATCACTGCTCTGTGACTGTGGGGACCATGGAGACACAGGTTCAAATCCTGGCAAGAACACCTCTCCAGTAAGTGTCCTTGGGTAAGACACCTCTCGGTACATACTCGCCACCCAGGACATTCTTGAAAACAAGAGAAATCTCAATGTATCCTTCCTGGTAAAATCTTTTCTCAAAAAAAAGTCTGAGATACGCTGCGCACGTAGCGATGCACAGTGTGGTGAAGCAAACATTTTCCAGGCTTGACTTCACTCCGCCTTGCAGCCAGTCTACACTGGATCACGTTTGCTTCTCTCCACACTGGACAGAAATTCAAAACTTTGCAGATAAAACTAGAGACTGGCTCATCAAATGAAGCAAAGCCCATTTCATAGAAAATAACAAGTTTATTGTATAAAAACTTTTAAATTACAATGTACAACATGCCAAAACTTTATTTTCAAAAAGCGCATGTTATATAGACAAGGTCTAAACTCCCCTGTTGGAATAGTGCTTTTTCAAGCCTGCCATTAGTAGATCTGAATCAGGTCCCTTTAATTTAGTGACCTCGTTTAATTCAGTCTGGGCTAGGTGATACAATACATACAGAGCACAAGCCTATCATCGACCTGCAAACCTACAGTTTCTTCTATGGCAGTCATCACAGCATGAACAACTCTGGACAGGACAGCCCCAGTGTTTGCTACTGATTATATTCTTCAGTACTTTCAAAGATAAAACGGTGTCTGGCTTTTAAATGTTAAAGGAACACTACTGAAACGAATTGTTGCCATGGAGGCCTGATCTTGGAGCCGGTGATTGGATGATCTCTCACCCTGTCACCCAGCCTGACTGCATAGAGAGCTTGTAAAGCAGGGGGACCGGCTGTCACACATTGCAGCCAGACTTCACTGACAGCTCTGCAGCCAGACCTCTGCAGCCTGAGTGCAGACCAGTGCTGGTGGGAGGGATCTACGGCGTTTGCGCCGTGTGCTGCAGATCCTGCCCCTTCTCTCAACAAGCCGCTCCACCGAGGGGAAAGTTGGATTTTTCCAACTCCCGTCGCTTAGCTCCGCATCGTGATGCGGCCTGAGTGAGGGAGATGGAAAAACCTGAACACACTGAGCGCATGTCGCTTTGCGCTCAGTGTATCACAGGCTTTATGGACTCTCCTTATTCCACCCAAGTGTGGCAATGTAAATGCTAATAGAATAGCTATGTTCTGCACTGCCACTTAAAATCCGGTATAACAACTGGGATGTGTATCCCAATTCCTTCAATAAAGAGCAGATGGTGCAAATTGATTTCAGAATAAATATGACCATTACGGCTCAGCCTCCCACCTTATGCGTCTCATAGGATCACATGGGGATGGTATGACCTCCAACAGTGTAGTGAATGTAACTTTCAAGTACTGAAGATCGATGAAACAGTAATGGTTTTAGTACACAGTCTGTTATTGTAAATGACATGGTAAAGCACAAGTGATCATTATCTGTTTCAGTAAAATCCCTTACTGGCTTGTGAGTTAAAATAAATAACTAGAGTCGTGTCTACTTCTTCTCCCTTTCACTGTCTCTCGGATTTTCCACCCTTGCCTTGTGTTTTACATCTGTCCTTCCTTTGTTTTAATACTGCTTCCCTCCTACATCTATTAAACATTAATGGGAGTTGGCTTCTGGAAATTAAATCTTGCAGACAGTGGGTTGCTTTCTTAAGATTTTCTTTGCCAGATAATTGTATTGGACCTGCTTAAATGGAAATGTAATGTGTCTGCCACTGTGTTAAATAACTATCAGGCTCTATTAGACGGAAAGTACCTTATTTAAAAGTCTGGGAAACAAATAATCTAAATGCTAATGCGAGGATCTTTTTTTTGGAAAGGGGTGGAACCATATACTTATGCACTTCCAAATTAAGAATGTCACTGATTAAAGTATGTATTTATGTGTATATTCAAATATTACCACTAGGTAATAGAGGCTAAACATTTAGTACTGACTAGACTTAGTAGTGAGTTGTAAGTGACTTGCAATGACTATTAAAATCTAACCAAAAGTCTACCACCATTATTTATAAAAAGAATAACTACAAAAAGCCAAGTTGCGTGCTCCGATGTCTGCGCGGTTGTGGAGTTGTATACATTGCTGCCAGTTATACAGCTTCCTGTAGGTTGATGACAGTGCTGGAAGAATATTAGATGTGACAGCACTGTATGGTTAAGGCTGGCGTCAGATGAGTGCACTATGTGCGCCCGTACTGACGTGCCTTCTGGCGTCTCTCGCAGCATTGAGAGACACTGCGACAGGGCAAGCACACGCTGTTGCGGGCACACGAACTGCACACGCAAAACAGCGACCGTGCTGCGTCCGTGCAGCAGCCCTCTCCGTCAAAACGCTAGGACGTGTATTGACGAAGCTGCAAAGCGCGATCCTCCATAGGATTACATTAGAGTGTGCACAACTGGAAAATGTATTAATTGAAAACATATGTTTAGAAGATTTTGCAAAAAAATGCATATTTTTCATTAGAAATAACAAGTCTGTAATTGGAGATCCTGTCAGTTTTTATGCTATTCGTCATGTACCAGATAAGCAACACCTAAAATATCAATGTAAGAGGTGAAACAGGACCTCTTCATCCAACATTAGGGAGTGCTTAGGCACACCCCCTGCGCACACCTGTGGATGCAGAACACAAGGATGACCTGTTCAAGCCACACATTCCTATGCGAGCCGAGACCACCTATCCCATAACGCTCAGCCAAACCACGTTAAAGAAGAATAAGCTAACCACTCCAATTTTGGTGTAGAGTGTCCCTGTAAGAAAAGCACTGATATAATTTATATAGAGTCACATAAAAAGACTTTTCAGTCTGATTCTAGAAATCTGCTCCACAGTTACATTTGTGTGAAGTAGTAAATTTTGCAAGGAAATGTGCAATTATATTTGTTGAACCATGCTATCTTCTGCATTGCAGCTGTGAAACCTACAATAATGCAATCAATCAACTCCTGTGGGAATTTCAGTGAAGCAAACACTGGATTTCTTTAACACAAATGTTTACTTACTATAAGCTAAATGTAATTTTATGGGTCCTTAACAGGTGGCAGAGATTTGTCCCCAAATGGTTTTATAGGACTTTTCAGTTGAAAGTATTAACATCTGCAATGCAGGTGAGGACATAAAAACAAAATGGGAATCTGTAGTGGAAACACCAAAATCAATCATTTGTTCATACAAAAGAACAAACATGATTACACCATTGCTGCTCTTTTGTGTTAAAAGTCTGCTATTAGCATTAACTATGTGGTTTATATATTATTATTATTATTATGAATGAATGAAGAAACCAAATAAAAGGAGGACGTTTCAAACTATTGTGATATTTTCTAAAGCATTGTATAGAATTCTATATTTTGCTATTACTATGACTGGCATTACTGTAAAGAACTAGTGCTTCTAACTTAGGTCTTTGCTTTGTTGTGATTCTATCATTTTGTTCAGTTTTTTTATTAATTGGATTTATATGCAACAGGATATGGATCATTGAAGCTGCTGTGCATTTCTAAGACAAAATACATGTAAGTCAGGGACGTGCAGTGAAGCGGCGGCAGGTAAGGCAGGGCCTCACCTGCCATTCCAGTAAATTAATGATGTGTTGTGTTTATATTTACCCTGTAAAATAAAATTTTAGAATGAAAAAGTTCACATACTCACCTGTTCCACGTTCCCTCGCCTTCCTTCTCAGTCCTCTTTTTTTTTCTTCTTTCAGTTCGCCAGCTGCTGTGTGTGTGTAATTCATCACACAGACAGCAGCGGCATTCCTGAGCCAGCCTAGCCTATGCAATTTGCGTAGCTGAACGCTACGCTAATTGCGTAGCTCAAGCTGGCCGAGTGATTCAGCCTTCCTGAATCAACGCTCATCAGTGCCTCTGAGAGGCACTGAGAGCAATTGAATTGCTTGAGCCAATAGGAAAGCACCATTGGTCTCAAGCCATACAATTTTTTAAAACAAAACGCCCCCATGGGAGGCAGGGCCTTCCCGTGGATTGATTGAGGCAGGACAGTCATGGGGGCGTTGCCATGGGGGCCCCATATACAGATTATCTGCTCCCCCTGCATCCCAGCAGCATCATGACTGAGGACAGCGGGAGGCTGTGGGTTTTGGTGGAGGAGTTCATCATTGGCCAGCAGGACAGCAAAGCCGCAGAGATGGCATCATGTACACGTATGAGGCGAACTTGTGCACTGCACTGGCTCTGCCATCAGTTTGTGCTGGGGAGGGGGCTGACTGCATGTTATGCCAATGGGGACCAGTAACTGTGTGCAGCCATGAGAGCACTGTGCTGCACGTGAGAGCAGTGTAGTGCACACACTAACAACACAGTGTCTGTCTGCTATATACACTACAGTGTGCTAATACAGAGTAATGGTGCTATATACAGACAGTGTGTTAATACAGAGTAATGGGGGCTATATACATACAATGTGTAATACAGAGTAATGGTGCTATATACAGACAGTGTGTTAATACAGAGTAATGGGGGCTATATACATACAATGTGTAATACAGAGTAATGGGGCTATATACAGACAGTGTGCTAATACAGAGTAATGGGGCTATTTACAGACAGTGTGCCACTATATCTGGCTCTGTTTCATACAGTATATATTTGGCTCTGTTTCATATATATTTGGCTCTGATACTAGCCAGTGCCTCACCAGCCACTGACCTCACCAGCATGTCCTTGATGTAAGTGTTTTAGACATATTGCTTGATTCCGTAACTTTGACATTTGTAGAAATGTGATATATATATGACTAAATCACTTAAAGATATTTGCCAAATTTACTAAAATTTAAATGTGTCCATTGCCCCCATCTGGCACAAAACATTTTTGTGAAGTCTATGCTCTACTTTTATTCACAAATCCTTCTCATTCATTGCTTCCCATTGACCCCCTAAAAGCATAAGTTGCTTGATTATTGTGTTACCAAAATATCTAACTTTATATTAATCTGCTTTGAATGACAACTGCATTGATGACACCGATGTCAGGATATCCAGTAAGCTGTTTTACACAGTTTTAGCTCTTTGGGCATTATGCAGTGGATTTCTGGAAAATCACTTGGTAGTGAAGGGGTTAATATCTCCATAGTTTTATTACTGACGACCCAACTAAATTTTATCTCAAAATATTGTTACATCAGTTTAGAGATTGCATTTTTATTACATACTCTATTCTGCGTTTTTGCTGTTGCAATGTAATCTGGAAACATACAAACAAAGGGAATTCAATGTCCAAAGCACCTATAATAAGTGCAGCTTAAAAAGAGAGAGAGACATAAATCTGTATAGATAAATCTTAAAACAAGAGAAAAGCAGTTGCGAAGATAAATTGTAAATAACATAAAAAAGACAGATTATGTATAAATGACACAAATGAATTGCACTTTAGTGTGAAGGCCTACATAAAATACTAGAAAATGGATAATAAAGGACTGCAGATGAAAAAATAGTTGATCGTAAATAATCTTCACTTTTTTTTCTTGACTGCGCTAAAAAAAATAGAAAATAGAAAGGGAAAAAAAGAGTCATACTCTAAAATTTTATTGATACAGTAAAAATATAAGTCATGATTAAATTGACATAAGATGATACTGAAAAACTAGCAAATCACAGTGCAGACAGGGAAGACTCTTACTGAGGCTGGTTTGATAAATCTCTGTATTAATACACATGAGGAAGCTGTGATTGACTCATTCACCAATTCTGAGCAAAGTGAAAGTTAGTAATAAGGGAATAATTCACTGAAAGAAGTAAAAATACATATAAAAATGTCATTAAAACAATTTAATGAGTATGTTTTGGAATCTCATCTGATTTTGCTCCTCCTATGATTAGCTAATAATCAACAGCAAGTTGCTTACACTAGCTATTGTTGGTTAGGTTACAGAATATTAGTAAATACTAGTGCTTGAGTTTTTAGTGGCCTATAACCCTAGTTCTATTGAATCATGTACATAGAGCATCAAGTAAAAAACAACAATATACCACGTGCATCAAATTATATATTAAAAATATATATTAAAGGCGCATGCACAAAGAAATTAAAGTGCAAATATCTCCATGTAACTTATATAATATAAGCTTACCCAGAGAAACAGGCCCAGTGCTTCTTTTCTGCCATATATGCATATATATGGGGTAAGTCTAGTCCCCAGGCTTCAAAAGCCTCCTTATGTATACAGAATATTAATATATGGAAAAGTCATATTGTAGAATACACACTCACTGGCCACTTTATAAGGTACACCTGTTCAATTGCTAGTTAACAGAAATTTATTAATTTATTTAAAAATTATTTTACCAAGAAGGATACATTGAGATTTCTCTCGTTTTCAAGTATGTCCTGGGTTCAAGAACATTGAATTGTTTCAGTTGTTATAGAAATATAAAGTAATAAAATGCAAGATATTAAAAAAATTTAATTGCTAATCAGCCAATCATATGGTGGCAACTCAATGCATTTAGGCATCTAGATGTGGTGAAGAAGACAACTTGCTGAAGTTCAAACCGAGCAGAAGAATGGGAAAGAAAGGTGATTTAAGTGACTTTGAACGTGGCATGGTTGTTTGTGCAAGAGGGTCTGATCTGAGTATTTCAAAAACTGCTGATCTACTGGGATGTTAACGTACAACCATCTCTAGGGTTTACAGAGAATGGTCCGAAAAAAAGAAAATATCCAGTGAGCAGCAGTTGTGTGGATGAAAATGCCTTGTTGGTGTCAGAGGAGAAAGGCAGACTGGTTTGAGATGATAGAAAGACAATCGTAACTCAAATAACTACTCGTTACAACCAAGGTATGCAGAATACCAGCTCTGAATTCACAGCATGTCGAACCTTGAAGCAGATGTTCTACAGCAGCAGCAGCAGCAGCAGACCACACTGGGTGCCACTCCTGTCAGCTAAGAACTGGAAACTGAGGCTACATTTGCACAGCCTCACCAAAATTGGACAATAGAAAACTGGAAAATGTTGCCTGGTCTGATGAGTCTCAATTTCAGCTGTGACACTTAGATGGTAGGGTGAGAATTTGGTGTAAACAACATCAGCACATGGCTTTGTATCAACGGTTCAGGCTGGTGGTGGTGTAATGGTGTGGGGGATATTTTCTTGGCACACTTTGTGCCCCTTAGTACCAATTGAGCATCATTGAAATGCCACAGCCTACCTGAGCATTGCTGCGGATCAAGTCCTTCCCTTTATGACCACAGTGTACTCATCTTCTGAGGGATACTCCCAGTAAGATAATGCACCATGTCACAAAGCTCAAATCATCTCAAACTGGTTTCTCTGTGGGATGTTTCCAACAACTTTTTGAATCTATGCAATGAAGAATTACAGCAGTTCTGAAGTCAAAAGGGGGTCCAACCTGGTACTAGCAAAGTGTACCTAATAATGTGACCAATGAGTGTATGTCTATTGCACATATACATAGATTTGTCAGGGCCAGATGTTTGGAAACAGGCATGGATGGCCTAGACAGGAAGTAGGAGGGAGGAGACAGGAAGTAGGTTGTTAGTTAAAAGCAACTGTCAAATTACTATCATCATCTTAATAAACAAGTTGAACACAGTTTATCTGGTGACTCCTTCATTACGTTTTCGCATCTATAGCTATGTTGTCTAATCCAGCTATTTTGGCATAACATTTGCAGTCCCCTTGCAATTCCCAGCTAGTGCAACGATTAAATAAGTAACCCTTTAGTAATATGTCAAATATGATCATTTTAAAGGTAATTATCCATTTTATTCCTATATATTTATGCCAACTCCAAGTTTGATATAATGGTGCACTACACTTGATAAGCCACAGATAATGAGTAAACCCATTAAGACAACAAGTGTCTTCTACCTTTATCACCTGCTGATTTCACCATGAAACACCGGGACAAATAACCCTTGGTTTAATTTGTATAAATACCCAACTAACACTCATGGAACCTTTCAAATACATTGCAATACATAAAGACCCACCAGATTCATATTGCAGAACTGATATAAACTGTATCCGAGGCCTTTAAAAACCTTATGGAATCATTTTACTACTCAAGGCACTTTTTCCTGCCAAAAACATTCATACAGACATTGATGTGGCAAAGGGCATTGTACTAAGCCTCCACAGACGTCTTTTTGTAGAATGTACTTTAAGTCAGCCAAGAATTACAGAGTTGTTTGTTTGACCTGACATTCTACTTCTCCATCTGCAATATGAATACAATAAATATGACTATATCCTGTTTAATCAGAAGGAGAAAGTCAGGAAATGTTGTACAAACACGAGGTTATTTTAATAAAGGCATGTCTCTGTCTGCAAGAGTACATATAGAATCAAACATTCGGCAACCTTTTGAACTACTGGTTATAACAAACAGTAATGGCACAATTGAGCAAAAACCCTGTGAGACCTGAGCGGGCCCCACTGTAGAGCAGGCCACTACTGCCGTTGCTCGTCCTCCCACAAGCCTCTCTTTTTTCTCATTATAACAAACAATAGAATGCCTGAACCATTGAAATCTATACAGCAGTGTTTCCCAAACCTGTCCTCCGGACCTTCAAACAGGCCAGATTTTGCAGATCACCTTGGGGAAATGCAGACTGAATCCAACAATCATTGAGCAGCAAATCATATCACCTGTGCTGTGCTTCAGATATCTGGCAAACCTGGCGAGGTGGAGGGTCCTGAGGACAGGTTTGGGAAACAATGCTATATAGTTAGTATTTCACAGGAAGTGTACTGCACAACATGGAGGCATTTGTAAAACCATCACAGTAAGAACCCTACAATAACAGAGTTAAGGTTACCTACATCATCATTCCTTACTTGTCTAGATATGTTAGTAAAAACTTGTTCGCAACCATGTGACTATGATCAAAAAACAACTATGATCAAAAACTTGGAAAACAGTCATGTGTGTTTGCTCCTTTAAAAAGATAATTGGCTTTCTTATAATCTTAACGCTAGCGTTGGCGCTCAGCAATGTGAGCGTTAATGCTAGGTTAAGTAGCTCTAGCTCAGGCTGTCCATATTACAATCCAAACACTAACGGGTTAAGAAAGCAGTTAGCGCATCAGGGATAGCGCTCGCGTCCGCAAGCTAACTGTACTTTGCGCTCCCTATGCTTAACATGGGGAGCGCAGATAATAACCAGGACATTCTAATGAGAACACTCACAGACCTTTGAAAGTTTCCATTAATGGGGGGCGTGGCCTGGACGGCAACTAAGATGGACGCTTAAGAGACTTGCTCTGTACCTCCACCGCGCCTTTCAATCGTCTTCACCAGCCTCCACACACCATGGGTCGCAGCAAGAAGTTGCCTGAGGACCCCGGCGCAGCTGGGACCCCGAGGAAGTCACTTGTGGGACCCCTGGATACTTTCCTCCACCCTGCGACCTCACCACCGCCGGAATCGAGGCCTGCACGTGGGCCCGAGACGCCGAGATTGGGTGCCGAATCCTCGACGGCAGACCGCGTGACGGACCTCATTGCGGGCTTGCCGACCCGCGAATATGTCCAGGATTTAATGGATGCGGTGCGGGAGTCTTTACATCAGGACCTGGCCACGGTACGTGCCTCGCTGGAGGCGACCCCGGTGTGTGACACTGCTCGGCCTGGCCCTGCCATAGAGACGGAGGACCTTCGAGACGCCACTGTGATCACTGAGGTATGGCGCCGGCTGGATGACCTGGAAAATAGGTCCCGCCGCAACAATATTCGTATACGGGGCATTAGAGAAACGGTCACAGACTTGGACTCCTGCCTGGCACATATTTTTAATTACGTTTTAAATGAACGTGCGGTATCGCCCTCGAGTTTTGATCACGCACACCGGGCCTTAACGACCTCGACCCGCAGATGCTGCACCGCCACGTGATGTGATATGTCGTGTAGCTGACTTCCGACTTAAACAAGCAATCATGAATGCAGCGAGACGGCAACGTATTTGGGAGCTAGGAGGCGACCGGCTAGAGATTTTCCCGGATTTAGCGCAATCCACGCTGCAAGCACGCAGGGCACTGCGCCCCCTGACATCGCTCTTAACCTCACGTTCAGTGCCATATCGCTGGTCTTTCCCGTTCGCCCTGGTAGCATCAAACGAAAAGGGGACTGCTTCCATACGCTCTCTGGCGGATGTGCCAGAGTTCCTGTCAACTTTTGATTTGCCTGCACTACAACCAGTGGTGTATTTAGGTTTTGTGCTGCCCTAGGCCTGACTAAACTCGTGCACCCCCTAATTTAAATTTGACGCACCCCTTCCTGGTTAATCCCCACCCTTCCTCTTTAAGCTCCACCTTTTCCTCTTAGAGCTCCGCCTTTTCCTCTCTTTATATTAAAAGTGGATACCAAGTGCCTACTTGTATATTTTGTATACCATTTCAAATGTATCTATTGAGATAAATAAAATTATGAAATGTTTAAATTCAAGCATTTTTACAAAGAACAGCCACGCATGTCAAGTAAATGGGATCACAGCCGCTCTAACAATAAAATCCACAGAAACGTGCACTGCATATGAGCGTATCACAGAGCTGCACGGCAATAAAACCCACAGAAATGGGCACTGTGTATGAGCATATCAGAGCTGCACAGCAATAAAACTCACAGTAATGTGCAGTGTGTATGAGCATATCACAGAACTGCACAGCAATAAAACTCACAGTAATGTGCAGTGTGTATGAGCATATCCCAGAGCTCCAGGGCAATAAAACTCACAGTAATATGCAGTGTGTATCACAGAATCCACAGCAATAAAACTCCCAGCAATGCAATGTTTGGTGTGTGTCAGCGTATCAGAATCCACAGCAATAAAACTCCCAGCAATGCAATGTGTGGTGTGTATGAGTGCATCAGAATCCACAGCAATAAAACTCCCAGCAATGCAATGTGCGGTGTGTATGAGTGCATCAGAATCCACTGCAGTAAAACTCCCAGCAAACCGAGTGTATATGAGCACACAGCAATTATGCTCTGGAGCCATCTTGTCAGCAGTGGGGTGACACTGCCAGAGGGTGCACCGTGGCTTTGATTCCCTTCCCGGTGGGTGTTCAGTCCAGAAAAGAGTCTGTAACGAAAGGGCGGGCAGCTGCGCGCGTGCGTTTCACGTGGTTCAGCCAGTCATGTGGTACTGAGACTCAGAGAAATGGCAGTGAAATGCCCTGATGTTCGGTGGTTTCAATCAGCAGGTTTATTCAGGTGAACCCCATAGGTTTCAATGTTAAAAATATTCCCGTTTTTATGCAATATATAATAAATCATTTATTATTTTAATCTGCAGTAAAAAGTCTTTACTTATTGATTTTTTTAGTACCTTTTAGTCATTTTTCAGATGGTTTTTTGGGCAAAATTCCCCCCCCCCTTTTTTTTAATAGCAGTTTTTCTTTTTTCTGTAACAGAACTTTTTATTATCAATCATAGGATCTTATATATAAATTCCAGACATTTTCGTTCAGTAGTTCTTTTGAAAACAGCAGGCCACGGGTTTGCGGTGGCAGCATTCAGCGGCCGACTCCATGCACTTTGGGGACCCTGCGGTGAATGGTGAATTCACTGCAGGGTGGGGGAATTTTATTCTCCTAAGTGCAGGGAACTACAGAACACCAAAAAGTTGGCGTCATTTCGGTGCTCTGTGAGTAACCCATTTAGTGGTGAGGTTTTTTGCTGCCCCCTGGAAAGTGAAATTGAAAGTGTAAATTAGTGAATTCTCAATGTATCCTTCCTGGTAAAATACTTTGCAAAAGTAAAAAAAAAAAACATTTTTTTTTTAGGGGTGGGGCCACCCAGTGCGGGCCGCCGCCCCCTGGAAAGTGCCGGCCTAGGCCAAAATACACCAGTGACTACAACTCGCAGACTGGGTCACGTTGCGTGAGAAACCATGCTCTTCAACTCGCGCCACTGATGGTTCGCAGCGCCGGAGAAGATGGAGATCTGGGAGCAGGCGTCGGATGCGCCCCTCACCGCCGTGGGCAGAGGGAGTAACGACGGAGGTCCCTGGGTGATTCAAACCTTTTACAGCCTTTTTTCTTTTCTGTGAGGATGACTATGCCCTTTAGTCTTGATACAGATGGACACTTCATCGGTGGGGGGGCTCTTCTTTTCTCCCCCTACCCTCCCCCTTATTTTGCTTCTCAACTGACAGTTTTGAAATTTTCTTTTTTTTTCTTTTTCTTGGAGGGTGGAGGGAGGATGGACTGGAGGGTGGGAGGTTAGCGGGGGGAGGGGGGTTGGAGGGTTTAGCATCTGGTCTTAGGGACTTGTCATTTGGGACTGGATGTTATATGAGGACTCCTAATGGAACGTGTTTTTGGCACTTATTTTCACTTGTTCCCGTTGGGGGGGTCGCTTTGGATGTGGGTGTGGGTGGGGGGATGGGCACGATCGGGGGTGGAGGGTGGGGTGCGGTTGGGGAATAGGAGGGTGGGTACGGGCGGGGGGAAAGGTGTGAATGGGGGGGTTGGGAACCTTTTCAGCATGTCAATGGGACTGCTTCTATATGTTGGTACACGATAACGGGAAGAGGGTCTGCCTTTCTTTTGGCCTGTTTCCTGAATATATTGGGGGGATGGGGGGGAGGCTCGGTTAGATAGTGGTTTAAAGATTGTAACCCCGGAATTGTTGATGTATGCATTACCGTACTGTTGGCATGGTGGTTGGGGTCTGTTCTGCTGGTTGGGTTAGAGAGGGCATGGGACTGTACATAGCTCTTCATGGGAATGTGTCTCATTTTCCCTTTTTTTTCTCTTTGAAAATCGTTATCTGCTATATTGCTCTATTGCTCACCCACGATGGAGATGTTGGGGGGGTCTGACTCATTGATGTTCTCGCGAATTACGCTTGATAAGAGATGTCCTCGATATCTGCTTTTATTATCGCAACGACCTGTAGGTGTGTCGGTGTTTATGACACTGCGTTCTGTGTGCCGCGCGGTGGGGTACACCTGCTGTACTCTTGTCTCTGACTCTTTTTTCTCTTTTTCCCCTCTCTTTTCTCCTTTTCTTCGGGATCTTTCCCCCCTCTTGATTGCTGTTGCCGTCCGACTTCACCGAGGATAGCCTCGGTTCCCTCCCCCAGTAGGTGGACGCCTATATTCCTAGAGGGTAGCCTTCTGGTTAACCTTCTGGTTCTTTGACCTTTTTTCCTACCTTGGATCTTTTTCCTCCCCCCCTTTTTTTTTCTTTTCTTTTTTCTCTTTTTTCTTCTTCTCTTTCTCTCTCTTTTTCTCTCTTTTATCTTTCCCCTTCTCTTTCTTCTCTCTCCTCTTCTCTTCTTCTTCCTCCCGTTCCTGGTATTTACACTCCCTCCCCCCTGTCCTTGTGTTTTGATTTGTGTGTCGTCTGTTCGGTCGCTATACTCTGTTCGTTTAAGCACTCACATCTTGTGGTGGAGAGGTCTGCCGTGCTATCTGAGTTGACTGCTATGGATAGTTTAAACTCAACCTGTTTTAAGCCGCGGGACCTTACCCTCTTATCTTATAACGTGAGGGGACTTAACGCACCTGAGAAGAGATCTCGTTTGCTGCGGGAGCTATATCTAACGCGCCCCTTGGTGGCTATGCTGCAGGAGACCCACTTCCATGAGGGCTCCGCCCCATTGTTGAGGGATCGTAGATTCCCGACTGGATACTTTAGCAACTACACAGGCGGGAAATCCCGAGGAGTTGCTATATTGTTTGCAAATGATATCCCGTTTGTTTTTCAAGATAGCCGTGTGGATAGTGAGGGTCGATTCCTTTTCGTCAAAGGAACGATTGCGGAGGTTGTTTATACTTTCGCCACAATTTATATCTCCAATGTGGCCCAATCAACATGCTTTGCTCGAATTATGACTAAACTGAGGCAATTTCAGGAAGGCATTCTTATAGTGGCCGGTGACATGAATACGCCTTGCACCCTCTTGTAGACACTTCAGCGGGTAGATCGGTAATTCCACCTCATGCTCTACGGATGTTACGACGTTCGCTTCATGAGATGCGTCTTGTAGATACTTGGAGAGCATTTTACCCGGGAGAACGGGATTTTACATTCTATTCGAATGTGCACCGCGTCTCTTCCCACTTGGATTATGTATTCCTTGAACAGTTTCATCTGGATCTTGTGGTGGAGACGTGCATCCACCCTACAACCTGGTCGGACCATGCGCCGATTTCGATACGCATGACGTCCCCATTGTTCCGCCCACGCGAACGCAACTGGCGTCTCAATGCCTCCTTGTTGTCGGACTTGGGAGTCTTGACCGGTGTACGGGAGGTTTTGACCCGCTACTTTGAAGAAAACCTACCTACTGAAGTGGCGCAACCTACTGTTTAGCAGGCCCATAAGTCGGTGGTTCGGGGAGACCTCATTAGCAGGAGCACTGCTCTGAAGAAAGTCAGGGATGGGCAGCGTCTTACGCTTCTGGAAGAAATCCGTGTCCTAGAATTGCGAAGAGGGGGAGATGCGGATGCGGAGACGCAGAGTAGTTTACTAGCAGCACGTCGCTCTTTGAACGATCTGCTTTCTTTTGACATTAAACAGGCAGCAGCTCGCACCAGATGCTTCTTTGCATTGAATGAGAATCGTCCGGGGAAGCTACTGGCACGGATGCTTCGCAAACAACGGCAACTGGCATATATACCTAAAATACGGGTTTTGGGAGGCAATACTACCCTGCAACCGGAAGAGATCTCGGAGGCTTTTTGGGACTATTATTCTTCTTTGTATAATGTCACGGATACACCCCCTTCGGTAGGGGACAATAGGGATTACTTGAATGCTAACCTGAGGACCCGCCTTCGGACAACAGAGACTGAACGATTGGATCTGCCGATCACGGCCGAGGAGTTATCCTTGGCTTTGAAGTCTGCTAAGAATGGGAAAAGCCCAGGTCCGGATGGGCTCCCGGTGGAGTACTATAAGGAATTTCGAGATCTGTTACTCTCTCCCTTGCTGTCCACACTTAACTCCATCAAAGAGGGGACACCCTTTCATCCTCATACGCTGAGTGCGACCATCACGGTCCTGCTCAAACCTGGAAAGGATCCAACAGAGTGTGCCAACTATAGGCCTATCTCGCTCCTTAACAGTGACATAAAGCTCTTGGCGCGTGTCCTGGCAGACCGGCTTAAGGAGCATCTGCCGAGATTGGTCCACCCTGACCAGGTGGGGTTTATCCCTGGCAGGGAAGCTAGGGATCGCACGCAGAGGGCCATCAATGCACTTGTAGTTACACGACGGTCGGGTCGGCGTCTTTTCTTGCTATCTACGGACGCGGAGAAGGCGTTTGACCGCGTCTGCTGGTCCTTCCTATTCCACACGCTGCAGAGCATGGGGCTAGATCCAGGCTTCCTGGGGTGGGTCCGGGCTCTGTACACTGGTCCCACGGCCAGAATCAAGGTCAGACTTTGTCTGCCAGTTTTAGGATATCAAATGGCACTCGTCAGGGATGCCCCCTCTCTCCCTTACTGTTCGCGGTTTCTTTGGAACCTTTCCTGGAGGCGATACGGCGGGACCCTGCAATACCAGGACTGAAAGGTACGACCCAGGACCATAAAGTTACTGCATATGCAGACGATTTGTTATTTTTCTTGACGGAGGCGCGGCACTCTCTCCCAGCGGTGTTGTCCGCTTTTGACACTTTCGGCAAACTGGCGGGCCTGAAAATTAACATGTCCAAATCGAAGATCCTTAACGTCTCGGTTCTGGAAGATGAGGCTGGCAGATTACAGAGCTCCTTCCCGTTTCACTGGTGTACTTCCAAAATGAAGTATCTTGGGGTTTGGCTCTCTTCCACCCCATCGGACCTCTATGATCTGAATTATCTCCCTCTCCTAGGTACGATACGGGCAGACATGGCAGTCTGGACCACTAAATTCATTTCCTGGCTAGGGAGAGTCGCGGTATTCAAGATGAATATCCTACCGCGGCTGCTCTACTTATTTCAGGCTGCCCCGGTGGCGATACCGAGCTCCTTTTTTGCTGCCCTTAAGGCAGAAATGATCAAATTTGTATGGGCAGGTCGTAAACCTAGGATCCGTCTCTCGGTACTGTGTAGGCCTAAAATGGCGGGTTGTCTTGCGCTCCCAGATCTTGTAACCTATTATAGGGTGGCCCAGCTTAACAGGTTGGTGGACTGGTCCTCAGAGGGGAGAGGAGATGGCTGGCTGGATATGGAAGGGGCAGATGTGGCGGTACCACTGTGGGTGTTGCCTTGGCTTCCCCCGCGAGCGGTGCCAAAGGAGGCCCGCACTCACCCCTTGATAGGTACCACCCTGCGATTGTGGGATCGCTTAAAGTTTTCACACGCCCTGTCTTCTAGCCCTTCGCCTTTATTACCACTGACCTCCAATCCCCTTTTCCGCTCCGGTGTCCGGAGAACTCTGCAACATCATCTTGTGGAGGGGGATCGGCTTTTGGCCCTTCACATAGCAACAGTGCCAACGATACACGCCCTGACCTCTCGCCCAGACCTTCCTCCGCTGACGCTGCTGGATAGGTTTAACTTCATGCAAATTCAACACTTCTTGGGCTCTCTCCCTGGAGGGCATAATCTGGCACGTGCACTCTCCCCCTTTGTGTGCTTTTGCTCCCTTCAGCGTCCTTTGGAACACAGGATCTCCACCCTTTATGCAATGCTCCAGTCCAGAGACTTGGAACTACCTTTGTTCATGGGTCGTTGGGAAACTGAATTGAACTGGTCTCTATCAGACTCCGAGTGGGGAACGATTCTGTTCTTGACACATCATGGCACGCAGGCAGTCAGATACCATGAATCGTCCTACAAGATACTAACCCGCTGGTACTGCACCCCACTTCGGCTATTCCAATGTGTGGGGACAGCGGACCCCAATTGTTGGAGATGTGGCACGGAGCTGGGTTCCTATCTCCACATTTGGTGGACCTGCTTCCCTCTGCAGACATACTGGAGGTGGATCAGAGACGCGATCAGGGACGTGACAGATATTACATTGGACCTTAAGCCTCAGGTCTTCTTGTTACTGCTCACGGGCCAGCCGACGACCTCCTTTCAGAAGTCAGTGGCGTTTTGCCTTTTGTTAGCAGCACGCTACCTGGTCCCACGACACTGGAGACAAAAACGGTTCCCTCACTCAGGGAATGGGTGACTCAGGTAGATGAGATATACCGCGTTGAGGAACGTATTGCTTTCCGCGATGATGATCTCCCTGATTTTTATCTCACCTGGTTCTACTGGACACAATACACTACCTCGGCCTCCCTACGTCACCGACTGGATCTTGAACTGCCAGGGAGGGGGAGTAGAGATGATGGAGGACAGGCGCCTCCCTAGGAGAGCTCCTTGGACTTGGGTAGTCTGGTGTCTCTGCTGGGAGTGGGTCTCCTTTGGCTGTGCTGCATGCTGGAGCGCGGATTTGGGATCCTTAGTAACGGAACACGCTATCTCCTGCCCCACACCTTGGGTTGATAGGGGGCTCTTACTACGACGACCGCTGTAAATGTTTTTGTCTTTGTGTTATTTATGTCCCTCTCACTTCCACCTCCTCTTCTCCCTTTCACCCTCAGAACGGGTGTGTTTTTTTTTTTTTCTTCTCTTCTCTCCCTTTCCCCTCTTCTCTCTCTGTTTCTCCCCTCACACTCTCCCCCTTCTCCTCTCTTATTTCACCCCTCGCTTAGCCTGATCTTTCTTTTCTCTGTTCTGATATCTCTCACCATTTTTGGCTCACGACTTGGGTATTATGTCTGATTTTCCTACCCAGATCACTAGCCTCCCCACTGGTTCCATGCTGTCCTTTGCACTTTCACTACCCCATCGTGACGCGCATGTAGACCGCACAGATGGATGGAACTCGTTTGGGACTCTTCCCAGGACGCACTACAGTATGATAATGAATGACAATTGCTTAAGTGCTACCTTTACCTGGTGACCCTGTTTTATACAAATGTCATGTACCTTGTCATGCGATCTGATGTTTGCGGTATTACCGTATTGTTTTCTGTCATTCCTGTCTTATTCTCTTCAATAAAAATCTTGAATACACAAAAAAAAAATGGGGAGCGCAAAGAGTAATAGCGTTAGGATTGGAAAGTCCTAATGCAAATTAACGCAGCGCTGCGTTTAACTGAAAAGTTAGCAACAGCTTCTAGCTGTGGTTTACTGATTCCGCTTCTGCGGAAACAGTTAGCACCAGCTTAAAGTCCCCCCAAAAATCAGATACTCACCTCTCCTCCCGCGACGAGAACGGCAGCCAGAACCGCCGTTTCTGGCCATCGGGAGCAGAGTGAGACTAGGGAGAAACAAGTCCCCAGTCTTGCTCCGCGATCAATCCATGGACCTGCACAATCTTGCGAGAGTGAAATCCTGGAGGTTAGCTGACATGACAGCACAAGCCTCCATGGAGTCCTATGGACTCCAGGAGGGGATGTTCGCAGCGGCGCATTAGCGCTGCCGCAAGTATCCAGTGGCTTAGTGCTGCATTACGGGGCAGGCTGCTGAATCTGCACCTGCCTCGTAATATGGAGCTAAAACAGGGATGCTAAGGGGAAACTTGCAGGCGCAGGTTTTCCACCTTGGCATCCCCATTTTAACAACAGAAATGTAATACTGCCCAATATGTTCCAATGATTTCTGATCTCATTAGCATGATATGTATTTGGTGAAGGAAGAATTGGAAAATGGTTTATAATAGTTTCAATTATAGCATATCTGAAATATAGAATTTTATGACATGTCTATAAAAAGCTGAATAGGGGGGGCATGGCTTCAGCCCTGAAGAATATGGCCGCATAATCCTCGAGACCCACACCCTGGCACAGCTGCACGAGCATCCTGAGCAGCCTAACTACCAGCAATGTGCCAGAGGAAGCTGTCCATTGCAGACCAACACCATCTGCACACCCCTGGCATTCCACAGCGCCTCGCCGATACGCCATTATTTAAATGGTGCACCAGCTTCACAGGCTGGTGGCCAGGAGGCCAAGATGGCCACGGAGGACCTCCGCAGACTCGGGAAGGCCAAAGAACCCTGCTTCTTCTGACGGCAGCCCAGAGTGAGCTGAGGTAAAGGCAAAGTCGTAGCAAGGTCATGAGGCACCCGGGGGCAAGTCCTCTACTACCGCCCCCCATGTGATAGGTGAAATAATGCGTAGTAATGCATTATGCCATCACTTTCAAATTTGCTCACAGTGTGGGAAATGATAAGGTGAATTAGTGCAGCGACAATTTGTTCTAGGTGAATAATGCCACTGCCGTAGAACAGAGGAAAAAAAGGACGTTTTGCAATTGTTTGTTTTATCACTTTTTTATTTTCCTATGGGATTCGCCTGTTTAAACCCGTCGAACTAAAACACTGAAAAAGTGCGCATTTTGCCAATATTTCGGTGCTGTTCGGCATTCTTTGAATAGATTAACCATTACTTCTCTATAGGGAGTTCGCTGCCACCAAAGATTGCTGAATTGCGGCAATCTGCGGTGAACTGCACTGTATTTCACTGGCAATTTGCCAGTATTTGGTGAATTGCCAGCATTCTGAATAGACAAACTGCCACGAAATTGCACCATACGGGGAAATTAATTCACAGTTCGGTGACAAGTTTGGCTGTTATTGAATAACCCTTTAAGTTTTCGATGAAAATGCATAAATAGCGCATTGCTCCATCCCCTCCACACTTGCTGCTTCTGTGGGAAGTGAGAAGGTGAGGTAATGCAGCAATATTATTCACTTGATTATTGAAAAGTGAACAATACTGCAGCTTTGAGAAAAAAAAGAAAAAATATTTTTATTAATATTTTTACAGACTACCTGGTCCAGGGCCGGCCCAAGACATTGTGCTGCCTGGAACGAAGGATGAAATGCTGCCCCCCCCAAAAAAAACACGCAGCGTGTATGAGCGTATCACAGTGAGCCACAGCAATAAAATTCAAACACTCATACACACCGTACATTAGAATTTTCTTGCTGTGGAGCTCTGTGATACAGTAATGTGAGGTGTATATAACTGAGCCCAGCATCACATACCCAGCAGTGCCCAGCGTTACATACTTAGCAGAGCCCAGCGTCACATACCCAGCAGTGCCCAGCATCACATACCCAGCAGTGCCAAGCGTCACATACCCAGCAGAGCCCAGTGTCACATACCCAACAGTGTCAAGCGTCACATACCCAGCAGTGCCCAGTGTCCCATACCCAGCAGTGCCCACACATGGGTATATTGCCCCAGCTCACACATGGATATATTTGCCCCCAGGCTCACACATGGATATAGTTACCCCAGGCTCACTCATGGATTTATTTTCCCCCAAGGCTCACTCATGGATATATTTGCCCCCAGACTCACACATTGATATATTTGCCCCCAGGCTCACACATGGATATATTTGCTCCCAAGGCTCACTCATGGATATATTTGCCCCCCTAAAATGGAGGATAGTGCGCTTACAGATTGGAAGGGAAGGAAGTGAAGATCGCTATAGGGGCCAGATAGGTATCTCCCCAATACCAGAGAAAATCATGAAGTACAAAAGAACAAAACAAGGCAGCGGTACTTCACTCTTTTGGGGAAAATGTACACAGGGAAAGGGAAAAAACAAGGATTGTATAATGCCAAACAGTCAAAAATGACTGGTAGGAAATACCATTGGATTCAAAAAACACTTGAAATCAAATAGAACATACATTGATG
The DNA here is from genome assembly GCA_009667805.1 of Leptobrachium leishanense. NCBI lineage: Eukaryota > Metazoa > Chordata > Amphibia > Anura > Megophryidae > Leptobrachium > Leptobrachium leishanense. The sequence goes on along the minus strand of CM019064.1, from coordinate 279,851,871 downwards.
CATATTGAAGAATGTTCTAAAAAATAGAGATGGTTTCTGTACACAAATGTTCTTTCTTCTGTTTACGGGTGTATGTCCAACTTGTAAGGTAGATACCTCGACAGAGAAAGAGAAAAATACTGGGGCATAGAACTGAACAAATTTGATACTATGACTGCAAAAGGTGGAAAATCCTCTATATAATCCAAAAAGGGGATTATAAAGTGGGGGGTCTCAAATGGTACCTATCCTGTTTTTAAAGTCTTTTTACCAGTTCAGCAGTTTATTTTTATTTTTATTTATAGTCCTTCGTGTATGGACCATCTGAAGTATCAATTAATCTTCTTTTTTCATGCATATATGTCGCACATATGCATGACCATACTGTTGTTTATGCCTAGAAAACTTGTGTTCCTTTGGTGTGCACTAGCCTAGTTAATGTATTAATTGATTTCTTGGAGAAAATTCCTCTCTGGTTTTCACCACTTACTTCCATCTGAAGGAGGATGGATTAGTCATTATGTATAGAGAGATCGCGGTATTCGCGACCTCCAGCCCGAACATCCGCTATGCACCGAGAGTCTGCAGCCTCCACTTCCGGATGGCGTCATTAACACATGCCGGAAATACTTTCGTTTAAGCTCCGGAGACAGGTGTTCCATCTATGCCCCATATCATAAAAACTGGGCTTGAGAGGAGGACGGTAATCTCTCCTTCTCTCTCTCCTGCTACTGAAGAAGCGCCCTTAGTGGCGCGAAACGCATCTAGCCTTGAACCCTTTGGTTTTTTACATGTGACTTCATTTCAATACAACTGTTTTTCTTGTCTGTATTTACTCCCTTTTGGGAATAATAAATGCCCTTTTAACTTATCCACTCTACTCTCCGAGCATCCATACTCTTTACCTATTGAGGTGCCTGAGATGATTTACATCACATATGGAGATCTGAGCCGTGAGTCCGAGGGCAAACCGGTTGGCCTATAACAACCTGGAAGGCGAACATATGAGGGCTGGAAGCTCTCGAAGAATGTGAGTTCTTTTTTCTACTATTTTTCTCCATATATATTACCGTTCCATTTGGACATACAGTATTGCACTACGTATTTTTCTCTTTCTCTGTCGAGGTATCTACCTTACAAGTTGGACATACACCCGTAAACAGAAGAAAGAACATTTGTGTACAGAAACCATCTCTATTTTTTAGAACATTCTTCAATATGCATCAATGTATGTTCTATTTGATTTCAAGTGTTTTTTGAACCCAATGGTATTTCCTACCAGTCATTTTTGACTGTTTGGCATTATACAATCCTTGTTTTTTCCCTTTCCCTGTGTACATTTTCCCCAAAAGAGTGAAGTAGCGCTGCCTTGTTTTGTTCTTTTGTACTTCATATATTTGCCCCAAGGCTCACACATGGGTATATTTGCCCCAGGCTCACACATGGGTATATTTGCCCCCAGGCTCACACATTGATATATTTGTCCCCAGACTCACACATTGATATATTTGCCCCCAGACTCACACATGGATATATTTGCCCTCATGGATATATTTGCCCCCAGGCTTACACATTGATATATTTGCCCTCATGGATATATTTGCCCCAGGCTCACCTCTGCCAGGCCCCTCTGACGGGCAGATCGTGTGGCCACCGTGTTCCTTCCTTCAATGAGCGGCAGCCTCATGCGTATCTGCCGCTCGCCTGGGATCCACCCTCCAGCCTGCCGTGATCTCGATCGCGGCAGGCTGGCGGATGGATCTCAGGCGAGCGGCAGATACTCATGTGGCTGCCGCTCGTTGAAGGAACGAACGCGGCGGCCACACGATCTGCCGCCGCCACATAAAAAAAATAGTGCAGAGTGAAGCAGCGGTGCCGGGGGCTGAAATTTGCCGCCCCTGAATTTCTGCCGCCTGGCGCCGCTGCTCCGGTCTGCACCATTGTCAGGCCTACCCTGACCTGGTCATGTTTGGTGTCATTAGAAAGGCCTGATCTGACGCTTTTGGAGAAAAAAAAGGAAATATTTTATCTTTATGATGTCATTGTGTGCATGTGCGGTGACACCCGTGGCCAGGGGTAGTCAGTGTGTATGAGCGCATCACAGAGCTCAAATACAATAAAACTCACAGTAATGTGCTGTGTGCATGAGCACATCACAGAGCTCCACAGTAATAAAACTCACAGTAATGTGCAGTGTTTATGAGCATATCACAAAGCTACCCAGCAATAAAATTCACAGAAATGTGCTGTGTGTAGGAGTGCATCACAGAGCTCCACTACAATAAAACCCACACTCATACACAGCACACATTACTGTGAGTTTTATTGCTGTGGAGCTCTGTGATAACATCCTGTGACCCCCTCTCTCTATGACATCCTCTGTGACCCCCCTCTCTCTCTTTTACCTCCTCTCTCTGTGACCACCTCTTTCTCTCTCTGTGACCCCCCCCCAATGTGGTCTTGTGTACACACATAGATACTGTGCAGTGCCTTCATGTTGTCCCCTGCATGTGCCCACTCCCTCACTCCTCCCTGCAAAGTGTTTAGAGATTGGCAGGTGAGAGGTGCCTGGGGCAGGTGAGCACCCAGGCTGGTGAATGAAGTGGATGGAAGCCAGATTGAAGGGAGTAAACTAGGGAATTAGAGGACAGAAAGAGGCAGAGGTGGTTCAAAAATAGTTTTTCCAAGAGCTGAGAAGTAAACAAAAGCAGGGATACAGGATGGTAGGAGAGTTGGGATCGAGGGAGGGTTTCTTTAATATAGGAGTAACCTGCAAGTGTTTGAAGGCAGAAGGGCATGAGCCATTGGAAATAGATGGGTTAAAGGAATGTATGAGAGCAGGAGTGAAGGAGGAGGAGAGTGGAGGTATTAACCCCTTAAGGACCGCTGACGTACCCTGTACGTCCTGCCCACGGGTCTCCCTTAGACCTGCGGACGTACAGGGTACGTCAGCGGCGCCTAACCCCCCTCCTGCCCGATACTTACCTCCCTCGCTGGATCCCACGCAGATCTGGCAGGGAGGAAGCCTTCCCTCCTCATTTGCATGGGCCGGCGAGCTTGATGACGTCACCAAGCTGCGTGGTGACGTCATCAGCAGGCGCCCCCATTGAAATCAATGGAGGGTCGGGGGGCTCCTTCGGAGCCCTCTATCTCCCCAACCATTGAAGCTAGGGAGATGCTTTGTGAACCCCTGAAAAGGGGAGAGTCTCCCCTTTTCAGCGGTGTATAGCATTAACTATTTCGCTGCTGGATCGCATTTCGGCGCTAATTGGCGCCAAAACGCGATTTGAACCTGGAGGGGGGCTGACATCTTGGATGTCAGCCAAGCCTCCAGGTCCCCCCCACCCACTGACAACCTCACCATATGTGTGAGGATGTCAGTGGGCCAGTTAACCCTCTAGCTGCCATGTAGAGATAAGGGGATCCTAAGGATCCCCCTGTCTCCCGATCTGTGGCAGCTAGATGGTCATTTTTGACATCATTAGAAAGGCCTGATCATGACCAGGTTTGGTTTAAAAATAAAATTTTAAAAAACAAATAAAAAAATAATAATAATAAAAAAAGAAAAAAGTTTTTTTTTAAATTTTTTTTTTGTCTGGGGGGGTTTAGTTAAATAGGACCTAGGCTGTTATCTCAAAATAATTAGCACAAAATGGTCAGAATGAGCGCAGCGCACATAGGTGAACTGGCTCGGCAGTGAAGGGGTTAAAAAGCAAAAACATGTAAAAATTGGGTATTTCTAGTCTCGGGACAAAATTTTGAAACTATTTAGCCGGGGTCTTTATTGGTGGTTGTAGATTTTGGGGTTTAAGTTACGAAAAAGTGTGTTTTTACCATTTTTTCATCATATTTCATTTTTTTTATAGTAAATTATTCGATATGATGGAAATAATGGTATTTCTAGAAATTCCATTTAATGGCGGGAAAAACGGTGTATAATATGTGTGGGTTGAATAAACGAGTAAGAGGAAAATTTGACCTAAACACTAACAGCGCAGAAACGTAAAAACAGCAGGGGTCACTAAAGGACGGATTTGTGTAAATCCGCCCGGTCACTAAGGGGTTAAATGTGAGGGGATAGGGTCAAGCGGACATGTAGTGAAGGATGAGGAGGACAGTAAGGAACAGACTTCCTCCTCTTTGGCTGGGAGGAAGTGATTGAGGGTAGCAGAGGGGGTTTCTGGGAGTAAAAGTGGTAGATTACAGGTTTGTGTCGAGATGTTGCTTCTGATAGTGATTATTTTGACGTAACCTGCCAGGTCCTGAGCACCAAAGACAGATGAGGGGCAGGAGCAGGTGGGTAGAGAGAGTTGAAAGTGGAGAGAAGTTATTTAGGCTAGGGTCAGACCAGCGCATTTTTAACGTGCATTCTGGCGCACTTAATCACGGCCGCACTAGCAGCAAATGACGGGCAATGACAGCCAATATACGAAGTACGGTCGCACGAAAGTCCGGCCGCGCAACGCAAGTGGAAAATGAACGCATTTTTTCGAGAACGCTGAACCGCTAGTACGAACGTACAGAGTGCGCTGCGCCCCCTAGCGGTGTGTGTGTGTGATTTGGAGACGTCAGACCCTGCTCGTGTCCGGCCAACATAACGTCCAGACGCAAAAAGTTTCCTGGTTTGGATCCGTAAAACATCACGCACGAAAATGCGCATCGTATGACCGTTTTCGCCTATTCCGTGAAAAAATACGTCAATACGTTCGGACGCACTTTTTTACGTTCGCGTGTAAAAATGCTTTCGTTTGACCCTAGCCTTAGGGTTGGACTAAACCAGGGATCTCAAACTCTGGCCCCCCTGATGTTTCTGAACTACAGCTCCCATGATTCCCTAGCCATCTAATGCATTCAAAGAATTCTAGGACTTGTAGGCAAAAACATCTGGGGGGCCGTGAGTTTGAGATCCCTGGACTAAACAGTAGATATAAGAGATGAGAAGAAGGTTTGTTTGGCAGAGAAAAGTTCAGATTCTTTGATCAATGTAAAGTGTTTGCACGGGTACTCATTTTCTTCATATTAACTGCTTTTGTTTTCAATGTACCTATTGAAACAGGCATCCTCTGACAATGTAACTGGACAGATGCATTTAGTTTTTAATAATGATCATATTCCTATCACTCATACATGAAACTCCAGGAAGGAAAGACATGAATAGTGAAATGATGATGAAATTATACTTGTTTAATGCTTGTAAGAGAAAAACATGCAGTTTATTTACTTTTCCAAGTGATTCAGCACAATTGCCACATAAGGAAATGTAAACTAATTTAAACTAATAAGACTAAATTAGGCCAAGCACATGTAGAATTAGGAGCAGCTAGCACCGAGGGCCTGTCCATTACTGTAACTGTAGTGATTCATCTGTCTCATCACATAAGCACTCACTGTAATATTGCAGCTGCTAATTTGATGTGTCTAATGTGGCATAATAATGTTTATATTAAGTAGCATTATGGGAAGATCTTAATTGTTGATTTTTTGCAAAGTGCAAGCAAAAGATAAGACTAACAACATTTTTATTAAGAAAAACATTTTAAAGCATGCCAGCATTAATACCGAATGAATAAGCAGGGATTCAGAGCTTTCATACAGCTAATTTTTTATGGATTTTTTGCTTTAAACAAGGAACACAAAATCAGATAACTACCAGTCAACACATGAAAAAAAAATCTATTATGTAACACCTTAACCACAATATTTTTCGGCACATAGCCAAGCTGAGTGATAGAAGGATATTGCTGTTTTTGCTCCATTCACTAATGCTGGATATAGCGATAATATACTAATTAGCTCAATACCTATAGGGGTCAGCAACCTTGGCCCTCTAGAGGTTTTTGAACTACAATTCACAAGAGTCTCCTCCAGCCTGGTGAGTCACAGAGCATCATGGAAGATGTAGTTCCAAAACATCTGGAGGGCCAAAGTTGCTGACCACTGTCCTTGAGAGACACTCAAGGCGCTGTGATCACTCAGTGTTATTTGAGAGGTCACAGTGCCCTGAGTTCCCACAATCCTCACCCGCTTCAGGACTTTTAAGAACCATCCTCATCCAATGGCAGTCAATGCGCTAGGGGAGACATAAGCATGTAAACCAACACAGAATTTTTGGGAACAAAGAGATTGTGGAAAAGCTAAGATTAAAATAAAAGAGCTAATGCTCAGTCCTCAATAAGTTTCATCTGACTTGTCCTACTATGGAGGAAATGTATAACACATCTATACCAGCGTGATCCACAGACGTGGTTCAGAGATTAAACAAATCTTCATGGAGACATAAACAAATCCCAAACAATTGTAGCGTTTACCCACGGAGGAGCTGCTGAACCCAGGATTGGTCTCACCGCACTAACAGTTCACTGTACACAGCACACCATTATAGATTTTCTCAAATGTACTTTACTGTAAGCAATAAATCTCAATAATTACACATGTACTTCAACAGCGAAAATCGAACATTCTAGGGAATAAATGATGGTCATATGAAAGCGTAACTATATAGTGTCTAAACCTTTAGTATAATTCTCAATCCTTTTTGGTTCAAAGTCCCTCTTTAGAGATACGTTTTAGTTTAAGTCCTAGGGTACCTGGGTACTAGGTCCACTGGCCAGTGGATGGATGAATATCTTCGACTAGCCAACGTTGGGGCCCTGAAATTTAAGCAAGCAAATAAGTGCGCACTGTTAGCAAAGTTATAGGCCGGAGGCCTCTCACCCAGCCGGCGAAACAGCTTGTCCCGGACCAACGAAACTCTGGAGGAGAGTCCTTCTCTGCCGGCTGGAGCCCGATGCTGCCAAAGTACACACTCCCGAGCCGAATCTCCTCAGCCAGAAGTCGAATGCCGCCAGCACTGCGCTCCGCCTGTGGCCTCCTTACACGAGGTCCCTTTCGAACACACTCGCCACAGGAACAGTCCAGCGTGATATACTGCAGGTCGATGTACATTCTCCCTCTGATCACTCCAGCAATGGATGCCGCTGATTCTCCGCGCTCCAACTTGCCCAGATCCCAGAAAGTGTCTCTCCAGCGACTGACTTCATTCACCGCTTTCCTCATTCTGCCCACGCTGCACATGATGCTCTTCAATTCCTGGCGCCAGAGAGCTCGCTTTCTTCCTTTCTCCCAGAGGTTTCTGGGGAATGTAGTCCATAAGTCCATTATAGTCTTTCCCATACGTTGCGCTCTGGCTCCCCCTAGAGGCATAGCAGCTGCAGTCCTCAGAGTCAAATTAAACACAGGGCTGCACAATCTTTTTGGATTTTGGCCTCGTCAGAGATGTGCAGCAGATAGAAGCCTTTCAAGAAATCATTACGCAGTCACACAGCAAGCACAACAGATGGTGCGGGGTATCAAAAAGAAAACACATTGTGTAAACTAAAATCCAATATATAATCTTAAAAGGAAATATTGAAACCACTGTTCCAATGATGTATGCTGAAAGCATCAGATGTGAAGTCACTGAGAATAAGGAATCCATTCCAACTACAGACTTCGATTAATTCTATCAGTGTTTTGTTTTTTAAATTTTAGCGAGTAGCAGATGATATTTTTTTCTGAAATATTGGGTGTTTCAATCAGCCATGTCCAAAAATTTCAAGTTATCCTGTTTTGGGTAAAAAGCCAGGCTAAACATATTTGCGTCTAACAGAATGCAATAAATTGTGTGTGTGTTTTCTTAAAATTTTGGTATATTGTGTTTGTTTTTTCTATTTAATTCATGATAATGATGCACTACATTGTGCTATGATATTAGTAATGATAAGATTATTAGCTTTGTCATAGTTAACATACATTTCACCTGCCATAGTCAGCATTGTATTGATTATGGCTCCTGGGCATGTGTATTTGGGAACCCAATGTTTGAATAAAGGTTTCAATGTGAGTTTCCATTTATCAACCCCTTTTAGCACTTGATATATTTTCTACTATTAGTATGCAAAAAAATTGAATTGTCAAAAGCTGATTTTTCCATTTTTGAATATAGGTGCGAAAGCCGACAATCGAGGGAGCCATTATTTTAATGGGAATAGAAATCCTAGTACACACTTAAATATGTCGAATCGACAAATAGAATTTCAGCTGTAAATTCTGACAATATTGTTGATCGAGCTCAATTAAATCTAGTCCTATGTCTGTTGTGCTTAAACATTGGTAAGCAATTTTAAAGACACATAATCTGTGCAGAGATGTAAACATACAACCTCAAGGGAATGAGTAATAAATATATTTAAAAGTTCCCATGTAAAAACTAAACAAACGTAGAATAGAAATTCAATTACTTACTCTGCGGGATGTAAAGGAAACTTGACAAAATCCAATTAAGTCATACACATGTGTTAGATGCTAGAAAGCTAGAAATGTGTAATAACATGCATATAAGGCCAATGAAAAAATGTACAGGAGCATAACATAATAAAATGATGAAGTAATGCACTCCCATTCATAAATGCAGATGCAGAAGAATTGGATTATTAGTTGGCAACAGCGTCTAGATTCAGAATTATTTCACACGTTTTTGCTACAAATGACAATTGCGCCATGACATGTGAGTTTGTATAACAACACAAAGCTATTAACAGCATCCAGTGAGACCCTTGAAAAAGTCAATGAGTCATTATGCATAGGAACTTTAATTTCTGGAACCTACTCTACCTCTTTGCCGCTGTCTGTTTGAGATATTATTTTTCATTATATATCCACGACATACCATTCAGAAGGAAAAATAAAAAGTAATTAAATCACACTTTTGCAGTGACCACTGATGCCTTACAATTCATAAGCCAACCAAATTTATACTACTGTCCTATATAACTGTGCTCCATGAGCAGAGAGTCTAAGCGTGAGGAGGCTCTGTCTCTATTTCTTTAACAGGAAGACAGTACATCAGTGGTGATAGATGAAGTTCTGATAGTATGTCACTGCTTCAGTGCCTACAGTTGTGTGCATTGTTCCTTATTTTCTGCGTACCCCTCAGTATTATCCCTCATAACCCATAGGGTATGCATACCCCAGTTAAAGAATCACTGACATCTTAATGAGGTAAAAGGCATGTCTCTCCATCCAATTTCATTATGACAGGCTGTGCATGTAGAAAACAGGCTGAACTCGTAGCTGTGCCTCCAATCCCAGGACACATCTGGTATAATATGAGCATGCAATACGAAATGCATTGAATGAAAAAGCACCATAGTTCTTGTCGTTTTTTCATTGGACAGTTTGGCAGCACCACTGAGGCAGCTATCATATCTGCCTCAGTGAGGAGGGACCATCAGATGCCAGACACCGGTGTCTAATCAAGGGAATGCAGGTGCATAAGGGATTTGTGAAGTGGGGAATTATATGCGAGGGCATGAAATAGTAGCATTAAATAAAAGGCTTGAAATGGGGCATTAAAGAAAACAGGGTTATGAAATGGCATTTAATAAAAAAGAGGAATTAAATGGTGGCATTAGACTGGATAGGGGCATATAATGGGGCATAAAACAAAAGAGGGGCATGAAATGGGTCAGAAATTGAAAGAGGGGCATTGAATGGGGCATAAATGACAGTGAGACATAAATGACATTCATTCATTTGTTTTTTTATGTGACCCGTGACACATTTACCTGAATTCATTGTACCTTTGGAGCTTTGAATATAAATATATATGCACTGTGTGTTGACCTATTTATTTACAGTTACAACACATACATTTTAAATAACAGAAAATGTATTAATTATAAACATTGTGCTAATATGAGGGGTACAATATATGGGAATGGGCTGCCACAGGGTATGCAAGTGAAAAATGGTTGGGACCAATGTATGCTTGTTACATCCTAATTCCATTAAGGCTGGTGTCAGACGAGCACACTATGTGTGCCCGTACTGTGGCGTGCCTTCTGGTGTCCGTCGCAGCATTGAGACGCTAGGACGGGGCCAGCCACACGCTGTTGCGTGCGCAACAGTGACCATACTGCGTCCGTGCAGCAGCCCTCTCCATCAAAGCACTAGGACGCGCGATGATCGGAGCTGCAAAGCACGATTCTCCATAGGAGAATGGAAGAGTGGAAGTCGACACAGACGTCGACACGGGAAGGAACGTCCACTCTCACGGACATACCTTCCACTCTTCAAATATGGTCGTCTGATGCCAGCCTTACAGTTGTCTACCTAAGCTGGTACCAGAGCATATTCCTGCATTTACCTGTTAGGCTAGGGTCAGACTAACGCATTTTTCGTGTTGTCCGTGAAAAAGTGCGTTCGAACGAACGGACGTATTTTTTCACGGAATACGCGATAGCGGTCATTCGATGCGCACTTTCGTCGTGATTTTGTACAGATCATCAATAAAACCCTTTTTGCATCTGGACGTGATGTTAGCCGGACATTAGCAGCGTCTGACGTCTCCTATTGACGCAGACATGCCGCTAGCGGACGCAGCGCACTCTGTACGTCAGTACTAGCGGTATCACGTTCTCGAAAAAATGCGTTCATTTGCCACTTGCGTTGCGCAGCCGCACTTTCGTGCGGCCGTTCTTCGTATGCTGCCCATCATTGGACGTCATTTGCTGCTAGCACGGCCGTGATTTAGTGCTGCTAAACGCACGTTGATACTGCGTTAGTCTGACCCCAGTCTTAATGTCTTATTCTTGTTAACTGTCTTATTGCTATACTTGCTTGGGATTTTTCTAAATTCCCCTGTTTAGAAGGATAGCATTGGATTGCAGTTTGCACTGTAAGTTGTTACAGTTACTGCAATTTTTATATTTTTTTATTATGTTTGTTAACAATTATTTTTTTTTATTCTGGTTTTAATAGTTATTTCTATTTTTACATAAATTCCTCTCATAACACAGTTGGTGCTGTTTATTCTTTTTTTGGCTCCTGTACTCAATCTGTTTGTGTGGTATCAAACACAAAGGTCAAATATGAAGTGATCAAACTGTAGGCATCTAATTCTCAGAAACTTTTAAAGTGCGGTATGTGAGATCTCAAAAATCATAGCAGTGGATGATACACTTGGTCAAACCAGATCACCATGCAGTGATCTCAAAACGTACAAAAATGTGTATCGTAATTTGCAGTTTTCCGAAAATGACGATTAATTCAGTTCATTTAAAATTTGTTGGACTGTTGATACAGTTTGTCCAACATTTACACAAAATATTTTGTTCTGTTAAAATTAACTTGTTGGTGAACGAGACTCCTTACAACACAACTAATTAATCTTATGTAGAGGCCGGCAGGGCTGGGTCCTGGATGGACAATATGTTTCACCCCTATTTGGGTTGTGGACCCTTTAAGGGCAACCACAGGGTTAATCTTCCTGTCCAGGAAGAGTTTTAAAGCCAGCAACTCCCAGATAGGATTGTGGGAGTTCAGGAAAAGGAAAGTAATCAGTGGAAGCTGTGTGTGTGTTCCAAAAGCAGGAGACGTGCTGTGCCTTGCTGGAGAGGCTTCTACATACTGGGGAAAGGATTCCCCAGGTTTGGGACGGTTTAAAGCGTTGCTGAGCCATCATTATTTTTTCTGTTTATTTGTGCTGAAGATCAGGACTTTGCTTTAATTTCGCTGAATCCAAGCGTGTACTTATTATGTTGCCTTTTTGACTGCCCTGAAAGGGTGAATAAAGCTGTTTTGTTTGTGAAAGACATTGTGCACGTGCTCTGTGGGCCCCCAAACGTCACACTTATTAAACTCTCACTCATTGGCAGCAAATGAGAAGTTACTGGAAGAACAGGTATGCTATTCAGGTGGGCTGTCATGTAGCCCTGCCGCTCTAATTTCACTTTTCTAAGGTGCTCTTGCAAATTGTATTGCTATGTGCAATGACACAAAGCAAAGCGAAAACCGCAAATAAGTCATTTCAATTTGATTCCTGTTTTGGTTCATTTGTAAAGTGGTTTTTTTCAACTACTTTTGCATTGGATGAATCAATGAGTTGTTCCCCTATAATGTACATGTCTAACAAAAGCTGCTTACTAAAGGTTTACACACAATTCATGCTGCACTGTTAATAAGGTAACATTTTTGATGTGACTATTTTATCTGTGGCCTGCAGATGGCGACATTCCCAGAGGATACTCATAATAGAAATGCACATCCTCCATCCCTCTACAGATCAGATAGCTACAATATACAGCTCAGAACACTGAATTATTTCCGTAAAGAAACTTACATTATTCACTATTTAGGCTTTGAAATGTTTTCTTTTAGAAATTACAGCAGTAGCACCTATAGCTGCTAATTGATTAATTGATGACATGTTGAGAATACTAGATTGTGAATGGAAAGACATGAGTGAATGTGTTTTAATCGATCTACTTCCTTATGAATGTATGACTGTGCAATCTTGTAATACATGGGTCCCTATTCCATAGTTGCCGGTAAAATGCAGACGGTAAGCAGGTTAATATGCACCTGCAGATTTTCCTTACCGTCTCCATCTTACCGACTTATTCTGGGGTAGGCACTTTATTAGCGTATAGCCCCGGAATGATGTACAACACTATCCGATAAAGGCATTGGCGCAGCACGCTGCTGAGAGTATCAGTTCCTGTAGTCCATAGGATGCCATGAAGCCTTGCACGTCCCGGTCGTGATTTCACTCTCCCAAGTTGAATCGCGGAGGGAGACTAGGAACTATTTGCACACAACAGTCTCACTAATTTTTGGTAAGTAAGGTGTAACGGGAACGCACAGGGTTCTGTCCAAATCTCTAGGACCAGAACCAGCCCATTATTTGTCCGTCCCTTCTCTGTCCCAGAACCACGCCAGGAGAAACACAGTCAGGGCCGCCATCAGGGGGGTACAGGCATTACACTTGTAAGGGGCCCGACGGCTCTGGGGGGCCCTGCAAAACACAGAGCCATTTAGACAAGCTTCTGCCAAGAGTTCCCGTCCCCAGCAGCCACTGGGCCCCTTTGGTGTGCTGCCAATTTCCTGCTGGCTCAGGTGTGTTTGGCTGTGGGGGATTACACTCTCCTCTCGGGTGCAGGTCGCATGCCTGCTTTCAAACATTGCCGGGCGCTCTGAGTGTGAGTCAGAACATGTGACGTCACCACTGAGTATCCGGCAGCCAGACCACTGAGTAAAAGTAGCGGGAGGTGAGTACATGTGCCCTGACTGCTTCTCATAGCCCTTTCCCCCAGCATTAAATCATCAGAGAGAGCCTGGTTTTAGGGCACTCACCGGGCGGAAAGTGTTTTTTTCCGTCCAGACCTCCCTGCATCGCTATGCTTCAGAGCCCACTGACATCCAGAGTGAGTGGGCTCTGAGCAGACAATCAGCTGCAGACACTTCAGTCATGGTGTGAGTCCTTGAGACCAGGTGATTTATTGTTTTATTGCAGCTTTCAGTATGTGCCTGGTTTTCTTAAAAAAAAAAAAAACCTAACCCCCCCCCCAAAAAAAAACCCTTGTCTGGCTGTAATTATAATTAATTCAGCTTGTATTGCATTTAAAAGGGACCAGTTGACATTTGGTATTTCTTAATTGCACAAATTAACCCTAAAGTACTATATTCCAGGGCTCAAAATTTCAGGTCCTGAGCTACTAGCCAGGCCTTAAGAGTTACTCACCACCAGTTGCCCCACCTAACCCAACCCTTACCTTTAAATCTGCCCCTAAACACACTCTCTTAAATTATTATTTAATTATAATTAATATAAAGCAGTTTAAACAAAGAAAAATAATGTGTGGCGTGTATGAGAGTATCGCAGAGCTCAACAGCAATATAACTCATGGTCATACACACTGCACATTAATGTGAGTTTTATTGTTAGGAAGCTCTGTGATTCGCTGATACACACTGCACATTACTGTGAGTTTTATTGCTATGTAGCTCTGTGATACGCTCATGCACAGCGCACATTACTGTATCACAGAGCTCCACAGCAATAGAAATCTCCCAGCAATGTGCAGTGTGTATGAACGTGAGTTTTATTACTGTGGAGCTCTGTGATAAACTCATACACATGGCACATCACAAAGCTCCACAGTAATAAAACTCAAAGTAATGTGCCGTGTGTATGAGCGTGAGTTTTATTACTGTGGAGCTCAGTGATACGCTCATACACACGGCACATTACTGTATCACAGAGCTCCACAGTAATAAAACTCACGTTCATACACACGGCACATTACTGTGAGTTTTATTGCTGTGGTGCTCTGATGCAGCAAGGTGCAGTGTGTATAAGTGTATCAGAGCATCACAGCCATAGCTCACAATATTGTGCAGTGTGTAGGAGCGTATCAGAGCTCCACTGCCTTTTTTTCACCCCCCTTATTCTTTTTACCCCTTTCTTTCCCCCCCTCATTCTAATTTTTCCCCTCATTCTCATTCTTTTCACCTTTCTTTTTCCCCTTCATTCTCATTTGTTTCACCTCATTCTCATTCTTTTCACCTTTTTTCCCCTTCATTCTCAATCTTTTCACCTTTCTTTTTCCCCTTCATTCTCATTTGTTTCACCTCATTCTCATTCTTTTCACCTTTTTTCCCCTTCATTCTCATTCTTTTCACCTTTCTTTTTCCCCTTCATTCTCATTTGTTTCACCTCATTCTCATTCTTTTCACCTTTCTTTTTCCCCTTCATTCTCATTACCTTTCTTTTTCCCCTTCATTCTCATTACCTTTCTTTTTCCCCTTCATTCTCATTACCTTTCTTTTTCCCCTTCATTCTCATTACCTTTCTTTTGCCCCTTCATTCTCATTACCTTTCTTTTTCCCCTTCATTCTCATTACCTTTCTTTTTCCCCTTCATTCTCATTTGTAATAAGTATATATGAATAAGATTCCAAAACCCCAGAGTAATGTGATGCAATGATACCTTTTTATTGTACTAACATGATACTTTATTTATCGCAATTCGGCAGTTTTCACTGATTGTCTGATTGCTGCTTCAGCGACTCTACTTTTAGCAAATTACAGTGAATGTTCACGAAATAGGAATTCACTATCAGGGTTATTCGGAGAGCGTGAAAAGCAGGAGAATAACTGGAGTATGGAAAATTCTAGGTCAAAATAGCCAAACCAGAAAAATTCTCCCTTTCATCTCACTTTCCAAATCGGCTATTTTGACCTAGAATTTTTCATTCTCCAGTCATTCTCCAGCTTTTCACACTCTCTGAATAACCCTGTATATTTTCGGCTCAATGAAATCCCCGAAATGTGACGAAAAGCAGAGGATCTAAAGATGATTAGACTTTAGATTCTAACTTCCATAGTAACCCCTAAAATGCTAAAAACCCAGGGAACTACAATAAAAATAATAAACAATCTGGCATTTAGCCTACCCCTTAACCCCTAATATGCCATTAATCAAGGTAAAACATGAAATGAATACACTGTGAGGCATGTAGCTACCGATTAACCCCTACAATTCCATTAATCAAGGAAAAAATAAATTGTATACCGTGAGGGATGAAGCCTACCCATTAACCCTTAATATACAACTAAACCAAGGCAAAAACTAACGTAATACACAATGTAATGTATAGTGTGAACATTAACCACTTCACTGCTGAGACATTTCAACCCTGTGAAAATGCTTAAGTTTAAGTGCCCGTTATTATTTAATGTTTTATGACTTTTATTTCAAATTGAATATGGTCATGTTGGATATCATTGGAAAGGCCAGAATCTGCCCTTTCCAATGACACATAGATCGTCCATATACGATGCACAGGGACGGAGATACAGTGGTCCGAATAAGTGTGGTAAGCTGGATGCTGATTTTTGGTGGGGGGGCACATGGGGGGCAAGGAATAACCTAGGGGGGGCAATTGCCCCCCCTTGCCCCCCTGTAGAGTCGCCTATGCACAGCAGTGTGTGCGATGCATCACGTGGGTGGGCAGGTGACCCTCGCAATCCTCACAAGCCGCGCGGGAGGGGGTAGCCATGATCGGTCAGCTCCGGATTCGGACTCCAAGAGTCCGATACCGGAGCTGAGAAGCAAGGAGGCGGCGGACCACTAATCCGGGTCTGAGCAACTCGCGGGCCCGACTGGTCAATCCGCCCCACTCGCCCGCAGCTAATTTCCACTCGAAATTTTGCAGTCTGCTATATTCCATTACAAAATCTGAATTATATAAAATGACCTCTGTAAAATGTAGGGAAAATGTTCTTCTATTCTTTTTCCCATTCATAGTTGCCATGTGTCCCGATTCTCCCTGCATAGTCCCAGCTTTGTGCACGGCATGCCAGTAGTTAAGCACCTAGAGACTTTAAGATTTTGATGGCACGCCCTCCATGAATTGTGAAGGCAGTTTCACCAGAAATCTAATGCTCTCGCGCAAGCACTACACAAGTCTGTAGTGATGCGCAATTTGAGTTTCCATATGCAACGCATGTAGTTTAGGCTGGCGTCAGACGAGCGCGTTAGGTGCGCCCGTACTGACGTGCTTATTGGCGTCCATCGCAGCGTTGTGACGCTGCAACAGGGCCGGTCACACGCTTGTGTACGCAACAAGCATCCGTTATCCAAGCCTCTCCGTCAAAGCGCTAGGACGCGTGTTGACGGAGCTGCAAAGCACTATTCTCCATAGGAGGATCGCGCTTTGCTGTGAGGTGGCCAGATGGGTGTCTAGTGGAAGGAACGTCCACTCTCATAGACATTCCTTTCGCTCTCCAAAGACACTCGTCTGACACCAGCCTTAGGAGCGCTAATTGTACAGCTGCAAGGAGCTCTGGGTTCAGGAGTCCCTGAGCTGAAGAGGAAGAGGAGGAGGAGCAGCGTGCGGCGAGGGACAAAAGGTGAGTAAAATAACCCCAAAACAAAGATATATTTTAAAAAAATAGTAATTAGGCAGAGGCTGTCAGCAGCATTTACCCAATTATTTAAGGGTAAAAAAGGGAACTTTATTTTCCATAGAATGTCCCTTTAAAATCTTCTTAGGAGATTTTCCCCCCTGACTGCAAAGGTGGTAAGCAGCAGAGAGGGCAACAGATTTTAATAGAATTTATTCACATAACCCGGTCACTACACACATATAATGTATTTGAAACCTGTGATGTATGTAAGCTATGTATGTGTCATGCCTGCTGTATATATAATCGGTGGTCTGTAAGGTGTGTATGTGAGTTATATCCCCCATTGCACACATGCATTACATGTAAATACAGTACATAAATCACATATTACTCGGATATCATACCACGTATGAAGGGAGCGGTTGGATGGGGAGAGGGGGCCCTGAGCAGTGGTTTAGTAAGGGGCCCCAGAATTTCTGATGGCAGCCCTGAACACAGTCACCTTCCAGATTACAGAGAGATTCCCCAGTGAAGCTAAAATTCAACACACATGACCAGTGAGACTTTGTTCCTTTGTAAAACCAGGATTTAATGGCTTTATTTTTCCGACAGTTTGTTGAGACATTTTGCACAGTGTATCTTGGTTATCTGGGAAGGGTCTAGAACAATAGAACAATTGTGATCTGCTGTCTGAGCACCCCCCCCCCCCATAATAAGACTATCTGTCCAGCACAATCAGAGGGGGAGGATGAACGAATACAAGAACTGCTAACCAGAAACATGCTTTTAAAACCAAAACACATGCAGCGTGGCAATGTTCAAATGCCCTATGACGAGTCTCTGCCATAATTACCCGTAGTCTGCGGGCACGAGGCTGGCATCCGCTCCTCTCCAAAGGGCACACAGTCTATATGTAGTTTGGGCAATGCTGTAGGTGCCCGTGCCAGCCACTATGAGACACTTAGAATCCAAGTCATTGAAAAGGTGGCGGAGGCTTCTGTCACATAAGGTATTACATGTTAGCGCAATAAAGGGAATTTGGGCCCAATGTGTTTTAATCTAGCAAAGACCTTTAATTAGTCTTTTTCTTTTTACAGAACTGTGGCTCCCCCAAGTGGCAGACTTAGCCAGTTAATTTTCTTTTGTTATTAAGTGTTGCATCTGAAATACTGTTGCATTATGTTGGTGTGTATCACTGTGAACATATAAATATGTCCTTGAGGATAGAATATATAAAATAATGATGTCCAGCAGTTGAATAAATGTACTACTTTTCCCAGCTTCTATTCTACGTGAATTATATGAATTCTTATAGTATGATTTGTACAACAGGGAACATCAGTTTTGCAAATAACAATGCAATTTCATGGCAGCTCCACAAATCAATGAATAAACTTATGGAATTGAGAGAGGCAACAACATCACGCATCCCATGCAGAGTAGAACTATGCCCTGAGCTATATGCCCGTTGTACAACACGGAATGTCAGTTTCCATGAAGTTGTCATGTTGTGGCATGGTTGACAGGTATGAACCCAGGATGCCGTGGATAGAAACACAGCAGGCAGGTATACAATTGCTGACAGGAGATTTATTACAGCAATCACAGGATAAAAAAAACACAGCAGGGCAGATATGAAAGCAGTAAACAGGGTGGGAACAGGTTGTGCTCAGGACACAGTTCACAAAGAGATGGTTAGGGAACTCAGCAAGGTACACAGCAAACAGAAACATGTTGTGATTTGGCAGTTGAACAGCAGTGAGGCTTCGTATTCAGGATCAAACAGTTTAGAACACTCTATGAGCTTGAATACAAAAGCACTGGTTCCTTGACACAACACCGGCTGGGTGGAGTAGAGGTAACATCACTGCTCTGCATGGAGAGAGCCTGTGGAGACATGGGTTCGATCCCGGCAAGAGCACCTCTCCAGTAAGTGTCTTTGGGCAAGACACCTAACGGTACATTCTCACCACCAGGACATACTTGAAAATGAGAGAAATCTCAATGTATCCTTCCTGGTAAAATCCTTTTTCAAAAAAAAAACACCAGTCCAATAGCAGTCCATGGAGCAACATAAGGCTGAATGGGGAATCCTCAAAACCTGGAATTGAAAAGACCGAGCTCTCCAGGGCAAAGGTAGGAATACAACCGGCCAGACTCAGAATTTTGATGAACCAGCCCAGGAATGTACATGACCCTTGCCGTGCCCCTGGACATGATTCGTGACACAGATTCACAGTTGGCAACTGCAAGAGGTTGGGAGTGGAAGTTTCAGTTGCACTCATCTCTTGCAAGGCCAACAGGACCACCAGGATAACAGTGGGTTGGGGTACCCCAAAATCCTATGGGCCATGCAAGGGTCAAATCGAGGTGAAATGTGTGGAAACGCAATTCCACCGCCATAATTTCAGAGGAAATCGAGTTCCTTTCTAGCCCACATACTGAAAAGCTTTTATTGGTGTCAAAACAGAAGTCGCCTGAAATATATGATGTGAATAACAATTATCATAAGGATTCCCTAAAACACAGTCTATCATTATGTCTAAACGCTGATATCAAATTTGCATGAGGAGTGATGCATTAAGTGTGACATGTCAGCGGCTAATTGAGGAGAAGATATCTTGGAGAGTTCCTGCACTAGGCCCTAAGGGCAAATGTTAGAGTGACCTGACACCATCCATCAAGGATAAACAGAATTAGGAAAACAATTCCCATTCTAGCAAAGTATAGGAATCAACATTTCTCACCAACAGCAAGAAACACAAAAGGGGTCATTCAGAGATCACCGAAATATCAGCAACATTTCGGTGCTCTCTCATTCGGCGCACTTCTGCACCCTAAATTCGCTGACCCAGCGGTGAATTCAGCATTCACCGCAGGATTCCCGAAGTGCGCCAAATTGGTGCACCGAATGCAGCTGCTGAACGCAGCTGCAAACTGCCAAAAAAACAGAACGAATCGCAAAAAAACGGCGATTCGATCCGATAACCCGCCAAAACAATCCGATGATCTGATTAACAGAGCGCTGAATGCATCTGATAAAGAGCTGACCAGCCGCTAAAAAATACATAAAATGAGAAATAGTTTCCTAAGCTCTATATAAAATTGCAGGCATTGCAACTAGAATCTCTGTAATGCAACATAATACTTTATTCTGACCAAATACTATAACATATACTCTATAATATACAAACGAAAATTGGCAAAATTTCCTCACCTTTTCACCAGCTAGCTTTCTGTCGATAATGTTCAGTAAACCTGCTCAAATTAGCTCAAAACTTGTATCATTTGTTGTCAAAAATATTTTGTTTACCATTCACATAGAATAGCTAATGTCTAGAAGAAAAAAACAAGGGAGTAAGTAAAGATATCAACCAAAACTGACAAAATCAGAAGGTGTATCCACAATTTTGGCCACTAGTGTATGTGTGTCTTAGGAAGGCACATATCTTTTTTTCCATTTTGATGATGTTACTTTTCTTGTGACTCATATTTCCACTTATTCATATTTTCCAACTGATTCAATCAAAAAAATTCGGCCGCAGTTAATACTCCAAAAATGTTGTTCCATCAGAAAAGCAGGTCAGTAAAACGTCAGAAAAAAAGCATGTTTTTGGCCTCCATCATATCGCAGTAGAAAATTCTATACATTTCTGTAAATTGGAATAAATCAAGCCCACAGTGCATTATTAACCACTTTTCATTTTATGGCGGTGTTGTCATACCAGTGTTTTACAGATGAACTTTTTGAAATATTCTCATATCATCTATATTTTGAAGGATATACCCACACACACATATACATGTATATATAACATTTTCTAATACAGGATTGCTTCACTATAATGGTACAGTGGTAATTACAAGTTTCACAATGTCAGCTCAATGTTTGTCACCAGCCACCGACAGCAAGTAAATGGCTATCCCTATGAATATGGTTATGACTAAACCTATGAGATGTCATTTCATATCCATGCAAGGTAGAACACAGAGAGATAACTCCATTTGAAGCACAACTGAAAAGGCTGATTTCCACATTGAAAAGGGTAGCATGCTCGCTATGTTTTGGGACATAGGGTGATATGGAGGACATTATCAGGGTTATTCAAAGAGAATCGAAAAGCCACCGCACATTCGGTGACTTTTCATTCTCCTCAATTCAGTGCGATTTGGCGATCCCATTTTGGTGACCCTGCGGTGTATTCAGCAAGCACCACAGGGCTGTCGTAATGCGGGAAAAAGTCAACGCAAACCCGCCAAAAACTCACCACAAAACGAGGGCAAACGCACACCGAAACCCTCAAAAACATCTGGATTAACCCGCCGAAGACGCCGGAGAAACCCGAGCAGGAGCCGATCACAGCGCAGAGCACCCGCCGGAAAAATCTGACACTGCAGACGAAGGAGATGAAGAAAAAAAAAAACAGTACGCTTGAATGTTTGAAAAGTGAAACGCTGTTTGCAAAGAAACTACTGAGCGAAAATGTCTGAAATTTACATATGAGGTCCAATGAATGATAATACAAAGGACTGTTACAGAAAAAAAAAAACTATTTAAAAAAAATCAGAAAAAAATGTTTGCAAAAAAATCCCATAAAATGCCTAAAAGATCCTAAAAAATCTGTGAAAAAGAGACTTTTTACTGCAGAATATTATAATGAACGGTTTATTAGATATTGGATTAAAACGGGAATATTTTTAACATTGAAGCCTATGGGATTCTCCTGAATTAACTTGCCGAATTAAACCACCGAATGGCAGGGCATTTCGGGAACCTTTCACTGCTGGTTTGTGTTCTCTGAATAGCCGAAGCATTGCTTCTCTATGGGGAAAAAAGAAAAACCGATGTAAAAAAAAAACGAAAATAAAGTTTGCCAAAAAAATCCCCAAAAAAATGCCTAAGGCTGGGGTCAGGCGAGCGTAGTGTTCACGTCCGTGATTGCGCCTAAAAGTACGTCCGTGATAGCACGAAAGAAAGCCCATCGGAGCCCGTTACACGAAGTACGTCCGCACTGAATGGCGGACGCACAACGGCCGTGGCCCATGGACGCAAGGCAGGCAAGAATGTACAACTACTAGAACGGCCGCACAAAGTGCGCTGCGTCCGCAACGTCCACATAGCTTTGTGTGTAAGTGATGGAACGTGGTCATACGGACTGCATTTATACATCCAGCATTTTTCACGGACAAAATGGTTTTGCTTTTTATTTTATTTTCTCTCCTACATCCGTCAAAATATACGTCAGTGATAAACGGACTGTGTGGCCACTACTGCGTCTTCCGTACTGACGTACGTCCGTGTACACGGACATACAGTCCGTAGAAATCACGCTCGTCTGACCCTAGCCTAAAAGATCCTACAAAATCTATAAAGAGACTTTTTACTGCAGAATAAAATAATAAACGGTTTATTAGATATTGAGTAAACACAGGAGTATTTTTAACATTGAAGCCTATGGGACTCACCTGAATAAACCTGTCAAATGAAACCACCGAACAGCAGGGCATTTTGGCAACTTTTCACTGCTGTACAGTGTTCTCTGAATAGATTAACCATTTCTTCTCTATGGGGATTTCACTGCCTTCGAACAGGCACCGTACGTGTAATATATATATATATATATTTGATAACAAATGTTTTTTCTTTACCTGCTATTGTTGAAGTTCGCAGAAAGCACATATTCTCGTTCCCAGTACATTCAATGGTGTTCCAGTAACAAATTGTCGCGCCTGGCGGGGAGCAAGACGGACATTTCAATGCATTCAGTGTGGAGTTCCCAGATTGTACTGTATATATATATATATACAGTTGTGTTCGAAATTATTCAACCCCCACTGAAATTGAGTGTTTTGGCCAGTTTGACATTGATTTTGATCATTCAGTCATCTTGCTTACAATTAAATCAAAGAGGCACGTGTAGGTCAGACAAATATAACATAACATTTATAAGAAATAACCACAAATGTCTTTTCTGTGCTCACATCATTATCAGTTTTATTCAACCCCCAAGTGACATTCAATCTTAGTACTTAGTACAACATCCTTTTACAGTTATAACAGCTTTTAAACATGAAGCATAGCTTGACACAAGTGTCTTGCAGCGATCTACGGATATCTTCGCCCATTCGTCATGGGCAAAAGCCTCCAGTTCAGTCACATTCTTAGGCTTGCGCACTGCAACTGCTTTCTTTAAGTCCCACCAGAGGTTCTCAATCGGATTTAAGTCAGGTGACTGCGATGGCCACTCCAAAATGTTCCAGCCTTTAATCTGCAACCATGCTCTAGTGGACTTGGAGGTATGCTTGGGATCATTGTCCTGTTGAAAGGTCCAACGTCTCCCAAGCCTCAGGTTTGTGACGGACTGCATCACATTGTCATCCAATATCTCCTGGTACTGAAGAGAATTCATGGTACCTTGCACACGCTGAAGCTTCCCTATACCTGCAGAAGCAAAACAGCCCCAAAGCATGATTGACCCCCGCCATGCTTCACAGTAGGCAAGGTGTTCTTTTCTTCATAGGCCTTGTTCTTCCTCCTCCAAACATAGCGTTGATCCATGGGCCCAAACAGTTCTAATTTTGTTTCATCAGTCCACAGAACACTATCCCAAAACTTCTGTGGTTGTCCACATGACTTTTGGCATACTGCAGTCGACTCTTCTTATTCTTTGGAGACAGCAAGGGGTGCGCCTGGGAGTTCTGGCATGGAGGCCTTCATTACGCAGTGTGCGCCGTATTGTCTGAGCTGAAACTTCAGTACCCACATCTGACAAATCTTTTCTCAGTTCCTCAGCAGTCACACGGGGACTTTTCTCCACTCTACGCTTCAGGTAGCGCACAGCAGTCGAAGTCAGCATCTTCTTTCTGCCACGACCAGGTAGCGTTTCAACAGTGCCCTTTGCCTTGAATTTGGGAACGATGCTTCCTATGGTCTCTCTTGGTATGTTTAACATCTTTGCAATCTTCTTATAGCCATTGCCCTTCCTGTGAAGAGTAATCACCTCTTCTCTTGTCTTCCTGGACCATTCTCTTGACTTCACCATGTTTGTAACCACACCAGTAAATGTCTAGAAGGAGCTGAGTATCACAGTCATTTTAAAGCTGCCTAATTGGTGCTTATTATGCTTTTATTGCTGCTCCGTGACATCCACAGGTGTTTTCAATACCTGATTGAAAACACTTGAATGAACCTCTGTTCTTCAGAGTGGTAGTCTTTAAGGGGTTGAATAATTGTGTCAATGAAGAATTCACAAAATAAACATTTACTACTGTATTACAAAACCAATTGGTGTCATTTTAGTTGCATATGGTTCTTTAAAAAGTCCTTGTAGGATTTCATTCTGAATACAATTACAAATGTACACTAAAGTCCCCTAAAACCCTTTACAGCATTGGGGGTTGAATAATTTTGAACACAACTGAAACGTCGGTAATTATGTTTTAATTCTGGATTATAATCAACTCCATATATATATAAGGAGTTGATTATAATCCAGAATTAAAACATAATTACCGACGTTTCGGCTCTCTTAGGAGCTATTTTCAAGGTTACATTGCAACTAAAGAACACAGTATATAAAGAGAATGAAGATTTCACTCACCAACCAGATTGCTTACATCCGTGATGAGTTCCAGGTGATGCGCTCAATTACTGACGGCTTAGGCTGGGGTCAGACCAGCGCACTTTTAACGTGCGTTCTGGCGCACATAATTACGGCCGCACTAGCAGCAGATGACTGGCAATGACGGCCAATATACGATGTACGGCCGCACAAAAGTCCGGCCGTGCAACGCAAGTGGAATTTGAATGCATTTTTTTGAGAAAGCTGAACTGCTAGTACTGACGTACTGAGTGCGCAGCTGCGGCATAGCGGCGTGTGTGCGTGATTAGGAGATGTCAGACACTGCTAATGTCCAGCCTACATAACGTCCAGACTCCAAAAGAGTTTTATTGACAATCCGTACAAAATCACGCCCGAAAATGCGCGTCGTCTGACCGTTTTTGCGCATTCCGTGAAAAAATACGTCAATGCGTTCGGACGCACTTTTTCACAATCGCGGGGAAAAATGCTTTCGTCTGACCCTAGCCTTACCAGGAACGTGTCGCAGCTTATAACGTCACGCACGCCTGGTGCGTTCAGTTACCATAGATACATAAACAAAATATGTGGCAGATAGATTAAAAGAGCTGTTAAAAACAAACACGGAAAGATGTCCTGCTTAATAAAATAATCACAGTCCAAATGAATGACATGGTATACATTAAGGCTCCATTACTGATCGGGAGGGAGAGGAGTCCAAAGGACCCCCTCCTTTCAGTGACTTTCCTGGCTGTGCCTGAAACTGACATCATTGTGCCCGGCGATGACATCAGTGAGACAGCAGGGGTCCATAAAAGCGGTGGTCTGACTTAAAGGAAGTCAGACCACCGTGGGATCCCAGCCAGAGTGGTGTGTAGGAGGAAGGGGGGTTTAAAGACTTGACGTACCAGGTACGTCATGAATCGTTAAGCGACCATTTTCTTAGGACGTACCTGGTACGTCATTGGTCCATATGGGGTTAAATCCTATACTCAAGTCTCATCCCGTGGTGAAAAGGGAGGCTCAATCTGCCGCTTCTACCCGGGAGCAGAGTGAGACTGGGAACAAATAGCTCCTAGTCTCCCTCTGCGAGGTTGCGCAGAGCTCGTGACCCGGAAGCGCAAGACTCCATGGAGTCTTATGGACTCCAGGAGCTGATACTTGCGGAGGTGTGAAAGTGCTGCTGCGGGTATCAGGGAGGTAACGCTGTGTTCTGGGGCGATGTGCTGAGATGGCACCTTCCCGGAATATGATGTTAACATGGAGACGGTAACTATAGAATATTGCCCTTGTATTTACAGTAATTGTTGTTGTAAATAAAATTTGAACTTCTTGTCTGCAACATTTTTTTTTGGCATAAATGGCTATTTCTGCCCATAAATAAAAATATTCTTTCTTGTATCTGTTCTTTTTAGGAAGTTATCAATCTCATTCTGGCCGTGGCTGCTCCACTCAGAGTTTGTGCGTTGCTGCGTTTCATTCTCCAATCCCTGTATTTACAGATACAAGTGTTAATCACTTCTGCAAGGAGACAAATCCTGCCCAGTATCACCACAACCATTAATCTAACTGTTTACCATCCATAACTAATACATTGTACGTTTTGAATTTAAAAATTTAAAAAGTGATGTCACGTACCTTTGTTCCATATATATGATATCTTTACGATACACGGCACCTCTGGTCAGGTGAGTCCTATCTAGTTTACATTTATACCCTCACCAGAAACTAGTCTGGTCCACGCTGCTGCCGTGATAGGAAAAAGGTGCAAAACTGTTCTTTCTGCATGTATATATATTTTGTAGTATCCCCAGCCAGGTCATCATTGCAGCTACCGTTTACCATGTTTCTTTTTTAATCCCAACGTGGAATTATTCCTGGGGAGGGTATAAATGAAAACCCACTAGTCTCTCTCATGGCTGAGAAGCAGCATGAGGATATGTGGCTTGCTTAGAAAGAAGCTCTTGGTGGCCGGATGTGCAGGGGAGCGGACGTGATTTTGCAGAGCTCCGTGTCTTCTCTCATACAAGCGGCGATTCTGAAGCTTTCTAGACGGCTCGGACTTTCCCTTTTTTGTGCCCCTGACACCGGCCATCGGATACCACACTCCGGAGACCGATTTGCCCCCACCTCCGGACCCGCGACTGCACCCCAGGCCGAGTTTGCGGTGAGAGCTATCGTGAGCCGGCGGCCATCTTTGAGGCCTACTTTACTCCTACCCCGCGAGCTCTGCTCCTTTAAGACCTGTCCCCAACCAAATGGGGAAGAAGACCAAGACCAGCGAGTCGGCAGGGACCTCCAGCACCCCCGACATCCGCCTTTCCTTGGGAGGTTGTGCGGGGCGCCGTATGCCGAGATCCACGCTGGAGGACACGGGACAATCCGGCGGGGTGATGGCGTCGGGCCCAGTCCCTGCTCCCCTGGAGCTGTCACCAGGGATGGAGGAAGAAGGGTTACCGGCTACTAAATGCGACATCCGCCTCCTGCTGGCAGACGCCAGGAAAACTTGGCAGGCGGACTTGCAACCACTGACTGACGCCGTCGCTGACGCACAAAACCAACTCGTGGATATTCGGGCTCAAACGCAGGAGCTAGAGGGGGCGCAGGATGAGACCTCTGCAACCCTACTCACTCTCCGAAACCATATCCAGCACTTACAAACCGCGGTGATATCTTTAGAATCCAGGCACAGGCGCAAAAACCTCAAGCTGCGTGGGATACCGGACACTGTGCAGGATCCTGAGTTACTGTCTTACGCGGCTCGTCTAGTGCAGACCGTTCTCCCCATGGTTAGTGACCCGGGAACCATGCTCATTTCTGCCATGCGTCTGCGATGGGCCATGTCGGCCCCCGCCAGCGCTCCCCGTGACGTCCTCATTGTGGTTCGGGACATATCACTGCGGGCTGCCTTGCTGTAGGTGGCTCGAAATACTCCGTCGTTTGAATTTGAGGGGGCTTCTATTACAATCTACCAGGATCTCCCCTTTATGGTGCTGGCGGCCCGACGCCGCTTTAGACCCGCAACGGCTATACTGCGGGACAACGGCACCCGGTATAGATGGGGTGCATCTGGCTCATTATTGATTTACCACGGCGGTGGATCTACCCTGCAAGTCACTACACCTGAAGAGGCGGCCGCTCACCTTCAATTTCTGGGACTGACGACCGACCGATGGAATACGGAGCCTGGGATAGCATCTGTTAAATCTATCTCCCCTCCCCGAGACCCAACCTGAGTCGCCGAACTACACCTGAGATAGCATTCCTGGATATGGCCCTGCATCCGGGTCTTTACGTACTGTTTCCCAGCTGCGACGGGCCTGGATGAAGCTCCTTGTCGGGACTTCCCTTCTCTTTCCCGCATTACCCCCTCCCCCCTTTTTTCTATGTCCAACTGCGGCTATTGTGCTCCTTTTATCTTACCCATCTATTATAGACTGATTTGCGGGACTTGCCCCCCAGCGAGACGTGGTGGACGCCAGTATCCCTCCCCCCTCCCACCTTTCCCTTTCTTTGTTGCTTTTTTTTTTTCCGGCTGAGTTTGGGTGGTTCTGAGGCATGCCATCATGACTTGGTTGTCATGCCTGGCCCTCTAGCCACCCTTGGCCTTGTGTAAGGTCCTGGAGGCCCTCACCCCCTGGCGCCCCCTTTGGTTTCACATCCTGCAGGCCCCCTGCAGGTTCCAGGACTTTTTGTATAGACTCTGCACATCCTGAACTCTCACATCCTAGCCATAGAACCTCACCTGACCACACCTTCCCCTGATTATCCCACTATATCAGGAAGCTACACCCTCTAGACTTCACTTCCACATTGCTGTTACCTGGCTGTGAATCTATGCACCAAAGCTCCCTGAACCTTCTGGACATTTACCTGAATTCTGCAACCAAAGACCCTCTGTATTATCTGGACATTCTTCTGCTCCATAAACCGGTACCCTCCCATCCTTCTGCCCCCCATCTAGGACCCCCCGTGTACCAGACCCCTTTGCTTAACCCTGACTTCGCCTTTGTCTATTCCTTGCCGGATTCTGAGCTATAGTGTTTATTTCTAATAAACACCCTTTGTTATACCGTAACCCTGCCTCTATCACTGCATCCTGGGCTCACAACCCCATCTTGCTACACTGAGCACAGTCTGAACCCTTACAAAATGTGGAAGTCCAAACCCTGTGAGCCCGCGGTGATTTTAGCCTATGTAAAAGGACTGAAAGAGGCTAACCAAAATTTCCAACAGCATCTTGATTCACTGTTGGAGTACCTGCAGCAGACCTTAAATGACGCATCGACTAAGGAGTGCATTCCAGTTCCTAAAGGAGCTCGAGGACCCCTAACCGAAAAGGAAAAGGCAAGAAGAAGAGCACAAGATTTATGTTTTTATTGTGGAGATAGCTGGCATAGAATATTTGCCTGCCCACTACGCCCACCCAAGCCAGAGACAAAAAATCTTGACAAGTCTGCTTCTATGAAACCTGCTTCTATAAGGCCTATTCAGACCGCCTACATAGGCACCTGTGTCTACACTTCACCTTTGGTTCCTGATCTACCTAAGAAACCTAAGCCTTGCCGGCTCCCCATGGTCAAAATCCGCCAGACCTCAGTGTCCAAGGTCGCTGCCCTGCAGCTCGAGCAATCCTCCAGGCTAGCTGCCCTACAGCTCTAGCAACCCTCCGGGCCAGCTGCCCTGCAGCTCGAACAACCTTCCGAGCTCGCTGCCCTGCAACCCGCAGGATCCCAAGAATCTGCTTCCCTGCAACCCGCAGGATCCCAAGAATCTGCTTCCCTGCAACCTGCAGGATCCCAAGAATCTGCTTCCCTGCAACCTGCAGGATCCCAAGATCTGCTTCCCTGCAACCTGCAGGATCCCAAGAATCTGCTTCCCTGCAACCTGCAGGATCTCAAGAGGTCGCTGCCCTGCAACCTGCAGGATCTCAAGAGGTCGCTGCCCTGCAACCTGCGGGATCTCAAGAGGTCGCTGCCCTGCAACCTGCGGGATCTCAAGAGGTTGCTGCCTGCAACCTGCGGGATCTCAAGAGGTCGCTGCCCTGCAACCTGCGGGATCTCAAGAGGTCGCTGCCCTGCAACCTGCGGGATCTCAAGAGGTCGCTGCCCTGCAACCTGCGGGATCTCAAGAGGTCGCTGCCCTGCAACCTGCGGGATCTCAAGAGGTCGCTGCCCTGCAACCTGCGGGATCTCAAGAGGTCGCTGCCCTGCAACCTGCGGGATCTCAAGAGGTCGCTGCCCTGCAACCTGCGGGATCTCCTGTTGTCGCTGCCTGCATCCTGCAGGCTCTCCGGAGCTGTCATCGCACGGGGCCGTCGACGTCGCCGTAAGGCCAAGTCGCTCATTGCCCAGCAAGAGCCGTGCAGTGCCAAGGAGGTCGCCGCCGCAGAGCCGTGCAGTGCCAAGGAGGTCGCCGCCGCAGAGCCGTGCAGTGCCAAGGAGGTTGCCAAGGGCGCTGCCCCTCCGGTCCTCAAGGGCGCTGCTCCACCTGCTGCCAAAGGCGCTGCCCCACTGTGCCTCGTCAAGGGCGCTGCTCCACAGGCTGCCGAGGGCGCTGCCGCACCGGCTGCCAAAGGCACAGCCCCACCGTGCCTCGTCAAGGGTGCTGCCGCACCGGTCCTTTCCAAGGGCGCTGCCGCACCGGTCCTTTCCAAGGGCGCTGCCGCACCGGTCCTTTCCAAGGGCGCTGCCGCACCGGTCCTTTCCAAGGGCGCTGCGCACCGGTCCTTTCCAAGGGCGCTGCCGCACCGGTCCCCTCCATGGGCGCTGCCCCGCCGGTCCTCACCAAGGGCGCTGCCCCGCCGGTCCTCACCAAGGGCGCTGTCCCGCTGGTCCATGTCAAGTGTACGTCGAAGAGTCGTGTCACCAAGAGGATCAACACCCCTGAAGGCACCATGGCTATGGAACCCTTGCCACCGGAGTTTATCTACGGTTCAAATGGGACTGTAGTCAGATGCGCAGACCTGCAGGTGTTTTCAAATGCCGAGAGTGCCTGGAGATCGCTTCGCAGTGGCGAAGCTCTGCCCAACTCTGGTCGCCATGATCATTATTCTACCCTCCAATGGTGCAATGCCTTTCTATCCCGTAATCCACCGGTGTGACCTTGACCTCGCCCTGGGCCGTTCGGAGTCCGGCCCTTAGAGGGGGGGCTCTGTAAGGTCCTGGAGGCCCTCACCCCCTGGCGCCCCTTTTGGTTTCACATCCTGCAGGTTCCAGGACTTTTTGTATAGACTCTGCACATCCTGAACTCTCACATCCTAGCCATAGAACCTCACCTGACCACACCTTCCCCTGATTATACCAATATATCAGGAAGCTACGCCCTCTATACTTCACTTCCACATTGCTGTTACCTGGCTGTGAATCTATGCACCAAAGCTCCCTGAACCTTCTGGACATTTACCTGAATTCTGCAACCAAGGACATTCTTCTGCTCCATAAACCGGTACCCTCCCATCCTTCTGCCCCCCATCTAGGACCCCCCGTGTACCAGACCCCTTTGCTTAACCCTGACTTCGCCTTTGTCTATTCCTTGCCGGATTCTGAGCTATAGTGTTTATTTCTAATAAACACCCTTTGTTATACCGTAACCCTGCCTCTATCACTGCATCCTGGGCTCACAACCCCATCTTGCTACACTGAGCACAGTCTGATCCCTTACACCTTGTGACATTGTCCCTCCATGGCCTCCCACAGGAGCGCGGCAGGAGCGTCACAGTAAGGGCCTTGGCCCTTTTTTTTTTTCTCTGTCCCCCCCCCCTTTTTTTTATTTTTTCTTTCCCCCTCTCTTACTCCCTTACCGGACTCACCTCCTTCATTTGTCGATATGAAAACGGTCATGTTCCTGGTATTTCTCTTAGAACATAATGGGTACCCCCCCCCCTTTTTACCCTCCATACTGTCTTGTTGTAACATTGCTGACTTTTCAAAAATAAACAAAATAAAAAAAAAAAAAAAAAAAAAAAAAAGAAAGCTCTTGGTTTCATTAGGCAGGACTCACCTGACCAGAGGTGACGTGACAGCTTCCTAGAAGCCAAGCTGATGGTTTTAAGGGCCCCAGCCATCCTGATGACATCACGCCGTGCGTGATGTCATTTTCAGGAACCCCCGGCACCTGCAGGGGGGAATCTGAAAAGGGAGGGGTGAGGTCCTTTGGACACCCTCTACCTCCCCAACAGTTTTGCAGGGTATTTATACAGTTACTTTACTATGACAATTTCACAGCTTTTACCTTTAACTGTCAGCCGTTTGGATTCTTCTAGAAAAGAAGTCTGCGGGTCAGATCTGAGCGATGTGAGACTGAAAGAAACCATTAATATATGGACCTATAGACTTGCTGACCTTGATACAATGTAAAAAAAGTTACAGCCCTGCAGCCATGGGCTTTAGCATTAATGATTATAATAATAATAATAATAATACAGTGTTGGATTGTAAGATCACTGGAGCAGGTGTAATTTAGAGAAACAGCCAATAATCACATGTATCAGTGTTTTCAGATGATGCAGCAAGTTTTATTGATCACGTGTATCAGCGTTTCAAGACGATGCCGCAAGTTTTATTCATCACATTTATTTTTGTAATATTTTTTCTTACTGAATAAATCCTGCTTCAGATACTGGATGTGGAATTCTGAAAAGAAACACTGTGCTCATTTTGTCTAGATTATACTGATATTAGTTTGATCTGCTGGACGTTTAACGGAACAGGTAATGAGTGATTTGATAAATCAGACAATCGTTAATTTGTATCGCTGTAAAACGCTGGCACAGGATTTATTTACAGTGACGCTCTCAGCTGAGACCTTTCATTAAAGGAAGATCCAAGCAGCCGCTGGAGAAGCTTCAATGCGTCTGTTTCGTTTTTTTAGGGAAATGCAGTCACTGCTGCAAAAACAGGGATTTTCTGTCTGCGACATCGGGAAACACCACACTTTGTAAATAACCCCCAAAGTTTAAGCTGAATTTGTCAGGACTTTTTACTTGCAACCATTTGTATAATTTCATAGGATCTACGAACATATTGTGTGTCGTGACATTATACTCAGAAACATTCTGTTTGATTTAAAGGGAAACACGCACATTGTGGAGGAGCCGCTTGCTCCTTTGGCCAGAAGAGGGGACCGGCCCGTCACTAAAAAGATACTAGTATTTTATTTCTTAAGACACACTTGTGTAAACATATTGATCATTTTCTGCGCGTCTGAATAGCATTTCTAATTGGACGGCAGCTTTGGTTTCTCTGTAAGATCATCTCATTAAACTTAATTTGTATTTACGGGAATGATATAAGAATGGGAAACATCCTCTCCTGCTGTGCCCGTCCGGGCCAATCTAGCATATCATCAACGCCGCTAAAACATCTTTGTGCCAGCTCCTGGAAGACCCTTGAAATACCATCACCAAAGAAGGATGAAGAGAAGATCACTATACCATCACCTTCAACTTATGACCTTCTCTCATCAAGCAGTAGCCAGGGCACAGGTCAGACCAGGCACGGGCGTACGGAGACCGCCACACCACCACCCATCCTGAGACAGGCAGGTGTAGTCCCCCAGGGTCCATTTCCTCAAACTGCAATAACAGCAACGACGGGCGAGCTGATGCACTGCCTAGATGTTTTTATGCGTCGTTGCTGTTATTAGCTGGTTGACTTAAAACCTGGGGACGTAACATCTTGGTGCCACAGCGTGGACTATCTCCTCCTGCAAGGATGGCAAAAACAAACCTTTATGACAGCAGCAAACATTGTGATCATATAAATGCTGTGCAGAGAGGCCATAGGAGAGGGAGTGGAGACCATTGATGACCTGCGAGCAACCTTCTACACCTACCTGTACATTGCATATGCCTACTTGGGATGGGAAATCTCTTACACAGTCCAACCTTTTATCACGGAGCCCAACAGATGCACATTTTGGAAACGCTGCCTGAGCTTCACCCTCCACTTTAGCACCCAACGGCTGAAAATTAACATGACAAACTATTCTTTGCGAGGGTCTTCCAGGAGCTGGAACATGAGGGAGACTACGGAGCCATTTTCCATCGCTTGCCCTGATACTGGGGTGAAACACAAGACCTTTATTTACCATCAATGCTGGCAACCCCAAAGGCGCCATCAATGCCGGCAACCCCAGATGCACCATCAATGCCGGCAACCCCAGAGGCAAGCTACAATGACTACCCATTAGGCTTGAGAAACCTCACCTTGTTTGATGCCGATGATAGGCTGAGATTGGCCCCTATGGACAAAGTGGAGTATCAAGAAGGACCACGATATCAAGGAGCCTGAGTTTGGATACTACTTGCCTGGCTTTGGATGTTTTCCAGACCTGATGGAAAACTAACAGGGTTATTCGAAGAGCTCCGAATTGCTTGAGAAAGGTAACCGAACGCTGAAAATCAGCGTTCGGTTACCTTTCTTGGCCATTCGGCTATCCAGAGAGCAGACAATTCGCCAAATCCTACCGAATTGCCTGAACATACGGTGCCTGTTCAGTGCCTGTTCGAGGGCAGTGAAATCCCCATGAAAAGCACTGCTTCGGTTATTCAGAGAACACAAACCAGCAGTGAAAGGTTCCCAAAATGCCCTGCCATTCGGGGGTTCAATTCGGCAAATTTATTCAGGAGAATCCCATAGGCTTCAATGTTAAAAATATTCCCGTTTTAATTCAATATCTAATAAACCGTTCTTCACTGCTCAACAAACAAAATCCTTTTTTTTGTTTCCTTAATGAAAGTAGTTAAACTTGACAAATTTCGGGTCGAAAAAAACGAATCTGGTAATAGATTTTTTTTATTAGCTCTAGTTTCGGAGATACACAACTTATTCTTCCATATACAATTATAGTGAAAAGCAAATTTCAACAGTATTATATTTTACTACTACGATGTAAATGAAAGTTATTTTGATTCAATCAATCGTAAATTACACAAAATACAACATACAAAACGACAAAAACATAGAGGAATTGAAATTACTACCTGAAATACAGAAATAGTGCCCTACAAATGAGTCCGCCTTCTCTTTGCTTGCCGCCTGTACTCCTGTTCTGGGGCATCTCTTGTCAATGTCCAACAGTAGTCTGCAAGCATGGCACAGTTCCACCGACCCTGATATCTTCGTTCCATTGTTGAAATGTCTTGGTGGAACCGCTCACCATGCTCATCACTCACTGCACCGCAGTTTTCTGGGAAGAAATCTAGATGAGAGTGAAGAAAGTGCATTTTGAGGACATGTTGCAGCCTAAGCGATGGTACTTGTCTAGAAGGTTGTTCACAAGATCAACATAATTTCCAGCCCTTCGGTTACCCAGAAACCATGCACAACACTTTTAAAGGCTTCCCAAGCTGGTTGCTCATTGCCCTGGAGGACTAGCTCGAAGTTTTCATCCACAAGAAGTTCACGAATTTGAGGACCAATGAAGATTCCTTCCTTAACTTTAGCCTCACTCAGCCGTGGAAATTTGTCTCTCAGGTACTTGAAAGCCCCTCCATCCTTGTTCATTCCCTTTACAAAGTTCTTCATAAGGCCGAGTTTGATGTGTAAAGGGGGCAGAAGAATTTGCTTCGATCAACCAGAGGACTGTGTTGGACGTTCTTTCCCCGGGTCGCAGAGTTTCCCTTGGAGACAGTCTTTTCTGTTGTAGTGTGAGGATCTAGCCCGACTGTCCCACTCACACAGGAAACAGCAGTACTTGGTGTATCCCAACTGCATGCCCAGCAATATTGCAATCACCTTCAGGTCTCCACAGATCTGCCATTGGTGGTCTTTGTACTTAATTGCTTCCAGAAGTAATTTCATATTGGCATATGTTTCCTTCATATGTACAGCATGGCCTACAGGAATTGAAGGAAGAGAATTGCCATTGTGTAGCAAAACAGCTTTTAAACTAAGCTTTGAGTCTATGAATAGTCTCCAGTTCTGTGGCTTGTGCTCCACATTCAAAGCTGTCATCAAACCATTCACATCACAGCAGGCAACTAGGTTATTATCGTTTTTAAAATATGGAAGCAAATCTTTCTGCCGACTCCTGTACACTGACACTTTAACATTACGTTCTAGAAGATTCCACTGTTTGAGCCTAGAACCTAGAAGCTCGGCTTTGTCTTTTGGTAGGTCCAGGTCTCGAATTAAATCACTTAGTTCACCTTGGGTAAGTCTGTGTGGCTCACACAATGACTCAGGTGCGAAATCAGGATCCTGTGATGTCAAAGCTTCAGGGTATGGGTATGATGTCGCCTCCGTACTGTCTTCATCTGAGTCCAGACTGTACTCCTCTGGTGGGATAGGTACATGGAGATTGTCCCCATGTGGCACTGGTCGGATAGCTGACGGGATGTTGGGGTATTTCATGCCTAACTTCTCTTTCTTGATATACCTTTCTTAATAGGAGGTACCATGCAGAAATAGCAGTTAACTACATGATTTGTCGGCTCTCTCCAACTCATAGGGATGCCAAAGGGCATTGAACGTCCGTTTTTACGGATCCATCCACGTAGATTCACAGAACAAGAATTGCAGCAAAAATGAGGTGCCCACGTTTTGTCTTGATCCCTACTTTCATACCAAAATAATGGTGGTAAGCTGTCTTCACGAGTGGAGTCATAGGGCGTTTCTGGGCGGCAAATGTCACATCCCCACATACATAACAAAAATTGTCAGATTTGTTTAAGCAATGACGTGGCATCCTGGCTTTTCAAGTTAAGTTGACCACAAAATAAACCTGCAAACAATGAAAGGAACAACACTATGACATTCACTCCAAGCAAGCTGTAAACATACAATGAACTAAAACAAGTTGTTCATGAACAAAAAAAGATCTACAATGACTCTTCATTCCCGCTCTCAGGTTTGCCAACCCTATATTTGCTTTACGTACTACCTTGATTAGCCGCTGGAAGCGCCACACGCTTCATTTCATATACATATCCTAAAACATCATAAATGGACTATATCTCGGAAAAGAGAGCTAACTCAGCGTTTTAAATGTCATATTGGTTTTTAACATACTCAAATCAATACGAAATAAGTAATTTCAAGTCAGAAACATTTTCATTGTTGAACAGTGAAACTTCTGCAGTAAAGAGTCTCTTTATTCATAGATTTGTTTAGGATATTTTAAGCATTTGTCTGAATTTTTTTTTTTTTTCTAAAAGTCCGATTTTTTTTTTTTAAGTTTTCTTCTTTTTTCTGTAACAGCCCTCTTTATTATCATTCCCTGGACCTCATATGTAAATTTCAGACATTTTCTCTCAGTAGTTTCTTTGCAAACAGCGTTTCACTTTCACACATTCATACAAACTGTTTTGCTAATTTATTCACTGCCTCTTCTGCTGTGTCGGAGGCTGTGATCGGCTCCTGTTCGGGTTTTTCTGTGGTTTTCGGCAGGTTAATCCAGATGTTTTTGAGGGTTTTCGGCTCGCTGGGTTTTGCGGTGAGTTTTCGTCGGGTTTGCGGTAGCTTTTCCCTGCAATTTGGGGACCCTGTGGTGCTTTCTGAATACACCGCAGGGTCACCGAAATGGGATCGGCAAAACAAACCGAATTGAAGAGAACGAAAAGTCACCGAACGTACGGTGACTTTTCGAATCTCTTTGAATAACCCTGTAAATATTGAGGCAAAACAACATCAAAGAAGCCGTCATATAAGATAAAGAGAAAAAAAGCCTCA
Source organism: Leptobrachium leishanense (assembly GCA_009667805.1). Classification (NCBI taxonomy): domain Eukaryota; kingdom Metazoa; phylum Chordata; class Amphibia; order Anura; family Megophryidae; genus Leptobrachium; species Leptobrachium leishanense. The sequence goes on along the minus strand of CM019064.1, from coordinate 279,814,907 downwards.
AAAGAGATTAAAACATTAACCGTTTAAACCTCTAATAAACAAAAAAATTATTAAAATGCAAAAAAAAATTAAAAAAGAAAATTACATTTGTCTGCTTATTGATTTTAAGAGCAGCAATACAATGGGACATCAGAAACAGTCTGTAAGAAGATGCTGCCTCTTACCGACATCTGAGCTTAAATAACACCTTATTTAACACTAGGGATGAGCTGTTCGGGTTCGGACGGTTCGGAGTTCGACCCGAACTTTGGCAGTTCGAAAGTTCGCGAATTTCGAACTTTTTGGGCGTGTTCGGTTCGGGTTCGAAAAAAAAAAAAAAAGAATAGAAAATGCTTAAAAAAATACAAAAAAATCTTGAAATAAAGACTCTTTACTGCAGAATATTATAAGCAACGGTTTATTAGATATTGAATTAAAAACTAATGTGTACGTGGAAAGGTTATCAACTCTAAATGACCTCTGTTCACAAACGGCATAACACCAGGTGCTTTTAGTCTGGTAATCAATTTGATACATTGTACAATATACTGAGGGTGGGGTGGTGTCTGGTGTCTGCTTCTGATTGAGATTTGAGAATTAATTTCCCTAAAACATCCTAATATGCTGCATTTAACTGGTGTTTGAAAAAAATCTAAAGCAATGTTATTTTTCACCTTGGGATTAAACATTCACAGGGTTATTCAGAGAGTGGTGAAAAGCAGGAGAATAACTGGAGAAGTGAAAATTCTAGGTCAAAATAGCCAAACCAGAAAAATTCTCCCATTTAACTCACTTTCCAACTCGGCTATTTGGTCTAAATTGTTCTCTTCTCTTGCCAGTTCTCCTGGCTTTCACCTCTCTCTCAGGGTTGTTCAGAGAAAGGTGAAAACCAGGAGAATGGCAGGAAAAGAGAACAATCTGAACCAAATAAACGATTAGGAAAGTGAGATAAGGCTAGGGTCAGACTAACGCATTTTTCGCAGCGACCGCCAAAAAGTGCGTCCGAACGCATTGCCGTATTTTTTCACGGATTGCGCGAAAACGGTCATACGATGCGCATTTTTGTGCGTGATATTTTACGGATCCAAACCAGGAAACTTTGGGTGTCTGGACGTTATGTTGGCCGGACATGAGCAGGGTCTGACGTCTCCAAATCACGCACACACGCCGCTAGTGGACGCAGCGCACTCTGTACGTCCGTACTTGCGGTTCTGCGTTCTCTAAAAAATGCATTCATTTTCCACTTGCGTTGCGCAGCCGGACTTTATGCGACGTACTTCGTATATTGGCCATCATTGCCCGTCATTTGCTGCTAGTGCGGCCGTGATTAAGTGCGCCTAAACGCACGTTAAAAATTCGCTAGTCTGATCCTAGCCTAAATGGGAGAATTTTTCTGGTCTGGCTATTTTGACCTAGAATTTTCCATTCTCCAGTCATTCTCCTGCTCTTCACCGCTCTCTGAATACCCTGACAGGGTTATTCAGAGAAAGGTGAAACTCAGGAGAATGACTGGAGAATGGAAAATTCTAGGTCAAGATAGCGAACCAGAAAAATTCTCCCATTTATCTCACTTTCCAAATCGGCTTTTTGGTCTACAAGTTTCCATTCTCCTGCTTTTCACCGCCAAAAAATCAGTAAACTTTTTCTGCGTGTCCGAAAATGTCTCCTCTTTTCATACAGACTGCCGCCCCAAGCAGTTGTTTATGGATAGATTAAAGGAAAAGCATTTACCGTCATTTGAAATGTCATTTTTTGGTTTTTACATATTTCTAATACATCCTAGAAATCCGCCACTTCACGGGCAGGTTATGGGGACCTCCTAGGCACGATATTTGAAGGAATTTCTCATTTTTATTTTTAACCCTTATTTCATGGAAAACTCACTGTCCTTTAAAAACTTTTTTTTAAAAACTTTTTTGTCCTTGTTTCCTGTCCCCCAGGGCACTACCCGGACCCCATACACCTTTTATGGCAAATATGTAGCATATATGCCCTCTTGGACGGCACTCTAAAAAACCGAATTTTCAGCCCCATTGACTTGCATGGGGGTTCGGGTCCGGACCCGAACAAATGGGAAGTTCGGGTTCAGGCTCGAACCGAACTCGAGGTATGTTCGGCTCATCCCTATTTAACACCCATGCAATATCAATAAAATGTATCATCTATAAACGTGAGGGGCCCTATTACCTTATTAACTGAGCAGTATGGCTCAGATACGTGATCGCTAGTTCTAGGTTAAGTGCCTTTAACGCAGGCCCCATATTACATTCCCAACGCGGGTTAAACTATGTGTTAGCCCTTCTGTGATTGCGCTTTTTACCGCAAGCTTACTGTGCTTTGCGCTCCCTATATTTAACATGGGGAGCCCAATCAGAAAATAGTGTCAGGGGTGTATTTACCACGAGGCTAACAAGGCATTTGCCTAGGGTGGCAGATTCCAGGGGTGCGGGAAAAAAAACCCCTGAACACCAGCACTGGGCCACTCTTGCGACTCCGCGGCAGGGGCAGACTTACCAGCTCAGGGCCTGGTCAGGGCCTTGCCTGCTAGTCAGCGACGGCTCTCCAATTCAGTGGCGTGGCGTGGGTTTTCAGCGCCCGGGGCCAGCCAAGAATTGTGCGCCCCCACCTGTGGACACGTTATCGATATTGCCCCAGCTCTCACATGGATTTGCCCCAGCTCATGGATTTGCCCCCAGCTCATGGATTTGCCCCCAGCTCATGGATTTGCCCCAGCTCATGGATTTGCCCCAGCTCACACATGGATTTTCCCCCAGCTCACACATGGATTTGCCCCCAACTCATGGATTTGCCCCAGCTCATGGATTTGCCCCAGCTCACACATGGATTTGCCCCAGCTCACACATGGATTTGCCCAGCTCATGGATTTGCCCCAGCTCACACATGGATTTGCCCCAGCTCACACTTGGATTTGCCCCAGCTCACACATGGATTTGCCCCCAGCTCACACATGGATTTGCCCCCAGCTCACACATGGATTTGCCCCAGCTCACACATGGATTTGCCCCAGCTCATGGATTTGCCCAGCTCATGGATTTGCCCCAGCTCATGGATTTGCCCCAGCTCATGGATTTGCCCCAGCTCACACATGGATTTGCCCCCAGCTCACACATGGATTTGCCCCCAGCTCATGGATTTGCCCCAGATCACAGATGGGTTTGCCCCAGATCACACATGGATTTGCCCCAGCTCACACATGGATTTGCCCCAGCTCATGGATTTGCCCCAGCTCATGGATTTGCCCCAGCTCACACATGGATTTGCCCCCAGCTCACACATGGATTTGCCCAGCTCATGGATTTGCCCCAGCTCATGGATTTGCCCAGCTCATGGATTTGCCCCAGCTCATGGATTTGCCCAGCTCATGGATTGCCCAGGTCATGGATTTGCCCCAGCTCATGGATTTGCCCCCAGCTCATGGATTTGCCCCAGCTCATGGATTTGCCCCCAGCTCATGGATTTGCCCCCAGCTCATGGATTTGCCCAGCTCATGGCTTTGCCCCAGCTCATGGATTTGCCCAGCTCATGGATTTGCCCCCAGCTCATGGATTTGCCCCAGCTCATGGATTTGCCCCCAGCTCATGGATTTGCCCCCAGCTCATGGATTTGCCCAGCTCATGGCTTTGCCCCAGCTCATGGATTTGCCCAGCTCATGGATTTGCCCCCAGCTCATGGATTTGCCCCCAGCTCATGGATTTGCCCCCAGCTCATGGATTTGCCCAGCTCATGGATTTGCCCCCAGCTCATGGATTTGCCCAGCTTACACATGGATTTGCCCAGCTCTCACCTGGATATTGCTCCAGCTCCGGCAGGGGTTGAGGGGACCCAGATGCCGGGCAGCGCGGGAGTGCCTGCCCGGTCCTGAAGAGTCAGTCCTGTTGAAGGGGATGCGGCTGCGTGGCGTGCGTGCGCAGGTCACGCGGTCCGGCCAGTCAGGTGGTACAGAGACTCAGTACCACCTGATTAGCCGGACCACGTGACCGGCTGCGCCTGCACGCAGCCGCTTCCCTTTAACAGGACGGACTCTTCAGGACCGGGCAGGCACTCCGGCGCTGCCCGGCATCTGGGTCCCCTCAACCCCCGGGCCAGTTTTAGGGGCGCAGATGCGCCCCTAACAAAACTGCACCCGGGGCCACGGCCCCCCCAGCCCCCCCCACGCTACGCCACTGCTCCAATTTAGACTGCCGCTGAAGGCCTCACGGCCACAGCTTCTGCCCGCCTGGTGAGGCTGCCTGGGGAACTCAGGCTGTGGTACCTAGACTACAGATTATGTCACAGGGTGCCAGGCATGTACTGGCCATAGGGACTACAGGGAGATTCCCGGTGGGCCGATGGCTCAGTGGGCCAGTGTGAAAGTTTGTTCACCGCGCGGCTCGCACTGCCCTTAATGGGTGAGGTGAGAACTTCCTCACCATCTGTAAAGCAGACGCAGCCTGCCACAGTCTCATATTGGGGCCAATGTGCCGGTGAGACCCACCTCACCTTAAGACATGGTGCCACCTCAACGTCAGTGCCACAACATTGCTTTACTCAATCGCTTATTTCACATAATTATAGTGGGCCTGTCTGGATGAAGTCCAGGGCTGATTTTTTGTCCCAATCCAGCCCTGCAGGGTGCACCACGTGATGTCTGCTACCCTATGCGTTGGCATATAATCAGGGGGGCCAGCGGTTTGTCATCGGGCGCTCTGGGTGGCAACCATCTTGGAGTCCCCCAGACCTGGCCTCCCAGTTCCTGTTGTGGACTCCAAGGGCGGGACTCTGCTCCTCCTGCCAGATTGGGGGGGTTCCCAAATTCTGGCTGGCCATCCAGCGTGCCCTATAGCATAATCAGATTGAGACGGATGTCTAAGATCCAAAACAAGCGCCGCAATCTCGAAAGTAGCGGGAGCCCACCAAATCAAGCGCCGAATCACCGTGTGCGGGGGCGCCGACTGCCCCCCCTCCTCATCCAGAACAACAAAAGAAACGGGTCTCAGGCAGCTAGATCCAAGAATTTATTCATGGGAGTGATAACCCCAAGGAATCGTCGTGACGTTTCGGCCTCAGGCGGCCTTAATCATACATGAGACGGATGTCTGTCCGGCTAGCGCTGTATATAATATACAAAATAGTGCATTTCTCTTTCTACACATTTTATAGTAAATTATAGGATATGATGGAAATAATGGTATCTTTAGAAAGTCCATTTAATGGCAAGAAAAACAGTGTATAATATGTGTGGGTTGCATAAACGAGTAAGAGGAAAATTTGACCTAAACACAAACAGCGCAGAAATGTAAAAACAGCAGAGGGCACTAAAAGACGGATTTTCGTAAAACCGCCTGGTCCTACTAAGGGGTTAAAAAATGATATAAATCCAGACCTATAGAGACCTCCACAACAGGGGTTCATAGGAGAGAATACTAAAAGGGTTATAGGGGAATAATGTCTATTATCACCCCGAGATCCAAAAGAACTAAGATAACCCAGTAATTTTTTACTGCACTGTCACTTTAAATTTAGGGAGAAAAACACCTCTGGAGTGTTAAGAGTGTTGGGCGCTATAATTAATATATAGTAGCTAATATATAGTAGCTGGTCTATTGAAAACAAATGTTCACAAATGTGCAGCTCACCACCAGGTGTGTCTCTCACCCATATAAGTCTAAAATAAATACAAATGAATTTGTTGGGAGCGCAATAGGATATGGAATAGGTGTTTTCTTCCACAGATAGATCTGATATTGATCAGCAATATACTCTAGAATATATAAAAAAGACAAAAATAATCGCGCAATATTGTCACATACAGTTTCCATGTGGGAAACAGTATGTAGGACAAACTTCTAGACCTCTGTTCATTAGAATTAATGAGCATCTTTGCAACATAACCAGGGGATATATTAACCATAGCGTCTCTTCCCACTTTAAAGATGCACACGACTGTAATCCTAAGGGATTAATATTTATGGGTATAGAAAAAATTAGACGTGATTGGAGAGGGGTTAATATGAATCAGAAGCTCATTAAAACTGAGATGAGATGGATTTACTGTCTAGATACTCTGGCCCCCAGTGGGCTAAATGTCGATTTTGAGGTCTGTCATTTTTTTTACGATTAAGTTTTATATTATATAAGTTAATATGTATCTCTGATCCTTGGTGATCATTGCTGTCTATCTAAAACCATTGCCTTGAGATATGACATGAGATGTATGTAAGGTTGCCTGTTATACAGTTATTTATATATATTTTCTTGAGTGCATAGACTAAGGACAATGGTTTGCGCCACTGATTGAACGAGAGATGAGAGATAAGACGCTCCCTATGGAACAGAAACAGACATGCGCATTTTCAGTCTAATGTGAGGTCCGGAAAAGGAAGTACGTCATCAGAGGGCACCCATGGCGGCAATGCAACGCAGACCGCGGCTTTGGAATGCACGCCAGCAATACACGCTGATTAGATTAAACGAAGGGCACTATAAAGGGACAGCTGTAATACTGAAGGACATACCGACTGATGAAACTCGCAGTGAAGCGAGAGAAACGCGTCTCGGTTCAGCCTATATTATTTTCACTTTTTTTACTTTTATAACGATTTTATCTTTATTAAACCTATTTTACAATCCATCTCGGAAGACTTCTGTTTTTTGAAAAACACCAGTAGGGGTAGGACCCCCCGTGGAGTCAAAGTGGTCCAAGGCTTACATACTGAGCCTCTCACAAGGGAGGCTCAGGACCACGTGAGTAATTCGACTTATGGTGATATATACTTCCTATATGAAAGATTTTGTGCTATGTCGATTTTTCATTTCTTCTTGAGAGAATTTTCCTGTGATGACAGACGGTTGGTACACGATCAACTAGACCCTGTGAACCGCTTGATGGGACAAAGCCCCCCTTAGAGGCTTATCTGCGCATATCCACGAGCCAGTAGGCCCTTTGTTTGTGAGTGGTTCAACATATACATTCCAAATCTATCATCTGTATGTGACAATATTGCGCGATTATTTTTGTCTTTTTTATATATTCTAGAGTATATTGCTGATCAATATCAGATCTATCTGTGGAAGAAAACACCTATTCCATATCCTATTGCGCTCCCAACAAATTCATTTGTATTTATTTTAGACTGTCCCTTTAAAGACAGGCTCTGACCTCCAGCACCAAATTCATTGTGGTCTCTGAGTCACAAGGGGGATTAATTAGTACGAAATTCATAATTATAACCCTTTTAATATACTGTAACCCACACGGGCATTCGAGCAGATAGATAATTTTTTTTTTGAATGGTAAGTTAATACGTACATTTCTAATTTGTACCTTTTTACCCTCTTTCTTATACAAATATTCTTCTGTAAACAATTTCTTATTTCCTGTGGACCTGCATGCCAAAAACTGTCCAGTTAAAAAAAAACACTTTTTACATTAAAATTATTAGTAGTCCTTTTTTTCATGTATCTAATATTCACTAATTATGTTTCATTATTATTATTATTCTTTATTTATAAAGCGCCAGCATATTCCAAAGCGCTGTACAATAAGCACAGTATAGACAGGGTTACAATACATTGAACAACATTTGACAAACAGTACAGGAGGAGATGAGGGCCCTATTCCCGTAGGAACTCACAATCTGGGAGGGTTGGGGTTGGAAACAGGTGGAGAGGACTGTAAGGTGAGAGTGATTGATGGTTGCGTCAGTGAGTTGGGTGGTAGGCTTCCCTAAATAGGAATGTTTTAAGGGAGCGTTTGAAGGATGAGAAGTTAGGGGAAAGTCTGACAGTACGAGGGAGAGCGTTCCAGAGAGTGGGGGCTGCGCGTGAGAAATCCTGCAGTCTATCATGGGAAGAGGTTTCAATATTTATACTGACACATAACACCATTTATCTGGTTGCCAGATCTGACTGGTGTTAAGAGCACATAGTATGCCTTTATTTAGAGATTATCAACTGTTTCATCTAGCAACACTTTGATAAGGGGAAAAAATATTAAGATTGCCTTTATGTTGTATTCAGTGACGCATCTCACCTTTGGGCCATTGCTCCATTACCCCCACATGGTGTCAACCTCCATTCATGGCTGGCACATCCCACTGCGCGGATTCCGATGCCGCTGCACTGCAGTGTCATATGAGTTCTTTGTGCATTATGCTGGTAGCTTAGTAGCGGTATTGGACCACATCACTGCTTAATGAATCCAACCCTTAGCCCAGTGGTTTTGTGGAATACAGCTTTAAGAAGTGATTAAGAAACATACTGAAGAAAAAAGCAGATTATGAAATATGGTTCTCAGGTATCAAGCCAGTGAGGGAAGAGCACTAACATTGGTGCTGACAGCAGGAGGAAAACTAGCGGGTGAGAGGGCGAAAAGGTGTATAGCCATGAAATAGCACTAATTGTAAACCAGTTATGCCATTCAGCTAATCTGTTCTAAATAAAATAATCTAAAATGTCTAATCTCAAATAACACCACTAGGTGGGACTGGTACCTCGCATTTCAAACAATCCATATGTTTCATGCAATATTTTTGTTTTTGGCTGCTGATTATCATTCTCATCAACTGGTAATTCCTTTTTCACAATATTCTCAAGCCGGGTTCATAGACATTGCTGTGAAAGTTGCTTTTTAAGGTATACCAGTCAATAGCATGTGATGTATACATGCAAGTGAGAGCAGGCACACAGTTGTGGGGATAACACATTTATCTAACAAAAACAATAGGACAAAGAGAAAGATAAATAGAAACAACAAAACCAAATTCAAACAATGTTAAATCAATGCCGAGAAACTGGTATTTAGATTAGATGATGGAAATGAATATGGAGAGGAGTCCCATAGTCATCATAACTAAGGTTGGTCTTCAATCATGTTTCCACCCACCAGGTAGGACTCTATTAATTATTCAATAGACTAATGGAAAGTCATTTATAAATTCCTTCTCCGCGCGTAAACGGACGTGCAAAAACACGCGCTCAGCGACATTGCGCGCACAAATCAGTGTGCTGACTGTTTTTTTCACGCGATTCAGCCAATCAGAATTAAGAACCACAATTGTCTCCCCTTAATTTTTTGCACCTGTTAAAGTCAATCTGCGCATATATGCTGTATCAATAAAAAAAACCACACACAACTTATCAAATTTATTGGTTTGGTATGTGTAGAATGTGTAACTTTACTTTGCTGCGTATTTTTTTTGGGCTGGTGTATTTGGTTTCGGCCAGGTTGATAGAATTCGCCTTTAACACCAGCTTTTAGGAGTTGCTAAAATTAGGCACGCAAAGGTTGTGCGTTACAAACTGCGCATAGATTGTAATACCATCCGCGTTCCAGCGCACAAGTGCATTTGCGCTCACAATGTTAAGTATAGGACGCGCGAAATACAGTAAGCTCGCGCAGCGTTCGCGCAGGTTCACCCACGGTAGACGTATACGCGCGTTTGTTGCGCTGACATTGTAATACGACGTTCAGCACAAAAGGTTTTGCCCTCGCGTTAATGCGTTTTTGCACATGCGCTGACGTTTTGTGCGAAGATTGTAATAGGGCCCTTAATGTTTTCCCTTGATTAATGGCATTTTAAGGGTTAATGTGTAGGTTACATGCCACAATGTTTATTTTTTTGGTATTTCCCAGTTTTATGGCATTTTAAGGGTTATTATAGAAGTTAGAATCTAAAGGGTCTATTCATCTTTAGATCCTTTGCTTTTCGTCACATCCATTTTGCTGAAAATATGGTGAATTCCCTAATAGTGATGGGCCGAACACCCCCGTGTTCCATTCGCATTAGAACACGAACATTTGAAAAAGTTCAAATTCGAACGCGAACACGATTCAAACTCAGTGCAAGTCAACTGGGACGCTAACGTTCGATTTTTAGAGTGCCCTCCAAGAGGGCATATATGCAAGATATTTGCTATAAAAGGTGTATGGGGGTCCGGGTAGTGCCCTGGGGGACAGGCAACAAGGACAAAAAGGTTTAAAAAAAAAATCATTTTTAAAGGAACAGTGATTTTTCCATGACATAAAGGTTAAGAATAAAAACGAAGAATTCCGTCAAATATCGTGCCTAGGAGGTCCCCATAACCTGCCCGTGAAGTGGCGGATTTGTAGGATATATAGAAACATTTAAAAAGAAAAAAATGACATTTCAAATGACGGTAAATGGTTTTCCATTAATCTATTCATAAACAACTGCTTGGGGCGGCAGCCTGTATGAAAAGAGGAGACGTTTTAGGATACGCAGAACAAGTTTAGTGATTTTTTTTGGCTAAATTATGGTGAAACTTATGCAGGCTTTGGATGAAAGTAACAACAGGTGCATTAAAATTGCATGAGCATTAACATTTGCTGTGGCGTTCACCACATATTTGTAACAATTCCCCACGGGCAGACCTTGCAGGATCCCTGGTAACAGACCTCTAACCCTCCGATCCTTAGGATGGTCGGGACTCGGGACCACTAAACCTAACCTCTAGCAGCCACACAGGCCAGGGAGACCGCACCAACAATATACACCACAGACTGAGATCAATATATGTTTGTACTGCGCTATAGTATATGGCAGGATGGAAGCGCACCAGCAGTAACAAGCAGCGGAATATACCAGACAGGGGCACAGAGCGAGAGTAGTTGTTATAACAAAACCGGGTCAGCAACGTTTAGGCACTTGTACTGCGCTACAGTAGGGTAAGTAATAAGTATACTTCTGAGAAGATACGCTATTAGTGTAGCGGGGAAGCCGGCTGTGCATTTTGCATCACTCCCTCTACACTAATAGCGTATCTTCTCAGAAGCTTCACACAGAGCGCCGGTGTATGCAGCGTCTAACAGCATGGGAGACGGGAGGCTGCGCTTGTTGGTGGATCCAGGAATCAGGTGAGTATTAGAAAGAAAGAAAAAAATTATTTTATTTTATATTCCTTGGGACATTTAAAAATGTCCTCGGAGTTTTTTTTTTTTTTAGAAATGTGTCGCCTTTCCTTTGCCTGGTGGTCAGTCAGTGGAGACTCCCTGGATCCTGGTTGTGGGGGGGGGTCTGCCATGGCCGCAGGTGCAGTGGCTCCCTCCCTCCGCCACCTCTCTGCCACATGCACCCGGCCGGCCTGCCCGCACAGTCACAGCTCTGTCATCCGGCGGCCGCATACTCCTCAAGGGATCCTTGGGAGGCCCCGGCAGGCTGCCCTCTACAGTGCCTGATTAGAGGGCCTCGTCTGCCTGATGTTTTAGCAACAAGATTGTTTTATCCCAAAGGCTTAAATGTTAAAAATATTTCCATTTTAACCCCTTAAGGACGGGAGTAATTTTACAACTTTGGCGCTCTTTCGGAAGTGAAGTTTGCTGAAGTTTTTGCTCATCATGTTTAAACGCGGTTTTAAGTCACATATTATTATACCACCCAGACAAATTATATATTGTTCTTTCCGGCAGACTCGGAAGATTAATAATATATCATAATTATATATAAAAGTCATGTCCTGCCAGAATGCTATAACAAAATATGTAAAAAAATTTGAATTTTCAATAAAATTTCAATCATCCACAGTGTATAAAGTGTTTTTTTTTTTCATTTAATTATCCGATCCTTTGCGGTTATATTCTATGGGGTAGACTTGGGAACCCTTTTTTTTTTTTTTTTGGGTGGGGGGAAATTCCGTGATTTTAGCTAAACCCCCCCCCCCAAAAAAAATCATTGGTGAAGCATCATTGTTCACATTATAATTGAAATGTGAACAATAATGCTGCATCAAAAAAAAAAGCACGTTTTTATTTTTTTAATTGATTAATTAATTGTTTTTTTATTTTTATTTTTATACACTTTTATTTAACTACTTAACTTCATTGTCATGTTTGATATCGTTGGAAAGGTCATGCTCAGACCTTTCCATCGATATCAGGCATGACCCCCTAGCTGCCACCGATCAGGAGATAAAGGGGTTCAAAGAACCCCCCTATCTCCTGCAAGGGATTTCCATAGGAAATCCCTTTGCAGCTAGGGGCTTCCCCAGTTAACTGACATCATCGCGCATGGCCGTTCGCAAACGGGGACCCAGAGGTGGGGGCTGCCATCCAAGATGGCGGCCCCCACTGGAAATAGGCCGCGATCGGGCACAAATTTGTGCCCGGTCGCGACCTGGCAACTCATGGGTTAACCCCAATACATCGCTGGAAAGGTCAGGCTGTGACCCTTCCAGCGATGCTGGCCACAGCCTTGTAGCCCCCGGCGATGGGGAGATAGAGGGATCCGAAGGATCCCTCCCCTCCCCTCCAGGCGCTTCCCCTGCTCCGGCGGGGGGACGCCTGAAACTGACGTCATCGCACCCCCGGCGCGATGATGTCAGTGCGCTGGAGGAGGAAACCCTGCCGATCTGACTCCGTGGGAGTCAGAGCAGCGAGGGAGCCGCCGGAGGAGGTGAGTATCTCCCGGGGGGGCTGAAAACGCCGAGGACGTACATTTACGTCCTGCGGCACCAAAGCCCGCCTAATGCAGGGCGTAAATGTACGTCCTGCGGCGTTAAGGGGTTAATTCAATATCTAATAAATCATTGCTTATAATATTCTGCAGTAAAGAGTCTCTTTATTTTTAGATTTTTTAGGATTTTTTAAGCATTTTTTTAAAAAAATTCTAAATTATTATTATTTTCAAACTTTTTGCGAACGGCCTGAAAAGTTCGAAGTTCGCGAACTTTCGAACGGCCGATGTTCGATGTGAACTCATGTTCGCATCGAACCGCCAGCCCATCCCTATTCCCTAATGGTCAGTGTAATTTGCGAAAATTTGATTCACTGAAGCAGTTATTGGACGTCGGCAAAATCCAGCACGACGCATAAAATATTGAATTTAAGTATCATTGCATCACATTACTCAGATTTTGGAATCTTATTTATATATACTTAGGGCAGTATTACAATCTGCCACTAAACCGGAGATGCTAAGGGGGAAAGCCTGCACCTATAGGTGTCAAGGTTGCTACCTGGGAGGCACCGGGATGGTAGGGGTATGAACCCAAGATGCAGTGTCCTGCACAGACAAGCAGGTGGGTATTTGCAGGAACCAGAAATCACAAGGCACAGAGGGGTATTGCAGATCAGTGAGTAAGAACCTGAAGTTCACCACCAGGGGGGTTCCAGGATGGTTACAGCCAGGGATCCTGAAAGTACCCTCCCCGTCACGGTCACACTCTGGGTGACCAAGTACTTGCTGTAGCTGGACCTCAGTGGGCAGGAGAAAACGTCCAGTGTCCTTTTACAGGGCCCTGCATGGGTATAGCGAAGACCCCCTGTATAGTATAAGAATCCGGGTCTTCAGGTGGAGGATCTGGATGTGTACAAGTGCCATGACCTCGTAGGCTCCTGGAAACAGAGGGACACTGGTAGGAGGCAGGGTCACCAGGGAACTTTGTGCCAACATAGGCAGATGGCATCGGGGTAGATGTAGCCTGTGGGAGGTCCTGGATCACTCCAACGGGGGAGCCTGTAACACAGGCCTGGAGACGGTTCTTCCTCTGTTGTCTCCTCGCCTTAGAGTTAGATTTTTTCTTACAGAGGTCTTCCACCCGGGTGCTGAGGACAACAGGATCGGTCGCCACGATGGTACCGGTATAATCACATCGTTGACCAGGTGGCCCTTTGCTATGCCGTGCAGTTTGCGGCAGGTTTTTAGCTACAGAGTCATCTGTCTCCCAGTCAACGTCTGAATCTCCATTGATTGCAGGTTTCCTAGTGGCAGCGATTTATTGGTCTGCTGGGCATGTCATATCTTGTATCAGTAGGCACACAGGTAGGCATATAGTCCTCTTCAGCGGTGTCCCACTCATGATCAGACGCCTCACCGGGTGTATCGAAGTTACTCCAAGCGCTCATATGGGGTGAGGTGGTGGCAGCCTCCACCCCTTCCTCCTTGGTAGGTAAACTGTCCCAGGTGGTACCCCTTGTTAGCGGCTCTGGATCTGAAAAATAAGAGGGTAGACGGCCAAATGGCAAGAAATCACACAAAGGGTCAGAATCAGTACCTTCAACTTCATGGATGGCCGGATCGTGCTGACTGAGAGTGGTGGGAGTTGTGGTTGCACCTGGACTCTGTATACACATAACCTCCATAGGGAGCGGAGGATCTGGTTCCACAGGAGTACTTTCAAAGTCCATAGGAAGAACTGGATCTGGCTCCATGGGCTTTGTAGTCTCTGACTCCAGTGGTGTATTTAGGTTTTGTGCTGCCCTAGGCCTGACTAAACCCGTGCACCCCCTAATTTAAATTTGACACACCCCTTCCTGTCAAGGGCACACCTCTTTAAGGTGTTAATCCCTACCCTTCCTCTTTAAGCTCCACCTTTTCCTCCTAGCGCTCCGCCTTTTCCTCTCTTTATATTAAAAGTGGATACCAAGTGCCTACTTGTATATTTTGTATAACATTTCAAATGTACCTATTGCGATAAATAAAATTATGAAATGTTTAAATTCAAGCATTTTTACAAAGAACAGCCACGCATGTCAAGTATACTGGATCACAGCCGCTCTAATTAGTTGAACAATAAAATCCACAGAAACCTTCACTGCATATGAGTGTATCACAGAGCTGCACAGCAATAAAACCCACAGAAATGGGCACTGTGTATGAGCATATCAGAACTGCACAGCAATAAAACTCACAGTAATGTGCAGTGTGTATGAGCGTATCCCAGAGCTCCAGGGCAATAAAACTCACAGTAATATGCAGTGTGTATCACAGAATCCACAGCAATAAAACTCCCAGCAATGCAATGTGCAGTGTGTATGAGTGTATCAGAATCCACAGCAATAAAACTCCCAGCAATGCAATGTGTGGTATGTGTGTCAGCGTATCAAAATCCACCGCAATAAAACTCCCAGCAATGCAATGTGTGGTGTGTATGAGTGCATCAGAATCCACTGCAATAAGACTCCCAGCAAACCGAGTGAATATGAGCACACAGCAATTATTCATTCTATATTTACCGACCTCCATCTGCGGTAGGGCTGTGTGCAGAGTCAGCAGGGACAGTGTACGGACTCAGGAGGAGGTCCCTCCAGGCAACGTTAGGATCGCGGCTGTGCCTGTGCGTGGAGCCATCTTGTCAGCAGTGGGGTGCCACTGCCAGAGGGTGCACCGTGGCTTTGATTCCCTTCCGGTGGGTGTTCAGTCCAGAATAGAGTGAGAGTCCGTGTTAATGAAAGGGCGGGCAGCTGCGTGCGTGTCACGTGGTTCAGCCAGTCAGGTGGTACTGAGACTCAGTACCACCTGACTGGCCGGACCACATGACCTGCACGCACGCAGCCTCACCAGGAGCCAGGCAGCTCAATGACAAATTTCTATCACTGCAGTGCTGGTTAAGGAAAGGTCCACTTTAAACAGCAGTAAGCAGACAGGGCTTCATATTCTGCTGAAACCCCCCCCCCTTTACCTGCCATTTCCTGTCATCTTCTCTCTCTGCACACAAATCACATCCCCCTCCCCTCTCCTAGAGCTGCTGCGGGGACGGGGAGGAGCTATGGAGGGAGGAGACGGGGATTTTTATTCTATTCAATTTTATTCCATATGCAAACGCCCTGCTCCGCTGCTCGTTGTTTGAAAACACTGCTCAAAGCTGACACACAGTGACAGTGGCACCTCCTAGTACCCCCTAATGACACTCAAATAATCACTGGTACCTGGGGCGGCCCACCCTCCGCCACTCCCCTAAGTACACCACTGCTCTGTGATATGCTCACACACAAGTTTGGCGAACTGCCAGCAAGTACGGTGCTGTTTGAAGGCATTGCAAATCCCCATAGAGAAGTAATGGTTAATATATTCAGAGAACACCAAACAGCAGAGAAATGGCAGTGAAATGCCCTGATGTTCGGTGGTTTCAATCAGCAGGTTTACTCAGGCGAACCCCATAGGTTTCAATGTTAAAAATATTCCCGTTTTTATGCAATATCTAATAAACCATTTATTATTTTAATCTGCAGTAAAAAGTCTTTGATTTTTTTTTTAGTACCTTCTAGTCATTTTTCAGCAAAATTCCCCCCCTTTTTTTTTAATAGCGGTTCTTCTTTTTCTGTAACAGAACTTTTTATTATCAATCATAGGATCTTATATGTAAATTCCAGACATTTTCGTTCAGTAGTTCTTTTGAAAACAGCAGGCCACGGGTTTGCGGTGGCAGCATTGAGCGGCCGACTCCATGCACTTTGGGGACCCTGCGGTGAATGGTGAATTCAGTGCAGGGTGGGGAAATTTTATTCCCCGAAATGCAGGGAACTACAGAACACCAAAATGTTGGCGTCATTTCGGTGCTCTGTGAGTAACCCATTTAGTGGTGAGGTTTTTTGCTGCCCCCTGGAAAGTGAAAGCTTAGGCCTTGCCTACCCAGGACATACTTGAAAATTAGTGAAATCTCAATGTATCCTTCCTGGCAAAATACTTTGCAAAAGTAAAAAAAAAAAATATTTTTTTTTTTAGGGGTGGGTCCACCCAGTGCGGGCCGCCACCCCCTGCAAAGTGCCGCCCTAGGCCAAAATACACCACTGTCTGACTCCATAGAAATTTCAGGCTCCTCCTGATCATAAGTGGGCTCCAGAGATACTTGGTCGCTGGGTGCAGCTCACACGGATCTTCTGGGGGCAGGTCTGGGTGCAGGAGGTTTTGGTTCTGGAGTGCTCCTGGACATCTCCTGGAGGCCGGTTTGGGCAGGGATACCGGATTAGGGCTGACAGATTTTAACACAGTAGCAGGCCTGGAGGCTTAGGTTGCTGTAGAGTTCTACGCACCGGAGCGTGTTTGTGACTAGCAGCAGACTATGGCACTGGCTTGACAACCGCGAGTCGGGAAGGTTTTGATGGGCAATTTGAAACCCAATGTGACCCTTCCCCGCAGTACAGGCAGAGATTGTCTGCCAGTCTCCTGGCACGTTCTTCAGGGGACAATGGTTCTCTGTACCTGCTACCTGAAGGTATACGCTCCTTAGGTGAGTCTCCCTGTAGATTGCACAGCAACCTCTCCACCATCGCAGCAAGGCTTTTCAGCACCTCCTGGAGACATAGCAGGGTTGATTGCAGGACTGCGGGCTCATTTATTTGTGGCTGGTTCATTCTGTCAAGGTTGGTACCTGGGAGGCACCGGGATGGTAGGGGTATGAACCCAAGATGCAGTGTCCTGCACAGACAAGCAGGTGGGTAAGGGAGGATGATGATGATGATGATGGGGTATTTGCAGGAACCAGGAATCACAAGGCACAGAGGGGTATTGCAGAGCAGTGAGTAACAGCACCTCACTCTCACAGGGTATGAGCTGTAATGAACCACCAAAGGTCTGGCTAGGGCGTGGTGCCTTTATTTCGTGTGTGTATGTCAGGTGTTTTAACTGTTACATTGCTGGTTGCAAGGCAGGAGCAGAACCTGAAGTTCACCACCAGGGGGGTTCCAGGATGGTTACAGCCAGGGATCCTGACAATAGGTTTCTCCTTAGTATCCCCGTTTTAGCTCCATATTACAGAGCAGGTGCTAAATCAGCAGCCTGCCACTTAACACAGAGCTAAGCCACTGGATACTCGAGGCATCACTAAGCGCCACCACGAGCATCCCCTCCATGGAGCCCATAGGACTCCATTGAGGCTTTGGCTGCCGGTCACATGACCCGCAGGATCTCTCCTCTCACAAGATCCTGCAGGTTGGCAGACTGATTCGTGGAGGAAGATGGGACATTTTTCCACAGTCGCTCTGCTCCTGGCGGTCAGAAGCAGCAGATCGAGCTGCCGTTCTCACTGCGGGATGAAAGGTGAGTATGGTTTTTTTCAGGGGATTTGTAGCTGTGCTAACTTATTTTGTTTCTGCGGAATCAGGTATCAGCAACAGCTCCAAGCTGTGATTAAGTTTTGAGTTAACCACAGGGGGACGTAATGAGTGTTAGGCGTTTGTAATCCTAACGCTAATTATCTCTTTGCTAAACATAAGGAGCACAAAGTACAGTACACTCACGCTGATAAACGTAATCTCTGCATCGCTAATGGGTTTTTAACTCGTTACCATTCGGAATATAATATGACCCTGCGGTAGGGTCACTTAACCTAATGTTAACTCTCACACAGCTGAGCGCTAACGTTAGCGTTAAGTTTGTAATAGGCCCCTTAGTGTTTTTCAGTGGTATGATTTAGTGACAAAAATTATTAGTGTCCCCCCAGTTTTGACTGTGATTTCTTATGTGCCCCCTTATATATTGTTCCTAGAGTCTCCACTGATCCCGGCACAATCTAATAATATTCCTCCACCTCCAGTCAACCCCACCTCGATTCTCAGCTTCTTCACCCCAACCACAGAGGATGAAGTCCCCTCTCTACTGTCTTTCTCCTGCCCCACTACCTGCCCGCTAGACATTATCCCATCACACCTACTACCTTCTCTGTCCTCATCTATCACTCCTGCTCTTACATTTTCAACCTATTCCTGTCTTCTGACTCATTCCCCTCTCCGTTCAAGCATGCCACTATCAAACCCATTCTCAAGAAACCCTCCCACCCAAATTCTCCTGAAAAATTACCGCCAAGTTTCACTACTTCCTCTAGCATCAAACCTGCTAGAAAGACAAGTCTATGATCGCTTGACCCACTTCCTATCCTCCAACTCCTTGCTCCCAACACTCAACAGATACCACTCTCACAAAGGTTTCCAATGACCTCCTCTCTGCTAAATGCAATGGCTGTGACGGTTATAATACATATATTCGTCATAATGTTTGGTAATATTTTGTATGACGCTAATAATTGAGGGGTGAAAGCCAGTCAGAGCGGCACCACCGTGACCAAAAGTGCATTTTAAAAGAAGCAATTATGTCCTTTGTAGCAAGAAAGCTACCGTTTTGATAATATAATTCAAAGGTATCATAAAAAAATGAAACAAGAAGTGAACTGAGCATGCCCACGAATGAACAGGAAGGCGGATTCTGGGAAGTGGAGTGGGCGGGCTGTACAATCTATGGAAATGACACTTGAGGAGCATAGGAAATGTATAAATTCTGGGACTAAAGCCATGCACAACGCTTATTTTTTTGGAGGTCAATCGAAATTGAAAAATACTTGTAATATATCTCTTACCGGAGCCTCCCTGGCAGCTGATCTCTTAGCTTGTATCGTAAGTAACTAGAATCTGCTGTTCATCGCCTTTTCATTTCTCTGCTTGTGCGTGTAATTATTAATTACATCTTTTTGATTTCTATATATGCCTGTGATCATAATTTTTCATCATAATAAATATAAATTTATTCAGATCTGCCTTTGTCTGATGTAAAAACCTCGTTAACCGAAACAGGAGTATAATAGTTGTTTTTCTTTAGCTCGGGACGATCTACTAACCGTGAGTGTGGTGAGGTCAGTCTTTTTTAACTGTTTTCTGTTTTGGGAGGTGCATAATCAGAGTCTCAGGTCAGCTCTGGTTCTGATATTAGGCATCTTGGGTAAAAAATAAAACTGGCCTGTGGTGGCAGTATTGGTAACAAGGGGAGTGGCTGCGGGATTGTGTGCAACGTAGTCATTATTCTGGGTCTAGGGCAGACGAATAGTGATTTTTAACCCTGCGTCCACTTCGCCGGGTCACGTGCCCTTCTGGAGTGAAGGCATTTATGTGATAATGGCCATTACTCCGTGATGATCCTAGTTGACCTCTCAGCTGCCTTTGATACAGTTGACCAACTCCTCCTCCTAAAGACCCTCTGCTCTCTTGGCCTCTGTAATACCACACTCTCTTGGCTAAAATCTTACCTCTTCAATAGATCCTTCTCAGTATCCCTTGCTGGCAATTCCTCCTCTTCAATGCCTCTGTCAGTCGGCATACCCCAAGGCTCACTCCTAGGTCCTCTGCTCTTCTCTATCTATACCTCCAAACTGGGTAAATGCATCACCAACTTCAAGTCAGGGGCGGGCTGACTTACTGGATGGGGGGCGGGGTGGATTGGCTTGCTGCTCCAGCAGTCCAGGACCTGTGTAGAGAATCATGGGGATTCCCTCCCAAGTGCGCAGTGTCATGGTACTACCTCGCTTCCTTCGCATGATGAACTTGCTGTCCGGTCCACCATGTCTTTATCACATGCTGTGCAGTCCTCAAATTGCAGAATAGTGCTGGGCCTTCAGCCACAGGTCTCTCCTCATGGTAATCATGCCTGGTGTGTACTGGCTATGCGCGTGCGACCACATCATTGCTAATGACATCATCATCCTGCACTCCTGCCTGGCACCCAGCTGATGTGGATCTGACTAGATTGAGGAGTCCCAGCATAAATCCACAGAAGCCTGGTGAGTCAGTGCTTGTTTATTGTTCTCCATACTCAAGCCATCTACCCTTTGTTTCCTGAAATCTCTGTTGCAACTTGTTACTGAACTTGCTAAGTATTGATTGAATATTTAACCTTATGCATGCTGGATATTATTGAACCTGCTGAACTATTGAATGAACACTCTGTTGCTCAACTCTGCTAAATATTTAACCTCATACATACTGGATATTATTGAACTTGCTGAACTATTGAATGAACATTCTGTTGCTCAACTCTGCTAAATATTTAACCTCATATATGCTGGATATTATTGAACCTGGTGAACTATTGAATAAATGTTCTGCTGCTCAAGTTTGCTAAATATTTAACCTCAAATATGCTGGATATTATTGAACCCGGGTTTAAAACGGTGTGAGGGGTTGCCTCGTCGCCCTGACATGGAGTTCTGTTCCCGCATCTCAAAGCTGATTCTTATTGCTGATTTTGTTGCGACCCATTTCTGTATACGATTCCTGCTCCTGATTTTGGCCCGGCTTGTTTTTGACCATTCTGTTGCTGCTACGATTTGGAATTGCCAGTGTTGTGCTTTAGTGGTTTAACCTCCAGGCGCTGAAGGATGGGCCACATGAAATTGGCGAACAAGACGAGGCGCATGGATTTCACTGGCTGGCAGCCAGGAATGATCCTCAGGCCCATAACCCTCCCAATCTACCAGGTATTGAAGGACACCAAGGACCACACAGGACCTCAAGATGGCACAAACCTCATACTCCTCCTCACCCTGGGACTTGATAGGCGGCGGTGGAGCAGTGACTCTGGTATACCTATTACAGGTAAGAGGTTTCAAGAGGCTAACATGAAATACGTTATGTATACGTAGATATGGGGGTAACGCCAAAGCATAGGAAACAGGATTAATACGTTTTAGTACCTTATAAGGACCAATAACTCTTTTGTGGGTGTTGCACATTAGATGGTCAAATCATAAAATGCTGCAATCATACCTCAGAATAAGGATGAAAATGTATGCTTTATCCTGTACAGGGTACAAATGGAAGCCATGAATAGAGCTCAGGGTTTGCATTATGAAAATGTATGCATCTTCTGGAGGCATATCAATGCTAACCAAAAGGTGGTGCAAGATTAGTTGAGTTTGCTGAATCTTATCCTGCACCATTGCACCTTCTACACCAATAAGTAATAGTTTCATTAACATTTTAATTGCTGGTAATTTGCCACTTTACATTGATGTTATGTTTATACTGACAAGAAGACCTCTCTTAACCCCTTCACTGCTGAGGCATTTCACCACTGTGTGCTGAGCTCATTTTTGACGCTTTTGCTCATCATGTTTAAACGCGATTTGAAGACACATTTTATTATATGACCCAGACATATCATATATCGTTCTTTCCGGCAGACTCAGCAGATTCATAATATATCATTTTTATATGTATACATCATGTCCTGCCTGTATATTATAACAGAAAATGCAATAAAATTTGAATTTTTAACCCTTTCGCTGCTGAGGCTTTTCACACCTCTGTGCTGAGGTCATTTTTACCGGTTTTGCTCATCATGTTTAAACGTGTTTTGAAGGCTTATTTTAGTATATGACCCAGACATATTATATATCGTTCTTTCCGTCAGACTCGGTAGATTCATAATATGTCATTATTATATGTATACGTTTTGTCATGTCTGTATATTATAACAAAAAATGCAATAAAATATGTATTTTCAATAATGTACAACGTGTAAAGTGTTTTTTTTCACATTTTAACATGCGAGCAATTGCGGTTATATTTTGTATGGGGTGCGCTTGTTAAAAAAATTAGAGATGGGGTCTCGTTACTTTTTTTTTTGGGGAAAATTACACGATTTTTAACAAACGCACCGCATACAAAAATCGTTAGTGCAGCATCATTGCTCACATTATAATTGAAATGGGAACAATATTGCTGCATTAACGAACCAAAAAAAAGAAAAAAAAATGTTTATTTTTTTTTATAATTTTTTTTTAAAATATATTTTTATTTTTAATTTTAATTTTTTTTAAAAAACTTTTTTCACAGTAGTGTTTGATATCGTTGGAACGGCCATGCTCTGGCCGATCCAACCATACCAAACTTTAACCCCTAGCTGCCACGGATCAGGAGATAGGGAGTTCATTGGAACTCCCTATCTCCACCGTTGGTGGCAGATAGGGGTTAACTCTAGGACTGGCGTCATCGTGCTATGCACGATGACGCCAGTCCTCAGGGGGAGTTCCCGGAGGCTTGGCCGACATCCAAGATGTCGGCCAGCTCCGGGAAAGGATCACGAACCGGCGCTTTTCAGCGCCGATTCGCGATCCAGCTCCCCAGGGGTTAATGCCAGGCACCATTTGGAAGGGCAGGCTGTGCCCTTCCAAATGGTGCCTGGGTTAACCCCGCAACTCCGCCGATCGGGAGGGAGAGAGGTCCGAAGGACCTCCCCCCTCCCTTTCAGGCGCCTCCTCCGCACATGCGGGGGGGCGCCTGAATTAGGTGTCATCGCGCTGCCGCGATGACACCTAATTTCATCGGCGGCGGTTCCGGATGCTGGGCTGACATCGAGGATGTCAGCCCGCACCGGGGGGGCCAGCGATCGGCCGGAACCTGGCCGAACGCTGAAGCCATGTGGAGGACGCGCTGAGCGCGTCCTCCGCATGGAAGTGGTTAATCATCTACAGCGTGTAAAGTTTTTTTTTCACATTTTATCACATGAGTGTTTGTGGTTATATTTTCTAAGGGGTGCGCTTGTACAAAAATTAGAAATGGGGATATTTTTTGGGGGGAATTACGTGATTTTTAGCAAACGCACTCCATAGAAAAAATCATTAGTGCAGCATCATTGATCACATTATAATTGAAATGTGAACAATATTGCTACATTAATAAAAACAACACACACAAAAAACATGTTTTTATTTTGTTATTTAATAAATAAATTTAAAAAAAAATAACAAAATAAAAACATGTTTTTATTTTGTTATTTTTATTTATTTATTAAATCTTTTTATTTTTTTAAATTTATTAATTACTTTGTGAAAGAAAGGGGGGAAGGTTCGGTAGAGGCGCTCCTATTTAGATGAGTCAATTCAGGTTAATGCTGCCAACTGGGAGGTGGCACAGACTCTCGAAAGAATGTGCAGATAGCGTCAGGAAAGAATGGGGGATCCTAGTGGCGCAATGGATATTACCAATATACTTCTAATGTGATATAACACAGAACAGTATCACTGATTAGTTGTGTATACCATACATATTACAGATTTGGTACAAAGTGCAGATGCAAATTCCAGAAGGTATAAAGGCTTCATTGTTGTCTCCTGTTCCTATGAACAAGACCAGCTATACAAGCTCCAGAGTAACCTGCCATCGCCCTATCTACTCACTGTGTTCCCTTGCTCCTATGTGTCTCCCCTCAAGACCCGCTGTGTTCTCCCAGGAGCAATCACCCATCCATCCTCCCTAATCCCACCGTGCTCTCCCAGGAGCAACTATCCTATCTTCATACCTGGACACAAGGACTGCTTTCCCCATCACCCTCAGCCAACCTGTGAGTTCCATTGTGTCCTGTCCCCCAGCCCTCCTGTGATTCTCCTCTCCCACGAACTGTGTGCATCCCCGAGACCTGCATATTGGGCTCATAACCTGAAAGGGTCTTCGGGTAAGCCAGAAGTCTCACTGGAGAGCTGGTAGAAAGTGAGCAGGATCAGTAAGAAAAACTGTGATTTGGAGCAGAAAAACAACACACACCGGAGACTCAAGAACAAAGGCCTCACTACAGGGAGTCACACCCTTAAATAAGAAATATTGCTGATGTCTTACATATGGTAAAGAAGACGCTGTAAAGAAGGGCAGTGACCACCCTAGATTTGGCACGAGGCGCTCCACTCCAGAGCCTGGATTTAAAAGGCTCTGGAATCTGTAAGTGTGCAATTTTTTAAAATACCCTGCTCTATATGCACAGACGTTATTGCACCATTACCTCTCTCCTTTGTATCTCCCGTTTATATTGCCTGTTGTGGAGCCCATCAGGACCATAGGAGGAATTATTACGTCCAAACAAACTTGTGGAAAAGGGTAATATTGACAATATTCCTGAGCACTTTTGCTGCACAACCCATCCACTTAGGAACTGTAGAAACACCGGACCCTTAATACGCACCGAGCAGTGCTGTATAGTCTCTTTACGGACTTCGTTGGATGCTGTTACTTGAACCCTGTTTTTGATCGCAATATTGATTTATCTGCACTGGCCTGCACCTTGTTGCCGCATACGCACTTTGTACCATTACATATCCCAAAACGCTGCACTAGCACTTTTTTACCTTCTGGAATTTGCATCTGCACTTTGTACCAAATCTGTAATATGTATGGTATACACAACTAATCAGTGATACTGTTCTGTGTTATATCACATTAGAAGTATATTGGTAATATCCATTGCGCCACTATTAATTACTTTGTACCTGGTCATGTTTGGTATCATTTGGAAGGCCATGCTCAGGCCTTTCAAATGATACCCTACATGACCCCCTAGCTGCCACGGGTCGGGAGATATGGGGGTTCAAAGGAACCCCTATCTCACCAGGGAAATTTCCTTGGGAAATCCCCGGGCAGCTAGGGGTTCCCTGGGTAACTGACATCATTGCACCATGTGCAATGACGTTAGGTAGCCAGGGGGGACCCGGAGGTGGAGCCGCCATCCAAGATGGCGGCCCCCACCGGAGCTAGGCTGCGACACAGCGCCGGATGGCGCTGTATCGTAGCCGGTATGTGAGGGGTTAAAACCAGGCAGCGCTTTAAAGGGGAGACTCTCCCCTTTTAAGCGGTGCCTGGTTTGTGCAGCTGCGACCTCCCGATCGGGAGGGAAAGGGATCCAAAATGATCCCCCCACTCCCTTTCGTGCGATTTCCCGGGTCGACCGAAAATGACATCATCGCGCATGGCACAATGATGTCATTTACGTGGGGCAGCCCTTAAATGACGCGTCTGACTTCAGGGAAGTCAGACCGTCGCGGGACCCCAGAGGAGAGAGGTGACTATCTCTCCGGGCTCCCGCTGACGTCTCCCCCATGACGTGTGGGGAACGTCCTCCGCATATAGCGGGAGTCAATGAGGACGTTCCTCACAGTCTTCTGCAGCGAAGGGGTTAAAACCTCTAATTTGACAAGTGATATCTTTGTTTTTTAAACAGTGTCAATTATGTGACATACTGTAATTCACTTTTTCAGAATAGAAAGAAATATTACATGTAAATAGGAAGTGGTGCAAGGACAGACTTAGCCGAAATTTCCAGAAAGTGGAAATAAGCAGCTCAAACACTATTCATTTTCTACTAAATTGAAAGTTAAAAAAACAACAAACTTAAAAAAATATGTAGAACCAGAAACACAGTTTAATTTAATGTTACTTAAAGTTCTATTTAAAATACCATCTTGGCACCTTGCCTTCCCAGTATTTTTTTTTATATTAGATTCTGTCTCATCAACAACTGCAACATCCAAGATGCATATTATGATGCGGTGCCACTATGTGAGCTTTTTGCTGATTTATTTGGCCAATAAAAAAAATTAAATGAAAATGACACATACAGGGTTATTCAAAGAGCTGCTCTTTTGTCCCTGCATTTCGGGGAGTCAAATTCCCCTATCCTGCAATGAATTTGGCATTCACCGCAGGGTCTCTGAAGTGCAGGGAAGATCCGCAAACACATCTGAAAAACTGCCGAATCTATCCAAAAAAATGCTGAAAAAAACATTGCACCTGATCCAGTAAGCCGCCAAAAAGACATGGGATTGATCCGATGAGCCGCCACAAAACTGCAGAGCGCATCTGAAAACAGGCCAAAGATCCACCGAACAGCCGCCGTAAAAAGCCAACAAGCTGAAGAACAAGGTAAAAAAACAAAAAACTCAACTTTAAAAAGCCTAAAATATCCAAAGAAATTAATAAATGAAGAGACTTTGCTGCAGATTAAAAGAATAAACGGTTGAATAAATATTGAATAGAAATGGGAATATATTTTGCATTGAAACCTATGGCATTCGCCTGATTAGACATGCGAATGAAAACCCCGAAAGTCAGGGAATTTCACTGACATTTTACAGCTGTTAAGTGTTGTCTGAAAAGATTAACCATTGCTTCTCTATGGTGATTTCACTGCCATCAAACAGCACCATATTTCGCTGGCAATTCCACAATATTTGTTTATAATGTTTGATGTCTTTGGGTATCATATGCTCATATAGGTGGTTCTAAATAATTGAAAAGGGCGCATCTGCCTTCAAAATTCAGATTGTATGTTCTGTGTGTAACAGGGTTATTCAGAGAGAGCTGAACTGGCCCCGAAATTGCACCTAACAGTGAATTTCCCAGTACAGTGTAATTTCAGGGCGACTCTACTATTCAAAACCTGGCAATTTCCCAAATATTGGCGAATTGCCAGCGAAATACGGGTGCCTGTTCGATGGCAGTTAAATCCCCATAGAGAAGCAATGGTTAACCTAGTCAGATAACACCGAACAGCAGTGAAATGTCTTTTAATTTGCAGCAAAAAGTCTCTTTATTTATTTTTGTTGTGGAGCTCTGTGAGATGCTCATACACACAGCACGTTACTGTGAATTTTATTGCTGTGGAGCTCTGTGATACAGAAATGTGTGGTGTGTATGAGCGTATCACAGAGCTCCACAGCAATAAAACTCACAGTAATGTGCAGTGTGTATGAGGGTAGCACAAAATCTACTGCAATAGAACGCAAAAACAGTTATATTTAATTTACTATTATTTTTTTAAACTCTATATAAAAGCATTAAATTTATTTTAAAAATATATAATTTTAATATTATTATATTGACTACACAATATATAAATTTATTTTAATATCTAAAAAATATATTTAAGAAATGTAAATATATAAATTATTAAAATGTTTAAAAATACATTTATTAATATAATATATAAACCTTGCCACCTCTCCTGCTTACCTTTTTTTTGCAGGGATGGAGTTGAACTTAAATCCCTGGTGGTCCAGTGGCAGAGGCAGGGGCGGACTGTGCAGCACTTTGATAGTACACTGGGCCACTACATCTGGCCTGCAGTCTACCCACATCCCTGGTGGTCAGAATAGCTGTGGGGTCTGGAATACGATCATACCGCAAAGCACATCCCACACTGGATTTGGGCACTCACTGACTGTGTCAAAGAGCACCAGCGTTCAGCTTACAGGTCAGTGATGGCTGGCACTAGCTGTCTGGCGTGGAAGACAGCCACCCAGACCACTAGGGATTTTGTCCGGGCACCCCCCTCCTCGTTAGGTTTAGGGTTTCTGCTTGTTTTTTTAACGATGGTTAGGGTTACTTCCGTACTCCACACACCCTGACCACTTTAATAAGATAAAATGGTCAATGTGTTTAGAGTTTCCCTTTAACACCAACGTCTCAGATCTTTTTTTTTAATACCGGCTTGAAATGTGAATTAGAAATGAACTTAAAATTGCAAATTTTTCTCCTACTGCTGGCCATTTAATGCTTCCTACAGAAGCTACACGAAGCATTCATTTATGGGAATCAGTCTAGCTGCAAGCAAAAATTGCAGCTCAGCTGTAGTAGCAAGAGGAGCCATTAGCGTTAATGAGTGATCCATACATTATGATGGCTAGGTCCGAATACAGAGTTTTATTGAAACTTCACTGCAAACATCAGTGTTTTTCCAGGAAAGGTGACTCAGCTTGTGGCACAATATTATTTTAAGATATAATTCCATATATTTTACCATAGGTTGTTTATGTATTTAGTCATTAAACACACAAACTGCATACCCCTACTTAACCTCCCTGGCGTTACGTTCCATTTATTTATTTTTTGCCCCTAGCGGTATTCCCAAGTGTGGCTCGGGGTTGCCGCTTTCAGCCACACTCGGGAAAACCGTCAGGGGGGTTAATAAGGAAATTCAAGCAATAAGGAAGTGTCAAAAGAGTGAAATTGTTTCAGAAATGTCTCATAGATTGAGGCATATAACAGGTTCCCTTAATTGGAATTTCCATTGACATATGACATATCGTGTGTAATCATTGGGTGGGTGTGCTGCAAATATTATGTCTCGGTAACAAAAATTACAACATAATTTTGAACTCTATCAGGGTTATTCAAAGAGATCCGAATTGCTGGCGAAAGGTAACCGAATGCTGAAATTCAGGGTACGGTTACCTTTCCTGGCCATTCGGCTATCCAGAGAGCAGGCAGTTTGCCAAATGTTGGCGAATTGCCTGCACATACGGTGGCTGTTCGGTGCCTGTTCGAGGGCAGTGAAATCCCCATAGAGAAGCAATGCTTCGTCTAGTCAGAGAACAAAAACCAGCAGTGAAAAGTTGCCGAATTGCCCTGCTGTTTGGTGGTTTAATTCGACAGGTTTATTCAGGCGAATCCCATAGGCTTCAATATTAAAAATATTCCCGTTTTAATATCTAATAAACCGTTTATTATAATATTCTGCAGTAAAAAGTATCTTTATTTTTAGATTTTTTTAGGAGTTTTTTGGGATTTTTTTGCAAACATTTTTTTTCTGTTTTTTTTTAAATAGGTTTTTCTTTTTTCTGTAACAGCCCTTTTTATTATCATTCATTGGATTTTATATGTAAATTTCAGACCCTTTTTGTTCTGTAGTTTCTTTTGCAAACAGCGTTTTACTTTTCGAACATTCAAGCGCACTGTTTTCCTTTTTTCTTCACTCCATTCGTCTGCGGTGTCGGGTTTTTCAGGCGGCTGCTCTGCGCTCTCATCGGCTCCTGCTCGGGTTTCTCCAGCGTGTTTGGCGGGGTTAATCCAGATGTTTTTGCGAGTTTCGGTGTGCATTCGCCCTTATTGTTCGGCGGGTTTGCGGCGGCTTTTCCCTGCAATTCGGGGACCCTGTGGTGCTTGCTGAATACACCGCAGGGTCACCAAAATGGGATCTCTAAATCGCACCGAATTGAAGAGAACGAAAAGTCACAGAACGTGCGGTAACTTTTCGATTCTCTTTGAATAACCCTGTATGAATAATTCCTAATGGGGTAAATCTTACTTTAAGGAGCATTATTCTCTATATGTTTCTCTCAGCCAGCACGCATCACACCCACCACCAGCTTTTCTGGTTCTGCTGCTTCCAAAATTCAGCTTATGCCTTTTTGCATATGTAGCGCTGTGTTAAATCTTGCTGTGGCAGTACCTATTTTTGGCCACAAGATGGAGACAATCGCGATTAGAGACACTGGACATTGGGACTACAATTCCCGGCATGCTTTGCAAGGATACAGGAAGTGGGTGGGGACTGGACGCTTACATCCTCCACCTCGTGGAGAACGTGCCAGAGCGCGCCAGGGAACCAGAGGGAGCAGACGCAGTGAAAGACATCGTGAGAGGGCCCAAGCCAGAGCCTGGGCGAGACCTGTCAGTCCTTTATTGATCATCCAGCCGAGAGAAAAGGAGACCCACCGTTCCAGAGATTGCTGCAGATCCAACAAACCAAAGACCTGAAGACAAGGAGTTGCCGTGAATCGATCGGGTACGGAGAGCAAGCGGTGAGCGGGACGAATCTGGGACAAGCTACAGGAAGTCAGACAACGGATCCGGCCGCTAGTATCCCCAGTCAAGATCGAGCGGAGAGACGTCCTGGGTCAGCGGAGCTTAAAGCAACCGTCGGATGGGTGAGAGGTCTCCAAGGCCGTACTGTAAATAAAGAACGCGCTGCTGTTTTCTCTTTAAAGTCCACAGGGCCCCAACTTGACTAGTCGAAGACGTGCCTAAAGTAAATTCACTGGCCAGTTGAACAGTACCCGGGTACCACACACACAGATACGCTTCTCACATTCTGGAACTTAACTTGTACAGGACTCATTTCCTTTTGCGAATCGGAACGGGGGTTAAAGACAAAGATACGTTCCGAATACATTTTTCTCTTTTTCCGCTGCGCGTTTGCCGTAATACGAAGGGATTGTATGTTTGGGGTTTGCTACGTGTCCCTCTTTTTTCTGAACTATCGGGAAATTGCATTCTTTTATGTTCGGTTGCGAATATTTTATTTTCCGAAATACGAAGCCTCGTGTTTCGTTTCTTTTCCGCTACGCGTTTTACCGGGATACGAAAATACTGTAATAATACTTGTGAATACCGTGTCAACATCTGCTCAAATATTTTAGTAAACTATATAAATATAAAAACTCACAACTGTGTTGGAGTATATTTATTCCCTAGTGCGGGGAGACTGACCCGTGGTTCATTTTCAGCGGCTCCTCCGGGAGTGAGCGCTACACATATATTGTAGGAAATATCTTTAAAATAATTTGGATCCTGTAACAGCTACCCTGCAGGGGGCTCCAGGAAGGGATGTGTCCTCAGTGGGTGAGTTGATCCCATAAAGGCAGTCATTAGATTCAGTAGTTTAGGACTTGTCAGCGATGGGATACATTGACGTCGTGACAGGTGGAAGTTAGATAGCATCATATTTTGTGAACTATATTCCTGTCATTTATTCCTTAACCCCTTACCAACATGGGACGTTCTAGGCCATCCTCATGGCAGGAGGGCTTTGAAGACGCAGGGCGTACAGGTACGGCCCGCTGTCTTCAATGTTCTGCCTCGGCCCCTCCTCCCAGCCGGGCGGGCCAAAATCAGCGGCCTGCGTGGCACCTGTCAGTGAGGCATACCTGTACGCCTCGCCGTCGTTAGCTACCCCGATGGGCGACACCCGCCTTTCATTAAGGGGTTAAGTCAGGTGTCTGAACATTTTTTAAATACTTTAAAATCTTTAGAATGGAATGGTCGTTAAAATATAGTAATGTTTGATATGGAGTTCACATTTCTGTATGATATATATATATATATATTTATATGTATGTGTAGATAATGTGGAATTGAATTTTGAGATATTCAATTTGATCATAAAAATGTGATATATGGCAGTGATAACATTATAGAGCCCTGCCCTATTTAATTTCATTAAAAATAACAGCTTGAAGGGGTCATCTGGTCACCCTAAACCTAAATTATATAAGAAAAAAGTTGCAAAAACCCCTTTCAGAATAGTGGCGAAAATTAGGAAGTTACTTAAATTTTAACCACAAACAAAATTTCCACAAAAACTGCATGAATAAGGCATACCATCCAGCCTTGACTCAATCCTTAGGTTATTTTCAATATTTATACTACAAGGGAGGCATTACAATAAATGTAGATCAGTCCAATGAAAGTTAGGTTTCCCTTTATATCCTGTACAATGTGATTATTGTAGACGGGGTCATCCAGAAAACTTTTTCACCCCATTAAAAAAGTACTGTATCTATCAACAATCATACTACAGTATTCTGGCTCGGATGGTGTTAGAGAGTAGTTAATATATATATTTAATTAGAGCAGTAGCTGCAAGAGCATTTAACACATACACAACATATTCAGAGTTAAAATTAATGGGATTAATTAATTTCATATGTATGACCTGTCACTGTAGTTTTAAGTGTTTTTCCTTGATTGTCTCATAATATCCTATGTGCTTTACAATGGCAGTAACCTCTTAGTATCCTTTTTCATAACTAACTCCTTTCACATAGGTGGATGAGTAACACTAGATGCTAGGATTTTCTGCATAGATTTTGTAAAGCATGTAGGATATTTATTTATTGATAAAGTATATTACCAGGAAGGACGCAATGAGACTTCTCTCGTTTTCAAGTATGTCCTGGGTTCAAGAACATTGAATTATTACAGTTGTTACAGAAATACAAAGTAATAAAATGCAATATATTAAAAAAACACCAATATACATAGTAACAGAAAATAAATATGTAAGAAATATATTCACTATGTTACATGTTTACAGGTGCATTTTTGTAACGAGAAATTACAAGCCATTCAAAGAGGAACTTGTAGAGTACAATGACAGGTCGTACATATGAAATAAATCAATTCATGACTTGTAACTCTGAATACATTGAGCATTTGTTTGCCTGCCCTTGCTGAAAACAATAAATTGGCCACACTACAAGAAAATTGACAGGAAATACAGATATCTGATATATCAGAAATCAAGACACTGAGATGTCATGTTAGCAGAGTTGGAACACGTAATCAGGCACCTGTACCCACTTACCAGAGGTCAGAATAATTAGAGGGAACCAATCACTACCCAGGGAAACTTTTACTAGGATTATGGTGGATCTATGCATATTTTATTTTATCATTTGCTTTTTATTTGTACCGCTATTTTAATTCTCCTGATGAAGTCTATATGATTAGACGAAATGCATTGAGAACCGTTTACTAGTGATTTATAGTGCAATAAATCCTTTTACATTTAGTTGGGAGTTCCATCCTCTTTTCCAGTCATGCAAACGGTCCACTCAGGGCCGGATATATAACTAGACAGAGTAGGCATGTTTGTTTTTTACAATTTACAATCATTTAGATCGCTGTATTTCTAGAGTACTGAGGGCTAGAGGGACTATGAGGTATCATTAGAAAGGCCAGATTATGGTCTTTCTAGTAACACAAAATATAACCATAACAAATTTTTTTCTCTTATTTTCTAACGCAGTACTATTGTTCAGTTACCCCTCCCACCTTTGATATTTTTTTTTCCCCTCTGTTTATTTTTAAATAAATATTACAAATAATTAGACAGTTTGGATATAATACCTGGTCTGAAGCTCTCTCTCTCTGTATAACAGAGTCATAATATAATGTTGCACGTTTGCAATCGAGAAACGCGCACTCTGTTCTTCAGTTACAGACCGTTTTTTAACCTGTGTGCCTGTATGAAGTAAAAACAGTGGTTTAATCTCTTGCAATCATGAGGTGTTTACACAGTCTCTTCCATGCACCAGTGAGATTAACCATAGAGCCGAACACTTCCTGGTACATGACCCTCCACTCCCAACCAGGCTCACGCCATCTGCTGGCTGGAGGTGATACTCACCGCTCAGTACCCTACCATAACTTTACATGTGCATTTAAAGCTACCATGCCACACTCTCCCCACCAAATAAATGTCGTCCGGACATTCCACAATTATCAGCCTTAACTTTCACACAAAACGTTACCGAACCATTTTCCTAATGCAAGAGTCTTTCTCATACATAATAGTCCATTGGTCTTTTTATAGTCTCTGGCAACAGTCTATTATATTATTCACCATGGTCTCCAGTAATAGTCCATACTGATCTTATGTGCGGTTAGGTTCCTCTGCACAACGCTGGGTTGACCAAGTGTTTCATAGGTTAGTGTTTTTGGCTGTCTCCTCTCTCTTTTAGGGTAGAGTCGCGTTTCGCTCATCTCATTCTGGTCTTCATCCTCCAGTGTATTGTCCCTTGTGATGTCCACAGGTGTCATTTGAGGATCTTCCTCTACACTTTCCATTGATGGTGTTTCTATGTCTTCTGCATTTGTTGGCAATACTTGCTCTTCCCTTGTGATCCGTCGACACTGTCTTTCTTCTGTTCCCTGTGGATGGAATGCCTCAGCTGTTGGATTCAGCAAAGAATTCAATGGCTGTTCTGGTATTGGCCCACTGTAATGAAATCTCTGGAGTTCGCCATCAGAATCCCACTCGTTGTCTGTCTTCTTGTGTCTGTGGAACATTGGGTCTTCTCGTTCTAACTTTGAATTTCTTTGTTACGTCTTCATTTTTGTGGTTTTGTGGAGGTTGCTCAACTGGAAGATGGTCACATGGTAAAAGCAAATTCTGGTGCATCACTTTTGTTCTACCAACTCCTGGATCCCTGCTTCTGCAAGCTGTCCTGTAGCTGGGGCCTTTTTCCCTTTTTCAGACTGAGAAGGACCCGAACTGCTTACCGGTTGTGTTGGTGTTAAAATTTCTCCTCTGCATTCTGATAGTCTATTTTAACGTTGTCTTTCCACTCTGTCTGTAGTTCATTCTTGTTGTTTTGGCGGTTACATTTTTCTTAAGCTTGCGCTGCCTTTCCAACTACAGACTTGCAGCTTCATTTACTCTTTCAATGAGCACCTCATCAGAAAAAGTCAGGTCATCCAGGTAGGGTTTTATTTGAAATTGAATGTGGTCACTTAGCAGTCCTGTGCCCACTGACCTCAGAAACTTCCTTTGCACAGATCTGGATTGTACTGGTTGTCTGACCCCTTTTCTTTTGATGCAAATAGCAGTCTGTCCTTCAATTCAGCACGAAACAAGAAGTTCTGAGATTCTTTTTCTCCCTGGAAAATGTTCATCAATTTCTGATAGAGATCAGATGTGTCCTCTTCTTTGTAGTGTCCTTTTAAAATGTTTTTTAATTTGGGAAGAGTCAGGTCACTTTTTGTCTCCAGCATATCCCTCAAATTTAATCCAGGGCTGATTGCTTTAATTACTGCCTCAATGATTTCTGTCTCCTGTTGTCCTTTTCGGAGCCCAGCATCAATTTGGTGCATCAGATTGGTGTATGACAGCTTATCTTTTTGGCCTTCCTCACCAATCTGCCCGCAGATCAGGAAATTCCATCCTAATGGTGACTTCAGGTATTTTTCCAGATGCTGGTTGCTGTTTTGCACTCTCTGATCCTGTATCTGTTGTCTTTAATCTGGCACTCAGCTTCTTTATTTCCTCCTCAAGGGTTCTCCTGGACTCTTCCTGTGCCTTTTGCATTTGGAGGTACTGCTCTTTCATTTCTTTTAATTGAATGAACTCCTGCTCTGTCTACTTACTACCACTATCTTCACCTTGCAGCGACTTATAGCATTTCAAAAATCTGCATGCTTCCACTAACTGTTCCCGCTGCAACTGTTCTAAAGCAGCACTTGCTTTCTCTTGCAGTTGCTCCAGCTCCATTTTGAAACTTGCAAATCCTCTTCTGCAGATTATACAGTGATTCTAGGCTCTTGAGAAGTTAATTCCGCCACTTTATCAAGGAAATCTTCTCCTGGCTGGCTCGCCAAAATATGTTGCACGTTTGCAATCGAGAAACGCTAGGCTTGTGCACCGATATTTTTTTTTTTTTTTTTTCCGGTTCGATTCGTTCGGATGTTTAAAATTTTCGATTCGGCTCGTTTCGACCGATTTCTGTTTCGATTCGGTTCGGCTCGTTTTTCGTGTACATTTTTTTTCGGAATATCGACCATTTTTCGTGTTTTCGGGTCACTTTGCTCGTTTTTTGTATCGACTTTTCGTGATTTCGGAAATTTTCGTTTTTTTTCGGAAACATCTGTTCTCCTCGTTTCAAAGTGTCTAACTCTATTCGTTTTTGACGTAAACTACTATGGTTTACTTTTTTTATACTTTATATATTTTTTTATAATAAATTTTTGGTTTGTTTTTCGGATCCGATAATTCATTCTGTCGATACGATAATTCTGGCGATTCTATCGTGTTTTTTTTTTATTAAATAAAGATCCTTTTTTTCTTATGAATATACATTTCACAACTTTATTTAATCATATTAAAATGTTATGAAAGCCAAGGAACAAAAAAAATGAACAAAACGATTTAAAAAATGCTAAACTTACCCAAATGGTCCGACCATAAAAACCAGAACAAAAGGTTTTAAAACGGAAAAATAGTTGATCAAAAATACGCATTTACAAATACAAAATTTACAGAATCAGCGATATAACCGATAATAGTTAAATATACGATGTCCAGAATTACCGAAATGGAACCGAAATCACGAATGGAACCGAAATCATGAATAGAGCGAAAATAAATTTCGATTTGACACATTTCAAGTCCATTCGAAAATTCCGAAAATATTTCGTTTCGGCTCGGAAAACTTTTCGGATCTATCGGTTTTCGGGTCCGATCCGATTCGGAAATTTGGCCGAATCCGAAGACACGAATCGTGAAAATTCCGAAATTCCGAAACCCGAAACGCACATCCCTAAGAAACACACACTCTGTCCTTCAGTTACAGACCGTTTATTAACCTGTGTGCCTATATGAAGTAAAAATAGTGTTTGTTTTTTTTGTATTCAAATTTTTTTTATTTTGTAAATAAGTCCGCTTACAGATATATAGCAAAGTGAGGGTCACTCAAAACTGTCATCATAGGTACAGCGTAAGTAAAATAATAAACGTCCCCAGATGGGGGGGTCAGTGGAACATAGCAATCACAGGGGGAAGGGGGGAAAATAATAAACGTCCCCAAATAGGGGGTTCTCAGCGGAACATAGCAATAAAAGGGGGAAGGGGAGAAAAATAATAAACGTCCCCATTATTTATGCCATCTAACTATAAATAGTATAAAACGCCGTTATGGTGTTTAATAACCGCAACTGCGCATGCGCATGGCCCGGCGCATGCGCACAGCTTATAGCGGAGCGATAATGTAGACCCAGTGTGATATGGGTTAATATCTCACCCCTCACACTGATAATACCCCCTCAACCCCCTTAAGGGGCAAACCATACCACAAAAGTGGACAAAAATGGCCATAAACAGCCATATAACAGACCGCCAGTCCACACTGTGCACTCGCGCATGCCCAATAGGCAATCCATGTAGTGCGCAGCTCTCACTGCGCACCCCCAGCAAACGTGACCTCCTCCTAACCAAGGGAACAGCGCGGACCCCTCAGTGTGAGGGGTGAGATATTAACCCATATCACACTGGGTCTACATTATCGCTCCGCTATAAGCTGTGCGCATGCGCCGGGCCATGCGCATGCGCAGTTGCGGTTATTAAACACCATAACGGCGTTTTATACTATTTATAGTTACATGGCATAAATAACCTGCGTTCCACGTTGGAAAGCATCACATATGCGCATGAGTGTCTCACTTTAACTAATTACTGGCTCCAAGTGTTTTTAATTGTTTTTAATTGCTCTTAATTAATTGGTCTCAATTGAGTTATTGCAAGAGTTGGGACTTTTAAACAGTATATAATGAAGCAGCAGACACAAGACAAGTGATACCAGCTGAAGAAGCTCTGAGGAGCGAAACGCGTTCTGGTAACAATTATTTTCTTTATGTATTAATAAATTTATTTTAAATTGCTGCTGCTTCTTGGTACGTGATTTTAAAGAAGGTTTTTTGGAATTTCCTTCTAAATTCCTATGCGAAGTCTTGGAGCCAATGCGGCTCACCCATATGTGAGTGCACCATATAAATCACTTTATTGTATTATACCTTAACGATATTGCACTAGGGGAGTGTACTGTTTTTCTCTCTCCGTGATTAACTGTAGAGGAAAGCTGTTTGAAGACCACTACCACCTTGGGGGTACATGGGCACCTGAATATCTTTGAAGACCCATATCAGACATCCATCCTAGAGCCTAGGTTAGGCTCATGAATATGTGAGTAGAATCATCACTTTTCCATCTTTCTCATATGGTGAACCAATATATTGCGCAATGATATCTTCTCTCTTGTAGAGAGGCCTTATTCAAGAGTGACTTTATTGAGAAGATTGGGAAGAAGTATCGAAGGACATGTAAAGTGCACTCTCGTATCTCCAGTTCTGCACTGGCGCTCCATTGACTGTTTATTGTTTGTTCTTAGTTTCTTAGGGGAACCTCCATATTCATTGTGTAGCGTTTACGACCTTGCACTTATCCTGAGAGCGCTTCACTGTTCTTTCTATTTGTTAGATTAACCAAAGAGCTGAACATTTCCTGGTACATGACCCTCCACTCCCAACCAGGCTCACACCATCTGCTGGCTGGAGGTGATACTCACCGCTCAGTAACCTACCATAACTTTACATGAGCGTTTAAAGCTACCATGCCACAATAATACACCCGCTGAGGCTCTCTCTCTCTCTTTATAACACAGTCAGGATATAATACCACCTCTAAGGTTCTCTTAACAAACACAGGATATACCCCCTCTGATGTTCTCTTAACACAGTCAGCATATACCCCATCTGAGGTTCTCTTAACAAACACAGTCAGGATATACCCCCTCCTGAGGTTCTCTTAACAGTCAGGATATACCCCCTCTCCCTCTGAGGTTCTCTTAACCGTCAGGATATACCCCCTCTCCCCCTGATGTTCTCTTAACAGTCAGGATATACCCCCCTCTCCCTCTGAGGTTCTCTTAACAGTCAGAACCAGCTGCCTGGTTCTAGTGAGAAGACGCCAGAGAAATAAGGACATGGTGGAGCGCGTAGTGACGAATGATGCATACAGAGTGTGAGGAGATTGCGTATCTGTCAGAGACTGACTTCACCTGTCCACAACGATGGGGTGGAATCTGTTCTGGGGTGGAGACCGTTTTGAATTGAGAGCAGAGAGAAACTGTTTTTTTGTTTTCTTTCATTTTTTTTAAATCCATTTAATTTGCCCAAAAACAGAAATTTTAAAAGTAATTTTAACATGTTTGTTTTTGTTGGGGGATAGGGGCACTCCACATTTCTGTTCCTATAGGCTCCTGAGATGTAAACACGGCCCTGGGTCCACTTCTGCCTTGCATTCGGAAAGATTGAAAAAACAGAGGAAGAAGAGTAGTTCAGGTTGGGGAGGACCTCCAGAATGATAAAATTTTTACATTTAATATCCTGTGCATTTTATCCTTGTTGAGGTCTCTTGTGTCGTCAGATTCACACCATTGTGATTCCTTCTTATCGTTCATTGGATCATTATGGCCTTATGTAAACATTTCAGGATGAGTGTTGAAAAGTATGTAAAATTCACTAAGCTCAATTTCAAAATGATCACCGGTAATCATTATTTAGGACAAACACGCAGGATGAGCCTAGCTGAAGTGAAATGGATAGATTTATAATTACATAACGACTGAAAATGACACCCATTTGCTTTTAGGGTTAGCTCAAAAATAGCCATGGATTACATTCAAATACAGCATGAACTGTAAATTTGGCTGACAGCCTTTTCCACA
This sequence comes from Leptobrachium leishanense, assembly GCA_009667805.1. Taxonomy (NCBI): domain Eukaryota; kingdom Metazoa; phylum Chordata; class Amphibia; order Anura; family Megophryidae; genus Leptobrachium; species Leptobrachium leishanense. Next base: position 279,775,823 of record CM019064.1, on the reverse strand, counting down.
TTCCAGAAATAGAAAACCCTGCATTGGAGCCGAAAGTTGAATTAAACTCAATACTCCATCTAGACGAGATGCCCCAAACCACTGGAGGTGCTGCTGTTTGCCCACCCTTACTTGATGCCATGGAGATCAGATTGTCACTGGTCATGAGGGGGTCACACCTGCACACTGATTTATTCAAGAATCAGAACACTGATGGTGAACCCCTTCTCATAGATAGCAGCCAAGCCAGATCCCAGAATATTTTCACTGGTTTATGACCATGTACTGTATATCACTAGTTAGTCTGAGATCCATTTATGTCCATGTATATGCCTGGGCTTGAATCTTGAACCTTTCTTGAACTCTGCCTGCTCTGACCTATTGCCTTGTTTGGCACTGTCCTTGAATTGACACCTAGGATTATACGTAAAAAAAGGCATACCCTGGTTTTTACGTATAGCCTTTGTAAGAAAACTGTATAATGAAGGTTGCCACATAAACCATCCCCTCCTGGCTCCAATCTCACACCTCTCAGTGTTAGGATCTCATACCTTGTGAACATCACTGACTCGCCCTCTCCTTGTGTCGTGCCGCAACCAGTGCCTTACTCCTGGTTTTCGCTCACCCTACAGCAGAGGCTCCAATGCGCGGCCCCTCAGGTGCAGGAGGGCCCCTGGTGCCCGGCCGGTATCTGGTGCTTTGACCCGGGCTTTCCCCTCTGCTCGGTGGCTTCAGACGCAGAGGGACACTGCCGCCCACGTAGTCCAAGCCAATCTGCTACCAGGGGGCATGACAAACACACACACTTGTCTCCCAGGGCAACCCACAGCATCGCTCTCTGATTGGTGGATCTCCCTAAAGGTGCCCTATTTAAACCCCAGACTACCTTTAACACATTGCTCAGTTGTCCTGCGCCTATCTACAATATTTCTTTACCTTAAAGCTCCTTGAACTGTATTATTGGATTTCCCGCGCCCTCGACCTTCTGCCTGGACCATGACTTCGCATATTGCCGCCAGCCCTTAACCATCTGCCTGTACCATGACTCCATCTGCCAGTCCTAGCCTTACCGCATGCCTACGCCCTTCACCCTGTTGGCGGTGTTTTTCTCAAAATTCAAGGCGACCCCATCCGGCATACTCTGCATCCTGAACTCCATCAACCCCAACCTGACACCTTGACATGTCCACTCTGTTCCGATCTCACACCTTCCAATGTTGGAAGTTATGACTTAATGATATATCACAATGAAAGTGAACAAGTTTATTATAAAATAGTTCTACTTTAAACTTCAAGTGTTCACACATAGCCAAACAAAGCAGAAAGGGCAAGAGGTGACACTTTCTTAGGGCCTCAAATATGTATTGAAAAAAATATAATTTTGAAACAGTTATAGCAGTAGCTACAATTATGACATCTCTAGAGAAACTCTATATGACATAATAGGCAGGGCCGCCATCAGGGCATTACGGCCCATGCTGTCGTAAGGGGCCCGGGGACTGGGGGGGCCCGCCGTCGGTGGCTACATTTATTTTAGGCCGCAGGCCTCGGAGGAAGTACTGCGGCCTACATGGGCCCGGCCGCGAGCCGGAAAGTCCAAGATGGCGGCTGGCGGGTCCGATGGTGCAGCCGCTGCACTGTTTTTAACCTGCGCCGGCGGCAGGGTCTCGTGTAGGCTGGCCTCAGAGTCAGAGCATTAACCACGTGCCAGCCAGGCCCACACACGTGACTTGTGCTAGCCGGGCCCACACACGTGACTTGCGCCAGCCTGGCCCACACACGTGACTTGCGCCAGCCGGGCCCACACACGTGACATACACCAGCCAGGCACACACACGTGACATGCGCCAGTGGAAGAGCGGGGGATTCAGGCACGGTTGGCGCGTGTGTGGGCAGATCCTTAAGGCTGTGGCCTGCAGCTGAGATTGCTTGCCTCTCCCTCCAAGTCACGCCGGCAACTCGGGCTGGCGCTGGTCTGACTGTTCTCCATCGGATCCCCCTACCTCAGGCTGCGACAAGTCAGCTGAGAGTCTCCTCCCGATGGCACCACTGCGTCTGCACCAGGACCAGGTATGCCTGCACTAAGCTCTGATCTATCGTGTGTTGCACTGCCTGCCAGGCTCGGGCTCAGCCTCTCAACCCAGCCACTCGGCATTTTTCCATTTTTTCCCTGGTTGCTGCTCCTCTGCCTTTAGGCCCTCTGGTGTCGAGCAGGAAAAAAAAAAAAGTTTTCACGTGGGGACGATTTCCCACATTGAGCCCATATGTTAACCCTTTGCGTGCGCAGGAGGAAGCTGTTCCTTGTGCACACAGAGATTCCTCTCCCCTGAACCCCCCTGGCTAGGGATGGGGCCTCAGTCTTAAATCTTCAGAGCAGTATATCTGATAAGGTGATGTCCTGGTAAACAGGAGTTTTGCATCCCAGCAGGATTTATTTTTACTTGTCTACCTGTGCTTGTATTATGATTCTAATGCTGCTATGATTATTATTGCATTGAATTATTCATAATATTAATGCTGCTGTTATAAATCATACATTAATAATTATAGCAAACTTTGTTTTATTTAATTAAATAATACAAATGATAACGGAGGAGGGGGGATGAAATGACCATGAGAATTAAGAGTGGGGTGAACTGGACTGAAAAGGGAGTTGGGGAGATGGCAGCGAGTCTCCTTTTTCATGTCCCCCTCCCTTTATCATGTCCTTTACTGTTGGAGGTCTATTGCTGTGGATTATGTGTACGTTCATACTCACTGCGTTTACCGTGAGCGTTCTATTGCTGTGGTGCTCTGATATGTTTAACCAGTGGAATAGTATAATTATACTTTTATGCTACATAGTGTGCAGTAATACACATTTTATGTGATTTAAATCATTCGGAGCAGCACTCTGTAATACGATGTTAATTCATATTTCTTAATCACAATTTCATACTGTCTTAAATTATTTGAACCACATAGATACTTTTTTTTATGTTATATTGCTCGCACAACAGCACATTTGTGTGATTTTTAAGATATTGGGACTACCACTCTGTAGTGTGACCACGATTCACACTAAATATTGTATTTCCTATGGGAAGAGGGGATCGGGGGGAGGCCTTTCAGAGGGTCAGTAAGGGGCCTCAAAATTTCTGATGGCTGGCCTGATAATAGGTCATACCTTGTAATCACTGCTCCAGGAGGGGGAAAAATTCTCCCGTGTACAGCCAAAACGATGTGTTGGTTCCCCAAATATACATTCCTATCAGATCGTACTAGAGTATCTGTAGTGCCTGTTTTTCTACATTGCATCAGATTCTTGGCAGATGTTCACTAAATTATAAAGAGCTTACTGTATCATTTATGTTAGGAGATCCAGATAATGAGAGTGTCAGACATGTAATTTTCAGATAATGACCTGTGACTGATGTGAGTATTGATCACGCAAATTGAGACAAAATTGGCTGTAGTACTTGGAGCACAATTAGTTGTTTAACTCACATCAAAACTGGAAGAACAACTTGCTTCAAAATTGATGACATGATGACGCGGATGAGGAGAGGTAGTCACCAATGAAACACGTACCATGACAGAAAGAGACTATACCCATTGAACCATCTGTATTTACCATGCTTCCATTAAATTACTGGACCACTTTTAAAGCAGCACAAGTGTCGGACTGTCGGTCTCTTTTTGCTAGATTGACCAATAGAAATAACCGATAACTATAGAAGATAATGATGATGAAGATAGAGAGCTAGATAAATACACTTTGTGCAACTACTTGTACATCATTTAACAAACTACATCATTCCAAGTTAGAACTTCTCAGATGTCCGTGGGAGATAATATAATCTTCATACAATTTTATATGACATAACAGAAGCCGGTTTTATGGAAATTAAGATTACATCACTGTTAATTCATTGATTCAATTACTGAGTCAAATCGCTGATTCGAATGTGAAGCTTCTTAAGGTCCTTTTGCACACTACCCAATACTGAGAACGATGTCACTCTGTAACCCTAGAATACTTTCATACGTGCTTCTTATTCTGAGTTCCTAGAAAAAATTTATTAGAATGAGGAACTGACAAAGCACACAAACTGACAAGCACACCAGAAACATTTGTGGTACATCAATATAGCTTACCTTCTGTGACATCACAGAAGAACGTTCTACATCTGCAAAGCCATATAAGACATTCAAAGGCATTTGGACCGACTGTGTGTAAAATGCTTTACCTATGGTCTCTTTGAGGATTCAGTTTTGGGTTAAAGTGAAGTCGAATCAGGCTGAAAGATGGTTGCTACTATGAGCCAGGCAGCCATCTTGTTCAGAATATTGGTTCACCAGTAAATAGAATAGATTTTATTTAGATGTGAAAAACGAAGCTTACATAGAATTCAAAGAATGTGTGGTAGATTAGGGAACTAGCAATAAAACCAGGCAGAATCCGGCCGGTTCTTGGCACGGAGAGACAGGAAGATGAATGAATGGGGCAAGGTCACTGAAACTTGTAGAGAAACAAAGAGATCGTAGAGAACAGACCAGGCCCCAAGCTATATCAAATAAACACAGCCTATAGGGAGGACGGCACTGCCCTGAGAAAGACAGCACAACAAATCACAGACTGTCAAACTAACATGAAGTGTATCAATTTATAGCTAAAATGTGGAATTTCTTTGTACTAACGATGGGAGGTATTAACCCACGTGGGGTGGAATAAAGTGTCATCGGGAGGTGGGCTAATTGGGATGTACCTAATTACGTATTTTTGGGTATAAGATCCCTTGCACGGGGGGAGAAGGGGCTCACTCTTTGCGATTCAATCCTGTGTGAGCACTTGTGTGACGACACAATAAAGTTTGCCTTTCCTGAAGAGACTCGTGTTCTGACAATCCTTACTTGTGTCCGGTCTGGCGCCGTCTTGAAAGTGAATCTGTTTTTGTCCGCCTACAAAAGGAGGAGGGGTTGTATCTATAATGAAATTTAATTCACTCATACTTACCCTTGCCACAAGTTCATATTATGTACTTCAATAGTTTGTGGAATTTAACTTTTTTGATCTTATTTTTAAGTTACAACAATTACAAAAGAAACTGAACAAGCGTTTAATTTTTTGTTTAACTGAAAAACTGTATTTACAAACTTGTTTAATGGATTCGACAGGGACATTCACATGACACAAAGTTACGCAAAAATTCTGACTACAATTATATACTGTTACAGACATTACAAACGGCTAAATATGTTAATTAAAGATAAGAATCCCTTAATTGTTATGAAAAACTGCAATTTATAAGCTGTATATTTTCCAGTGGTATACCTTTAAAATCTCATACTACAACTGTGAGCTTGATGGAGCAGAGTTGAGGGAGTGTAGATAATGCACTTGATAAGCGGAGATTGTGAAAAACACAGTGGAATGGTTGAAAGAATGGGTTAAAAGTGCAAGGATGGGTGAAGGATTGGTACTACCAAGCATAAAGAAAAAAATAGGGGGGGGCTGTATCTGTGACTTGTTTCTTAATCTTTTCTACTACTGAGCAGGAAATTGTGCATCCCACTAGTAATGTGATTCAACCCATGTAAGTCACATTTCTCCCTCAGTTTGTGCATTAGTTATTTATTGCAGAATACAAGCAAAAAAAAAAATCAGACAGAAATGAATACAAACATGTTTTCTAGTTAAGATATATGTTAATTTTCAGAGCCTAGAAGTTTTCTTTATTGAAGATGAAGTGAACTCCTCTTGGATCGGCGCTGGAATTTGCAATACATAGTTTACTGAGGGTCTCTGCAAGGTTTTCTGGACCGCAGAGGAAAACACCCACTCTGGAGCTAGAAACAGAAACATGAATCTTTTACTAACTGCAGTTTGATTTATTGTCACATTGTTTGTATAAATATTTTATACGAAAGATTGAAGGCTGGTGTATATTCACATAGCTTAGGCCATTATCTTTCATCCTACATTAACATAATACAAACCATGTAAGGATGCATACAGAGAAACACATTTTATTAATAGAATGCACTTTGAATAAATGGGTGATCCCTATTTTAACTCAATGACTTTGGAACAACTGAAATCATTTTGTAAACACATTTTAATCCAACAGGTTAATCCATCTATTAACTCTTTTTGTTGAAAAAAAATAACATTTTAATTAAACATGTGAATGCTTATTTAACCCGTAAATGTAGGGTAGCAAATTTGAATACTTTTATTTTAAGTTAAAATATTAACATAACTCTCAATTTGCTTATTTTAAATTTTTCAATGTATAGTTTGTAGACAATTTTTCATTGTTATTATTTACAGAAATATTGCTGGGATGAAATGTTCTGAATGCTAGACAGTGTCCATTATCTTGTACAATTTCAAATGGGGTCTGTATTAGTAGCATACAGGCAAAATTTTCCTTTGTGTCAAATACAGTAAATGTGATAGAAACTTATCAGAAAAAGGTCAAATCTCCTGTTTATGGGTGTAGTGATCAAACTAAGATTATTAGCAATGCAGCTTCCAAAAAAACCTATAAAATTAATATCTGTATGTGGCATAATGCCTGTGGTGTAAATCACTTTGGACTTGGGGTGCAGGCCTGTCTCTTATGTGCAGAATGGTTGTGTAATCTGAGTTGTGCATGAATTATCTGTCTATTGTATGGTCCATGTGTATCTACGTAGTTACATAGGCTGAAAAAAAAGACATGTGTTCATCAGGTTCAGCCTTTCACACATCACTTATCTGTTAATCTGCTGCATATTTGAGGAATTGTAAATCTGCCTTGTCAGGCAAACAATGTCCCGATATCTGATTACTTTTACAATGGTTTATGTAAATTACTGTGGTCTCTGGTTGTCAATTTGTGTAAACTTCTAGGGCTATATTACATAGTTGGTGCTAATTTAACCAGAGCTGTTGTTAACTTAACAGCTCCATAGGTTATAATGGCTCTGGTAAATTTACAACAGCTCTGGTTAAGTTAGCACCAGCTTTGTAATACTGCCCCTACACTGTTATCTAATGTATTCAGGCATTCTGATGCTAGGCCTGTGATTACATGGCGCCATATTGTTTCATGTTTGGACATGTCTGGTTCACTTGAGGCTGGGGGGGTGCCAGGGTGTAATTCTCCTTTGTCTATATTCCCTCCTCGAACTGTATATATACAATAAAGGTGTTCAGTCTGTCTGTTCCATTCTAACACTGAAAGACCTCAGATCTACAGACTCGTCTTATTTCTGGCGGATTCTAGCAAGGCTCTCTATGTGAACCCGTCGTTAAGCTGCGGATAAGGACTGAAGAAAGGCACGGGAGGCTGCTATGGTAGAACGCGAGGGGGGTCCTGTAAGGAAGCGGCATTGGCAGATGTGACCCTGTCAGGGTACAGAAATCTGTCACAATGCTTGTTTATGGAAATTGCCGTAACACCATGTTTCTATACAGTTCAGGGATTATCAGCAATTAGAACCCCTGAAACGTATTCCTGTGCAGTAGTGAGTGACCTGAGCGACCCCAACGCTCTCCCTGTATTTTGTTCTCCCAATGGCTGTAATGTAACAGCAAAGTATGTTGATTTAATTACTCATCACGATGTACTAATCTCTGTTGCGGAACAAAATTGAACTTTTGTGTAAATTACATTAAACCACAAGCCTTCCACAAATAGATAGGAGTGCTAGTCACCAGAAAGCAAGGGCTATTATTTATGATTAATTCAGTACTGCTAAGGTCAGGTCTAGTGAATGTTTCTCTTTACAGCAAGCATCTACATTAGAATAAATATTCTGCATCACTGCTTTAAGGGTAGATATGTTAATTAAGAGGGTTTCTCCTAATGGTGAACTATGGCAGCAGGCAAAAGAAAAATAACAAATTGTAATTCAATTTGCAAAAGTCATCAGCATCCACGTTTTGTTTTCCTTTATGCATAGTTATCATTATTTTCTTTACTATTTAATTCTGTCACACATTTTGTCGACCAATTATTTTTGACATTTCAGCTGTAGTTTCTTGTGAATGAATATAAATGATTTATTTTTCTGCCACCTACCTCTGGTGTGTGCTGCTGATTGTTTTAAACTCGTTCTCCCAATTGGGTCTGCCATACAAAGTTTTTTGTTTCAGACCTGTGATCACATCCTTTTCTTGGTCATGATGCAAAGAGAATGCAGTGGCCTGTGATTAACAGAAAGTTGTAAAATTAAAATAGCAAAAACACAATCAGGAATAATTTAAAGTTTTGAAAATAACCAGTCAAAAGAAACCAATGATAGAATATATAAATAACCGGCTTACGTTTAAAACTCTGTCTTCCTGTAGTGCAAAATTGGAAAGGTTATATGTGACATAGTATAAAATCTGATCAACCTAAACTGATAGAATAACAAATATCACATACAAGGGTTATTAAACTTTGTATAAATCTTTGCCTTTGACGCAAAAATTGAAATTGCCAATGACTGTGAAAACCACTAACACTCCTCCTTTCCAGTTCGAATGAAATTGATTGATTTTGCTCAATACTAAATGACCTCTTCAATATGTGTGGCATCATGTTTCATCCCCCAGTGGGTTTTATAGCTGCATTTGCATAACAGAGCATGATAGCTAAAAGTGTAAATGTGGAATGATTTAGGACATCAAGTAATATAAACAGTTGGTCATTATTCTAGGAAATTACAATGCACAATTTTATCTTAGACACCAAATGGACCCTATATTCATATTCAACATCCTTAACAGTAATTCTTGATAAATCTAATAAAAAAGATAACTAGTTGGATCATGAAACAAAAAAAAACAAGTATTACTGGTTTTGTTTTTGCTTTTCCTACAAAGACTCAGGGTTCTTTTCCATTTGAGATGGAAGCATTTAAAAGTGGTCCATTAGCGTTATCGAGCGAGATCGTTGTATTCCCCTGGCATTCCAATTGAGCTGTAAACCTCAGCTGTTATGAAGGGTTACTTTGTATGGAAAGTGCAAATGTTTTGGTAGCTGGAATTACATGATCTTGTGGAGGATTCTCTCCTCCCTATGGTGTCCTTTGGACTTCTGGAAAAGATACCTGCAGCAGCGCGCAGTGGAGATTCCAGTGTCTGTTATAGGCTCCATAACATTATGAGTCAAGCAACAAACATAGCAGCTTACTAGTAATAGAGCCTGTAATAGGGAGCATCCAATGATCACCTCTTTATCGCCGCATGGTGGCTTGCTATGCCAGCAGTGGGCCTGAATGTCGTGAAATGGCATAGCACGCACACTGGCTTCTATAGCACACCTCACAGCCTGCCCCCCCCCAGCAAGCGCATGGTGTGTGTCATTGTCTTCCACAGGAGGACCTGAACTCAGGCTGTCCCCCTGCAGTCAATAATGTGTGTGGAGCGTCAGCTAGATAGTCAGCCAGAGGAGCCACCAGAGAGTCTTGGGATGTGCTATTATGCCTCGCTGCCTTTCAAAACCACCTGCCGAGCACATCACGCCCGGTGGTAAGGGTTAATTGCACAACAGATTCTGCCATTAGCAGAATTGTATCGCATGCTTGAGTGGAATACGACCCTACATTTGCTTTAGTATTTCCTTAAAATAAAAAAACTACGTATTATTAGTAACTGCCAAAGACAAATACTTATTATTAAAGATCACCACAGGGTTATGTAAGGTAAGTCATTGTTTCTTGATGTCCCCCCTGGCATAAACAGTATGCTCCTCTCATTCTCCGTATTTCCTCTTGGTGGCCTTGTTACATTGTCAGTAACCAATTTCAATACCCTTAATACCTTTGAACGGCTTTCTGTAAACCTTGCTGTATTTTTCAATATTTTCCTAAGGACTACTACAGAATCATACTCTGACAGAACATCTGCTATACTGCCTTACCCCCTTTCTCTACTCACTTTGTGTTTTTCAGATCACGTACGCCAAGAGGAAATGCTGCAGATACATCATTTAGTCTCAGCGCTTGACTTCTATGTGGGCATGGAAGTCCATTTCATAAAAAACAATCCTCAATTAATTGTCATCCTAATCTTACCAGTGACATAATTAAATAGCAATCCAGTACTTAAATCATCAACCCTTCCATTATAACATTCTGTCTCTCTCCTCTTAACACATACCCACTCTCTTCTCAACTCATGGCTCAGCCATGCGTTAGGCCCAAATGGACTTGAACATGGAGTCCTTCACTGTAGTCTGCAGCAATCGTGCAGTTATACAATATAGTATGCACCCAGTAAACATTCTTCATCATCAACACACATGACTTTTCCCCTCAGGACATCCACCCTTTGAAAATGTCATTGTCCATCACCCAATGATGTCCCCCTCACCTGCTTAGCTATATAACACTTCTTAATTGAATTTCTATCCTTAACACTGTGGGCTTCCTTGTTATATTACTGCCCTCCAATACTTTATGTGACCATTCTCCCCAAATCGATGGGTATCACTTGCCTGACTTTCATCCCAGCCAGTTAGATAAATGTTGTAGCTCAGGAAATCAGCATTGTTTCGTTCTTGCATTTGTGTCTCCAGAGACTGCAGCAAATCGGCAAACCATTCAAAAGCCTGTGTTTCTCGACAAAGCCAGTAGAAATAAATCTGTAACACATCAGTGGGACACATCAGTGGATCTCGTGTTGAATCAATATTAAGTTCTAGAGTGGAGTTTTTCTAAGACCAACAAGCAAATGCAAATATTCAACATAATGGTGAGTTTAAACCAGGACATACTTGAAAATTAGAGAAATCTCAATGTATCCTTCCTGGTAAAATACTTTATAAATAAATAAATATAGTTAGTGCAGAAATGTATTTAATCAAAATTGACAGTCTTAACTATAATTTCATCCATCACATTCTATAGCATTCTCGGATGTATGTTACCTTTTTTAGCCTGAGGGTAGAAGCGTTGCTGCAGTATTTATACCAAACAGACTTCAACACAGAAGCAAATGGAGTGACCCCAATCCCAGCTCCGACAAGCACTGCAACTTCATAACTGAAGACATCCTCACTTGCTGTTCCAAAAGGACCATCCACCGCCATCCTTAAAAATACAATTAATGTGATTTGACTTATCATGAGATACTTAAGAAGGACATTATGTACGGGTTCACTGTTTCACTAAACATTTGACATTAATATCGAAAAGTCATTTCCTGATCTACAGGCTTATTGGTGTGTTTATAGACTTAAAAATTATAGTGTACTTCTACAGAGTCTCGTGGTAAGGTAAAACCAGCTATTTCATCGCAAAAAAGAATTCACACAGTTCAAAATTATCCTATCAGAAAAGCAAAATGCATTTAATAGAAATGTAAAGTATTGAGTCTGTGATGTATTAAGGTGTAAGAAATACATACAAATCCACCTGGCCGATTATAGAGTCCAACCAATACTATTGAGTGCCAATACCCTTGGAACTGATATTACCGAACTGAAGTTGCTCATTTTTAGAAACGAACCTGTTAGATTTGCACTACAGCATCATGGGTCATGTGCTATAGGTGACTGCAACTAATTTGGAGCTTACTAAACTGTCATTTTAAGCAATTGTAAATGGGATTAACGCTTTTACCCAGTTGAGTAAAAGTTACTTTGAACTTGGCATGGTTGTTGGTGCCAGACGGGTTTGTCTGAGTATTTAAAAAACTGCTGATCTACTGGGATTTTCAAGCACAACCATCTCTAGGGTTTACAGAGAATGGACCGAAAAAGAGATATCCAGTGAGTGGCAGTTGTGTGGACGAAAATGCCTTGTTGATGTCAGAGGAGAATGGGCAGACTGGTTTGGGATGATAGAAAGGCAACAGTAACTCAAATAACCACTGCAGAACACCATCTCTGCACGCACAACATGTCGAACCTTGAAGCCGATGGGCTACAGTAGCAGCAGACCACACTTGGTGTCATTCCTGTCAGCTAAGAACAGGAAACTGAGGCTACAATTCACACAGGCTCATCAAAATTAGACAATAGAAGTTTGGAAAAACGTTGCCTGGTCTGATGAGTCTCAATTTTAGCTGCAACATTCAGATGGTAGGGTCAGAATTTGGTGTAAACAACATGAAAGCGTGGATCTATCCTGCCTTGTATCATCAGCCCAGGCTGGTGGTGGTGTAATTGTGTGGGTGATATTTTCTTGGCAGACTTTGGGCCCCTTAGCACCAATTAAGCATTGTTTAAATGACTCGGCCTACCCGAATATTGTTGCTGACCATGTCCACCCCTTTATGACCACGTCCAGCAGGAAAATGCAACATGTCACAAAGCTCAAATCATCTGAAACTGGTTTATTGAACATGACATTGAGTTCACTGTACTCCAGTGGACTCCGCAGTCACCAGGTCTCAATCCAATAGAGCACCTTTGGTATGTGGTGGAACGAGAGATTTACATCGTGGATGTGCAGCCGACAGATCTGCAGCGACTACATGATGCTACCATGTCAATATGGACCAAAATCTGAGGAATGTTTCCAAAACCTTGTTGAATCTATGCCACAAACAATTAAGGCAGTTCTGAAGGTAAAAGGGGGTCTATCTTGGTATTAGCAAGGGGTAACTAATAAGCTTCTGGGTGAGTGTATATTTAAATGAACAGCCCACTTACTAAGTTAAAAATCCAAATTTTTTGTAATTGCTTACTTTGGCAATTTCCATGCATCCTGAAATTCTGTCTTATCACATCCACAAACTTGAGCTAGTTTCTCTGTCCAGTCGCCAACAATTCGAATGTGAATGCTGAAAAAGTCTTCTTCTGGGGCAGAAGTCAAAGTAAAGGGATGCCACTCAAGGCTGGATACTGCCGGACACTGGACAAATATGTATTGCCCTACTTCCATCTTGAAGCCTTTCTTTTTCATTTGCAACTCATATGTTTTGAAAGGGTGTGTTACAACCTAAAGAAGAAATTAATGTGACATATAAAGCACGGACTAGTTATCACTGGAACGCCAAAAACATTTTTCAGGAACATTTCCAAGAATTAGCAAACACTCCATGAATATACAATGATGATATGTGTAAAAAACATACATATGACATTAAACTACTTATTCATGTGACATCTCCGACACCTATAATGAAATAGTAATGTATTCACAGGCAGTTATATCTGAAGCTGAGCGAGATGATGCTCCACCTTTTTTCCCTGCGCATTAAAAAGGCTCTCTCAACCAAATTCCATGGCTTACCTACAGACCATTTGCAACGTACCAATACTGCGGCTGAAAATTTCTACCTACACATGATCGTCTAGATTTCATTTTATACCATGTGACCTGTGGGTTATATAATCATCTGGTGTGTCACTGAGGTGCATCACTAAAGTGTCGAGAGATGCAGTACGATGCTCTATAGCAGTGACGTTGAATCTTGGCACCCAGATGTTTCTGAACTACATGTCTCACGATGCTTAGTCAAATATAAGGCTTGCTCAGCATCATGGGACATATAGTTCAGAAACCTCTGGAGTGCCAAGGTGCACCGTCTGTGTTCCTTAGATTACTAGGTGTTTGAAAGATACATATATAAACATCCTACCAATTAAATGTATATTTGTGGGCTTAATTTATCAGATTGATATAGCCAGTTTAAAATAAATTTACAATAGGATGTACAGGGGCATTTTATAGTTTTTTTTATATGTCTCTTTGAAATAATACAGCTGGAAGCTTTACTCTCTCCCAAAGAGTGGTAAATTAATTTGTTTCTTTTCATGTGTTAACTTCAATATTCATAACAACTTTAATATAACTTTTATATTAAATAACACAACATTGCTCATATATTTATGTGTATTTAGATTATGACACTTGATATATATATATACCCAGGACATACTTGAAAGCGAGAGAAATCTCAATGTATCCTTCCTGGTAAAATACTTTACAAATAAATATACTGTATGTTATTACGTAAAATATTGCTTACATTGTCACCTAATAGTGAAGTCAATAATCAAGTCTACTAGTTTCAGCCATATCAGCTAAGCTACATTACAAGCTGAAGGACTCCATAATAAATCTCAAACGAAAATAGTTTTATTAGTGCACCATTCCACTGATAACCCCGACAATATTTCAACCCTCACACAAATCCTGTTTAGGCTGGCGTCAGACAAGCGTGCTATGTGCACCCGTACTGACGTGCTTACCGGCGTCCGTCGCAGCGTTGTGATGCTGCAACGGAGCCGGTCACACACTTCTGCACGCTTGTGCGCATGCGAAATGCATGTGCAACAAGCGTACGTTAACCAAGCCTCTCTGGCAAAGCACTAGGACGCGCGTTGACGGAGCTGCAAAGCGCGATTCTCCATAGGAGGATCATGCTTTGCAGGGCTGATTGTGCTCAGCGAGGTGGCCAGATGGGCGTTGAGTGGAAGGAACATCCGCTCTCACAGACGTTCCTTCTGCTCTCCAAAGACGCTCGTCTGACACTAGCCTTAGGGTTGAAACGTTTCTGGGAACTTGGATAGGTGCACAAATACATTTATTTTTTATTTAGATTAATTACAGAGCAGTGGTGCCCTGCAATTTATCTTGTACACTGTGTGGCCTTGATCTCCCTGTCTTTATTCTTATCTGCCCATACCAAAAGTTCTACTCCCATGCCTATTATATTTATTGTTCCACTTATTTCACATTGAAGCACTATTATTATAACAGCTAACCAGTTTAAAATCAATATTGTTTTCTTCCTAGAGGCTAAATCAGTGATTTTCAACCCAGGGGGTGAACTGACAACTAATGGGGCTCCCAGACAATAGGAGATCATGGAGCTCCATGTGCCATGTCCACAGAAGGTCACACCCATACAAAACCTCACCCATACAATTCACAACCCACATGTACATTGCTGTGTTAATTAATTCATTGATTCACATAATTTTCTAAATAATATTTTAACTGAGTTAAGAAAATCCATTCGGGCCCAGCAGTGAATTGGGGAATCCATTGTGCCCCCTCCAGACTTGCAGGTGGCGACCGCTCTGCTGCAGCAGCCATCACCCACTCATTGCAGCTAAGGTTACTGTGTGGCACAGAAGGTCCCTGTGGCACAAATGGGAAGCTCCGACCACTTTTCAAGTTTATAAGATACTGAATATTACTGATACACTTGTACACACTGCACATTACAGAGCTCCACAGCAATAAAACTCCCAGTATTGTGCAGTGTGTATGAGCGTATGAGTCACAGAGCTGAACGGCAATGCCGCGTGTATGACCGTATCACCATGGCCGAATTTATAACTTGGCAGTGTAGGCATGTGCCTGTGGGTGCCTGCCACAAGGGGACACCTTGATATTTGAAAAAAAAAAACAATGCCGCTGCACTAACGTAACTAATGTAACAGATTCTGCCCCTTCTGTTGATTTGATCGCAGAGTCTGTTTTTCAGTTTTTTTATTTATTTCTTTTTAGTTTGCCCCGAAATGAAAATTTGAAAAAGTAATTTTGCCATGTTTCCTTTTTTTTTGGTGGGGAGGGAGGAGTGCTCCACATTTCAGTGCTTACAGGCTCTTGAGATGAGAATTCAGCCCTGCATATCATAGAGCTCTACAGCAATAAAACTGACACAGGTCTATTCAAAGAAAGGTGAAACTCAGGAGAATGACTGGAGAAGTGAAAATTCTAGGTCAAAATAGCCAAATCAGAAAAATTCTCCAATTTATCTCACTTTCCAAATCGGCTATTTGGTCTAGATTGTGCTCTTCTCCTGCCAGTACTAGAATAGTAATGTGTGCAGTGTGTATGAACATATCACAGAGCTCCACAGCAATAAAAACAATTATATTTAACTTATATATTTATTAAACAATATATCAAAATGCAGTATTTTATTAAAATGTATTTAATTAAAATAATTCTAATATATAAATTTAAAAATATATATAATATTAATAAAATATAAAAATCTATTATTAAAATAGTTGTATATTAAAATCAATTTAAATATATTAAAATTTATATTAAAAATTGTATGAGTTTTCGTTGTAAATTTTATAAGCCCCTGCTTTTAGAACAAAAAAGATATCTTTTTAACTGTATTTAAATTTATTATTTTTATTTATTATTAATTTTATTATCTTTTTGTTTAGTCTTATCATATTTATCTTTTTACACATTATATAGTGTTTCTGATTCTGACCTTTCCAATGATACCTCAACCATCCTTGTAGCTCTTATGGATCTGGAGATACAGGGGGTCTAAAGACCCCTGCATCTCCAGTAGTTGGATTCTGCTGGGCAGGGGGAATCCCAGAAGGTGATGTCATCGTGCGCACGTGCACGATGACTCCCGCAGCATAGGGGCCATCCTGCAGAAAGGGCTGATATTAGCCCCACGTGGCTGAAGTCCTTGCTCAGTGCCAGATCAGAACCGAGCAGGGGTATAACAGGATAGGCGTGGAGCATCTTGCGCACTGGGGAGGGAAACCCCATGACGCTCCACATACGTCCTGGACTGCAGGGTGCAAGGCCAATCAAGACTGGGCTAAGGAGCAAAAAAATGTTAAGGCAAACTAGCAGCATTTTAACCTCCCTGGCGATCTAATTTTTTCAAAATGTTGTGTCTAAAAGCTTCTCAATTTTTTTGAAAGGATATGTGTTGTTTTATATAGTAAGCCTGTAATAATTAGGAATAACTCACTGAAATCCGTGCAAACAAGAGTCTAGTAAACACATTGAGTCTGATAATGTTTGAAACACGACATAATAATTTATTATCCCAAAAATAATTATCCAAAATATTGCTAATAAATTATATTCAATAATATAATCAAACCAAAAACACTGAAATCTTTCAGAAAACAAGTGTGCAATATTAGTCACTGCATATTGCCTCCGCAAACATCCTTGGTATGATATATTATTTCAATTATGTACACTCTTATTTATACAGCAACATTCATAATGCATACAGTGTATCAATAATTATATTTTCATATAAGAGATCTTCAAACCATATATACAGTACATTTCAGTCTTAGAATGTGTATGTATGGTCTGTTTCTGATCCGTTAGTACCACCTAGTGGCCGTGCATGAGAAGGTCATGCTGCTGGGGATTTTACATTGGAATGTTTTTTTTTTTTACAGTTTGCTGCCTGGTCCCGCCTCCCTGCATCATGTGACTCGCAGGGAGCATTACGAGGAAGCAAGTCGCCGCGATCACACTGCGGGGGACAGCGAGGAAGCACAGGATGAGGGGAGTATGCAGCCCGAGTGTGGCTCGGGGTTACCGTTCGCGGTAGCAAAATTTAACCCCGAGTCACACTCGGGAATACTGCCAGGGAGGTTAAGGGTTTATTGTAAGATTGATTTAAAACTCTAGTATTAGTATGTTAAGATCTTGTTTGAAGTTCTATTCACTAATACATGTCCCCTTTCGTGTCATTGCTCCATTGCACCTTATTTTATCTTGTTAATCATACACTGCATTGCAGCACATCTGATGACTGTTCATGGTTTGTGGCTGAAAATCAATGGGATTAATCATAGTCACTGACTAGATAAGGTCTAGGTTACAAAGAAAACTGTGTGTATAGGTTCCCTTTTTAAAGGTAAATAAAGAAACCATTGGTTCTTTGGTGCTAATATAATAATCACGGGAACACCAGCAATCATATTGTTTGTTCGGCAATAGTTTAGTCAGAGCTAGGGCTGTCAAACTCTGGTCCCGAGATGTTTATTAATTACAACTCCCATGAGTTCCCCCATCTATTATGGTCCAAGAATTCTGGGAATTGTAGGCAATCAAAATCTGTGGACCTAGAGTTTGGTTTCCCTAATACAGGCCTTTGGCAGCGCCAACCTTGGACAGACTCAGGCATCATAGTTTCATAGAATGAATACAAAACTACAAGTATTGTTTTCTTTTTTTTTTTTTTTTTTTACTCTGACCTGTAGTGCAGATTATAGCTGCAAGGTCTGGAACAGCTACACTTTGCAAAACATTATCATATTTTACAATGCAAGTGGTCTGACTACTTATCTAAATGATGCAAATTTCAATCACAATTCCTAATTGTATGCTTAAAAATGTGTATTTGTCTGTTTCTTGTCATGACAATTAGAAAATAGTTCAGGTGATACCCAAGACCTTTTTTCGTTATTAAGCGGCAAATTTAAATAAGTTGTACCTTTGTAATAACAACTTTTTGTTGGGATCTCCAAAAACGAATAATTCTCTCACAGAGGTATAGAACCATAGGGGCAATCACCCATAACCATGTCTGTAAAATAAATAGATAAGCGATTAAAGTAATATATTCTTCAATCAAAAAATAACATATCGACCATACAATACAAAAGCAAAAGCCATCCGTTCTGTTTACATTAATTCAGTATGTCTTCAATACCTTCCTCAGTAAACATGAATGAAAGCGCTAGAGATGCATCTTCTTAATATATAAATTCCTTATTTAAATGGTTTACTCTGACAGAACAATTCTTGGTCTACAAACTTCAAGTAGTTTATATAATGTGGGTGGAAGAGTTTATAAATAATGGAAAAAACCTGATCTAAAATGTTATGCTAAGGGTGAACAAAAACAAGGGGCTCTATTCCAAGGTTGTTGTAAACTTAACATCTCCATAGAATATAATGGATCTGGTATGTATAAAACCGCTCTGGTAATGTTAACACCATCCTTGGAATAGGGCCCAAAATTTGTGAGGTTCCTGCAAACAGGCAACAACACAAGTGTTCTGTCCTATGGTGGGTCCCTGCTCAGGTCTCACAAGGTTTTAGCTCCATGATGCCATTACAGATAAGCAAATCAGCAATCACCCTAAGCAAATCAGACTGCTATCACCCAGAAAGGGTGGCCAGAGCTGAAATGCCAAGGAAGTCATCACTGCATGTGAGATAAAACACCCCGATGATTGTTTCAGTCTTTTAACCACTTGGCTGCTATGGACGCGCTCAGCGCGTCCAGCCAAGTGGTTCTCCTGTGCTACGGACGCGCTCAGCGCGTCCGAGCACAGGAGGCAGCAATCCGCCGGATTCCGGCGGATTGCTGCGCCCCCCCGGTGCGGGCTGACATCTTGGATGTCAGCCCAGCACTCGGGAGCCCGGCGGGGACATTAGATGTCATCGCGGCTACGCGATGACATCTAATTCAGGCGCCCCCCCGCATGTGCTGAGGAGGCGCCTGAAAGGGAGGGGGGGAGGTCCTTCGGACCTCTCTCCCTCCCGATCGCCGGGGAGCAGGGGGTTAAGACAGGCACCGCTTGGAAGGGCACAGCCTGCCCTTCCAAACGGTGGCTCTCATTAACCCCTGGGGAGCCGGATCATGAATCGGCGCTGAAAAGCGCCGGTTCGTGATCCTTTCCCGGAGCTGGCCGACATCTTGGATGTCGGCCAAGCCTCCGGGAACTCCCCCTGAGGACTGGCGTCATCGTGCTATGCACGATGACGCCAGTCCTGGAGTTAACCCCAGCTGCCACCAACGGTGGAGATAGGGGATTCCAATGAACCCCCTATCTCCCGATCCGTGGCAGCTAGGGGTTAAAGTTTGGTATTGTTGGATCGGCCAGAGCATGGCCGTTACAACGATACCAAACACCACTGTGAAAAAAGTTTTTTTAAAAAAAAAATTTCAAATAAAAAAATATTTAAAAACAAATATATAAAAAAAAAAATAAACAAGTTTTTTTTTTTTTTTTGGTTTGTTAATGCAGCAATATTGTTCCCATTTCAATTATAATGTGAACAATGATGCTGCACTAACGATTTTTGTATGCGGTGCGTTTGTTAAAAATCGCGTAATTTCCCCCCAAAAAAAATGTAACGAGACCCCATCTCTAATTTTTTTAACAAGCGCACCCCATACAAAATATAACCGCAATTGCTCGCATGTTAAAATGTGAAAAAAATACACTTTATACGTTGTAAATTATTGAAAATTCATATTTTATTGCATTTTTTGTTATAATATACAGACAGGTCATGACGTATACATATAATAATGACATATTATTAATCTGCCGAGTCTGACGGAAAGAACGATATATAATATGTCTGGGTCATATACTAAAATAAGCCTTCAAAACGCATTTAAACATGATGAGCAAAACCGCTAAATATGACCTCAGCACAGAGGCGTGAAACGCCTCAGCAGCGAAAGGGTTAACCCTTTCACTGCTGAGGCATTTCACCACTGTGTGCTGAGCTCATTTTTACCGCTTTCGCTCATCATGTTTAAAACGCGATTTGAAGCCACATTTTATTATACGACCCAGACATACAGTGGGGCAAAAAGTATTTAGTCAGCCACCAATTGTGCAGGTTCTCCCACTTAAAAAGATGAGAGAGGCCTCTAATTGTCATCATAGGTACACTTCAACTATGAGAGACAAAATGAGAAAAAAAAATCCAGAAAATCACATTGTCTGATTTTTAAAGAATTTATTTGCAAATTATGGTGGAAAATTAAGTATTTGGTCAATATCAAAAGTCCATCTCAATACTTTGTTATATATCCTTTGTTGGCAATGACAGAGGTCAAACGTTTTCTGTAAGTCTTCACAAGGTTTTCACACACTGTTGCAGGTATTTTTGCCCATTCCTCCATGTAGATCTCCTCCTCTAGAGCAGTGATGTTTTGGGGCTGTCGCTGGGCAACAAGGACCTTCAACTCCCTCCAAAGGTTTTCTATTGGGTTGAGATCTGGAGACTGGCTAGGCCACTCCAGGACCTTGATATGCTTCTTATGAAGCCACTCCTTCGTTGCCTGGGCGTTGTGTTTGGGATCATTGTCCTGCTGAAAGACCCAGCCACATTTCATCTTCAATGCCATTGCTGATGGAAGGAGGTTTTCACTCTATCAGGGTTTTTCAAACAGAATCGAAAAGTCACCGCATGTTCAGTGACTTTTCATTCTCTGCAATTCGGGCCGATTCGGCAATCCCATTTCGGCGACCCTGCGGTGTATTCAGCAAGCACCACAGGGCCATCGAAGCGCAGGGAAAAGCTGCCGCAAACCCAACGAAAAGTCACCGCAAAAACCCGGCGAATGCACACCGAAACTCGCAAAAACATCTGGATTAACCCGCCGAAGACGCTGGAAAAACCTGAGCAGGAGCTGATCACACGCTGGAAAAAGCCGAGACCGCAGACGAGTGAAGTGAATAAATTAGGAAAACAGTTTGCATGAATGTTTGAAAAGTGGAACACTGTTTGCAAAGAAACTACTGAGCGAAAATGTCTGGAATTTACATATGAGGTCCAGGGAATGATAATAAAAGGGCTGTTACAGAAAAAATAAGTAAACTTAAAAAGAAAAAAAAATCTGACTTTTTTTTTAAAAAATCCAGAAAAATGCTTAAAATTTCCTAAAAGATCCATAAATAAAGAGACTCTTTACTGCAGAATTTTATAATGAACGGTTTATTAGATATTGAATTAAAATGGGAATATTTTTAACATTGAAGCCTATGGGAGTCTCCTGAATAAACCTGTCAAATTAAACCACCGAATGGCAGGGCATTAGGGGAACCTTTCACTGCTGGTTTGTGTTCTCTGAATAGCCGGAGCCAGTAGTGTATTTAGGTTTTGTGCTGCCCTAGGCCTGACTAAACTCGTGCACCCCCTAATTTAAATTTGACGCACCCCTTCCTGTCAAGGGCACACCTCTTCCTGGTTAATCCCCACCCTTCCTCTTTAAGCTCCACCTTTTCCTCTTAGAGCTCCGCCTTTTCCTCTCTTTATAATAAAAGTGTATATATTTTGTATACCATTTCAAATGTATCTATTGAGATAAAGAAAATTATGAAATGTTTAAATTCAAGCATTTTTAGCATTGATTCCCTTCCCGGTGGGTGTTCAGTCCAGAATAGAGTCTGTGTTAACGAAAGGGCGGGCAGCTGCGCGCGTGCGTTTCACGTGGTTCAGCCAGTCATGTGGTACTGAGACTCAGAAATGGCAGTGAAATGCCCTGATGTTCGGTGGTTTCAATCAGCAGGTTTATTCAGGCGAACCCCATAGGTTTCAATGTTAAAAATATTCCCGTTTTTATGCAATATCTAATAAATCATTTATTATTTTAATCTGCAGTAAAAGTCTTTACTTATTGATTTTTTTAGTACCTTTTAGTCATTTTTCAGATTTTTTTGGGCAAAATCCCCCCCTTTTTTAATAGCAGTTTTTCTTTTTTCTGTAACAGAACTTTTTATTATCAATCATAGGATCTTATATGTAAATTCCAGACATTTTCGTTCAGTAGTTCTTTTGAAAACAGCAAGCCACGGGTTTGCGGTGGCAGCATTCAGCGGCCGACTCCATGCACTTTGGGGACCCTGCAGTGAATTCACCATTCACCATTCACTGCAGGGTGGGGAAGTTTTATTCTCCTAAGTGCAGGGAACTACGAAACACCAAAAAGTTGGTGTCATTTCGGTGCTCTGTGAGTAACCCACTTAGTGGCGAGGTTTTTTGCTGCGCCCTGGAAAGTGAAATTGAAAGTGTAAATTAGTGAAATCTCAATGTATCCTTCCTGGTAAAATACTTTGCAAAATTAAAAAAAAAAAATATATATATTTTTTTTTTTAGGGGTGGGGCCACCCAGTGCGGGCCGCCGCCCCCTGGAAAGTGCCGCCCTAGGCCTGGGCCTAGTCGGCCTAGGCCAAAATACACCAGTGGCCGGAGCAGTGCTTTTTCATGTGGATTTCACTGCTCTCGAACAGGCACCGAACAGGCACCGAATGTGCAGGCAATTCGCCAGGATTTGTCAAATTGCCTGCTCTCTGGATAGCTGAATGGCCAAGAAAGGTAACCGAACACTGATTTTCAGCGTTTGGTTACCTTTCTTCAGCCATCCGGATCTCTTTGAATAACCCTGAAAATCTCACGATACGTGGCCCCATTCATTCTTCCCTTTACACGGATCAGTCATCCAGGTCCCTTTGCAGAAAAACAGCCCCAAAGCATGATGTTTCCGCCACCATGCTTCACAGTAGGTATGGTGTTCTTTGGATGCAACTCAGCATTCTCTCTCCTCCAAACACGACGAGTTGAGTTTTTACCTAAAAAGGTCTACTTTGGTTTCATCTGATCATATGACATTCTCCAAATCCTTTTCTGGATCATCCAAATGCTCTCTAGCAAACTTCAGACGGGCCCGGACATGTACTGGCTTAAGCAGGGGGACACGTCTGGCACTGCAGGATTTCAGTCCCTGCGGCGTAGTGTGTTACTGATGGTAGCCTTTGTTACTTTGGTCCCAGCTTTGGTCCCACGGGGTGAGATCTTGCGTGGAGCCCCAGATCGATGGAGATTATCAGTGGACGTGGATGTCTTCCTTTTTCTAATGATTGCTCCCACAGTTGATTTCTTCACACCAAGCTGCTTGCCTATTGCAGATTCAGTCTTCCCAGCCTGGTGCAGGTCTACAATTTTGTTTCTGGTGTCCTTCGACAGCTCTTTGGTCTTGACCATAGTGGAGTTTGGAGTGTGTCTGTTTGAGGTTGTGGACAGGTGTCTTTTATACTGATAACAAGTTCAAACAGGTGCCATTCATACAGGTAACGAGTGGAGGACAGAGGAGCCTCTTAAAGAAGACGTTACAGGTCTGTGAAAGCCAGAAATCTTGCTTGTTTGTACTGTACTGTAGGTGACCAAATACTTATTTTCCACCATAATTTGCAAATAAATTCTTTAAAAATCAGACAATGTGATTTTCTGGATTTTTCCTTTTTCTCATTTTGTCTCTCATAGTTGAAGTGTACCTATGATGACAATTAGAGGCCTCTCTCGTCTTTTTAAGTGGGAGAACCTGCACAATTGGTGGCTGACTAAATACTTTTTTGCCCCACTGTATTATATATCGTTCTTTCTGGCAGACTCGGCAGATTCATAATATATAATTTTTATATGTATACGTCATGTCCTGCCTGTATATTATAACAACAAATGCAATAAAATTAGATTTTTTAATCATCTGCAGTGTGTAAAGTGGTTTTTTTCACCTTTTATCACATGAACATTTGCGGTTATATTTTCTATGGGGTGCGCTTATAGAAAAATTAGAAATGGGGACTTATCACATTTTTTGGGGGGAATTACGTGATTTTTAGCAAACGCACCCCATAGAAAAAAATCATTAGTGCAGCATCATTGTTCACATTATAATTGAAATGTGAAAAATATTGTTGCATTAATAAATACAACACACAAAAAAAATACATGTTTTTATTTTTTTATTATTATTTTGTTTTTATTATTTATTATTATTTTGATTTTTATTTTGTTTTATTTTTATTTTACTTTATACTTGGTCATGTTGGATACGGTTCTGGAGATATCAGGGTTCAAACAAACCCCCTATCTCCACCAGGCCTAGGGGTTCCCCGGCTATCTGACGTCATCACGCTATGCGCATGGCCGATGACGTCATTTACGTCGGGAAGAGCTTGACTTCAGCATCTGAGGACGCTGAAGTCAGAACGCCGTGGGACCCCGGTCAGAGAGGTGAGTATCTCCGCTGGGGGTCCTGCAAAGCTGATGACGTGTGGGACACGTCCTCATCATACAGCGGGAGTAACTGAGGACGTGTCCCACACGTCCTCAGCAGTGATGGGGTTAAGGCCTCATCAGGAGGATATAGCTGAAATCTCTCGTGGTATCTCTAGCTTTGGGTCCACGCCTGGAATACTCCATACAATATTAGTGAAACTTTGATTTTGGTGTTTTTTTTTTTAAAATTACAGCTTAATAAATCCTGCATGGTAAAATAAGCAATTAGCAATTGAACTATGAATTATTATCTGCCCACGAGGAGCTAAGCCTATCGATTCAGCAGCCAGACTATAGTCCTGTGCTCCACATATTCCTAGATCACAGCAGATGGAGGGGGTCTCTGTGCTTTGTGTAGTACTAAGAATAAGGGGGTGGGTATTAGCATCAGGTTACAGAGAGATAAAAGAGCTCAAATGATAAATAGAAGTTAAGCATCAGCTGTACTTAGTTCAAAGGCAAAAAATGATTTGGCATTCCTTTCCAAGGCTTTATGGAAAATAGTTACAGTGGTAGTTCATAGAATATTTTTAGGGTACAATTAAGTATTATTTTATTATCTTTATATAAGTTTATTAACAGGAAATCCTGTTTCTGGTGATATTAATGGATACTCCATTGTTAATGAAAAAATATGTCTCCATTTCACTCATACCATAGGCTCGTTTCCTGCAAATTGTGGCGTTGGGCATTTTTCATTGCTGGGACCCCATTCAGTAAAGTTATCTTTACATGTTTCTGGCACGTGGGCTTTCAGACTTTTCTCTGTCTGACCTCGTACAATTTTCCTGAAACACATAGAAGCAAACATGTAAACTCACAAGAAAAAATACTTACAAGCAAAGCAGATTAATAGACCTCTAGAACTAATATGAAATGGAAGAATATTTACACAATTTATTTTGTATACAAGTAGAAATGCTGCGAAGAAAGACAGGTTTTCTAAGTTGAAAGTGCAATTTAGATGTGCTTTAATATATTACTGCTGAAGAAAGCCGCATCCCAGCATTATAGAAAAGGTAAAAATTGCGACATTGTTGTGGGTTAGGAATGGCATTATTTGGGGATATGTTAAGCAAAGGTGAAAATGGGGCTACTAGCATAAAGAGTTTCAAGACTTACGGTCCCATATTCTCCTGATTAAATGCAGCTGTGCAGTCTATAAGCTCATAACCATTACCTTATAAAGTGACATATTAACCCAATGGAAGTGGATTTCCTGCAGTGTTAATTAATATATCTGAAGCAAGAAAAAAATACTTCTATTATATATTCATATTATTCTGTTTCTCCTTATAGCCTAATTTTTAATTGTATAATAAATATAATTACAGATTTAAGTTCCCATGGGAACCAGGTCCTCTAATACTACTCTGTCATCGTTTGTTAGGTGCTGTTGAATTAATTTATATCAGACCCCTGTTCACTTGCCTTATACAGAGCTGCAGAATCTGTTGACACTATATATAAATAAAGAATAATTGTCATGGTAATAATAATACAGGTGTGGAACAGGGTTTAATAGTTTGGAATAGAGCCAGATGAGGTATTTGTTTGTACTTTGGCTTCTGAGGCCGAAGCAAACCCATCGATCCCTCGTTTATAGGGTGTGTATATGGATGTGACATTGGGGATATCTGTGTGAGTGTGTATGGATTGCAGTTTGTGGTGTTAAGCATCTTTGGGTATAGAGACATAAGGTTAGGTTATGAGTCTTCCAGGGTTTGTGCTGTAATTCCCAGCAATAAATATAATTTTATTAATACCCATAAAAAATTGAAACATACATAAAATATAGTTGGTATGTTACGCCTGTCTCTGACATAGCAGTCTGTCTGGATCCTATTAGGTCATAAATAGGAAGAGATGTCTTCGGGTTTACACTCAAGCATTGGTCCGTCTCAGTGATTCTTTTTTGTTGTAAACATTGCTATTCACACAAACAATGTAATCAGTAACATTTGAAAGATACATACCCAACTCCATGGATGACAAGACCAATGAAGAAGACTATAAAGAGGTGATGTGTATACCAAAAGACCTCAAAATATGACCTGCGAATTGTTTTTGTAGATGAGGTGATTATCAGAATCAAGGCCAATGTTATCACCACTCCAGTGAGTCCAGCCAAAAAAGTGAAAGCCACATTAATCCCACCAATGGGGTTCTGTAAATAGATGTACATACTGTTATGTCTATGTAAATTAAGCATAGCATTGTACCATAATACAGGGCTCAAAATTTCAAGTCCCAAGCTACTAACCAGGCTATAAGAGTTACTCGCCACCAGTTTCTCCACCTAACCCCTCCCCAGCCCTTAACTCTGCCCCTAAACACACACCCTTAAATTATCTTATGAAATTACACTGTTAAAGGTTTTATTTAGAATCAAGTTATAAACATTAATACCCAGATGTCAGACCCCAGATACATGAATACCCAGTCATCAGAGCCCAGTGTGAGCAGAGTGAGGCGGCAGGGAAGCTCCTCTCCACCCCACTGTCAGTGACAGAGACGAGCTAGGTCAGGTTAGGCAGCCGATCTCTGCCACAGTGCAGCCAGAGGAAGTGAGGGCTGCACGGTGGCACTACCAGAATACACAGCACAAAATAATTAATTGTGCTTCCTGCGTCTGCATTTCCACTCGCCCTCACTTAATTTCCACTCTCCAAATGCGAGTAGGCGAGTGGAAATTTTGAGCCCTGCCATAATAAATCTGTACAAACACAATCTGTAATTCTAAATTCATTGTTGTTATTTGTGCCAACTGATTAAACAGTACATAATACAATAAGTGGGTCAGTAGGTGATTTATTCTTTGAGTTATTTTTATTTTAGTATTTATATTTCTTCATGATCAATAAAAGGTTATCCGGAAAATAAATAACTCTGTTAAACTCTTTACAATCTACTCAAATTATTTTCTCTTTTTAAATGTACAAATGACAGGGATAGATATATATTTAGGATCTTAATAATGAGAGTTAATGCCCACATAAAGTATAATAATTCTTAAAGTACCTGTTTTGAACTGTTGAAACATTCTCAATATGTAGATAAAATTATTTGCTGATGAACATTTTGTAGGTGCTCATCACCATACATGATACTAATATCATGTATAGTGATGAGCACCTACACTACGACGTGTTCATAGCTCAACAAGTGTTAAGGAGTGCCACAAAATTTGTCTAGCAAGATATTTATGTCTTTGCAGCTTCCTAACACTGCTTCCCAGACTGGAACAGGGTCAACACTTCCTATCATCCAATAAGAATTTGCGCTTCCTCTAATATGCTGATGACAGATCCATAATTAAGGGGCCACAAGGACAATGCAACCCTGGCACTGCATCATATCATTTACATGTCTCAAAGTAATGTAAACATGGATTCTGACTAAGCTGCTCTATTTGGCATCAACATTTCTGGCTGTATTGTCTAGATAAAATAGAATCTATAATTTAGTGATGAGCAACGACTAGATATAGGAATAGAGCAATAGTATCTCTTTGTCCCTTTAAAAAACACACTTTAAGTGAAGATAGAAGTAAAATATGCACGTTACACAAATTTCACACATGGGGCTCAAATTAATTCTGCTCAATCACCAAAATTTGCTCCTCTTTCGACCACAACTCTACTACATTTCTATTCAGCAAATTACGGGGATACTGGCATTTCGATTCCCATTAAAAATTTGTCTCAATTATCAGCACTCACGCCTATACTTTTCTAATCGATATTTTGGCTTTAGAAATTCTATTCAAATTTATAAATTTATAGTTGATAAATGATTAACAGGGAAAATCGCATTGAAACCCTCAATTTTAATATTATTGTTGATTAAGCTTTAAAAAACCTAAACCTCAAAATAACACTACTCCTATCCTTAACCCTAAAGGCAACCCTAGCCATAAAAGTCCTGGACACCAGCAGTTTATTTTAGGGTTAGGGTTAAGGTTACTAACAGGGACTAATTAGAGACAATTTTGGACAGAACATACATTTTTGGAGGGCTTATTAGCAGCCTGATTTTTATCAAAAAGGTGCAGTTTTTCGGAATTTTTCTCAGGCTGAATCCATTCAATTGAATCAGTTGATATTATTAAAAAAAGGTTAATAATTTTCAGAAAAAATGGCAATCTAATTAAATCGAGTCTATGGTTTGAGCTTCATTACAGGTTCTATTTAAAATATAATGAACTTGTATTACGCAAAGCTCTTTCATTGAAGAACGATTTGATCAGTGTCATGCAAGGAATTCTGTCATATGAATAGTGTGAGCATCTTCTCCAACCAAAAATGTGTAGATACGTTTTGCTTACCGGTACTTTGGATCGTACAAAGTTGACATACGTCTCGTTTTCTCTGTCACCAAGATCTGAGAGTACCGCCTGAATCGTTCCATTTATTGCTCCTACTCGTGCATTCACCAGAATTTCCACATTAAACAAATGAGCGATAGTATGGATAGCTAAGATAACATAAAAAGGTTAGTATATGACCTATGTAAAAAGTAGATATGTAAATATTTTCCTTGTATATAAAAGAGTGAGAGAGAACATGACTAGCTTATTTCAATGAATAAGTGGACAAATGTACAACATTTATATCTCTAATGTGTCTACAAATCATTATGCAAATTTGGCGTCTTTCACCTACAGAGAAATAAAGGTCTTTTCCAATTATACGTTTAAATGATTTACATTTGTATGTGAGTTCTGGCTGATTGCTGCTCTCTGGTCGTGTGTATATAGTGTAATATATAACATAGAAATATATTTTTGAGGCTATATCCTGATTGCTGCTAAAAAACAGCCATTTAGTATGACATGGCATTGGTTTAAGGGTTTTGTGTAATAACAGACCCAGGATGCAAAAAAGTGAGACAGATGTCATTTGCATGTCTTACCCAGAGTTCCTTGCTGCATATGGGGAATGTAGCACAGGAGCTCTGGGATGCAATTCTTTGAATTGCTGTGATGTGCAGGTGGATTCTGCAATGATAATATATATGTATATATATATGATTTGCCTACGGGTCCCAAGCATCCACTGGTCATCATGCCTAGCTCCTAGCCGATGAGGGTCCAACAAACCCGAAACAGCGCTGTTCTAGGAGTGGCTTTGACCAGTTGCATAACCTTATCTCTGCTAGAAAGCCACAGTGTGGCATAGCATTGATTTTAGGGATCTGTGTAATAACAGGCTCAGGATGCAGAAAAGTGAGACAGAGGTCATTTGCATATCCTACCCAGAGTTCCTTGCTGCATATGGGGAATGTGGCATAGGAGCTCTGGGATGCAATTCACGAATTGCTGTGATGTGCAGGTGGCTTCTGCAAAAATAAACACACTATATATATATAAATATATATACCAGGTAGTAATCCAGCAGTCACGGGTTCCCGGTTTCATGCCCGGTGCAATGCCAAGCTTTATGTAAAGTCCAAAATACCTGCGGCACTCTGGGGGCCACATTACAATCTATGTGCTTACATTAACACTCACCTGCGTGAGCATTAACGTTAGCCACGGTGGCTACCGCATATTACAATCCAAACGCAAACGGTTTAAGTAACCCGTTTCCGTTTAGTACCTTGCGCATTTCAGCGCAAGGTTACTGTACTTTGCGCTCCCTAAATTTAACATGGGGAGCACAAAGTGTTAATCAGCGTTAGGATTACAATCTACTAGCTCTGATTAATGTCGGGCCGCAGGTAACAGAAAGTTAACCACAGCCAGGACTTGGTGTTAAAGGATTCCGCTTCTGCAGAATGCATTAACACCATCAAAACAAATTAAAAAAGCAATCAGATACTCACCTCCTGTCCCGCGGCTCCGTCCGTCTCCTCCGTCCGGCGCGAGCAGGGAGAGACTGGGGGAGAAAGTTCCTCAGTCTCCCCCTGCATATCACTACGCCGACCGTCCGGATTTCGCAAGGCGACATCCGGCAGGTCATGTGACTGCCAGTGTCTGGCTCAATGGTGTCCTATGGACTCCATTGAGTGGATGCTCGCAGCAGCGCTCAGCGCTGCCGCGACGATCCCGGGGTGTAGCGAGCGGTAACAATGCAGGCAGC
The DNA here is from genome assembly GCA_009667805.1 of Leptobrachium leishanense. Taxonomy (NCBI): domain Eukaryota; kingdom Metazoa; phylum Chordata; class Amphibia; order Anura; family Megophryidae; genus Leptobrachium; species Leptobrachium leishanense. The sequence goes on along the minus strand of CM019064.1, from coordinate 279,745,242 downwards.
TTTTTAAGTGTCTGCATTGTAATCCCACGTTAAAACGGGGCGGTTGGGGGAAAACTGCAGGCGCAGTTTTTTCTCCCTAGCGCCCCCGTTTTAACGTCAGGAATGTAATTTAGCCCTGGGTCTTTTTCAAAAATAGCAAAACTTTATTGTTTAAAAGGTCAATGTTTCAACCTGCTCATCGTGAGCTTCTTCAGGACAATTTATATCTATATATAAATTGTTTTGTATTTAGGAGTAGCATGTGACCTGCACAGTTGTAATGGCCACTCACCTGTATGTAACGCAATCATCCATGCCACCAGTTTATGAAAAGTAAGGTTTCTGTCCAACTGCCTCCTAATGCTTCTCCCACAACACTGTAAGAAGAATAAAAAGACAAAATCTAGCTTTCTAACCAAAAGTATAAATTCACCTACTGTTTCAAAGATATTTTTTCAGATCCTCTCACTACAGGACAGCTTGCTGCATACATACTGCTTACGAGCACTTCCTTTTACTTCTTTGTTTAGCAGATTTTCAAGGTATTTGGTTATCTTTTTCAATAGATTTAGTAATCTGATGCGAGTTGATAGCAAATTTAAATTACAACGATGTTGTTAACAATATATCTGGTTTGTTGCACACTGATTGCCAACTGTGCACTGGTATAGCTAGGCAGGCAACTTGAATATTACATGACTAATATCTCAAACCATTTTAGGGTGGAGGCTTTTTATCTCACTTTTTGTCCTCCACCACAACTGTTGTAAGTAAAATTTTATCCGCCGTACTTAAAATATGTAATGAGAAGCTATAGTGCTGTTGACTATAGTGCCCAGAGGAGTTCATTGACTAATATTTCAAGATATTTTGTGCCCAGCCTATGAAAATTATTTATATTCAGTATAAGCATGAGGACAAAGGTCATAGTAAAAAGTAATAATGAAATAAAATGGAAACTACAATGTCTTCTATTCGCATTCTGAGCCCTCAAAAAGATTTGTTTTCTCTAGTCTACAGATGTTACATACAAATGCCCAACATTTTTATGGTAAACTGTTCTGTTCTAAGACGAAATCTTCAAAACAAAATTATGCATTTCTTACGACGTATTTACAAATAAAAAAACTTAAAGGTACTAGCACCAAATAATGAAAGGCACTGTTCCCTAGTTAACACCAACATTAGCGTCTAGATTTGTAAGCATTACCACCAGGATGAGTGTGTATAACCCCATACTGACCAGGCTATATTACCATTGTCTGTCCGACAGTACCCGCTGCTGTTTTTACGTTTCTGCGCTGTTTGTGTTTAGGTTTAATTTTCCTCTTACTTGTTTATGGAACCCATACATATTATATAACGTTTTTCTCGACATTAAATGGACTTTTTAAAGATATCATTGTTTTCATCATAAGGTATAATAAACTAAAAAAAAATATGAAATATGATGAAAAATAGAATAAACACACTTTTTCGAACTCTAATCTCCAAAACCTACGACCCCGCTTTTGCAAGATAATATAAATATTCTATACCAAACATAAAGGCAACAGAATTTATGCCCCATTGGTTTCTTCTTTCACAAAAACACTTGTTTACTTCTTTCTCATATATGGTTTTCTGAAGCTTCAGTTGCCGAATTGATCTTTCTTGAGCACGACAGGAATTCTAGGTTATAATGTTCTTATCCATGCTCTCCAGAGCCATACAAACTAATTATCCATGTAGAGAAATTCAATTGCCTCAAATATAAGCCACTCTAGTCTACGCAAGTACCTTCAAACCATCGTGAGCTTCATTGTGGTCATGGTCAAAATAAATGGGTTTTACTGTCTGACAGGCATATCTCCCAAATTTGTCTTATTTGTCCACAGAATTGTATGTATTCAGCACACTGTGCAGATAAAGTAAATGTTAATGATGGTTAAATAAAAAAGGGATGAAAGACTTGGCAGCCTGCCTAAAATATATGATTTAAAATATATGTTATATAATTGACTGAAAATGTCAGCCAAGTAGGGATATGATATAGTTAGACATATCTGTGGATGGATCTTGGATATGTTTTCATATATACTTTGGGTCACACATATTCTATCTTACTTTAGAATTCGCTCTTACGTGTAAACAAACTATATTGTTGCACAATTACACATTTGTATCACTGGGAAAAAGAAACGCACGCTCGCTAATGTGTAATCACGTTAAATTGTCATCTCTGAGGCCAAGGCAAGGTCCTGATAACATTGCTCTTGCCAATCAGGCTCCCATTAAGTCTGTGTACTAGTACTTATCAACTGTCATAGAATATCAGTGAGGTACCTCTGCCAGATCTGTTTACTGTTTTTGCTCCTTTGGTCACATAAAAATAAGCAGGTCACTGATGGAGGTGGACAGAATCAAGAGATGACGTGAAACCTGCTCAGAATGAGAATGAATTCTAGGTTTCAAAGATATCTTTGTGTCTAGAGCAATGATTTGGAAATTACAGAAGTGTTTTTCAAGTTGATGTGTAAATGTCTGCAATGTATACTTCCCTTCAGTGTTTGGAAATAATAACGGATTCTGTAATCTGTTTTCCTGACTTAGGAAAGACACTCTTGACATTTCCTTACCGCACTGGATCCTCGCAGAAAGGACAGCAGGTTTCGACACACAGGCAGAAGAATGAGCATGCAGTTGAAATTCAAGCAGGCAGCCGGTGCTCTCGCCAATGCCAGGAATGACTGTATAAAGAAGTTAGTATGGTTTAGAAAACAAACAAAACAAATAAAACATTAACAGACAATGAGCAAAATGTATGTTCAAAATTTTTTGTAAAAGATGACAAATGTTAGAGCCAGAATGGAAAATATAGGCAGATGGGAGAAGTCGCTCACCACATTGTTCTGAAAGGAGTACTGTAATAACATTTTATAATATAGTTGACTCATGTTTAGCTCTAAGGGGGTTATTCAGAGAGCAACGAAATGTCACAGACATGTCGGTGCTCTCTCGTTCCCCGCACTTCCTGGAATCCAAGTTCCCCATCCTGCTGAGTTCACTGCAGGGTCCCTGAAAAGCAGGGTATCGGCCACAGAATGCCACCGCAAACTCTTCGCCTGCCGCCAACCTGCCGGGCATCCACCGCGACCTGCCGGAGGGCCACCGAACACAGCGCAGAATAGCTACAGAAGAAAGCCGACAAGCTGCCGGATGGATAAAAAGAAAAAGGGTTGAAAGTGTCAAAATTTAAACGCTGTTTGCAAAAAACCTACTGAACAAAAATGTCTGAAGTTAACATACAAGGTCCTATGAATGATACAGAAAAAAAAATCCGCTGTTAAAAAAATAGAAAACAGATTCCCGAAAAAATCCCTAAAAGATCTTTTTACTGCAGATTAAAATAATAAACAGTTTATTAGATATTGAGTTAAAACAAGATTTAATCCTAGATTGTGAGTTCCTACGGGAATAGGGCCTCATCTCCTCCTGTACTGTTTGTCAAATGTTGTTTAATGTATTGTAACCCTGTCTATACCGTGCCTATTGTACAGCGCTGTGGAATATGCTGGCGCTTTATAAATAAAGAATAATAATAATAAAAACAGGAATATTTTTAACATTGAAGTCTACAGGGTTCGTCTGAATAAACCTGAATGAAACCACCGAACATCAGGGCATTTCGGCAACTTTTCTCTGCTGTTTGGCGTTCTCTGAATAGATTAACCATTGCTTCTTTATGGGGGATATCACTGCCATCGAACAGGCACCGTACTTTTTTTTGAGAAAGGATTTTGCCAGGAATGATACATTGAGATTTCTCTCGTTTTCAAGTATGTCCTGGGTGGCGAGCATGTACCGTTATGTGTCTTGCCCAAGGACACTTACTGGAGAGGTGCTCTTGATGGGATCGAACCTGTGTCTCCACAGTCTATCTCCACGGTTATAGAGCAGTGACGTTACCTCTAGTCCACCCAGCTGTGAATAGTCGAATGGCCCCGAAATGGCACTGTATGGGGAAATGCCCTGTTCGGTGCCATTTTGGGGCCAGATTGGCTCTTTGTGAATAACCCTGTAAGAAAACAAGTTCCACCCGGTGTGTGACTGAAACAACTTTTTAGCTTAGTATAATGAATGTATGACTCCTCCTGCATACGCAACCATATACCAACAGGCATACACTATATGGAAGTGTATGCATAATGGTATATGGCTGTGTATGCAGGAGGGTATATGTGTGAGTATGAATGAGAGGTCTATGAGTATTTATGATAGTGGGTGTATGGTTGTGTATGCATGTGGGTACAAAGGTGTCTTTATATGTATGCTGAACCTATTTGGATGGGTAAGTATATGTGTGTGTAAATATATGCACATGCATGGGCAGCACACAATATCCCATCCCCAATTCCATCGCTGCCTGCTTCCCATGAAGAACAACAGATGAGGGAAGTTATGCAGCGTGCTGCAGGGTCAGGTACACAAATCTGATGAGTGACACTTGTACTGATTAAACAGAAAGGAAAGTGTACTTGTAGGAGACACATTTTAGTCAACCACCTGTCCATGTCTCTGTGTGTGTTAATGTATGACTAAGTATGTATTTATGTAAATGTGTGTCCATAGTGCCAAACATACATGTTTGTGCCTTTATAAATGTGTAGAAGAAAAGGCACTCAAGCATGGATAGAATAACGCACCTTTTATTGCAGCATCATAACAAACAACATTTTGGCTCTGTCAAGAAACCTATATCAAGAAAATAAGGGCCCTATTACATTCTTCGCGCATTCATTTTTGCGCGTGAAAATGTGCATTTGCACGAGGGACAAAACTATTTTCGCTGAACGTCGTATTACAACGTTTGCGCAAACGATGCGCGTTATCTTTTAACACAGATGGACCTGCACGAGCGTGATGAACTGCGCGCGTCCTATACTTAACATTGTGAGCGAAAATTCATTCGTGCGTTGGTACGCGGATGGTATTACAATCGATGCGCATCTTTTTTACGAACGACGTTTGCGCGCATAATTTTAACGTCTTTGAAAAGCTGGTGGTAACTGGCAATCGAAACGTTCTGGCCAAAACGAAAAAACACCAGCCCGAAAAAAAAAAATACAGCACAGTATAGTTACACATTCTACACATACCCAAACAAAAAAAATTGTCAATTCGTGCGTGTTTTTTTTATTGCTGCAGTATGTATACTCAGATTTACTTTGACAGGCGCAAAAACTTAAGTGAGTTAATTAAGGTAAATTGATGTCAATTAAGTTTCTTAATTCTGATTGGCTGAATCCCGCGAAAAAAACAATCTGCACACTGGTTTGCGTGCGCTACATTACTGCGCGCATATTACTCTTCGTTTTGCGCGTCGTTTTTATGAACATTATTTTCGGGCGGATGAGAAAATGCGTTCGGATCGTAATACCACCGTTAATTTTAGCGCGATAACGCTGGACGATGCGCGCAAAATAAATTGCGCTGAGGGACAAAATTGCGCGAACACTGTAATAGGGGCCTAAATGTATAAATGTCTGGCAACATTGTGTAATTGTTAGAGTACATATATGTAAGTGTATGGCTACGAGAGAGTTTGTCTTTAGGAACGAAAACAAAAAATGGTCTTCCATGTTTTTATGTGTCTATGGCCTACTTTCTGTCCCAGTCCATCCCTGTATCTATCTATCTATCTATCTGTCTGTCTGTCTGTCTGTCTGTCTGTCTGTCTGTCTGTCTATCTATCATAAAACATGCTGCATACTATTGTAATAGTATTCAAAATATATGGGACTGTAATTCCAATTTATGTAAAAATGTGTTAGTGCGCTCTAATTCATCTCATAAAAAATGATATTCCACCATCTTAGTTGAATATTTAATATGTACATGCACTGTTTTCAATTGCCACCAATGTCTGACACATATAAGCATCTTTTTTTATACAAATATTTCATGGACTTCCTTTACAGAAAGTGTTACTTACCCCGTAGAGATGCCTGGAATAGATATATCGTCTTCCAACATCATATACTTGATAGAAGTTGTAAAAGAGAAACGCGTTCAGCCCTAGCCACACAAGCTGCAAGAGACAGGAAACCATCCATGAACACATGGAGAAGAAAAAATCTTTAGGAAGAAGCTATATGGTCTATGAGACTATTGGAGTTACAGGATCAACAGGAAATTGACTTTCCTTCTCCAGAATAGTAAAATATTTCATCAAAACTAGTGAGGAATCTCAAACAACATAAATTTCTGCATTAAGGCCCCGTTCACACCTACATGTTTTAAAGCGTGTTCCTGCACACTCTAAAACGCATGAACGGGGAAATCCCATGCTTTCCTATGGGACCCGTTCACATTTAAGCGTTTTAAAGCGCGCAGGAACGCGCTTTAAAACGTCCTGCGTCCAAAGAAGTCCGGGAGCTTCTTTGGTGCACATAGCAGCACGTTCGCGGCCATAGACATAGCCTCGAACGCACTGCAATGCGCGTTCGTGCGTTTTTTCGTATGCATGAACGCACGTAAAAAAAACGTGCATATTGCGCACGTATGAAAAACGTCTAGGTTTGAACCCAGCTTAATAAGTCTTAATACAAGAGAGGAGAAACACAGGGCCATATTCTATAGTTGTTGATAACATTACACATAACTTCTCCTGTAGTTACGTTATCGATAAGGAATCGCTATTCCATTCCTGCTGCAAACTGAGCTTGCGGCTCAATTGTAGCAATCCCTTGCGCAAGGATACTGTACATTACTGTCTCCTATACTAATTATGGGAATGTAGCTTGTGCTTCCACCTGGAGTTGGTATTTCACTGTGAAATGATATCTCCTCAAAGCTATTGTTAAGGAATTCTGAATTTGCAAAATCACATAACACCTCACCTTACCCCCCCCCCCCCCATTAAATCCCTTACCTCTCATCCCACGTGAAAAGGGCGGCGGGATCCGCTGCTTCCTCTAATTGCGTGCAGGGTGACACTGGGAGCAAATAGATCCTCCTAGTCTCCCTCCACAAATCATTTGCAGCCAGGACGTGCAAGGCTCCATGGAGTCCTATGGACGAAACGAGTCGATACCGGCACAGCAGTGCGCTATGCTGCTTCCGATATCTGGTAGCCTTGTGCTTCGGTCCAGGGCTAGGCGCTAATAAAGCACTGACACTGAAACACGGACGGTAAAGAATAATCTGTAGGCTCCTTACCGTCACCATTTTACCATCAGCTATGGAATAGGGCCCACAATAGGCTCTATTCTCTCCTTGATGTTAACTTAACCAGAGCTGTTGTAAACATCCCAGAGCCATTGATGTCTATGGAGTTGCTAAGTTAACCAGAGCTATTGTAAAGTTTACAACAGAGTTGGAATAGGGCTTCATGTTTTTAAAGTGCACTGTGCATTTGTAGACCTGCCAACCCGGTCCAGAGAATAAAAGCAAGATATGTTGGAATAGCCAGTTCTTCTAATCCCAGGTGCAAATCAATGGCTCCTGTACAAAATATACTATAGGCGCTGGTGCTGTTAATATACAGGTCTATTCACTAAAAGGTGAAAATAAGGAGAACTGGCAGGAAAAGAGAACAATAAAGACCAAATATCCGATTCGGAAAGTGAGATACATGGGAGAATTTTTCTGGTTTGGATTTTTCACTTCTCCAGTCAATTCTCCTGTGTTTCACCTTTATTGAATAGACTTGTTAATGTAAGGAACTAATGCCCTAGCTGCATGCTCAGCTTTCACTAAGGTCTAAATAGCAACTCCAGCAATTAGGATATTGGCTAGAGTGGATAGGTATGCCCCAGGCGCTACCATATTGGCAAGAGTGGAACAGGACCCAATGTGTTTAGCAATTTCATCAGAACCAATGATATGAAAAATGATATAATTTACTTCTCCAGAATAGTAAAATATTTAATAAAAACATGCGCGGAATCTCAAACAGCATAAATTGCTGCATTAAGTTTTGATACAAGACTCTACTATTGGAGAGCAAGCTAATTCAAGCATGAAAGAAGAACAGGTGCTGTTATTTAAAAAGTAACTTCTATTCACGTTGAGCTCGATTTGGATCTCCAATATTTATTGCAAAGCCATGGACCTTAGCGGATAATCCTCAAAGGTTTTTCTTCTTTCTTTTTTTACAATCCATGAATTGCATTATTTATTTATTATTATTTTTTTGAGAAAGTATTTTACCAGGAAGGATACATTGAGATTTCTCTCGTTTTCAAGTATGTCCTGGGTGGTGAGGATGTACCGTTAGGTGTCTTGCCCAAGGACACTTACTGGAGAGGAGCTCTTGCTGGGATTGAGCCCATGTCTCCACAGGCTCTCTCCATGCAGAGCAATGATGTTACCTCTACTCCACCCAGCCGGTACAATTTTGATAAGAGAATGTAAAATTCTAGGACTAAACAAAGTTGGAAACTATACACAATCAGGGCTATTCAGAGAGAGGTGAACACCTTGAGAATTGGCAGGAGAATGAACAATCTAGACCAAATAGCCAAATTGTAAAGTGAGATAAATGGGAGAATTTTTCTGGTTTGGCTATTTTGACCTAGAATTTTCAATTCTCCAGTCATTCTCAAGGTTTTCACCTCTTTCTGAATAGCCTGTATGTTTCTTTGTAGTTTAGGCCTAAAATTGTAATTCCTAGCTATAAAAGTTTCCCCACATCTGCCGGTTCATTAAATAATCCTCATTCTGCAGTAATGTTTATTTCATGCACAGGGAAAAATGTATGACAAAAGATTCATTGCCTCCAAGCATTATTATTCACCTGTAGATTAAACTTTCTGCTACAATTGAGGAAGCTTGTTGTTATTCTTCCATTTAGAATAATTGTTCTAGGAAGAGTGTCAAAAAATGTAGCTTGTTCATCATTAGAATTATAATTCATTAAGGCTTGGCATTCACTCGTATTTGTTGGAATGGAGAACTGACATTGTAAATCACCTTCCCTGGGTTTTTCCTACACTGCACAATAGACATACAATCATATAGGAAGCCTGCTAAAAGGTGCATACATTTTTCTTATTTTTTTCTAGAGGAAAATTGAGAATTAATTTTCACATTTATTAAAGATATTTTCCCCCAGCCTTACTCGTTTATAAAAAGATATGCAAATCAAGCCACCACAACTCCACTGAATGAGCTTCATTAATAAATGATAAAAAACTAAATAAACCATCTGTAATTTAGATTATTATATGTAGGGCATAAGGTAACATAAATTATATAATAAATGAAACCATAATTGATAATGAGGTAAAGTAAAAAAAAAAGCCCAAAACAATGAAGTCTAATTCTAGCAGTATGATAGAATGATCTACTTTAAGGACAAAGTGTAAATACTATTTTAAATAACACTTAAAAGGTAAATTAGAAATATGCATAAATACTAAGTAATGTATTTTGTTTTTTTTAATAATATATGGCTCACAAATTAAAAATGACATGTTGTTTGAAGTTACAGAAAGAAGGACATACATCACAAACCTGATCTTATAAAAGGTCTGTAAAACTGAGGGATCAACTTGACATTAAGACTGACACAGTATGGGGAAAAACATGTAAATGTAGGTTTTAACTATCCAGATAATAATATATAATTAATGCAAATATTAACATTAAAATAAATGTGATTAAAGACACACAACTTGTTATTGTACTTACAATGACTATGATGGAGAGTCCTTCATTTACCATCCAGTTGCTCATTTTGGAGAGGTTGTGGGTCTTCTCTGCAACCCGTTACTGTCCTGTCTCTTAATTGTAATGCAGCTGGTAGGGGATATATCAGTGAGGAAGTGAAAGCTGGTTGTGACCTAACAAGCTACTTCTGCTTTTTCTATGTCTCTGTGATTCATCTAAGTATTATTTAGCTAGATAAATCATTTAAAAAGTGTGGTGCAGGTATCTAATAAAGATATACACACATTTGAGCTAGAAAGATTTCTATGTCTCTCTCTGTATACACACAAACACACACACACACACACACAAACACACACGGAATGCATTTGACCTGAAATTCACATCTCCAAATGGTGCTACTGTGACCAAAAACTACAATATACAAGATCCCGAGCACTCAACCCAGTCATGCACCCAAAGAGTTAAAAACTCCTGACTTAGATATTAAATAGAAGGGTTTTTTGTTGCAAGACATGATCAGGTGTTGCCTAAGCACAAATTCAATGTAGCATGTCAAGTCTGGTCTTATCTATAACATAATTTTACAAGATTAACCCACTTATTTTGTACTTGCCATCTCCTGGAGCTCTCTGCAGTTTACAAGGTTTAAATAAGCCATTTAATGATAAACCTGTAAACCAAGTGACAGGGCAGAACAATGGATATTGATTGACTGAGATAGGAGCTTATAAATAAAAGTATTGGAATCTAAAGAAACCAGAACAACATAAAGACGAACGAAGAAAAGAATAAAAGGTCTCTGTAGCTTCAGTCAGCGTGATAAATTCCACATAGGGTACTAGGTGCACCTAGATAAAGAAAAAACAAGTATCTGGCGCCCTCAGTGGAGAAAACTGAACAATGCAGCTAGTACGTCATATACAATAAAAGTCCATTTCACATTATAATCGCAGTTCAACAGTCAGCAGCAAGATAATCACACACAGATGGTTCACCTCTAACCATCAAGATAGTAAACAACAGAAGAATGTGGAGATAGTCTGCGCTTCCCTTTTTGATAGTAGATGGTCTCAAATGGGAGTTTTTCTTGTTAAGTTGCGGAGTCACAATACTCATGCAGTCATCAACCCTCGAAATAAGGGGGATACAAGGTAGACATAGTGTAATCTATTTCAACTCGTTTGAGCCCCCCAAGGTAATGTGCAAAGGTTCAACTCACATGTAAAGGTGTGATAGATCAGACACCAGATGTACTGCACCACCGATATTTATAGGAGATATCGGACTCCCCTTTTCCTCCTCCGTTTGGCAATATTTCTCCAAGGAAAAATAAAGTTGCAGGATCTTGGTAAAGGTATTTAAAAAATTTATTAAGACAATTTAAAACAAATAACAATAATAAAAAACGCCGAAACGCGTTTCGCGATGAAATCGCTTCCTCAGTCGGCAGAATATTTTTTTTTTTAAATTGTCTTAATAAATTTTTTAAATACCTTTACCAAGATCCTGCAACTTTATTTTTCCTTGGAGAAATATTGCCAAACGGAGGAGGAAAAGGGGAGTCCGATATCTCCTATAAATATCGGTGGTGCAGTACATCTGGTGTCTGATCTATGGCACCTTTACATGTGAGTTGAACCTTTGCACATTACCTTGGGGGGCTCAAACGAGTTGAAATAGATTACACTATGTCTACCTTGTATCCCCCTTATTTCGAAGGTTGATGACTGCATGAGAATTGTGACTCTGCAACTTAACAAGAAAAACTCCCATTTGAGACCATCTACTATCAAAAAGGGAAGCACGGACTATCTCCACATTCTTCTGTTGTGCACCTAGATAAGTCTCTCCTAGGGGATGCAAACAGGCAAACAGCCTAAATTCTGTCAACTACTACCAAAGTCAAGAAATGGGCCTTCGTGGGTCCACATAATAGAACGGAGAGAAGTTTGCTGTAGAGAGAGTTCCCAATAGGATGAGTGGCAACTAAAATTACAATAGGTAGAGGAATGGTTGTGGTCCAAAATCAGTGCTGGGAGTGCTGCCAGTTTAGAGCCAACCCACCCCAAGATTAACACAAGGTACAGATCAAATACACAATCTGCATGGGAATAAGCAATCCATCACTTGACGCGTTTCGCCATAAACACTGGCATCCTCAGGAGCATGCAGGAAGTAATGCTCAGTCTGGCAACATAACAAGAAATAAGCAGAAGAACCTTCTTCACAAATCTAAAACATTTGACCTCAGAAATAATAACAGTAAAATATAAACACAGACAATAATGATATTAACAATAACAATATTCACACATAACTCAGACACCCTGTACCCATATAGGCACAGGGTGACTTGGAGATAAGAGAGGGATGGGGAATAAAATGATGTGTCAGTCTCTCCAGAACCCATAGTCCCCCATCCATAACCATAGCTGTAACACCAAGTCCAGGTACCCCCAGTTCAAAGTGACTCTTGGTACAATTATAAAAACCAATCCTTTCAACTATGTAAACTTTCCCCTGTAAGGACATATAATTATCCTTTATTTGGACCTATGGTACAGGTACAAAGTCATGGAAGCTAAAGGAATTTGGGACTGAAGTTGTTTTAACATCCTCCTCTAAAAATTTTTTAGTATTTAAACTCTCCCATGCATTTTTATTTGGTCCAAAACATCACAAAAATGAACAGGAGGGAAAAAAGATAACCTCTTTCTCTTTAAAAGGGTCTCGAACAATTACTTTGTATTATTTACACATACATAAATGTCTTTTGTTGAACTACACCTAAAATAAATGGAAGATGGTGATTTGAATAAGGTTTTTTTTTTTAAACAAAGAAAATTGCACAAACCGATTTAAGTGCATAATATTCCCTGGACATTACCAAACATACAGTACATTACAGACAAAAATTGCCTTGATTAAATCTTGTGAAATGTTTGGTACAGATACTGATTATACATCAGAAACTTAAATATCGCATGCCAGTCTGCCAAGCAACTGGTAACCAATTCATGTCTGCTCCATTGACAATTTATACAGCAAAATTCAGGGTTTTAGGATTGTACACAGGTGCTCCCACTGGATTATCTCCCATGAGTAAACAGATATATCAATCAAAAACGTAAAGCGTAACTCAATATGACGTCTTATAGAACAATATAGTATTGAATTTATGTCATGTATATTGGAGTTTGGAACTGATAAGCCTATCTATAGCCAGGAACTTTGTGTTTATCTCCCCTCTGCCTTGGCCACACAGCTTGATAAGAAGGAGGAAGAAAGTGTTGCAGAAAAAGATGAAGGGATGTTAGGAAACTGGCTACTGAACTTCTTTTGTGTATTTCTTTCACTTCCTTTTTTCTTTTTCTGGTGCTGAATGATTCTAACAAACAAAATGCAATAGGATACCGTGCAAATGCATTAATAACCATAGCTGGTCTGTAAACATCATAGAAAATAAATCTAGGTGTATTCTTCAAGTCACTCTTCCAGTTTTTGTCATACACATTGGGGATGTATTTATCTGTTATAAAGCTATTTGTTATATAGAGTTCAATACGAATTTAGCAATTAATTAGTAAGATATAACATTTATTTATATATGTCAACAGAAAAAGGCAAGAAATAACAAATTGATAAATAAAATACATGGGAGGTTCACTTAACTAAGGATCGTAGGAGTTACCATCCATAGCATCTTGGTGGTAAAATGTAACCCTAAGATCTCTGAACACTAAGGCCTTAAATTATTTCGGCCTGTTGACCGGAACTTAAATCCGGCCGCATTGTAGCTACCTTTTGGTTTCTTGAGATTCAAATCTGGTTATAACGGCATTGCCATCTACAGTATATATAAATGTTCAGATCACATATCAGCACTCTTAGTTATACTTAAAGGAAATATCGGCTTTAAAGATTAAATTCAAGGTTATTGTGATGCTGATTTCCAAAAAATTATCAGATGCTGAAAGGTGTTGATAAATGGCTAATCACATTGCCATTTAATGTACTGATCTGGCTCAGCTTCTTTCTGTAAGGAGATTTTAAAATAAAACCCTGGACTTGCATGTTTTAATCATAAAGAAACACTCTTGTCTTGTCAAAATCCCCCTCTTCCCTTTTTCCCCTTAAATAATTGAACTGATGCTGCTGACAGCACCTTTCCAATTCTTTTGTTTTCAGGGGTTTTTTTATCTCAGGAGAAAATGCTCACCGTTTCTCCCTTGGCCCCAGGCTCCCTATCCCTGTCAGCTCAGGGCTTCCAAACTTTGGAAGTCCCTGTAGCTCTTCTATGCAATTTTTGTGTATAGGATACGTACACTAGGAACATGTGCACTTTCTATAAATAAATTCCATAGCACCTGAGCAGAACGTTGGATTGAGCTGTGCACACATTTTCAGCAGCAGCAGCAATCCATTTGCTGCCTTTTACAGGACACCTTGAGAGGGTGAGGATTATGTGATGAGGAGAGCGTGGAACAACCTGAGAGCGGATGAGCAGGTTGTGCTGACATTGGCGACTGATCTTCTGGTGGCCAGCAGCTGGGAAATGAAAGATTCCAGCTGCCTGATGACATGTGTGTGGGCGGAGGAAACTCCTCCACTTCACACTGCGTATTCTCCTAAGCAGCAATGCAAGTTGGGGTGAGAAGGAGGGGAGTACTGTACACAGCCTGAGCTCTAACGTGATCAGGGTGTGTCGAGTGTCCCTTCAAGTCTTGAAACCGTGTGTCATACTGTAAACCCTTTAAATGTGGGTCTTACTGTAAATCCTGAAAATGTGCGTCTTATTTTAATTTCTCAAATGTGAAATCCCAGACATGCACATTTTTACTGTAACAATGGATACAGTATATTAACGTAGGGACTTGCAGATTGAGAATATAGCTGTAAAATGTTAATGGATGGACTTGTGTGGTTTAAATTTACAGTACACAGGTTGTACATTTTTCCTCTAAATATGGATCCTAATTAGGGATTTATAACCTGCAAGTCTGTATTTTAATATTTCCACTTTTTCAGAAAAATTGCTCATGTCCATGATTTACATTAACCCCTGCAATACTGTGATCGTGTATCATGATCATGGGTAGCAGACACAGCAGGCCAAGATCGTGTTAACACGATCTGGGGCTGTGCTGTATCACTGCAAATTTAATTTGTTGCAAAAGAAAGAAGCCGTACAGTCTGCGAACGCTGCTGAAAAAAGCAGATCAGCTGCCGAATGCCACTGTAAAAAGCTGAACAGCCTCGGAACAGGGGTAAAAAAAAAAAAAAAAGGCTTTTAAAACAAAAGAATGTATGAAAATAATAAGAAAGGTCCTATGAATAATAATAAAAAGGTCTGTTGCGGAATAAAAAAAAGTCATTAAAAAAATGGAATAAAAAATTATGCCAGAAAAATACCTAAAACAAATTTTAAAAAAAAGTTTTTGCTGCAAATGAAAAGAAAAAGGCCCGTGTCAGATTAATGCAGTGATCAAGTCCGTGTTGCCGCACAGTTTAACGTCAGTCGCAGCATAGAATCATGAGCAATAGAGACCCACACACTAAGTGCGTCCGTATCGAACTGCGCACGCACAATGCACGTGGCAAACGGACGCAAGGTAGGCAAGAACGTAAAACACAGACACGCAGAGTACGCCACGTCTACCACATCCGCGTAGCGCTCTGTGTGCGTGATGAGGAGACGTCAGATGCAGGGCATTTGCGACGTCCAGCACCTTGACGCACAAAATGGCTTTTCATATCCTTTTTCATATTAATTTTGTTTCCCATATTTCCCTTTTTTTGTACGTCCATCATAAAAACGGACTGTGTGGTGTCTACCGTGTCTGCCGTCAGAACGTACGTCCGTTGTGCACGCACGCACTGTGCGCTCAGACTGTGTTCGTCTGACTCTAGACTAAACAGTTGAATAAAAGAATGCTAAAAACTGTAAAAAGAAATTCCATTGTTTAAACCAGTCGAACTGAAGCACCAACAACCTGGGCATTCCGCCAACTCTTCGGTGCCATTTGGCATTTTCTGAATAGATTAACCATTACTTCTCTATGGGACAATTTCACTGTCGCCAAAGGTTGTCGAATTGTGGTGATCTGAGGCAAATTTCACTGTATTTCGCTGGCAATTCGCCAATATTTGGTGAATCGCCAGCTTTCTGAATAGCTGAATTGCCACGAAATTGCACCATATGGGGAAATTCACTGTTTAGTGCAATTCAGTGGCAAATCCGTCTCTCTTTGAATAATCCCTAATGTCACACTAAATTTTGATGCACTGAAAAATGTAAAAAAAAATGGGCAGAATGCATCAGTTTTGCTGTAGCAATGGAACTGAATTTGGTGCCTAAAAATTATGCGAGCATCACAGAATTGAAGCACACACACACACGCGTAAAAACAAGTGTCATTCCTATAGCATCTATATTTACAGTGCAACTAAAATGAACAATACCATTAAGCTTGCTTTAGCTGTATTATTCTGTACATCCCCGTCCTTCTGTATTTCTAATTATTTTTTTATAAGGGCAAGTAAACACAAGGTTATGAAAGCGATTCATAATGATACAGAAGTTCCATGAGTCAAGAGTATACACACCATACACATACATACTTGAAAACCAGGACATACTTGGAAACGAGAGACATCTCAATGTATCCTTCCTGGTAAAATACTTTGGGCTCTATTACATTCTTCACGCAAAAACGCGCTCAGAACGCGTGAATTTTTGTGCCTGGCGTTAAACGTTAACGCGCGTAAAACATCGCTGGTATTACAATCCTTGCGTATTTTTTCATCCATCAAAAAATAAGGCGCGTAAACGGACGTACAAAATCGCGCACGCAGCAACGTTGCGCGCAGAAATCGGTGTGCGGACTGTTTCTTCACGCGATTCAGCCAATCAGAATTAAGAACCACAATTGTCTCCTGTTAAGTTTTTGCGCCTGTCAAAGTCAATCTGCGCATATATGCTGCATCAATAAAAAAAACACGCACAACTTCTCAATTTTATTGTTTGGGTATGTGTAGAATGTGTAACTATACTTTGCTTTATTTTTTTTTCTGTGCTGGTGTATTTGGTTTCGGCCAGGACGTTCTGATTTGCCGTTACCACCAGCTTTTAAAAGACGTTAAAATTATGTGCGCAAACGCTGTGCGTTAAATTTTGTGCATAGATTGCAATACCATCCGCGTACCAGCGCACAAACGCATTTGCGCTCACAATGTTAAGTATAGCACACGCGCAGTACAGTACGCGTTCGCACAGGTTCAGCCACGGTAGACGTTAACGCGCATTTTTTGCGCGGACATTGTAATACGACGAGGGTTTTACCCCTCGCGTTGATGCGTTTTTGCGCACTCGTTAACGTTTGCGCGAAGAATGTAATAGAGCCCTTTATAAATAAATACATTTAACAGAGGGCTGTAGTCAGTCAAAGTCAATTTAATGATTGCAGTGACACTTCTGCTTCTTTGTAATGACATTTCAGGGGTGATGTTTTTAAACATATATGATCTTGGAAGGTGGGCAGACAATAAGGCACTCAGTTCAGTTTGTATTTGTGTATCCTGACTCATTTGTCATCCGCTAGTGGGAGAGTTCCTGTTTTCCTTTTTTTTGCTCATTTTATTCAGACAAGGCTGTTTGAAAAGATATGACATTTGTTAATGCTGTTAAAAAAGAGAGTTAGGTGGGTTGAAGCCAATGATCACAATATGCAAAGCCTATTATTATTATTCAATTTTCTTCCCATACAACTGCTATCAAATAATTATATGAGGAAGTCCCAATCTACTTAGCAAGAAGGGTTAAGCAAAGTTTAATTACTCAATTGCAAACTGTTGCAAATGTTTCGAAAAATTTGCCTCTTGCAGAAACAATTTGCAACACAGCTTTGAAAAGGCAAGAGAGGAAAATGATATCCACATTAAAACAAAAAGGTACCATTTAACAAGATAACATTTACTATTAATATGTTTCCAAGGAATGACTTTCACGGGATTCTGCCGCGTCTAACTGCACAGAATGCATTTAAAATTGGTATATGCTTTCATATATTTAATGTAAAATCAGAATGGGCAGGGAATGATAGAATTGCATCTCAGGGTGTGCAGGAGGGTGTGCTAGCTAACGGAATTGCTCCTGCTTTCAACCTTTTAGATTCCCATCTACACATTTTGGATGTTTCAACATGGAGATTAAAAATGTGGTTATTTACAGTTTGTAAGTAGTAAATGTGATGTACGCACATCCTAAAATATGGACTGTGCATTCCAATGATTGCGCCGCATGCACAAACAGTATACAATGACATGGTACACACACACAGAATATACACAGATATACAGTCATGGCCGAAATTGTTGGCACCCCAGACATTTTTCCTTAAATCAAGTATTTCTCACAGAAAAGTATTGCAGTAACACATGTTTTGCTATACACGTGTTTATTCCCTTTGTGTGTATTGGAACAAAACAAAAAAGGGAGGAAAAAAAGCAAATTGGACATAATGTCACACAAAACACCAAAAATGGGCTGGACAAAATTATTGGCACCCTTTCAAAATTGTGGATAATTTGCACCATTTCTTTAGTTTGCTCCCTTCTCCTCTCTCGCTCTCCTCTCTTCTCTCGTCTCTCTCTTCTTTCTTCACTCTGTTTTTAGTCACTCTTTCTTCACTCTCTCTGTCTGTCACCAGCACCCTCTTTCTCCATTTCACTCTTTATCTCCACCTAGCTCTTTAGTTCACTCTCTTGCGGTTCGCCGACCCTGCAATGAATTCAGCAAGTGCGTCGAATGGGATCTACCTTCGATCAACCCGCCAAAAAAAGTCGATCAGCCGCTGAACTGAGGGGGAAAAAAACCTGGCAATTTTCTAAAAGGCATTTAAACCAATAAAATGCATGAAAATGCATGGAAATAATAAAAAAGGTCCTATAAAAATAATAAAATGATCAGTTACAGAATAAAAAAAATGCCATTTAAAAAATTGGGAATTAAAAATTTTGTCTAAAAAACCCAGAAAAATGCCTAAAATATTCTAAGAAATATATAACAAGATTTTTGCTGCAAACGAAAAGAATAAACGGTTGAATAAAAAAATAATAAAAACTTTAATTATGTTTTTACGTTGAGACCTATGGTATTCGCCTGTTTAAACCTGTCCAAGTGAAGCCCTGAAAATCTGGGTATTTCGCCGACTCTTCGGTGCCGTTTGGCGTTTTCTGAATAGATTAACCATTACTTCTTTATGGGACAATTCCACTGCTGCCGAAGGTCACCGAATTGAGGCGATCTGAGGCAAACTGCATGGTATTTCGCTGGCAGTTCACCATTACTTGGCGAATTTACAGCTTTCTGAAAAGCCGAACTGCCATGAAATTGCACCATACAGTGGACTTTCCTGTTCGGTGCAATTCAGTGGCAAGTTTGGCTCTTATTGAATAACCCCTTCTGTCTGTATGTCACAGTCCCCCTGGTTGCTCAGCAGCTGGCAGTGCCGTCCTTGTCACTCGCTAGCCGGCCACCGAGTGATATTGCCGGTGATCGCAACAGCGGATCAGTAACGCAGGTGAGCGCGACATGATGATGTGACACCCGTTGTAATTAAAAACCCAGTGGTAAGTCTGATTGCCCTTTCGTGGTTTATCCTGGTCAGTGCAATTCTTGTTCCTATGATATATGTATACTGTGTATTGACTCTGGCTCTGTTTCTGACTACTCTCTGGTGTTAACCCTTGCACTCCTTGATATATTATGTACTGACTCCTGGCTCCTCTGCACTGGTTTCTAAGTTCGGCTTGTTCTGATTTTATTATTCTGGTTGTCTGTCCTGTGTTTAGGCCGGAGTCAGATGAGCGCACTATGTGCACCCGTACTGACATGCCTCCCGGCGTCTGTCACAGCGTTGTGACACTTCAACAGGGCCGGCCACACGCTGTAGTGCGCACACTAATTATTTCACACAAAAAGCATTTATCATGATGTTCAAACAATGTATCTCTTGTTTTTGGTAATAGGAACTCGTAAGTAAAGAAAGTAAACAATGAACTTCCACTCCATCCTAATCTGTACATTGTATTTAATGAGTTTAGCATTTGTGAAGGAATGCTGATTACTGAGTTTGGATTTAAGGGATCTCGGCAGTATGGCATAGTGCAGAGCTTTAGTTTTAGCATCTAGATTGAAGTGTTGGTATGGAGGCTTGTGCGTTTGTTATTGTAAAATAGGATTAGCAAATACGTTTAATTCGTGTAAGGCCTATCGTTACACCATTTGTGGTATTAGTTCATGTGCTGTGGCATGGCTTCAAGAACTAAAGCAAAGAGGAGTGAAGAATGAGAACTACCTTGAGGAAGGCCAGTGCACCGAAACATTGGGTATTCCACCAGTTTCCAGACACCTTTTTAACCCTTGGTAGGTTATTACATTGTAGACCAACAATTAGGTTTATTCAATAAAGCTGAAACTCAGGAGAATGACTGGAGAAGTGAAAATTCTAGGTCAAAATAGCCAAACCAGAAGAATTCTCCCATTTTTTTCATTTTTCTGTAACAGCCCTTTTTATTATCATTCATCGGATCTTATATGTAAATTCCAGGCATTTTCGCTCAGTAGTTTATTTGTAAACATTTTTGACAGTTTCAATCATATTGTTTTTTTTTACCCCGTTTGTCAGCTTTTTTTGGCAGCTGGTCTGTGCTGTGATCAGCAGCACGGTGGCTTTTTCCTATGTGTTCGGCGTGTTTTTTGCAGTGATTCCAGTGGGTTTCGGCAGGTGTTCAGTAGATGTTCAGTGGGTTTTCCCTGCACTTCGGGGACCCTGCGGTGAAATCCCCAAAGTGCAGGGAAGTGCGGGAAATGAGAGAGCACTGAAATGTCGTCGACATTTCGGTGCTCTCTGAATAACCCCCAGTGTATTTGCAGGCTTGGCGCTTATAAATGTGATCCAGGAGGTGGAGCTGTTGGACATCAACTGCTTGATATTTATTTATTTATAAAGGATTTTACCAGGAAGGATACATTGAGATTTCTCTCGTTTTCAAGTATGTCCTGGGTTCAAGAACATTGAATTGTTACAGTTGTTACAGAAATACAAAGTAATAAATGCAAGATATTAAAAAACACAAATATACAGATTAACAGAAAATAAATATGTAGGAAATATATTCACTATGTTACATGATTACAGGGGCATTCGTATTGAGGTATGTTAATAGAGATCTCTTAAGTAACTTTAGACTGGGGGAACTGTTTACTATTTATATTTCCCATAAATCAAGTTCATGATACAGAGTAGCGTTTTTTTTCTAGCTTTATATTTTCAAGAGATTATTGAAATGACTTATTCTTGCGTTGCTGCTTAGAGAATCTAATCAAACATATGTATGTATACATGCAGTTTATCTCTTGTGATATAATAAAGCAAATTTTTTTATTGGATAAGATTCTGGATGCGTAGTCTCTTTCCTAATTAATGTGAACAACCTTGTTGGGTTCCAATCATGTTCAGGGGAAAAATCCAGACCCTATCAAATGCCTTTTTGTTATCTTCGGTTGAAATTTTTGATTTTTATAATATTATTTTTGAAATAATATACAAGAAAAACAATGAAAACTGCCAATAAATGGAGAAGAGTGCGAAGATGAAAAATAACCATATTCAAAAATAATTGCTAAAATATTCCAGGAAAGATTTCAGAATAATGAGCATATACACATTAAAAGGACTTAGGAAATAATGGTAAGGTTTACAGAAACCGCCAGGTCATTCTAGCTTATCCCCTATATCTTATCCTTTAAATTGCTGTCATCTAGCGGTCGATTATGCATAAACTGTAAGACATAGGCATCATAAAAGTGCAATTAATTTATCATTGTGAAAAAAACTTGATACACTTTAATAGCACTATCACTTTTCCTTTATAAGATCACCATCTAGGGGTGGTTTTATGCATTACTGTAGCCTGTTTGAATGTTGCCATTATAAGACAAGAGAACTTTTTTTTTTTTTTTGAGAAAGGATTTTAGCCGGAAGGATACATTGAGATTTCTCTAGTTTTCAAGTATGTCCTGGGTGGCGAGTATGTACCGTTAGGTGTCTTGCCCAAGGACACTTACTGGAGAGGTGCTCTTGCTGGGATCGAACCCATGTCTCCACAGGCTCTCTCCATGCAGACTTGATACACCCAAACAGTTTGATCACTTATCCCAGCTGTGGGATTTAACTGTACAGTATGGTGAGAAACCTGTGCCATTACTATCTATTGTAAACACCCAAACAGGATTCTACTGTAAATTAAATGAACCAATGGTGTTTGGGGCTGTTGCACTGTATTGTGCAGTAAATCCCACTGGTGAGTTTCCCTGTATGGTATTATCCTGCTTCGAATAGTTACATTTCTATTTAAATTATTTTTTTGAATTATTGACTATAAGAACATTGCTAAAAGTGATAAAATGAGTATAGGCATAATAATAACTGACAAATTAAAATAATATAAACCCAGTATGTGAATACATATTTTCGTCACAATTATGATTTATTGGTTGGTGTTCATATTTGGAGTGTATTATGGTGTTAAAAATGGTGGCTGCATACTTTCCTGGTGTGCGTTTAATTAATGCTGATACGGTACAATAAGCTAATGTTAATCTCTTCACGTCTATCTTTTGTCTTTTCTCAGAACTTATATACAACTTTTAAACACAAAACCAAAAAGTCATTTGAAAAAGTGTTTATTCTACAGAAAAAAGTCACTTTTATGCATAGAAAGTACTGTATACACAGGTTTTAACAGTTTCTATGAAACACATTGTTCTTTCCTACAGTATTAATTTTGGCATTCGTGTCTATGTCTAATGCCACACATTGAAAGAGATTTAAATACCATATAAATACACAAATAAATAAGTGAATGATTGTGTCTCACATCCTGTTTTTCTGATAAAGGGAAAAAAACGATATTTGAAACCTCCATCATCTTTTCCTCCTTTTCTTTCCATTGTAGACAACCAGCAACAGGAAGTAGCTAGATGCCTGGTTGTTAATTGATATGTTTTTAAACAAGAAGAATTGAAGATGTTGAGTCAATTAACTGCTTCTGATGTAATAAGGGTATTGAAAAGTCAAATAGCTGGACCTCTATCCTGAAGAACCGTGATTAGGGATGGGGTGGAGATAGGGGAGACAGTTAACATGACACTTAAGGAATCTTAAGTGGACGTGGTGGCTAGAGAATACAATTAGTACATCTACAGATTGCAATACTATCTTAATATTCTCAGGAACATTGTATTTGGCTCTTTGTTTAGGTACTACAGATTCGGGCCTGCATGTGGTAAACCCGTGAGATATATCTTCATCTTTGGATATCATGTTTATGTCATAATTTTTGACATCCCCTTTAGATCATCTCCTTGTATTTAAAATAAGGTGTTTCGGTACACCTAAATATTAATCTTATACGGTGTATATATATAAAGTCTGCCTACTTAATAAAATAATTTATAACTATACTGCAATTTTTAACCTCAGGGGCATTCACCAACAGCCTTTTTGTGACTTTTGTGACCCTTATAATGCTATATGAAATATTTAAAAGCAGTCCTGTAAATGGAAACATGAGCCACTAATACAAATTTAGGTCACGGTGTGAATATTTGATTGATACTAATAAAATACTACTTAAGCCTTATTTATGACAAGTTCACTGAACAGAAGTCTCTCTCCTGCAGTGCTGTGTGTATACACTACCCAGCACACACGTTCTTACACAACATTTAATCTACAGAAAAATGGTGCTTTCAGATTGACACCCACAATACCAGAATTTGGGGAAATTGCCCCAGATCCTCTCTTTCCTGTCTTTCTTGGTAATGGACAGACATCATTGGTAGATGGAATGTGCTCTGTGAAGTTTCCAGTGCGAATTATTATTATTATTGTCATCATTTATATAGCGCCAACAGTTTCCGAAGCGCTTTACAATAACCAAAGGGAACGAAATACATGTAACACACGACATAAGAAGGAAACAAGAGGTGTAGAGGGCCCTGCTCATAGGGGCTTACAGTCTAGAGGATGTAAGTTATATATGTTTATGTCTACTAATACATACAGAATAATGCAATATATACATAATATAATTCTATTAAAAACATAATATCGATGTTTCGGCCCCTAGAGGTCTTTATCAACCTTGGTAAAGTAGAGGCCTTGATAAAGCCCTCCAGCGGCCAATATTGGAAAATTCACATGTACAGCTTGGAAAAAAGACGAGACAGAGGAGATATGATAGAAACATTTAAATACGTAAAGGGAATCCAAAAGGTAGAGGAAGGGAGTATATTTAAAAGGAAACAAAGTAGCAAAACAAGAGGACATAGTCTTAGATTAGAGGGGCAAAGGTTTAAAAGTAACATCAGAAAGCATTATTTTACTGAGAGGGTGGTGGATACATGGAACAGTCTTCCAGTAGAAGTGGTAGAGGCCAAAACAGTAATTGAATTTAAGCAAGCATGGGATAGGCATAAGGCTATCCTAAACAAAAGATAAATCCAGGTAAAGTATCCATGTAATTGGGCAGACTAGATGGGCCGAAAGGTTCTTATCTGCCGACATTTTTCTATGTTTCTAATACGTCGGTGTTATGCTCTTTTAATGGCATTGTAAAAAATTTAAATGGTTTACAATCCCCTGAGTGCATTCTGCAGGACTCGCTAAGAAATATATTTTTAGGACTTTGCACCAGAGATTTATATTTAAAGCTGCAAAAACAAGTGCTGACCCACAGGAACAATATATATACTGTATATTCT
The DNA here is from genome assembly GCA_009667805.1 of Leptobrachium leishanense. Lineage (NCBI taxonomy): Eukaryota > Metazoa > Chordata > Amphibia > Anura > Megophryidae > Leptobrachium > Leptobrachium leishanense. The sequence goes on along the minus strand of CM019064.1, from coordinate 279,720,776 downwards.
TTGCTGCATATGGGTAATGTGGCACATGAGCTCTGTAAGCGGTTCTCTGAATTGCTGGGATGTGTAAATGCTTTCTGCAACTATAAACTTTATTATTTGCAGTGTGGAGGCTTTTAATCTCACTTTTTTTCCCTCCACCACAATTTAAATGCGTATAGATTTTCCCTAGGTGATTAAGCATCAGTAGCAACCAGTTACATCCTATCCCCTGCTGATGAGGTCAAACAAGCCTGAAACAGCTGTAAAGGTGTAAAGGAGTGATTGTGACCGGTTGCATAACCTATCCTTTGCTTTAAAAAAAAAACATCTAGTAAGGCATGGCATTGGGCAAGGAGGGATCTGTGTTATTACAGAGTCTAAATGCAAAAAAGTGAGAAGCTGTGGACTTCATTTGTATATCCTACCCAGAATTCTTTGCTGCATATGGGGAATGTAGCACATGAGCTCTGTAAGCAAATCTCTGAGTTGCTGGGATGTGTAAATGTCCTCTGCAACTATAAACATTATTATATATATATATATATAATATATTATATTGCAGTATTCAGTATGTATCCTTAGACACATGCATATATAACTTATATTCGCAATGGAAACTTCACAGAGCCCTCAGTAGGCCTCATAATTAAATGCCACAAGTCCTATAGTAAGCAGCATACCTAAATTTCATGTAACTACAGCCATGCACAGCCAAAAATAGTAATGAGGAAACCTGACATTTTGGGAGGGGTTTAACAACCGTATTACCGGTCCACCTTATCCTTGAGGCTTTCATTTTTGGAGTCCCTTCCACCTCTCCCTACTCAATCGTCCTTTTCTTCCACCTTCTTAATCACTGGTAGGTCCTCTTTTCTCTGATTACATAGCTTACCAGACCTTTGGATCCAGCACACCTCAACTGACTTTTTCCTTTTTAAAGCTTTCCTACCTATTGTAAACTATGTGGCTTTTGTCCCTGACCACAAATGTATAAATATAGGGGAGACCATCAAAAAAGCTAGGGAGACAACAGAGTCATAAAGCGTCTACGTATGTTAATCAATTCCAGTTTATACGACGGGTTCATATTATAATATTGATAGCATTTCATCTTTACACATGTACATCATTATTTGGTAAATAAGCATTAATGGACAAATAGAATCTTTTGCTGACCTTGATTGTTTAATACTTTTCCTCCCCGTGTAAATAAACTATATTTACATTCTTGTATGGGAAGTCCAATACTTTTGCACTGTCTCCAATAGCTGTAATCTACTGGTTTGAAACCTTTCACATCAGTGAGCCGTGCTTTTCAGCTGTGCAAGCCTGCAAAAGTACTTACAAAGGTAAGCTGCTGTTCTGTTCAACAAGTCCATTATTAACAAGATTTTTTATCATGCATTACAAGATACATTCTGGTGAGAATTTCCGTTTTGAGAATCCAGAACTTTAGGGGATGGTTGTTCTGTGATTTCCGAACTGTCTGATAATTTGGCACCGAACTTATCTCCTTTGGATGGTGATCTTGAAGGTATACACATGTAGCACAAAAACTTGAAACATGACAACAACCCCTCTGAGATGCTTGATGAAAAGAGCTTTTTGCACGGATGACAAAACTGAAAGAAGGTCAGCATAAACAGCACGGAGATACAGTAACCAATCAGTAGCTGAAGGACCAGCATAGGGGCACAGACATAGATGTAAATATCTGTCTTGAAGATGTACCATAGCAGCAGTAAAGATGCATTTTCAATAAACCTCAGCATGTAATAAACGGCCATGCAATACCAGTTTTGAGATTTGTTGATTAAATCCGAATCATTGAGCTTAAGTTGAACAGCAGACCAGCAAAACATGTTTATTCCAGCATAGAGGAAAGTAAGAAAGCAGAGAACCATAGTGGTGCCAACCCTGGTAAGGGCTTTTTCGATATTCTCTGGAAATGGAGATTTACTATGCCAAAAGAGAATCCAAGGGTAAAAGAAAAATATTAAAAAGTTGAATAATACCACAGGCAGGGTCCAGATTTGCAATACTGAGCTAAAGAGGACAAGTACAGTGACCCTTGTGGCAATCTCAAAGACTCTCCATAAAAAGATGCACAGGTAGGCAGTCGGTTTAACACTGATGTCATAGTCATCGTACTTGATCTTGATTGCCAAGATGTTGCAGCGTAATGCTCCATAGACAATGGACAGCAGAGAAATACTCATAAAAATAGCTGAAAAATAAAAGAAAGGCATGGTTTTGAGGGACACATGTCAATAAATTGAATCATACGTCGTTTTGCGATTATGGACCCCTTGGGAATATAACTACACAATACATTTTTGATGCAATATTATTATAGAACTTTTTAAAACTTATGGGACAAAAAAGGAGTTTTTTGGAGCTTTGAAACTTATTTAACTAACTCTATACAAACAAGAAGAGCATAAACAGAGACAGGTGACTCAGAACACAGTGCTCCTGGCACTCTCTCTAGCAGCCATTTAGAATGTCTATGCTTAGTGCTTAGTTGTTGATCCTCTCGGTTGACCACCTGTGTTCTGTGTTGTTTCATGGTTACCATCATCCTGCCTAAAAGAATGATTAAGAACTTGTGGTGCCGTGATCTCAGCTTCACAGCGAGCAGGGATATGAATCTCTGCCCCACCTCCCAGATGTTAATGAACTACAACTACCATGATTCTCTCACCAGCTATTACATTTTAAGAATTCTGGGAATTATAAACCATCAATATCTTGGGGGAAGTTGGTAGAGTTTGCGATCCCTGACACAGAGTGTACTCAACAGGGCCAGAGGAACGTGGCGGCTAATGGAGCTGCAGGCACGAAATTGACCTATCCATTTGGACACCATCATCACAGCAGTGTTGATTCAGTCAACTAATAATTTTCGTCAAAGAATTAGTTGACTACATTTTCTTGGTGAAAAACCTAGACTATACCTAACGTATAATGACTATGACTAAAATCTATTGACATTTTTGATGACTAGTAAGAACTAGACAAAAATGTTAAGGTGGGACTCATTTTAATTTAGTCATAGTCCTTTGACTAAAATGCCATCTTGCTCTAGTGATATTTTAGGCAATGATTTGGCAATGATATTAACACTACATCACAGGGGGCTGGAGTTGGTACCAGTTAATTGAGAGGGCTTCAACAGAAATATTCCATCTGGAATTCTGCAAGCACCTCTTCCAAGTCCATCGGAGCACCTCGAACAATGCTTGCTGGGCAGAGCTGGGCAGACTCCCCTTACTTCTTGCAGTACAGAAGAGGGCGCTATCATACTGGGACCATCTAAACATCAGCAGCCTCAACTCATACCACCATAAAGCCCTACTGGCCAACAAGGACCACCCCAAACCATGTGGGTTGCAACAACTCATATCCACCCTGATTATCCAAAGCCCCCATGAATGCAACCTGACAAAATATCAAATAAAGGCCCTAATTAACGATTCCAGGGAAAACTATATCAGAGAATGGAGACATGATATAGCAAACTCTCAGAAACTCACCATTTACCAATCCTTACAGAGGGAATACAAACTGGCCCCATACCTGGAGGTACTACAAGACCCCAAGGACAGACAGATCCTGAGCCGGTACAGACTGAGCGCCCACAGCCTGGAAATTGAATCAGGGTGGCATAGACAGACCTACAAGCCCAGGGAGAATAGACTGTGCCAGCGTTGTGACAAGGGGGCCCTGGAAGATGAGGTCCACTTCCTCCTACAGTGCCCCCAGTACTCAGCACTGAGGGAAACTCACTTCCAGAGACTCTCCGCTCTCATCCTGGACTTCACCTCTATAGAAGAGACGAGGAAACTCCACATCATACTGGGAGAAGAGGAGCCGGCGGTGAAAATATCTGCCCAATACATCACAGAATGTCACAGACTGAGAGGAACATGAGAGATCCCGGATTTATAAATCCCCAACACGTACTCGCCCCCATCCCATTTCACATTATCCCTTACCCCTGATAATGTCCATGGACTTGCCCATTCCCCCCCATATATGTCCCACTACCCCCCCCTCCTACCCATATGCTTTGGCAATGCTAAAATGTATTTGGTCCTGCCAATAAAGCTTATTTTGATTTGATTTGATTTGATCAAATGGTGATTTGTCAGTAAGAAGGGCAGTGGCGACTCTAGGAACAATATTTAGGGGGGGCACAGAAGATACCGCAGTCAATACTGGGGAGGGCACTAATAATTTTCACCACTAAATCATACCACTGAATAAAAGTAAGGGCCCTATCACCTGGTGTGAGCTAAAACACCATCACTAAAGGAAAAATTTAGTGCGAGTCGCTAAAACTTACAGGGTTATTCAGAGAGAGGTGAAAAGCAGGAGAATTACTGGAGAATGGAAAATTCTTGGTCAAAGAATCGGCTATTTTGACCTAGAATTTTCCATTCTCCAGTCATTCTCCTGCTTTTCACCTCTCTCTGAATAACCCTGTAAGTGCCTGACGACCTACTAACAGATCACCTTGACTGCAGTAGTCCATGAACAAGGTCGTTTGGCGCACACTAGGGAAACTCTAAGGCTAGGGTCAGACTGAGGCAGTGCGAACGCGCGTGCAGCCGCACTTAATCACGGCCGTAGTAGCAGCAGATGTCGGGCAATGACGGCCAATATACGAAGTACGGTCGCACAAAAGTCCGGCTGCGCAACGCAAGTGGAAAATGAACGCATTTTTTCGAGAACGTGAAACCGCAGGTACTGACGTACAGAGTGCGCTGCGTCCGCTAGAGGCGTGTTAGCGTGATTTGGAGACGTCAGACGCTGCTAATGTCCGGCCAACATAACGTCCAGATGCAAGAAGGGTTTTATTGATGATCCGTACAAAATCACGGACGAAAATGCGCATCGTATGACCACTATCGCGTATTCTGTGAAAAAATGCGTCCATTCGTTCGAACGCACTTTTTCACAGACAACATAAAAATGCGTTCGTCTGACCCTAGCCTAAGACCCAAGTTGAGACCCAGCGCTAATGCGGTTGTGTACAGGATAGAACGTTTTTTTCTTTTCCATACCTATCCCCCACCCTCACAAGCTTGAATATGAACACATCCAGTGAATAACCTCTCACCCTTGCATTATTAAAATCCTCCAAGGTGGCCGTATCATCCATGTTTTGATGCACACATATATTAAGGCTGATGGACATTGCATGATAAATGCCTCCCAGCAGCATGTAGAATCATTACACTGCATTTAATAGATCCAAAAGGAAGGCCAGGTGAGCGACAAAAATTTCCCTGCTACAGCATATAAACAATACATGTTTCAGGGCAAGACTTATCCATGTGTTCCTTTAAACATGGTCCACACAGTCACCCTAATAATCAACTGCTTACATACTATGAATAGCCGCCAGCATAAAATGTTTAAAATTAGGCAATATATTAGAATTAGGATATATGTGGATAAAGGATACATTTATAATAGAGCCGACTGCAACAGCAGCGACATTGCTGACCATATCCATTACTATGGTGTATGGGGCCAAGAGAACACCTGTGTTGCATTCCTTTCAATTGCCTGTTAATTTTGGACGAGGACCTGTTTTTTTGGAGTTAGCACCAGGGCTGAGCAGTAGGTAAAATGTTGCAATTAGTGCACCTCAAAAATTTAGTGCTGGCACCAAGTGATCTGTAAAGATATCTAGCACTCCCCGTGTTAAGTATAGGACGCGGAAAGTACAGTAAGCTCGCGGTACAAATCGCTAATAGCGACGCACTAAGTGATTTTTCCCATTTGTAGCGGGAGGCAAACGATCTGTTGGTCCGGCGCTAGACTGAATTAACCTGGCGCTAACGCAAAATCACGCCGACGCAAGGGTTAGCTCACACCAGGTAATAGTGCCCTAAATAAGTATATATATATAAATAAGATTACAAAACCCCAGAGTAATGTGATGCAATGATGCCTTTTTGTTGTACTAACCTGATACTTAAATTCAATATTTGATTTGCTGCAATTCGGCAGTTTTCGCTGAATGTCTGATTGCTGCTTCAGCGACTCCACTTTTAGTAAATTACAGTGACCATTCGCTAAATAGGGAATTCACCTTACTTTCTGCAAAATAAATTCCCCGAAATGTGACGGAAAGCAGAGGATCTACAGATCATTAGACCCTTTAGGCTAGGGTCAGACTGAGGCAGTGCGAACGCGCGTGCAGCCGCACATAATCACGGCCGCACTAGCAGCAGATGCCGGGCAATGACGGCCAATATACGAAGTACGGTCGCACAAAAGTCCGGCTGCGCAACGCAAGTGGAAAATGAACGCATTTTTTCGAGAACGTGAAACCGCAGGTACTGACGTACAGAGTGCGCTGCGTCTGCTAGCGGCGTGTGTGCGTGATTAGGAGACGTCAGACGCTGCTAATGTCCGGCCAACATAACGTCCAGACGCAAAAAGGGTTTTATTGATGATCCGTACAAAATCACGGACGAAAATGCGCATAGTATGACCACTATCACGTATTCTGTGAAAAAATGCGTCCATTCGTTCGAACGCACTTTTTCACAGACAACATAAAAATGCGTTCGTCTGACCCTAGCCTTAGATTCTAACTTCCATAATAACCCCTAAAATGCCTTAAACCCAGAGAAATGCAATAAAAATAATAAACAATGTGGCATTTAGCTACCCCTTAACCCCTAAAATGCCATTAATCAAGGGAAAACATGAAATGAATACACTGAGGCATGTAGCCAACCCATTAACCCCTAAAATGCCATTAATCAAGGAAAAAACAAATGTATACTGTGAGGGATGAAGCCTGCCCATTAACCCTTAATATACAACTAAACCAAGGCATAAACTAATGTAATACACAATGTAATGTATAGTCTGAACATTAACCATTTCACTGCTGAGCCATTTCAACCCTGTGAAAATGTTTACGTTTAAGTGCACGTTTTTATTTGATGTTTTATGACTTTTACATCACACTGAATATGGTCATGTTGGGTATCATTGGAAAGGCCAGAATCTGCCCTTTCAAATGACACCTAGTTCATCCATGGGGGGTGCAGAGATTGAGATCCTTGCTTTAAGCAATTAACCATGCAAAGGATGAGAAGTGCAATTTGGCAACCACAGTCAAGTTGTGCCTCTTGCCAGCAACTTAGCATTTAGTGAATGGACTCTGTGTCTGTGTGTAAAGGAAATGTGGGAATAAAATGTAGAGAGAGGGACAAAAGAACACCAGAGGTGAGAAGAATGAGGCATAGGAATACATTTGAGAGTAGGTTGTAGAAGAGAGAAAAAAAATAACATTAAACCAGTACTTCTTGGAGTTATTTTGTTAAAGTGATGCTGTCCTGCCCAAAACAAACTGGGCTCATTTGACAGGGAATCTCCCCATTTATGGGCCATATTACATAGTTGGTGCTAACTTAACCAGAGCTGTTGTAAACTTACCAGAGCCATTATAACCTATGGAGGTTTTAAGTTTACAACATCTCTGGTTAAGTTAGCACCAAGTATGTAATATGGCCCTATATGTGGTAACATTTTTTTGCTGACATATATAATTGAAAAAAGGGAGTATTTCCCTTTCAAGGTTTCCCTGTCACTTGCGTGACTGTGGCATGCCAAGGGAAAAGGACAACATTAATTCTGGGGGTCTGTGCCTGGCTATAATTAATTCTGGGGTCTGTGCCTGGCTATAATAAATTCTGGGGGTCTGTGTCTGGCTATAATTCTGGGGGTCTGTGTCTGGCTATAATTCTGGAGGCCTGTGTCTAGCTATACTTAATTCTGGGGGTCTGTGTCTGGCTATATTCAATTATGGGGGGTCTGTGCCTGTGTATATTCAATTCTGGGGGTCTGTGTCTGGTTATACATGATTCTCCGGATATATATATATATATATATATATATATATATATATATATATTTCTTTTTGCTTTCTCTTCGGTTAATGGGGTTTGTGGAATTCTTGGGTGAGTTCCCTCACTTTTTCCCCAGGACTTGACCCCTGTACATGATTATATTCAATTGGAATGGGAATGAGATTCTTGACTTACACCTGGACAGGGTGATATACTGCTGTAATACACTGATATAGAGCTGAAGAGTCAGCTGTGGTGCGGAGCCTAGGAAGGCCTGGATGACTGAAGCCCGGCTAAATGCAGATCTGTGTGTGTATAGCTTCCCTTCAGCTCGGCCGACTTCCTTTTCCACTTCATCCGAGTATCCTCCTTTAGGGAGCTGCCTCTTTTTAGTAATGCTGACATAAGGTTCTTCTAATTTATCAGCCTTAAAGTAAATGCAGAAGACCTCAATACACCTGTAAAACAGACATATGTGTGTTACATAGTTACATAGTTATATAGGCTGAAAAAAGACATGCGTCCATCGGGTTCAGCCTCTCCCATAACCTACTGCTGTTGATCCAAAAGAAGGCAAAAAACCTAGTCTGAAATGCTTGCCAATATGCAACATACTGGGAAAAAAATCCTTCTTGACCCTAGAATGGCAGTCAGATTTCTCCTTGGATCAAGAAGCTTTTACCCACATATTAAATATTATAACCCTTAATATTCTGTGTCTGCAGGAAGTCATCTAGTCGTTTTTTAAAAGTCTGTACAGACTCTGACCCAACCACCTCAACAGGCAGAGAATTCCACAGCTTTATTGTTCTCACCGTAAAATAACCCTTCCTATGCTTTAAGCTAAATTTTCTTTCTTCCAGTCTAAATGGATGACCCCTTGTCCTATGTATAGTCCTGTTTATGAATAGGTTATCAGACAATGGTTGATAATGGCCCCGTATATATTTATATAAGGTTATCAGATCCCCTCTAAGGCGCCGTTTCTCTAAAGTAAACAGGTTTAAGCTTGTTAATCTTGCCTCATAACGTAACCCTTCCATTCCCCTAATTAATTTAGTTGCCCGTCTCTGCACTTTTTCTAACGCTATAATATCTTTTTTTAAGACCGGTGCCCAAAATTGCACGGCATATTCAAGGTGCGGCCTGACCATTGATTTATACAGAGGCAAAATTATGTTTTCATCCCGTGAGTGAACTCCCCTTTTAATGCATGCCAATACTTTGCTTGCCTTGGCGGCTGCTGTTTGACATTGCACATTGTTACTTAGTTTGATGTCTATGATTATTCCCAAATCCTTCTCCTGCTTGGATTTCCCTAACTCCGTACCATTTAGGGTATAAATGACTTGTGTGTTCTTCACTCCAAAGTGCATAACTTTGCATTTATCTACATTAAATTTCATCTGCCATTTAAGTGCCCAGTCCCCCAATCTATCTAAATCCCTCTGTAGCGAAGTAACATCCTGCTCACATTGTATTACTTTTCCTAGTTTTGTGTCATCTGCAAACACTGATACATGACTTTCAATGCCTATCTCAAGGTCATTTATAAATAAATTGAATAGTATTGGTCCTATAACAGACCCCTGAGGGACACCACTTACCACTGGTGTCCATCTTGAAAATGTACCATTTATGACCACTCTCTGTACCCTATCTTTTAGCCAGTTTTCTATCCAAGAACAAGTATTTTCATCTAGACCAATTTTTCTTAATTTAAATAGTAACCTTTTGTGTGGAACTGTGTCGAAAGCTTTGGCAAAATCTAAGTAAATCACATCCACTACGACCCCCTCGACCCCCTAATCTATACTTCTACTTACTTCCTCATAGAACGTAATTAGGTTAGTCTGACATGATCTGTGTTTCATGAAACCATGCTGATTTTTGCCAATAACATTATACCTCCCAATAAATTCCTGAATATTATCCCTTAGTAACCCCTCGAATACTTTCCCAGCCACAGATGTTAAGCTCACAGGTCTATAATTCCCAGGCACAAATTTTAAACCTTTCTTAAATATAGGGACGACGTCAGCTTTTCTCCAATCCTCTGGTACTATTCCTGAAAGAAAAGAATCTTGAAAGATTAAGAACAGAGGTTTACATATTTCAACACATAGCTCTCTCAGTACTCGCGGGTGAATTCCATCTGGCCCTGGGGCTTTATTCACATTCACATTGTTTAATTTCTGCAAAACCTTGTCCTGTTATCGTTAAATATTATCAGGTCTATTCAAAGAAAGGTGAAAAAAGGAGAATGACTGGAGAAGTGAAAATTCAAGGTCAAAATAGCCAAACCAGAAAAATTCTCCTATTTATCTCACTTTCCAAATCGGCTATTTGGTCTAGATTGTTCTCTTCTCCAGCCAGTTCTCTTGATTTTCACCATTCTTTGAATAGACCTGTATATCATCTATCAGTTATACAACTGAATTGTACACATAGATTACATTATAACCTTTTACATGTGTTCTAGCAAGTTCGTATACTTCCATTCTTAATACAATATTCATGACATATACACTATATTGCCAAAAGTATTCGCTCACCTGCCCAGCTCCTGATTTGGATGGGTGAGCTAATACTTTGGCAATATAGTGTATTTGCAATGCATGCTTATAATGTTCATTTAATTTCAGGCATGTTTAAAGGCATTTTAGGACATTCATCGGATTCCAACACAAGGAAGTGCAATATAAAAAGTCCATAGAAAAACTATAAAATTTTTATTTAATACTTTGTGTAGGAGCTGTTAAGTTAGAGGAGAAGAATAAGCTAAATCAATGTTTTGCTAAAGCTTTTCTCACTTAAAAATAATGAAACTAAAAATTATGCCTTAGAAAGTCATTTAAGAGGCAGGCTAGATCAACAATGGGAGAATTCTATAACAACAGAAAAGCAGCACATAGGGTGATACCTCCCATACAATAAACTGCAAGCTAGGTATATAATGCACTCACAGACATTTTTTGATTGCAGTCACATCAAGGTATCTTTATAAACTTCTCGCATTCAAATACGATTCGATTGTCACCTCTTTCATGAAACCCCAAGTTTTGATGGTTCTCAGCAGTGGCGACTCTAGGAACAATATTTAGGGGAGCACATAAGATACCACAGTCAAAACTGGAGGGGCACTAATAATTTTCGCCACTAAATCAAACCACTGAAAAAACCTAAATAAGTATATATAAATAAGATTCCATAAACCCAGAGTACTGTGGTGCAATGACACCTTTTTGTTGTACTGACCTCATACATAAATTCAATATTTTATTTGCCACAATTCAGTGGTTTTTGCCGACGTTCTATAACTTCTTCAGCAACTCCAATTTTGTGACCATTTGCTAAATAGGGAATTCACCATATTTTCAGCGAAATGGATTCCCCAAAATGTGAAGAAAAGCAAAGGATCTAAAGATGAATAGACCCTTTAGTTTCTAACTTCCATAATAACCCCTAAAATGTCATAAAACCAGGTAAATACAATAAACATAAACCTTGTGGCATGCAGCCTACCATTTAACCCCTAAAATGCCATTAATCAAGGGAAAACATGAAATGAATAGACTGAGGCATGTAGCCTGCCCATTAACCCCTAAAATGCCATTAATCAAAGGGAAAACATGAAATGAACAGACTGTGGGGCATGTAGCCTATCCATTAACTCCTAAAATGCCAGTTATCAAGTGAAAATGTGAAATATATACACTGCAAGGCATGAAGCCTTCCTATTAACCCCTAAAATGCCAGTAATCAAGTGAAAACATGAAATGTATACACTGTGAGACATGTAGCCTACACATTAACTGCTAAAATGCCATAAATAAATGAAAAAATAAAATGTATACTGTGAGGAATGAAGCCTGCTCATTAACCCTTAATATACAACAAAACCAAGGCAAAAACAAAAGTAATACACAATGTAATATATAGTCTGACCATTAACCCTGTCACTGCTGAGCCATTCCACCCTGTGAAAAAAATATTATGTTTATTTTATTATTTACGATTTTTTCTTTACACTAAATATGGTCATGTTGGGTATCATTGGAAAGGCCAGACTCCACTCTTTCCAATGACATCTGGATGGACCATGTACGATGCTCGGTGCCAGAGATACCTTGGTCTGAAGATGTGGGGGAAGCTGGAGGCTGAATACTGGTGGAGGGCACATGGGGGGGCAAGGAATAACCTGGGGGGGAAATGGCCCCCCTGGCCCCCCCAGAAACATCATATGGTTCTCATACCCCCAAGATTGGGGTTCAGATTACCTCAGAGAGAAGATAATGCAATAGTGTAGACAGCCAATATGTGATAACATTCAAAACATTTATTTCGCTTACAAGAATTTCGTAAAAATGAGGCATATCACCAGGTGTACCCAGGGCCGGTGCAAGCATTTTTGTCTAGTTAGGTGAATGTGCATTTTGGTGCATCCCCTCCCATCCGTGTCATGTCAAGCCAATCAGGATAAAGGTGCCATAATAATCTCTATATATACACATACATATATATACACACACTAGGGTTGCACCGATACCACTTTAAGACAGAGTACAAGTACCAATACTTTTTTTCAGGTACTCACCGATATCATGCCCACTCAGAAACATATATACAGACCGGAACATGCACAGATACATATATACAGAGACCTCAGACCAGATCATGCCCAGATACATATATACAGGGACCTCAGACCAGAACATGTCCAGATACATATATACAAAGACCTCAGACCAGAACATGCCCAGATACATATATACAGAGACCTCAGACCAGAATAATTCCCAGATACATATATACAGAGAGACTTTAGACCAGATCAAGCCCAGATACATATATACAGAGACCTCAGACCAGAACATGCCCAGATGCATATATACAGAGACCTCAGACCAGAACAAGCCCAGATACATGTATACAGAGACCTCAGACCAGAATATTCCCAGATACATATATACAGAGAGACCTCAGACCAGAATATTCCCAGATACATATATACAGAGACCTCAGACCAGAATATTCCCAGATACATATATACAGAGAGTCTTTAGACCAGATCATGCCCAGATACATATACACAGAGAGGCCCCAGACAAGAACATACCCAGATAAATATATACAGAAACCTCAGACCAGAACATGCCAAGATACATATATAGAGACCTCAGACCAGATCATTCCCAGATACATATATACAGAGACCTCAGACCAGATGCCTGTCACATCTGTCCAGCCAGGGGTCAAGGAGGGGGAGTGGATAGTGGACCATGAGGAGGATGCAGCTGACCTGGCATGGCTGGAGCCGGCTGCTGCAAGGACCTATGGAGACTGGGACCTGCCATTTCAGGTGTAAATGCCCAACAGGAGCTGCGCAGATCCACAGCCAGGGGCTGCGCAGAACCACCGACGGGTTGCGCAGAACCACCGACAGGAGCTGCGCAGAACCACCGACAGGAGCTGCGCAGAACCAATGACAGGAGCTGCGCAGAACCGACCCGCTTAACTAGAAAACATGAATCAGAATAGGGGGCAACTTAGCAGTGAGTCGGCTGAATGGGACCAGCATGCTCCCTGCAAAAATAGAGAAGGAACTACTTTGCCAAGTGTTTGAGGTCTGGCCCCTGAACTCGGGTGGAATGCTGTCTATATTTAGAGCAACCTGCCGGACCCACCTCGGCTGTTGCTATAGTAACTGCTCTATGCTTAGGATACTACCCCAGGAGGTAAAGTAAAAATACTCACAGCCAGACACACGGTATGTGTCCAGGTTATGACCAAGGCTTCCATATGAAACCTGGAGCAGGAGACACAAACCTGGCCTGCAGGCGTTATGGAACTTCGTCTCCCATGAGGCTCTGCTAAACTGATGAGTGTCCAGCATCATGGGAGATGTAGTTCCAAAACACATTGAGGGCAAAGGTTGCCGATCCCTCCCCTAAAGAATACACGTCATACAGGCCACAGCTGACTGATTAACCCTTTCATTGCCAGACATACCAGCAGCCAGGAGGAGTTAACTCTTAACTGATTCACTCGGGTGACATGAGGGCTGTACCCCACCATCCTTTACCCACACCCGGTGGCTGAAACACGCTGCACATCACAGGTTCGGTTACTTACATCACCGGTGCAATCGGCTCACATTCCGCAGCCCAGAGCACAGCTCCTCCAGTGACAGCAGGCAGAAAACCACTCAACTCAGACTCAGCCTGGCTGGCGCCGGCTGCCGCAACGACCGATGGGGACTGGGAGCCGCCATTTCAGATGTAAATGCCTCGGCCCAGCTAGTTTAGAGCGAGGAGAGGTCTCGCTGTCGCACCCTGCCGATGTCGTTATCATTGGCGGGGCGGGCGCCGCCATCTTGGTGGAGACCAAAATAGTGGCAGACTCTGCACCTATTGGTCTCCACCAAGATGGCGGCGCCTGGCCTGCCCCCACAAATAATGATGACGTCGGCAGGGCGCCACCTCCACTCGCTCGACCAGAGGCAGGGGATTGAACAAGGCGGACCTAGTGCTGTGCCAGGTCTCCCCCCGGCCCACCAAGATGGCGGTGCCCGGCCCTCCCACCAATGATGACGTCGGCAGGGCACCACCTCTGCTCACTGGGTCAGTGAGAGTGAGAAGAAGGAGGCGGTGCTGCGCTGCACTGCGCCAGGTCTCTCCCCGGCTGTCCACCACACAAAAAAATTTGTTTCAGAATCTCCAAAATTCCGCCCCCTCAAACTGGCAGGAAGCCAGACAGTAAGGCGGGCCACCTGTGCCGCCTTACATTAGCGCCAGCCCTGGGTGTACCCAGTCCACATGTAGCCAAAGCCCAATGGGTTGAGTCCCTGGTCTATGATCCTCCACAGCTCAGCTCTCCTGAGGTTTCATGAAAGTGGTGACAATCGAATCCTATTTGAAGGAGAGAAGTTTATAAAGATACCTTGATGTGACTGCAATCAAAAATGTCTGTGAGTGCATTATATACCTAGCTTGCACAGTTTAACTAAGATGCAGCATCTGCTGGATCAAAGCTCACACATATACTTATTATATACCTCAATTTTACACAGACAATAAAATACATGACGAATTTATAATCCATGACCCTTTCCCGCCACAGGGCGTACTATGCGGCGGGTGGGCCTTGAGGCCGCGGTACAGCATAGTACTCCCTGTTGACTTCAATGGGCCTCCTCTGGCCCCACCCACTAGCTAGTGAGCACTGCGTGCCATTCGTTGCTGCGGGACTCCTGGCTCAGGCTGTCCTGCAGCAGCCAATGACGTGCAATGTGAGTCCACTGCGTGGGCAGGCTGAAGGAGGGGCCTGCCGCAGCAGCCGACTAGCGGGTGTAATAGTAAACCGCAGTCAGCGTTAAAGCCCTCTCGCCAGGCACCACCTGCCTAGCGTAAAAGGATATAAAAGAAAAATTGGCAAATAAAAAAATATATAAAATATAAAAATATCCCATACCTCTTGTCACTCGGTGCATAAGGCGATACAATCTGCCCACTCGACTCTTTGTATGCAGAAGAAAATCGGGAGCAAATAGTTACCAGTGTTCTTCCGTGGTTCTACGTGTGCAAGGTGAGCAGGGTTGCGCTTTTCTCCATGCAGTCTTATAGACTTCAGGAGACGATATCAATGGCCACTGTTTGATGCTGCCAAATATTACAACTTGAGCCACCACTACAGTGATTTTTTCCGACTATAGCTGTTAATAGTGAGCTGCTAATGGTTACAGGTCGATTACAAGATTTCAATTAGAAACTCTTTATTAATGTCCATGTTGCGAGAGGGTCCTAAGTATTTTTTTAAAGTACTTAGAATTTTACTTGGATCATTATTATTGACTAGCTTTAAACCTTTATTATGAAATGGAAAGATCGTTTTCTAAACCCCCCCAACCCTCTTCCCAATCACATGATCACAACTTTGGATAACCTAGATTCTATATTTCATGCAAGTAACACTCAGTATGGATTTATTTATATATGGGTATAAACTGAGCGTAGGTCTTGTGGTTGCGCCCCGGCTACGTCATCATCATTGGTGGGGCAGGGCGGTCGAATCGCTGCCATCTTGGTGGATACTAAGATAGTGGAAGACTCATGCCTCTCTCTTGGTCTCCATCAAGAAGGCAGCGAGTTGACTGTCAGTCCCCCACCAATGATGATGACGTCGACAGGGCGCAACCGCAAGACCTCTGCTCACTGGCACAGATTTTTCCCAAAGTGCCAGAAAGCCAAGACACTAAGGCGGCCACCTGTACTGCCTTACATTAGCGCTGGCTCTGGCACTACATGGATGCGGTTTTTGGGCGGAGGATGGCTTTTTTTGCTGCCCCATGGAATGTGCCGCCCTAGGCCTTGTGTGTCTAGGCCAAGATACTGCACTGCCCTGTCTACCTCCACTATCACTCAGCAGCGCTACACTATCTCACTAGAGCGAAATCGCGCAGGCAGGGGTGGCCCAAGCCACTCTGCTGCCTGGAGCGATGGATGAAATTCTGCACCCCCCAAAAAAAAAAACACATGACATGTATGAGCGTATCATAGAGTTCCACAGCAATAAAACTCACAGAAATGTACGGTGTGTATGAGCATATCACAGAGCGCCACATATATACAGCCTCATTCTCCATGTACCCTGTGTATTTATATAGAGAATGAAGCTGTATATATGTATCCCGTGTATTACTACATATACTGTATACAGCCTCATTTTCTATATAAATATACAGACCCCAGATTTATGTATACCCAGACAGACCGCAGAGACATCTGTATATCCAGAGACCTCAGTACACCCAGAGAGACCCCAGAGAAATCTGTATACCCAGAGAGAACCCAGAGACATTTTTTAATACCCGGAGAGACCCCAGAGACATCTGTATACCCAGAGACATCTGTATACCCAGAGAGACCCCACATCTGTTTACCCAGAGAGACCACAGAGATATGCAGGCTGCAGGGCTGGACAACAGGAAATGCAGGTTACAGGGCAACAGGGTACAAAGGGTCCCTTGATATATGGAGTCCCCGATGCTGAAAAAATCCAGTTATCATTGAGTCAGTCAGTTTGTGACATTCCTGGAAGCAGGGAACATGATGGGTCGAGGAGAGATTTGGGGCGCCTGCAGAATGCACATACCTGGTGCTGGTGGTGCCGGCGGGAGCTGGCTGGATGAGAGACGTGCTGCTGCAGCTGACGAGGAAGGATCTGCTCACATGCTGCTGCGTGGCCTAAAGAAAAAAAAAATACTGCGGTGCTCCGGTGCCAGCCGCTTCAAAAATTTGCACAGCAGCACAACCCTCCATAGAGTCCTATAGACTCCCGGCGGTGATACTCACAATGGCGGGGAAGCACTACCGTGAGTATCACTGAGGTTAGTACATCATTCCAGGGCAAGGTGCTGAAGTAGCGCCTGCCCTGGAATATCATGCTAAAATGGGAACGCTACAGAGAAATCTGCAGGTGCAGATTTTCCCCGTTAGCATCCGAATTTTAGCACAAACTATGTAATATGGCCCACAGTAATGTGCGGCGTGTATGAGCGTATCTCAGAGCTCCACAGCAATAAATGTCACAGTAATATGCAGTGTGTATGAGCGTATCACAGAGTAATGCGCAGTGTTTATAAGCGTATCACAGAGCTCCACAGCAATAAATCTCACAGTAATGGGCAGTGTTTATGAGCGTATCACAGAGCACCACAGCAATAAAACTCACAGTAATGTGCAGTGTTTATGAGTGTATCACAGAGCTCCACAGCCAGGGCCAGCGCTGCCGCTAGGCCAGCTAGGCGGGCACCTAGAGCACAGTGCCCGCCTAGGGCGCAGCCGGCCCAACCAATTAAAAAAAAAATTGGCCGCGGGGCAGCCTGGGGCGGACGTGTGCTGCAGCCAGCCCCAATAGGTGCCGGCGTCGCCGCTGGCGTCAAGGAGACGGAGGCGTGGACTTGGTGCTTAAAGCTTCCTGCACCAAGTCCATGCCTCCATCTCCTTGACGCCAGCGGCGACACCAGCACGTATTGGGGCTGGCTACAAGGAGGTGGAGGAAGATGGAGACGGCGCTGGAGCGGCAGATACCATGTGTGAGCCTGGGGCAAATATCCATGTATGAGCCTGGGGGCAAGTACCCATGTGTGAGTCTGGGGCAAATACCCATGTGTGAGCCTGGGGGCAAATATCCATGTGTTAGCCTGGGGTGAGATATCCATGTGTGAGCCTGGGGGGCAAATACCCATGAGTGAGCCTGGGGCAAATATCCATGTGTAAGCAGGGGCAAATATCCATGTGTGAGCCTGGGGGCAAATACCCATGTGTGAGCCTGGGGCAAATACCCATGTGTGAGCCTGGGGGCAAATATCCATGTGTGAGCCTGGGGGCAGATATCCATGTGTGAGCTGGGGCATATATCCATGTGTGAGCTGGGGCATATATCCATGTGTGAGCTGGGGCAGATATCCATGTGTGAGCTGGGGCAGATATCCATGTGTGAGCTGGGGCAGATATCCATGTATTAGCTGGGGCAGATATCCATGTGTTTGCTGGGGCAATATATCCATGCCATGTGTTAGCTGGGGCAATATCTCCATGTGTGAGCTGGGGCAGATATCCATGTATTAGCTGGGGCAGATATCCATGTGTTTGCTGGGGCAATATATCCATGCCATGTGTTAGCTGGGGCAATATCTCCATGTGTGAGCTGGGGCAAAATCTTCATGTGTGAGCTGGGGGCAATATCTCCATGTGTGAGCTGGAGGCAAATATACCCATGTGTGAGCTAGAGGCAAATATACCCATGTAAGAGCTGGGTGCAAATATACCCATGTGAGCGGGGGGCAATATATCCATGTGAGAACTGGGGGACAAATATATCCATGTGAGCTTTCTTTTTTTGGGGGGGTTGCAAGTAGCTGGTCTTGCCTAGGGCGCAAAATAGTTTAGCACCGGCCCTGTCCACAGCACTAAATCTCACAGTAATATGCGGTGTGACTTATTAAAAAAAATGGGCTGCTCAGTTCAAAATGTCTGGGCCTATATTTTTTGTCCCAGTCTGGGCCTAACTAGCAGTATATGTCATTGTGCATTTTCTTACTCTGCAATGATGCTGTTCTATGTCGATTCTGTTCTTTTACTATAAAAACTAAAAATTTAATGTTACTAGATTTCAGTAGTGATTAAACTGCCTCATTCCACCTATAATCACAGTTATTTGTTAGTTATTTTCACAAATATACGACATCTGTTTTATGCATACAATACTGATTTTTAAAGTAAATGGAGTTCAGGTTGTTACCCCCTCCCTAAACCAATTACACTATATCCAGGGGTCAAGTCCTAAAGAAAGAAGTGTGGGAACTCACCAAGATTTCTGTCCGTCCCCCCCAATTATTAATTATCATCTCACACTTAACACAAACACACATTCAAATCTGATATATTTATGTAAATATATGGAGTTTAGCAGAATCTCATGATATATCATATATTTATTGTGACTTAACAGGGAAATATATGATTGAACATATACTTGACACTTTAAATTGTCTATATAGTAATATAGGTTGAAAAAAGACCCAGGTCCATCAGTTTCATCCTTTTTGTATTTTAACAACATGGAGATGTTATGACGAGGCAATGCAGCGACAGTAAAACCTAGTAGATGAAGGTGTGGTATTGCCCAATTTAATGCCTTAGACAATGGGTATCAACACTACTCTAATGTGATCAGAAGACCCCTTAGGGAGTCTGACGTATAGAAGCCCCCTCCTCACCTGACCAAGGGTCCCAATTGCAGCAGGTGCAGCAGCAGCACCAGCGGTCTGTCTCGGCTAAGATCCCGGTGGACAAAGATGAGGCAGATCTGCACCAGCAGGCAGGGCAGGAGGCAGAATAGGAGTGTCAGGTCCTGCCAGACCCTGTCTCCGGCCGAGCTGTATGAGGAACACACGTACAGGGCTGTCATCGTTTCTGCTGCAAACAAAAAGACTGACACAAGAACCGAGCCAGGGAATTTCATGTTGTCCTCTCTGGGTGTATGTATGAATGACAATAATAATAAACACCACGTTGGCTGCCTTGGGCTGGGAAAGCAGTATCAGTCAGCTGCAGGCAGGCAGGCGAGTACACACCATCCACCCATCCCGCGCCCTCCCCCACTAAACAGTATCTCTATCTGTCTCCCCCTTCACACTCAGTAGCTTGGCTGCAGTGATGCTGCTGGGGCTGGCTCGGTGCATTGCTATAGCTGGGACTCGCAGCATCAGGCTTGTAACAGTATCACACACTGCAGCAGCAGCTATCAGGCTAATCAGGTGTTTTGCAAATCTTTAAAGCTATTTTAAAGCAGCGTGCTATGAATGCAAAGGCTGCGCACACTGTTGGCGATATATAAATGATGATGATAATAATATGGTATGCTGTATTTATTGGTCTGAGAAGCACCCTTATGAAAAATGCATGTTTAGGTTGAGTGCAGCTATTGAGGGTTTGAAGGTAGATGGATTTTTTCTGCAGATAGGATGATTTTCAGTTTCAGAAATAGGGATATATGTATTGTTTTTTTTTTCTTGCTTTATCTGTCAAAGGTAATTCCAATGGAATCACATCTAATACAACTATGCTTATAGGTATACCTGTCAATACAAGATACATTTTAGACAAACACACGGTAAATATGGAGATAAGTTATAAAAAAGAAAAAAAGGCTAAAACAAAAAAATTCTTCGATTCGATTTATTTTTTAAATTAGATTGGGTGCCATATTGGAAAATCAATTTGTCACATACCTACATCGTTACTTATGACAAAGTCCTTTGTGGGGGACGTAGCCTCAGGCTTTCCACCACTTACCAAGGATTTACATTAGAAAGGGGACTAGTTAGGGCAAGTCTGTACATGTATGTCCTGGCCCCCTTACCACAAAAAGGTATTGTCAAGCAGACTCAAACTGAAACTAAAAGCGTCACTGGATTAAGTACCACCTCCTCATAATTTCACAAAGTCGATGTAACACCATGCTCTTCAAAACCACTGCAAATGCTTGACTTTAGTTCATTCACAGGGGGTTTGCATTTGTGTCTAGGCACAACCTAATGTTGGATGAAGGGTTCCTCTTTGACACACTATTTTGACATTTTGGATATTTCTTATCTGGTTCATACATGACAAATATCATAAACTTTGACCATATCTATGCTCACTGTTGGCCACGCCCAATGGAACATGTATTTTAAATCATAAAATTGTTATTAATAATGTAGCAAAGTTACACAGGCTGCAAAAAGAGGTTTGTCCATCGAGTTCAGCTTTTTTGATTCAAAAGAAGAAGAAAAAACCCAGTCTGAAATACTCACTGAATATGCAACATACTGGGTAAAATTCTTTCTTGACCCCAGAATGGCGTCAGATTTCTCCTTGGATCAAGCAGTCATCATCACATATTAAATATTATAATCCTTAATATTCTGTTTTTGCAGGAAGTCATCAAGTAGTTTTTTAAAAGTCTGTACAGTCAACCACCCAACAGGCAAAGAATTCCACAGCTCTATTGTTCGCACTGTAAAATAACCTTTCCTATGCTTTAGGCTGAATTTCCTTTCCTCCAGTCTAAGATTAGGGTCAGACGAACGCATTTTTCACGTTGTCCGTGAAAAAGTGCGTTCGAACGAATGGACGTATTTTTTCACGGAATACACGATAGCGGTCATACGATGCCCATTTTCGACCGTGATTTTGTACGGATCATCAATAAAACCCTTTTTGCGTCTGGACGTTATGTTGGCCGGACGTGTGCAGCGTCTGACGTCTCCCAATCACGCAAACACGCCGCTATGCGGCCGCAGCGCACTCTGTACGTCAGTAGTAGCGGTTTGACGTTCTCGAAAAAATGCGTTCGTTGGCCACTTGCGTTGCACGGACGAACTTTCGTGCGGCCGTTCGTCGTATGTTCCCCGGCATTGGACGTCATTTGCTGCTAGCACGGGCGTGAGTTCGTGCGGCTGAGGCTGGGGTCAGACGAGCGTAGTGTTCACGTCCGTGATTGCGCCTAAAAGTACGTCCGTGATAGCATGAAAGTAAGTCCATTGGAGCCTGACACATGAAGTACGTCCGCACTGAACTGCGGACGCACAACGGCCGCGGCAAACGGACGCAGGTTAGGCAAGAACGGACGTGCGGAGTGCGCCACGTCCACAACGTCTGCATAGCTTTGTGTGTGAGTGATGGAGCGAGGTCAGACGGACTGCATTTATACGTCCAGCATTTTTGACGGACAGAATGTTTTTTCATTGTAATTTATTTTCCCCTCCTACATCCGTCAAAAAATAACTTCAGTGAAAAAACGGACTGTGTGACCACTACTGCGTCATCCGTACTGGCGATGTCCGTACTGCACGGACGTACAGTCCGTAGAAATCACGCTCGTCTGACCCCAGCCTTAACGCACGTGAAAAATGCGTTCGTCTGACCCTAGCCTTAATGGGTGACCTCGTGTCCTGTGTATAGTCCTGTTAATGTATAGGTTTCCAGACCATGGTTTATAATGGCCCCGTATATATTTATATAGTGGTCAGATATTCAGTGGGTGCACACTAATGAAATGGCAGGCACCTACTGACGGGTTCATGGATCTCCTCCAAACAACCCTTTTGTATTATTTTTAACTTGTAGCATGGTAACACACACAACCTGTATGGATATAAATTGTTCTTTCTTTCTTGCCAATATCGTGTAACGATAATGTCCAGGCCACCCACCTTGCACTTATTTTACATGCTGTACCCATATACATGGCTGGATTTACAACTCAGAAGCATGTCGACAGTGAAATCTGGAAACCCCCCCCCAAACAAAAGTGCCAAAAATACTTTAAAAATGTTGTTTTAGAGGAAACAAAAAAAAATAATATATTAAAAAAAGGTACAGAATTGCTGTGAAAAGTGATGCTCCATTTCCACAGAGCAACCAAAGTTCCAAAATATTTTTGGCAATTTCTCAATAGGATATCAAAACTTGCTTTGTTTGGAACAAAAAAAAAGAACGGGCATATTTTTTTGCTTGCTTGTTTGTTTGTTTTCTTACATTTTACATCATCTTATTTGTTACAATTAGAAAGGTCAGACTCTGACCTGTCTAATGACACCTAAATTGAACTTTATATGTAAAAGCACATAATGCCACTGCCTCAGTATAATTTTTTTCTCACTTTTTTATTTTTCCACATTACACGGTCATGTTTGGTATAGTTACAAAGGCCAGACTCTTTCCGATAACACCTTACTTGACCTTACGCGTTGTAAAAATCAGAGATGCAGGGTTCCAAAGTCCACTTGTCTTTCCACACTGCAATGTCATGGTTTAGGTTGTTGATGAAACAATGCATAATAACACATTGTGCCATCACCTCCACACTTGCTGGCGGTGTGGGAAATGAGAAGTTGAGTGCAGCATCTCTGTTCACTTTGCCATTCTAAAATGAACAATAGTACGGAGTTAGAAAAAAAATGTATATGTAATTTATTTATTTACTTTTTATATAAGCCTGGTCCTAAGGTTACAGGAGACTTATCAGGGGTCTTACCTTTAATGAGCATTGAATTATTACTTCTATTCTATTCAGGACAGGTCCACATAGTATTCCTTTTACAATTAAATTTGTGCATGCGAGTGTTGTAGGTTAAATAAAAGAGCACGTTATAAATAAGGTTTTAGGATTAAAATGGCATTTTTTTCAAGCACATTGTGAAAATAGAAAATGCTTTATTGTTGCAATAAATTTGCTGTATATAAAAAATATTCATTCATACCCTGAGCACATAGGCGACTCTACAGGGGGGCAAGGAGGGGGCAATTGCCCCCCTAGGTTATTCCTTGCCCCCCCATGTGCCCCCCCACCAAAAATCATCATCCAGCTTCCCACACGTCTTCGGACCAACGTATCTCCGTAGCTATGCATCATATATGGATGAACTAGGTGTCATTTGAAAGGGCAGATTCTGGCCTTTCCAATGATACCCAACATGACCATATTCAGTGTGATGTAAAAGTCATAAAACATCAAATAAAAAAGTGCACTTAAACGTAAACATTTTCACAGGGTTGAAATGGCTCAGCAGTGAAATGGTTAATGTTCAGACTATACATTACATTGTGTATTACATTAGTTTATGCCTTGGTTTAGTTGTATATTAAGGGTTAATGGGCAGGCTTCATCCCTCACAGTATACATTTGTTTTTTCCTTGATTAATGGCATTTTAGGGGTTAATGGGTTGGCTACATGCCTCAGTGTATTCATTTCATGTTTTCCCTTGATTAATGGCATTTTAGGGGTTAAGGGGTAGCTAAATGCCACATTGTTTATTATTTTTATTGCATTTCTCTGGGTTTAAGGCATTTTAGGGGTTATTATGGAAGTTAGAATCTAAAGGGTCTAATGATCTGTAGATCCTCTGCTTTCCGTCACATTTCGGGGAATTTATTTTGCAGAAAGTAAGGTGAATTCCCTATTTAGCGAATGGTCACTGTAATTTACTAAAAGTGGAGTCGCTGAAGCAGCAATCAGACATTCATCGAAAACTGCCGAATTGCAGCAAATAAAATATTGAATTTAAGTATCAGGTTAGTACAATAAAAAGATATCATTGCATCACATTACTCTGGGGTTTTGTAATCTTATTTATATATATACTTATTTAGGGCACTATTACCTGGTGTGAGCTAACCCTTGCGTCGGCTTGATTTTGCGTTAGCGCCAGGTTAATTCAGTCTAGCGCCGGACCAACAGATCGTTTGCCTCCCGCTACAAATGGGAAAAATCACTTAGTGCGTCGCTATTAGCGATTTGTACCGCGAGCTTACTGTACTTTCCGCGTCCTATACTTAACACGGGGAGTGCTAGATATCTTTACAGATCACTTGGTGCCAGCACTAAATTTTTTGAGGTGCACTAATTGCAACATTTTACCTACCGCTCAGCCCTGGTGCTAACTCCAAAAAAACAGAAAAAACAGGTCCTCGTCCAAAATTAACAGGCAATTGAAAGGAATGCAACACAGGTGTTCTCTTGGCCCCATACACCATAGTAATGGATATGGTCAGCAATGTCGCTGCTGTTGCAGTCGGCTCTATTATAAATGTATCCTTTATCCACATATATCCTAATTCTAATATATTGCCTAATTTTAAACATTTTATGCTGGCGGCTATTCATAGTATGTAAGCAGTTGATTATTAGGGTGACTGTGTGGACCATGTTTAAAGGAACACATGGATAAGTCTTGCCCTGAAACATGTATTGTTTATATGCTGTAGCAGGGAAATTTTTGTCGCTCACCTGGCCTTCCTTTTGGATCTATTAAATGCAGTGTAATGATTCTACATGCTGCTGGGAGGCATTTATCATGCAATGTCCATCAGCCTTAATATATGTGTGCATCAAAACATGGATGATACGGCCACCTTGGAGGATTTTAATAATGCAAGGGTGAGAGGTTATTCACTGGATGTGTTCATATTCAAGCTTGTGAGGGTGGGGGATAGGTATGGAAAAGAAAAAAACGTTCTATCCTGTACACAACCGCATTAGCGCTGGGTCTCAACTTGGGTCTTAGAGTTTCCCTAGTGTGCGCCAAACGACCTTGTTCATGGACTACTGCAGTCAAGGTGATCTGTTAGTAGGTCGTCAGGCACTTACAGGGTTATTCAGAGAGAGGTGAAAAGCAGGAGAATGACTGGAGAATGGAAAATTCTAGGTCAAAATAGCCGATTCTTTGACCAAGAATTTTCCATTCTCCAGTAATTCTCCTGCTTTTCACCTCTCTCTGAATAACCCTGTACGTTTTAGCGACTCGCACTAAATTTTTCCTTTATTGATGGTGTTTTAGCTCACACCAGGTGATAGGGCCCTTACTTTTATTCAGTGGTATGATTTAGTGGTGAAAATTATTAGTGCCCCCCCAGTATTGACTGCGGTATCTTCTGTGCCCCCCCTAAATATTGTTCCTAGAGTCGCCACTGCCTGAGCAGGTGAGTTTAACATGTTACAGTGTGATTTCAGCTAGTTAAAAAGAACCATCAGCAGGACAGTAGGACCACACTCTAGCATGTAAGATGCTGTGCCCTGCTGTTAGCACACCTCCCCCATATTCCTACGGTGATCAGAGAACAGAGAACATCTTCCTCCTTGAGATGATTCACCTCAGTATGATTTACAGACGGAGCTGAAGCATTTGTTTTATCAGTTAAAGGTATTCTATCTACAATTATTATAGCTCTTTAATAATTGATAGGAAATATATATTTAGGTAAGAAAATTATATTTTATAATGACGGAAATTATTCCACTTCAATATGCTGAAGTCTGGCAAACAAAGGTCTAAAACAACACACAAATCTCCTCTTAGATTGTAGGCTCACTTGAGTAGAGTCCTCCTTTTCCTATGGTTCTCTGTGTCAAACTTGTTTGTCTTGTCCTACCCAGCATACAACCCTGCAAAACATTTTAGCACTTTATTATTATACTATGTATAACGCCAGCAGATTCCACAACGCTGTGCAGGTGGATGATATATTAGGACAATACACATAGCTCTATAACAATGATACAGAATGATTGGAGGCCCCTGTTCCCAAGAGAATTTACCCATATAGATTGTGAGATAGGTAAGAATATATCATTACCTCTTGCACAAGGACACTTTCTAGAGAGGTGCCCTGACTAGAAACCAAGTCTGCTTTACACTGTTGTAGAGAAGAATCAATGTTGAACTGGCTTCTCCATGGTTGAAAAGAAGAGACATCCTGGTCTGACGTTCTGAATGATCAGGAATTAAACTTGCTTCTCCATGGTTGTAGAACAAAGATGTTACTGCTATCACACAACCAATATTGGGCCAGATCACAACGTACTCTTAAGGCTATCTGCTGGATATGTATATATTCTTACTGTATTTTTACAAAACTGTATCAAGCTACACTCAAACCTAATAATTTATTTTATATAAGAGTGTTATTTAGAAACATAATCCTAACCCTAAATAAAACTGCAATAACCCTAGACTAATCCTAAATAAACCCACATAATGTTTGGGAACACTGTGCTGTGACATTGAGCTACTTTGCGAACACAAGTAGCTGGGTGCAGGGCCGGATTAACATAGGTGCTGATGGACCAGCAGCTCCAGGCCCATGCATTAGAATAGGCCCATAGAAAGGATAACTATATCTACATTGATGGGCATTTGGACCCCTATATCTCCAACTCCATAGCAGATACAGGATCATGTGAGGTATCATTGGAAAGCCCAGATCTTTCCATTGATACCTAACATGGCCAGGTTTTATGTAACAATAAAGATAAAATAATAAATAATTCTTTATATTTTCTTTTTCTTTCTAACACAACAATATTTTTCACTTTTCAATGATAAAGTGAACAGTGATGCCGCACTAACTCACCATCACATTTCTCATGTCACCAACAAGTGTGGAGGTGATCTAACAATTCGTAACAATGGATTGTGCGTGCCATTAAAAACCTAAACCGCCGCACTGGAGCCAAGAGCACTGGGGGGGACTTTGGACCTCTGCGTCACTAACCTTTACACCTCACAAGGTCAAGTGAGGCGTCATTGGACAGTACAAAGTGTCTTTGCATTAATTAAAGGCTTTTAATTAAAGGCCTTTGCATTAATACAAAACATGGCCAAGTAAAATCTAAAAGAAAAGAAACAAAAAACCTTTTATTTATTTATTTTTAGTTCCAAAGCAATGGCATTGTCCATTTGTAACATATAAAATGAGCAATACCACTGCCATTACTCCCCTTCTCATTTCCCACGCTGGGAGCAAGGTCAGTGTTTTACACATAGTCATATTATTCATAAAACATCATCCCCCAAAACACAATGGAAATATTTCATAAAATTTCATTTTTTTGTTAAAATTGTATATTTTCTCAGAAAAATGCAGTAACAGATTCCTATTTCTTTTTTTTTTAACAAGAATGCCCTATAGATTATATAACCACAAAGGTTTGGATGATAAAATAGGAAAAATAATTTTAGATGCTTTAAATAATTGAAATCTGAATGGAAATTTCCTCACGCAGGATCTGTCTGGTTAGATATACCCGTATCTGCATGATTAAATAACCTAAATATGTTTTTTCATTTCACTACATTCAAAAAAAAAAAAAACACTGAAATATTCAGCTCCAGGCCCATAGAGATCTAAAGCCAGCCCTGCCTGGGTGGCTGATTATTTGTCTTCCTTCCCTGTCGTGTAGAGCGCTATAATTTTCTGGCTTTTCTGTTATATACAGGAACACATATAGACTCATACAAACCTTTTCCTGGGGGCTCACACTCACCATGGATGGATGTTTTTTATTTGCAGGACATAAGGCAGGTGGCTATGGTCTCTGTGCTGAATACCTGCCCACCTATATATCTACACAGCTATATACCTATCTAAACCACGTTATACCTGCCTGGCTATATATAGGTATCTACCTATCTGCCACGCTTTATGTATGAATTTGCACTTTTATATATACCTACAGTGTCTGTCCAGCTAAATACACAAATCTGGCAGGTTATTTAAAATAAAACGTATTCTAGTTTCAAATGATTCCATACATAGGCCCACCTAATCTACAGTTCCAGGCCCATAAAGACCTTAATCTAGCCTTGATGTAGAGTGTCATGAAGATACATTGTATGAGCAGTGACGTAAAACATCAGTATGCATTCGGCTTGGCATTAATATTGCATGACATTAAATAAGATATTGCAATTACACAATTTTCTTACTTGTACACTGAATAACACAGGTTAGTTTACAGACTCATTACTATTTGCAAGTTACTGCTGCTCTTCTAATTTTAGCACTGGTATTTATAAGTCAAGTGATAATATTGGTAACATTAATATCACCACTAGCACTGATCATTAACCCTTCCAGAAGCCTTTATTGGAATTCATTGCGTCACTTACAGATGAAGCAGGAATATAAAGTCTCATTGTAGCAGAAAATTTAAGTTTTCTCTATTAATGGGACATGCACGCTTTGCTATTGTGCTTTCAAAAATGTGCATTGCTTTTTGAATGAGTCAGTAGTGTCATTCGGCAGGCATGAAAAGCAAGTATATTTTTTCATACGGCAAGATAAAGTAGAGAAAGTGCAAGAAAAGGTGCAGTGAGAGAGAGCATGCACAAGAGACAGACAGCACAAGAAAGAGTGTGCCGGAGAGTGACCGCTGAGGAAGTTTGAGTGAGACAGTGAGTATGTAAACCATGAAAGAGCGCACGTGAGTCAGCAGGTGAGTGTGTTTTGCTCTCGCAGTTGCAGAGAATGTAATATTCAGTTCCTCCAGTCCGAGGTCCTGAGCGAGCACAGGGTTTCACGTGCACAGCTTGTGCTAGTTCATGTGAAGCTTTGATGGGTGGAGTAGTGGGCGGGGAGGAGGCGGGGAATATACA
Source organism: Leptobrachium leishanense (assembly GCA_009667805.1). Lineage (NCBI taxonomy): Eukaryota > Metazoa > Chordata > Amphibia > Anura > Megophryidae > Leptobrachium > Leptobrachium leishanense. The sequence goes on along the minus strand of CM019064.1, from coordinate 279,691,429 downwards.
GGAAGTGGTGCAGGCTGCTGGATTAGCGCCTGCCCAGTAATATGGAGTTAAAACAGGGACGCTAAGGAGAAACCTGCAGGTGCAGGTTTTCCTCCTTAGCGTCCCCATTTTAGTGTGAAGTTCATAATAGGACCCTAAGTAAATAAGTACAAAATTTTTATAGTCTTACATATACAAATTTAACCCCTTTGCTACTAAAATCAACTTTGTTGGATCGTCAAAAGCACCTACTGGTGCCCAGCATTTGCATATTGGTTTCAGATTGTGCTTCCAAAGGTCTAGGGTATTGGGTATTTAGAGCCGATATGTTAGTAAGGTTTGAATAGCTGAGACATGTATTTGTCTCCTTTCAGAGACATGGCAGAACCAGCTGCACTGCAGAGACACTACCACTTCGCAGCCAGCAGGTAGAGCCATCTGCCTTGCAAATAATACATACAGTATGTAAATGAGTCGTAGAGATTCTACAGCACAATTACTAAATACTGTATGACTACTGTAAAATGGTTTTCCATAAAACCACTAATTTCCAACGGTAGTTTTATGGAAAAATCACCTGGCACTGAATGTGCATATTTGTTTTTAAGATAAAGAACAAACATGTGATGTTAATAAATAAATGTTTCGCAAATTGTACAATCTATACATATTGTGTAGAGCATTGCTAAAGAAAACTTGCACACAAAAGTAGAACAAAAACCGGGTGGGGTAGAGGTAACATCACTGCTCTGCGTGGAGAGAGCCTGTGGAGACACAGGTTCGATTTCAGCAAGAACACCTCTCCAGTAAGTGTCCTTGGGCAAGACACCTAACGGCACATACTCGCCACCCAGGACATACCTGTGAACGAGAGAATTCTCAATGTATCCTTCCTGGTAAAATACTTTCTCAAAAAAAACCCACTTTAATGACTTCTAAAATAGGAGCAGAATCTAAGTTAATAATTTTGCGCTCCGTGAAATTGTTATGAAATTATTAATGTATGTAAAATGAGTATAACTATACAGTTACAGACACATTTACCAATGACAACACATTTTTAATACAAGGTAAATAAAACAATATTTAATACACTGTAAATAAAACACCTGTTTGGATTCTAGCAAATTAATACCTTACAATAATTAAATGTACAGTTGTGTTCAAAATTATTCAACCCCCAATGCTGTAAAGGGTTTTAGGGAATTTAGTGTACATTTGTAATTGTATTCAGAAAGAAATCCTACAAGGACTTTTTAAAGAACTATATGCAACTAAAATGACATCAATTGGTTTTGTAATACAGTAGTAAATGTTTCTTTTGTGAATTCTTCATTGACACAATTATTCAACCCCTTAAAGACTACCACTCTGAAGAACAGAGGTTCATTCAAGTGTTTTCAATCAGGTATTGAAAACACCTGTGGATGTCACGGAGCAGCAATAAAGCATAATAAGCACCAATTAGGCAGCTTTAAAATGACTGTGATACTCAGCTCCTTCTAGACATTTACTGGTGTGGTTACAAACATGGTGAAGTCAAGAGAATGGTCCAGGAAGACAAGAGAAGAGGTGATTACTCTTCACAGGAAGGGAAATGGCTATAAGAAGATTGCAAAGATGTTAAACATACCAAGAGAGACCATAGGAAGCATCATTCGCAAATTCAAGGCAAAGGGCACTGTTGAAACGCTACCTGGTCGTGGCAGAAAGAAGATGCTGACTTCAACTGCTGTGCGCTACCTGAAGCGTAGAGTGGAGAAAAGTCCCCGTGTGACTGCTGAGGAACTGAGAAAAGATTTGTCAGATGTGGGTACTGAAGTTTCAGCTCAGACAATACGGCGCACACTGCGTAATGAAGGCCTCCATGCCAGAACTCCCAGGCGCACCCCCTTGCGGTCTCCAAAGAATAAGAAGAGTCGACTGCAGTATGCCAAAAGTCATGTGGACAAACCACAGAAGTTTTGGGATAGTGTTCTGTGGACTGATGAAACAAAATTAGAACTGTTTGGGCCCATGGATCAACGCTATGTTTGGAGGAGGAAGAACAAGGCCTATGAAGAAAAGAACACCTTGCCTACTGTGAAGCATGGCGGGGGGTCAATCATGCTTTGGGGCTGTTTTGCTTCTGCAGGTACAGGGAAGCTTCAGCGTGTGCAAGGTACCCTGAATTCTCTTCAGTACCAGGAGATATTGTATGACAATGTGATGCAGTCCGTCACAAACCTGAGGCTTGGGAGACGTTGGACCTTTCAACAGGACAATGATCCCAAGCATACCTCCAAGTCCACTAGAGCATGGTTGCAGATTAAAGGCTGGAACATTTTGGAGTGGCCATCGCAGTCACCTGACTTAAATCCGATTGAGAACCTCTGGTGGGACTTAAAGAAAGCAGTTGCAGTGCGCAAGCCTAAGAATGTGACTGAACTGGAGGCTTTTGCCCATGACGAATGGGCGAAGATACCCGTAGATCGCTGCAAGACACTTGTGTCAAGCTATGCTTCACGTTTAAAAGCTGTTATAACTGTAAAAGGATGTTGTACTAAGTACTAAGATTGAATGTCACTTGGGGGTTGAATAAAACTGATAATGATGTGAGCACAGAAAAGACATTTGTGGTTATTTCATTATAAATGTTATGTTATATTTGTCTGACCTACACGTGCCTCTTTGATTTAATTGTAAGCAAGATGACTGAATGATCAAAATCAATGTCAAACTGGCCAAAACACTCAATTTCAGTGGGGGTTGAATAATTTTGAACACAACTGTATGCCTTCATATGATAAAACAGGAGTGATAATTGAAAAAGAAACATAACATTTTTGATCCAAAATCAGAGTGGTGGCTTTTTTTCTAAACCAAATGGCATTGTAGAAGACTACAAAAACTAATTTGTTGACGCATATACTAGACATCATTTGTTAAATAACACAGGTTAAAATGCAAGAATATTTGCAATATTCTGTGCATATTAGTAAAAAAACATATTTAACTTATTATTCAATGGTATGATATCAAACTTGGCTATGCTTTGTTTATTCGGGTAGGAAATATGTCTAGATAATAGTCATTTCCATGTTGAATTATACCTGTAGAAAAGATTAGACTTGTGCACAGATGTTTTTTTTTTATTTAGTTGCGGATCATTTCATTCAGGTTTTTTTTATCATTTCGGGTCATTCGTTATGTTACTTTGATTTGTATTTTCAGACCGATCTGAATTTTCAGACGGCCAATTTTCATTTTTCGGATCTCTTCATTTTTGTTTTTATAAGTTATTTTGTTTTTCGGGTTGATTCTTATTAAGTTTTTATGAGTATTTCGTATTTTCGGGCGATTCGCATTGCCGATTTTTTGCTTTTTGTTTCACTTCGGGTTTCATTTTTATGTGTTTGTATATTGGGTTGATTTGTGTTCGTTTTTATGAGTTATTTCCTTTTTTATTAGTTATTTCGAAATGTGAAACTGTGATTATTACTACTACAATAAAATGAAAATACCAGCTGTAAAAATAATAACCTATTGCATCGTTGGTGTGAATTAGTAATTTCTGAATCTGAAAAGCTTCTGAATCCAAAAATTGTAAAATCGCAATTGTGCAAAATGATTATAAAAAGATTACAATTATGTAAAGCTGCTCATTTGTAGTTTGGAATGTATTAATTTATTATTTACAGAAATTTTGCTGGGAAAAGGTTCTAAACTCTAGTTGGTGTTCCTTATCATGCCCAATTTCAAACAGGGTCTGTATTATTACAAACAGAAATGGCCTTAGTGTCAAATACAGTAAAAGTAATTAGTATAACTGTAGCACTGTGTTTAATTTGGCTCTCTGGACTGAAATGATATTGCCGCTAAAGGGAGACAGAGCATATATCTGTGGACTATGTGTAACGGGGGGAGCAGCGCCCACTAGAGAATAGCGGAGTTGAGATCCTTAAGGACTGATAAATCTTTTTGACGTTTAAACACTGATTGGCAGACACAGAATTATACACTTGCGGCAACGAGGATAAACAAAACACTGAGTTGCTACTAAGCACTAAAGGTTTCGAGACCGATAGAGCACAAGCAGAAATACACAGATAAGTCAGACAGTTGGTGAATTGCGCGGACTGCAGGGCAGTCAGGAAATAAGCTGCTTTACCGTTTGCTGATAATCGGGAGCAGATCAGCGGTACCTTAAGATAGTCAGGGACAACACATACACCTCAGGGTCTGTCGTAAGTACAGTAACGAGTATTGTTGCTGGTGAGCGCACACTGACTATGAGCTGCAAATAAGCAGTACCTTGCGATCGCAGTTCTTATCAATATGTGTGGCTGGAGAACATGAGCCCTGGGTTGGGTATAGGAACCTAATGAGGCCACAGACAATACCCACCGCTGAGAAGGGACACGTCCCCAGTAACGTGTAAACACCCCAGCGGCAAGCATGGGGTTAAACCACCAAAGCACCACACAGGCAATCGTAAGTAAGCAGCAGGAGAATAGTCAAAATCAAGCTGGGTCAAATAACAGGAGCAGGGATCGTATCCAGAAAACGGGTTGGCAACAGAAAAACAATGTAAACGAATGGTTAGCGATGCGGGAATCAAACTTCACGACAGGGCGATGAGGCAACTCCTCGCGCCCTGTTTTAAACCCGGCGGCTCCTCGTGACCATGCTAGGCGCCGCCCCCTCAGACGCCACTCAGACATTCCCCAGTGCTCACAGCCAGCCAGCTCTTGGCACAGGACCTTGCCCAGACCCCCCAGGCAGCGCAGCAGGGGCTGAGGACATAACACTATGCTGGACTAAAGGACTCTATCTCCCAGAAACCCTTGGGGAGAGCACAGGAAGTGAGAGTGCTGGCGCCAGGAAGGAGGATGAGAGCCTCGTGCATGGCATGGTCCGAACAAGCAGAGCAGCGTGTGGAGAGAGACGTATGAGAGACACTGTCCGGGATCGAAACCAGGTTGGAGCGTGTACAGGCAGCATTATACAGTGCTGGAGATCAGGGAAAGAGTGTGCATCATCGTGTACCACATTCTGCTGAACAGTTCGATTGACATGCGTGTTCCAGGAGGACCTCGAGTAAGGAGGCCGCGGACAGAACAGAGTGCAGGTGGCGGATCGATTCCTGACTGCGGAGATTCGGCATCGGGAGAGTGGATTTCGTTGGCACCAGGTTCCAGTCGGCAGAGAGAGAGAGATCTTCTGGTTGAGTCATCAGTTCCGGACAAGTTGTTCGCCGGATGGGTGAGAGGCCTCAAGGTCTGCAGTTCCATAACGGAGCGCACTTATTGGATTGCTTCAAATTAAAGGGCCCCATCGTTGACTAGTCGAAGATATTTTTGTTCATTCACTGGCCAGTGAGTCTAGTACCTGGGTACCTTAGTACCAATTGATGAGACTTTTTGAGCGGGACGTAAGCCCACGAACTGAGGGGTATTAACCGTTTCTTTTCCGCCGCGTGTTTTCCACATTGCGTATCACGTCTTTCATCCAAGCTTAATTGCTTTATGCCTCAAAGTATATGTGTATTCAATGCCACTTTATTGCTTCAGTAAAGTATATAACTTAGAAAATCCACAACAGTGTGCTGGTGTACAGTAATTATTAGTGCGGTGAGACTATCATGGGTTTATTTAGCAGCTCCTCCGGGGTGAGCACTACATAAATAAAAATGGTCAGATATTCTGCTTATGGGGATTTGTAATCATCAAAATTAGATTATTAACTCCTTCATTACCAAGTGATTTTCCAAAAAAAAAAAAAAATTGTCAGAAACCAGTGTGTTTTTGTAAAATCATTTAAAATTATACAGTAATAAATAGTTATTACTGTAAATAACCTATTTGGCCAGTAGATAGCACCATCTACTGCCAAATTGAGTTACAGAGGTTTCGGTTCTTTGGCTCTTTTAGCATTATGCACACAAGGCTAAAATATTGGGGCACCTTCTGCAGCCCAAAAGCAACAAAAATTTTTTGCAGCAAACTAATTTCATTTGATTTTGGGCTGCACATCAGCATACTGAGATATCTCAATATCGAGGCACCAGAGGATGCCTTTGAAGCCCGAGATATCTCGATAGCGAAGGGGTTAACAATGCAGCTGGGTGGAGTAGAGGTAACATCACTGCTCTGTGTGGAGAGAGCCTGTGGAGTCATGGGCTTGATCCCAGCGAGCAACCTCTCCAGTAAGTGTCCTTGGGCAAGACACCTAACGGTACATAACTCGCCACCCAGGACATACTTGAAAACGAGAGAAATTTCAATGTATCCTTCCTGGTAAAATTCTTTCTCCAAAAAAGAAAAACCTCCCCCATACTATGGCCCCTATTACATTCCTCGCGCATCGGTTTTGCGCGCACGCAAATGCGCATTTGCACGAGGACAAAACCATTTGCTCAGAACGTCGTATTTTAACGTTCGCGCAAACGATGCGCGTTATCGTTTGACGCGGATGGACTTGCGCGAGCGTGATGAACTGTGCGCGTCCTATACTCAACATTGTGAGCGCAAATGCGTTAAGCGGGTGGTATTTCAATAGATGCGCAACTTCCTACGAACGACGTTTGCGCATCTTTGAAAACCTGGTGTTAACTGCAAATCTGAACGTTCTGGCCAAAACAAAATACACCAGCACGAGAAAAAAAATACAGCACAGTATAAGTTACACATTCTACACATACCCAAACAAAAAAATAGTTGAATTTGTGCATATTTTTTTTATTGCTGCAGCATGTATACTCAGATTTATTTTGACAGGCGCAAAAACGTTAGTGAATCAATTAAGGTGAATTGATGTCAATTAAGGTTCTTAATTCTGATCGGCTGAATCCCGTGAAAAAAACCAGTCCGCGCACTGATTTACATGCGCAACGTTACTGCGCACGTATTACACTTCGTTCTGCGCGTTTTTTTTACTAACGTTATTTTTTGACGGATGAGAAAATGCGTTCAGATCCGAATATCATGTTAATTTTCACGCGATAATGCTGGACAATGCGCGCAGAAAAAAAAAAATTGCGCCGCACGAGCGCATTTGCGCAGATAATGTAATATGGCCCTATATGTATGTGTACTTCATGCTTACAGTACATATGGAAATACCTTGCATTTGTACTGCACAGGGATTTTCAGCAATTCTGCCAAATGAATCTTTTTCCTATACAGTAGTGAGTAACCCCAGCAGTCCCTGGCTGGTGTAAAACAGCAGTAAAGTTTGTATTGTTAGAGTGTGGATGAAGACTTCTCATTTTAGCCTCTTTACAGTAACGCAAGGTAACAAGTGTGAGATTTCACCGAAATCGCCATGTATTACAACATTGGATTAAAAAGATAAGGAAACATGGTTTTATCTGCTGATTTTCATTTTTCATTATATTTCAAAGCAAAACCACATATACATGGTTTGGCAGTGAAAGGCTTATTAGGACGATATAATTAGGAAGTTATGAAAATAAAATAATATTTCAAGAAAATACAGTGGGCCCTATTACATTCTTCATGCAAAAACGCACGCGCAACGCGTGAAATTTTGCGCGAAGTGCTAAACGTTAACGCACATAAAACAACACTGGTATTACAATCCTCGCGCATTTTTTCATCCGTCAAAAAATAACGTGCGTAAAAAGGACGCACACAAACGCGCGCGCAGCAACGTTGCGCCCAGAAATCAGTGTGCGGACTGTTTTTTTCACGCGATTCAGCCAATCAGAATTAAGAACCACAATTGTCTCACGTTAAGTTTTTGCGCCTGTCAAAGTCAATCTGCGCATATATACTGCAGCAATAATAAATGTACACACAACTTCTCCATTTTATTGGTTTGGTATGTGTAGAATGTGTAACTATACTTTGCTGCGTATTTTTTATTTGGGCTGGTGTATTTGGTTTCGGCCAGGTTGTTAGAATTTGCCATTAACACCAGCTTTTAGGAGTTACTAAAATTATGCGCGCAAAGGCTGTGCGTTACAAACTGCACATAGATTGTAATACCATCCACGTACCAGCGCACAAACGCATTTGCGCTCACAATGTTAAGTATAGGACGAGCGAAGTTCAGTAAGCTTGCGCAGCGTTCACGCAGGTTCACCCGCGGTAGACGTATACGCACATTTGTTGCGCTGACATTGTAATACAACGTTCAGCAAAAAGGATTTTGCCCCTTGCGTTAATGCGTTTTTGCGCACGCGCTGACTTTTGCGTGAAGATTGTAATAGGGTCCAGTATATATTATTTACTTTTAAAGGTGATCATATTAGAGCTTCATAATTATTGGACAATAATATAGGGGCCATATTATATAGATCATGCTAAAACGGGGATGCTAAGGAGGAAAACCTGCGCCTGCAGGTTTCTTTTTACAGGGTTATTCAGAGAGAGGTGAAAACCAGGAGAATGACTGGAGAAGTGAAAATTCTAGGTCAAAATAGCCAATTTGGAAAGTGAGATAAATGGGAGAATTTTTCTGGTTTGGCTATTTTAACCTAGAATTTTCACTTCTCCAGTCATTCTCCTGATTTTCACCTCGCTCTGAATAACCCTGTTTGTGTCCCCATTTTAGAGTGATATTATGGTGCAGGTACTAATCCAGTAGCCTGCACCTTAACACAGCGCTAAACTTCGAGATGCTTGTGGCGGTACTAAGCACCACCGCGAGCGTCCCCACCATGGAGGTCATAGGATTCCATTGAGGCTTCCACTGCCAGTCACATGACCTGCAGGATCTCGCCTAGCGAGATCCGGCAGGTCAGCAAAGTGATTCGCAGAGGGAGGCTGGGGGACTTTTTCCCCCAGTCTCCCCCTGCTCCCAGCAGCAAGGAGAAGCAGATCGAGCCGCCGTTCTCAACGTGGGACGAGAATTGAGTATCTGATTTTTGCTGGTTTTTTTCAGCTAGTGGTGACTGATTCTGCAGAAGCGGAATCAGTTAGCACCAGGTTCTAGCTGTGGTTAACTTTCGAGTTAGGCTGGGGTCAGACCAGCGCACTTTTAACGCGCGTTCTGGCGCACATAATCACGGCCGCACTAGCAGCAAATGACGGGCAATGACGGCCAATATACGAAGTACGGTCGCACGAAAGTCCGGCCGCGCAACGCAAGTGGAAAACGAACGCATTTTTTTGAGCACGCCGAACCGCTAGTACGGACGTACAGAGTGCGCAGCTGCGGCATAGCGGCGTGTTTGCGTGATTAGGAGACGTCAGACGCTGCACATGTGCGGCCTATATAACGTCCAGACGAAAAAAGTGTCCTGTGGTGGCTGTTGTGGTACCTGGCAATTGCAGAAGATGGCTGGTCTGGATATTGATGTGGAGCGTCTGATAGCGGCAGTGGCGGAGCATCCCGACATTTGGGACACGGCTTGTGACCTGTACAAGGACAAACTGAGAAAGGCCAGCGCATGGGTTGCAGTCTTGAGGGTGGTGTACCTGGAGTATGAAACGTGGTCTGACAGAGAGCAGAAGCTACAGAGTGAGTACATGATTATTTAATTCATAATCACATGTAAATTGCATGTACAATAAAAGTAAAGGCAAACATAATAAGTGCCGTCACATGTTAAATGCTCCCCAGCTGCCAGGGCACCTGCCCTGCATCGCTAGTAAAATAATTAGACAGAGCATCGCGAAACCTGTTGCTGTGTCTATTCACAGCTATTATGTCATCGTTTGCATATTCATCCAGACCTGTAACTGTGAGGGTATCAGCGAAATTAAAACCATCCCTACCTGGGAAATATGAATTAAATCTGTGTTATGATCACATCATATGAACCGACCCTAATGTCACTCTCATTATGTTTTGCAGCACATGAACTTAGCAACAAGTGGCGCACTATCAGGGACAACTACACCCGGGTCCTGAAAAAGGAAGCGGCAACTGCGCGCTCTGGAGCTGGGGCAAGGAGGAAGGTGCACAGCTATCTTTACGCCGAACAATTGTCGTTCCTCAGGAGGACCCAGGAGCCAAGGCCAACTGCGAGCAGCATTGACCAGCCATCCACCTCTGGGTCACAGGAGCAACACCTGCCGGCAGGGGGTTCTGCCAGCTGGCAGGAGGAGGTTGACCAGGGTGGCACGGACTCGCAGGTGGAGAGGGAGGTGGAGACCGGACCGGTGCCAGCTGCAGCACCGAGAGACAGCACCAGACCGGCTAACAACAGGAGGAGGGGACCGCCTAGCGACTTCGAGCAGGCCATGGTCAGGTTCATGGGGTCGCACAATCCACAACCTCCACGCTGCACCATCACTGACAGTGAGGACATGTCCTTTGTCCATTCCTGTCAATCCCTGCTGGACCAGATGACCCCGGCGCAGAAGGTGGAGTACCGCCGCAGATCCCTGGACCTCATCCATGAGATCCTGTCCCGTCCAGAACAGGCTGCGGTCTACTATGGTGCGGTGCCACAACGCCACCATGCCACTGGTTATGCCAGCCACAGCCAGGCGCCACCCACCCACCCACCCATGTCCCATGTTGCTGGGCCTCCCCAGAGTCTGGGTACCGCCGCAGATCCACACATGGTCCTCATGAGCCAGATGCTCCTCTGTACCAGGATTTGTGAGGTGTCTTGTATGTTTTTGGTTGACATGCTGTTCCTGTTGTCACTGTTATGTTTTGTCCTTCATGTTATTTTCTTTTGTATATATGTTACAAATATGTTATTCATTTATTTTCTTGTTTATTACAATATATTTCTATTTACATACATTCTTGTCAGTGTCAGAGGTTTTTTTGGACGTGTCTTGGAATGTGATGCCTGCGTGTGGGTGGGTATGAATGTGCTTGCGTACATGTCACTACAGACCGACAATAGGGGCTCTGCACACCAAGCACATGTCTGCTAGGCTTGTGCACTGATTTTTTTTCGGGTAGATTCTGTTTGATTTTTCGGATTTTTAAACTTTTCGATTCGGCTCGTTTCTACCTATCGCTGTTTCGATTCGGTTCAGCTCGACTCGTTTTTCGGGTACTTTTTTCTCGGAATTTCGACCATGTTTCGTATTTGCATGTCACTTAGCTCGTTTTATGTATCGACTTTTCCTAAGTTCGGAAATTTTCGTTTCTTCGGAACGTCTGTTCTCCTCGTTTCAAAGCAATAAATTTCGATCTGACACATTTCAAGTCCATTCGAAAATTCCGTAAATATTTCGGGTCGGCTCGGAAAACTTTTCGGATCTGACGTTTTCGGATCTCAAATTTTTCGGAAATTCGTCCGCATCCGAAAACACGAATCGGGAAATTTCGTGAAAATTCCGAAACCTGAAACGCACATCCCTAATGTCTGCTGACTGCCAGCGAACTCATGCATACCGGTGTTTGGAAGTACTTACCGCAAAGTGATGACCAGCATCTCCTCCGGTGGTATGGCATCCCTCATGTTGGTGTCCCTCTTGGCCAGCGGCTCCCGTAACTGTGACAACAGTTCATCGAATGAGGGGATGGACATCCGCATGTAGTTGAAAAACTTCACGGGGTCCCTCTCTCGCAGTGGCCTGTACAGCGTCACAAAGTGGCCATGAGTGTGTCTGGCAGCGTTGATGGGATGAACCCATGTTCGCCGTTGTCTTTTGTGCTGGAGGTACAGGTAGCCCGTTGCAGCAAACACAAACACTTGCAGTGCATCCATCTTGGTGAAACGCCACCATCCACGAAATGGCTTTTTATACCCCTTCACCTTAATTTTTGATTCACCTATTGATTTGGTAAATTAGATTACGCGTTTAATTGCAGATCCGTAAAAAATCACGCACGATAATGCGCATCGTATGACTGTTTTCGCGCACTCCGTGAAAAAATACGTCAATTCGTTCGGACGCACTTTTTTACGTTCGCGTGTAAAAATGCTTTCATTTGACCCTAGCCTTAACTGCAGCCGGACGTTAATTAGCATGAAGACTTTGCACTCCCCATGTTAAGCATAGGAAACGCCAAGTACAGTAACCTCACGCTGGAAAGCGCAAGCTTCGAATCCATAACGGGTTTTTTACCCGTTAGCGTTCGGAACGTAATATGGTCCGCCCACGCTAGGGCCACTTAAGCTAATGTTAATGCTCACACAGCTGAGTGCTAACAGAAGCGTTATGTATGTAATATGGCCCTCTGTGTTTTAGCAAAAAATTTAAGTAGAATATAAGCAGGCTACAGAGCAATCATAATACATGATGGTTTATTTTAATACCTTTCTGAAAACAGATACATTGTAATGTAATCTAACATCTCCTCTCCAACATGTTGAAACTTCTATTTAGAGAAACTTTGGCCTTTGCTCAAAATGAATGTTGATACTTAGAATGAAACTAACACGGACATCGCATCAGGAAGAACATTAGAAACTGCAAAAGAAAAAAATATTATGGTGGCTAATAGAAACCTTCAAAAATGTAAACATGAAATGAGCTATCACGATTACGCAATATCTAACAAATATTTTCAAGTGAGCCAGAAACACCTCGAGGAACTGAAGTAAGGTTGTATTTAAATAACGAAGATGTTCTCAGCAAACTGACCTAGAAACATTTGCTCACATTAAACACACTTTATATAATAACACTTAAAGCAATACAAGCACTTATCTAAAATCCACAACCACTGCTGTCAGCAGGGAAGTAAACACTGTTTCAGTCCCTGGAATAGTAATGAAAATTACAAAATTGAGTTGGACATTGAGAGTTAGTGGTAAAGCACACATATCATCCATACATGCAGGGCGCTGCTATCTTGATGTTAGTCTTGAGACAGCAAAAGGAGTTGAATCAGAGCTTCCGATGTTTACCTGTCAAGTGAGATCAGAAGAGCAGCCTATAGGAGACAGGCAATGGCGGCACCAAGTTGTGAGCAAAACGGGTGTGCTTCAGTGATTGGGGTCAGGCACTAAGAGCTATGACTTTCATTCCCTTATATTATTGTGCACAATGATTAACAGTGCTGACAAATTTGTGTTGATAAGGGGCATGGTAAATTAAGGGCAAGCTTGTTATGGCTTGCCGCTTTTGTGTATTGATTTATTTATCTAATCAAGTGATTTCCACATAAGAAAAGAAATTCACAATAAACACAAAATGTAAAAAAAAAATTATTCCAGTAATTTAACCCCATAGTAAGTAGGGATGAGCTGTTCGGTTCGATCTGTTCGGAGTTCGCATCGAACATCGTGAACTCCGAACATTTCCGCGTGTTCGCCGCATGTTTGCCCACAATGCACCACAATGGACCACAATGCACTTTTCCACTGGCCTGAAGCTTGTAATTGGCTACAGCCTTGCACCTGACCACAGGTCAGGTGTAAAACAGGTGCAAGACTATGCCAAACACGGCTCAGAGTCCTGATTTGGCAACTCTTGCCCAATCATGGGCTCACAGAGCTAAGTCCCGCAGCACACAATATAAGGCTTCACACAGCCCCCAGCACGTGTTTTTTGAGAGGAGATTGTTCTGTTAGTGTGTATTCTCACTGCCAGCAGCTATTGTGGGGGTCTCACTTCTACAAGATATCTGGGAATTGTTGTAATCTGTGTGTTCTCACTGCCAGCAGCTATTGTGGGGGGGTCTCACTTCTACAAGATATCTGGGAATTGTTGTAATCTTTGTGTTCTCACTGCCAGCAGCTATTGTGGGGGTCTCACTTATACAAAATATCTGGGAATTGTTGTAATCTGTGTGTTCTCACTGTCAGCAGCTATTGTGGGGGTCTCACTTCTACAAGATATCTGGGAATTGTTGTAATCTGTGTGTTCTCACTGCCAGCAGCTATTGTGGGGGTCTCACTTCTAGCAGATAGCTGGGAATTGTAATCTGTGTCTTGTCACTGCCACCCATCAGGGGGTCTCACTGATTTATAGGAGGTTCCTGGGAATTGTAATCTGTGTCTTGTCACTGCACCCATCAGGGGGTCTCACTGATTTATAGGAGGTTCCTGGGAATTGTAATTTGTGTCTTGTCACTGCCACCCATCAGGGGGTCTCACTGATTTATAGGAGGTTTCTGGGAATTGTAATCTGTGTCTTGTCACTGCACCCATCAGGGGGTCTCACTGATTTATAGGAGGTTCCTGGGAATTGTAATTTGAGTCTTGTCACTGCCACCCATCAGGGGGTCTCACTGATTTATAGGAGGTTTCTGGGAATTTTAATCTGTGTCTTGTCACTGCCACCCATCAGAGGGTCTCACTGATTTATGGGAGGTTTCTGGGAATTGTAATCTGTGTCTTCTTACTGCCAGCTATCAGGGGGTCCCACATACTTCTATCAGATTTCTGGGAATTTTAATCTGTGTCTTGTCACTGCCACCCATCAGGGGGTCTCACGGATTTATAGGAGGTTTCTGGGAATTGTAATCTGTGTCTTCTCACTGCCAGCTACCAGGGGGTCCCACATACTTCTAGCAGATTTCTGAGAATTTTAATCTGTGTCTTGTCACTGCCATCCATCAGGGGGTCTCACTGACTTGTAGCAGATATCTGGGAATTGTAGTCTGTGTCTTGTCACTGTTGCCAGCTATCAGGGGGTCCTATCAGGGGGTCCCACATACTTCTAGCAGATTTCTGAGAATTTTAATCTGTGTCTTGTCACTGCCACACATCAGGGGGTCTGATTTATAGGAGGTTCCTGGGAATTGTAATTTGAGTCTTGTCACTGCCACCCATCAGCGGGTCTCACAAACTTGTAGCAGATATCTGGGAATTATAACCTGTGTCGTCACTGCCACCCATCAGGGGGTCTCACTGATTTATAGGAGGTTCCTGGGAATTGTAATCTGTGTCTTGTCACTGCCACCCATTAGGGGGTCTCACAGACTTGTAGCAGATATCTGGGAATTGTAGTCTGTGTCTTGTCACTGTTGCCAGCTATCAGGGGGTCCTATCAGGGGGTCCCACATACTTCTAGCAGATTTCTGAGAATTTTAATCTGTGTCTTGTCACTGCCACACATCAGGGGGTCTGATTTATAGGAGGTTCCTGGGAATTGTAATCTGTGTCTTCTTACTGCCAGCTATCAGGGGGTCCCACATACTTCTATCAGATTTCTGGGAATTTTAATCTGTGTCTTGTCACTGCCATCCATCAGGGGGTCTCACTGATTTATAGGAGGTTCCTGGGAATTGTAATCTGTGTCTTGTCACTGCCACCCATTAGGGGGTCTCACAGACTTGTAGCAGATATCTGGGAATTGTAGTCTGTGTCTTGTCACTGTTGCCAGCTATCAGGGGGTCCTATCAGGGGGTCCCACATACTTCTAGCAGATTTCTGAGAATTTTAATCTGTGTCTTGTCACTGCCACACATCAGGGGGTCTGATTTATAGGAGGTTCCTGGGAATTGTAATTTGAGTCTTGTCACTGCCACCCATCAGCGGGTCTCACAAACTTGTAGCAGATATCTGGGAATTATAACCTGTGTCGTCACTGCCACCCATCAGGGGGTCTCACTGATTTATAGGTGGTTTCTGGGAATTTTAATCTATGTCTTGTCACTGGCTGCCAGCTATCAGGGTGTCTCACTGAGTTATACCAGAGTTCTGGAAATCTTTAATCTAGATAACACAGTTGAATCAGAGTTCTGCATATCTCCAATTTTTTATAACAGAGTTGAATCAGAGTTCTGTATATCTTTAATCTATATATCACTCACCATGTCAGAAAGACCAAAAAGGACAGGCAGACGTTCCCAGACACAGATAAGAGGGCAAGCAGCCCTGTGCCTCTGGCCGTCGTGGACGTGGTGCATCCTCTGCAGGGGCACGCTTGTCCTTTCTAACTGGTGCTGGCCATCTTAAAAAGTAGCAACATACAGAGGATTTGCAGGATTGGCTATCCAGGCCATCCTCATCCTCCGAGTCCTCTGCCAGCCAGGCTTGTAGTGGTTTACAGTCCACCTCAGCTGCCGAAACATCTAATTCAGCCTCCATGTCCACAGCTACTCCTGCCGTAGCCTCACCAACATACACGGAGGAGTCAGCTGAATTGTTTGACTACAATGACAGTGACATGCTGCTTGAAGATGCGCAGCAACTACAGTGCTCTGATTCAATCTCTGTGGTGGAGGAAGGGAGTATAATCAACCTAGAGGAAGGGGTTGCCAGTGACACACAAATAACTGGCACTCATGTTGCCCCAGCAGCTGCAGCATACTGCCAAGTTGGCTCCAGTGACGAGGAGTTAGGGGGTGGTGACGATGATGAGGTCACTGACTCCACCTGGGTGCCTGATCGAACAGAGGAGTCAAGTGAGGAGGAGGAGGCACAACAAACAAGAGGCACAACGTCCTCTATGACCAACCGTAGCCAGTCCAAGGCATCAGAAGTCACAGCTGCTCAGGTGCAGAACGCTGTTGTCTCAAAGCACATGTACAGGAAGTCTGCTGTCTGGGAGTTCTTTAAGAAATGTGCAGCAGACCGCACCGTTGCTATTTGTAATCTATATCAGAAGAGACATCCCACGCTTGGGTACCACGTGCTTGAGGCGACATATGACCACCTGCCACGCATCCCATTGGCACAACACTTTGCATAGGTCCTCCTCCTCCTCATCTGTCTCTACCCCCACTATATGTCCTGCCATGTCATTGCCTACAACCTCCACTGACAGGGATGATGCTACAGTAATGGGTGTACCAGGTCCTTCCTCAGAATGTGACAGCATCCCATCAGCTGAAGATTTACGCAGTCAGATTAGGTTGCCCCAGCTGCTGCAGCGCAAAATAAAATATAGTCCCAACCATCCCCAAGCACAGCGTCTAAATGCCAGCTTAGCAAAATTACTCGCATTACAGCTGCTGCTTTTCCAGCTGGTGGACTCTGCTTCCCTCCGTGAATTTGCTGAATGTGCTGTACCACAGTGGCAGATTCCAAAACGCCATTTCTTTTCATGCAAGGCCATTCTAGCACTATACCAGCACGTGGAACAAAATGTTATGGAGTCATTGGGAAAGGCAGTCAGCAGCAAGGTGCACATGACTTTAGACACGTGGTCCAGCAAGCATGGACAGGGCTGTTACATTTCCTTCACAGCACACTGGCTAACTCTGATTGCAGCTGGGAAGGATCCAAGACGGGGCTCTGTGGTGGAGCTTGTTCATCCACCACGCCTCCAGAAAGCTGCTTGTATGAGGTCTGTCTGCTCCACCACCTCTTTCTCCTCCTCCTCCTCCCTCTCGGTCTCTGGCGAAGTGGCAGTTAAACCGACGCGTGGCAGGGGCTACGCAATGGTTCAAGCAAAAAGATGCCATACTGTGCTTGAGCTGGTTTGTTTAGGGGACAGGAGCCACAACGGGCTGGAAATTCTGTCAGCTCTGCAGGGGCAGGTGCAGAGATGGTTAACACCATGTCGGGTATATTAGAGAGACAAAGGTACATTGAAGTTTAAAAACACTGCATATTCAATTATTAAATGGATGAAAGAAGAAAAACGTGTTGCGAAAGGTGGAAACCTAGCCTAGTTGGTAAAGGGGGGAGATATTGTATGTTTTCCTAAAATTTATTTAATTGGTCAATAAATAAATCCAAGAAACCAAAGGGGGGTTATGTCGGGTATATTAGAGAGACAAAGAATTTAAAATGGATGCTTGTAGCCATGTTGTTTTAAAGACAGTTTTTCTTTCAAAATTTCTCTACGTTTAGAAATGAACGAGGTTTTTTTTTTTTAACAAAGTTCATTCCTGGGTGAAGTCTATCCAGACATGAAGGAACCTAGAATGAATGAATGTGAGATAATGTTAAGACGTGTCATAAGTAAATTTATTGGTCTATTCTAAGTTTTTAAAATAAAAGAGATTTTGTTTCTTTTGGGTATAGGAATAAGAGTTAAAGCATTCTGTAATATAGAATTATATTCACAAAATATGTTTATAATCAAGGTATATTTTATTATAATTACAGTATGAAATATACATTCCAAAATATGGTAGAAAGTATATAATTAGTAAATAAAAAAATTACTAAAGAATATATTCTGTGAGTTAACCAGGAAAGAATTTAGCTGATCTAAGCAACCTAAAGGGAAGAGAACTATAAATCTCAAGACAGAGACAGTCTAGTAGTTAGAAGACAAGGTTCTTTGTTAAGTTAGTCTGACCTTTTGACCCAAGATAAGATATTAAAAAGAAATAAAAGAAATAATGGAATTAATGGAATTAATATAAGAAGTGCAATACTGCCTCTAGAGGATAGTAAAAATAATTAACCATGACGTCAAATTGGGTATAATAGGCGGCAAAGGTTCTTTTGTAAGTCAGTCAGAGATTCCAACAGACAGAGACTCACATCACCATGCACTCAGACATTCATTATACATGACATTCTGAGAAGTCAGAGATTCCAGCGGAGAGGCTCACATCGCCATGCACTCAGACATTCATTATACATGACACTCTGAGAAGTCGGAGATCAGACAGAGCACCACGATGCACTCAGATCCCAAGACATGAGGCAATCAATATTCTCACCAAATCTCTAACTCACATGTATTAATTATCTAATATCGATAATTTTCACACATTCCAAAAATTACTACATCAGGAATTCCAAGGCAGACTTATCAACATCCAAATTGGACAGGTAATGTATGAAATAAGGAATTAATGTAAAAATATATTTGTAGAGATTTTTGCAACGTAGACTGAGACTTCTCGGATAAGGTTAAAATCCAAATTCTAAGTAATTCTATTCTGCAGATAGAAATATGAAGAAGTGGATATAAGGATTTATTCCTAAAGAAATGTTGCAAGATTGATACCAATATATATATTGAATTTGGAAATTACTGTGATTAAAATTAATGAGCAAGGAATTATATAACTACAAAATAAAAAGCAAAAGATTAGAAGTTTAATTCTCGAGATTAGGGGAGGATTCATTAAATAAGTTTTTATTACTTATCAATAAATTAGCTCATCTTTTGTTGATCCATGTAGCATAGAGATATATATATATCTATAAGAGCTGGCTGGTTAAACATTGTTTGCTGGGAAATGCATGTTGTATTAAGCAGAAATGTTTATTAACCATTTGTGTATTAGTTACTAACTGATAAGGTAAATGATATTAATCATATATGCAGTTACTAACCGGAGATACATATATTGTGAAGCTAGTTTTTATATGCTGACGGATTGTGGTTTATAAATTTTTGTTTATGATATGAGATTTGAAATTCTTTTGTATACGTAATAAATATATATATATTTTTATCCGATTATTGATTATTGTATTTTTTAAAGCAAAACACAGACAATTAAAAGAATTCAGGATAATTTCTAAGAGATATAGACGATTGATATTTGTGTCTCGTATAAGTTTCTTACGAAATAATAATCCCTGATATATTGGAGGCGACTGCCGAGGTAGGTCCAGTAAGTCCAATATAGACATATTGGAGGCTTGGCTGATAAATCCAATATATAAAACGTGTTGTATTCACGTGCAGAGATTATATCCGACAAATTGGAGGCACTGCTGAGATTGTAGTATTTGTTTGGAATATAATTGTCAGTAATTGTCTGATTAGACAGAGATAAAATATATATATATTTTGATTCCTTGTTGTATTTTGACTTGTGGTTTTTACGGTTATCTACTAAACAGTGTAAAAATGTCAGAGTCAGAATCTGAGACTCAGGAAGATGTAGAGATACATACTAATCAAATAATATTGATAGATGTTATGTCTTATCTAAAGGACAAGTTACACGTCACAGACGATTTATTTGAATGGATAAAAGAATTGAAATCAAATATATCGAATTATGCTGATTCAATCTGGTCAGATCAATCAAATTTTCTTGAGTGTTTGCGAAAGATAAGTGCAGCCACAAATAAAAAGGACAAAGAAATGTTTGCTTTAAAAATTGTGCCTGAATGCATATACTTGATCGCAGAAATGAACAAGAGATTGAGTGATGACAAAGAAACCAGAGACAGATTAGAAAATAAAAATTGTGACTTGCATGAAACCGTAAATAAATTAAAAGATGAGTCAGAACGAATGATAATGGAATTGAAGGTGTGTGCAAAAGAAAAAGATCAAATGCAAGATGAGATTGCTCAATTATCCAAATTAAATAAGGAGCTAAACAAACAATTGGCGAGAATGAAACGCGAACATGAGAAATTCGCTGATGAGTTACGTCAGGTTGAAACTCATGTTCGAAGGGTTAAAGATTCTTCGTTAGAGAAGTTCCCTTTGAAAGCTTTAAGCCATACATCACTGAATTCTGAGAGCTCTGTTTATCTGAAGAGCCAGAGCGAATGTGAAAGTGAAACTAAATCTCATGATGAAAAAAGAGTAAAACTTCTTACACAGGAGTATTTCAAGTCACATCACTCTAGCCAGCCACAGCCTATTAAGAAATATCATAAAGTGAATGATTTAACGAAAATTATTAATTTTCTAAAAACCTCAGTAGGTATTTTTGACCTTAAAGGATCCTCAAAAATAATAAATCATTTATCGATGTTTGAAGAAGCTGTGGGAATAATGGGAATAGATTCAAATGCTCAGAAAATTGAGTTGATTCCATGGGTCTTTGAAAGCAAACATAGGTATTTTTTCCAGTCTTTAAAAGAATCTGGTATAAGGAAATGGAGTAAAGTAGTTTCTGAGGTCAAATCTGAATTTGGGCCTCACCGTACCAGTCTAGCTGCGAAAAGAGCAATTTTAACTCTAAAATGCAGACCTAATCAAAGCCCCCGTGAATTTCTTTCAGTCCTTAAAAATGCATACAGCTTGGCTGAAAGAAACCCAGATTTTGAAAACCCTGAATTTATCCAATTATTTTATGACGCATTGCCAAATAAAATAAAGGTCATTTTGGCAAGAGATTATGACCCGAGAAATGGTTTGGATTGGGTACTAAAAGAAAGTATGACCCTATTTACTGTATTTGAATATAGTGAAGAAACTCAGGGGAAAAGAGTGAAAAACTCACCTGAGGAAATAGTGGAAATTCACGCTAAAAAGGGCGATATTAAATTTGAGTCCCACAAAAAGAGTTATGCGGAAATATTGCGTGACTCCATACCCCAAAGGGAAAAATCCAAGCCAGATCAGGAAAAAGGGTTTGCCAGAGAAAATTCAGGAAGTAAATTTCAATCTAGGAAGCAATGGGTACCTAGAAGTCAGTGGGTTAAATCAAGGGAAAATGTACCTAGACAGGAAACAACCAAAGGTAAGACTGAATCTGATGCGTCTGATAATGCGCAAGCTTCGTCCCCAAGGACGAATAGAAAGCGGAGATATAATGTACGCCAGCGTATGGGTCAAATGCAGGAAGATTTCCGTGTGCTGACAGAAAAACTGGATCAGATCACTCAGTTAATGACTGGAAATAACCCTGGTCAGGTTGAGCGATGCAACACCTGCAGCCGCACCCAACCAGTGACTAGATGATGTTTCTGATGAAGTAACCAGCATCCATGACAATTTACCAGAAAGTGATGATGAAATGATTAATACAAATGTTTGTATGGTTGACGATTTAAACCCTTCCCTGCAAAGAGAAGGAAAATGTATTTTATCTCCCCAGACTAAGTGTGAGCAAGCTGAGAAGACTGGATCCGAAATGGACAGCACAACTGCCAAAAGCATGTTTGAGAAAAATCAGTTGGTAAAATCTATCCAAAACCTAATTTCATATCTCACTCTAAATTTCTCTGTAAATTGTATAGCATTGAAGACCGATATTATGTGAATGTAGAATTACAAGATAATTTACCACATATTCTGTCCTTGCTAGACACTGGAAGCCAGGTTACGTTAATATCAGCACATTATTTTGAACAGGTCCAAGAACTGTCCTCCAGGAAGCCTAGATTAGATAAATCTAATGCTAATCTAGTGAGTGTGAGTGGCGCATCTCTGAAAGTTCTGGGCACGGCTAAATTGGATTTTAAATTGGGGAATAAAGTAATTCGGCATCCAACACTTGTTGTGGATCTGCCCCAAAATCGCCTAATTATTGGAATGGACCTTCTCAAAAGGTTAAATCCAATCATTGATTTTATCAATGAGGTTATTTGGTCCCAAGTAAATGTTCCAATCAGCTACGATAGATCCCAATCCCATCACACTCAGCGTAACTGCCATGTGATTGAGGAAAGGCCGGATTCTATTGAAGTCCACTTCAGAAATAGCCAGACACCTGATATCTCTTTCTTAAGGCCAAAGCCCCTGACTACAGGAGAGCAGGAGGATAACACCATATGTGTTCCCCCCGAGAGAATTCGAGATATATGTATGGAAGATGACGTGCTAATTATTCACCTCCACAAGAGGGAGACAGAACCAGATGGACATAGTGACCCTGAAGTGATCAGATACCCAGATCCTCAAGATGAGTGGGTAACAGATCTAGATAATGATGGAGACAGTCATAATGTTATTGGAAAAAGTTATGTTATATATTTCTAGAAGAAATAAAACTGCCAAGCTCAATTGCATGATTGTCATTCTAGATTATCTCAGGATATGTGAAGGTGGAACAACAGAAGACACTTAACTGGTATCATGTGAAGTGATGTTTTAATTAACTTGTGATTCTTTTTCCCAGCATTCAGATGTTTAACTCAAGCTAGTAGATAGACTAGATCCGTACGGTTAATTAAATTTAATCAGAGATCAGAGTATCTATAGGGAAATTGAGTGAAATCGCGAGTCTATGAATGGTTATTTATACTCTTTCTTTCAACAGAAATTGAGATAAATGATTAATCCGAACTGCGACGCTTAATCCGCAAAGATGAATCGGACCACCAAGGAGACTGCGACTATCTAGAAATTCTACGGTTTTCCGCACAATTCCAAGGAGAATGCTAAAGTCCCATGCGCATCAAGCTCATGCAAGCCTGAAAGACATGCGGGATACAGCCAGGATACCGTTGATTGCTATGTACAAGAACCACCGAAAGAAAAGATTTGCTGCATATTTTATTGCAACCGCTGTTTGATACAGAAAGAGAAGCAAATGTTTACCGGAAGAATCTGGTACAAAACAAGAGAGTGTTCATACCCACACCAGTGATTCTCGTGAAAGTTTCTAAAGAATCAAGAGTTGTTATCGAGAATTAATTTTTATAAATGAAGTCTGGTATGAAGAGATACAAATCGTTGTCGTATTCCAAGGGCAAGAGATACCCATGAACCCAGATTTGAAATCTTGCTACAGAACTAGCATGACCATACGATTGAACTTCTAATAATAAAAAAGATAATCTAACAATTTATGCTCCAATGTATTCACAGATTGATCATCAATTGCTATCTGCTTATAACGGGCCGAAGATTACAGAGATTGTGATTTGTATAGTAATTATGTTTCTAACTGTCTGGATGATTGTACTAACAAAGAAAGTAGGTACATTGAAGTTTAAAAACACTGCATATTCAATTATTAAATGGATGAAAGAAGAAAAACGTGTTGCGAAAGGTGGAAACCTAGCCTAGTTGGTAAAGGGGGGAGATATTGTATGTTTTCCTAAAATTTATTTAATTGGTCAATAAATAAATCCAAGAAACCAAAGGGGGGTTATGTCGGGTATATTAGAGAGACAAAGAATTTAAAATGGATGCTTGTAGCCATTTTGTTTTAAAGACAGTTTTTCTTTCAAAATTTCTCTACGTTTAGAAATGAACGAGGTTTTTTTTTTTAACAAAGTTCATTCCTGGGTGAAGTCTATCCAGACATGAAGGAACCTAGAATGAATGAATGTGAGATAATGTTAAGACGTGTCATAAGTAAATTTATTGGTCTATTCTAAGTTTTTAAAATAAAAGAGATTTTGTTTCTTTTGGGTATAGGAATAAGAGTTAAAGCATTCTGTAATATAGAATTATATTCACAAAATATATGTTTATAATCAAGGTATATTTTATTATAATTACAGTATGAAATATACATTCCAAAATATTGTAGAAAGTATATAATTGGTAAATAATAAAAATTACTAAAGAATATATTCTGTGAGTTAACCAGGAAAGAATTTAGCTGATCTAAGCAACCAAAAGGGAAGAGAACTATAAATCTCAAGACAGAGACAGTCTAGTAGTTAGAAGACAAGGTTCTTTGTTAAGTTAGTCTGACCTTTTGACCCAAGATAAGATATTAAAAAGAAATAAAAGAAATAATGGAATTAATGGAATTAATATAAGAAGTGCAATACTGCCCTCTAGAGGATAGTAAAAATAATTAACCATGACATCAAATTGGGTATAATAGGCGGCAAAGGTTCTTTTGTAAGTCAGTCAGAGATTCCAACAGACAGAGACTCACATCACCATGCACTCAGACATTCATTATACATGACACTCTGAGAAGTCGGAGATCAGACAGAGCACCACGATGCACTCAGATCCCAAGACATGAGGCAATCAATATTCTCACCAAATCTCTAACTCACATGTATTAATTATCTAATATCGATAATTTTCACATATTCCAAAAATTACTACATCAGGAATTCCAAGGCAGACTTATCAACATCCAAATTGGACAGGTAATGTATGAAATAAGGAATTAATGTAAAAATATATTTGTAGAGATTTTTGCAACGTAGACTGAGACTTCTCGGATAAGGTTAAAATCCAAATTCTAAGTAATTCTATTCTGCAGATAGAAATATGAAGAAGTGGATATAAGGATTTATTCCTAAAGAAATGTTGCAAGATTGATACCAATATATATATTGAATTTGGAAATTACTGTGATTAAAATTAATGAGCAAGGAATTATATAACTACAAAATAAAAAGCAAAAGATTAGAAGTTTAATTCTTGAGATTAGGGGAGGATTCATTAAATAAATTTTTATTACTTATCAATAAATTAGCTCATCTTTTGTTGATCCATGTAGCATAGAGATATATATATATCTATAAGAGCTGGCTGGTTAAACATTGTTTGCTGGGAAATGCATGTTGTATTAAGCAGAAATGTTTATTAACCATTTGTGTATTAGTTACTAACTGATAAGGTAAATGATATTAATCATATATGCAGTTACTAACCGGAGATACATATATTGTGAAGCTAGTTTTTATATGCTGACGGATTGTGGTTTATAAATTTTTGTTTATGATATGAGATTTGAAATTCTTTTGTATACGTAATAAATATATATATATTTTTATCCAATTATTGATTATTGTATTTTTTAAAGCAAAACACAGACAATTAAAAGAATTCAGGATAATTTCTAAGAGATATAGACGATTGATATTTGTGTCTCGTATAAGTTTCTTACGAAATAATAATCCCTGATATATTGGAGGCGACTGCCGAGGTAGGTCCAGTAAGTCCAATATAGACATATTGGAGGCTTGGCTGATAAATCCAATATATACAAACGTGTTGTATTCACGTGCAGAGATTATATCCGACAACCACACCAGCTTCAGCTGGGAATGGTCGTCTGTGATAATGGCAGCAACCTTCTCTCCGCCCTACGCCAGGGTAAGTTGACGCATGTACCATGCCTAGCACACATCCTAAATCTGGTGATACATTGTTTCCTAACCAGGTACCCAGGGCTGGCAGAGCTTCTCAGCCAGGCCAGAAAATTCTGCAGCCACTTCAGACGGTCATTCCCAGCAAGTGTTCGCCTGGCAGAAATTCTAAGAGAATTCCACCTTCCCACAAACTGCCTGATCTGTGACATGCCCACCAGGTGGAACTCAACGTTAGCAATGCTGCAGCGTCTGCACAAGCAGCAGGGGGCCATCAATGAGTACCTGTGTGAGTATGGCACAAGGATAGGTTCAGGTCAACTTGGTTCCCCCCCCGCAGTGGCTGATGATCAAGGATGCATGCACTGTACTGTCACCATTTGAGGAGGCAATGAGGATGGTGAGCAGGAACAATGCATGCATCAGTGACACAATTCCTTTAGTGTTCCTGCTGGAGCGCACTCTGCAGGGAATTATAGATGTGGCACTAGAGGCAGAGCAGCGGGAGGAAGAGAAGGCCTTCCCTAGCTCTCAAGGCCCCAGTCTTTACACAGACAGCATTCCTGCGGGTCCTCAGATCAGACAGGAGGAGAATGAGGAGGAGTATTTAAGTAGTGGGGGCATTGAAGGTGGGGATTCCTCAAGGGAGGGTTTTGTGTGCCCAGAAACAGAAGGACTAGTACGTGGCTGGGAGTAGGAAGTGCACGATGGGGTCATCCTCATTGACCAGGAAGACTCGGAAGCTAATGCCCACTCCAACGTACGCTGCATGGGCTCCCTTATCCTGCAAAGCCTGCTAAAGGACCCCAGGATTCATGCTATCAAGGATAGGGATCATTACTGGTTGGCAAGCCTTCTTGATCCACGATACAAGGGCAAAGTTGCAGACCTCATCCTGCCCGCACAAAGGGAGCACAGGATGAAAAAACTTGAGGACGCTCTAAAGCGACACTTGTGTAACACCTTTCCAGGCACTGGTAGGTTACCAAGTGATGACACAGGTGCTTCTGAGGCTGCGGATGATCAAAGGAAGAGCGGTGAAGGCCGGGGCCGCTTGACTGATGCCTTTTTAAATCGTTTTAGTCCACGACGCCCAGGGATGTCAAATGTAGGCACCCATTGCCAGTGTCTTCACCATATGGTGCAGGACTACCTAGGGGCATGGGCAGACCTGGATACCTTTCCAGCAGATGATCCACTGGCTTACTGGGTGTTGAGATTGGATCACTGGCCAGAATTTAGCCAATATGCTATGCAGCTACTAGGTTGCCCTTCATCCAGCGTGCTTTCTGAAAGGATGTTCAGTGCCGCTGGAGGTTTTGTCACAGACAAAAGAGTGCGTTTGTCCACCGACTCGGTAGACCGGCTGTCATTTATAAAAATGAATCAGTCCTGGATCAGCAGCTATCAATCCCCTGATGCTAATCTAACTGAATAGATCGGGGATCTCTTCTGTATTCCCAAAACCTCCACCACTGCACTCTTCCACAATACCACAGAGAGGTTACGGTGTGAAGGCACTTGCTGCCACCAAAGGCAAAATATTTGGGTGCACTGACGCCTGTACCAGATTCAAATCATTTTAATATTTGACCGCAGGGTCCAACCCTGCTCTCTTCCACAATACCACAGAGGGGTTACTGTGTGACGGCACTGTTGTCGACACTAAAGGCCCAATTTTAAAGCACCTATTGTTACTTTCATCCAAAGCCTGCATAAGTTTCACCATAATTTAGCCCAAAAATCACTAAACTTGTTCTGCGTGTCCTAAAATGTCTCTTCTTTTCATACAGGCTGCCGCCCCAAGCAGTTGTTTATGAATAGATTAAAAGGAAAACCATTTACCGTCATTTGAAATGTCATTTTTTTGTTTTTAAATGTTTCTATACATCCTACAAATCAGCCACTTCACGGGCAGGTTATGGGGACCTCCTAGGCATGATATATGAAGGAATTTTTCATTTTTATTCTTAACCTTTATTTCATGGAAAACTCACTGTTCCTTTAAAAAAATTTTTTTACTTTTTTCCCTTGTTTCATGTCCCCCAGGGCACTACCCGGACCCCCATACACCTTTTATGGCAAATATCTTGCATATATGCCCTCTTGGAGGGCACTCTAAAGTTCGAACTTTCGAGTCCCATTGACTTGCATTGAGTTCGGTTCGTGTTCGAGTTCGAACTCGAACTTTTGAAATTGTTCGAGTTTGAATGCGAACCGAACACGGGGGTGTTTGGTTCATCCCTAATAGTAAGTAGACGATTCTACCATGGCATTGTCTGTCCGTAAGTACACACACATTGAAACCTAAGGAATTCACCTGCTGAACCTGTCGAACAAAAGTATCGAAAATCAGGGTATTTCACTGACATTTCGGTCCTGTTCAGCCTTCTCTGAATAGATTAATCATTGCTTCTCTATGTGGAATTTCTCTGTCGAACTGTACTGTATTTTGCTGACAAATCGCCAATATTTGACATTTTGCCAGTTTTCTGAATGGCCTCAAAATTGCACCATACGTGGAAATTCACAGTACGCAATTCGGTGACAAAATTGGCAGTCTTTGAATAACCCCTGTATTGACATTCCCTTTGAGCACTCATGTTGATATGGCCATTTATCATTAGCTACTGACTTCATATAGCACCCAAAATGCTGTGGTCTATATGTCTTAGGAGGATAGGAACGAAACAAAATATGGCTTTTATTAAAAATCTGTGTTCGAAGAGAAAATTGATAAAGAATATATCTTGTATTGGACTTTATTTTATTGTATATGTTATATTGTATATCGTTTAGTGTATGTATTTCTAGTATATAATCCAGTGGCTTTTTTCCCCACTTCTTGCTTACTTTTACAAAACGTTGTTTGTTGTTTCTTGAAAAAACTTCAGGTAGAAAACTGATCAGCAAAGTACCTGGCATGCTCAACCACAACCCTAGCGTCAATTTTCCCTTTGACCAAAAAAAAAAAAATGGTGTAAGTGCACCATGTTTTCAGGATAAATACGATTATTTACCGTAGTGTCTTTATGTTAGGGAACATTTTTAAATGACAATTTTTCCTCTCCGTCGTAACCTGCAGTGTCCACAAAGTGGTGACTTTTCTGCAAGACAATATGAGCATGCTGTGGCTAGGTAAAACGAATAGATAATACGAGACAGTCTTCGAGTTGCTTGACCCTCGCTTTGTTACATTGAATATAGCCATGAAGCTTAACCACTTCGCTGCTAAGGACGCGCTCAGCGCGTCCACCCGCAGGTAACATTCCTTGCGGTGGACGCGCTGAGCGCATCCTCTCTTTGGGGCCAGCGTTCGGCCGGATTCCGGCCGATCGCTGGCCCCCCCGGTGCGGGCTGACATCCTCGATGTCAGCCCAGCACCCGGAACCGCCGCCGGAGCGGGGGCGCGATGACACCTAATTCAGGCGCCCCCCCCCGCATGTGCGGAGGAGGCGCCTGAAAGGGAGGGGGGGAGGTCCTTCGGACCTCTCTCCCTCCCGATCGGCAGCGTGCAGGGGGTTAACCCAGGCACCGTTTGGAAGGGCACAGCCTGCCCTTCCTAACGGTACCTGGAATTAACCCCATGGGGGCTGGATCACGAATCGGCGCCGAAAAGCGCCGGTTCGTGATCCTTTCCCGGAGCTGGCCGACATCTTGGATGTCGGCCATGCCTCCGGGAACTCCCCCTGACGCCAGTCTTGGAGTTAACCCCTAACTGCCACCAATGGTGGAGATAGGGGGTTCATTGGAACCCCCTATCTCCCGATCCGTGGCAGTTAGGGGTTAATGTTTGGTATTGTTGGATCGGCCAGAGCATGGCCGTTCCAACAATACCAAACTTGAGTATGAAAAATAAAAATAAAAAAATATTTTAAAAAAATTATAAAAAAAAAATAAGAATTAGTTTTTTCTTTTTTTTGGTTCGTTAATGCAGCAATATTGTTCCCATTTCAATTATAATGTGAACAATGATGCTGCACTAACGATTTTTGTATGTGGTGCGTTTGTTAAAAATCGCGTAAGTTTCCCCAAAAAAAAATGTAACGAGACCCCATCTCTAATCTTTTTAACAAGCGCACCCCATACAAAATATAACCGCAATTACTCGCATGTTAAAATGTGAAAAAAAAACACTTTACACGTTGTAAATTATTGAAAATTCATATTTTATTTCATTTTTTGTTATAATATACAGACAGGTCATGACGTATACATATAATAATGACATATTATGAATCTGCCGAGTCTGACGGAAAGAACGATATATAATATGTCTAAAATAAGCCTTCAAAACGCGTTTAACCCCTTAAGGACCTCTGACGTACCCTGTACGTCCTGTACTCGGGTCTCCCTTAGACCCGCGGACGTACAGGGTACGTCAGCGGCGCCTAATCCCCCTCCCGCCCGATACTCACCTCCCTCGCCGGATCCCACGGCGATCTGGCAGGGAGGAAGCCTGCCCATGTGATTTACATGGGCAGGCGAGGCTGATGATGTCGCCACGCTGCGTGGTGACGTCATCAGCAGGCGTCCCCATGCTTTTCAATGGAGGGGAGGGGGGGCTCATTCGGAGCCCTCTATCTCCCCAGCCATTGAAGCTAGGGAGATGCCGTTTGCACCGCTGGAGAGGGGAGAGCCTCCCCTTTCCAGCGGTGTATGGCATTAACCATTTCGCCGCCGGATCACGTTGCGGCGCCAATTGGCGCCAAAATGCGATTCAAACCTGGAGGGGGGCTGACATCTTGGATGTCAGCCAAGCCTCCAGGTCCCCCCCCACCCACTGACAACCTCACCATATGTGTGAGGATGTCAGTGGGCCAGTTAACCCTCTAGCTGCCATGTAGAGATAAGGGGATCCTAAGGATCCCTTTATCTCCCGATCCATGGCAGCTAGATGGTCATATTTGCCATCAGTGAAAGGCCTGATTATGGCCTTTCAAATGATACCAAACATGACCAGGTTTGGTTTAAAAAAAAAAAAAAAATTCAATAAAAAAATGTGTTTTTTTTTAAAAGTTTTTTTTGTCTGGGGGGAGTTTAATTAAATAGGACCTAGGCTGTCATCTAAAAATAAATAGCACAAAATGGTCAGAATGAGCGCAGCGCACATAGGTGAACTGTCTCAGCAGTGAAGGGGTTAAAAAGCAAACACATGTAAAAATTGGGTATTTCTAGTCTCGGGACAAAATTTTGAACCTATTTAGCTGGGGTCGTTTTGGGTGGTTGTAGATTTTGGGGATTAAATTACAAAAAAGTGTGTTTTTACCATTTTTTTCCTCATATTTCATATTTTTTTTATAGTAAATTATTCGATATGATGGAAATAATGGTATTTCTAGAAAGTCCATTTAATGGCGGGAAAAAGGGTGTATAATATGTGTGGGTTGAATAATCGAGTAAGAGGAAAATTTGACCTAAACAATAACAGCGCAGAAACATAAAAACAGCAGCGGTCACTAAAAGACGGATTTGTGTAAAACCGCCCGGTCACTAAGGGGTTAAACAAGATGAGCAAAATCGGTAAAAATGACCTCAGCACAGAGGCGGGAAAAGCCTCAGCAGCGAAAGGGTTAAGGTTTCAATATCACATCTTTTTCAACTACATATGCATTTTGTTACTCATAAATAAGACTCCATAATGGGTCACTTCATTTTGTGGTGCTTTGTACTGGGATGTTTAGGGTAAACTTCCATCTTACATTTAGTAGAACAAACAGAAAAACTGAGTGAGATAAATGGATGAAAACCAGCACCAGATATGCACTTCTATAATATTATGTACAAAAATGCAATACAACTATAGGTGTCACACAACAGTATGCATATTAGTACTATGTCATACAAGTATGTGAATTACCTTGTACCTTTCATTTTGTGCCACTTAGCTTTACATAGTTACTTAGTCTGAAAAAAGACATGCGTCCATCAGGTTCAGCCTTTCACACATCACCTACTGTTGTTGATCCAAAAGAAGGTAAAAAAAAAAACAGTCTGAAGCGCTCGCCAATATGCAACTCACTGGGGAAAAATTCCTTCTTGCCCCCAGAATGCCCGTCAGATTTCTCCTTGGATCAAGCAGCTTTTACCCACATATTAAATATTATGTTTTTGCAGAAAGTCATCCAGTTGCTTTTTAAAAGTCTGTACAGTCTCTGACCCAACCACCTCAACAGGCAGAGAATTCCACAGCTTTATTGTTCTCATTGTAAAATAAACCTTCCTATGAACTATAGGCCAGTTAGTCTTACGTCAGTAGTGGGGAAATTAATGGAAACCATGTTAAAGGAAAGGATTGTTGAACATCTAAAAACACATAGATTACAGGATCAGAAACAACATGGGTTTACCTCAGGGAGATCATGCCAAACTAATCTTATTGATTTTTTTGATTGGGTAACAAAAATAATAGACACAGGTGGTGCAGTAGACATTGCTTATTTAGATTTCAGTAAGGCTTTTGATACTGTTCCGCATAGAAGGCTTATCAATAAATTGCAATCTTTGAGCTTGGATTCCAATATTGTTGAATGGATTAGGCAGTGGCTGAGTGACAGGCAACAGCGGGTTGTGGTAAATGGAGTTTATTTGGCGCAAGGTCTCGTTACCAGTGGGGTACCTCAGGGGTCAGTACTTGGACCCATTCTCTTTAATATTTTTATTAGTGATAGTGCAGAAGGTATTAATGGAAAAGTATGTCTTTTTGCTGATGACACAAAGATTTGCAGCAGGGTTGACGTTCCTGGAGGGATCAGCCAAATGACAAATGATTTAGGTAAACTAAAAAAATGGTCGGAGCTGTGGCAATTGAGTTTTAATGTGGATAAGTGCAAGATAATGCACCTGGGACGTAAAAACCCAAGGGCTGAATATAGAATATTTGATACAGTCCTAACCTCAACATCTGAGGAAAGGGATTTAGGGGTTATTATTTCAGAGGATCTAAGGGTAAGTAGTCAATGTAATAGAGCAGCAGGAAATGCTAGCAGAATGCTTGGTTGTGTAGGGAGAGGTATTAGCAGTAGGAAAAGGGAAGTGCTCATGCCACTGTACAGAGCACTGGTGAGACCTCACTTGGAGTATTGTGTGCAGTACTGGAGACCGTATCTCCAGAAGGATATAGACATCTTAGAGAGAGTTCAGAGAAGGGCTACTAAAATGGTGTATGGCTTGAAGGAGAAAAGTTACCAGGAAAGGCTTAATGATCTTAACATGTACAGCTTGGAAAAAAGACGAGACAGAGGAGATATGATAGAAACATTTAAATACGTAAAGGGAATCCACATGGTAGAGGAAGGGAGTATATTTAAACGGAAACAAAGTAGCAAAACAAGAGGACATACAGTAGTCTTAGATTAGAGGGGCAAAGGTTTAAAAGTAACATCAGGAAGCATTATTTTACTGAGAGGGTGGTGGATACATGGAACAGCCTTCCAGTTGAAGTGGTAGAGGCCAAAACAGTAATTGAATTTAGGCAAGCATGGGATAGGCATAAGGCTATCCTAAACAAAAGATAAATCCAGGTTAAGTATCCATGTAATTGGGCAGACTAGATGGGCTGAAAGGTTCTTATCTGCCGACATTTTTCTATGTTTCTATGCTTTAGGCTGAATTTCCTTTCGTCCAGTCTAAATGGGTGACCTTGTGTCCTGTGTATAGTCCTGTTAATGAATAGGTTTCCAGACAATGGTTTATATTGGCCCCGTATTTATATTTATATAAGGTTATCAGATCCCCTCTAAGGCGCCGTTTCTCTAAACTATACAGGTGTAAGCTTTGTATGAGTTGGATCAGGGTTATCAAACTCTGTCCACCCAGATGTTTATGACCTACAATTCCCAGAAATCTTTGAATGCATTAGATGACCTTGGAATCCTGTGAGATGTAATTCAGAAACATCTGGGGGAGGGAAAAGCTTGACACTCATGGGTTAGGACAGGTGATCATAAAGATTTCAGTGTGCCATACCTGGGAAGACTAAGGTTCAATATTGCAATATTGCAATCTTTCATAGTTGCATGAATTTGAGATATAATGTCTTGCCATACTGAGCAAACATTGTGTGGTTCAAGCAACTCATTCTTTTCTGACTTACCTTTCACTAATAAAACACTTACACAATTTTGCATTGTAATATAAGGAAAAATGAAATTTAGTTTACAAAAATCCCACTTGCATGGCAGACGATAATAGGGATACTGATGTGCAGTTTAACATGCACCTGGTAGTATCTCCTTTCTTATATAGTTGATAAAATAATATGAGCCTCACTGAATGAACCACACATGCTTACCCATCCACAGATCTTTACAATGATGTCCCTCTACAAGCAGTCTGCTTATAGGAAGTTGTCTACTCTACCCTATCAACAGCTAGTGGCTTTATAACAGCCTATCTATATCATAGCCGCCAGCTCAAGTGGTTTCAATTTATTTTAGGTCTTCATTTTGTTTTTGCATGGACACAATGCCTTTTGTAGTAATAAAACACACATAATTTAATTCTCCTTTCAAAACAGATTTACCTCAAGGCAAGTGTTTGATACTGTATTCATTCAATAAGCAACGTGCTTTTTAAGGTTATTCTAATTAATAATGTATGTCATAACCAATTGAAAAATCAATACAAGCATATGGTCTATCATAGGATTATGTATTCAGAAGCATTTTGCCAGCTCCACTGCTCACAACACAATGGTTTACCTTTGCATAAACATCTGATAATTACACATGCAACACTCGCATCCCGGTGTTAGTTTCCATTTGGTGACTTTGTTATTTAAAAGATGGAATGTTACATTGCTTTTTTGGATACAAAACAACCATTGTCAGTACGCTATTACTCAGTATACATAGGTAAAGTCAGCCCCTGTCCATGGTCTTGTTTCTGCTGCTTTTATCTGTAACATATGTTGTTGCCCCTTACTATTTGTTAGTTTCCTCCATATCATTTCTCAACTTGGCCAATAAGGCCGGGTGTACACGAGCGTACTCTGCTACGCACAGTACGTGCGTTATAAAGGACGCACTGTATGATGGAAGAGATTGGTAGACGCCAGACGATCCGTTATGTTTGATGGACGTCGTACAAACAATTTGCCTCCAGCACATGGCCAAAGTCGTCTATATGGCGTCAATCCTAGCGCTTTTGCGTTGGTGTTTCCATGGCGGATGTCTTCAGCATGCGTGATGTGTTGCGCACGTACTATGTGTGGTGTTCCCTATCCACGACATTATATGCTAGAACGGTCGTCGGAACTCACGTACTGTGCGCAGCAGAATACGCTCGCGTGCACCCGGCCTAAGAGGTTGAGTAAGTTATGTCATTGCTACTTTTCACATCCCAGTTGTGAAAGGAGACAATGGCGTTGCATTATCACTTTCATTTTATTTTTTATTGTAAAGGTTATTTTTTTCATTTCTTTTAAACCTTTCCTTGCATTTTGCATAATCATCTACGATATCATTGGGACAAGCTATTACTCTTTAAAATAATACCTCTCATGACTTTTTAGGGACTTGTAGAAGTAGAAATACAGGAATTGAATGGATTCCAGATCCAACACTTAATCCCATTCCGCACTGCAGGAGTTAAACGGAGTAGCTGACATCATTGAGTAAGTATTTGACAATGTCAGTGGATTCCAGTGATTTTCTCAGTCTAGTCCAACAGTCTGCAGGCTGGTCGGTGTGTGGAAAAGATGTAAATCCATGCAAGAAACAGTGAATACTGCAGACAGCGCATAGGAGCGTCTGGGGAAATAAGAGATGACACAGTCCACGTGTTGTTGTTACTGAAGGGATTAATGCTTTTCAGTTCCCCAGTACAATGTGACCATGTCTCTGAGGAAAATTACCCAGCACTTCACACCTTGTTAGGAGGATAAACTCCTGAATAATAGTTGCTATTACTAAATATCATTTAAGTACTGATAGTGAACAGAAACGACTGCTGAATTATGTCTGGAACATATCTAATAATGAGGTATGCTGAAAGAAATCATGCTTTAAGCTGACCAAATGCTGGCTGGTGTAACAAGCAGATCACTGGGTTAACTGCTGTAAATTCCCAGATTCCCCTATTATCATGACGGGGAATCATAATTATAATAAAGACACGGAGGCGAGTATTATGCTATCTTTTCTTTACTTAAGCCGATAGCAGCAAAGAACAATCTCTCAAATACCAAACAAAGTATTTAGAGAATGAAAAAAATACATTAAACAATATATATATACACATAACAGATAACAATGGTACAGTCCAACTCCTCCAATCCTCTGACGACCGTTGGCCTCTTCTCTTTTCTGATGCGAGACACATACTGATCTTCTTTTAACCAAACAAACAACAGAAGAACTCCATTCCTTCATGGAAACCTCGAACATGTAGTTGAATCCTTCCGTGAGAAATTCCGACCGAAGGATTAAGCTTCAACGTAGACTCCAACTTGAAGCTCAAGCATGGACGAATATTCATCCTTCAACGAAAATTCCAACACGAAGCTCACGCTCTTCAACGAACAGAACAACGGAAGAACTCTTCCTCATCCAATGAAAGCTTCGACAAGAAGTTTAGGCTGTCGGAACATAAATGTATTAAATATCACCAAGAGTTTATAATAAGAGGGTTTGAAAAAAATCCGTAATGACTAGTGAAACACCAAAACCTTATAGCCAAATATAAAGGGTGGGAATAACCCAATTATCGGGTGGGATAATACTCGCCTCCGTGTCTTTATTATAATTATGATTCCCCGTCATGATAATAGGGGAATCTGGGAATTATCCCACAAGACACGGAGGCTCTTATTATGCTAGTTCAAAGCTTAATTAATTAGTGATAGTGACATGTGACACACTGGTTTAAAATAACACTCCCTATAGATGGATTCTCTGGACCAGTCCGCTGTTTTAAGATGTCTACAAGACGACCTCCACGGAAGAAAAAACCTTGGAAGCAGAAGCACTCCGGGATGAATGAGCTCCGAACACGGAGACGACTACACCAGCTCCTGACATGATCCATTTAACCCACCTATTGAGTGTGGTGGAAGTTACAGAATCATATGGTTTGCGTAAGGATATGAATAACCGTTGAGATTAGATAGAAGACCTCTGACAATGAAGTCTTTGTCCTATAGGAAAAATGAACATTTCTCCCCGTGTTGGGTGAAACTTCTTCCCGTTAAGTTTAGGGCTCGAACGTGTGAGACTCTATTGCAGGAAATCAAAGTAAAATGGCCAATTTCACAGAAATTCGTTTAATAGACCTAGTTTCATTCTTGGGTCACTATCCAGAAATTAACTAGAATGACATCCCAGACGTTAGAATAACGGGAACGAGGGGTCGTTTACACTGTATACACTTCAAAAACCTACATGTAATGGGGTGCTTCCCAGCAGGAATACTAATAAAACCCTGATGTGAAGCAGGTATCGCTGACCTGAGGTTATTAATCGTACGATACGCTTTAATATCCCCAAATAGATGTGTGAAGAACTAAACAAGTTACTCAAGGAAACTGATATGGAATCAACTTGATGTTCCATGCACCAAAAAACCCATGAGTTCCATGTGCTACCATATCACCTCCTAGTAGAGGGGGCCCAGGAACTCGACCAAAAGGAGGCAGATGCATCCGAAATGTTGACTGAAGGCCAGTGACCTTTGATATTATAAAAATATAACCTGAATCGGCGCAAATTATGCTTATTGGGGTCCTGGGATCTCACATATACATAGAAGAGAATAAACAATAATAGTATAACACCATATGGCAATTGGTAGGTTATTGTAAGTAATCTCCCACTCACAAGTCTAGAGCCTTATCACTGGCTCTAAGTGGGTCCAGGCGTGTGGGTGATTTTTCTTCCAATTTCTCAGGTGACCCCCACCTTATTTGGACTGGTATGCCCAGATTCATGTAGTGGAAGACAAAAAAGAGAAGAATACTCCTTGCGCAGATTTGTGAGAACTATAACAGAATAAATTTGAGGTCTTGTACTCACATTTCCTCTCCAGAGTAAGCGCCCATGGGTTTTTTGGAGAACCCAAAGAAAAAACACTTCATATCCAGAAAGATGGCACAGCTGACACAGGAACAGAAATTCCAATTAAAATTTATTTTTAAAAACAATAGCTTCCAAAACGCGTTTCGCCGCTTAAAATCGCGGCTTCATCAGTTGGTATCAATTGCCATATGGTGTTATACTATTATTGTTTATTCTCTTCTATGTATATGTGAGATCCCAGGACCCCAATAAGCATCATTTGCGCCAATTCAGGTTATATTTTTATATTCTGTGTATTGGTGTAGGGGAAACCACTATATCCTGATATTGGCTATTTGGGGTGCCGCGGTGGTGGATACATATAGTGTGGCGCTGCACCATCTCTCATCTGTACCTTTGATATTACACTTAAAGAATTCTGAAGCGTTCCCTCCGGATCTCCCAGGGTGGACGATGGGACACGAATTAGCCTGGGAATGTCCACAGACGATTTCAGGAGGTGCGGGAACCATGGTTGAGACCTCCATAAGGGTGCTATAAACACTATTGTAGCTAATTGTACTTGTACTAGTCATATTAATGTTGAAATCAGAATGTAGGGAAAGCGTAAAGCGTCCAGCTCTGGACCAGAGCATCAGTTGGCAAAGCCATGGGTCTGGTCTCCAATAGGGATGAGCCGAACACTCCCCGAGTTCGGTTCGAGCCCGAACCCGAACCCGAACTTCCCATTTGTTCGGGACCGAACCCCCATGCAAGTCAATGGGGCTGAAAATTTGGTTTTTTAGAGTGCCCTCCAAGAGGGCATATATGCTACATATTTCCCCTAAAAGGTGTATGGGGGTCCGGGTAGTGCCATGGGGGACAGGAAAAAAGGACAAAAAGTTTTTAAAAAACATTTGTAATGGGACAGTGAATTTTCCATGAAATAAGGGTTAAAAATAAAAACAAAAAATTCCTTCAAATATCGTGCCTAGGAGGTCCCCATAACCTGCCCGTGAAGTGGCGGATTTCTAGGATGTATAGAAACACTTAAAAACAAATAAATGACGTTTCATATGACGGTAAATGCTTTTCCTTTAATCTATCCATAAACAACTGCTTGGGGCGGCAGCCTGTATGAAAAGACATTTTAGGACGCGCAGAAAAAGTTTATTTTTTTTGGGCTAAATTATTGTGAAACTTATGCAGGCTTTGGATGAAAGTAACAATAGATGCTTTAAAATTGGGCTTTTAGTGTCGGCAACAGTGCCGTCACACCGTAACCCCTCTGAGGATATGAATCTGATACAAGCGTCAATGGCAGTGCACCCAGATATTGTGCCTTTAGTGCCAGGCATGCAAGTACTATCATACAGTAACCCCTCTGTGGTATTGTGGAAGAGTGCAGGGGTGGACCATGCGGTCCTATATTGAAACGTGTTTTT
This sequence comes from Leptobrachium leishanense, assembly GCA_009667805.1. NCBI lineage: Eukaryota > Metazoa > Chordata > Amphibia > Anura > Megophryidae > Leptobrachium > Leptobrachium leishanense. The sequence goes on along the minus strand of CM019064.1, from coordinate 279,652,586 downwards.
TTTATCTGTTAATGGGCGTCAGTGCACCCAGATATTGTGCCTTTAATGCCAGGCCATCAAGTATCATCATACAGTAACCCCTCTGTAGTATTGTGGAAGAATGCAGGGGTGAACCTTGCGGTCCTATATTAAAAAGATATGCATCTGGTTAAGGCGACAGTGCACCCAGATATTCTGCCTTTGGTGCAAGACTGCCAGTGCAGCAAGTATCATCATACAGTAACCCCTCTGTGGTATGGTGGAAGAGTGCAGGGGTGGACCATGTGGTCCTATATTGAAAAGTTTTTGATCTGGTAATGGGCGTCAGTGCACCCAGATATTGTGCCTTTAATGCCAGGCCAGCAAGTATCATCATACAGTAACCCCTCTGTGTTATTGTGGAAGAGTGCAGGGGTGAACCTTGCGGTCCTATATTAAAAAGATATGTATCTGGTTAAGGCGTCAGTGCACCCAGATATTGTGCCTTTGGTGCCAGACCAGCAAGTATCATCATACAGTAACCCCTCTGTAGTATTGTGGAAGAGTGCAGGGGTGGACCTTGTGGTCCTATATTGAAAAGTTTTTTGTTTTTTTTAATGGGCGTCAGTGCAGCCAGATATTGTGCCTTTCATGGCAGCAAGTGCCTTCACACCATAACCCTTTTGTGGTATTGTGGAAGAGTTCAGTGCTGGAGGTTTTGGGAATGCAGAAGAGGACATCCACTATCTATTCCATTACTTCAGCATCAGGGGATTGATAGCTGCTGATCCAGGACTGATTCATTTTTATAAATGTCAGCCGGTCTACAGAGTCGGTGGACAGACGCACTCTTTTGTCTGTGACAAAACCTCCAGCGGCACTGAACGTCCTTTTGGAAAGCACGCTAGATGAAGGGCAACCTAGTAGCTGCATAGCATATTGGCTAAGTTCTGGCCAGTGATTCAATCTCAACACCCAGTAAGCCAGTGGATCATCTGCTGGAAAGGTATCCAGGTCTGCCCTTGCCCCTAGGTAGTCCTGCACCATATGGTGAAGACGCTGGCAATGGGTGCCTACATTTGACGTCCCTGGCCGTCGAGGACTAAAAAAAATTAAAAATGCATCAGTCAAGCGGCCCTGGCCTTCACCACTATTCCTCTGATCATCCTCAGCCTCAGAAGCACGTGTGTCAGCACTTGGTAATCTACCAGTGCCTGGAAAGGTGTTACACAAGTGTCGCTTTAGAGCGTCCTCAAGTTTTTTCATCCTGTGCTCCCTCTGTGCGGGCAGGATGAGCTCTGCAACTTTCCCCTTGTATCGTGGATCAAGAAGGGTTGCCAACCAGTAATGATCCCTCTCCTTGATAGCACGAATCCTGGGGTCCTTTAGCAGGCTTTGCATCATTAGGGAGCCCATGCAGCGTAGGTTGGAGGTGGCATTAGCTGCCAAGTCTTCCTGGTCAATGAGGATGACCGTATCGTGCACTTCCTCCTCCCAGCCACGCACAAGCCCTTCTGTTTCTGGGCACACAAAACCCTGCCTTGAGGAATCCCCACCTTCAATGCCCCCACTACTTAAATAGTCCTCCTCATCCTCCGCCTGTCTGATCTGAGTAGGACCCGCTGGAATGCTGTCTGCGGAAAGACTGGGGCCTTGAGAGCTAGGGAAGGCCTCCTCTTCCTCCCACTGCTCTGCCTCTAGAGCCACATCTATAATTCCCCGCAGAGTGTGCTCCAGCAGGAACACTAAAGGAATTGTGTCACTGATGCATGCACTGTCCCTGCTCACCATCCTCGTTGCCTCCTCAAATGGTGACAGTACAGTTCATGCATCCTTGATCATCAGCCACTGCGGGGGGGGGGAAACCAAGTTGACCTGAACCTGTCCTTGTGCCATACTCACACAGGTACTCGTTGATGGCCCTCTGCTGCTTGTGCAGATGCTGCAGCATTGCTAATGTCGAGCTCCACCTGGTGGGCATGTCACAGATCAGACGGTTTGTGGGAAGGTGGAATTCTCTTTGAATTTCTGCCAGGCGAACGCTTGCTGGGAATGACCGTCTGAAGTGGCTGCAGACTTTTCTGGCCTGGATGAGAAGCTCTGGCAGCCCTGGGTACTTGGTTAGGAAACGCTGTACCACCAGATTTAGGACGTGTGCTAGGCATGGTACATGCGTCAATTTACCCTTGCGTAGGGCGGAGAGAAGGTTGCTGCCATTATCGCAGACGATCATTCCCAGCTCAAGCTGGCGTGGTGTTAACCATCTCTGCACCTGCCCCTGCAGAGCTGACAAAATTTCTGACCCGGTGTGGCTCCTGTCCCCTAAACAAACCAGCTCAAGCACAGTATGGCATCTTTTTGCTTGAGCCATTGCATACACCCTGTCAGGCGTGGGTTTAACTGCCACTTTGCCAGAGACAGAGAAGGAGGAGGAGGAAGAGGTGGTGGTGGTGGAGCAGACAGACCTCATACAAGCAGCTTTCTGGAGGCATTGTGGATGAACAAGCTCCAGCACAGAGCCCTGTCTTGGATCCCTCCCAGCTGCAATCAGAGCTACCCAGTGTGCCGTGAAGGAAATGTAACGACCCTGTCCATGCTTGCTGGACCACGTGTCTAAAGTGATGTGCACCTTGCTGCTGACTGCCTTTCCCAATGACTGGATAACATTGTCTTCCACGTGCTGGTATAGTGCTGGAATGGTCTTGCGTGAAAAGTAATGGTGTTTTGGAACCTGCCACTGTGGTACAGCGCATTCAGCAAATTCACGGAAGGGAGCAGAGTCCACCAGCTGGAAAGTCAGCAGCTGCAATGCGAGTAATTTTGCTAAGCTGGCATTTAGACGCTGTGCTTGGGGATGGTTAGGACTATATTTTTTCTGCGGCAACGTAATCTGACTACGTAAATCTTCAGCTACTGGGATGATGTCACATTGTGAGGAAGGACCTGCTGGTACATCCATTACTGTAGCATCATCCCTGTCGGTGGAGGTTGTAGGCAATTGCATGGCAGGACATACAGTGTGGGTAGAGACAGATGATGAGGAGGAGGACCTACGCAAAGTTTTGCCCCAATGGGATGTGTGGCATTTGTTCATATGTCGGCTCAAGCACGTGGTACCCAAGTGTCCGGTGTTTATCCCATGCTTCAGCCTCCTCTGACATAGATTACAAATAGCAACGGTGGGGTCTGCTGCACAGTTCTTAAAGAACTCCCAGACAGCAGATTTCCTGCATGTGTTCTTTGAGACAACAGCGCTCTGCACCGGAGCAGCTCTGACATGTGATGCCTTGGACTGGCTAGTGCTACGGTTGGTCACAGAGGATGTTGTGCCTCGTGTTTGCTGTGCCTCCTCCTCCTCACTTGATTCCTCAGTTCGATCTGGCACCCAGGTGGAGTCAGTGACCTCACCATCATCAATGTCATCTTCACCCTCTATCTCCTCGTCACTGGAGCCAACTTGGCAGTATGCTGCAGCTGCTGGGGCAACATGAGTGCCAGTTATTTGTGTGTCATCACTGGCACCCCCTTCCTCTAGGTTGATTATACTCCCTTCCTCAACCTCAGAGATTGAATCAGAGCACTGTACCTGCTGCGCATCCTCAAGCAGCATGTCACTCTAATTGTAGTCAAACAATTCAGCCGACTCCTCCGTGTGTGATAGCGAGGCTATGGCAGGAGTAGCTGTGGACATGGAGGCTGCATTAGATGCTTTGGCAGCTGAGGTAGACTGTAAAGCACTAGAAGCCTGGCTGGCAGAGGACTCGGAGGATGAGGATGGCCTGGTTAGCCAATCCACCAAGTCCTCTGTATGTTGCTGCTGCTTAAGACGGCCAGCACCAGTTAGAAAGGACAAGCGTGCCCAGAGGATGCACCACGTCCACCACGACCAGAGACACAGCCTCCCGACACAGGGGCTGCTTGCCCTCTTATCTGTGGCTGGGAGCGTCTGCATGTCCTTTCAGACATGGTGAGTGATATATAGATTTAATATATACAGAACTCTGATTCAACTCTGGTATAAAGATTTAAATAACTCTGGTATAACTCAGTGAGACACACTGATAGATCACCTTAATTCCCAAATGTTTTAAATAAATTAGTGAGCCCCAAAATACAGCGTGGTACTGTATGTATGACGAGACACAGATCACCTTAATTCCCAAATGTTTTAAATAAATTAGTGAGCCCCAAAATACAGCGTGGTACTTTTTGTATGACGAGACACAGATCACCTTAATTCACAAGTGTTTTAAAGAAATTAGTGAGCCCCAAAAAGATTTGCTGGCACAGTGACAAGACCCAGAAAATCACCTCAATTCACAAATGTTTTAAATAAAGTTGTAAACCCCAAAAAAACTTGCTGGCACAGTGACAAGACACACATCACCTAAATTCCCTGATATTTGGTCGAAATGAGACCCCCCAGTAGCGTGGCAGACCAGCAGTAACAACACACACAACTATCTTCTTTGAAATCTCCTCTGAAATGCGTGCAGAATCGGCGCGTTGAAACCTTATATAGTGTGCTGCGGGACTTAGCTCTGTGAGCCCATGATTTGGCAAAATTTGCCCAATCAGGACTCTGAGCGGTGATTGGCATAGTGTTCAACCAGTCTTGCACCAGACCTGTGGTCAGGTGCAAGGCTGTAGCCAATTACAAGCTTCAGGCAGTGGGAAAATGCATTGTGGTCCATTGTGGTCGAACATGCGGCGAACACCCGGAAATGTTCGGGGTTCGCGATCCGCCCGAACAGGCTAAGTTCGGGTCGAACCCCGAACCGTCCGAACCCGAACAGCTCATCCCTAGTCTCCAACAGTGTATTGTGGCAAAGGAATATTAAGGCTAGAAGCCAATAAATCTATAGCGAAGGGACGACAAACTGGCAAATACCCTGGCGTCTAATCTCCAATTGCTGGAGTCTATCAGATACTTTGAATTCCAGTCCGCCACTACATTGCTGGACCCTGGAATGTATTGGCCTGGACTGATAAATTGAGAGGCAGGCAAAATCCTCAAAAGACTTTGGTGTCTCTGCTAACTGTTTAGACCTGGGGCCACCTATAAGGTTGATATGACGCACAGCGGACAGGTTGTCCATCTCCAGGCGTATAGAACTCGTCTGGAAATGCTTGATAAAACTTGAATAGTAAACAATCCTGCAAGGAGTTCTAAACAATCATATACAATCTTATCTCTCTGGAACCGCAACTGACACTGGCGCCCCAGCCAGATCTGCTGGCGTCTGACTCTAAGACCATCTCTGGAGTTGGATAGATGATGGCTTTGCTGTTCCCTGACACTAAATGATTTAGCCACCACTGCATCTCCAATTTTGACTCGTCGTCCAGAGAGATGCAATCTGGATAAAGCCATCCCCTCCGCAGAAATCGTGCTTTCAGACATTGAAGAGCTCGACAACAAAGCGGTCCTGTAAAGACCACTTGTATTGCTGCAGAGAGTAGGCCCAGAAGGTGAGCTAACCATCTCAGAGAGAATTCTTCTGCAGATAGAAGACATCTGATTTCTCTGTGAATCAGCCGAACTTTGTCTGAAGGCAGAGAAAGAGCCATCTCCATCATAGTTACAGTGACTAGGATGAGCTGTTCGGGTTCGGACGGTTCGGAGTTCGACCCAAACTTTGGCAGTTCGAAAGTTCGCGAATTTTGAACTTTTTGGGCGTGTTCGGTTCGAGTTCGAAAAAAAAAAGAAATTTTGAAAAAAGTATAGAAAATGCTTAAGAAAATACTAAAAAAATCTAGAAATAAAGAGACTCTTTACTGCAGAATATTATAAGCAACGGTTTATTAGATATTAAATTAAAAACTAATGTGTACGTGGAAAGATTATCAACTCTAAATGACCTCTGTTCACAAACGGGCATAACACCTGGTGTTTTTAGTCTGGTAATGAATTTGATACATTGTACACCATACTGAGGGTGGGGTGGTGTCTGCTTTCAAAGATTTGAAAATTAATTTCCCTAAAACATCCTAATATGCTGCATTTAACCCTTTCACACCTCTGTGCTGAGGTCATTTTTACCGCTTTCGCTCATCATGTTTAACCGCGTTTTGTAGCCATATTTTGATATATGACCCAGACATATTATATATCGTTCTTTCCGGCAGACTTGGCAGATTCATAATATGTCATTATTATATGTATACGTTATTTCATGTCTGTATATTATAACAAAAATGCAATAAAATTTGAATTTTCAATAATTTATTATGTGTAAAGTGTTTTTTTTTCACATTTTAACATGCGATCGTTCGCGGTTATATTTTGTATGGGGTGCGCTTGTTAAAAAAAATTAGAAATGGGGTCTCGTTACATTTTTTTTTGGGGAAAATTTTGCTTTTTTTAACAAACGCACCGCATACAAAAATAGTTAGTGCAGTATTATTGTTGACATTATAATTGAAATGGGAACATTATTGCTGCATTAACAAAACAAAAACAACTTGTTTATTTTTTTTTAGAATTAGTTTTTTAACCACTTGGCTGCTATGGACGCGCTCAGCGCGTCCAGCCAAGTGGTTCTCCTGTGCTACAGACGCGCTCAGCGCATCCGAGCACAGGAGGCAGCAATCCGCCGGATTCCGGCGGATTGCTGCGCCCCCCCCCCGGTGCGGGCTGACATCTTGGATGTCAGCCCAGCACTCGGGAGCCGAGCGGGGTCATTAGATGTCATTGCGTCGCCGCGATGGCATCTAATTCAGGCGCCCCCCCCCCGGCGCCTGAAAGGGAGGGGGGGGGGGGAGGTCCTTCGGACCTCCCTCCCGATCGCCGGGGAGCAGGGGGTTAAGACAGGCACCACTTGGAAGGGCACAGCCTGCCCTTCCAAACGGTGGCTGTCATTAACCCCAGGGGAGCCAGATCACGAATCGGCGCTGAAAAGCGCCGGTTCGTGATCCTTTCCCGGAGCTGGCCGACATCTTGGATGTCGGCCAAGCCTCCGGGAACTCCCCCTGAGGACTGGCGTCATCATGCATAGCACGATGACGCCAGTCCTGGAGTTAACCCCTAGCTGCCACCAACGGTGGAGATTGGAACCCCCTATCTCCCGATCCGTGGCAGCTAGGGGTTAAAGTTTGGTACTGTTGGATCGGCCAGAGCATGGCCGTTCCAACGATACCAAAAACGAGTGTGAAAAAAAGGTTTTTTAAAAAAAAAATAAAAAAAAAAATTTATAAAAAAAAAATAAGTTTTTTTTTTTTTTTTGGTTTGTTAATGCAGCAATATTGTTCCCATTTCAATTATAATGTGAACAATGATGCTGCATTAACGATTTTTGTATGCGGTGCGTTTGTTAAAAATCGCGTAATTTCCCCAAAACAAAATGTAACGAGACCCCATCTCTAATTTTTTTAACAAGCGCACCCCATAAAAAATATAACCGCAATTGCTCGCATGTTAAAATGTGAAAAAAATACACTTTACACGTTATAAATGATTGAAAATTCATATTTTATTGCATTTTTTGTTATAATATACAGACAGGTCATGACGTATACATATAATAATGACATATTATTAATCTGCCGAGTCTGACGGAAAGAACGATATATAATATGTCTGGGTCATATACTAAAATAAGCCTTCAAAACGCATTTAAACATGATGAGCAAAACCGGTAAATATGACCTCCGCACAGAGGCGGGAAACGCCTCAGCAGCGAAAGGGTTAAACATTTTTCATGCTCATGTTTGGTATCCTTGGAAAGGCCATGCTCTGGCCAATCCAATGATATCAAACATTAACCCCTAGCTGCCACAGATCGGGAGATAGGGGGTTCCAATGAACCCCCTATCTCCACCATTGGTGGCAGGTAGGGGTTAACTCCAGGACTGGCGTCATCGTGCTATGCACGATGACGCCAGTCCTCAGGGGGAGTTCCTGGAGGCTTGGCCGACATGCAAGATGTCGGCCAGCTCCAGGAGAGGATCACGATCTGGCGCTTTTCAGCGCCGATTCGTGATCCGGCTCCCCAGGGGTTAATCACAGCCACCATTTGGAAGGGCAGGCTGTGCCCTTCCAAACGGTGCCTGGATTAACCCTCTGCCCCCTGGCGATCGGGAGGGAGAGAGGTCCGAAAGGACCTCCCCCTCCCTTTCAGGCGCTTCCTCCGCACATGCGGGGGGGCGCCTGAATTAGATGTCGTCGCGCCGCCACGATGACATCTAATTGCTCTGCCGGGGTCTCAGAGTGCTGGGCTGACATCCAAGATGTCAGCCCGCACCGGGGGGCGCAGCAATCCGCCGGAATCCGGCGGATTGCTGCAGGGCTCGAGTTGAGCGGGAACGCGCGGAAACGGCATTCCCGCACTTCTCCCACAGTGGGAACGCAGCGTTCCCGCTGTGGCCCAAGCCCGAACTCCGCCGCCGCACAATGCCGGCGGCCGCGTGCGTCCTGTTAGAACGGCCCGCTGACCGGAAGTGGAGCCGCTCGGCTTCACTTCCTGTCAGCGGCGTTGAAGCTGGAAGCACGCGGCCGCCTGCAATGTGCGGCGGTGGCAGCGGCAGCAGCCACAGAAGAAGCAGAGGTGAGCTGGGGACAATATCCATGACACGGGGGGGACAATATCCATGACACGGGGGGGGCAATATCCATGAGACCTGGGGGCAATTTCCATGAGACCTGGGGGGCAATTTCCATGAGACCTGGGGGGCAATTTCCATGAGACCTGGGGCAATATGCATTAGACCTGGGGGGCAATTTCCATGAGACCTGGGGGCAATATGCACGAGACCTGGGGGGCAATATGCACGAGACCTGGGGGGCAATTTCCATGAGACCTGGGGGGCAATTTCCATGAGACCTGGGGGGCAATAGCCATGAGACCTGGGGGCACAATATCCATGAGACCTGGGGGCACAATCAATGAGACCTGGGGGCAATTTCCATGAGACCTGGGGGGCAATTCCATGAGACCTGGGGGCAATAGCCATGAGACCTGGGGGGCAATAGCCATGAGACCTGGGGGCAATAGCCATGAGACCTGGGGGGCAATAGCCATGAGACCTGGGTGCAATAGCCATGAGACCTGGGTGCAATAGCCATGAGACCTGGGGGGTAATATCCATGAGACCTGGGGCACTATGCATGAGACCTGGGGGCAATTTCCATGAGACCTGGGGGGCAATATCCATGAGACCTGGGGGCACAATATCCATGAGACCTGGGGGCACAATCAATGAGACCTGGGGGCAATTTCCATGAGACCTGGGGGCAATTTCCATGAGACCTGGGGGGCAATTTCCATGAGACCTGGGGGCCAATTTCCATGAGACCTGGGGGCAATAGCCATGAGACCTGGGGGCAATTTCCATGAGACCTGGGGGCAATAGCCATGAGACCTGGGGGCAATAGCCATGAGACCTGGGGAGCAATAGCCATGAGACCTGGGTGCAATAGCCATGAGACCTGGGGGGTAATATCCATGAGACCTGGGGCACTATGCATGAGACCTGGGGGCAATAGCCATGAGACCTGGGGGCAATAGCCATGAGACCTGGGGGGCAATAGCCATGAGACCTGGGGGGCAATAGCCATGAGACCTGGGGGGCATTATCCATGAGACCTGGGGGTGGGCAAAATCCATGAGACCTGGGGGGCAATATCCATGAGACCTGGGGGGGCATATCCATGAGACCTGGGGGGAATATCCATGAGACCTGGGGGGCAATATCCATGAGACCTGGGGGGGCAATATCCATGAGAGCGGGGGGCATTATCCATGAGAGCTGGGGGGCATTATCCATGATAGCGGGGGGGCATTATCCATGAGAGCTGGGGGCATTATCCATGAGAGCTGGGGGCATTATCCATACGAGCTGGGGCAATATAAACCCATATGAGCTGGGGGCAATTATATCCATGTGAACTGGGGAAAATATATCCATATAACCAGTGCTGTGCATATTATTCTGGGGGCTCAGTGCTGTGCATATTATTCTGGGGGCTCAGTGCTGTGTATATTATCCTGGGGGCTCAGTGCTGTGTATGTTATTCTGGGGATTCAGCACTGTGTATATAATTCTGGGAGGGGGGGGGTCTGTGCCTGGAGATAGATAAGGTCGGCCGTGTTAGTCCAGATGCCAAAATCACGAGTATAGCAGTCTGTAGTGATACCTTTTTTATTGGACTAACGTTACATTTAAAGTACAAGCTTTCGAGAGGATTCCTCCCTTCCTCAGGTATAGAAGCTTACTGATCAGAATAATAGAATAAAACATAGGGATAGTCATAGGGCTCACAGTTGGGGGCGTTAGATGTAGTACATTGCCAAATGGCATGGTCAGAGGGGGAATCAAATAAAAAAAAAAAAAAAAGGGAAACCTTAATTGTCTCAGGCAAGATGCAATCATGTCCACTTCAAAGGGAATGTGAAAGGACAGAACGAAAGAAATAAGAAAAAAAAAAAAAACCAACAAAAAAAACAAAACACACACAAAAAAAAAACACAACACAGTGAGTATGGGGAAGACACAAAAATAGGAATGATGAATATTACGTGACGTTATTATAGTGGGTTAAAAAACCCGAATCTATATTAAGTCCTTGTTTTATATTGTTGAAATGTGTGATCATTTTCATTTCATATGTTTTGCGTTCCCGGTGATCTTTAAAATGTCCTTTGAGGATTTTGATGCTGAGGTTTTGGATGGAGTGGCCTGCTAGATTGAAGTGATGTCCCACTGGGGTACAATATGTGTTTTCCTGGTGGTTCCTGATGGAGTGTCTGTGCTGGTTCATCCTGAGATTTAGTTTAAGGCTGGTTTCACCAATATAGCAGCCCTTATCACACGCCGTGCACTGGATCATATACACAACATTTTCTGACGTGCATAGGAATGATCCTTGATGTTGTGAGTGGCGTTATTGTGCCGCACAGTGCTGCTGTCACATATATGTTGGCACAGTTTGCAGCGGGGTTTGTTACAGCGTTTGGTCCCATTCTGTATGTCATCCTGTTCCTGAGCGAGTTTGCTGCGGACCAGTTTTCGCCTCAGGTTTGGGGGTTGCTTGAATGCCAGTAAGGGGGGCTGTGGGAATATTTCTTTGAGCGTAGCGTCCTCTGTGACCAGTGGCTGCAGATCTTTGATGATTTTGCGAATTCCCTCTAGAGTTGGGTTGTAGGAAACAACTAGAGGGATCCGTGTGGTGTTTTTCTTTTCTTTGTAGCGCAACAGCTGTTCGCGCGGTGTTTTCAGGCAGATTTGATTTTTTCAGAGATTGTCCTTTCCTTGTAGCCCTTCCGCTGGAATGATGCAGACAGTTTGCTCAGGTGTTTATCCCTGTCCCCAGTGTCCGAGCAGATTCGGTGGTACCTGATGGTCTGGCTATAGATGATGCCTTGTTTGGTGTGGTTGGGATGAAAGCTGGTGTTGTGGAGGTAGCTGGGCCTGTCTGTGGGTTTCCTGTACACAGATGAGTGCAGCGTGCCATTGGCAGCTGATATGGTACAGTCCAGGAAGCTCACACTGTGCTTGGAAAAATCCATCTTGAGTTTGATCAATGGGTGGAACGTATTAAATGCCTTGTGAAAGTCTAGAAGGTGTTCCTCTCCTTCTGTCCATATGATGAAAATATCATCAATGTATCGTAGCTATTTGTGTGGTTTGTGAGGGTGAGTGTTCAGAAACCTCTGTTCTAGATCTGCCATGAAAAGATTGGCGTATTGTGGTGACATTTTACTACCCATAGCGGTCCCAGTCATTTGTAGGTAGCAGTTGTTGTTGAAGCTGAAGCAGTTGTGTGTAAGAATAAATTCAATCAGCTTGGTAATAATGTCACCGCTATATTTATGTGGAGTATTGTGGGAGGAGAGAGATTGGAGACAGGCATTGATTCCATCTTTGTGTGGGATGTTACTATGGATGTAGAATCCCTATACAGTAACTAATATAGTGTCGGCCGGTAGTGTCTGGATATCCCCGAGTTTGTTGAGAAAGTCTGTGGTGTCCTGTATATAACTGGCAGTGTTGGTTACTAAGGGTTTCAGGATACCCTCTATAAGGCCAGAAATAAGTTCGGTAAGTGTGTCCATACCTGCGATAATGGGTCGTCCTGGGTTCCCGGGCTTGTGGATTTTGGGCAGCATGTAGAACGTGCCCATGCGAGGATTGGAAGGCACCAGATTCTCCAATTCTTGCTGTAGGTGTTTGGGGAACGACCTGATAAGTATGCCAAGTTGGGTTTTGTATTCTTTTGTTGGGTCTTCAGTCAATTTACGGTAATATTTCACATCTGACAGTTGTCTGTCACCTTCTGCCATGTAGTCTTGGATGTTCATGACCACTACTGATCCCCCTTTGTCAGCTGGCTTGATGATGATGTTGTTGTTGCTGGACAGATTTTTTAGGGCCATCCTTTCTGCAGGTAAGAGGTTCGGTGGTATTTTTTTCTGCTGCTGTGTGGTAACCAGGGATGTCACTCTCATGCGGAATTTTTCAATATAGTTGTCTAATCTGTCATTGCGTCCTGCTGCAGGTGTGAAATCTTGGTTCCTAGCTTTCCCTCTGTTGTTCATGGTAGAAATATTGTCATTTTTGTCATTTTTGTCAAAGAAGAACTCTTTAAGTCTCAGTCTTCTAAAGAACTCCTCCAAGTCGGAGTATAGTTGGATGTGGTCCAGTTTGGTGCTGGGACAAAAAGTTAGTCCTTTGGACAGGACTGCTTTTTCGGGTATGGACAGTACATGATCGGAGAGGTTAACAATCTCAGAATAGTCTGTGGGGGGTTCACTGATGCCAGCAATGTCAATCTTGCCAGAGATTGCGGTATGAGTGGTGGCGATCCGATCAGTGTCATTATCGATGTAATCAATGGATCTTTTGTGCCGGACGTCTTTGTGCATAAAATTGCCATCTCTATGTGCTAAGAGTCCTGCGAGTTTCTTCTTTTTCTTGTTGATTAGCTTTTGTTGTTCCTTTTCGTAGAGGCATTCCATTTCAGTTTCCATATCTTTGGCTCTTAATGGGATTTGTTGTAGGTTGACCAGTAAAGATATTTTCCGCCCAATTATTTTTTGCTTTTTTTTTAACCCACTATAATAACGTCACGTAATATTCATCATTCCTATTTTTGTGTCTTCCCCATACTCACTGTGTTGTGTTTTTTTTTTGTGTGTGTTTTGGTTTTTTTTGTTGTTTTTTTTTTCTTATTTCTTTCGTTCTGTCCTTTCACATTCCCTTTGAAGTGGACATGATTGCATCTTGCCTGAGACAATTAAGGTTTCCTTTTTTTTTTTTTTTTATTTGATTCCCCCTCTGACCATGCCATTTGGCAATGTACTACATCTAACGCCCCCAACTGTGAGCCCTATGACTATCCCTATGTTTTATTCTAATCAGTTAGCTTCTATACCTGAGGAAGGGAGGAATCCTCTCGAAAGCTTGTACTTTAAATGTAACGTTAGTCCAATAAAAAAGGTATCACTACAGACTGCTATATATATATATATATATATATTGCGTTAGTCCAGTTGCCACAATCACGAGTATACCTGTACGTAGTGATACCTTTCACTGATCAGTATAGTTTCCCGTTTACACTCTTGAAAGCTTGTCTTTTAAATGTAATGCTAACCCAATAAAAATGGTGTCACCACGTACTGCTATACTCGTAATATATATATATTTTCTTCAGGTAATCGGGGTTGTGGAATTCGTGGGTGAGTTTCCTCACTTTTTTTCCCAGGACTTGACCCCTGGATTGCTGCCTCCTGTGCATGGACGCGCTCAGCGCGTCCATAGCACAGGAGAACCACTTGGCTGGACGCGCTGAGCGCGTCCATAGCAGTCAAGTGGTTAACTGGTGTTTGAAAAAAATTCTAAATAACATCTAAGGCTAGGGTCAGATGAGCGCATTTTGTACGGACTGTGCGTCCGTGCAGTACGGACGTACTTACTGACTGACAACAAGGTAGTGGCCAAACAGTCCGTTTTTTTCACTGACGTATTTTTTGACTGATGTAGCAGGGAAAATAAATTAAAAATGAAAAAACATTCTGTCCGTCAAAAATGCTGGACGTATAAATGCAGTCCATCTGACCTCGTTTCATCACTCACATACAAAGCTACACGGACGTTGCGGACGTGGCGCACTCCGCACGTCCGTTCTAGCAGTATTACGTTCTTGCCTAACCTGCGTCCGTTTGCTGCGTCCGCCATGCATCCGCACTTCCGTAAGGACGTACTTCGTGTGTGGGGCTCCATTGGTCAGAATGCTATGCTGCCACGGACGTACAAATGTGCGGCAACACGGACGTGATAACTGCGCTCGTCTGACCCCAGCCTTAAGCAATGTTATTTTTCACCTCGGGATTAAACATTCACAGGGTTATTCAGAGAGCGGTGAAAAGCAGGAGAATAACTGGAGAAGTGAAAATTCTAGGTCAAAATAGCCAAACCAGAAAAATTCTCCCATTTAACTCACTTTCCAAATCGGCTATTTGGTCTAGATTGTTCTCTTCTCCTGCCAGTTCTCCTGGCTTTCACCTCTCTCTCAGGGTTGTTCAGAGAAAGGTGAAAACCAGGAGAATGGCAGGAAAAGAGAACAATCTGGACCAAATAGCCGATTTGAAAAGTGAGATAAGGCTAGGGTCAGACTAACGCATTTTTCACAGCGACCGTCAAAAAGTGCGTCCGAACGCATTGCCTTATTTTTTCACGGAATGCGTGAAAACGGTCATACGATGCGCATTTTTGGGCGTGATTTTTTTACGGATCAAACCAGGAAACTTTGGGTGTCTGGACGTTATGTTGGCCGGACATGAGCAGGGTCTGACGTCTCCAAATCACGCACACACGCCGCTAGTGGACGCAGCGCACTCTGTACGTCCGTACTAGCGGTTCTGCGTTCTCGAAAAAATGCGTTAATTTTCCACTTGCGTCGCACAGCCGGACTTTCGTGCGACCGTACTTTGTATATTGGCTGTCATTGCCCGTCATTTGCTGCTAGTGCGGCCGTGATTAAGTGCGCCTAAACGCATGTTAAAAATTCGCTAGTCTGACCCTAGCCTAAATGGGAGAATTTTTCTGGTTTGGCTATTTTGACCTAGAATTTTCCATTCTCCAGTCATTCTCCTGCTCTACACCGCTCTCTGAATAACCCTGACAGGGTTATTCAGAGAAAGGGGAAACTCAGGAGAATGACTGAAGAGAAAATTCTAGGTCAAAATAGCCAAACCAGAAAAATTCTCCCATTTTTCTCACTTTCCAAATCGGCTATTTGGTCTAGAATTTTCCATTCTCCAGTCATTCTCCTGCTTTTCACCGCCAAAAAATCAGTAAACTTTTTCTGCGTGTCTGAAAATGTCTCCTCTTTTCATACAGACTGCCGCCCCAAGCAGTTGTTTATGGATAGATTAAGGCTAGGGTCAGACGAACGCATTTTTCGCGTTGTCTGTGAAAAAGTGCGTTCGAACGAATGGACTTTTTTTTCACGGAATACGCGATAGCGGTCATACGATGCGCATTTTCATCCATGATTTTGTACGGATCATCAATAAAACCCTTTTTGCATCTGGACGTTATGTTGGCCGGACATTAGCAGCGTCTGACGTCTTCTAATCACGCACACACACCGCTAGCGGATGCAGCGCACTCTGTACGTCAGTACTAGCGGTTTGACGTTCTCGAAAAAATGCGTCCGTTTGCCACCTGCGTTGCGCAGCCGGACTTTCGTGCGGCCGTTCTTCATATGCTGCCCAGCATTGGACGTCATTTGCTGCTAGCACGGCCGTGATTTAGTGCGGATAAACGCACGTTAATACTGCGTTAGTCTGACCTTAGCCTAAGGCTGGGGTCAGACCAGCGCACTTTTAACGTGCGTTCTGGCGCACATAATTACGGCCGCACTAGCAGTAGATGACGGGCAATGACGGCCAATATACGATGTACGGCCGCACAAAAGTCCGGCCGTGCAACGCAAGTGGAATTTGAACGCATGTTTTTGAGAACGCAGAACCGCTAGTACTGATGTACTGAGTGCGCAGCTGCGGCATAGCGGCGTGTGTGCGAGATTAGGAGATGTCAGACTCTGCTAATGTCCAGCCTACATAACGTCCAGACACAACAAGAGTTTTATTGACGATCCGTACAAAATCACGCCCGAAAATACGCATCGTCTGACCGTTTTTGCGCATTCCGTGAAAAAATACGTCAATGCGTTCGGACGCACTTTTTCACGTTCGCGGGGAAAAATGCTTTCGTCTGACCCTAGCCTAAAGGAAAAGCATTAACCGTCATTTGAAACGTAATTTTTTTTTGTTTTTAAGTGTTTCTATACATCCTAGAAATCCGCCACTTCACGGGCAGGTCATGGGGACCTCCTAGGCACGATATTTGAAGAAATTTTTCGTTTTTATTTTTAACCCTTATTTCATGGAAAACTCACTGTCCCTTTAAAAAAGTTTTTTTTTTCTACTTTTTGTCCTTGTTTCCTGTCCCCCAGGGCACTACCCAGACCCCCATACACTTTTTATGGCAAATATCTAGCATATATGCCCTCTTGGAGGGCACTCTAAAAACCGAATTTTCAGCCCCATTGACTTGTATGGGGTTCGAGTTCGGATCCGAACATTTGGAAAGTTCGGGTTCGGCTTCGAACCGAACTCAGGCAGTGTTCGGCTCATCCCTAACGGTGACGCCTAGAAATGCGATAGACTGCTGTGTCGTGTAAGGACCTATATTTTGTAGTTTTATTGGGATTGTCAGATAAGCGTCTTTTAGGTCGATATTGACCATCCAATCTTGTGGAGATAAACTCCTTGTAATGACGGAATGTCTTCCCTTTTGAAATGATTGTTCACAACGTATTTGTTTAGGTGTTTTTTACAAATTGATACAGGGTGGAATTCTGCGCCTTGGATAGTTGGTGTGAAACCATACTCAAAATTCCTGATCTTCTCGAACCCCTTTAACCACTTTGACGGTGAAATTATGGTCTATCTTGGTACTCTAGTTAAGAGGACTTCGAGGAGCCTCTTGAGGTGGAGTAAGGAATGTGAAAAACCTATTTCGAGAAAACCTTCCTGATATTAGCCTTTATCTTACCTGTGGTCAAGAAGGACCTTGTATATTCGGTCATCTCCTTGAAGATGCCTTCTCCAAATAACAGACACTCAGCGTTGGAACCAGGCTCATAATTATTATTATTCTCATTTATATAGCGCCAACAGTTCATTATGCGCTAAGGTCGCCACTTTAGGGTGGATCCTGAGGAGAATTGAACGTCTCCTTTTCGCTCGATAAAGCTGTGTTATGTTACCAAAAACACGGACTAATCTCTGTACTAAGCCCCTGTGTTCAAACAGGTCTGGTTTCATTAGTGAGTAAAAATCTCAATCAAATTCATTAATTTTTGCCAATGGACCTACAAAATCAAACAATTTATCATGACACACCTTAGGCTGGGGTCAGACGAGCGTAGTGTTCACGTCCGTGATTGCGCCTAAAAGTACGTCCGTGATAGCATGAAAGTAAGTCCATTGGAGCCTGACACATGAAGTACGTCCGCACTGAACTGCGGACGCACAACGGCCGCGGCAAACGGACGCAGGTTAGGCAAGAACGTAATACTGCTAGAACGGACGTGCGGAGTGCGCCACGTCCACAACGTCCGCATAGCTTTGTGTGTGAGTGATGGAGCATGGTCAGACGGACTGCATTTATACGTCCAGCATTTTTGACGGACAGAATGTTTTTTCATTGTAATTTATTTTTCCCTCCTACATCCGTCAAAAAATAACTTCAGTGAAAAAACGGACTGTGTGACCACTACTGCGTCATCCGTACTGACGATGTCCGTACTGCACGGACGTACAGTCCGTAGAAATCACGCTCGTCTGACCCCAGCCTTAAGGTGGCCTCTACTCCCTCTTTTTCGGGGCCAATTTGACTCGTTAAGGATGTGAATAATTTCCGGATCTAACTCCGGGTTACATTAAGCTTATGTGGCAAAGTTGGAGCTGGACACTCAGCCCTCAAATTACTTCTCGTTTGTTTATCCATTGGCATACGGATATGCTGTTCTATATAACGAGCCACATGCTCTATGTGTGTCCATTCCACTGACCGTGGATGTTTTAATTGCTCTGGTACAAACATTGAATTTATTAGAGCATCTACCGGATCAATAACCGGTTTTTAGAATCCGTGGAATCAGGTGAGGAAACTGAATCTGACGCCTCAGGAGAGGAGACCGGATCGTACTCCGGGTCAGAGGAATTCACCTCAGAATCTGACACTGCTTCCTCTCTAGAATGTTCTGAGGAGCTGTCGGTATCTTTGCGCCTCTAGCGTGCTTCCACTTTCTTTGTCAGCCGGAGTTAACTGGCTCCTTTTTTCGTCACAGTGATGTGCTGTGGAAATTCAATACAAGTACGGGTAGACGTACGTTTTATGAGTGATATTTTTTTGAGAGTTGCTCTTCTCCCTCTTTTTTCTCCACAGTGGTGTGCTGTGGAAATTCATTTCAAGTACAGGTAGACGTACATTTCGTATGAGCGATATTTTTTGGGAGTTGCTCTTCTCTCTCATTGAAGTCTCAGGGACCTCATTATCCGGTCATGAATCACTAGATAAAAATCTATCTGAAGTTGGAGAAATTATAAATGAACGTCTGGCTGAGAAATTCTCTAGACATTTTAACCATATTATACTCCAAGTATGAGGAAAAAATGTGGGCATAAGAACGAGGGCACCTGGGGCAACAGGCAGGTTTGGGCCAGTCATAAACCACTTCTTTATTTAATTTATTTATTTTAATCACTTATAATACTTATTTTACTAATCTTATTGGGAAATTACCCGAGGCAACAAGCTGCGGCGTTCAGCGCATGCGCGAACCGCCGCGAGCGTTACCTCAGAGCAGTGGCGCGAAGCCGCGCCTTTCCTCAGGAACAGCTGGGGGGGGGGAACCAAATCCCCACAGAAGCCGCCGGAGAGACGAACCCGTCTCCCCGGAGGAAACAACGGGAACAATTAAATTAAATAAATTTGAGAGAACTCGCTGTTTAATCGCTGGTTCATTTCAAACGTACATCACCTGAGGTAAAACTCGCCTTTAGTCGTTGCGAGCGTTTACCTCAGGCAGCGGCATGAAGCCGCGCCTCTCCTAATGACGGAGATACAGGGGAAGTGTCAAAACACACTAGAAAGCAGCCGTAAAGACGGACTCTTCCCCCGAAGGCAAAAAACACTGGAAGTAGAAAAATATATTTATGCAATCCCCCAAGAGACAATTAAACCAAATAAAGGCAAAGCCTAGCCCCTGCACATAAGTCCCTAACGGGTTGACAATAAGTACAAACAAACACAAGCTAACAGTGTGTGTGTGCATAAACAATATGCTAAATTAGAATATATATACAACACTACAATAAAATACAGTGAAAATGCCAATTAATATAGAGCTTGCTGCTAATACTCATCTCATCTCGGCGAGCAGCAAAGAAAAGAGGCCAACGGTCGCCAGAGGATTGGAGGAGTTGGACTGTACCATTGTTATCTGTTATGTATATATACGGTTTAACCACTTCAATGCGGAGGACGCGCTCAGCGCGTCCTCCGCATGGCTGCTGGTATGCGGAAGACACGCTGAGCGCGTCCTCCCTTTGGGGTCAGCATTCGGCCGGGTTCCGGCCGATCGCTGGCCCCCCCGGTGCGGGCTGACATCCTCGATGTCAGCCCAGCATCCGGAACTGCAGCCGCTGAAATTAGGTGTCATCGCGGCAGCGCGATGACACCTAATTCAGGCGCCCCCCCCCCGCATGTGCGGAGGAGGCGCCTGAAAGGGAGGGGGGGGAGGTCCTTCGGACCTCTCTCCCTCCCGATCGGTGGCATTGCGGGGGTTAACCCAGGCACCATTTGGAAGGGCACAGCCTGCCCTTCCAAATGGTGCCTGGCATTAACCCCTGGGGAGCTGGATCGCGAATCGGCGCTGAAAAGCGCCGGTTCGTGATCCTTTCCCGGAGCTGGCCGACATCTTGGATGTCGGCCAAGCCTCCGGGAACTCCCCCCGAGGACTGGCGTCATCGTGCATAGCACGATGACGCCAGTCCTAGAGTTAACCCCTAACTGCCACCAACGGTGGAGATAGGGAGTTCCAATGAACTCCCTATCTCCCGATCCGTGGCAGCTAGGGGTTAAAGTTTGGTATGGTTGGATCGGCCAGAGCATGGCCGTTCCAACGATACCAAACTCGAATGTGAAAAAAGTTTTTTTTTAAAAAAATTAAAATTAAAAATAAAAATATTTAAAAAAAAAAATTATAAAAAAAAAAAAAACAAACTTTTTTTTTCTTTTTTTTGGTTCGTTAATGCAGCAATATTGTTCCCATTTCAATTATAATGTGAACAATGATGCTGCACTAACGATTTTTGTATGCGGTGCGTTTGTTAAAAATCGCGTAATTTTCCCCAAAAAAAAAATGTAACGAGACCCTATCTCTAATTTTTTTAACAAGCGCACCCCATACAAAATATAACCGCAATTGCTCGCATGTTAAAATGTGAAAAAAAACACTTTACACGTTGTAAATTATTGAAAATACATATTTTATTGCATTTTTTGTTATAATATACAGACATGACATAACGTATACATATAATAATGACATATTCTGAATCTGCCGAGTCTGACGGAAAGAACGATATATAATATGTCTGGGTCATATACTAAAATAAGCCTTCAAAACACGTTTAACCCCTTAGTGACCGGGCGGTTTTACACAAATCCGTCTTTTAGTGACCGCTGCTGTTTTTACGTTTCTGCGCTGTTAGTGTTTAGGTCAAATTTTCCTCTTACTCGTTTATTCAACCCACACATATTATACACCCTTTTTCCCGCCATTAAATGGACTTTCTAGAAATACCATTATTTCCATCATATCGAAAAATTTACTATAAAAAACAAATATGAAATATGAGGGAAAAAAAAATGGTAAAAACACACTTTTTTGTAATTTAATCCCCAAAATCTACAACCACCCAAAACGACCCCAGCTAAATAGGTTCAAAATTTTGTCCGGAGACTAGAAATACCCAATTTTTACATGCGTTTGCTTTTTAACCCCTTCACTGCTGAGACAGTTCACCTATGTGCGCTGCGCTCATTCTGACCATTTTCTGCTAATTATTTTTAGATGACAGCCTAGGTAATTTTGTTTTAAAACCAAACCTGGTCATAATCAGGCCTTTCAAATGATGGCAAATATGACCATCTAGCTGCCATGGATCGGGAGATAAAGGGATCCTTAGGATCCCCTTATCTCTACATGGCAGCTAGATGGTTAACTGGCCCACTGACATCCTCACACATATGGTGAGGTTGTCAGTGGGTGGGGGGGGGGGGACCTGGAGGCTTGGCTGACATCCAAGATGTCAGCCCCCCTCCAGGTTTGAATTGCGTTTTGGTGCCAATTGGCACCGCAACGTGATCCGGCGGCGAAACGGTTAATGCCATACACCGCTGGAAAGGGGAGGCTCTCCCCTCTCCAGCGGTGCAAACGGCATCTCCCTAGCTTCAATGGTTGGGGAGATAGAGGGCTCTGAATGAGCCCCCCCCTCCCCTCCATTGAAAAGCATGGGGACGCCTGCTGATGACGTCACCACGCAGCGTGGCGACGTCATCAGCCTCGCCTGCCCATGTAAATCACATGGGCAGGCTTCCTCCCTGACAGATCGCCGTGGGATCCGGCGAGGGAGGTGAGTATCGGGCGGGAGGGGGATTAGGCGCCGCTGACGTACCCTGTACGTCCGAGGGTCTAAGGGAGACCCGTGGACAAGACGTACAGGGTACGTCAGCGGCCCTTAAGGGGTTAAACATGATGAGCAAAACTGGTAAAAATGACCTCAGCACAGAGGTGTGAAAAGCCTCAGCAGCGAAAGGGTTAATGTATTTTTTTCATTCCCTAAATACTTTGTTCTTTGCTGCTATCGGCTTAAGTAAAGAAAAGATAGCATAATAAGAGCCTCCGTGTCTTGTGGGATAATTCGGCAGCTTTGGAGCGTTCGTAATTTTGGGTATCAATTTATTGCTGTCCAGGAAGTTCATTATACACACACATTTTCCACAATGTTCCAGCTGATGTGAGCTGGGACCCAATTAACACACGGTCTGCTCTTTAAAATGCAGCCTTTTATTTTTAGGGTCTGGCACAAACAGAAAAAGAAATGGAAACAAAAGGTCCTAGCTCCCTTGAGCTCTAACTGAACATAAATTGCTCTGTATTGCAACCCTCTAATAAACAAAAATGCACAGACCTCTTTTCAGCTGCTGGTCAGAAGAACACCAAAGTTTTTTCTTTTCCTCAAATCTTTAGAGAGAGCTTGCAACCTCCCTCCTTGCTCAGGAACACACTGTCCCTATCAATTCCTCACTGCAAATTCTCTTTTGCAGCAGGTGGGGAACTGCCTGGGCAACCCAGAGCTCCTGGACTGCCCTCTCTCACCTGCATGTAAAGCAGTGTTTCCCAAACCTGTCCTCAGGAACCTCCGCCTCGCCAGGTTTGACAGATATGTGTAGCTCAGCACAGGTGATATGATTTGCTGCTCAGTGATTGCAGGATTCAGTCTGCATTTCCCCAAGGTGATCTGCAAAATCTGGCCTGGTTGAGGGTCCCGAGGAGAGGTTTTGGAAACACTGATGTAAAGTATAGTGTGGAGAACTGGCCCACCCTGAGGTAATCAGTCCAAAGCCCACACTGCAACGCTGTTGGGGGAACATATATACCCCCAGTACCATGCCCTTTTTTCTGTCACACTGAATTTAAAAAAAACATGTGTTTCATATATTTTACAGGGTGTTTGCTCGAACATAGGGAAGTTATTTTTAACAAAACTATAGTTAATGTGGTACAGCAGTGGATTTTGAGCTGGTGTGACAAGTTTCAACTCATATTTGTGAGAAAAATCCCCAAGCCAATTTGCTGAAAATCTTTCTAAGCTTAATGTAACATTTTGAAACATATAACGGGAGTCTATCTAGAAAAAATCTTGACACCGGTAATATATTAACCCTTTCACTGCTGAAGACGTGTGGGGCACGTCCTCATTGATGCACATTACATGCTGAGGACGTGCCCCACACGTCATCAGCTGTGCGGGACCCCCGGCGGAGATACTCACCTCTCTGTCTGGTGTCCCGCGGCGTTCTGACTTCAGCGTCCTCAGACGCTGAAGTCAAGCTCCTCCCGGCGTAAATGACGTCATCGCGCCAAGCGTGATGACGTTATTTCCAGGCGACCCCCCGGCAATGCCGGGAGATAGCCTGGAAGGGAGGGGGGGATCCGTTCGGATCCCTCTCCCTCCCTATCGGAAAGGAGCAGCGCCAAAAGCCAGGCACCGCTTAAAAGAGTCTCCCCTTTTAAGCGGTGCCTGGCTTTAACCCCTCAAGCGCCGGGATGCACTTCAGCGCCTTGCGGCGCTGAAGTGCAGCCTAGCTCCGGTGGGGGCCGCCATCTTGGATGGCGGCTCCACCCCCGGGTCTCCCCTCGCTGCCTGATGTCATCATGTATAGAGTGATGACGTCAGATAGCCGGGGAACCCCTAGCTGCCAGGGGATTTCCCAAGGAAATCCCCTGGTGGAGATAGGGGGTTCTTGTGAACCCCGATATCTCCAGAACCGTGGCAGCTAGGGGGTCATGGAGGGTGTCATTTGAAAGGCCTGAGCATGGCCTTTCGAGAATGATACCCAACATGACTAGGTAGTAAGTAAGCAAAATAATAAAAAAATTATAATAAAAATAATAAATAAACTTAAAAAAAAAAAAAACATGTTTTTTTTTTGTGTGTTGTTTTTATTAATGCAGCAATATTGTTCACATTTCAATTATAATGTGAACAATGATGCTGCACTAATGATTTTTTTCTATGGGGTGCGTTTGCTAAAAATTATGTAATTCCCCACACAAAATGTAACAAGACCGCATTTCAAATTTTTGTACAAGCGCACCCCATAGAAAACATAACCGCAAATGCTCATGTGATAAAATGTGAAAAAAAACACTTTACACACTGCAGATGATTAAAAATTCAATTTTTATTGTATTTTTTGTTATAATATACAGACAGGACATGACGTATACATATAAAAATGATATATTATGAATCTGCGGAGTCTGCCGGAAAGAACGATATATAATATGTCTGGGTCATTTATTAAAATGTGGCTTCAAATTGCGTTTAAACATGATGAGCGAAAGCGGTAAAAATGAGCTGAGCACACAGCGGTGAAATGCCTCAGCAGTGAAGGGGTTAAAGACATATTATAAAGTGTTTCTCGTAAGAATGATGAAGTATCACAATTCTATATGATAATTAAGTTTGCACATTGGAGCTAGGCAAAATATATCTATTTATCTAAAACAGGGTCATTTTTGTAAACCTTTAAATTACGAAGAATGAGATTATAAATCAATACATCATAAACACCTCTGGTGAGTCACTTCATAGAATCGTTAGGGTGAGTCTCAATGGCATCCCATCTAGGCAACGGAGGACACAATTGTTTATATTAATATTCTAATCAGCTCCATAGGTCATAACAATGTCATTTGCTATTGAAGTAAGGCAGAATAACTGAGACACAATACATTTAAAGAACATGTTTGCACTTATGTCATAACCCTGATATCATGGCGTTTCCAAGAAACAATTAGCTGTCAATAAAGCAATTACAATTTACTGACTTGTAACAAGCTTAATTAAAATTATCCCAGATATGGTAAAACAATAACCTTATACACTGATCAGCCACAACATTATACCACTGACAGGTGAAGAGAATAATATTGATTATATCATTACAATGGCACCTGTCAAGGGGCGGGATAGATCTATATATATAACACCTATGTAGTGTTAATATGTTCGGCGCTGTAATTATTAATAGACAATATTATATAATAAAGTGAATTTTTCCACAATCGTGCAGCTCACCACAAGGTGTGTCCCTCACCCACATCAAACATATAAAATACAAAACAAATTTGTTGGGAGCTCAGGTAGGAGGTTGACACGTATTTCTTCCAAAATATTGGTTTCAGATAAACAGCTGTATCCAGCAATGTACACTATAATATACAAAAATACAAATAATCGTGCAGTACTGTTATATGTACTCTAGATAGCTGTAATTAAGAGTTTGATTGTAAAGAAAACCACTCACAAATGAGGAACCTAGTGGTTCATATTATTCACAGATGAGCCGACTGATGAAACTCGCAGGGAAGCGAGTGAAACGCGTCTCGGTTATAGCCCACTATTATTTTATTTATTTTTGTTTAATTGTTTTTACTTATTAAAAACCTTTTATCTATACCATATTGGGAATATTTTATTCGCCACCACAAGCGGAACGACTGTCTATTGTTACGAGGAAAGGACCCCCCGTGGAATTAAGCGGTCCAATGCTCCAATACTGAGCCACTCAAAAGGGAGGCTCAGAAATACGTGAGTGAAATTGAACTACACTGACCTACTATTGTAATTTGATTATTGGTACTGTGCTATGTATATTTTTGTCATTTCTGAGGTAATCACACTACTGAAGTAGAAGGCTGCAATACAATCTACCACCTTCAAAGAATCGCTTGATGGGAGGGGCCCCCCAAAGAGGCTCATCTGTGAATAATACGAACCAGTAGGTTCCTCGTTTGTGAGTGGTTTTCTTTACAATCAAACTCTAAATTACAGCTATCTAGAGTATATATAACAGTACTGCGCGATTATTTGTATTTTTGTATATTATAGTGTACATTGCTGGATACAGCTGTTTATCTGAAACCAATATCTTGTAAGAAATACGTGTCAACCTCCTACCTGCGCTCCCAACAAATGTGTTTGTATTTTAAAGGGGTGGGATAGATTAGGCAGCAAATGAACAGTCATTTCTTGAATTTCCTGTGTTGGAAGCAGGAAAAATGGGCAAGAGAAAATATCTGCAAGACTTTGGCAAGTGCCAAATAGTGGTGGCCAAGCAACCAGGTCAGAACATCTCCAAAACAGAAAGTCTTGTGGGGTGTTCCCAGTATGCAGTGGTTACTACCTACCAAAATGGTGCAAGGGAGGACAACTGGTGAAACAGCATCAGGATCATGGGTGTCCAAGGCTCATTGATGCAAGTGGGGCGCAAAGGGTAGCCCATCTGGCCCAATCGCACAGAAGTGCAATTGTAGCACAAATTGCTGAAATCGTAATGCTGGCCATGATAGAAAGGTGTCAGAACACACTTGACACATACCACCTACATAGAGATTGTTGCAGACCACGTACACCCCTTCATGGTAACAGTGTGCCCTGATGGCAGTGGCCTCTTTCAACAGGATAAGACACCCGGCCTCACTGCAAAAACTGTTCAGGATTGGTTTAAGGAACATGACAAAGATTCAAGGTGTTGCCTTGACCTCAAAATTCTCCAGATTTCAGTCTGATTGAGCGTTTGATGGATGTGGTGGAACAGCAAATCTGATCCATGGAGCACCCACCTTGCAACTTGCAGGATCTGCTGCTAATGTCTTGGTAGCAGATACCACAAGACACGTTCAGAGGTCTTGTGGATTCCCTGCCTCCACACAGACTTATTTTGGCAGCACAAGGAGAGCCTACACAGTATTAGGGAGTCTGTGGTAGTGTTGTGGCTGGTTAGTGTATAAGACAAATTAAAAAGATTTTGGGCCATATTACATTCTTAGCGCACTTTTTACACGCGTGCAAAAGTGCATTAACGCGAGGGGCAAAACCCTTTGCGCTGAACGTCGTATTACGACGTTCGCGCATACAATGCACGTCAACGTCTAGCGCGAGTGACCCTGCGCAAACGTGTGCGCATCCCATACTTAACATTGTGAGTAAAAATGCGTTCGTGCACTGGTACGCGGATGGTATTACAAGCGATGCGCAATGTTTTACGAACGACGTTTGCGTGATAATTTTAACATCTTTGAAAAGCTGGTGGTAACTGCAAATCTGAACGTTCTGGCCGAAACTAAATACACCAGCACGAAGAAAAAAAAAACAGCACAGTATATGTTAAACATTCCACACATACCCAAACAATAAAATTGTGAATTTGTGCGTGTTTTTTTTACACATTCTACACATACCCAAACAATAAAATTGTGAATTCGTGCGTGTTTTTTTTATTGCTGCAGCATGTATACTCAGATTTACTTTGACAGGTGCAAAAACTTAAGTGAGTCAATTAAGTCAGTAAGCTAAGTGAGTAAATTGATGTCAATTAAGGTTCTTAATTCTGATTGGCTGAATCCCGCGAAAAAAACAGTCCGCACACTGATTTACGTGCGCTACGTTACTGCGCACGTATTTCTCTTCAGTTTGCGCATCGGTTTTACGAACGATTTTTTTTGACGGATGAAAAAATGCATTCGGATCGTAATACCACCGTTAATTTTCGCGCGATAATGCATTTTGCTGTGCGCAAAAAGAAGTGCGCTTTGTTAACGAAATTTGCGCGAAGAATTTAATAAGGCCCTTACTGTATTAATTCACAACTTAAATATATCATCCAGTGTATCTGTAACAGCAAACCTTTTACCTTTGTGGAACATGTGCACAACTCTTGGGTTGTTTAGGGTTAAATGTTACCAGGGAAGATTTCAGTTGCATCAGCAAATCCCTCCTGTCTACCACACAATGGACAAAGATACTAAAAAGAGGAAATTCAGCCTGGCTAGGCTGCAGCAAATCAACCAGAAAACATACTGTCCCTGCAAGACTTTCATAGAGACAGTAAATGTTTTCAACTGTGCAGGACACAACCTGGAATTCATCTGAAAATAGGAACTCTGCAAACCTGGAGAAGTCAAAAGAAAAGACACACTATTAGACATTAAAAGGAATGCTATTTTTGCCAATCTGAAATCTGATTCAAGAAGTAGGGTTTTAGTTAATATTAGTTATTCAATATCTGCTTCCTGTGATTTTGTATCAATTTGCCAAAATACTTTGGGAATGATCAATTAAAGGAACTGCGAACTGCCTGCTCTCTGAATAGCCGAATGGTCAGGAAAGGTAAGCGTACGCTGAATTTCACTGTTCGGTTACCTTTCGGCCACAATTCGGATCTCTTTGAATAACCCTGCTAGTCTATAACCAGTTCACCAGTTTTGTCGCTACTAACTCCCTACTTGATATGCACCAGTACGGCATTCGCTCCCAGCACTCTACTGAGACTGCTCTGACCATCGTGACTCATGATTTAGTTGCTGCTAAAAGCAAAAATCACTTCCCTCTCCTCATTCTTCTTGACCTTTCCGCTGCATTTGACCCTGTTGACCACCTTCTCCTGCTCCTCACACTGCATCACCTTGGACTCAGTGACACCGCTTTCTCCTGGCTCTCTTCCTATCTCTCCACTCCTTCAATTACTCTTTTTCACCGCTGTGCCTCTTTACCCCAGGTTCCTCTCGGTTGGAATACCTCAAGGCTCTTTTCTGGGTCCCCTACTCTTCTGAATCTATACCGCTTCTATTGGTAACCTCATCTCCTCCTATGGATTCCAATATCATCTCTGTGCTGACAACACTCAAATCTACCTCTCCTCTCCTGATCTCTCTCCTCCTGTGCTGGACCGTGTTATGACCTGTCTATCGGCTATCTCTCACTGGATGATTTCCCATTTCCTAAAGCTCAACCTCTCTAAAACTGAACTTCTAATTGTCCCTCCCTCCAAAGCCAATATTCCTGCGCCCATTTTGCTTCAGGTAAGTGGTGCCACCATTACTTCTACCTCACAGGCTGGTGTCAGACGTGCTTTTTTAAGAGCTGAAGGAACATCCGTGAGAGTGCGACTTTCTTTCCACTCTGATGCCCGTCTGGCCACCTCACTGAGCGCAGTTAGTGTGCTCAACGCTGCAAGGCTCGATCCTCCTATGGAGGATCGTGCTTTGCACCCCCGAACACGCATCGTAGCGTTACGATGTGGGGGCTTTCAACATGGCCACTGTCGAGCGTGCGGCTGGCCCCATCGCAACGTCACAACACTGCGACAGATGCCGGGAGGCATATCAGTACGGGCACACATAGTGCGCTCGTCTGACACCAGCCTTAGACTCTGGTCTCTCCTTCAGTCCTCACATTCCGCCGCTAACCAAATCTCGCTACTTCCACCTAAAAAAACATTGCACGTGTCACCCCTGTCTTAATCAGGACTCTGCTAAAATGCTAATCCAAGCTCTCATTATCTCCCACCTTGATTACTATAACCTCCTTCTCGCTTGGTTTAACAAATCCAGATTCTCTCTCTGCAGTCTGTAATGAACACCTGTGCCAGGCTTATCCACCTCACCTCCTGCACCGCTCACACCTCACCCCTTTGTCAATCTCTACAATGGCTCCCTGTCTCCTATAGAATCAAATTCTAAATATTGGTGCTCACGTACAAAGCTCTCCATAACCAAGCCCCTATGTACATCTCCTCTGTACACCCTAGGGCCCCTATTACACTCTTCGCAAAAACGTGCTCGTGCAGCGCAATTTTTTTGCGCACGCAAAAAACGATAGCGCGCAAATTAACGCGGTAATATGATCAGAGCGCATTTTTTCTTCCTTCAAGATTTTTCGTGCGCAAATCCGACACGCAAAGCCGTTCGCAAATGAACGTTGCGTGCAGGAATCAGTGGGCAGACTGTTTTTTCACAGGATTCAGCCAATCAGTATTAAGAACCGCCATTTTCTAACATTAGGTTGTTGCACCTGTCAAAGTCAATCTGCGTATATGTGCTGCAGCAAAAAACCATTTTGGACAATTTATAAATTTTTTGTTTGGGTATGTGTAGAATGTGTAACTGTACTGTGCTGTATTTTTTTTTCGTGCTGGTGTTTTTCGTTTCGGCCAGGACGATCAAATTTACAGTTATCACCTGCTTTTCAAAGACGTTACGAAAATGCGTGCAAACGTTCGTTGCGCAAAGATTGTAATACCATCCGCGTACCAGCGCACGAGTGCATTTGCGCTGTCAATGTAAAGTATAGGATGAGCGCACGGACTTGCGCTCGAGCTGCATTCGCGCAGGGTCACTCGCAGTAGACGATTACGTGCATCGTTTGTGCGAACGTCGAAATACGACATTCTGCGCAAATGGTTTTGTCCTCGCGCAAATGCGCATTTGCGTGCGTGCTAAACCGATGCGCAAGGAATGCAATAGAGCCCTATGTTGGTGAGATATTTTTTTCTGTGCAAGGAAGAAACTTGTAATATAATTATTCATGATATTCTTATGACCTGGTATAGGGTTGGTGCCATTTGGATTACATAACCAAAATATCGCACTCACGTATTGCCTCGCGTCCCCATTTAAACTATAAAGTAACACAGTATTTTACCAAATTATATTCCCTGCTTTAAAAAAAATATATAATAACAGAACAAAGTATTTTACTTTCATTTTAGGCCACAGAGCCAAACTGGAAAAAAGTCTCTATTTTGACATATTTTTAAACTCTATTATCAAATATCCCAAAGATTATTTGGACATAGATATTCAAACATCTATAAACATTTCTAATAACTTCCTGACCTTTGATCCCACTGTTACAGTCTTAAATGTTATTAAGTTATTTAAAAACATCCAACCTTTTATTGTTGCCAAGGGCTGGAACAGGTAAACAAAGTGTTATCAAATGCCTACATCTGACATAGTGACTCATCTCTGGCAGTGACACAAAGGAGAAGAATAAGTAAATACTGCACCAATGTTACTACAAGACTTAAACAAATAACGTGGTCCCTATATTTAAGAAAGGTTTAAAATTTGTGCCTGGGAATTATAGACCTGTGAGCTTAACATCTGTGGCTGGGAAAGTATTTGAGGGGTTACTAAGGGATAGTATTCAGGAATTTATTGGGAGGTATAATGTAATTGGCAAAAATCAGCATGGTTTCATGAAACACAGATCATGTCAGACTAACCTAATTACGTTCTATGAGGAAGTAAGTAGAAGTATAGATCAGGGGGTTGCAGTGGATGTGATTTACTTAGATTTTGCCAAAGTTTTCGACACAGTTCCACACAAAAGGTTACTATTTAAATTAAGAAAAAATGGTCTAGATGAAAATACTTGTTCTTGGATAGAAAACTGGCTAAAAGATAGGGTACAGAGAGTGGTCATAAATGGTACATTTTCAAGATGGACACCAGTGGTAAGTGGTGTCCCTCAGGGGTCTGTTATAGGACCAATACTATTCAATTTATTTATAAATGACCTTGAGATAGGCATTGAAAGTCATGTATCAGTGTTTGCAGATGACACAAAGCTAGGAAAAGTAATACAATGTGAGCAGGATGTTACTTCGCTGCAGAGGGATTTAGATAGATTGGGGGACTGGGCACTTAAATGGCAGATGAAATTTAATCTAGATAAATGTAAAGTTATGCACTTTGGAGTGAAGAACACACAAGCAATTTATACCCTAAATGGTACGAAGTTAGGGAAATCCAAGCAGGAGAAGGATTTGGGAATAATCATAGACTTCAAACTAAGTAACAATGTGCAATGTCAAACAGCAGCCGCCAAGGCAGCAAAGTACTGGCATGCATTAAAAGGGGAGTTCACTCACGGGATGAAAACATAATTTTGCCTCTGTATAAATCAATGGTCAGGCCGCACCTTGAATATGCCGTGCAATTTTGGGCACCTGTCTTAAAAAAAGATATTATATCGCTAGAAAAAGTGCAGAGACGGGCAACTAAATTAATAAGGGGGATGGAAGGGTTAAGTTATGAGGAAAGACTAACAAGCTTAAACCTGTTTAGTTTAGAGAAAAGGCGCCTTAGAGGGGATCTGATAACCTTATATAAATATATACGGGGCCATTATCAACCATTGTCTGATAACCTATTCATTAACAGGACTATACATAGGACAAGGGGTCATCCATTTAGACTGGAAGAAAGAAAATTTAGCTTAAAGCATAGGAAGGGTTATTTTACGGTGAGAACAATAAAGCTGTGGAATTCTCTGCCTGTTGAGGTGGTTGGGTCAGAGTCTGTACAGACTTTTAAAAAACGACTGGATGACTTCCTGCAGACACAGAATATTAAGGGTTATAATATTTAATATGTGGGTAAAAGCTTCTTGATCCAAGGAGAAATCTGACTGCCATTCTGGGGTCAAGAAGGATTTTTTTCCCAGTATGTTGCATATTGGCGAGCGCTTCAGACTGGGTTTTTTGCCTTCTTTTGGATCAACAGCAGTAGGTTATGTGGGAGAGGCTGAACCCGATGGACGCATGTCTTTTTTCAGCCTATGTAACTATGTAACTATATATAATCTATTGTGCTGTGTGTGTATTGTTATCAATAACTTTATTTATGGTGATAATTAAAAATAATGTAAATGAATGGGAAGTGAGCTCAGCATATTTTCTTCATTTTTAAAATTATTCTCTGCATATAAATTAGGACTGGCCATCAGTCTCAATTTTCTGATATTGAGAAAGAACAAGGTTTGTGAAGGTCCTGAGAACGAGCAACTGAACTAGTGGCTTGCTCTACTTTGGGGCTCATTCAGGTCTCAAGGTTTTAGTTTGATTGTGCCGCAATAATGGAAGACTATTCCATATACAAACCAGAGATGTAGTCACTTTTGTTGCCAGTGGTTTAGACATTAATGTCTGTGTGGAGTTATTTTGCGGGGACAGCAAATTTACACTGTTATACAAGCTTTACACTCACTACTTTACATTGTAACAAAGTGTCATTTCTTCAGTGTTGTCACATGAAAAGATATAATAAAATATTTACAAAAGGGGGGGTGTACTCACTTCTGTGAGATACTGTGTTTTAAGCTTGTGTCCATCTTTTTTCAGACATTTTAAGCCGGTTAAATAAATTTGTTTGCAGATTTTAATGCTGAGGTGTGTGCATGTTAAGCATAATGCTGCTCTGCTGTGATAAGCAGCAGGAAAAAAGGGAGACCAGGGAAGCCACATTATTACTCTATATAGTTACAAAAGCAAAGAATACATCAAATCATACAGAAGTATGCAATAAAATCAAAATCAATTGTTAGGCTGTCACAAGAAATGAAATCCAGATCAAAAATCATACACAGAATATGCAGTATGAAAAACCAAGAGGAGGGCAGTCCAGCTAAAACAGTGTTTCCCAAACCTGTCCTCAGGACCCTCCGCCTCGCCAGGTTTGCCAGATATCTGAAGCTCAGCACAGGTGATATGATTTGCTGCTCAGTGATTGCAGGATTCAGTCTGCTTTTCTCCAAGGTGATCCTTAAAATCTGGCCTGGCTGAGGGTCCTGAGGAGAGGTTTGGGAAACACTGAGCTAAGACATACAAAGACTTCAACAGGATATACATTTGAACATTAAGATTTTACCAAACGTTAACCTTTAAAGCTTCTAACAACACTTAATCAGTTGGGGATTTCAACAGTTCTTAACCCATTCAAGACTCTTTACAAGATTTTTAACCCTAAACACTGTTAGAAAATGATGGGAATTTAGTTTGCAATCTATGAACATAAATTCCTTAAGCCTGTGAACACAGTTAATGTATCCCACCTTTTGACAGGTATAATATTCAGGCAAAATTAGCAACAGAATATCAGAGTAAATAGGATTCTTTGTTTTTGTTTGTTTTAAATTATACAAATAGCCCTAAAGGATTGTGAATATTTGTCTTAATGTAATAGTTCTGGTCACATTTATTTTTTATTGGGTTGGGTTTCATATGAATTTGGAGTGCCTCAGGCAGCAACAAGCCTATACTCAATACCTATAACCAACAAGCCAACAGGGTTGCTGGTGGTTGAGTTTAATCATGGATGTGTTGACCTTCAGACCCCCTGCAGTAATAGGTTTCCTGCTGCGCTCCCCAGCAATGAGAACTGTACAAGCATATGTAACAAGTCACCTGCGTCCCGTAAATCATATCAGGAAGAATTGATACATGACTCCCATAAACACACATCTTCTTTTCATATCTCCAGATTATATGTGGGCATCACTACTAAGTAAATATTGCTCTACAGAAACACACATCAATGACCGGTGTATGAGAACACATGTATCCATGAACTCGCCATACACACAATGACTCTATCTGCGGTGCAGTGATTCATAACAGCATCGTTATAGCTTGCTTTGGAAACTAAAACACAAGTAGCAATATAAAATGTTATCGTATAAAGCAGTGGTCCCCAACCCTGGTCCTCAGGGCCCACTAACAGGCCAGATTTTGCAGATCACCATGGGGAAATGCAGACTGAATCCTGCAATCACTGAGCAGCAAATCATAACACCTGTGCTGTGCTTCAGATATCTGGCAAACCTGGCCTGTTAGTGGGCCCTGAGGACCAGGGTTGGGGACCACTGGTATAAAGGGTCTGACCAAATCCCATATTTTTGATGAAATAAACAAAGCTCATTAAGACCCAAATCACTAGTCTGACCCACAACCAATTGCCTGTTTCATGGGCAGCATGGCTATCAGTAATGTGTCAGAGCAGAGGAATACTTTAAGGGTGCCAATAGGTCTATGAAAAAATTGGGTATAGTTGTGTGGGAATACAATGCTGAGTTGCGGGACCTCACCTCTCTACATAACAAGTGATGCTGGGAGTTTGGTGGCTAACGGTATTTCACAGTCCCAATCCTATAACTATCTTCTCATTTTAACAATTCTAATTCTTCTACAGCAAATGGAGTTTCATCCATGCCCAACATACACCATAGCCCCAACCATTATACCAGTATACAAAGTCATTTTCTCCACCATGACCCTGCTGCTTCGTGACTTTTGTACCATATTCCATGTGTCGTCTTCTCAAACTTTGCCCTTTGTCTTCTCCCAATTCCCCAAAAGTCATTGTAGTGTGGTGACAGCATTTTTTTTTTTTTGAGTAAGTATTTTACCAGGAAGGATACATTGAGATTTCTCTCGTTTTAAAGTATGTCCTGGGTGGCGAGTATGTACCTTTAGGTGTCTTGCCCAAGGACACTTACTGGAGAGGTGCTTGCTGGGATTGAGCCCATGACTCCACAGGCTCTCTCCATGCAGAGCAGTGACATTACCTCTACTCCACCCAGCCGGTACACTTTTGCAGATTGTCATTCTCTAATTATATGTGTACAGGGTATGTTCTTTAAATGATGATGGGGGGGGGGGCGCGGGGTCATTTCCGTTGGTTTTTTTTTACACTAGCTGCAAGATTGGCAAGAAACTTGGCGTTGCTTATTATTTAGCTGTTTGTGCACCTTACACAAAATATAGAGTGCTCAAAAGCACAATGCCAGTGTTTTCCAATCCTGTCCTCTGGGCCCACTAACAGTCCAGGTTTTAAGGATTATCTTGGGGAAATGCAGACTGAATCCTGCAATCACTGAGTAGCAAATCTTATCACCTGTGCTTCACATATCTGGCAAACCTAGCCTGTCAGTGCCTCCTGTTGACTGGTTTGGGGAACACTGCTCTACGCGACACACCAACACAACAATGGATTCATGCAGTGGCGTCGTAACGTGGGGGCAGGGGGTGCGGCCCGCACCAGGTGACACCCGCCCTTAGGGTGACACCGTCACCCTAAGGGCGGGTGTCTCACCCTCCGCCGCGTATTCGCTCCCTGCGAGCGTCCGAAGCATGCAGCTTCGGCGCTCGCCTGGAGGAAACACGTCACCAGCCAATCGCGGCTGGTCAAGTGGCTCCCCCAGGCGAGCACCCAAGCTCCACGCCGCCGGACGCTCAGAGGGAGCAAACACGCGGCGGAGGTGAGCTGGGGCCATTATGCATGTGCTGGGGGCAGTATCCATGAGGTGGGGCAAATCCATGAGCTGGGGCAGTATCCATGTGCTGGGGCAAATCCATGTGCTGGGGCAAATCCATGTGCTGGGGCAGTATCCATGTGCTGGGGCAGTATCCATGTGCTGGGGCAAATCCATGTGCTGGGGCAGTATCCATGTGCTGGGGCAGTATCCATGAGCTGGGGCAGTATATCCATGTGCTGGGGCAGTATCCATGTGCTGGGGCAGTATCCATGAGCTGGGGCAGTATATCCATGTGCTGGGGCAGTATATCCATGAGCTGGGGCAAATCCATGAGCTGGGGCAAATCCATGTGCTGGGGCAGTATCCATGAGCTGGGGCAGTATATCCATGTGCTGGGGCAGTATATCCATGAGCTGGGGCAAATCCATGAGCTGGGGCAAATCCATGTGCTGGGGCAGTATATCCATGAGCTGGGGCATATCCATGAGCTGAGGCAGTATCCATGAGCTGGGGCAGTATCCATGAGCTGGGGCAATATATCCATGTGCTGGGGCAGTATATCCATGAGCTGGGGCAGTATATCCATGAGCTGGGGCATATCCATGAGCTGGGGCAGTATCCATGTGCTGGGGCAGTATATCCATGAGCTGGGGCAAATCCATGTGCTGGGGCAGTATATCCATGAGCTGGGGCATATCCATGAGCTGGGGCAGTATCCATGAGCTGGGGCAATATATCCATGTGCTGGGGCAGTATATCCATGAGCTGGGGCAGTATATCCATGAGCTGGGGCATATCCATGAGCTGGGGCAGTATCCATGAGCTGGGGCAGTATATCCATGAGCTGGGGCAGTATCCATGTGCTGGGGGCAGTATCCATGAGGTGGGACAAATCCATGAGCTGGGGCAGTATCCATGTGCTGGGGCAGTATCCATGTGCTGGGGCAGTATCCATGTGCTGGGGCAAATCCATGTGCTGGGGCAGTATCCATGTGCTGGGGCAGTATATCCATGAGCTGGGGCAGTATCCATGTGCTGGGGCAAATCCATGTGCTGGGGCAGTATCCATGAGCTGGGGCAGTATATCCATGAGCTGGGGCATATCCATGAGCTGGGGCAGTATCCATGTGCTGGGGGCAGTATCCATGAGGTGGGGCAAATCCATGTGCTGGGGCAAAAGGTTTCTTTACTTTTCGGCATTTTTCGGAACTTTTTTGCGAATTTTTTTTCCCTTTTTTTAATCGCTTTTGCTTTTTTTGTAACAGCCCTTTTTATTATCATTCATTGGATCTTATATGTAAATTTCAGACATTTTCGTTCTGTAGTTTCTTTGCAAACAGCGTTTACCCTTTCAATCATTCAAGCATACTTTTTTTTTTTCACTCCATTTGTCTGCGGTGTTGGTTTTTTCTGGCGGGCGCTCTGCGCTGTTATTGGCAGCTGCTCGGGTTTCTCCAGCGTGTTCAGCGGGGTTAATCCAGATGTTTTTGCAGGTTTCGGTGTGCATTCACCGGGTTTTGCGGTGAGTATTCGTTGGGTTTGCGGTGGTTTTTCCCTGCACTACGATGGCCCTGTGGTGCTTGCTGAATAAACCGCAGGGTCGTCGAAATGGGATCGCCAAATTGCACCGAATTGAAGAGAATGAAAAGTCACCGAACGTGCAGTGACTTTTCGATTCTCTTCGAATAACCCTGATAGTAGCTCCATTTACTTTATGTAAACCTAACAGAGCCATTAAAGTATGATAATCAAGATATATACAGTATAGTGGTAATAAATAGATATATATATATAATTAAAATTTAAACGGACAGGAAATCCCAAAATATTACTTGCTGTGGCATATCATTCTTGATAATGTTTTATTACTTTTAACTCTTTCATTTGGGGAGAGTTATATTACAGCAAAAGCTGTAAAAGTGGTTTTAGGTAGATGTGATTTTTTTTGTGTAAAGTGACAGCTACATAATTAAGCACAGAATTGGGTAGGGCAAAATAACAAACCCATTAGACACAATGAGAAGGATGGGAAAAGAGGACCATGTTCACATGTTCAATGTGTGAGAGGGGTGTCAAACTGAGGTGATTGTGAATAGCAGTGCATGAGAAGAAATGGGATGGCTGGGTGCTGTGTCTGCTCCATATTGGAAGACATAACTGATTAACTGTGCTGGGGAGAGCTTGAAAGTTTATGCTAATTAGTCTTTCTCCTGAGAGGGTAACGAGACACAGGTTCTTCATCTTTAAGCACTCTGGATAACCCTGTAAGTCACTTGTCCAAAGATTCGAAAAGTCACCGCACTTTCGGTGACTTTCCGTTCTCTTCAATTCGGTTCCTTTTGCCGATCCCATTTCGGTGAACCTGCGGTGTATTCAGCAAGTACCACAGGGTCCCCGAATTGCAGGGAAAAGCTGTCGTAAACCCAACGAAAACTCACCGCAAAACCCACCGAATGCACGCTGAAAAGCCACAAAACATCTGGATAAACCAGTCGAAAAGCCCGAGCAGGAGCCGATCACACCCAGCCGAAGCAGCTGAGACCGCAGACGAGGGAGGTGAATAAATTAGCAAAACCGTTTGTATGAATGTGAAATTGAAACGCTGTTTGCAAAGAAACTGTCTGAGCGAAAATGTCTGAAATTTACACAGGAGGTCCAG
This sequence comes from Leptobrachium leishanense, assembly GCA_009667805.1. NCBI lineage: Eukaryota > Metazoa > Chordata > Amphibia > Anura > Megophryidae > Leptobrachium > Leptobrachium leishanense. The sequence continues at coordinate 279,614,216 of CM019064.1, read as the reverse complement.
GGAATGATAAGTAAACTGAAAAAAAAAAATCGGACTTTTAAAAAAAAAAAAAAAAAATTAAGAAAATGCTTAAAGTATCCTAAAAAATCTATAAATAAAGAGACTCTTTACTGCAGAATTTTATAATGAACGGTTTATTAGATATTGAATTAAAACGGGAATATTTTTAACATTGGAGCCTATGGGATTCTCCTGAATTAACTTGCCGAATTAAACCACCGAATGGCAGGGCATTTAGGGAACCTTTCACTGCTGGTTTGTGTTCTCTGAATAGCCGAAGCAGTGCTTTTTCATGGGGACCTCACTGCCCTCGAACAGGGACCGAACAGGCACCGTATGTGCAGGCAATTCGCCAGGATTTGGCGAATTGCCTGCTCTCTGGATAGCCGAATGGTCAGGAAAGGTAACCGAACGCTGATTTTCAGCTTTCGGTTACCTTTCTCAAGCAATTCAGATCTCTTTGGATAACCCTGTACGTAGAAGACACATGGACTTATCTTACCTCAATTCCCAGCTTCTGCTTCAGGACCAGGGCAGCACACAGGTAGCCACTCCTGCCCACAAAGAGCTCGTCTGAGCCGCACTCCAGGAAGCCCAAAGGTCCTCCAGGGATCCTCCAGAGCGCCTTGAACCTGTCCAGAGGTCGATTGAAGTCCTTCAGCCCAGATGCTTTATAGATTTTGGCAGCTACAGCATAGACCCCAGCCCCTCCTAGCAGGAAGGACGCCCTGGTCTCCCTGTCCTGCTCATTGTCATAGTACAGCACACAGGACTTGCTTTCTCCAGGTAGCTCTTCTTTGAGCTGAAGAGGGGACATGAGGCGCGTTCAATACCTCAGCCGCTGCAAGTGCTAAGTTAGCAACTTGCCATTGAACGCCGTTCTGCCCTCAGCACTGCTAACTTGGCACTTGCAGTGACCCGAGGAGATGCTGCGAGTAGCTGAGTGTGACGTAGTAAAGATGGCCGCCGCCATGAAGCAAGTAACAATTCCGTACGGCAATGTTAATTTTGAGGTTTTTGTTCATCAAAGCACAAAATATTCATTTATTATTTCCCCCTGCACATAGACATATTACAGCTCAATTATATTTTGTTTCAGAAGTAAACATAACGTTTATTCAATAAAAACTATCATTTGTGTTGTGTGCATACAAAACGGAATTGTGCTGACTGCTTTCCTTTATCATATATACCTCAACTGTTGTCCGAGTCATACAAAAAACAATATGAATCTTTCATTAAGAAATCGTCGGCCATTTTGGATCCGAAATACACATCCAAAGAGTTCAATGACACTGCTGCAGCAAACTGAATTGCTGCACTGCAGCAATTTAGCAGCTGCTGAGGTATTGAACAGGGCTATGGTAGAGGGCATATAAGCCACCCCAGCCAGCCCCCCATGGTCAGGGAGCTGCTGGAGGATGCTGTCCATGGTCCTGAGGATGAGTGGTACCCCTGCCTTGCTCCCCTGGCTGGCCAGCAGGCTGCCTTTGAAGTCTGAGAAGCAGTTTCTGAAGCAACGCTTGTTCTCCATGGCTCCTACCAGGGCTGAGTGTGCAATGCTAGCCAGGTGGGTTGTCTCAGGGAGTGAGAAGGGTGGTTTTGCCCACACAATCCTGGAGGTGACAGTAAAAGATGGCAAGGGAAATCAAGCCTGGAGGATGGATGCTTGAGTTAAACGATGAAAGTTGTTCCTGAGGATGGGTGAGCAGAAGGCAGTGCAGCTGCCACGGGAGATTGCACAGACTGGAGCAGGGAGAAGCACAACAGATACAGGCAGGAGGTGGGCAACAAGGGGCTCAAAGCCAGTGCACTGGCAAAAAGTGTCAACCCTGAAAAAGGCATGGACCCCGTCCCTTTGACTTCCCTTTACAGTCATGTCTTTTGCTGGATGTAAGAAATGCTCATATGATATCTCCTTCAGTACACCCTGTTGTATCTGCTGCTTTGAAGAGCACCTATGTCTACTGATACCTGTCCATCTACCTGGGTCTAGATCTAGAAAAAGTCATACAGGTCTATTCACTAAAGGTGAAACTCAAGAGAATTGGCAGGAGAAGATAACAATATAACCTTGACTCTAATTTGCAGCCAGAGGCAGCAGCAAAGGACAAGAAGGGCAAATGGTTTGGTGTTGTCCCCCCTCTAGCCCAGAAGCGACCTGTAAAGTTGTGTTTATGTGGGTCTCCTCCAATAGTACCACATACAGTAGAGATCAGCAACCTTGGGCCTTCAGATCTTTTGGGACTACATTTCCCATGAGGCTCTGCCAATTTAACAAGAGCATCATGAGTGATGTAGTTCCAAAACATTTGGAGGGCCATGGTTGCTGATGACCTCTGGCATTCAGTAACATTGATCTCAAGGGTAAATGCCAGCAACAATGCACTTTTATGAATATAGCTTCTTATATTGTGACGAACTTGTGATTCAACTGTTGTACAGCATTTGCAAAATATTGACAATTAGCACAGGAGTTTTAACTGCGTGAATGCTGAATAACCGCACAGATGAAATAGAGGAGGACTTGATACAGAAGTAAATTGTACCTTTTGGAATTACAGACAAACAGGATGTGTAGCATTTGCATTTTTAACTAGTGCAAGACCAGCCAAATACAGTATATGGTTGCCTTAGTGATGGGATCAAAAACCAGAACAAGAAAATATGACTATCAGGATTTTAATGGCTCTAAGAGGAGACTATTGAAATGTTGCAGAATAAATAGATTTCCTACAGGTGTAATGAAGTGGTTCCATTTATTTCAGTAGGAAGCATGACATCATACACAGTATTAAGCTTTTTGCATGTTTGTTATAGCCTATATTACTCATAATCCCATTATTGGCCATGTTACTGTGTGCTTTGGCAGCTACAGTATATTCACTGACCTAGGCATCATGATTCTTATCAAAACGTTGCATTCCGTGTAGGTTTCCCTTAGGGACAAACATTGCTTTTATGTTAAAAGCTACAATATCATTGAGGGATTTGACTTAATTAAACACTATAGCTTAATAAGTGGTTTCACACATATGTAAAACAGTGATAATTATTTATCCTGCAGGGATGGTGCATGTGGGTTTTCGTTCTGTACATCTAGTGTAACATTGAGCTTTGCAGAGAATGAACAAAAAGACAATAGTGCCCATTCAAAGATAGAGGAAACAATGAAGATCTCTGGTTATGATATGCTTTTATTAGTAAATTGGAGTGTAATTTCAAATGTAGCATATTTAAAGGGACGCTATAGCCTCCATGACCACATTCATTTAATTTTACTGGACATGGTGTTGTGAGTTTCAAAGCTTTTGCATTGAGATGCATACAATTAGCTCTGTCCAGTCTATATACACACATTATATATATATATATACACACACACCCCCCCCCTTCTGTTTCATTCCATCTCAGCCATCCAATGACAATATTAGATTTATGGCGCTAAAACGGGAACGCTAACAGGGACAATCTGCACCTCATATTGTGGGGCAGGCTTTAATTCAGCAGCCTGCCCCGTAACACAGCACTAACTCTCCTGATATCCATGGAAGCAGGGCTTGAGTCGAGCGGGAACGCGCAGGAACGGCGTTCCCGCACTTCTCCCACAGCGGGAACGCAGCGTTCCAGCTGTGGCCCGAGCCCGAACGCCGCACATTGCCGGCAGCCGCGTGCTTCCTGTTACAACTGCCGGTGACAGGAGGTGGAGCCGCTCGTCTGGCTGTTTCATAGATCCCAGGCGAGCGGCTGCACTTCCTGTCAGCGGCCGCTGAAGCAGGAAGCACGCGGCCGCCGGCAATGTGCGGCAGGAGCAGCAGAGGAGCAGCAAAGGTGAGCTGGGCTGGGGCAGTATCCATGAGACCTGGGGGGCATATCCATGAGACCTGGGGGGCAATATCCATGAGACCTGGGGGGGGCAATATCCATGAGACCTGGGGGGCAATATCCATGAGACCTGGGGGGCAATATCCATGAGACCTGGGGGCAGTATCCATGAGACCTGGGGGGCATTATCCATGAGAGCTGGGGCATATATCCAAGAGACCTGGGGGCAATATCCATGAGACCTGGGGGCAATATTCATGAGACCTGGGGGCAATATCCATGAGACCTGGGGGCAATATCCATGAGACCTGGGGGCAGTATCCATGAGACCTGGGGGCAGTATTCATGAGACCTGGGGGCAGTATCCATGAGAGCTGGGGCATATCCATGAGAGCGGGGGAATATCCATGAGACCTGGGGCAGTATCCATGAGACCTGGGGGCAATATCCATGAGACCTGGGGGCAGTATCCATGAGACCTGGGGGCAATATCCATGAGACCTGGGGGCAGTATCCATGAGAGCTGGGGGCAATATCCATGAGAGCTGGGGGCAATATCCATGAGAGCTGGGGGCATTATCCATGAGACCTGGGAGCATATCCATGAGACCTGGGGGCATTATCCATGAGAGCTGGGGGGGCATTATCCATGAGAGCTGGGGCAATATATACCCATATGAGCTGGGGCAATTATATCCAAGTGAACTGGGGGCAATTATATCCATGTGAACTGGGGAAAATATATCCATATAACCAGTGCTGTGTATATTATTCTTGGGGCTCAGTGCTGTGTATATTATCCTGGAGGCTCAGTGCTGTGTATGTTATTCTGGGGGCTCAGCGCTGTGTATGTTATTCTGGGGGCTCAGCGCTGTGTATGTTATTCTGGGGGCTCAGCGCTGGGTATATTATTCTGGGGGCTCAGCGCTGTGTATATTATTCTGGGGACTCAGCGCTGTGTATGTTATTCTGGAGGCTCAGTGCTGGGTATATTATCCTGGAGGCTCAGTGCTGTGTATATTATTCTGGGGGCTCAGTGCTGTGTATATTATTCTGGGGGTTCAGTGTTGTGTATATTATTCTGGGGGTTCAGCGTTGTGTATATTATTCTGGGGGCTCAGCGTTGTGTATATTATTCTGGGGGCTCAGCGTTGTGTATATTATTCTGGGGGCTCAGCACTGCGTATATTATTCTGGGGGCTCAGTGCTGTGTATGTTATTCTGGGGATTCAGCACTGTGTATATAATTCTGGGAGGGGGGGGGGTCTGTGCCTGGATATATATATATATATATATAAAATGCGTTAGTCCAGTTGCCACAATCACGAGTATACCTGTACGTAGTGATACCTTTCACTGATCAGTATAGTTTCCAGTTTACACTCTTGAAAGCTTGTCTTTTAAATGTAAAGTTAACCCAATAAAAATGGTATCACCGGCACGCACTGCTATACTCGTGATATATATATATTTTCTTCAGGTAATGGGGGTTGTGGAATTCGTGGGTGAGTTCCCTCACTTTTTTTCCCTGGACTTGACCCCTGCATGGAAGTATATACTCTCCCTGCTTATTTTATATATTTCAAAGTGTAATATATATATATTATATTTATTACACAAGGAAGGCAGCACGCAACCTTTACTAAGCTCAGAATGTGGTTGCTTCTGCAGACAATGTAATACAACCAACCAGAAAGAGAGGACTCCAGCTAACACATTCAATGACCTCAACAGCAGCTTTATACATTTAAACATTGAGATTTTATCAAATTTTTAACCCTTCAAATCTTCCAACAGCTCTTACCTCTTTCGGGATTACAACAGTTCTTTACGCTTTCAAGACTTTTCATACAGTGGTGAAAAGTGCACAGTGGTGGGATTCACTATATCACGGTGGATTGATTTAATTTTAGGGATGCACCGATACCACTTTTTTAAGACCGAGTACGAGTACCGATACTTTTTAAAAGTACTCACCGATACCGAGTACCGATACTTTTATTTAATGTCATGTGACTCTTTCCAATAGGAACAGACCTCATATAAAAATTTATATGAGATTTGCCCCCAGCTCACATGGATTTGCCCCCAGGTCTCTTGCATTTGCCCCCAGCACTCATGGATATGCCCCAGGTCTCATGGATATGTCCCCCAGCTCTCATGGATTTGCCCCAGCTCTCATCGATTTGGCCCCAGCACTCATGGATTTGGCCCCAGCACTCATGGATTTGGCCCCAGCACTCATGGATTTGGCCCCAGCACTCATGGATTTGGCCCCAGCACTCATGGATTTGGCCCCAGCACTCATGGATTTGGCCCCAGCTCTCATGGATTTGCCCCCAGAATTCATGGATTTGGCCCCAGCACTCATGGATATGTCCCCCAGGTCTCATGGATTTACCCCCAGCTCGAACGCTGGGAAAGCTGGCCGTGTGCATGTAAAGCACGCGGCCAGCGTTCCCCTCCGGTGCGCCGCGATACTCACCCATCCTGAAGGTCCGGTCGCTGGGCAGTGATGCGATCACGTGGCCGCCGGGCGCATCTGTGACGCTGCCTCCAGCTGAGAGGCAGCGTCACAGGAGCGCCCAGTGGCCGCGGGAATGCATCACTGCCCAGCGACCGGACTTTCAGGATGGGTGAGTATCGCGGCGCGCCGGAGGGGAACGCTGGCCGAGTGCTTTTCATGCACACGGCCAGCTTCCCCAGCCCCGCGGATACCGGCAAGCCGGCCCAGCACCAGCTTCCGGTATCGCAGGGATGTATCGGGCCGTTTGCATGAGTAACAAGTACTCGTGCAAACGGCAATATCGGCCCGATACCGATACTAGTATCGGTATCGGTGCATCCCTAATTTATTTATGAGTGCGCTAAAACCAATTATCGTTTGACAAAATTTCATAGGTTTATAACCCTGAGCTCTGTTTGAAAATGGTGGAAATTTAGTTCACAATGCATGGCCACGAATTGCTTAAGCCTGCAAACAAACGCAATGTACCCCTTACAAAAAGCACCCTCCCTGTCACAGGTGCTCCACCTACAGGATCTATTTAACCTTGAACTGCAGGGAGCTCCAGAAAGGACTTGGTCCTTGGTAAGTGAGTTGATCCCATAAGAGCAGTCATTAGGTTGGCATGATAGGAACCTGCCAAAAAGGTGGAATACATTGGCGTTTGTTGACAGGCTAAAGCAATTCATGGCCATATATTGTGAACCAAATTTCCACCAATTGTTACATAAAGATGGCTGAGGCTATAGGAAGATTGCCAAGACCCTGAAACTGACCTACAGCATGGTGGCCAAGACCATACAGCTGGTTAACAGGACAGGTTCCACTCAGAACACGCCTCACCATGGTCGACCAAAGAAGTTGAGTGCACGTACTCAGCATCATAACCAGAGGTTGTCTTTGGGAAATAGACATGAGTGCTGCCAGCATTGCTGCAGAGGTTGAAGGGGTGGGGGGGGGGGTCAGCCTGTCAGTGCTGAGACCATACACTGTATCAAATTGGTCTGCATGGCTGTCATCCCAGAAGGAAGCCTCTTCTACAGATGATGCATAAGAAAGCCCGCAAACAGTTTGCTGAAGACAAGCAGACTAAGGACATGGATTATTAGAACCATGTCCTGTGGTCTGATGAGACCAAGATAAACGTATCTGGTTCAGATGGTGTCAAGCGTGTGTGGTGGCAACCAGGTGAGGAGTACAAAGACAAGCGTGTCTTGCCTACAGTCAAGCATGGTGGTGGGAGTGTCATGGTCTGAGGCTGCAGGAGTGCTGCAGGCACTGGGGAGCTACAGTTCATTGAGGGAACCATGAATGCCAACATGTACTGTGACATACTGACGCAGAGCATGATCCCCTCACTTCAGAGACTGGGCTGCAGGGCAGTATTCCAACATGATAATGACCCCAAACACACCTCCAAGATGAGCACTGCCTCGCCAAAGAAGCAGGGGGTAAAGGTGATGGACTGTCCAAGCATGTCTCCAGACCTAGTCAATACCACGATACTAGACATGGTGAACCTTTATTGATAAATAACTGATACTATAAAAGTCCAAAAAGAAAAAAGACGAATCACACACCACACGACAAAAAGACCAACAAAGACAACACAAACTATTAAACCAATAACCAGAAATGTGCCGAATGAATAAATGTATGAGTGGCTATAAAAGAGGAATAAAATTCCCCCCTTCCCTGAGTCTGTATAAAATAATAATAGTATGCCAGAAAACGCAAATTGATTAATATAATAAATTGCTGACACAGTGAAGGGGCAGAGGTAGACCCTGTGTGTACACAGGAGGGAGAAAGCGCTATCTCAGCTGCACAGAGAGGGGAACATGTAGTGCAGGGGAGAGGGGCAGACAGAGGGCAGTCAGTGTGCTCGCTCTCCTCCTGCCTGGTGGGATGGGGTGTCTGTATTCCCGTGGACTACATACAGCTCCTCACTCACAGGCAGGAGCAGCAGCCGCACGAGGCAAGACATGACCTGTGGCTCAGATGGACTACTTGCCTCTTCCAAAGCCTATATGCCCATTAATCATCAGCTGGGAAGGGAAGCCAGACAGCCGCTCCAAATACTGGGGGTGGGATTATTTTACATAACAGGGGGCAATAGCATGTGTCTGGGTACATCCAGCACACACCATGTGCTAGCCTATGGAGCGTAGCCTGCATGGTAGACCAAAGGGGTCAGCTTGAGAGCAGGGCTGGGTGGTGCCAGGCACCCTTGACATTTGCGGAGAGTCGGCTATGCTGCCACCAGACAATTCTATATTGTTACTCTACATATTCTATATGTATCTTGACTCTGTATTAGAGAATCATAGTAACAAAATGTATTATAGCATTAAAGGGCTCTATAGGAACCATGACCATTCAGTGTAGTTTGAATATTCATGGTCATCCGAGTGTTCTTCCACCTCCACCCTCCTCCTGGTGTTCTGGAGGGCTGGGAAGGATCTCTCTGCCCAGAAATCTGTCATTCAAATCGATCTGAACAGTTTTCTGAGATATAGGTCAGGTAGGTCATGAACATGTATTCCTGACTAGCCAGTAATGCTCAGTACATTTGTCATAGTATTGGTTGGACACTCAAGTGAGCATCCAAGGAAGGGTAATATTCAGGTTATCCAAACTTCCCTTCAGTGAATTTGTAAATCGGGAGCTAGAACCCAAAGTGTATGAGAGTGTAGGGGCGTCAAGGCCGGAATAGATCTCTGAACGCATACAGAACACAGTGCTGAAAACAGCATGCTATGTACTCAAATGCCTACTTACTAATAATTTACATGCCATGTACTCAAATGCCTACTTAATATTTATAGCATGCAAATTATTAGTAAGGAAATAATTTCAAATTAATATTTTTCATTTTATACCAGGTAAGGTACCAAATCTGCCCAAATAGGTCCTAGAACACAGACAAAAATTGAGAGCTCCTGAATCCTGTTCTCCTAGGTTCCCTCAAATATTACATCTGCCTTCCCTCACTTCCTCTATTAAACTTAAAGTTTAATACCTACCTACAGGGTGCCACCGACTTAATAGCACTAGCAGAGCAATCTGAGGTCTGTTTAGAGCTGCCAATGTCTAGCTTTGAAATCAGAAGAGCAGCATATGGAAGACAGCAAACAGCGATGACTAGCAGTGAGCCCAACCTATGCTGGGAATGACAGTGTCACTTAAACATGAATGAAAAACCTTTAAAAAGTCTTGCGTTTTATGACATCTAGTGGATCACAGTAGTCATTACACCTTTCGGGGAAACCAGCTTATTAAGGCCCGTGGCAGACAAACGCAGTGATCACATCAGTGTTGCCGCACATTTTAACGTCCGTCGTAGCATAAAATTATGATCAAGAGACCCACACACGAACTGCGGACGCACAACACACGTTGCACCGGAAGCAATTTAGGCAAGAACGTCAAACCGCTAGGACGGATGCACAGAGTGCGCCACGTCCTTGTAGCTTTGTGTGTGAGTGATGGAAGGTAGTCAGACGGACTGCATTTTTGACCTCCAGCATTTTTGACAGACAAAATGTTTTTTCATATCATGTATCAATTTTTTTCATTTTACATATTAATTTTATTTCCCATCTACAGTCAAAAAAACGTCAGTAAAAAAAATGGACCGTGTGGGGTCTACAGTATCAGTCAGAAAGTACATCAGTTGTGCACGGACACAGTGTGCTCAGAATGCGTTCGTCTGACAGCCTTAAAGATCACACGTTCCAAACTCCTTAGGCTTCAGCTTCATAGAATTTAATAAAAAAAAATAGCTATTCTTAAGCTGACTGTAAAGTCTTTCAAAATAGAGCTCCTAAAAAATATTTAAGACACTATTCACCGAAATGTAGCTACTAGATAGATGTTATAATGGTGCCATGTTGAGATTTCATATTTATATATGCATATAATATCTTGCTCTGCATGTTTTTCTCCTCAATAGTTCTGTGTTATTTGGTACCTTTTCTCTAGCCCGCTCACTGGCAATGTGTCAACCATACGGTTTATAGAAAGGCACATGTGTGATTATACTGCACCAGTCAGGGTTCCAAAAGTCCAGGGTCACCAGCCCTAATGATAGTAAAAGAAAGGGGACCAGTGCCACAGGCTTTAGAAAGGTTCCGAGTGCAGCCACAGCTGCCATTGGAAATCTTGGGGCCCCTTGCTGAACAACTGGTTGGCGGCCCCCTCCCTCAGCTGCCCATTTCAGTAAGGTAATTCAGAAGAAAACATTCTGCCTCCTCATCTGCTACCGTATTTTCCAGGGAGTGGGCTAAACCCCTGGTGGCCCAACAAGGAGATAAAATGTGTTCCTGGTGGTAGAGCATTTGATTTGTACCTCTACCTGGTGCAGACCATACTAACCGCTCCCTCAGTGAGGAGTCCAAGTGCTCTTACCAGCCCCAGATGCTTCAGCCCACGTGGAAATGTGATGGTATCTTGATGGGCGAGTCCTGGGTAGCATAAAGGGCCCTTACATCTGAGGCAAAACGCATAAGGTTTGACAAGGTCCAGGTTCCCCTCGAGCCACTGAACATACACTATATTGCCTAACGTATTCGCTTACCTGCCTTGACTCGCATATGAACTTAAATGACATCCCATTCCTAATCCATAGGGTTCAATATGACGTCGGTCCACCCTTTGCAGCTATAACAACTTCAACTCTTCTGGGAAGGCTGTCCACAAGGTTTAGGAGTGTGTTTATGGGAATTTTTGACCATTCTTCCAGAAGCGCATTTGTGAGGTCACACACTGTTGTTGGACGAGAAGGCCTGACTCTCAGTCTCCGCTCTAATTCATCCCAAAGGTGTTCTATCGGGTTGAGGTCAGGACTTTGTGCAGGCCAGTCAAGTTCATCCACACCAGACTCTGTCATCCATGTCTTTATGGACCTTGATTTGTGCACTGGTGCACAGTCATGTTGGAAGAGGAATGGGCCAGCTCCAAACTGTTCCCACAAAGTTGGGAGCATGGAATTGTCCAACATGACTTGGTATGCTGAGGCATTCAGAGTTCCTTTCACTGGAACTAAGGGGCCAAGCCCAGCTCCTGAAAAACAACCCCACACCATAATACCCCCCTCCACCAAACTTTACACTTGGCACAATGCAGTCAGACAAGTACCGTTCTCCTGGCAACCGCCAAACCCAGACTCGTCCATCAGATTTGCCAGATGGAGAAGCGCGATTTGTCACTCCAGAGAATGCATCTCCACTGCTCTAGAGTCCAGTGGCGGCGTGCTTTACACCACTGCATCCAACGCTTTGCATTGCACTTGGTGATGTATGGCTTGGATGCAGCTGCTTGGCCATGGAAACCCATTCCATGAAGCTCTCTGTGCACTGTTCTTGAGCTAATCTGAAGTCCACATGAAGTTTGGAGGTCTGTAGCGATTGACTCTGCAGAAATTTGGCGACCACTTTGCACTATGTGCCTCAGCATCCGCTGACCCCGCTCAGTCAGTTTACGTGGCCTACCACTTCGTGCCTGAGTTGCTGTTGTTCCCAAACACTTCCACGTTCTTATAATACAGCTGACAGTTGACTGTGGAATATTTAGGAGCGAGGAAATTTCATGACTGGATTTGTTGCACAGGTGGCATCCTATCACAGTTCCACGCTGAAATTCACTGAGCTCCTGAGAGCGACCCATTCTTTCACAAATGTTTGTAAGAACAGTCTGCATGCCTAGGTGCTTGATTTTATACACCTGTGGCCATGGAAGTGATTGGAACACCTGATTCTGATTAGTTGGATGGGTGAGTGAATACTTTTGGCAATATATTGTAGCATGGACTGCTTTTACTTCTAAACTAAATAATGCCACTGCACCAACTCAAAGGCAACAGATTCTGTCCCTTTTGATCTGAGCGCAGAGAGAAATATTTCAGTTTTTTTTAAAAATGATGGGGGCGGGTTGTTTTTGTTTACATTTTTGTTTTGGGGCAAATGAAAAATTTATTTTGGCACTTTTTTTTTGTTGGGGGGGGGGTACTCCACATTACTGTGCCTACAGGCTCCTAAGTTGTAAAACAGACTGATTCCGCACCTTCTCATTTCCTATCTCAGGCGAAAGTACAGTGTTAGTCATAGCCTTCATGAAATGCAGGGTGCCACAATACAAAAAATAGTTTGGATTCTCCCAGATTCTAAAATCCAGAAGAATCGAAAACCCGGTATGCTCGGGATCTCAAGTGTGTGAAAGTTAAAATTGGGGTTTGCACAAGGTGCTTAAAACCAGGAGGAAAATTTTCAGGTTAGTTTTATCACGGACCTGATAAACAATAAATGTAAGTTACGGATTTGTAAATGTAGATATTTTTCTGTTTACTATGCAGAATTTTACTACTGAAAATGTATATTGCACTAAATGTTTGATGCAGGTCAGCAACTCTATTACTCAACAGCACGAGTGTGTGTGAATCTCAAAAAGACAAAACGCAATTATTGGTAATTAATGGCTACATGAAAATGATTGAGGGTGCATTGCAGGTACTACAAAAACATCCGTGTAGCAGTTAACAAACTATACTGTATACAGGAGGCTGGTGTCACACGAGCGCACTATGTGCGCCCGTACCAAGGTACCTCCCGGCGTCTGTCGCAGCGTTGTGCGTGCTACAGCAGGTGTGCTGGGTCCGTTTAGAAAGACTCCCAGTCAAACGCACTACGACGCTCATTCGACAGGGCTGCAAAGCACTAACTGCACTCAGCGACGTAGCCACACGGGCGTCAGAGTGGAAGGACGTCCACTCTCACGGACGTGAAACCGCTTGTCTGACACCAGCCTAAGACCCCATAAGATTTGGGACATGGAAGTATGAGCTGTACATCGCAATCACTACCGTTTCTAAAGTTGGATACAGGGGGGTATACCCAACTAGAAACAAAAAATAAAGACCAAAGGCCTATGAAGAAAACCAAACTTAAACATTGAATGGATTTGAAAATAATTTTAAAACACAATATTTGCACAAACAATTCTCATTAAAAATGACCTATAGGTCATTAAAAACGGTTATTGAAGCAATCTGTTATTAAAATGTGTTTGATCTTACAGACACAACCAGAAGGTCTGTTAAGATAGAATACAGATTGTAAACTGTGCACATAATTGCAAAGTAGTTGAATGCCATTAACCCCTACACTGCCGTTGACGTGTGGGGGATGTCCTCGGGATTTCTCACTACATGAGGAGGATGTCCCCCACACGTCATGGGGTCTCCGCAGCAAAGCAGGAGACCCCAGCTGCTCAGGAAAAAGTCTGGGGTGGTCTGACTTCCTTGAAGTCAGACCCTTCCATTCAAACCCGCCTGGTTCACTCACGTCATCGACCCGGGAGATTGCCTGAAGGGGAGGTGGAAGGGCCCTTTGGATCCCCTCTCTCTCCCCCCGACCGGTAAGGGCCACAAAAATGAGAGGCAGCGCTGGAAAGGTCACAGTCTGACCTTTCAATGCAATCGGTGCCAGTCCCGCTGTTCCGGTGAATTCGGACGAAGGTGGCAAACATCTTGGATGTCAGGCCAGCCGCCGGGCCTCTCCAAGCCCCCTGAAAACATTACACATGGGTGCGATGACATCAGTAAGGGAATTCCATCCCTAGCTGCCCAGTACTTTGGGTCGCGTATCTCTCGATTGGTGGCAGCTAGAGCATCATGCTTTGAGTCATTGGAAATGCCAGAGCATGGCCTTTCCAATGATATCATGACCAGGTTAAGTGTAAACATAAAAAAAAAAAAAAATATGTCTTTTATTTTTAATGCAGCACTATTGTTGACTTATCAATTACAATGTGAACAATGATGCTGCACGCGCTCACCATCTCATTTTCCACAATGAAAAATGTTCAGTTTTACCTAAAATCGCGTATGGTTTCAGAAAAAAAAAAAATCAGTAACAGGTTCCCGTTTCAAATTTTTTTAACAAGAGTGCCCCATAGAATATATAACTGCAAAGGCTCGGATGACAAAATGTGAAAATAAATTACATTTTATTTTATTTTTTTAAATTTTGTTATATCATTATTAGATGTATACGTCATGCCCTGCCAGAATGCTATATTAGGAATCTGCCAAGTCTGCTGAAAATAAGGATATATAATTTGTCTGGGTTGTGTTATAAAAAACAGGACTTCAAATCCCGTTTAAACATGATGAGCACAAAACGTTCAAAATTACCTCAGCGCAGAGGTGAAATGGCTCAGCAGTGAAGGGGTTAAAGTTGGGTCCAAAAATAGATGAAGTAATCTATTTTGGGAAGATATATGGTTATTTAAGATCTACTACCGTAGATACTCGAGTATAGCGCGACCCAAATATAATGCGATGGATAGCGAATGAGAGAATACTCAAGAAGACTCGAATATAACGCGAGGAGAAAAATTATATAAGTATACTGTACCAGTAAACAATAAAAACACGGTTCTGCTAGTTCCACTAATAATCTATTCACCAGGTGAAAAAGATAACAATGAATGTGAAAGTGGTTTTAATAAAATTGGAAGAAAAGCAAGTGACATGAACCAGTGATTTGTTTTCAATTTAATTTTAGAAAAAAGAGGGAAAAACACTGTTATAGTCCGAAATATATTTCCACACTGTATGACATTCATTTTTAAGCATACAAAATGTAAAAAAGCCACAAAATAGAGGAAATAAAAAACAAAATAATCATCATAAATTTTAAGAGCATTCTATGAAGTGCCCAAATCTGAAAATGAATGGGATTCAACATCTCACTCTTCAAAAGAAATTAAAAAAGATAAAACCATTGTGAATTCAAGAGGTGTTCATTAGTTATGGCAATATTCAATAATTCCCATCAACACCAGAATAAGAACTGGGAAATTGCAAAAACTTTATTATGTAATATTTTTGTAATGTTCAAAATAAAAAAAAAAAAACTCCATTGGTTAATAGTGGTTATATCATTAGGTCAGTCTTACTCACACAGAATAGGAATATTGAAAGAACTAGAAAATAATAAACCCACTTAAACCATTTCCGTATCTAGCCTAATCATGAGGGGGAAGTGATCATCGAAAAAGTGATTAGAACTCACACCAACACTGAAGTAACTCCTTCCAGGCAAGTTGCGGCTTCGTGTAGCCACGTAGTAACTGAATTCACATATAAATTTATTAAATATATAGAGGAGCTAGAAAGGGTAGCCCTCCCCCCCCCTCCTCTTAATTTCAGGAACAATCGAGTGTCCAAAAGGCAGAAAATTCGTGTTGTAAAATACTTCATTTGCAATAAAAAAAAAACGTACATATATAAAAATATTGTCTGAAAATCTGTTATTTGACAGTGGCTTCCCTCTGAGGTAACGTGACAGCGGAAGAGACTATATCCTCATAATGTGGTGGTGGCTCAGTGGGATTAGGGGATGGCCCACTGGTTCTTGTGCCCCTTTCACCAGTAGCTTCCTCATAGGAGGGAGGAGGATCACAATTTGAGAGACCAGTCGAAAGAGTATCAGAATGTACATCATAATCCAAAAATCCACCAGGGTGACCATCTCTGTCATGAGGAATCTCCAGGGCACTCATCACCGTGCCATGATGTTGTGAATGATGGCCGCTCATTCCATCCGGATCGATGCCCACCTCAGTGTTATTTTCCCTTACTCCTCTGGGTGCGTAGGCCGTCTGCCTGCGTGCTTTCTTTTTAGAAATTAATCTCCACACCATGAATAGCACCACAAGGATAATAAAAAACACTATGATCAAAGGAAATGCAAGGTAAAATGGATACCAATTATTGTCAGAGTTGAGTTCTCCATGATTTCCTTTGGTATACTCTTTCCAGAACGCCTCCTAAAAGAATAAAAAAATAGTAACAATGTTTAGTCAGATAAACAGATAAAAGGGTATATATTCATGAACTTGGGGAGTAGTGAGACTTTCATGTAGGGAATACTCTACCAGAAGTGAAAGTGTTCTTTGTGGAGTCTGTCAACAATTACTTAAGGATTACCGAAGCTGATAAGAGTAACCTTTACTATTCTGCCTTTACTCAGATGTTCTTTAATGTGCTCCACCGTTGCCTGCCTCCTATTAACCTATTAAACCAAACATTTGCATGCAAAAGCATCAGGGGGTGCACCTGTCACATCTGCCACGCATCATCAGACACTCCACCTCAATGCAGCGCTCTGTTGAAGAATGAAGATTAAGGCATCCAGGAGGTAGGAATAATATGAGTGCAGGGGAGTCAGTGTCTGGGTCTTTGATGTGGGGTCTGAAGTGGGTCATATAACAAGAGGGGCATGAATGGAGCATAATGAAATGAAACATGAAAATGGGCATAATGTGGAATTTAAAAAAAAAAAAAAAAAAAAGGCATGATGCTAGGCAGAAAATGAAAGGGTCGGAAATGAGGCAATAAAAGAATGGCATGAAATTGGGCATAAAAGGGGCACCATACGCGAGATGGGGCATAATGTGAAAAGAGTGGGCATGAAATGAAATTGGTGAGAAGAGCCAAGATGGATCATCGCCTGTGTGCCCAAAAATCACGGCCCTGCTCATCCCACAACCAGCACCTCCTCAGTCACTGCCTTCACATCAATAATAATAGACTGCATTTGATCTCTGGGTTTTACTATGCCTACATCAATGAGAAATATGGCATTTCTGATCAAGCAATACATGTGTCCTACAGCCATGTCACCAATTTATGGCCGCGGTGAAGATTGTATTGGTAAAAAAAAATGGCCAATAATCTAGGTTTATTTTATATTTACAAAACCTAATTACACCCAATTGTATCATGTAGATTAAGAAGAAGAAAAATCCAGAAAAATCACAATTTAATATGCCTAAACCTTTCGTGTGGTGTGTGCTTGGCCTACAAAAATAATGCAATGTATTTAATAACCAGAAGGTGGAGCCACAATACAACAGAATAATACCTCGTGTTTATCCAACCACCTCAATGAAACATACTGTAGATTAGGGACTGGCAGCTGGATCCTTGTCTACTACTCAAAACAGTATAGTACACTTTATCCAAACAAGCAAGCTCAAACTCTCATTAATGGATACATCATAGCAAGGTGCATGTGCCAATGACAGAGTCTGAGAATTAGTAGAAAAGAATAAATAGAAGTTGAAATTATAATAAACGCTGTTAGAGGTACTGCTTGAAATAGCAGGGGTACCATGAGGCAACAGCGGAGAACCTATGAAAAATAAAGGCAGGGTCACCATATCCCTTTTAGCAGCTAGGAATAAGACATTGGACATGAGGCATTAGAAACCTAAAAACGCTCCTATTCATATGTTACATATAGGTCAGTTAGGAATAGGGTATACTAGAATTTCTGACCCACCAAACACATGAGGAATAAAGGTCTATTATCTCTGCAGTACACGTTCCTTGAGTTAAGTGTTTGTCACTACTAGCTACAAGTCCATGTGTATGGCTTTATGGATCTTGATGGGATAAAAACTTGATTATAATGAACACTAAACAAGCAACAAACAAAAGAATGATAAAAATACAACCATACATAGAACTTCTAATTTAAGTCCCCGGCAATAACGTTTACAACTACACAAGGTTTTATTGCTACAAGTATTTTCATGCAAGGTCTTGTGATAAACAAATGCTGAATCGACAGGACACAAGACCTTGGAATGACCGGAGGACTAAGAATAACTATTTGGGTAATGACAACACTAAAACAAAGGGATCAGTCCAAGGGATCAGTCCAAGTAGATACGTAACAATGCAAATATCACGCCCTTATGATACAAACCAACCAGGGGGAGGGTTGATAAGCAATGCGCAGGGTCGCATCATAAAATGGCTTGTTCTCCATGACATGTCACAATTGTATCTTCTGAATCCAGAAACCTTGTCCTGCTTCCTAATACCTTTAAAGGGACGCTACCACCAAAAAATTTAATCTTTAATTTTATGTTGCTGATATCTTTCGTCTTTGTTTTTCTCTTAAGCATTTACAGGAGGAGGTGGATTTGGCTCCACTTTCTACAATCATAAAAACGTGTCACCTGTTCTTAATGGCTCTGGGAGGTTTACACCTGGCATGACTTCTGGCGAGCGCCTTACTTTGGGCTCTATTTTAACCCTGCGATTAAAGGGCCACTACCACAAAAAAATGAAATGTCCTTATTGTGTTTATTTTATGTTGCTGATATCTTCTGTGTGCTTTGTTTTTCTCTTGTATGTTTAGTTAAGAAAATATCATACTCTCAATGGGTCACTGTGCGCATCCATTGTGTGATCTTGTGTTGTAAACACACACTTACATTATTTGCTCCTCACAGTGTGGCTTTGGCCATAGAATGGAATCGATTGCTCAATCACCAACTCACATTGTATTTTGTGGGATGTATTCAAAGGACATCACAGGGGTAGATTAGAAGTCTTTTAAGCTCCCTGTCATGTCTCATTCAGCTGCCATCTTTTATATCCGGTAGCATACAGCACTCAATAGCACCCTGCTGCCTTATCTAAACATTCACTCCTACTCTCCATTGACTGATAAATACTGTAGAAGCAAAGCAACAAGCTGTAGATTAAAAAGTTTGCAAAGATTTTGATAAATGTTGCATCATGGGAAGAAATGCACAAAATGAAAACGGGAGATAAACACCTAACTTTAGTAAACACGTAACTACAGGGCAAACTACGGTAATTTGGTCCCACCATCAGGCTATGTTGGGTTAATGTAGCCCGTTAGTAGTAGCCAGAGTAGACAATATATACAGATATCAGAGTACATTGATGTAGTTAGTGGTGGGCTTAAAGTGCAGCTGTCATGTCCTGGGTTGTGCTTTCCAATATCCTATTGCCTTCCACAGATATCAAATTCTATTTATTATGGGAGACCAAATGACCTACAATATAATGTAGGAGCGCAGCCACCAAAGAGGAAAATGTAATAAAGATATATGTTCTATAAATACTACTTACTGTCTTCTCATCATTTTCAAAGGCTTCTCTTGCCTCCTCATAGCTACACAATTCTTCTCTGCACTCACGCTCAATGTTCCCTTGCTTGATCTCTTCAAGAAAACCATTGGCTCTTGGGTATCTCTTCAAGACTGAGTTGGCTTCGTCCCCTGTCAAAAACACTGTAAGAAAGAAAGAAAGCTGCATTAAACGGTTATTTTAGTGATTTTGAAGTAAGCCTTGTTAAATACAGCCTGGTAGTGTAAGCAATTTAGCAATTGACACTTTTTGGACTACAAAGAGTGAAACCAATGCTCACATCCTTCAGAATACTGAACACCCCACTTTCTGCTTCTTGTCTTTTCCTACAACAAAGCAAGGAAATTGCTGTTTTCAGTGCAGAAGAGGAGTGAAGGGTGACTGACAGAGGTGTCAGGAAACAGGCTAAAAGTGCAGTATATTAAACCGAAGAAGGTAATAAAAGGTCATTATTTTGGCAAGTCCTTTCAAAGATTTAGAGAATCGTGATGGTGTTTATAAAATACATTTAGGGTAAAATTGAATACTGCAAGAATATACTTTTAACATTTTGGATTATTAAAAGAAATGAACATCGAATTGATAAGTAAAGCGCTTGCTTTTAGGGCAGGAGAGAGAGGACAGCAACTCTCCTTTTCAACAGGTTATACTAATAAAAAGGTAGGATTATTCATAATGATGGATTAAAAATAAAAAAAACAATGAAATGCCAATTTTAGAATGTTGAACTGAATTAGGAAAAGTTCAGGAAACTACAAGAAAGTCTGCTTAAAGTGCATCGGTTATGCCCAAAACATGGTGAGCTCATTTGAAAGGGAAACACTCCTTTTTTTATGACCAGAGTTAAAAAAAGGGATGTATTCCCTTTCACATTATGGATGTCCCCCACATGACTGTGGCATGCCACAGGTAGAGAGCAGGAAACGGTCCTATAGGACATGCCGATGCTCAGTCTGTGCACTGTGCTGTCATGCAAGGGGGTCTCTCTGATCAGAACTGCTCCACATCCTGTGACAGGCCACAATCACATGAGGGACAGCTAAACTTTGAAAGGGAATATCAATTTCAGATTATATAGGTTAGCAAAAATAATGTTAAACACAAAGGGAATGACTCCCTTTCCTTAAACCATACCTTTACCCAGCGTACTCTGCATAGACTAGTACTTAACACAACTATTTCTGTCAGATATAAAGTTATTAGGAGGGGAGGTCACAGTAGTAGGTACAATGCTCGCTGTTTTAAACAGGAGAAGCTGAGGAACCAATCTCTTTCTTGCCATCTATGAGAGCATCCTTCAATTTCATTATTAGAGGAAGACTTTACCCTTTGTCTACAGCATAAGTTAAGCAGAGCCATCCGATAGCTGGAAATGATCAGTGCAGCTCCATAACTGGCTGGTGTTGAGAGGGGATGCATCAATTAACCAAGTCGCAGATCTGTAGTACAGTGCCTTTCATTTGCATCTTTCCTGCCACTGCAGCTCTGGTCCTTTAGGAGCCAGGAAGACGTGGATGGTCGACCCCTTGCTCGATGTGCCTAGAGAGGGTCAGCTATACCCGCCCGACGAGGCCTAACAAGGCCAAAACAATAGTCGGGTGTTGCTGCACCTCTTGTGCAGGAATGACTTCCTTGGCATTTCAGTACTGGCCATGCATTCTGGGTGAGAGCAGTCTGATTTGCATATGGAGCATTCGTCCCTGTAATGGCACAATCGAGCTAAAAACATGTGAGACCTGAGCGGGCCCCACCGTAAAGCAGGCCACTAGTGCTGTTGCTTGTTTTCAGGACCCTCACAAACCTCTGTTTCTCAGGAAGTCCTTGTTACTTTCCTTCGCACCCTGCTGTCACATGCAGGTATATACATATTAGTCTGTAAACCAAGAATGCCAACGCTCAATTTTCACTCACACATTCTGAACAGGGGAGTTAAAGTTTTAAATCCCGTTTGCACAGTGTGGTTGCGTGTGTTGTCACGGTCAGCCATTAAATTTCCTCAAAACATAGAAGCAATAAAGCTGCAGCCTTTACATCCTGGGGGGGGGGGGGGAACCTGTTCATAAGCACTTATTTAAAAAAAGCTTTCCAGCATAGAAAGCATACCAGGAATACACTTGTGACTGGCTCAATAGTATAAAAGGCTTCTCTGAAGAAAACCCTAAATGCCATGTGTGTCAAGAATGCTATAAATGGCCGCACAACATGGGGAAGGGAAAACAAAAAGGTCTGATTGAATATGCATGGTACAGTATATCATTTGAACACTGAAGGATGTTTTTATATGCACATATATACACACATACATATATACACACACTTCAGGAAAATTATACATTTCCTCCAGCTGACACTAAGTGAGGTAGACAATGGCTTCTGGTCTGCGTGCATCAGGCAGAAGCTTCATTACCAGAGGCGTTCTGAGCTCACAGAGGAAATTCCACAGCCAAATATAGCCACTGCTGGGTCTTATTTCAGGATTTTTTTTGGCAGGAGCAAAAGGGAGGCTAAATAACACAATATCTGTAGACAATGTCCAATAACAGTTGACAACAGTATATTTTTCAAAGTTAGGGAAATAATCACACCTTGGATTGGGGCCGTTTCTTTCCGTGCATTCTTTCACCGCGTCCCTTCACAAATAAATAAATACTACGCGTGTTCATGTCTCTTGATATTGCATTTGCAAGTAATTTTTTCCCCCCTTCTTAGCGAATATATACATTTTGTAGCAGTCTTTTTTTATATTTTGGATATAACCAGTTTCAAGTCAGCTCCCATTTCTAAGGATTTTTAGATAACAAAATAATACATTTCAGCCAATGTTTATATGAAAACTATTAGAGTGGGGTAGTCGTCGATGCCAGCTGACAGGGGCTTCATCTGCCTTCTATCTTCTGTTAACAAAAAGGTCAGACGTAATCTAAATCTGTGCTATACACACAGACCACTGTTAGACTAGCTTTTACCAGGGGTTTATTTATTGTACACACACCCACATGCAAAGTGACACATTGCACTATTTAAATTGGCTTTGATTTCACAGAGGGGAAAAAGTTAATATCTAGTATGTACGAGTTCTCCATTCTCTTCAAGAATAATAAAAAGGGGAGAAGTGTGCAGAGAATGTAAATTACAAGTAACCACCAGCACAATGATGACCGTAAAGCTTTCGACAATACTATATTGTGCACAATAATGGATGCAAATGGTCACAAAGCCAAACTACCATGACTCGGATGGAAGGACAATGACCTCTTTGTGAAGCAATTACAAGCACTGCAAACATTCCGCTTGATTAGGCTGGTTATCATTCTCATTATTCGATTTGATCCTGAATTTTATATTACTAATGTTTTATGTAAGGGCAGGTCAAAGGCAGTACCTGGATTCTGTACAAACTCAGATGACGCTTTGGCAAATTTAAAAGAGGCACGAGTGGTTTTTGAACTTTACAAAGTTAAACATGTTTAAAGAGATACGCTATTGAAACCAGGGTTCACTATTTCTTGCCCATAAATAATTCGGCAGAGGCTATTTTACTCCCCTTTTTCTCCTTCCCTCTGTAGCTCAACCTTGGCTCAGGGGTTTCCGAAGCTTTTCTGTGTAACATGTGCTCCTACGCAACTTACATAGCGTTGGAATCGCAAATTACGTATCTCTATAGGACTTGCACACTTTAACTAAGCAAGTTCTGTAGCGCCTACGCAGAACGATGGACCGGAGTTGAATTCGCACGCACAGATCTGATCCATCGGCTGCCCCGAGACCTCTTGCTTTCGTGGACAGTCTCAGAGGGTGACGTAAGCACGCTCCCCTGACATCACTAGTGGCTGGCAGTCAGGACATTGAAAATCCCGGCTGCTGGTGGCGCTGGGTGGAGGAAACCCCTCCACTTCACTCAGCGTTTCACCTGATCGGGGCAAAAGGGGGGGGGGCACTCCTCACATCCCAGCCACTTTAAAACAATAAAATGGGGGGCGGAGTCTGGACGTCCACCGGAGCAGTCGCATGTAACAAGGGCTCCCGAGATTCCTGAGTTCCCCCGTGACCCGATAGCACATCGCTTCTTTAGCACACCCTACTACCCCCAGCTGGATCCGCGAACATGCCGGGCAGTGTGAGGAGCGGAAAAAAACCCAGGCCGCAGGAGACGGAGGTGGCTCCGATCTTCCTGCGCCGCAATGGAGCGGAGGCCCAAGATGGCGGCCCCACGAGGAGGTCGGGCCTGGACTCTGAGGCGACGGCTGCCAAACGGGACACACAGCCGGCGTCTAAAGCAGACATCTCCCACCTCCTGGAACGTATGGGAGACATGCAGCGTTATCTCGCCGAGGAAATGTCTAAAATGGCGTCCGAAGTGCGGTCAGAGATCAGGGACCTGGGATCACGCACTACAGCCCTCGAGGAGGCAGCAGAGGAAATGGTGGCGGCCCATTACGAGGTGGCATGAAACACAGTTAGCCTGCAGGACAAGGTAGAACGGCTAGAACTGGCGCTGGAGGATCTTTCGAACAGATCCCGGAGGAACAATATTAGGCTGAGGGGCCTCCCTGAGACAGTGTTGGCGCCGGAGCTGGAAGATATAGTTCTGGGCATCCTCGGACGCCTGGCACCGGAGGTGCCCCCAGCGCGACTCATGATTGACCGAGGGCATAGGGCGCTGCGTGCCCCGAGAGGAGCTGAGTCTCAGCCACGAGATGTCATTATGACACTCCATTATTATGCTACGAAGGAGATCCTTATGCGGAAAATCAGGGAGGTGAATGTGACATACGAGAACTCGTCCCTAGCCCTCTACCAGGACCTGGCTCCGGAAACCTTACAGCGAAGACGACACTGGCGCCCCATCACTTCTCATCTGGCGAGCTTTAACATCAAATATGCCTGGGGCTTACCTTTTAAATTGTAGGCATTCGCAGGTGGCAAGACAGCGGTCCTGCTTCCCCACTCAGATCCGAAGAAATTTTTCTCTTGCCTTGCTTGCCCGCCGCTGGAGGGAGCCAGGCGCCTCTTTGAACCCCCGTCCCAGGCTCATTGCGTGGCCTCTAGATGGGAGAAAGTTCCTGACCACAGCCGGGAAGAAGAGAACCGAGGCCCTGATTGAACGGAAGCTACATTACCCTCTCTGCTGAGGCTGTGGCTGCCCACCTGTTCATATTTTTTCCCTCCACTTCCCAGGAGGGCCCTTCCTCCGTTTCGCCTCCAGCTGGTGCACCTGTTCATGGCGGATCTGGGGATGCTGCAGTTTGCACTTGACTGCTTGAGGCCTGGTAACGAGACGGGAGGTGGTTTGGGGGGAGGTGGGGTGGAGGTGCCCACTTTTTGGGGGTTGCGGGGAGGTTTCGGGGATGTCGCTTTTTTGGTCCGTACACCCTGGCTAGGACGAACGACGACTCTGGAACACTCCCTTGGTTGGTCCGGCGATTAGTAAGACCGGTCTGTTTTGATATGCTTTTTGTGTTTTCCTTATTCTTTCTCTTTCTTTCCTGCTCTTCTCAGTCTATTTTTCTGTTTCTTCTTAATCCCTTTCTTACCCGGGGGGAACGGGCGTTCCTGGTGACACTGACATGGCGTGGCGTGTGTTTGAGATCTGGCCATTTCTTCGTCCGCCATGATGGCAGATTTTAAAATAATCTCCCAAAATGTCAAGGGACTGAACTCCCCGACGAAACGCCTGCTGGTCTTAAGAGACCTGCGGCGAACCGGCTGTCAAGTAGCTTTTCTGCAGGAGACACACTTTACCAGAATACGCCAATTCAGTCTCACGGACCGCTCGTTCAACCGCTCTTTCCTGGCCTCTGCCAATAACAAACGTGGAGGAGTTGCGATATTGCTACATAAAAAATGTGATTTTAATGTGCTTCACTCTGAATGTGATGCAGAGGGCCGATATGTGCTGCTGCGGGGGACGTTGGCGGGGCATACTGTGACTTTCCTTAATGTGTACGCGCCGAACGCTCCCATCTGGGGAGTTTGGTTAAGGGTACCACTGACTCCCTGGTGGTTGTGGGGGGGCGACCTAAATGCTACCCCGGTTCCAGCTATTGACAGGAGGGGTCCGACATCTAGGGAGACGCAAACAGGGACAACTGGCCCGCTTTTTGACGGATTCGCACCTATTGGACGTATGGCGACTGCAGCACCCAGGGGATCATGACTTCACCTTCTCCCACCCTCACTCCTCCCACTCGAGAATAGTTCTTTTTCTTCTCCCTCATACATCATTGGAATGGGTAACCCGCTCGGATATCGGTAATATTCGTTGGTCGGACCATGCTCCGATCTCTGTTGCTCTCGCTGCCCGGGGTGAGGGCACCCTGGTCGTGGCAGATAAATTTCTCCCTGCTGCAGAAACCAGAAGTTAAAGCGGAATTGTCGGCCGCGCTAGATAGATACTTTGTAGACAATGCGACGGATGGCATACACCCGGACATCTTGTGGCTAGCCCACAAGCCGGTCATCAGGGCGCTGGCCTCTCGGATGCCTTCTCTGCTCCTTTCCTTGGACGCGGAGAAAGCGTTCGACCGGGTGGAGTGGCCTTATATGTTTGAACTCCTGGCGCGGTGGGGTTTCCCGCCCCGGTTCCGAGCGGCCCTGGGGGCCCTGTATGCTGCCCCTCTCACTAGGGTCCTCACCCCGGGGGCGAACCCAGAGACCTTCTCCATAGGAAATGGAACCAGGCAGGGTTGCCCATTGTCCCCCCTCCTTTTTGCCCTTTCCTTAGAACCGTTACTGGCGAATCTCCGGGCTTCACCTACAATCAGAGGACGGGGGGGGGGGGGGGGGGGGGGAGTTTTTGGTCTCCGCTTATGCGGATGATGTCTTACTGACAATAGCGGATCCCCTGCAATCGGTCCCATCCCTTCTGACTGCTGTTGACTCTTTCTCGGACATCTCAGGGTACAAGGTGAACTATGATAAGATGAGGAAAGTGTGGGGTACCCCTTAGTCAGGCGCTACTCGCTAGTCGTGTCTGTTAAAGTAGCGGTGTAATCGCTCTTAAGGAATTTCAACAATATAATGAGGTATAGCAATGCTAATTTAACAGCTTTGTGTACCATAAAAAATTAAAACCGAGTATAGAAAAAAGTGTAAATATTCATATTAAGAACATACACCCTCTGGCTTCGGGGGTGATGAATCACAGTCTCTAAAAAGCACAATAAATCAGTCTCTGTGTTGCATAAAAAGAGAAAAGAAAAATAATTAAAAAATAATAATAATTTTCCTCTTAATGATTGAGTGTGTCCTTTTGGTCTTGACTGCTTCCGCTCCTCTCGTCCCTTCAAAATTCCTCCAAGAAAGAAAGAGGGGATTAAGGATACGTCAGCGTCTGTCAGATAAACCAGAGAGTAAGGATTGGTACACTTAGGCTAGTGCGGTGATGGATGCTGCTCTGTCTGTTGCGCTCTGCCCAGAAATCCTCTTTGTATCTGCTCCTTCGTGCCTTGTCTTTTGAATTTCCTCGTCCAGGATACTGCAGAAGGCTTCCCTTTATACGGTGCCTACTGGTTGCTGGCGATGTTAAAAGATGGCAACTGGATGCAGCAGGAGGTTGGCTTGTGCAAAAATTTATTAAGACAGCTCACATCAAATAATAACGCAATCAAAGATAAAAGAAAACGAAAAAGATTTTTAAAAAGTTAGAAAGTAAAAAAAAAAACGTAAGTCCATAGGAGGTAAAAAAAGTCTTTAAAAGTGGGCATAGGGGTCTCCAAGACGCGTTTCGCCGACTCCCTGGCCAGCTTCATCAATTGGATCGATCCTGGACGAGGAAATTCAAAAGACAAGGCACGAAGGAGCAGATACAAAGAGGATTTTTGGGCAGAGCGCAACAGACAGAGCAGCATCTATCACCGCCAGGGCCGGAGTGTTTTTTTTTTTTTTTTTTTTTTTTAAATGCTGCAGCAGGATGCAGAGGAGGAACTGTGGCCTGGCCGACGGCCGCCAGCACCCATCTGGGGCTGATTCTCCCTCACAGCAGGACACAACATGTGCAGCCACTTCACTTCACTCAGGACAGTGAGCAGGAAGCCGACTGTGGCTCCGCCCCCACTTGTCAGTGACTCACAGGGGGCCTGGAGCCCGACAGCTCATGCAGTGAGCCTGGGAACAGCATTGAGCTCTCCTTCCACCTGTCACAGACAGACCCAGACCCAGCTCCAGGAGAGAGGATGCCACACTCACCCATGTATGTATGTATGTGCTCCTGGAGGCTGCCCTTGGGCACCTCTTTCAATTTGCTGGGTCTGGTAGATTTTGCAGGCAGGGACAGTTTACACTTGAGAGGGAGAGAGAAAAAAAACTGCCCTGCACCGTTCTGCCCACGCGAAGCCCCCAAGGCATAGCATCTCCCATACCTCTATTTGGGGTGCTGAATACTTTTATACCCCCTTACAATCTCAGTGGGGAAAGGGAAACCCTTTAGCCTCCACTTAATACACAGCTGCCCCCCTCCCCTCTAAGCAGAGGAAAAATGTTTTCCATGTGTTTGCAGCCTGTGTGTGTTTACAACCTGTTTTTGTGAGTGTTTGCAACCTGTGTGTGCGCAACCGGTGTGTGCGCAACCTGTGTGTGCGCAACCTGTGTGTGCGCAACCTGTGTGTGCGCAACCTGTGTGTGCGCAACCTGTGTGTGCGCAACCTGTGTGTGCGCAACCTGTGTGTGCGCAACCTGTGTGTGCGCAACCTGTGTGTGCGCAACCTGTGTGTGCGCAACGTGTGTGTGTGTGTGCAACGTGTGTGTGTGTGTGCGCAACCTGTGTGTGCGCAACCTGTGTGTGTGTGTGCGCAACCTGTGTGTGTGTGCGTGTGCAACGTGTGTGTGTGTGCGTGTGCAACGTGTGTGTGTGTGTGCGTGTGTGTGCGCAACCTGTGTGTGTGCGTGTGTGTGCGCAACCTGTGTGTGTGCGTGTGTGTGTGTGCGCAACCTGTGTGTGTGTGTGTGTGTGTGTGTGTGCGCAACCTGTGTGTGTGTGTGTGTGTGCGCAACCTGTGTGTGTGTGGTGTGTGTGTGTGCGCAACCTGTGTGTGTGTGTGTGTGTGTGTGCGCAACCTGTGTGTGGTGTGTGTGTGGTGTGTGCGCAACCTGTGTGTGTGTGTGTGTGTGCGCAACCTGTGTGTGTGTGTGTGTGCGCAACCTGTGTGTGTGTGTGTGTGCGCAACCTGTGTGTGTGTGTGCGCAACCTGTGTGTGTGTGTGCGCAACCTGTGTGTGTGTGTGCGCAACCTGTGTGTGTGTGTGTGTGTGCGCAACGTGTGTGTGTGTGTGTGTGTGTGTGTGTGTGTGTGCAACGTGTGTGTGTGCGTGTGCGCGCAACCTGTGTGTGTGTGTGTGCGCGCAACCTGTGTGTGTGTGTGTGCGCGCAACCTGTGTGTGTGTGTGTGCGCGCAACCTGTGTGTGTGTGTGTGTGCGCAACCTGTGTGTATGTGTGTGTGTGCGCGCAACCTGTGTGTGTGTGTGCGCAACCTGTGTGTGTGTATGTGCGCAACCTGTGTGTGTGTTTGCAGTTTGGTGTGTGTGCGCAACCTGTGTGTGTGTTTGCAGTTTGGTGTGTGTGCGCAACTGTGTGTGTGCAGCACGCATGGTGTGAGAGTGGGGCAGGGTCTCCATGTGCGTGTGTGAGTAATCAAAAAAAAAATAAAAAAAAATACAAAAATAATACGTCTGCTGTGGGCTGTGATCAGAGCTTCCAAATGATGCAAAAAGTAACCATGTAAATGAAAACAAAGCGCAGTTTTTGGGGTGGAGAGAAAATGTGCATGGGGGGCCCCAAGAAAAGGTTTCCCCAGGGCCCAGTCAAAATTAAAGATGGCCCTGTATCTGGGGTCTGATTTTTCACTACGTACTACTTAACTCTGGTATATATAATCTCTGAGAGTCTAACGGGAACACAACGCTGTTGTTCCCAACCAAATACATGATGAGACCATGGGCTGCTGTGATAGATTGTGATTTCATATCTTACTGTTACAGGGTTATGCAAAGCGATCCGAATTGCTTGAGAAAGGTAACCGAACGCTGAAAATCAGCGTTCGGTTCCCTTTCTTGGCCATTTGGCTATCCAGAGTGCAGGCAATTCGCCAAATCCTGGCGAATTGCCTGCACATACGGTGCCTGTTCAGTGCCTGTTCGAGGGCAGTGAATCCCCATAGAGAAGCAATGCTTCATCTATTCAGAGAACACAAACCAGCAGTGAAAGGTTCCCCTAATGCCCTGCCATTCGATGGTTTCATGCGGCGGATTTATTCAGGCAAATCTTATAGGCTTCAATGTTAAAAATATTCCCGTTTTAATTCAATATCCAATAAACCGTTCATTATAAAATTCAGCAGGAAAGAGTCTCTTTATTGATTATTATTTTTTTGGGATTTTCAAAGCATTTATTTGGATTTTTTTTTTTATTTATTTTTTTTTAATTTACTTATTTTTTCTGTAACAGCCCTTCTTATCATTCATTGGATTTTAAATGTAAATTTTAGACCTTTTCACTTAGTTTTTTTGCAAACAGCGTTTCACTTTTCAATCATTCAAGCAAACCGTTTTTCTAATATATTCACTGCCTTCGTCTGCGGTGTCGGCTTTTTCCGGCGGCTACGCTGCGTGTGATCGGCTCCTGCTTGGGTTTTTCCGTGATTTTCGGTGGGTTAATCAAGATGTTTTTCTGCGGGTTTTCGGCGTGCATTCGCCGGGTTTTGCGGTTAGTTTTCGTCGGGTTTGCGGCAGCCTTTCCCTGCAATTCGGGGACCCTGTGGTACTTGCTGAATACACCGCAGGGTCACCGAAATGGGATCGGCAAAACAAACCGAATTGAAGAGAGCGTAAAGTCACCGAACGTGCGGTGCCTTCGTCTGCGGTGTCGGCTTTTTCCGGCGGCTACGCTGCGTGTGATCGGCTCCTGCTTGGGTTTTTCCGTGATTTTCGGTGGGTTAATCAAGATGTTTTTCTGCGGGTTTTCGGCGTGCATTCGCCGGGTTTTGCGGTTAGTTTTCGTCGGGTTTGCGGCAGCCTTTCCCTGCAATTCGGGGACCCTGTGGTACTTGCTGAATACACCGCAGGGTCACCGAAATGGGATCGGCAAAACAAACCGAATTGAAGAGAACGTAAAGTCACCGAACGTGCGGGGAATTTTCGAATCTCTTTGAATTACCCTGTTAGTATCCTTTTCGTTTGCACTTCTCACAATATGGGGCTGGTATAAAAAAATAATTCCAGGGCTGCTTTTTATTCCCAGTCCGGCCCTGATCACCGCACTAGTGTAAGTGTACCAATCCTTACGCTCTGGTTTATCTGACAGACGCGGACGTATCCTTAATCCCCTCTTTCTTTCTTGGAGGAATTTTGAAGGGACGAGAGGAGCGGAAGCAGTCAAGACCAAAAGGACACACTCAATCATTAAGAGGAAAATTATTATTATTTTTTAATTATTTTTCTTTTCTCTTTTTATGCAACACAGAGACTGATTTATTGTGCTTTTTAGAGACTGAGATTCATCACCCCCGAAGCCAGGGGGCGTATGTTTGTATCAATATAAAAGACTGATTTATTGTGATTTTTAAAGACTGTAATTCATCACCCCCGAAGCCAGAGGGTGTATGTTCTTAATATGAATATTTACACTTTTTTCTATACTCGGTTTTAATTTTTTATGGTACACAAAGCTGTTAAATTAGCATTGCTATACCTCATTATATATTGTTGAAATTCCTTAAGAGCGATTACACCGCTACTTTAACAGACACGACTAGCGAGTAGCGCCTGACTAAGGGGTACCCCACACTTTCCTCCCAATCAACCTGTAGCAGCAACAAGGCTCTGCAACCACCCCTAAAATCGGCAGCACACCTGCACCATTAAAACACCATAATCTCAACACCGCACAGCGCCTTAGGATACCATTTCCTTCCTATGATAAGACGAGAGCTATGCCGCTGGGACTGTCTCGGGAGGATGTGGCTGAGCTGCGCAGCCTGACTGACTTCCACTTCTCTTTTGACTCTTTAAAATACTTGGGGTTTTTTCTGACGAGCGATCCCGGGAGACTATACGGGGCCAACTATGATACCATGTTTGCCAGCCTGTTTAAGGACCTGGATAGATGGAATGATTTCTCTATCTCGTGGGTGGGCAGAGTGGCCTGCATTAAGATGAATATGTTACCTCGCTTGCTGTATTTGTTGTTTCAGGCCCTGCCCACCCGCGTAGATGTAACCTCCCTGGCGCACATCCAGCAGCACATAGCCAAATTCGTGTGGCAGCACAAGCGTCAGAGAGTCGCACGTTGAGTCCTACACAGGCCTTGGGATAGGGGGGGGGGCTGGGCATACCGAATTTATTGTATTATTATTATGCTGCACAATTAGTGCAATTTGTGATGTTTCATGCCCCACCAGGCACCCACCGTTGGGCAGACCTGGAATCCCACTTGGCCACTCCGGACATTCCGAACCTATATTTCTGGCTTCCCAAGGCTCACAGACCTAGCTCTCACTCCACATGTTTCGCTACAATTAACTCTGAGGATATGGGATTTACTCCGAATCAAACACTCACTTTCCTCGGATGAGTCGGCCTTATCCCCTATATTTCGAAACCGAAGCTTTCAGCCGGGCCTAAGCCAACAACCCTTTGCTACATTAGAAGGGCTAGGCCTACGGAGACCCCACCATCTATACCACCAGGGCTCGCCGCTCACTTTTCAGGACATACAGAACAGGGGCCGAGTGCGGCCCTCGGACTTCTTTCGCTACCTGCAACTCTCGGACTTTGCCCGGTCGCCAGCGGTGAGAAGAGCAGCCACGAACCCGTTTACATTTTTTGAGAATCTGTGTTCCAGGTATGCCCACACACGCTCCTTGATCTCTTCTCTCTATATTACTCTCCTCTCGGGCTCCTCGGAATGGGGGCCGCTCACATATACGAACCGTTGGGAGAGAGACGTGGGGGAGGAACTCCCGGGGGGGGGGGAGGGATTGGGAGGATATATGGGACAATGTGGCTCACTGCTCCATCAATGTGGCCCATCAAGAACAAGCCTATTAAATGTTGTTTCGCTGGTATATCTCTCCTTCACAGATGTCACATATGGGGCAGGGCCTCACGGATCTTTGCTGGAGAAATTGCGGTCTGAAAGGCTCCTTCTACCACATGTGGTGGACATGCCCGTCTATACAGCCCTTCTGGTCCCAGATACACGAAATGACACAGGAAATATTGGGTCATCCAGTCGACAGGGATCCCTGGACATTTTTGCTCCACCGCTCTCAAGAGGCCATGCCCCCACCGGAAAACAAACTCCTCCATAGAATCGCGCTGGCGGCGCGGAGGGCGGTGGCGCAGCAGTGGACGGCGCCTACCCTCCCCGGAGAGGGTGCGAATTAATATAAGAGAAGCTATGACGATGGATAGATTGACGGCGATGGTCCATGACACCATGCACCTGTTCAACCGAGTCTGGGCCCCCTGGCTGGAATACGAGCCAGGATAGGATGGACAGAGACGCTCAGTGGGGACCCTCGGGTGTTGTTCTTCATGTACTCGCGGCTGGGAATGTCGCTTCCCCCCCTCCCTTTCTATTCTCTTTCCCCTCTTTCTCTGCTTTTTCGGACCTCATCCTTCTTTTTATTTTTATTTTCTCACTTGAATATTGTTTCTTCTGTTTATTTCTGAAAAATGATGCTGTTCATAGTTCCTGATAGATATCCCCGATGGGGAGAGGTTTCATTTTTGTACACGCATCTTGTTAAAAATAAAGAATTATAAAAAAAAAAAAATGGTCAGGATGAGAAGTATGTCCGTTTAAAAGAGTCTCACTCCAGATCTTAAAAAAAAATACTCTTTGCTTTACAACACAGACAGCAGTGAGCACACGGTGACAGATGAAGAAAGGAAATTATCAACTTAGGTCATCGTCATCATAGCTGAAACCGACACCTGACTTGGGTTCTAAGAATCATGCCTTTTGGGTGCCAAAACAATGTGCACACCCGATACAAAGATTTCACTTATGAGCCTCCAATCCCAAAGGTATCTTATATTTATAGCAATCAGTCAGTTGCGGTTACAAAAGTACCAATATTTACAGATTTTTGGGCTTTGCAAAATAATAAATAAAAAAACGGTACAAAAGAAAACCAAACAACTTTGAGCTTATTTCTTTGAATATATATACACACACACACACACCACAATTGGAGACCAGAGAATAAATTGTAGATAACAATAGAGCAGAAACCGTCAAAATTTGCCTATATATGTATGCTGCCCACAGAAATTATATTTCAATAGCAACGGGCATATAATAACCCACCATTGTCCCTGTTGTACATAAACCACAAATATTGGTAAAGAGCCGGCTATAAATTAGCGCTCTAAGGCGCACCGCCAATGAAATTGCAGCAGCCACAATACCAAATTTCCAAAATGTAAAAAAAAAAAAAAATCTAATAAGGAAGATTTGGGGGTGAGGGGTTTACTGCCCACAGGAGACGCACCCGACACGCGTTCCGTCTTGCACAGGCTCGTCAGCCCATTGCTATTGAATATCATTTCTGTGGGCAGCATACATATATAGGCAAATTTTGATGGTTTCTACTCTGGTCTCCAATTGTGATTGAGCTTATTTCTTTGAATATATGAGTATATACCAAAGTTGTTTGGTTTTTATGAAAGAACTTATTCTAGCTCTAAACACTCTATATATGTGGAGAGTTTCAAACTGTAGAATATATATATTCTTTTAATTATTTGTGTGCGTTTGGCAACAATGATCATTATGGATTTTAAATTTGGCATTGTGCCCTAATAAAGTTTAGTTTTTATCTCGTCACCTATGCATTGTGTTCCTACTGACTAGTTCAGTGGATCAGATTTTGTTGTTCATTGGGTTTCAATACCTGTGCATTGTGTGATAATTACGCCATTCACAATTTCCATCTTGTACAGGGTGAGTCAGTCAAACCTGCATTTTTGAAAAGGGCGGGAGAGCCGTGAAAGTGGGCGGAGCGAGTTAGCAAGGTTACCATTGTGTCCCCCACAACTAAGCATTTCAGTCGTCATGGAGCAGTGGTCTAAACAACAACGTTCATTCGCTGTGAAAGCGTTTTACCAAAGTGGTAGTTATGCAGCCGCTCAGCGTCGTTTCCGGAAGAATTGTCAAATTAATGGAAATAAGCCTGTGCCGTCTGTTAATTCAATCAAATTGTGGGTGACAAACTTTGAAGCAATTGGTGAAACGAGAAGCAGAAGGGGTGGCAGTGCAAGATCAGTGCGAACTCCCGCGAATATTGACCGCGTGAGAGTTGCTGTGGAAAGAAGCCCTCGGAGATCGGCGCGTCGACAGAGTGCTGCGCTTGGCATGGCAAACACGAGCGTCCGAAGAATCTTGAGGTTAGATTTACACCATCACCCATACAAAATTCAGGTTGTTCAGGCTATGAATGAAAACGATTTTGCAGCTCGACGGCTTTTTTGTCAAACGTTGTTGGACATGTTTGATGAAAACGAGGACCTTGTTCACAACCTGTGGATGAGCGATGAGGCACATTTCCATCTCTCCGGTTTTGTGAATAAACAAAATTTCCGATATTGGAGTGATGAAAACCCTCAACAACTCCATCAAACACCACTCCATTCAAGCAAGGTAACAGTTTGGTGCGCAATGTCCTCATTGGGAATCATAGGCCCGTATTTTTTTGAAAATGACAGGGAGCAAGCAGTTAGTGTGAATGCACAACGCTATTCGGAAATGTTGCATTCGTTCTTCATTCCTCAGCTTCGTCAACATGGAATGAACAATGAAACCTTATTCCAGCAAGACGGTGCCACAAGTCATACAGCCCGTGTGAGCATGAATGTTGTCAACAATGTTTTTCCAAATCGGGTGATATCCCGAAATGGAGCAATTTCTTGGCCTCCCCGATCGCCCGACCTCACAGTGTGCGATTTTTTTTCTTGTGGGGGTACCTGAAGAGTAAAGTCTTTGAACAACGACCTCCAACGCTTGGGGAACTCAAGAGGAGAATCCGGTTGGAAATCGAGAGAATTCCTCAGCGTATGCTCCGTGATGCGATGGGCGGTTTCAGAAATCGCCTACAAGAATGTCTCAATCGGGAAGGACACCATCTTACTGGAGTTATTTTTAAACAGTGAATGTTGTTTCTTAAATGCTTTTTAATGTACATTAAGATAGTAACAATAAAATTTTGAAATGTCCATCCGTTTATTTTTTACAGTCATTTCAAAAATGCAGGTTTGACTGGCTCACCCTCTATATATCATGTTGTATATCGCGTTACCACTATTTCTATAGTGGGTTTCTATGTACAAAAGAAATATTCTTTGTGACTTGTGAGTGGAAAGATGGTGAAATATTTTCCAGTGATTGCTTTCAGTTCTTTCTAGAAATCCCCTTCATAGCTGTTTAAGACTTTGATTCCTTGGAACATTTCAGAAAGCATCACATTACCTGCATGCTAAATCAGGAAAGTGAAAGGACAAGCTTAGAGGGTATTAAAAATATGCAAGTGCCAAGAATCCTCAAGATGGGGCTGAGTTACCCATCGCGAGATAATGCTGCAACAAGAATGAAGTATATGATAGATGATGATATAAGCACCTATCAAGCCAGCTACATGTTTTTTTTAATAAATATATACAATATGAGGTAACTGCTAGGGACATGTTTGTTTGTTGATTTTTTTTTTTGGGTTTTTTTTTTTTAGAAATGTGTTGTCCCTTGCATGTTTAACCCTGTCGCTGCTGAGGCTTTTCAGGCCTCTGTGCTGAGCTCATTTTTACTGATTTTGCTCATCATGTTTAAATGTGTTTTGAAGGCTTATTTTAGTATATGACCCAGACATATTATATATCGTTCTTTCCGTCAGACTCGGTAGATTCATAATATGTCATTATTATATGTATACGTCATGACCTGTCTGTATATTATAACAAAAAATGCAATAAAATATGAATTTTCAATAATTTACAACGTGTAAAGCGTTTTTTTTTTTCACATTTTAACATGCGAGCAATTGCGGTTATATTTTGTATGGTGTGCGCTTGTTAAGAAATTAGAGATGGGGTCTCGTTACATTTTTTTTTTGGGGGAAATTACACGATTTTTAACAAACGCACCGCATACAAAAATCGTTGGTGCAGCATCATTGTTCACATTATAATTGAAATGGGAACAATATTGCTGCATTAACGAACCAAAAAAAAGAAAAAAAAACTTTTTTTAAAAAAAAATATTTTATTTTTTATTTTTATTTTTTTGAAAAAAACTTTTTTCATAGTCAAGTTTGGTATTGTTGGAACGGCCATGCTCTGGCCGATCCAACAATATCAAACATTAACCCCTAACGGCCACCAATGGTGGAGATAGGGGGTTCATTGGAACCCCCTATCTCCACCATTGGTGGCAGTTAGGGGGTTAACTCCATGCACGATGACGCCAGTCCTCAGGGGGCATTCCCGGAAGCTTGGCCGACATCCAAGAAAGGATCACAAACCAGCGCTTTTCGGCGCCGATTCGTGATCCAGCCCACATGGGGTTAATTCCAGGTACCGTTTGGAAGGGCACAGCCTGCTCTTCCTAACGGTGCCTGTATTAACCCCCGCAACGCAGGCGATCGGGAGGGAACCCCCCTCCCTTTCAGGCGCCTCCTCCGCACATGCGGGGGGCGCCTGAATTAGGTGTCATCGCGCCGCTGCAATGACACCTAATTAGACCGGCTGCGGTTCCGGGTGCTGGGCTGACATCGAGGATGTCAGCCCGCACCGGAGGGCCCAGCGATCGGCCGGAACCCGGCCGATCGCTGGACCCAAAGGGAGGACGCGCTCAGCGCGTCCACCGCAAGGAACGTTACCTGCGGGTGGATGCGCTGAGCGCGTCCTCCGCAGCGAAGGGGTTTAAAAAAGGTATGAGAACTAGCACTTCCTGGTTTCAAGAGCCGTATACACCAGAGATAGTAGGCAGGAGTAACCACGAGCTTCCGGTTAGAAAGCTGCTGCTGGAGGAGAGCAGCCTTTTGCATAACGCCTCAAAAGAACTTATGTGTTTGTGGTCTAGAGGCGCACGTGGTAATTTACCTCTGTATTTGTTTTACATTGTGTATTATGCTGTTTTTTATACCGCTTTACAAGGACAATGATCTGTTAACATAGAAACATAGAAAAATGTCGGCAGATAAGAACCTTTCGGCCCATCTAGTCTGCCCAATTACATGGATACTTTACCTGGATTTATCTTTTGTTTAGGATAGCCTTATGCCTATCCCATGCTTGCTTAAATTCAATTACTGTTTTGGCCTCTACCACTTCTACTGGAAGACTGTTCCATGTATCCACCACCCTCTCAGTAAAATAATGCTTCCTGATGTTACTTTTAAACCTTTGCCCCTCTAATCTAAGACTATGTCCTCTTGTTTTGCTATTTTGTTTCCTTTTAAATATACTCCCTTCCTCTACCTTGTGGATTCCCTTTACGTATTTAAATGTTTCTATCATATCTCCTCTGTCTCGTCTTTTTTCCAAGCTGTACATGTGAAGATCATTAAGCCTTTCCTGGTAACATTTCTCCTTCAAGCCGTACACCATTTTAGTAGCCCTTCTCTGAACTCTCTCTAAGAGGTCTATATCCTTCTGGAGATACGGTCTCCAGTACTGCACACAGTACTCCAAGTGAGGTCTCACCAGTGCTCTGTACATTGGCATGAGCACTTCCCTTTTCCTACTGCTAATACCTCTCCCTACACAACCAAGCATTCTGCTAGCATTTCCTGCTGCTCTATTACATTGACTACTTACCCTTAGATCCTCTGAAATAATGACCCCTAAATCCCTTTCCTCAGATGTTGAGGTTAGGACTGTATCAAATATTCTATATTCAGCCCTTGGGTTTTTACGTCCCAGGTGCATTATCTTGCACTTATCCACATTAAAACTCAATTGCCACAGCTCTGACCATTTTTTTAGTTTACCTAAATCATTTGTCATTTGGCTGATCCCTCCAGGAACGTCAACCCTGTTGCAAATCTTTGTGTCATCAGCAAAAAGACATACTTTTCCATTAATACCTTCTGCAATATCACTAATAAAAATATTAAAGAGAATGGGTCCAAGTACTGACCCCTGAGGTACCCCACTGGTAACAAGACCTTGTGCCGAATAAACTCCATTTACCACAACCCTCTGTTGTCTGTCACTCAGCCACTGCCTAATCCAGTCAACAATATTGGAATCTAAACTCAAAGATTGCAATTTATTGATAAGCCTTCTATGCGGAACAGTATCAAAAGCCTTACTGAAATCTAAATAAGCAATGTCTACTGCACCACCTATGTCTATTATTTTTGTTACCCAATCAAAAAAATCAATAAGATTAGTTTGGCATGTAAGATTAGTTAACGATGTAAATGGAGTTATCATATTTGTGCTGGAAAGACTAGCAGGGTTATTCAGAGAGCGTGAAAAGCTGGAGAATGACTGGAGAATGAAAAATTCTAGGTCAAAATAGCCAAACCAGAAAAATTCTCCCTTTCATCTCACTTTCCAAATCGGCTATTTTGACCTAGAATTTTTCATTCTCCAGTCATTCTCCTGCTTTTCACGCTCTCTGAATAACCCTGATATAAATTTTGCGTGAGACTTGTAAAGGGCTGTTTATGCATATTTTGAGTATTATGTTTTTTATTTCTTGTAGTTTTCACAAGGTCAGCAAAAAGAGTGACAAAATAAAGAGCAAAAAGACATCTGTATGAAGTATGCCATTTCGTTAGACCTGTGCAGCTACAAGCATTATAAAAACAATTCAGTTAAGAAAGAACAAAACAATGCTCTAACCTGGATTGAAAGAAAGAAAAAACTCCTTTACAAAAGGGTAATAAAATTAAATATATCTTTGGTCTTGATATCATGCTATGTTGCACAGTGCGCATATTCCAATTAAGGTTAATGTCAGACGAACGCAGTCAGAGCGCACTCTTCATATGTGCACAACGGACAGACGTACTGACGGAAGATACTGTAAACACCACACGGTCCGTTTTTGTTGACGTAGAAAAAAAAAGGAATTATGGGGAACAAAATTAATATGAAAAATGATAAAAATTTGAAAAGTATATGAAATGCCATTGTGTGTGTCAAGGTGCTGGACGTCACAAATGCGCTGCGTCTGACATCTCACTCACACAGAACGCTACGCGGATGTGGCGCACTCTGCAGGTCTGTCTAGCGGTTTTATGTTCTTGCCTAACTTTGTCCATTTGCCACATGCGTGGTGCGTGCGCAGTTCGGTGCGCACGTACTTCGTGTGTGTGGGTCTCTATTGCTCAGGATTCTATGCTACGACGGACGTTATCACTGCAAGCCAAAAACATCAATATAAAATTGAGGAAAAAAAACGTTTGAACGCAACCCATCTTTTTCACAAGACTGATCCACCCACTGTGATGTCAATTTACTTTTGGTGCTTTCCCCTCCTTTCATAGAGAAGTATTGAGATCATTAACAACTCATGAAATGTTCAGAAGATATAACTTGCAAACACATTTTTTTCTTATGGACATCTTTCAAAACACACAAAAAAAAAAAAATTAGGACACACTGAACCATTAAGTTAAAACATCTCACCATGCAATGCGCAAAGAAAAAAAAAATCCCGGATACATACAATTCTAATTCCACATATAACATTTGAACAGCTTTCTGTGGCCTGCAGCAGTCAGGTGACTGCAGGGGTCTGGATGCTTGGTCACATTGAGAAATGCTGGAGAGAGCTAGTTCCCAGAAAGGGTCCAGGTGTTGATCCATGAAACAGATCAGCATTTTCTGCTTCTGGGGGAGCTAAAGCCAAAGAAAGTGAGGGTACTCAACATTGA
The DNA here is from genome assembly GCA_009667805.1 of Leptobrachium leishanense. Taxonomy (NCBI): domain Eukaryota; kingdom Metazoa; phylum Chordata; class Amphibia; order Anura; family Megophryidae; genus Leptobrachium; species Leptobrachium leishanense. The sequence goes on along the minus strand of CM019064.1, from coordinate 279,574,030 downwards.
GTGGTCACAGGGTCTATAGTGTCCTTTAATGAAGCACAAGATATATATATATATATATATATATGTGATGTCCAGGGTCCCGGGAGGCTCGCAGGGGGACCCTGGAGGAACATGTCCGCCGCTTGGCTGGGTGCCAGGAGCTCTGGCGGCACCCGGCGTGTCCGCGCTTGCTCAGGGGGTGGGGCGCGGCGTGATGACACGGCGCCGCTGGTCTTTAAACCAGGAGTGCGCACATTGAGCCCTCGCCTTGCCATGGAGTTGCTTTCTCGCATCGCTGTTCGAATATCCCGTTTGTATATCCGTTACTGACCCTGCCTATTTCTGAGGACCCGATTTGTTGCCGACTTTTGCCTAATATTTGACCATTCTCTCTGTATACTCCCTGCCTGTAATGTTTGCCTCCTGCTGATGTGTGCTATCAGACCCTGCCACATATACTATAGCGCAGTACAATTGTCTTTACGTTGCTGACCTGGTTTGCTCACACGACTACTCTCTGTGCCCTTGTCTGGTGCATCTGCTACTGGTGTGTGCTAACAGCTTCTGCCACATCTAGTAGCGTAGTACAAAGTGTCTTTATGTTGCTGACCCGGTTTTGTTTTAATGACCGATCTTGCTCTGTGACCCTGCCTGGTAATCCGCTGCTTGTTACTCTTGGTATCCTGCTTCGCAGTATATAAAAATATATCTGTTTGTGTTACTGTTTTCCCTGGCCTTTGTGGCTGCTAGAGGTTAGGGTTAGCGGTCCCGACCATCCTAAGGATCAGAGGGTTAGAGGTTTGTTGCCAGGGATCCTACCAGGTCTGTCCCGGGAAAATATATATATATATACATATATATATATATACATATATATATATACATACATATATATACACATACATATATATACACATACATATATATATACATATACATATATATATAACATACATATATATATACATACATATATATACATACATATATATACATATACATATATATACATATACATATACATATACATATACATATACATATACATACATATATATATATATATAATCTCTGAAACATTTTCTGCTCAGTAGAGCATAGTGACAGGGATGTGTTGATTACAGAAGAACTAATTTGTTTTCTGGTTAAGAGAAAATAATGCACCACCTAAGGTTTTGGACAGTAGCAAAGAGGTTTATGATTTGGCCCTCTACGCCAACATATCAAATATGAAATAATTGAAATGACAAAATGTAGACCCTCAGATTGAAATTATTGCTATATATGTAACCATGTACATTTCTAACCAGAAAAGCAGGCAAGTAACAGTGGCGCAGGTCGCAGGACAAGAGAATAGGTTGAAAAAAAAAAAGGCGAGTATCAGCAGTGATTAATCTGCTTTTCATTTTATCCAATTAATTTTGCAGTGTCTGTTTCACTATAAAGCGCCTTCATCTATAAAGAAGAGACCAAAAGTTAATTGGAGAGCAGTTTCTTATTTTGCCATGGGATGGGTTAGGTTCACATTATTTATAGTTTGCACTCCATTTGTGAATTTGGGTAAGGATTCATTTAGAGCACAGAAGACCGCTATTAGATGTACGCCTAGAAGTAGTTCTGGGATTGTAATGTAAAATGCCAGCCTGTTAAATGTCATTTAAAAATTGAATTTTGAGGTTACAGTTTGGAAAAAAATAAAAACCAAAAGATCTGAAAGTAAAAAAAAATGGAGCAAAGTCTTATTGATCCTTGAGCCAATTATTAACCTGGATCAGAATCAATTTAAAAAGAAATAAGAAACTATCAGGGTTATTCAGAGAGCGGTGAATAGCAGGAGAATGACTGGAGAATGGAAAATTCTAGGTCAAAATAGCCGATTTGGAAAGTGAGATGAAAGGGAGAATTTTTCTGGTTTGGCTATTTTGACCTAGAATTTTCCATTCTCCAGTCATTCTCCAGCTTTTCACCGCTCTCTGAATAACCCTGTATGTGTAAAGAACAATACAGCACAGGATTAGAAACATCTGTAATACCAAGGGTAAATCGCAAGCATACTGCCAGCAAAACAGCAAGGTGTCAAACGTGTAATCTGGACATCTCAATTATGCAAACTTAAAGAATGTGTGTTCTCTTATTTTAAAAGGAGAATCCAAAGCAGCATACTAAAATGAGGAAAGGAAATAAAAGGTCTTCACTAGCTAATACATCATTTATCCAGGGATGTGGTGTGAATTAAATAAAGGTTTAAAAAGAGTTTGATTGCCATAAATAATTTTACATCAATAATGCAAACATGGTTCTCTTTTTTTTTTTTTTTAATGGGATCTTTAGCAGTAATTCCCTTGCGGAAAAAGTCTGCCAGTGTTTGACTGTGGAGACTGCCGTCATCAATTCACACAAAATTACAAATCTTTGAAGTAATGTGATTTGAGAGAAATTTCCAGAGTTATACCATACAGTCAAAGCTTGCTGATGATGCCCCTTTTAATTATATATATTTAATAAATGATATTTAAAATGATAAACATCGTAGAGACAAATTGGGATGAGGCGACATGGACTATTTCTGGTAGTCACAGTTGGCATTTCGCATTTTATGACTTAAGGCAGTGGTACCCATCAGTGGCCCTCAGGTAACCCTAAACAGGCTAGGTTTTAAGGATCACCTTGGGGGAAATACAGATTGAATCCTGCAATCAATGAGCAGCAAATCATATCACCTGTGCTGTGCTTCACATATCTGACGATCCTGACCGGTTAGGGGAACTTGAGGACCGCGGTTGGGAAATACTGACTTAAGTTATAAATGATTCCATCTCCATCCAATACTCAAAGAAAAGAGGAAAGTCTTTTTCAAATCTTGACTTCCATGTGGGTTAAAAAGGGCAATGGGGTGTCCCTTCTATTTTTATGTATATTAGATGCATTTTTAGCCTTTTAACTGTCACATGCAATCTACATGCCATACTGCAGCCAGGAGGGACTCATCCAGTCATAAAACTACAGTTTGTATTAAAGCAGATTTTCTTCAATTCACTCACCAAGAAAACACACGGTTCACACAAGTCTTTAGAATGCCTACATTAAAAACCATGAAAAGGAGAGAGAATATACATAGATACTTTGTGCATCTAAAGAAAAGGGGAAAAAAAAAAGGAAATGTGGCTTATAAAACACTAGTTTTGTCACTGTGATACTACGGGTAATTACTGTGTCAACCACACCGTGTCCTATTAGGAGTCTTAAAGGATGACATTCAGAGTCCTTCTAATGGAGACCTGCCTGACACACTCCACTTGTATCATAGAGATGCCCACTACAATAGCCGCATTCACTGCCCGCACGTGTGCTTACTCCCAATTCTCCAGGCAGTCACAGCATGTGAAGTCCATTTTGTTCGGGAAACAAGATCCCCAGGGCTTATCACATCACGCTGGCGGCTAATGATACGGCACTTTTTGTGCACATGAACACAATACTGACGACTCTGTGTAGACACTGTCGGGTTGTGTTATTTAACCCAATAGACATGCAAGAGGATATGCCATACACGCTCAGTTGGGAAGCATTACATATGTGGAAAGCTCAGGATTCAAAAGGGACACCATGTCTTAATATATTACAAACAAAAATGAATACCTTCTAATTTCATGGAACATTCTACGTGGCTGTCACAAAACTGTGTTATTTGTAGTTGAGGAGATATATATATATATATATATCCTCATGTAGTAAAACAGAATAAAAGATTAAATTCCTCCACTATGCATATTGCAAATAAACAATTACACGTCTAATCAAATCACAGACTTGCTATGCCCACAGAGCTCCTTTGCCACACTTCAGATGTAGCAAGCAATCATGGGTAAGGCATACAAGTAAAGCCCCCACTTTTTTGCATCAAAAATGTCTGTGCAATGTTAGGCTAGACAGCTTCAAATGCATCATGGTATGTAAATAAGGGCAACACTAAGGTCCGCAACCTCAGTCACACATGTTATCAATAGAGCAGCCTACCAATGGTTTCTACAGCTCTGTTCACTCTACCAGCTTGGCAGAGCAGACTGCTCCACATTTTGGGGACACAGAGATGTCATGTCCCCCTCTCACCCGATCTAGACCTGACAAAAGATCTTTAGTTATTACAGCAAAATATGCCCTAAATTTCTAGCAAAATTTAAATAAATATTATTTTCTAACCAAAAATGTAGCTAGAAGTCCACTCTGTACGATCACCTGTTCCAGGGATATGAACAGGCTGTTTAGCTTACTCCATGATCGAGGTCGGACTCGGATGCTCCTCTAAGGCTAGGGTCAGACTAACGCATTTTTCGCATTGTCCGTGAAAAAGTGTGTTCGAACGAATGGACGCATTTTTTCACGGAATACGCGATAGCGGTCATACAATGCGCATTTTCGTCCGTGATTTTGGACGGATCATCAATAAAACACTTTTTGTGTCTGGACGTTATGTTGGCCGGACATTAGCAGCGTCTGACATCTCCAAATCACGCACACATGCCGCTAGCAGACGCAGCGCACTCTGAACGTCTGTACTAGCGGTTTGACGTTCTCGAAAAAATGCGTTCGTTTGCCACTTGCGTTGCGCAGCTGCACTTTTGTGCGGCCGTTCTTCGTATGCTGCCTGGCATTAGACGTAATTTGCTGCTAGCACAGCCGTGATTTAGTGCTGCTAAACGCACGTTAATACTGCGTTAGTATGACCCAAGCCTAAGTGCCAAGGGAGGGAATGTTTGTCTTGTTCTAATGCCATTGTTATTATGGACTTTGGAATCAGCACTCGCCCAGTGGACCAGTTTATACTGCAGTCACTGACTTGGGCAGATCATGCCATTAGTGTGTACATACATGGAACATTTGTAGACTAGAAATGTATAACAATAGAGAGCTTGGCATTAAAATAAATAATTGCAAAGCAACATTCAGGTATATACAGTCTATTCTAATAAACCAGATAAGGAGCATCCAAACGTATTCTGCTTACCTAAGCAAAACTGCGAGGCGTGGGTGCTTTAGACTAACTACGTCTGTATTTGACCAGTACTCACACAATGAATTTCAGCAGATAGCTTCAACTCAGCAAAACTGATACGTAGAAAGATGAATCCAGTTGAAGACTTTAATGATCAGACTGACAATCTTGAATAGTGTACAGCAATGCAGGTAAAAAGACATTAGATTTGTCTAGCAGTGAGCACAGAATGGCTGCTATGTGACCCGGAAGTAACTAACAAGACACTGAGCAGAGGGGTGGAACTAACTGGATGCAGAAGGCTAAGGATGCCTGTCACGACCCATATGCGCGCTGCTGTGAAAGACGCCGGGTTAAGCCACCCACTATCTGTCTCTGCACACTTCTCTCTACCAGGTAGGTAGAGCGCGACACAAGGATCCCAGGATTGCAACGCAGTACAAGTCTTCTCTTGAAGCGGGTAATGACTACGTCTCCCACAATCCCTGGGTTCACTTTCCTATTCTATTAGTTATGCTGCCACCAGTCCTCATGAACACTACACGCGTCGCAGCGAGAGACGCAGGGCTAAGCAACCGCACCGTCTGCCTACCCTAGACCCGGACAGTGACGGCATAGACAACAATACCTGCCGTCCCCCGCAACTCACAATTTCGTATCTACCCGAGCTTAAAACAATCAGCAATACTCCAATCTCTTAGTTAGCGTGGATCTCATCAGCCAGAAGCAGAACTTAAGTTTTATTTATTTATGATATAGAAAAATCACAGTGCATTGTTACAGGAAAAATTATAGCTAGAATAAATCAATTAATTACACACTACACAGCAAATAAAAGAAAGGGATTAAGCACAGAGCATTACTTACAACAAGCTAATCAGTAAGCTAGCATCAGCGACTCCTGGGGCCTGGAGATAGAAACATAGACAGCATGGACCGATCATCATCATTCGAATGTACCCCGTGTGATCAGCCATAGCCAGTTTCAGAATTTATACACTTTCTGGTCCTTCCGAAACCCACCCACAAATGGCCCAGCCTCCTGCACTACATATCCCAGAGTTCCCCTCTCCTGAGCACGCTCAGTATGCTTGTCATTACTCTTAATTCCCTGGTCTATCAATCATCTCCCAAAGACCACCTTCTGTGATCAGAGAATGTGATTGCTTCTTTGATATGCGGTTGGGATGCCGCTCTGTCTGCGTCTTCTCTCTGCCAGGAGCAATAGCTCTTTCTGCCTGCTGGGTAGACCCCAAAGAGGAGTTATCTTTAATTCACACGTTTGATGACTCCAGAGAAAATTATCACGAACCTGCTTAATGGTTTCCTCCAGCAGACTGGAAACGCAGCCATTGATTTCTTAGGTCAGCTGCGCAAAATGGCCTGGTATCTATAGATAGCCATAGATAGATATATACACACACACACACACACACACACACACACACCTAGATACTTATATACCTGGCACGATAGAAATACAGATCTAATCTGCCACAATGCCCAGCAGAGACAAAATAGCTATGAAATCAATAGCATGTAAGCAGAAAAGGCAGATTCAACACAAAACAGAAAAAAATATACAATAAATCCTAATCATGGGGCATGACAAAAAGAAAGTAAACAAATGTGTTTGCGGACCATAATGGAGGGACAAGAAGGAGCAATTCACGCATTATCAGGGTGTGCGAGGGCATTCCTGACAAGACCTCTCCACACTCCTATGACTGCTCTCTACTCTGACTCCTGGCAGATGAAATATCAGAGTCAATGACCCAGCTGCCCTCCCTGCTCACCTCACGTAGGCTGAAGCTGGAAATAAATTCCTGTGACATCAACAGGAATAGAAATTCATCATCTTTGGGAGAAATGAAGATACTTATTTTTTGTACATGCATATACTTCAGAAAAGTAGAGCTAGAAATTTTTTTAAATCAATCTGCACAAAAAAAATTAAATAAGCAAACCTGTGTAAATCACAATTTAAAATAATTTCCTAGGACACAATATTATGCAAAATGTTTTAATTTACAGTCTGCTTTTGGGGTTTTCCATGGAAGGAAGCAGCAGTGTATTGAATAAGCATTAGTATCTGCACTACGAATACACATTGACTCAGGACAAATCATCTGAAAGAAAAAATACATTACTAAAAGATGTGTTAATATTTGCTTTTAACGGATCAGTGACTTATACACAGTGACAGGGCATTTATTGGATCTCTAACAGAAAATAATATTTGGCAGTGCAGATTTGATCGCTTCCGTTGTATTGTGTCCTGCACAAAGTCAGCAAAGTAGTATTGGAGAGGAGGCAAACGATAATTTTTTTTTTACCCTTGTATATTACAGAATGTTCAGACCTGTCAAGTCACACTATTTCCTAAACTGACACAATATGGGCCATGGTCCAACCATGCTGGTAACCGGGAGCTGCTAACAAGAGACATTGTTGTCAACAAGCTGCTATATTAGCGTCTCGAGCGGCAATATTTGGGAGATATAGGCAGTAGTGCCACCACTGGTATCAGATTCTGATGACCATAATGTCTCAAGAGACACTCTGAAAAATTAGTTCCCATGTTTCACTGCCAGAGGACGCAGTAGATCATTCTGCCCTCTGCATCATGGTATCATTAATATACAGTAAAGAGCTGCATGCAAAGGTTGGAATAGCGGTTAGAGCTGTTATCTGAATGGCAGGGTCAATCATTTGGAAATTTTCCTAGAATCCCTATGTTACTCTATGGGGAGGATTTCTTTTATTTGAGACTTGCGATGCAGGTATTCATTAGTGGTTCTCTACAATTATGAGCTGAGCCGCTAGTATAGCAGCTGCTTTGTAATTAGGATTAACAGTATGCTGCTAAAACGTTAACAGCTTGCGCAGATCTTGCCCCTATTACCAACTCTGGAGTAAGACCCAAAATATGCACATTAGAGTACACTATGAAAATATTTACAGTTTGCAAATTTATATAGCACCAGATTCCACAACGCTTTACAATAACTAAAGCGAACGAGATGCAGATAAAAATCGACATACGGGTCTATTCAAAGAAAGGTGAAATTCAGGAGAATGGCTGGAGAAGTGGAAATTCTAAGTCAAAATAGCCAAACCAGAAAAATTATATTTATCTCACTTTCCAAATCGGCTATTTGGTCTAAATTGTTCTCTTCTCCTGACAGTTCACCTGGTTTTCACCTTTCTCTGAATAACCTTGATAGGATAGAAGCAAGAGGTGTAGAGGGCCCTGCTCATAGGAGCTTACAATATAGAGCAGGGTTTCCCAAACCTGTCCTCAGGACCCTCCACCTCGTCAGGTTTCCAGATATGTGAAGCGCAGCACAGGTGACATGATTTGCTGCTCAGTGATTGCAGGAGTCAGTCTGCATTTCCTCAAGGGGATCTGCAAAATCTGGCCTGGTTGAGGGTCCCGAGGACCCCGTTTGAGAAACACTGATCTAGAGGGATTGGGGTTGAGGAAGACAAGGAGAGTTTTACTGAATGGCAGGATCATTAATGCCAGTGGTTCGGGAATGGTGGGGCCATAGAAGCGGATTTAATCATGTGTGAGTAGGGGAGCAGAGGGATAAGTCTGAAGAGAAGGGTTTTGAGGGATTTCTTGAACGCCTGAAGAGGGGAGAGTTTGAGGTAAATCATTCCACAGGACCAGGAACGGAGCTGCCCTTGAGAAGTCTTTGTTTACACCTTTGCTGCCCACTCTCACCACAGAGGACAGGCAGAGGTCACCTGCCGATCACAGTTCTCTAGACAAGACATTGCTTGCAGAGTAACGAAGACATTGAAATTGGGGGGGGGGGGCATTATTGAGTGATTTGAACATGAGCATCAGTATTTTAAACTGTATCCTGAAACGTACAGGAAGCCAATGGAGGGACCGGCAGAGTGGGGAGGTACGCGAGGTGCGTCTGGTGTGAAAAGTAAGCCTGGAACCTGCATTCATTACAGATTGCAAAGGGTCAGTATGGGCGTTGGGGAGATCAATAAGGAGTAAATTGAAAGTAATCAAGCCGTGAAATGACAATCACATGAACCAGCACCTTCGCGGTATCTTGCGTCAGAAAGCGGTGGACATGGGCAATGTCCTTGAGCTGATAGCAACGAAAGTGACAAAGCCGTGAGCGTTGCATTTACTCCGAGAGATAGGTCGCATCGGGGTTTTTCTTGGAAGGCCAAACAATGAGAATTTCAGTTTTATGTTAGAAAGGGACAGCGCCTTTCATTTAGGAAAGTTTGTGTAGTAAATTTGTTATTTTTATAGTTTAACAGGGGTAAAGTGAAGGCTTTTGCAAATGAGGGCTATTCCAGCTTTCCTGCTCGCTTTTAAAACAAGTCAAAGTAGAACACCAACGATACAAAATCCGACTGACCCACTTACAATGTGCATTTTCATCTTTAAAACCAAAGCTCCAGAGGTATCTCCTGGTACATGCAGTGCTATGAATAAGTAACAAGTATAAGAATAGCCAACACAGTATTTTCATACCACATGCACAGAGTCAATGCTGGAAACAGAATCCTAATGAAGTTAGAGGATCGCTGACAAACAAGTATGTTCCAATATTTTAAGTCACCCCTCAAAATTTCCACTCGCCCACTCGTGTTCGGCGAGTGGAAATTAAATGCGGCCGAGTGGGGCAGACTGACCGGTCGGGTGCCACTGCCGCCTTCTTACTCAACTTGTCAAATCGGCTATCGGAGCTGTGCAGCGCCTGCGCACCTCCCACACTCGTAACATGACTATGGGAAGGGATGCTGCTTTGGCACCACCCCCTCTCAGCAGCAGCAGCTCCTCTGTGCACGGCCAGCCAACAACAAAGGCAAAATGAATGTGTGCGGACGGCGGCTCGCAACCAACACCCGGGGCTTCCTGTGGTCAGACACGGAGACCCGGGCCCTGCAGGGTATCTGGGGGGAGGCGGATGTGCAGTCAGCTCTGGACGGCACTTTCCATAACAGCCATTTGTACTGGAACGTGGCCGCCCGCCTGGGGGGGGCTGGGCTTTGAGAGTAGCCCCGAGCAGTGCCGCATCCACATCAAGGGCCTGAAGCGCCAGTGCTACCAGGCCCAGGAGGTCTTCAGCAAGAAAAGCGGGCACGCCTGCAAGATCTGCCACTACTACAGCGACATGGACCGCATCCTCTCTGCACAGCCCAGGCCCCTGGCAATGCAGGAGCCCTCCGGGTGCCTGAGGCTGCTTTTCTGAGCCCCCCCCCCCGCCAAGATCAGGAGGAGGAGGGAGGACCAGAGTCACCGCAGGGGGACTTCACCGAGGACTCCGGGGAGGGGGGCTCCGCCTGCTACACCCACTGCCCCATCAAGTAGGTGGAAAGAGGAGATCACCATCCCACTGCCTCCGAGACGATTACAAACCTAGTAACCCCAGTGCTGTACTGATACGGTCATCTTACATAGAGGAATGTTTATTTTTCATTGTACAAAAGAATTTTACTGCAGATGAACCTGTCCGGTTAAAAACAATAAAAGGCTGACCACACAAAAATAAAAAAAAAACAGTCCGCACACTGATTTCTGCATGCAACGCTACTGCACGCGTATTTTTCTACGTTTTGCGCGTCCATTTAACTTGCGTTATTTTTTGACGGATGAAAAAATGCAAAGATTGTAATACCACTGTTCATGTTCGCGTGTTAACGCTCAATGCTGTGCGCAAAATTTAATGCGCTGCACACGCGTTTTTGCGCTGAGAATGTAATAGGGCCCTAAGTTTATTAAAAGTTGAGCAGTTACACTTAATATTTTGTTGCATCCCATTTGATGTAAAGCACTTATTTTCCTATGTTTACATTGCTTTGTTAGAATATTGTTAATGTTTATTTTTGTAACTTTTTTCTGAATAAAACATTTAACAGTGTCATTTTGTAGATAATTTAAGAGGGTGTGTTTAGGGGCGGAGTTAAGGGCAGATAGGTGGGGCAACTGGTGGCGAGTAACTCTTCAGGCCTGGCTAGTAGCTCAGGACTTGAAATTTTGAGCCCTGTTTTAAGCGCATACTATGATGCACAGCAGAGTTTCTCAACTCTGGTCAAATTGCCTCTTCACCACTGTAGAAGCTATACCACAGTATAATAAAAACTTGCAGTCAGAGTTAGATAAATATTGCATCATGGGAAAAATCCACAAAATGGAAACAGGAGAAAAATAACTAACTTTATTTTTCCTTTTTAAATGCAATTATTTTGAACAAAGAAAAAAAAAAAACAAAAAACAGCAGCAGTATGTATTTTATTATGTGTTTTTGTTTGTAATGCAAAAGTAATCTAGTTAAAGCTTATATAAAGAGGTAGTGTCCCTTTAAGTTAAATGCGGGGATGATTTAAGTCAGTGCTTCTAAAGTCTGTCCTACCCCTAACAGGCCTGGTTTTAAGGATCACATTGGGGAAATGCAGACTGAATCCTGCAATCACTGAGCAGCAAATCAAATCACCTGTGCTGTGCTTCACATATCTGGCCTGTTAGGCTAGGGTCAGACCAACGCATTTTTCGCGTTGTCCGTGAAAAAGTGCGTTCGAACGAATGGACGCATTTGGATGGACCGCAATAGCGGTCATACGATGCGCATTTTCGTCCGTGATTTTGTACGGATCATCAATAAAACACTTTTTGTGTCTGGACGTTATGTTGGCCGGACATTAGCAGCGTCTGACGTCTCCTAATCACGCACACATGCCGCTAGCGGACGCAGCGCACTCTGTACGTCAGTACTAGCGGTTTGACATTCTCGAAAAAATGCGTTTGTTTGCCACTTGCGTTGCGCAGCCGCACTTTTGTGCGGCCGTTCTTCGTATGCTGCCCGGCATTGGACGTCATTTGCTGCTAGCACGGCCGTGATTTAGTGCTGCTAAACGCACGTTAATACTGCGTTAGTCTGACCCTAGCCTTAGTGGGTCCTGAGGACAGGGTTGACAAACACTGATGTAGAGCAGTGATTCCCAACCGTGGCCCCCAGGTACGCCTAACAGGCCAGATTTTAAGAATTACCATGGGGAAATGCAGACTGAATCCTGCAATCACTGATCATCAAGTCATATCACCTGTGCTGTGCTTCTGTCATCTGAAAAACAAGTCCTGTTAAGGGTACTTGAGGACCACGGTTGGGAACCACTGATGTAGAGCAATGTGAGCAAGCATGGGGAAGAAAAAGAAAAAAAGGGGGGGTAATCTCATACATTGTAACATTGGCATGAAACTAGTAATGGGCATCATGAGTGTCATACCTCCCAACATCTCAAAAGAGATAACCAGGGATACTTTGATTTCATGGAATAGCTCTGTATGTATGACTTCAGGTTCCTATCAAGTTGCCTTTTATGGGAATAAAATTAGAAATTTCGCTAAACTTAATGTGTTTACACAAAGAGGTTATTCACCAAGCGCTGTTCTTTCATTGAGGTTGCAGCAACCTCACCTGCGGTTGATGAATTTTGCATGTCTAGATAGCCATACATCCCCGTAGTTGCAACAACAGTAATTTTTACTGCTATTTTCAAGTACAGTGAACTTTTTTGCCACAACGGCTGGTGAATAATCCCTAAAATGATATCTAACATTTGTAAAAGGACTCGTTGTGAGCAGGAGTCAAGTCCTAAATAAAATTGAATATGGTGTGGAGTCACCAGGATTCCCAGTTCTCATGCCAGTGGTGTCCACACTCTTAACCAGCCCTCCTCACTCATTTCTGATGAACTGCTGGGTAGATCAGTAGGGGTGTACAGCAACAGCAGGATCCCTACTTGATGGAGGATAGTAGAACGGTCGTATTGTCAGAGACAGAGGGCACTATTCCCCAGTGAATGCCGACATTAGCGTTGGGATATGTAAGTAAGCGTGTTTAATGCATGCCCCCCCCCATTACATTCCTGATGCTAAACCCGTATGAAATCGTTTAGGCTAGGGTCAAACGAACGCATTATTCGCAGCGACCGTCAAAAAGTGCGTCTGAACGCATTGACTTATTTTTTCACTGAATGCGCGAAAACGGTCAGACGACACGCATTTTCGTGCGTGATTTTTCTTACGGATCGTCAATAAAACACTTTTTGCGGCTGGACGTTATATAGGCTGGACATTAGCAGCGTCTGACATCTCCAAATATCACGCCGCTATGCCGCCGCAGCGCACTCTGTACGTCGGTACTAGCGGTTCTCGACAAAATGAGTTCATTTTCCACTTGCGTTGCTCGGCCGGACTTTCGTGCGGCCGTACTTCGTATATTGGCCGTCATTGCCCGTCATTTGCTGCTAGTGCGGCCGTGATTAAGTGCGCCTAAACACACGTTAAAAATGCGTTAGTCTGACCCCAGCCTAAAAGCTGGTGCTAAATTATTCCACATTTGCAAAATCATTGATCACCTCCTAAAAAGACCCAATAAATCTGATACTCACCTCTCATCTCGTGGCGAGAACTGTGGCCCATTCTGGCTTTCTTGTAGCCGGGAGCAGACAGACTGGGAACAAATAGTTCCCAGTCTCCCTTCACGGCGCTGCGAGATCGTGCAGGACTCGCAGGCTGAAAGCGCAAGCCTCCTATGGACTCCAGGAGCTGATACGGTAGCAATTCCATGCCGCCAAGCGTAAGTGTCCCTTCGGTTAACGCTGCGTTAATGGGGCGAGGTGCTGAAACAGTTCCAGTAACAGAATATCGCAGTAAAAGGGGACGTTACAGGGAAAACTGCAGGTGCTGGTGCATTTTAGTGCTAATATGGGATTAGGGCCCAGACTCTTTTACGATGACCTGCTTCTTTTGTGTTTGTAGTCAGGCAGCAGTGCCATAAAAAAATACAGCAGCAGTTTAACGAACATTCCCTCCAGAATTAGTAGTGCAGTCCAAGCATTCCTGGTTGTACGGTTTACTGCTTTTAAACCCAGTTAGAACACCCCCATTTCAAGAAAATTATATATAAAGCTAGAAGAAAAAGGAAAACTTTTAGGATTAAGTTCTAAAAGGTAAAAACACAAACCAAGAACGAGTTTTCAAGCCTTGCAGTAGATAGTAATAAAGAAATATATAAAAATAAAAAATAAAAAAAAACACAGCCCTTTTTTGTAATGGAAATCCAACATTTACCAGGATTTACGTCACTCATAACTTTAAACAAATTCTTAAAATCTTACCACTGCCCATCTTGTCTATTGGTCCAAGAGGAAAACTGTAGTGAAGAGTCTGCAAACTGAAAGCAGAGAGAAAATAGTTTAGGAATAGAAGTCATAACATTACAGATCGATGACGTTTCTGAACACAATGTTGCTGGAATACCTGCATATTCTACGACAATAAACATTAGCCAGTTGTTTCCTTAAATTCAAACCAGATTTCCTTTCCAAGCAATAACACATAAAAATTACGCAACACCCAAAATGTAGATTGTGAACAGCGCTCAACGTTCTCCAAGTTACTTATAAAAAAAAAAAATTGAAAATATCCATCCACAGAGAACATCTGCTGCCAGTAGTGTTTTTTTGGTCAATAAAAAAGGTCCCTCTCAGTACTTTTCCTGCCGACAAGAAACAGATGAAGATCGGAGACATTCCGCTTTACACTCATTAATGCAAAAATATTTAGATTATAAATAATTGTAATTTAAATTTATAAAGTGCCAAAGGTAGAACAAAACAGATTGCCTAAGAGACTGCAGGGACTTCTGCATTTCGGAAGCCATGAGCTGAAAAGGTGAAGCCGTCCAGTGCCTAGGGAGAAAAGGTGAGTAGTTACACCTAAATTAAAAACAAAAAGAAAATAATTGGGGAGAGGCTGTCAGCAGCAACTGCCCAACTAAATTTTAAAGGGATAAAAAATAAATGGGGGTGGGCATATTTTAGTAGTTTGTCCCTTTAATAAATCTAGTCTGGAAGAATAAAAAAATAAAAAATAAAAAGTTGTAGCCATTGGAACGATTTCGTTTCTGTATCCAAAAAGTTAGCCCCAGCTGTCCTCTGAAACCCACGGACCTCAGCTGTGACCCTCATCTTTCTTGTTCACAGCAGGAGGTGGGAATATATGGAGCTGGTTTTAACACTGGGGAGAGGAAGGTGACGGAGGTCAGCTTGCACATGCGTAACCTGCAGGGTGTTCTACAAGGTAAACTATATTATTAGGCAAAGATTTTAAAGGATATAAGGGAATCCTAATGGAAGTTTTAGGATTTTGGGTACAATCGATGTGGCAACCAATCTTCAGTCCGCTCCCCACTTAACTGGTTACACAAAGCGTGAGAATGCGCTGCACGGATAAGCTCGGAGCAGCAGTTTCTGTGGTGAGCTGCAGGCAGTGGCGCTGTACAGGCACCCCCCCCCCCTTAAGTTCAATAGGCAGATATGACCTTGCTCTCAGCATATTAGCAGAAGGATGTACATTTACAATCCTCAGTAAAGAAGATGGCATATTGGGCACCATCTACGTTAGAGAACGAGAAAAGGACAATGAGTTTTAATGTCAATTTACAGTAATAGCCTCCAAGGACAACAGCATTACTAAACAGTGTAGGGATTACAGTGCTTGATGCATAAAGAATGATAGAAATATACACACAAAAAAGCAAGCTGAAACGTTGACCTTTAAACAATAAAGTTTATACCTTTTGAGAAGACCTGGAGTGCCTCCGTTTACTTGGGAGATATATATATACATCACGAGTATAGCAGTACGTAGTGATACCTTTTTTATTGGAACAACGTTACATTTAAAAAGGTAAGCTTTCGAGAGTATAACCTCTCGTCAGGTGTAAGCATCCAGACCTGAGGAAGAGCGGTTATACTCTCGAAAGCTTGTCTTTTAAATGTAACGTTAGTCCAATAAAAAAAAGGTATCACTACGTACTGCTATACTCGTGATATAGATATATATTTCTATTAGTCTAGCTATATTCTATGTAGCTATTCCAATACATGAGTGAATGAAGTAACAAAAAAAAAGTTGAAATCTTTAGATATTAAAATTAGAATTACAAATTCAGCTGTAAAAGGTCAATCACATTAAGCTGAATGCCCGAGGGCTTTGCACGCCAGCTAGAAATGAGATAGAACAATCACTGTGATATGTGCGTTTTCAAAAGGAGCATGACTCAGCTCTCAACGTTCTGCTGAATACTGACTGATGGTTTACAATACATTGAATAACAGCTCATACATACCAAAGAGTTGTTAAAAAGCCGGTCAAAAGGTATTAATAGCCGTTGTAAAACTAAAAGTCTTGTGAAGCAGCCAACATTTCATTAAAGATGCAGTTCTAGCTGGGCAAAACACAAGCACAACATAAAATGCCAAGAGAATCGCCTTTAATATATATGTTACGGTTAAAGTCCGAAGTGCGGTTAATCCAAGGATTACCCGGGTAATCCTGACAGTACCCAGGTGTCATTAGCAAAAGTCCGAAGTGAAATGAAATTACGGACTTTACCTGGGTAATCTGCAAAGTATCCCCCGGTTTTCTGCTCTGTTTTAACCGGGTAATTCACATATTACCCTAGTGTTGCTGGATAAGGTTAGGGTCAGACGAACGCATTTTTTCGCATCGTCTGTAAAAGTGCGTCCGAACGCATTGACGTATTTTTTCACGGAAGATTCGAAAGCGGTCATACGATGCGCATTTTCGTGCGTGATTTTTGACGGAGCTATTGAAAACAAATGGACGCTATGTTGGCCGGACATGTGCAGCGTCTGACGTCTCCTAATCACGCACACACGCCGCTATGCCGACGCAGCGCACTCTGAGAGTCAGTACTAGCGGTTCCACCTTCCTGGAAAAAAAATTGTTAGTTTGCCGATTGCCTTGCGTGGCCAAACTTTCGTGCAGCCATTACTTCGTATATTGACTGTCATTTGCTGCTACTACGGCCGTAATAAAGTGCGGCTCAACGTATGTTTGCACTGCATTCGTCTACCCCAGTCTAAAGTGTGTTGTGCAATGAAACATCGGACTTTATCTGGGTAATCTGCAAAAATCCAAACGCCTCTGGGTTCTCAGCAGGTTACAGTTGACTGAATTCCGAGGATTACCCGGGTAAAGCTGAAAACTGTTAAATAAAAAAATAAAAAAAAAAACACTATTTTGTTATGAAATTGTATCCACAGTCACAAACCGCACTAAATAACCGTCATGTAACTCTGTGCATTAATTATCGTCAGAAATAAATTTTCAGACAAAGAAATGATATAAAGAATAACCTGACGGTTATTATGTTTTATAAATGATATGAGCACATGACACATACAGGGTTATTCAGAGAGTGTGAAAAGCAGGAGAATGACTGGAGAATGAAAAATTCTAGATCAAAATAGCCGATTTGGAAAGTGAGATGAAAGGGGACAATTTTTCTGGTTTGGCTATTTTGACCTAGAATTTTTCATTCTCCAGTCATTCTCCTGGTTTTCACGCTCTCTGAATAACCCTGATAATAAAGATCATGTAACTCTTTCATATAAGAAACATATCCTGTTACTCTGTATAATCATTATATCCTTAATACATTTTATTGTTTGTCTTTTGCCATTTTCATTGATAATATCCATAGATAATAGCAAAATTCACTTTTACCCAAGGGGGGTTGGATGCTCTGCAGATTACCCAGGTGAAGCTGTGGATAGTCCTCAGATTACCCGGGTGAAGCTTCAGACTTGCAAATTATCCTGTAAAAGTACAATTTTTTCAACTCTTCCAGACTGTTACCCAAGGGTAGTTGGTTAGTCCTAAAATCACCCGGGTAAAAAAAATTCATTTTTTTCCAGCTTTAGGCTAGGGTCAGATTAACGCGCGTTTAGCAGCACTAAATCACGGCCGTGCTAGCAACAAATGACGTCCAATGCCGGGCAGCATACGAAGAACGGCCGCACAAAAGTGCAGCAGCGCAACGCAAGTGGCAAACGAACACATTTTTGCAAGAACGTAGAACCGCTAGTACGGACGTACAGAGTGTGCTGCGTCCGCTAGCGGCATGTGTGTGTGATTAGGAGATGTCAGACGCTGCTAATGTCCGGCCAACATAACGTCCAGACACAAAAAGTGTTTTATTGATGATCCGTACAAAATCACGGACGAAAATGCGCATCGTATGACCGCTATCGCGTATTCCGTGAAAAAATGCGTCCATTCGTTCGAATGCACTTTTTCACGGACAACGCGAAAAATGCGTTAGTCTGACCCTAGCCTAACCCAGCGGTTTTGGGTAATGTCAGGATTACCCGGGTAATCCTAGGATTAACCACACTTCGGGCTTTACCCGTAACAAAAACACACACACACACACACACTAAAAAAAATTAAATAAAAACGCACAAATGTCCAAACTATAAGATAGCAAGATAACAGCACTTCAAAGGACCCAGAAAATACAAATTTGGACATAATGGGCCTACAGTTAAAACGGGGATGCCAAGGGGAAAAATTAACGTTTGCTAATCTCCCCTTAACGTCCCTGTTTTACCTGTAGATTACGGGGGAGGCGCTGAATCTGGCAGACTGCAGAGTAGCAGCCACTAGCCTCCTGGATGCTTGCAGCAGCAGCGCTAAAGCGCCATCACGAGCATCCCCTCCATGGAGTCCATAGGAATCAATTAACCTAGCGCTAATGCTCATTTATGTGAGTGCTAGCGTAAAGGCAGGCGTCAGACGAACGCAGTGATCACGTCCGTGTCCCTGCACAGTTTAACTTCCATCGTAGCATATAATCATGATCAATAGAGAACCACACACAAAGTACGTGCACACGAACTGCGCATGTGTCAAACGGACGGAAGTTAGGCAAGAACGTAAAACCGCTAGACAGACGCGCAGAGTGCGCCACGTCCACATTGCGTTCTGTGAGTGATGAGATGTCAGACGCAGCGCATTTGCGTCATCCAGCACCTTGACGCACAAAATGGCTTTTCATATCCTTTTCAAATTTTTATCATTTTTCATATTAATCTTATTTCCCATAATTCCCTTTTTTATTTCTACATCCGTCAAAAAAAACGGTATCTTCCGTCAGTACGTCCGTCATGCACGCACGCAGAATGCGGTCAGACTGCGTTCGTCTGACATTAGCCTAAGGAGGTGATAGTGCCCAATGCGTTTTACAAAGCTGGAAAGGACGGCAGGGTTGGCCATTTCTAAACTGCCAGTGTCTATAGTCCATACACAACCCTGAATAATTTAATTCCTCACTGGCTTCCTACTGGTCTCAAACATCCAATAGCATCAATAAAGACAATCTGGACGGCCAGGTCCTGTATCACAAAAGAAGTATTGAAGCCTTATTTCCTTCCAGAACAGAGCAACATAATGACCCTCAAAGATCAGAGGCTGTATGACAGCATTCCAAGAAGGATTAAAAGCAGCTGCTTTTGAAGAGAAGTTCAATATACTCCTTTTTTAGGCTATTTATATTAATGTATAGTTACCAGTTTTATAGATGTTTGTAAACCAGCTGAACTTGTTTTTATAGTTGGGTTTAGAAGTAGAACACACATAGGATTGGATTGCATTTTTTTGTTATGTGTATGTCTGTACACAACACACCAATACTAAATGGTTTATTCTTTTACTACTTCTAAAGCTCTATTATTACTCAAGGTTTATCAATCCATAACAAAAGAATAGGTGTGACACGTCACACTATAGGCAAGATGCCCCCAAGCCTTCCAGTTTACTTTAGTGGCTGCAAAATAATGCATCTCGAGTATCATGAACCCACGGTCTATATTTACTCACAAAGTAGTAATACGTAACTTGAAATAGAAAACCATAACATACATGTAAAGCAATATAATCATGGAATAGAATACACAGGAGACTATGAACCCACTGGTTTCCGTATTCAATGGAGAGCAGTAAATTAATCGTGAAGGGATTCCTAATTTGCAAATTAAACCTTGCCTTTTGATGGGAACAGCCTACAGGTTGTGAATTAGTTAGGCAAACAAGTAGGTTTCATGCTTTATGTCTTTTCCTCATTTATCAGGTTTGTGCTACCCCATTGTAAAGAGCTACGGCATATGCTGGCGCTGTATAAATGCCTGTAACTGTACAAATTCAATGCTCTCGAACCCAGGAGATACTTGAAAACGAGAGAAATCTCAATGTATCCTTCCTGGTAAAATCCTTTATAAATAAATAAATTTTATGTCCTTCATGGAAGAATACTGTTGCCAAAGCTGAAACTACATAAACGTTAACCAGCATTGATCAGGGATGTAAGCGAGCACACCAGGATTCTGGCCAAGGCTTCAGGATCAAATCAGGATGACTATGCTGCTCCTTTGCCCTTCTGTTCCAAAATCTTTTAAATGGACCCACAGTCACCTTCCAAAAGTACCCGGCTGGTAACCCTACTATAGAAGTGACATTGACAGAGGTAGAAAAGCTCCACATCACATTCTCCACATCAGCCAGAAGCTTGAGGGGGGGGGGATGCTTTTACGAATTCTGCTCTTCTACCATTATATTTGATATATGAATCTTCGTTATTAATCTAAATAAAACAAACATGGCCATCCACACTAACGTATTTACAAACAAGAAGAACAAGAAAAACCCCTTGTAGTTACATGATAGAATTATTGGTCATATCTTCTAGTAAAGGACCTGAGAGGTCATGATGCTGTCATGTGCAGGAGTGAGACCAGCTGGTTAAGGCCTTTGCTGCAACAGAGATAACAGCAGTGACAGGCTGACCGTGGGATCGACTGGTAAAAATCGATTAATATTAATAAATAATTATGTGCCAATATACATTAAATAGTTTGTACCGGACGATTATCGGTAAACCCCTAGTCTGCCCTGCCTCCCTGTGTGATGTGAAGCAGATAGGGGTCAGACAGAGGTTGTGTTTCTGCGCTAGCGTGTAAACCCCCCCCCCCCCCAAAAAAAACAACAAAAAAACACCAACCTTTAATTATTGCATTTAAGTAAAACAAGGGTTTCGCTTTCATATGGCTATGCGGTAGTCTCACAGTCCCCTTGCATCCATGCTCCTCTAAAGGGGCACAGAGTCACTTGTGTGTGTGAGAAAGGTGGTGAAGGACTGTGCAGTTCAGAGTTCTCTGTCCAGGCAAAGAACTAGGGCATGAACCAAGCAATACACAGAAGGGTGGATACTATGTCCATTCCAAGAAGGTTTATGGGGCACGCTCAGTTCTCATATTGGAGAGGTTTGTGAACATCAAATGAGAGTATACTGTTTGAAAGGCAATCTGAGCACTCGTCTTGCAACCGATTGCCTTCAGGCACCATAATGACTACCATGGGCATAGTCCATCAGATCACATTTCTAAGCACGTTGGTAATAAGAACTAAGGACTTTGTCCGGAAACGGATAAGGAGGAATTGCATGCAGTATTCTGCACATGGCATTAACTGCTGGGATATACTGTATAAGCATTTGGTCCAGCTGAATAACCGACTTGCCCCGCAATTGGTGAGCAAAAACACTAGTCAGTCCACTGGAAAGAGGGCTACGGAGCTACACCCTGTTCAAATAAATTATTATTTTTATTTATTAATCACCAAAACATTCTGCAGCACTTTACAAAAAAGATACAATAGGTAAAGAAAAGACAATTCTGGAATACACCAAAAAAGCAAATCAATATTTCACCAGAGGAGGAATTGAGGGCCCTTTTTCTGTGGAACGTACAGTCTAGATGCATGGAGGGCTGAGAAACAGTCCAGTACTCTGGGACTCCATAAAGCCGGAGATACACTGAGCGCGCAGCGACGCACAGCATAGCGAAGCGAAGCAAACATTTGCAGGCTTGACGTCCGCTCCGCCTCACAACCTGTCTACACTGGATCACGTTTGCTTCTCCTCTCCACGCCGGACAGGAATCCAATACTTTACAGATCAAACTAGAGAAATGTTTCTCATCAAATGAAGCAAAGCAGGCGGGCTTCAGACGCCCAGGACGTACTATGCAGTCCTACGGCGTTAAAGCCCACCTAATGCAGGACGGCATAGTACGTCCTGCATCCTTAAAGGGGGTCAATGCATTTTCAGTTCAAAATGCACCAAGTATTTTCAGGTGTTTGACACACTAAGGGCACCAACAGCTAAATCGGGGACACCAAGGGAAAAATTAGCACTCGTAAATCTCCCCTTAGTGCCCCCCCCCCCGTTTTACATGTAGATTATGGGGCAGGTGATGAAACTAGTAGCCCGCCCCGTAGCAGCTGCTAGGCTCCAGGATGCTCGAGGAAGCGCTAACGCGCCGTTCTGAACAGCCCCTTCATGTAGTCCTATGGACTCCATGGAGGCTTCTGCTGTTGGGTCACATGACCTGCAGGATCTCACCTCTCATGAGATCTTGCAGGGAGACCGGGGACTTTCCCCCCACCCGTCTCACTCTGCTCCTGGTGGCAAGAAGCGGTGGATTGGGCCACCATTCTTGCCACGGGATGAGAGGTAAGTATCTGATTTTTTTGCGGGGGGGGGGTGGGTTCAGCTGTATCTAACGGATTCTGCAGAAGCTCTAAGGTGTAGCAAACCTTTCAGTTCGTGGCAGCGGTTAGCAATTAGCATTCACTCTGCTCACCGCCAGAAGAAGCAGCGGATCGGGCCAACGTTCTCGCCGCAGGAGGAGAGGCGAGTATTGGATTTATTGAGGGGGTGCTACAGGTTTCTACAAATGCTGAATCATGTAGCGCTAGCTTTTATAAGATGCTAACTTTTAGCTCTCCACATCCCGGCTGTAATTAGCACTAGCACTTTGTGTATTGAAACGCTAATGTACGTTTGCGCTCCCAGTGTTAAGTATAGGATGCGCAAAATACAGTAAGCTCACAGACGCTAGCACATCATTTTTTGTGCTAAACTGATTGCTAACAGGGGAAACGCCAGGAATATAAAATGGGCGGCATGCGTTAAACACACTTATCCTGGTGCTAACGCTTATAGATCTTAAGCGCCAACTAAGTTTGCAATAGAAATAAAGCTTGCATTGAATATAAAGTGGCAGATTGAAAGTTTCCTTTTGTTCTTTCCTGTTTGTTTAATTATGTATTTTATGCCATAAGCACAACAGAAGGTGTTATTCACCAAGCATCACTGGTTTAAGGTCTTCATGGGCA
The DNA here is from genome assembly GCA_009667805.1 of Leptobrachium leishanense. Taxonomy (NCBI): domain Eukaryota; kingdom Metazoa; phylum Chordata; class Amphibia; order Anura; family Megophryidae; genus Leptobrachium; species Leptobrachium leishanense. The sequence continues at coordinate 279,550,973 of CM019064.1, read as the reverse complement.
TGGAGCTGAAGACTATGGTGGGTCCTCTGCCACATTTTTTTCACATCTCATTGTTCCTCTTATGAGGTGAGAAGAAAGAATCATTTTGTCAGAGCTACATTCTTCTAAATCTCATTGTGACAGTGCTGACAAGAACTTTTCACTTGCAGGGTTATTCAAAGAGATCCGTATTGTGGCCAAAAGGTAACCGAACAGTGAAATTCAGCATACGGTTACCTTTCCTGGCCAGTCGGCTACTCAGAGAGCAGGCAGTTCGCCAAATGTTGGCGAATTCCCTGCACATACGGTGCCTGTTCGAGGGCAGTGAAATCCCCATAGAGAAGCAATGCTTCGTCTATTCAGAGAACAAAAACCAGCAGTGAAAAGTTGCCGAATTGCCCTGCTGTTCAGTGGTTTAATTCGACAGGTTTATTCAGGTGAATCCTATACGCTTCAATGTTAAAAATATTCCCGTTTTAACTCAATATCTAATAAACCGTTTGTTATATTCTACAGTAAAAAGTCTCTTTATAGAATTTTTAGGATCTTTTAGGCATTTTTCGGGATTTTTTTGCAAAAGTTTTTTTCCGTTTTTTTTTTTTAAATCGCTTTTTCTTTTTTCTGTAACAGCCCTTTTTATTATCATTCATTGGATCTCATATGTAAATTTCAGACATTGTCGCTCAGTAGTCTTTTGCAAACAGCGTTTCACTTTCAAACAGTCAAGCGTACTGTGTTTTTTTTTTTCCACTCCATTCGTCTGTGTCAGGTTTTTCCAGCGGCTGCTTTGTGATCGGCGGCTGCTCGGGTTTCTCCGGCGGGTTAATCCAGATGTTTCTGCGGGTTTCGGTGTGCATTCGGCGGGTTTTGCGGTGAGTGTTCATCGGGTTTGTGGCGGCTTTTCCCTGCACTACGACGGCCCTGTGGTGCTTGCTGAATACACCGCAGGTCGCCAAATCGTACCGAATTGAAGAGAACGAAAAGTCACCGAACGTGCAGTGACTTTCGATTCTCTTTGAATAACCCTGTTGGCCTGTTTTGTGGCATGGGCCTTGAGCCCCTATATTAATCTGGCCCTGGTTAAGGATGAAGCAAGGCTATTAAATGATGTGCCTATTTTGTTTTCAAGGGGTAGACAGGAGGTACACTAACCATCTCAACCACTACCACTTCTTGATTGATGCAATTCTGCAAATCTCAGAATTAAGATTTGCAGATCGGGTACCCCCCCCCCAATACTAAGGATCGAACAATCAACAGGAGGTGTACATATATCAACCATAACCACAATATGCTCCAAAAAAATTAAAACAATGTTTTACCTAGAAAATAACATATATTATGCTCAAAAACACAAGAAAACCCTTTGTGCCCAAAAAATAAAATCACCTTTCCATTTTGTTTCTGTTAACTAAAACCATAAAGGACTGACTGCTCGTACAAGAGAGCTAATTGGATGGAATAAAATCTGCTTTGCCGTAAGCCAAATTGGATTCAGATAATAAGTAATGGGAGCTGCGGTAATTACTCCAACTAATGGTTTAATAAAAACAGCAGTTAAAGTTACATTAAACTGAACATATCCATAAAGATGCGCAGGAAGGTGTTCTTAATACATACATGTATTTTTAAATAGCAAGTCACTCCTACACACCCTTAACTAATACTTGTGAAGCATTTCTGTCCATCCAGTTTTCAGACATAAATAAAGATATAAATAATGTAATTAGTTGCACTGGAGCCGTCAACTGTAATGCATAACATACGAGAATACATTCCATAGGTTGTATGTACAGCTTACCCACCGGTATGTATTTCTACAAAACAGATATATGATCAGAAGATAAACTGTTATGCTTCACCAAGTGACAGCTATACAATTTGGAAGAATAACAACTAGTATAAACAAAACCCCATTTGCAAATCATTTAAATCCCAAGTTAGAGCTCTTAATCGCTCGTCTGACATTAGCCTAAGAGCAGAAGGAACGTCCGTGAGAGTAGATGGACATTCCTTCCACTCTGACGCCCGTCTGGCCACCTTGCTGAGCGCAGTTAGTGCTCTCAGCGCTGCGAGGCTTGTGCTGGTCAGCCCCGTCGAACACACATCGTAGTGCTTTGACGGATAGGCTTTCTAAATTTTTCACAGCACGCCTGCGGTAGCACATACGCTACAGCTTGTGGCCGGCCCCGTCACAGCGTTGTGACGCCAGGAGGCACGTCAGTACGGGTGCACATAGGTTGAAGGCAATGGTATGGGGGTGAGCAGGTGCATATGGTTTACTAAATGAGAGGAGACCAAGCATATGGTTTATGGAGCAGGGCGAGTTAGCCACGTGAGTTGGGAGTATGCGGGTGGCTGAATGAAATTGGAGTGAGCATGTGGTTGACTGAGTGAAATGGGAGCGAATATAATAAATGGGAAAATGAGGCAAGAGTAAACAGTCGCCGAGTAGAATAGGAGCGTGCTGTAGGCCAACTATGATAATAGTACACACCCTGCGGCAAAGGTACCGTATTTTTCGCTCCATAAGACGCACTTTTTTCCCCCCAAAAAGTGGGGGGAAAAGTGGGTGCGTCTTATGGAGCGAATATGGCCCAGCAGCTCGTGGATGTGCCTCCGCTCACCTGCCGCCGCCGCGTTCGTCTCCCTCTGAGCATGCGTCTGGCGGCAGGAAGCTTGGGCACTCGCCTGGGGGAGCCACGTGACCGCGGAGATCGCGGTCACGTGGCTCCCCCAGGCGAGTGCCCAAGCTTCCTGCCGCCGGACGCATGCTCAGAGGGAGACGAACGCGGCGGCGGCAGGTGAGCGGAGGCACATCCACGAGCTGCTGGGCCATATCCATATGTGAGCTGGGGCATTATCAATGTGTGAGCTGATGGGGCAAATCCATGCTGGCTGGGGCAAATCCATGTGTGAGCTGGCTGGGGCAAATCCATGTGTGAGCTGGCTGGGGCAAATCCATGTGTGAGCTGGCTGGGGCAAATCCATGTGTGAGCTGGCTGGGGCAAATCCATGTGTGAGCTGGCTGGGGCAAATCCATGTGTGAGCTGGCTGGGGCAAATCCATGTGTGAGCTGATGGGGCAAATCCATGTGTGAGCTGATGGGGCAAATCCATGTGTGAGCTGATGGGGCAAATCCATGTGTGAGCTGATGGGGCAAATCCATGTGTGAGCTGATGGGGCAAATCCATGTGTGAGCTGATGGGGCAAATCCATGTGTGAGCTGATGGGGCAAATCCATGTGTGAGCTGATGGGGCAAATCCATGTGTGAGCTGATGGGGCAAATCCATGTGTGAGCTGATGGGGCAAATCCATGTGTGAGCTGATGGGGCAAATCCATGTGTGAGCTGATGGGGCAAATCCATGTGTGAGCTGATGGGGCAAATCCATGTGTGAGCTGATGGGGCAAATCCATGTGTGAGCTGGCTGGGGCAAATCCATGTGTGAGCTGATGGGGCAAATCATGTGTGAGCTGGCTGGGGCAAATCCATGTGTGAACTGATGGGACAAATCCATGTGTGAGCTGGCTGGGGCAAATCCATGTGTGAACTGATGGACAAATCCATGTGTGAGCTGGCTGGGGCAAATCCATGTGAGAGCTGGATGGGGCAAATCCATGTGTGAGCTGGCTGGGGCAAATCCATGTGTGAGCTGATGGGGCAAATCCATGTGTGAGCTGATGGGGCAAATCCATGTGTGAGCTGATGGGGCAAATCCATGTGTGAGCTGATGGGGCAAATCATGTGTGAGCTGATGGGGCAAATCCATGTGTGAGCTGATGGGGCAAATCCATGTGTGAGCTGGCTGGGGCAAATCCATGTGTGAGCTGATGGGGCAAATCCATGTGTGAGCTGGCTGGGGCAAATCAATGTGTGAGCTGGCTGGGGCAAATCCATGTGTGAGCTGATGGGGCAAATCATGTGTGAGCTGGCTGGGGCAAATCCATGTGTGAGCTGATGGGGCAAATCCATGTGTGAGCTGATGGGGCAAATCCATGTGTGAGCTGATGGGGCAAATCCATGTGTGAGCTGATGGGGCAAATCCATGTGTGAGCTGGCTGGGGCAAATCCATGTGTGTGAGCTGATGGGGCAAATCCATGTGTGAGCTGGCTGGGGCAAATCCATGTGTGAACTGATGGGACAATCCATGTGTGAGCTGGCTGGGGCAAATCCATGTGTGAACTGATGGGACAAATCCATGTGTGAGCTGGCTGGGGCAAATCCAATGTGTGAGCTGGCTGGGGCAATCCATGTGTGAGCTGATGGGGCAATCCATGTGTGAGCTGATGGGGCAAATCCATGTGTGAGCTGATGGGGCAAATCCATGTGTGAGCTGGCTGGGGCAAATCCATGTGTGAGCTGATGGGGCAAATCCATGTGTGAGCTGATGGGGCAAATCCATGTGTGAGCTGATGGGGCAAATCCATGTGTGAGCTGGCTGGGGCAAATCCATGTGTGAGCTGGCTGGGGCAAATCCATGTGTGAGCTGGCTGGGGCAAATCCATGTGTGAGCTGGCTGGGGCAAATCCATGTGTGAGCTGATGGGGCAAAATCCATGTGTGAGCTGGCTGGGGCAAATCCATGTGTGAGCTGATGGGGCAAATCCATGTGTGAGCTGATGGGGCAAATCCATGTGTGAGCTGATGGGGCAAATCCATGTGTGAGCTGATGGGGCAAATCCATGTGTGAGCTTGATGGGGCAAATCCATGTGTGTGAGCTGATGGGGCAAATCCATGTGTGAGCTGATGGGGCAAATCCATGTGTGAGCTGATGGGGCAAATCCATGTGTGAGCTGATGGGGCAAATCCATGTGTGAGCTGATGGGGCAAATCCATGTGTGAGCTGATGGGGCAAATCCATGTGTGAGCTGATGGGGCAAATCCATGTGTGAGCTGGCTGGGGCAAATCCATGTGTGAGCTGATGGGGCAAATCCATGTGTGAGCTGGCTGGGGCAAATCCATGTGTGAGCTGATGGGGCAAATCCATGTGTGAGCTGGCTGGGGCAAATCCATGTGAGAGCTGGATGGGGCAAATCCATGTGAGAGCTGGCTGGGGCAAATCCATGTGAGAGCTGGCTGGGGCAAATCCATGTGTGAGCTGATGGGGCAAATCCATGTGTGAGCTGGCTGGGGCAAATCCATGTGAGAGCTGGCTGGGGCAAATCCATGTGTGAGCTGGCTGGGGCAAATCCATGTGTGAGCTGATGGGGCAAATCCATGTGTGAGCTGGCTGGGGCAAATCCATGTGTGAGCTGGCTGGGGCAAATCCATGTGTGAGCTGGCTGGGGCAAATCCATGTGTGAGCTGGGGCAAATCCATGAGCTGATGGGGCAGATCCATGTGTGAGCTGGCTGGGGCAAATCCATGTGTGAGCTGGGGCAAATCCATGTGTGAGCTAAGGCATATCCACGAGCTGGGGCAGTATATCCATTATTACACTATTTCATTCAGAATATTTATTTTCCGGTTTTCCTCCTCTAAAAACTAGGTGCGTCTTATGGTCAGGTGCGTCTTATGGAGCGAAAAATACGGTATATACACAGCACTCATACAGGGTTATTGAAAGAGAATCGAAAAGTCACTGCACGTTCGGTGACTTTTTGTTCAATTCAGTGCGATTTGGCAATCCCATTTCAGGGACCCTGCGGTGTATTCAGCAAGCACCACAGGGCCGTCGTAGTGCAGGGGAAAAGCACCGTAAACCCGACGAACACTCACCAGAAAACCCGGCAAAGGCACACCGAAACCCGCAAAAACATCTGGAATAACCCCGCCGAACACACCGGAGAAACCCGAGCAGCCGCCGATCACAGCACAGAGCAGCTGCTGGAAAAACCCAACACCGCACACGAATGGAGTGAGAAAAAAAAAAAAAACAATACGCTTGAAGGTTTGAAAAGTGAAACGTTGTTTGCAAAGAAACTACAGAACGAAAATGTCTGAAATTTACATATAAGATCCAGTGAATGATAATAAAAAGGGATGTTAGAGAAAAGAAAAAAGATAAATTCACAAAAAGATCCCAAAAAAATTTAACAGATCATAAAAAAAAATCTATAAAGAGACTTTTTACTGCAGAATATTATAATCAACGATTTATTAGATATTGAATTAAAAAAAACGGAATATTTTTAACATTGAAGCTTATGGGATTCGCCTGAATAAACCTGTTGAATGAAACCACGGAACAACAGGGAAATTCGGCAACTTTTCACTGCTGGTTTTTGTTCTCTGAATAGACGAAGCATTGCTTCTCTATTGGGGGCTCACTGCCCTCGAACAGGCACCGTATGTGCAGGCAATTCACCAACACTTGGCGAACTGCCTGCTCTCTGAATAGCCGAATGGCCAGGAAAGGTAACCATACGCTGAATTTCACTGTTCGGCTACCTTTCGGCCACAATTCGCATCTCTTTGAATAAACCTGTTTGTCTATAATGCTGAGCATTTCACCATGTAAAGCTGAATAGAAGATATACTGATAAGATAAAAAAACATGTATAAAAATGAAGTGTGGACCCTGCACAGATCCATAATCTAAAACATGTATAGGATTCTACAGACATTTGTGACTACTATCCAAGGCAGTTTAAATTAGGACATTTCCACAAAAAGCTCAAAAAAGGTGTCCAAATACCATTTAAATGTTCTGTCGCGGAAATCACTTTGGGTTGTAAAAATGGTTTTTTATATTCCATTTATATTATACATTTTTGCCGCTTGATCTTCTCGGATCTTCACCGATTGCTAAATAAATAATATGGCGGAGCTTTATCGTGGAGTTGAGCACTCTAAGTGAGACTCTGGCAGCCAGTGCCTCGCTCTATATGGATGTGCGGGAAGAAGGCCAGACATTCCTCAGCGTAACACAAATCAGCAAACACACATTTGACTGCGGGTTTTATTCATAGTGCGATTCTACACAACAGCATTATATTATTGATTATGATATTTAATAGTGAATGTAGGTGGAAAAAGTGATGGATTCATGTCAACTCATAGTGATGAACAGAGGCGCGTTCAATACCTCAGCCGCTGCAAGTGCTAAGTTAGCAACTTGCCACTGAACGCCGTTCTGCCCTCAGCACTGCTAACTGAGCACTTGCAGCGACCCGAGAAGATGCTGCGAGTAGCTGAGTGTGACGTAGTAAAGATGGCCGCCGCCATGAAGCAAGTAACAATTCCGTACGGCAATGTTAATTTTGAGGTTTTTGTTCACCAAAGCGCAAAATATTCATTTATTATTTCCCCCTGCACATAGACCTATATTACAGCTCAATTCATATTTTGTTTCAGAAGTAAACATAACGTTTATTCAATAAAAACTATCATTTGTGGTGTGTGCATACAAAACGGAATTGTGCTGATTGCGTTTCTTTATCATATTTTGTCCGAGTCTTACGAAAAATAAATCTGAATCTTTCATTAAGAAATCGTTGGCCATTTTGGATTCGAAATTCGCATCCAAAGCGTTCAATGACACTGCTGCAGCAAACTGAATTGCTGCGCTGCAGCAATTCAGCAGCAGCTGAGGTATTGAACGGGGCTCAGGTTTTCATTCAGACTGTACTAGGGTAGTTACACAGCAAACATAAGGTGTATTTACTGACCCATTATACGGATATGCCAGTGGATTTACTTCAGCAAACAATGGTGGATCAACTACAGGGAATTCACCATCTGGGGAGATGTCACTGTTCTTTCCCTGTAATTTCTGTCAAGATTGCATAGATGCATAGATGCAGTTTGCAGCACTGTATCAGTCACAGCTCTACACTGTTGTTTCTATGAGACTTCAATGAAGATCGAGGTATAGTCAGCGGTGGGACAAATGGTAAATGAAGAATAGCTATAGAGCAGTTTAATCACTTTATTGAAGGATAATGATGCTGTCAAAATTCTCCGCTGTGTTCAACAACTTGTTGAATTTTGCTCAGAAATTTCAGTGGCTTTCACTTAGGTGATTTCATTTTGCTGAACTTTCAGTGAATTCACTGTTCACCGAATGGTCACCATAGTGCGCCGAAGCAGTTATCGGCAAATACTTTAGAAATAAAAAGAAAAGAAAAAAAGGAAGACTCCGATTATGAGTATAAAATCAATAAAATGTGTCCAATAAAAATTTTTTTTTTTTAAAAAAAAGGGATAAAAAAGTCTGTTACAATATAAAAAAAATCTTTTAAAAAAGACAAAAACTTAAAAAAAAAAAAAAAGGATTTCGCTGAAAATTAAAAGAATCTTTTTTTTTTATTTTTTTAGAAAGTTTAAAGAGATTACGATTTTACGTTGAATCCTATGGGATCTGCCCGTTTAGACTTGTTAACTCAAACACCGAAAATCAGAACATTTCACGGGAATTTTGGTGCAGTTCGGCGTTCTGTGGATAAGGCTAGGGTCAAACGAACGCATTTTTCGCATTGACCGACAAAAAGTGCGTCTGAACACATTGACGTATTTTTTCATAGTGGACGCGAAAGCGGTCAAACGATGCGCATTTTCGTGCGTGTTTTTTTACGCAATCGTCAATAAAACACTTTTTGCGTCTGGACATTATGTAGGTTGGACATTAGCAGCGGCTGACGTCTCCGAATCACGCACACACGCCGCTAGCGGACGCAGCGCACTCTGTACGTCAGTACTAGCGGTTTGACGTTCTTGCAAAAATGCGTTCGTTTGCCGCTTGCGTTGTGCAGCTGCACTTTGTATGTTGGCTGTCATTTGCTGCTACCACGATCGTAATAAAGTGCAGCTCAACGCACGTTAAAAATGTATTAGTCTGACCCCAGCCTTAAAAGACACAATAGTCTTCCATGGGGCAATTTCGGTGTTGGTGAATTCTATTGTATTCTGCTGTCTATTTGCCAGTATTAGATCTTTAGTGAATAGATGAATTGGCTCGATATTTCACCGTTCGGTGCACTTCAATGCGAATTCGGATGTTATTGAATAACATCTTAAGTCGACAAAACGCAGAGATACACAGGGTTATTCAGAGACAGGTGAAAACCAGGAGAACTGGCAGGAGAAGAGAACAATCTAGACCAAATAGCCGATTTGGAAAGTGAGATAAATGGGAGAATTTTTCTAGTTTGGCTATTTTGACCTAGAATTTTTACTTCTCCAGTCATTCTCCTGAGTTTCACCTCTCTCTGAATAACCCTGTTAGTGTATCCATGAACACAGGGGAACTCTGAGCTACTCTATCAAACAGATGGGAGATCTACAGCAAATTCTATCAAAAGCAGACACATGGCAACACACAAGCATTCTGTGCCATACCCCACAATCTGTGTGGAGACAGTGGAGCCAAGGCTAATTGTTACAGGAGTACATTGGAACCAGAACTTCCAAAATACACCAATACAGGGAACCATCAGAGGTCAGTTTAGACCAATGCTCCCAAACACATGGATGTACAGGATATTCCCTGGTCCCCTAACAAAATGAGCTGACATTGCAAACACATTAAGCCTGGGGAGGATTTACTCAGCTCCTGACATCCAGGCATCCATTCCACACAATCCACCCATGTGTGTCATGGTCATAATCACCATCCATGGGATAATAAATTGAATAATCAGCATTTTGGGGCACTAGCTTATCCATGTAGCAGTTGGAAAGGAGTCAGATACAACATCACCATATGGATTATTTAGACAGACACACACACACACACACACACACACACTCTCTGAGTGAGGCTCCCCTGTGGATCTATCACAGTTCTAATAGGAGTTCCCATGGGATGAAAACATTAAAAGTAGACAAAAAAAAGAGACAAAACAAACAGGATCCCAGTTAAGTGACCCACTTCCCCATATCCTGATATAGGATGAATGGCTGCACGAAGGGGGGGATGGGAGGGACAGAGGGGGCTGCTGAGAAGTGTATTGGGAGGAAAACTGACTCATCACAGCCATCCGGGGGGAGGGGGGTATTGTGTTATTTATCAACATAAGTGATCCGATCAGAACATTCAATATTATCTTATGTTATGAATATAGCGCTAGCACCTTCCGCAGCGATGTACAGAGGGACAAAAACCACCTAATGATACTGATCAACAGTGCAAACATGGAGTGCTGACCAAAATAATTACAAAAGCATGGGGGGAATTATATATTAATATACATGTATGCACACAAATATACAAAAATATATATTTTATATATAGATCACCAAAACACTGAATCCAGGGATATTTGATTCTATAAAATGCAGTGTTTCATGTAAACGCCTGGGCAGACCCAGGTGACTCCGTTTACCTGTGCCAGGTTCCGTGATGCCAGCTAGCAGCTCACCCTGCGGTCCGGTTTGCCTGCCCTCCGCGGTGCCGCTGCTCCGTCCATTAGAAGAATTCCAGGCATGGAGTGCTGGGAGGGAAGAGCGCACAGAACTACAACTCCCGGTGGCCCCTGCAGCGAGGTTCGAGTCTCGCTTTTTTTTCAAACACATCAATCTTTATTACACAGAGACAAGGAGAGCACTTTTAGTCATTGTCCTGAGAAGGCTCTGACTGCAGACTGAAGCTCCACTCTAGACAGGAAACATGTGACCTCCGTTCATAGTTTTTTTTTTTTGTTAAATCACCTTTAATGTAACAAACAGCCAAAAGACTCAATAATTCCGAACACTAGGAGGGTAATTTCAGTGAAATTTTGGTGCTTTCGCGTTCGGCGCACTTTAGTGATTCCAGTTCACCAACACTGCTGTGAATTCAGTAGTCAAATCAAAATAAGCTTTATTGGCAGGACCAAATACATTTTACCATTGCCAAAGCATATGGGGAGGTTATATGGGTTGGAGGGGGGGGGGGTTATATGGGTTGGAGGGGGAGGAGGGGAAGTCCATAAACATTATCAGGGTTAAGGGATGATGTGAAATGGGATGGGGGGCTAGTCCGTGTTTGGGATTTATAAGTCCGGGATCTCTCAGGTTCCTCTCAGTCTGTGACATTCTGTGATGTATTGGGCAGATATTTTCACTGCCGGCCCCTCTTCTCCCAGTATGATGTGGAGTTTCCTCGTCTCTTCTATAGAGGTGAAGTCCAGGATGAGAACGGAGAGTCTCTGGAAGTGAGTTTCCCTCAGTGCTGAGTACTTGGGGCACTGTAGGAGGAAGTGGACCTCATCACTGCAGGGTCCTTGAAGTGTCTAGAATGGGAGCCACCGAAGACCAACAATCAGCCCACCAAACACCGCCGAACAGACCGCAGAACGGTCCAACTAATGGACCACTGAACGCTGCCAAACTGCAGGAAAAAAGACCTCTGCTATTCCTTAAAATGCGCTTAAAATGATGAAATTGCGTGGAAATAATAAAAAGAAAAGATCCTATAAAACGGTCTGTTACAGAATGAAAAAACACCTTTAAGAAATTGTGAATCACAAGTTTCACCTAAAAAGTACAAAAAATCCCCAAAAATATATAAATAAAAAGGCTTTCTTGCTGAAAGTGAAAAGAATAAACAGTTGATATAAAAACGCTAATATTTCTTTTACATTGAATCCAATGGGATTCACCTTTTTTTTAAACCTGTCGAACTGAACAACCAAAAATCAGGGCATTTCACTGACACTTCGGTGCAGTTTGGCATTCTGTGAATAGATTAACCGTTATTGCTCTATGGGACACTTTTGCTGCTCTTGAAGGTTCGCCGAATTGCGGCGATCTGCAGTGAATAGCACTGTATGTCACTCTCATTACGCCAGTATTTGGTGAATTAACAGCTATTTGAATAGCCGAACTGTCACGAAATTGCACCGTACAGTGAAATTAACCTCATCCCGCCACTACCAATTATGTAATATTTCCAGAATTCAGCCATTTCTTACCGCTCATACCACAAAGCAAACTCATTCACGCCCTTGTAATCTCACGACTTGACTATTGTAATAATCTAGCTGGCCCCCCTCTCTCCCACCTCTCCCCCCTACAATCCATTCTGAATGCCTCTGCCAGGCTCATCCAGCTCACCTGCCGCTCTGTCTCTGCTGCTCCTCTCTGTGAGTCCCTTCACTGGCTCCCCATCCACTGCAGAATTAAATTCAAAATCCTTACCCTGACCTACAAAACTCTCGCTAACTCGCTAACTCAGCTCCCCACTACCTGTCCTCACTAATCACCAAATACACCCCAACCTGCTCCCTAAGATCAAACACCGACCATGCCTAGCTCCTCCCCGCATCACCTCTTCCCATGATAGACTGTAGAATTTCTCATCCATCCTCTGGAACGATCCCCCTCATACTGTCAGACTTTCCCCTAGTTTCCCTTCCTTCAAATGCTCTCTTAAGACATTCCTATTCAGTTAAGCCTACCACCCGACTCACTGATACACCTTACTGCCCCAACCAGTCCATCACTCTCACCTTATAGTCCTCTCCTTCTGTTTCTACCTGAACCCTTCTAGATTGTAAAGTCCCAAGGGAATAGCGCCCTCGTTTCCTCCTGTACTGTTTGTCAAATGTTGTTCAATGTATTGTAACCCTGTTTATACTGTGCTCATTGTTCAGCGCTGTGGAATATGCTGGCGTTATATAAATAAAGAATAATAATAATAAATTATGAAAAAATTATTAAAATAAGGGGAATAATTGGTTATTTGTAAACTCTTTTACTCATCCAAAAAAGCTAATGTCAAAAAACTGCTAAATAGATTCTAATATTGAGCCTCAGTTTAGAAATACCCCATTTTTACGTGATTTTTTTTGCTTTTTTATGTATGTTATAGGCCAATAAATACAAGTAGCACATGGCTTAAGGAAACCTGCAATTTTGGCATTTTTGCTATGTGTTTCTTCAACCATAGCACATATTATATACTGTTTTTTAAAGGACAAAAGGGTCTTTAATTTTATGGTACATATGCATATTTAAATTCTTAATTATTATTACAAAATACAAAATAATGCAGAGAAAACTCTCATGGTTTTGGCAGTAATAAAGTGTAGCTAATTAGGGCAGATAAAGAAGAAAAATTCAAAATAAATTAATTTATTTGTCCTTTAAATGGTTCATCACATGTCTGGGTAGGGATTACCTTAACACTAAGGCTGGGGTCAGACGAGCACACTATATGCGTCTGTACTGACCAGCCTCCCAGCGTCCGTCACAGCGTTGTGACACTTCGACGGGGCTGGCGCTACAGCAGGCTTGCTGCGGACGTTATGATAGCCTCCCCGTTGAAGCGCTACGAAGCACATTCGACGTGGCTGCAAAGGGCGATCCTCCATAGGTGGATCTAGCCTTGTAGCACTGAGCGCACGATTTGCGCTCAGTGAGGTGGCCAGATGGGCGTCAGAGTGGAAGGAACCTCAACTCTCACAGACGCTTCTTCCGCTCTACAAAACGCTCACCTGACCCTGGCCGAAAAACTAAAGGGTCTATTCACAAAGCACCAAAATTTCTGTGAAATTTCATCGTTTTTCACTTCGGCGCATATTGGCACAATTCGACTATTCCATCTCACCGAAATTTCAGTGAATTCACTATTTATAGTAGGTTACCATAGTACACCAAAGATGGAGTCACAGAAGCCCCACAAACAATTTGGAGAATGCCACTAAAGAGCGCTGAAAAGTAGACATGTGCAATTTGTTTCGTACCAAATTGATATTCAGACGAAATTCTGCATTTTCGTATTTCGGGAGCATTTCCGAAAATGAACTATCGACCATCCTAAATTTCGGATCAATCGGTGATTCGGATCATTTTGGCGATTCGGATCATTTCGGGTGATTTGGATCAGTTGGCTTTTCGCTTTTTTATTGCTTATTTAACAATGGGAAGTAGATTACTACCACTAGAATGAAAGTTTCTGTACTTAATTATTCTTTTAGGATTTTGTAGGCATTTTGTGGGTGAAATTTTAGGTTTCCGAATTTTTTTTAAAGAAACAAGGCTTTTTAAGCCATAGGTTTCAATGCAGCATATGAATCCGCACACTGCCGAGCAGCACCTCTCTGGAGATTGATTTATTGATTCAGATCGATTCATTTTTTGATCAGTTAGTTTCAGGGGATGAGATATTGCATTGATCTTTAAGACCAATATGTGATCCATTTTTTTTTTGAGAAAGGATTTTACTAGGAAGGATACATTGAGATTTCTCTTGTTTTCAGGTATGTCCTGGGTGGCGAGTCTGTGCCGTTGGGTGTCTTGCCAAGGACACTTACTGGAGAGGTTGCTCGCTGGGATTGAGCCCATGACTCCACAGGCTCACTCCATGCAAAGCAGTGACATTACCTCTACTCCACCCAGCCATTTGGTCCTATGGAATGAACAGCCTCGCCCTCTCAGATGCTTTCAATATCTTTGGGCCTTCAAGAAGTCCCTTAAAACCCTTCTCTTCAGATTAGTATGCCACATTACTGATGTTTTAATTTTGTCTCATTCCCATTTGTATTTGTAAAACGCTGCAGAAACTGTTGGTGCTATATAAATTATGCTAAAAACAAAAATTAGCCACTGATGGGACAGCGCAGCAAAACTGCATCTGGGCAATACAGGTACACTTTAAAATACCTTCAGCTCAAAACTCATATATTTGGATTGTGTGAATATATACTTTAGACCAGGCCTCAAAATTTCCACTTGCCTGCTCACATTTGGCGAGTGGAAATTACATGAGGGCGAGTGGGAATGCAGAGGCATAGCTGAATAGTGGTTAGGTGAGGCAACTAGTGGCGAGTAACTCTTAAGGCCTGGCTAGTAGCTTGGGACTTGAAATATTGAGGCCTGCTTTAGACAATTACTGTTTTATATTAATAATCTTTCCAAACATTCCTCATAATTATGCTTCTAAAAAAGGAGGAGCCAGCGCTACCAGGCAAGATTAAAGAAATGTAGTTTTTGACTGGAATGCACATGCAGCCCCTGACTGAGTACATGGGACAGTAGCCTCATGTCTAGTGTAGTGCTGTGTTAAATCTTGCTGCTGGCAGTACCTATTTTTGGCCACAAGATGGAGACAATCGCGATTTGAGACACTGGACATTGGGACTACATTTCCCGGCGTGCTTTGCAAAGACACAGGAAGTGGGTGGGACACAGGACGCTTACTTCCCGAACCTCGTGGAGAACGCGCCAGAGCGCGCGAGGGAACGAGAGAGAGCAGACGCAGTGCAAGACATCGCAGGAGGGCCTAGGCCAGAGCGCGAGTGAGACCTGTCAGTTCCTTTATCGGGTCATTCAGCCTGAAGAGAAGGAGACCTCCAAGTTCCAGAGATTGCTGCAGATCAGAGAAACCGAAGACCTCGAGTGAGGAGTTGCCGCGAGCTGATCAGATACGGAGAGCAGGCGGTGAGCGGGACAAGTCGTGGACAAGCAACAGAGAGTCAGACAACGGATCCGGCCGCTAGTATCCCCAGTCAAAATCGAGCGGAGAGACGTCCTGGGTCAGCGGAGCCTAAAGCAACCGGTGGATGGGTGAGAGGCCTCCAAGGCCGTATGTAATTAAGGAACACGCTGCTGTTTTCTCTTTAAAGTCCACAGGGCCCCAACTTGACTAGTCGAAGACATTCCTTAAGTAAATTCACTGGCCAGTTGAACAGTACCCGGGTACCACACACACATACGCACCTTTTACATTCTGGGACTTAAACCTGTGCAGGACTCATTTTTGTTACGAATCGGAACGGGAGTTAAAGTTACGTTCCGAATACATATTTTTCTCTTTTCCGCTGCGCGTTTATCGTAATACGAAGGGATTGTATTTTTGGGGTTCGCTACGTGTCCTTGTTTTTTTCCCGAACTATCGGGTATTGCATTCCTTTTTTCTGTTCGGTTGCGAATATTTTATTCATCCGAAATACGAAGCCTCGTGTTTCGTTTCTTTTCCGCTACGCGTTTTGCCGCAATACGAAAGTACTGTGATAATATCTGTGAATACCGTGTCTCAACGTCTGCTTACTATTCTAGTAAACTATTTAAATTATAAAACTCACAACGGTGTTGGAGTATATTTATTCCCTAGTGCGGGGAGACTGACCCGTGGTTCATTTTCAGCGGCTCCTCCGGGAGTGAGCGCTACACGTGGGGGCTCGTTTCCGGGATCCAGTCTCTGGAAAAACCGCATCTAAAGGGTTAAATATGGATCCAGACACTGTTGCCGAGTGGTGTGAGGAGCACAGTGGTCAGTTAGAATGTTGTATAGTCATGGATATTCCCGCAGACACTTGGGCCGAAGATCAGATTCGCCAGGCTGTGGCCGTGCTAACACCAGACCATCGGGGGTTAATACTGGACATTGTAAAGAACACATATACCTCTCACACGTATGTTCTTCTTGAATGGAGAAAGGGTGTTCCACCATGTTTTCAGGGCGCGAGCGTGAAACTGGCCGATGAGGTGGAAGTCCAACTAATTCAGCCAAGTGTGCCACGTGGCGAATCCGCAAGTGTTCCCGCGCCTAGTCCGTTGGCCATGATTGGGCCTGAATTTATCGTGGCTATTGGAGATCTATTGGCGAAATGTCAGAAAACAAGCCCTCCTCACACTAACTTCGGTTATCGACGGTTAAGGAATTTTACAGGAAATGTACCAACTCCGGCGGGAGAAGAAACCTTTGAAGAATGGGTGGAACAGGCGATGCAGGCTCTGGATGAGTGGGATGTCCCTGAGGCCCAGAAAAAGCAAAGGATCACCGAGAGCTTAAAGGGACCCGCGTCGGAAGCGGTGAGAAACCTGAAACTGAGTAGAAAAGATTGTACTGCTTTAGATTACTTAAACGTTCTTGAAGAAGTTTTTGGGCGAACCGAGAAGGCGGCCGAACTGGTATATCAGTACGAACACACCTATCAGAGAAGAGGTGAAAGGATGACCGAGTATATGAGGCGCCTAGATAAGATTCTACAACAGATATTCCTGAAGAAAGGGGCCGAACCGGCCGAAGTAGATAAGATCCGAATAAAACAGATCCTGAGGGGCTCTCAACCTTTAGATCCAGTAATGATGCAGCTGAGAAGCAGAGCAGGTAATAAAGAGTTAAAGTACCTGGAACTGATCCGAGTTGTACGAGAGGAAGAGGCTTTACTGGAAGAGAAATCCTTCAGGCGGGGGGAAAGGGCTTATGCACAACCTGTGAGACATAACGATGGTCTGCGGCCTGAAAGCGACTCTCTAGATACTTATGGATCTGACGAGGACGAGCAAGAACACCTAGTCGTTTTTAAATCTACAGAGAGGGCTGCAAAAGAATCGAACCTCCCTGAACGTGGTGAATTGTCCAAAACCGTCAAGAAAGTACAGGAAGCTCAAGCTGAATTGCAACAAGCGCACGCGTAACTGTGCCGAGTGTTGATGAAGGTGACCGAAATGCAGGCAGAAATGCAGAAATTCCTCACAGGTATGCAGACGACGGGAGTTGCTGTGGCATCCGGTCCAAGTCCTTTAACAAAATCTCAACAATCAACTACGTCTCCGCTCTCTAAGAAGAGATGTTTCGGTTGTGGAGAAATGGGCCATTTCCGCGCACAGTGCAAAGGCCGAAAGCCTGAGAAGGATAGAGTCGAGGGACTGTTGGAAGCCCTAGAAGGACTGTTATCTACCTCACCGGCGGGAAACGCCAGAGGGCACAAGTGAAGGAGCAACTTAGGTGCCCGAAGGTTGAACCCCGCTCCAAAAACCAAGCCAAGACTAAGAGGACGAGAGGGCCCAAAGCCGAGTCAACTGCTGAACCTGCCAGAACTGAAAGAGTCACTCCCTTAGCATCCGGGTCTACGTCATGGGGAAGCAATGCACACCCAAAGCCTACACGGGCCAAGAAAAAGGCCAGGGTACAGAAAACTGGGTCTAAGCGTCCGGATACCGCCACCAAGTTTCCTGACCAACTGATAGGTCCTTCTCCTATTGTGCCAATCCAAGTGGAAGGAGTCTACACTAAAGCCCTGTTAGATTCAGGGGCTCAAGTGACATTGATCTACAAAGACTTCTACGAGAAACACTTAAAGCACATTCCTCTGCAAGAATTGAAGGATTTGGAAATATGGGGTATCGGCACTGAGAAGCTCCCTTATGACGGGTACCTGCAAGTGAAGTTGGAGATCGGATCTGAAGTCATCGGGCAGTCTGGGGGTTGCGATGCATTGGCCATTGTGTGTCCTCGACCCTCAGGTGCGAACAGAAGCTCCCTGATAGTGGGGACGAATACTGACCTAGTACGGTGTCTCCTGACGCCTATTGTATTGGAAGAAGGTTTGACTCAAGGAGTACACCCAATGTTACGTCCGGTCTATCAGAGGATGGTCGAAGAACGAAAGGCACCTGCCGAGGTGGGAAGACTGTGGAGACTGGGTGGAACAGAGAAGGTTCTGCAAGCAGGAGAAGTAGCGAGCTTCCGGGCTTCAGTCAAGTTGAACGGATCGCAACCAGGTCCCTATGTGGTGCTGGGAACCGATTTTAATCATGGGAGTGAAACCGGAGTCGAAGTAATTCCTGAAATAATTTCTACCAAAGCTCTGAAGAGAACACGAGGAAGAGTCTCGGTCAGCGTGTGCAATGTGACGGATTCTCCAGTAGTCCTTAAAGCACGAATGCCTATCGGGCAAGTAGAGTCTGCTACACCCCTCTCTACCGATTCAGGAGGGGGAGTGGATAAAGAGATTCCAGATGAAAGATTCTACCCCAAGGACGCTCCCATTTCACCTGAGTGGAAGAAACGTCTTCAGTCTCAAGTCCTAAAGTGGAAGGAATTGTTCTCGAAAGATGAGTTCGATGTGGGCCTAGCTAAGAGTACTGAGCACCGCATTCGGTTACAAGAAGACAAGCCGTTTCGGGAAAGATCAAGGCGAGTTCCGCTAGGAGACTTAGATGATCTGCGAGAGCAGCTGAACGAATTGCAAAGAACCAAGGTGATTCAAGAGTCCAGGAGTCCATACGCATCTCCCATAGTGTTGGTCCGGAAGAAAAATGGTTCTGTCCGCTTATGCATAGACTACCGCACATTGAACCGGAGAACCATCCCCGATCAATATGCCACTCCTCGGATAGAAGATGCCCTACAGTGTTTGTCTGGAGCAAAGTGGTTTAGTGTACTAGACCTGCGAAGCGGGTATCACCAGATACCGATGCATCCTGAAGACAAGGAGAAAACTGCGTTCATCTGTCCACTGGGGTTCTTTGAATTCAACAGAATGCCTCAAGGCCTTACGGGGGCTCCAGCCACGTTCCAACGGTTGATGGAGAAGACAGTCGGGGATATGAATCTAATCGAAGTATTAGTGTACCTGGATGACATAATTGTGTTTGGGAAGACTCTGGAAGAACATGAGCAACGTCTAGAGAAGGTCTTGAAGAGGCTCCATGAAGAGGGGCTGAAACTGTCTCTGGAGAAATGCCAATTTTGTCTACCGTCTGTTACGTATCTAGGACATGTGGTCTCAGCAGAAGGTGTTTCGACAGACCCTCGGAAGTTGGAGGCCGTAGCTTCTTGGCCTAGACCCCGAAACGTCACTGAACTTAGATCTTTCTTGGGATTCTGTTCATACTATTGAAGATTTGTGGGAGGATTCGCGAAAATAGCTCAACCACTGAACAAACTCCTGCAGAAGGAAACCACAGAAGAAGGCTGCAAGGTCTCTGACCAAAACCCGTCAGCTCCAGGGCCAAGGAAGGCTCAAGAGTCTATACAAGGTGAATGGACCAATCAATGTGAAGGAGCTTTCGTGAAGCTGAAAGAGAGTCTAACCCGAGCTCCTGTTTTGGCCTATGCGGACCCTCACAAACCGTATGAGCTACATGTGGATGCCAGCCGAGAAGGTCTGGGAGGAGTCCTGTATCAGGAGTATGGTGGATTGCTGAGGCCTGTAGCGTACGTGAGCCGGAGCCTTACGCCTTCAGAGAAGAATTACCCTACCCACAAGTTGGAGTTCCTAGCCTTAAAGTGGGCAGTGGTAGACAAGTTAAAAGACTATCTGTATGGAGCCGAGTTTGTGATCAAGACGGATAATAATCCTCTTACCTACATCCTTACTACTGCAAAACTGGACGCAACGGGACATCGGTGGTTGGCCGCTCTGTCAGGGTTTCGGTTCAGCCTGAAGTACCGCCCTGGGGTGAATAATCGAGATGCTGATGCGTTATCGAGAAGACCCTACACTACAGAATGGACTCAGTTGACTCCAGACGGGGTGCAAGCTTTGTGTCAAGGAACAGAGCGCCGGGTCAAAGGAGGGTTTGAAGCGGAGGCCATAGGAGTCATGGCTGCGGCCGTTCCTGAATTTTACTGTAACCCTACGCAGTTAAGGGATGAGAGTTTACCTACCTTTTCGAGACAGGACCTGAAAGCGGATCAGGCCAGAGACCCTTTAATTGCCTTGACCATAAAGGCCCTGACTGCAAACCAGCGTGAGATTTTGCTAACCAACTCCCCGAGTGGAGCCAGATTGATCTACAAAGAGTGGGAGCGGTTGAAGATGTTGGATGGGGTGGTCTACCGAAGGGGCCCCTCAGCTAACGCTGAAGAGATTCAACAGTTATTCCTCCCCACTAAACATAGGGAGAGTGTGCTGCGATCACTACATGATGAGCATGGACATTTGGGTGCTGAGAGAACCTTTAAACTGGTACGAGATAGGTTCTATTGGCCTTACATGAGAGCTGAAGTGGAAAGCTATTGTCATTCCTGTCTGAGGTGTATTCAGAGAAAGACTCTACCGACCCGAACTGCTCCAATGAGCCATCTGCAGAGCCAGGGACCCATGGATTTGGTGTGCATTGACTTCTTGTGCTTAGAGCCGGATGCTAGTGGGCAAGGGAACATTCTAATAGTGACCGATCATTTCACTCGTTACGCCCAAGCTTTTTCCACAAAAGATCAACGCCAAGACAGTGGCCAAGGTGTTGATGGAAAAGTTTTTTGTTCATTACGGACTGCCAAGGAGGATACACTCGGATCAGGGTAGAGACTTTGAAAGCAGACTGGTGGGGCAATTGCTAGAGCTGTTGGGAATCCAAAAGACCCGAACTACACCATATCACCCTCAAGGTGATGCTCAGCCTGAAAGGTTTAATCGCACACTGCTAAACATGCTGGGGACCTTGTCGAATGTGGAGAAGCAGAGTTGGAGTCGTCACATAGCTACTCTGGTGCACGCATATAACAGTACGGAGAGCGATGCAACTGGATACTCACCGTACCGTCTTATGTTCGGAAGGGAGGCTCGACTGCCGGTTGATTTGGCATTTGGGTTATCTTTAGACCAGACGTCAGTAGCTTCCCATAGAAACTACGTGGATAGACTTCGAAAGAATCTGGCTTCTGCGTTTGAACAGGCCCGGTTGACCTCAGAAAACAGGGAGCAAAGAAACAAAAGGAACTATGACTTGAAAGTTCGAATACAAGATCTACAACCCGGTGATAGGGTTCTATTGAAGAACTTGGGTGCTGCTGCGAGACACAAGTTGGCGGATAGGTGGAGTTCCCAGGTTTACATTGTCTGCAAACAACTGCCGGGTCTGCCGGTGTATCAGATTCGCCCGGATGGAAAGGCTGGGCCTCTCAAGAACTGGCACCGGAATCATTTGTTACCTTTGAGAGAGGCTGTGAGGATGCCAGTTGGGGACGAAATGCCTCTGCCAAATCCGCCTGCTCCACGTTTGCCTCCTGTTACTCGGTCTCAGCAGACCCGGGCTGTCGAAGAGAGCGAAAGAGACAGTGAAGAAGAGAGTTATTGTCTGGACTGGATGCGCTCACCGGAGCCTGAGGAGATTGTCATTGTTCCTGAGCGGTGGGAGAGTAATTTGAGACCTGAAGCTCCTGAATTTCTGCTAGAAGTCCCTGAGACTGTTGAAATCCCTGAAGCTCTTGAATTTCAGTTGGAAGTCCCTGAGGCTGTTGGGATCCCGGTAGCTCTGGAAGTTGAAGCTTATTCAGGCGATTATAGTTCTATGCCTTCACTGGAGGGATCATACTCTGAAGAAACGTCTGCTCCAGTGATAGAGAGAAGGACTGAGCCAGCACCTATAGTACTTCCACCTGAAGAGGAACTGATTGAGCCAGAACCAAAACGCTCTGTTCGACCGCCCCAACGCCTCACCTACGACTCACCAGGACATAGTACTGAAGAGGCCATCACCACCGTGCAGAGGTTGCCCGAAGTGTCTGCTATGCTAGCTGAGGTAGCCCAAAATATGAATCAACTTGAGGAAGTGTTCCTAACTGACTATGTGTATGCTGCTGAACCTGTACATGTTATGTAAACTGTATTCAAATATTGTGGAAATGTAATGTAACTGTTGTACCTCCTTGGAGAGACCCAAGAGTTCTAGGAGGGGGAGAGTGTAGCGCTGTGTTAAATCTTGCTGCTGGCAGTACCTATTTTTGGCCACAAGATGGAGACAATCGCGATTTGAGACACTGGACATTGGGACTACATTTCCCGGCGTGCTTTGCAAAGACACAGGAAGTGGGTGGGACACAGGATGCTTAATCCCCGAACCTCGTGGAGAACGCGCCAGAGCGCGCGAGGGAACGAGAGAGAGCAGACGCAGTGCAAGACATCGCAGGAGGGCCTAGGCCAGAGCGCGAGTGAGACCTGTCAGTTCCTTTATCGGGTCATTCAGCCTGAAGAGAAGGAGACCTCCAAGTTCCAGAGATTGCTGCAGATCAGAGAAACCGAAGACCTCGAGTGAGGAGTTGCCGCGAGCTGATCGGATACGGAGAGCAGGCGGTGAGCGGGACAAGTCGTGGACAAGCAACAGAGAGTCAGACAACAGATCCGGCCGCTAGTATCCCCAGTCAAAATCGAGCGGAGAGACGTCCTGGGTCAGCGGAGCCTAAAGCAACCGGTGGATGGGTGAGAGGCCTCCAAGGCCGTATGTAATTAAGGAACACGCTGCTGTTTTCTCTTTAAAGTCCACAGGGCCCCAACTTGACTAGTCGAAGACATTCCTTAAGTAAATTCACTGGCCAGTTGAACAGTACCCGGGTACCACACACACATACGCACCTTTTACATTCTGGGACTTAAACCTGTGCAGGACTCATTTTTGTTACGAATCGGAACGGGAGTTAAAGTTACGTTCCGAATACATATTTTTCTCTTTTCCGCTGCGCGTTTATCGTAATACGAAGGGATTGTATTTTTGGGGTTCGCTACGTGTCCTTGTTTTCTTCCGAACTATCGGGTATTGCATTCCTTTTTTCTGTTCGGTTGCGAATATTTTATTCATCCGAAATACGAAGCCTCGTGTTTCGTTTCTTTTCCGCTACGCGTTTTGCCGCAATACGAAAGTACTGTGATAATATCTGTGAATACCGTGTCTCAACGTCTGCTTACTATTCTAGTAAACTATTTAAATTATAAAACTCACAACGGTGTTGGAGTATATTTATTCCCTAGTGCGGGGAGACTGACCCGTGGTTCATTTTCAGCGGCTCCTCCGGGAGTGAGCGCTACACTAGTAAAAGGTCATGCGTGTGTTCAGAAACCAGCCTAGAATCAGCTATTTTTCTGGAATAGTGTAGTCTAATGTTTATAAACATTTTCTTTGTTTATATTTACAGATTTGTTATATTATTTTTTTTTTTGGGGGGGTGATCAAAACACAACAACAACAAAAATGTTTTAGAAGCTAAACCTTTTCAAAGAACATTTATTTATTAAGCCAATAAATGTGAAGATTCCGCAAGGATTTCATCAGCCGGGGGAATAAATATGGATAAATTCTGCAACTCATTTACTTTTACAATAGCAAAGTGCAGTTCAGAAGTCTGTATCAATCTGGCATTATTGAATGAGATATATATATTTTTCTCAATGGTCTGGCTATGGCATTGTTGGTTACAGACAGCAGCAGCCATTCAATATTTGATGTTGTTTTGATGTAACCTGAGATGAAATAACATTGTCATTTCAATAAATACATAATGCGAAGAATATATTTAACTTGCTGGATCAATATTTATTTCGAAAAAGAGTTTAAGTATCCTGGCAAGGATTATTTTTTCCCACTGGAAATGGAGAGGAAGAATTACTGTAGAGAGTTCTATTAAAAAAACTGAAAACCAATATCCTTTATTACCCCGACATGAGAAACACTCAAAGTATCTTTTACAAGAAATCCATAGTTATTTAAGTTTATTTCATTAGGTTTTTTTCAGCCTTGTCTTTCCGCAAGGATATTATTTTCCTTAACCCTTTCCCGGAGCTGGGCAAGCCATGTTGTCCCCGCAGTGGGTGGGCATTAGGCTGGCCGTCCACTGCGTCCGTATTCCTGCGATGGTGCGAACATCCAATATTGTTTGAAGACGCCGACTTATCCCACAACATGGAGGTGAATCGGCCCTCTTCCACTTCCGACTTCCATCGGACAGCTTCAGATGATTTTTTGCGACTACAACAGACTAGCGATCTTTTCCATTACAATGGGCTTTATCGGACGATGCGGGGACGATCTGATACAAGTTACATTAAAAAGATGAATTGTATGGTTAAACCGCAATGGCGCGGCAGGAAAATTGCCCCATGGAGAAGTGATTCAGCTAGACCACCCATAGGAGGAGACAATGTGAAAAAATTATTTCTATTTCATTCTTTTTTTATTCAACTGTTTATTTTTTTCATCAGCAGCAAATAGCCTTTTTAGCCTTTCAGATTTTTTAGAATTTGTAAGGTATTTTTCTGTATTTATTGTTAGGTGAAATTTTGGGCTTCCATTTTTTTTAAAAATGACGAGGCTTTTTTCTCTCACCTAACGTAACTTTTTTTTTCTTCAGACCGGCTGAGTTTGGTGTTGAAGTCCTTGGTGATGAAAGCCATTTTAGCACCAGGAACAGGGGCTTTATCCCCCCTGCAGCCTTCAGTGAGATTTCTTTTTTTTCTGCTTCGGCTGTGCTCAACGGGGCTGTCCTTGGTGCTGAAACCCCGTTTCAGCACCAAGGACAGGGTTTTCTTCTCCCCGCAGCAGGGTTTTCTTTTCCCCGTAGCAGGGATTTTTTGTTTTGTTCGGCGGCCTGTCTGTTGGCCTGTCTGCCGGCCGACCTAGGTCGTCCACAGACACTTCCAGTGGATGACACTGATTGGCCAAAGGCGTTGTCCGTAGGCAGACGTACAAATCTATCATCCAACTACAGACCCATTGGCCGGTCTGTCTTAACGCTGCAGGGTGGCATAGCATGCCCCACTAGTGTTTATGGGCCACGACAGTCCTGCCTACCAGATGGCATGCGGAGCGCATTATTGGCTGTGAAGGGATGGCCTGAACTCAGGCCGTCCCCCTACAGCCAATAACACACGCCGCACATCAGGTGTGTAGGTGGGCCATAGGAGGGGTCCACCGCAGCACCCAACAAGCAGGACAAACTAGTAGGCCCCGCCGGTGTGAACACTGCGCCCGCGTGCACAACTTTTTCTAATTTGTCTAAAAACACAGAATCAAAATATATATATTCACAGGGGCCCAAAAAATGTATACACACTTCAACATGAAAAATATATGCAGAATACTATTAGTACTACCGGTAGATTTATATAAACATCAAGGGGCAGCTGTAAGTCATGTTTGAATTATGGAATCACATTAGGTGCACAGAGTGGTCACCATTAGCATCCAGACACTTCTGATTTTGGCGTGCTACTGCATGAACAACATTGACTAGAGTGTCCACAGTGATTGCTCTGCATGATATTTCAATTTCTTCCCATAGTGCAGTCAGCGTAGGTGGTTTTCTACAGTATACTACATTCTTTAGTGTTCCCCACAGAGAGAAATCGAGGAGTGTTAAGTCCTGGGAATGCGTCCTATCCAACGTCCTGGCAGAATGTCATTGAGAGGCTCTTACGTCTCAGTGGCGGTGAGGTGGCGCGCCATCTTGCTGGAAGTAAACTTGCCCACACGCATGAAGCGCACAAATGGCCGGTAAAATGGATGTGTGAAGCATGTCGAGGTACACTGGACCAATGACTGTGCCTTCAAAAAAGAATGGTCCAACTAAACCCTTGGATGACAGTCCACACCATTTTTCTGTACAAAGTTCTCATCTACATGTACCATTTGTCGAAACCACTCACAGTACTCCATTCTCCGATCAGAATCATCTTCAATCATGGCGTGTAACAGGATGTAAGATTTCCAATGTGTTCTCTTCAGAATACTTTCTATGTTTGATCTGTTAATTCCTGTCTCATGTGCACATTGTTTGACAGACTCTTGCAGTGAGCGTGTAAACTGTTGCAACACCATATCCAAGGAAGCATGACTTGTTGCTGTGCGACGCCTCCCAGATCTTTGCTTGTGCACATCACACACAGTTCCATCTGTTTGAAACTTATCACAAATCCATGCGTTTGTTAGTTGTGTAGGTGGTTCTGTTCCAATCTTATGTCACCATTGTTGTTGAACTTCTCACACATTTTAAAAGTTAAGATACCACTTCAACATGCTCTTCCACTGCTCGAAAGTCAAGCGTGCCTCCGCCATTTTCTTTGACTCTCCTGACGGTCACATGATGAGATCAACAATGCTGCGATTACTGATATCTTTAAAGGAAACATAATACTACAAAATGCTGCTATAATTCAATATGGGTTTTATAAAGGGTATAGATACGGCTCATTTGTCAAGATATTGCGATGCCCTTTACTGCTCCCTCTGTTCTAATGTTATAATACTCTTTATTTGGTATCTGATCCTTCAATAAAACTATTTTGAAAATAGAAAGGGAATACATAACAACTGATGAAGTATGTATAAATTTTTTGGGCCCCTCTGTATATGATACTATAAACAGGAGCAGGTAGGAAACATAGGGGTTAAACATTAACTCCACCTAATCCTCCACGCCTATTTTAACTCTTTAGATTCCATTAAAACTTCACCTGAATACAGCCCTGGTGTCTCTCTGATCTATGCAGGATATTACATGCCTCCAACTCAGCATGACGTGACTAAGCCCCTGCATCTGAATGGCTGAATCAGCCCTCTGAGCCCCCATTGAGAGGAGAGCAGGGAGGTCACAGCAGTGTTGCCACTAAAATAAGATTGAGTGCTCACACTGTGTAGAGTGTTTCTTTTATATGAAGTCTAACACCTTGAAACACAATATATGACTAAAGGGGTCAAGTCATACATTTGCAGAAAGAACTGAGTCTCACATAGTACCGGCTGGGTGGAGTAGAGGTAGCATCACTGCTTTGTGTGAAGAGAGCCTGTGGAGACACGGGTTCGATCCCGGCAAGAGCACCTCTCCAGTAAGTGTCCTTGGGCAAGACACCTAATGGCATACTTGCCACCCAGGACTTTATTGAAAACAGGAGAAATCTCAATGTATCCTTCCTGGAAAAATCCTTTCTTAAAAAAATATGTCCCACAGCATTGCTTTAATTCTGGTTTCTAATCATATATTTCCTTGTTGAGTCAAAGTATATGAATTATTATATTTTTTTCTCTAAAAGCCAGCCAATACATATAAATATATAAATTTAAGGTCAAACACGCTCACACATATAAATGTAGTATAGAAAAAAGTAGTTAATCCATCAAAAAACCCATGAATTATGGAGTAAGCACAAAAGGAAATGTGAGGGAAAGGCAAAATGTTCTAAATAATTCAAATATGGATTCTGATTGGCACCTTGGTGTTTTCACACAATCAGAGAATATCTGTAATGCATATCCTGGTCAGTAACAAAGTAAAAGGCATACAATAGAATTATAATTAATTATAGGAAGTGTCTTGTCTGTTACACAAAGCGAATGTATGGAAGCATTAGTAATATCTAGAAATATGCTCTTTAAAGCAAAGTCAACTGTAACCATTACTGACTTTTTAAGGATGGATGTGAAAAAACTGGATTCGGGATTCTGTTTTGACGCTTTTATTAGCACACATTGAAAGAATTTGAATTATTATTATGTCACATTATATGAGAAAAAAACTGACTAACCAAATTAAACTTCTTAAAATGACACACATACATAATAAAGGCAAACCGAGGAATCTTTCGAAAATCCAGCACCCGCTATATACTATTTCAATCACTGTAACCTATTATCTTCCTTCTACCTGTCAGACATTTTCAAAATATTCTGACATACCCTTAAATAACCTGAGTTTGAAAGTAGAAATGTACTCTGTAGGGTTACACTTGTCGACTTAGGCTAGGGTCAGACGAATGCATTTTTCACGTGCGTTTAGCCGCACGAAATCACGGCCGTGCTAGCAGCAAATGACGTCCAATGCCGGGGAACATACGACGAACGGCCGCACGAACGGTCGTCCGTGCAACGCAAGTGGCCAACGAACGCATTTTTTCGAGAACGTCAAACCGCTACTACTGACGTACAGAGTGCGCTGCGGCGGCATAGCGGCGAGTGTGTGTGATTAGGAGACGTCAGACGCTGCTAATGTCCGGCTAACATAACGTCCAGACACAAAAAGTGTTTTATTGATGATCCGTACAAAATCACGGACGAAAAGGCGCATCGTATGACCGCTATCGCGTATTCCGGGAAAAAATACGTACGTTCGTTCGAACGCACTTTTTCACGGACAACGTGAAAAATGCGTTCGTCTGACCCTAGCCTTAGAGCTCTTTATTTTCCTTTTAAATGATAAGTTGTTTGTCAGTGTGTTATTTAACCAGGATATAGTCACACGTGTAAAAAAAAATATATAGTGATCTGTGCTGAGGTCATTTTTACTGGTTTTGCTCATCATGTTTAAATGTGTTTTGAAGGCTTATTTTAGTATATGACCCAGACATATTATATATTGTTCTTTCCGTCAGACTCGGCAGATTCAAAATATGTCATTATTATATGTATACGTCATGACCTGTCTGTATATTATAACAAAAAATGCAATAAAATATGATTTTTCAATAATTTACAATGTGTAAAGTTTTTTTTTCACATTTTAACATGCGAGCAATTGCGGTTATATTTTGTATGTGGTGCGCTTGTTAAAAAATTAGAGATTGGGTCTCGTTACATTTTTTTTGGGGAAAATTACACGATTTTTAACAAACGCACCGCATACAAAAATCGTTAGTGCAGCATCATTGTTCACATTATAATTGAAATGGGAACAATATTGCTGCATTAACAAACCAAAAAAAAGAAAAAAAACTTGTTCATTTTTTTTATAATTTTTTTAAAATATTTTTTTATTTTTATTTTAATTTTTTTTTTTTTTTTTACAAACTTTTTCACTTTCGTGTTTGGTATCATTGGAACGGCCATGCTCTGGCCGATCCAACAATACCAAACTTTAACCCCTAGCTGCCACGGATCGGGACATAGGGGGTTCATTGGAACCCCCTATCTCCACCATTGGTGGCAGCTAGGGGTTAACTCCAGGACTGGCGTCATCGTGCTATGCACGATGACGCCAGTACTCAGGGGGAGTTCCCGGAAGCTTGGCCGACATCCAAGATGTCGGCCAGCTCCGGGAAAGGATCACGAACTGGCGCTTTTCAGCGCCGATTCGTGATCCGGCTCCCCAGGGGTTAATGCCAGGTACCATTTGGAAGGGCAGGCTGTGCCCTTCCAAATGGTGCCGGTTTTAACCCCCGCAACGCCGCCAATCGGGAGGGAGAGAAGCGTTCAGTTAATCAGTGTTTCCCAAACCTCTCCTTGGGACCCTCAACCAGGCCAGGTTTTAAGGATTACCTTGGGGAAATGCAGACTGAATCCTGCAATCGCTGAGCAGCAAATCATATCACCTGTGCTGTGCTTCAGATACCTGGCGAGGCGGAGGGTCCTGAGGACAGGTTTGGGAAACACTGAGTTAAGTACATAAGGAGTTATTGAGTAATGACAAATATATATTCCACGTGGAGCTGTGAGCAGAGTAGGTGATAACAAAGAAATCTCTACAATTGCCACTTACGCACCTGAAAAGTAAATATGGCAGAACCTAGAAAAATAAATAAGAATTGTATGACGTCACTGTTTATTCAAAACTGTGTTTGGGTATCTTTACTTTGTATGGTTACACAAAGGGAGTTCAAGCAGCTAAACAAGAAAAAGATGTTAACCCATCCCTCCCTGGGATAGCCCCATTTTAAGGAGTTATTTAAATGCTATTTGTATTTCATGTAAGGAACTGAGCTCATGGATTGCTCATAATGTGAATATTAACCTGCTGGGTGATGACTAATTTGAAATTCAGGTCTTTTCTGTAGTCTAGTGATACCAATTTTTTACACATGATTATATGAGTGTAATATAATTTGATTGGTATTATTTAAATATCTCCAACCTACTCATTTCTGACTATATACATATAATTACAAACTATTTTATAAATGTGTGTGACTCATGTATTGGAATGTCATATTGTCATGTCCTCTGGTGTTTTTCCAGAGTTTATAAAAATATTACCGGTAGTTTTTGCACTGTCTGGACTAGTGTTCCTCCTAGGGCCAGGGATGCTCCTGTTTCATATCCGTATGGTGGAACCAGTGTACCATGCCACTAATGCTGAATCAGTGGCACATCCTTTCTGTAATTCTGCTTGGGGCAGGATCCAGATGCTCCACCACTCTTGTCTCCTGGCCAATGGGTGTCCTCATCAGGGTTTATATGTCCTTCTTCCTTAGTGTTGCAGTACCCTTGTAACAGCAACTGGGGTTTACTGGTCTCCGGCTTGTTGGCCAGACCTGAACCTGTTACAACATCCGTCCCTTCTCTTCAGACAAGCTTATCCGCAGCAGCTTTCCTTCCCACAGCCCTCAGCCAGAACTTGAGGAGTGCTGTATATTTCAAGTTATCTCTCCCCAAACATCAGACAACACAGCTTAACCCTTCACTGCTGTGCCATTTCACCTCTGTATGCTGAACAAATTTTTACCTCTTTTGCTCATGTTTAAATGCGATTTGAAGTCACGTATTATTATACGACCCAGACATATTATATATTCTTTTTTACGGCAGACTCGGCAGATTCATAATATATCATTATTATATGTATACGTCATGCCCTGCCTGAATATTGTAGCAAAAAATGCAATAAAACATCTAAAGTGTGTAAAGTGTTTCTTCACATTTTATAATCCGAGCCTTTGAGTTTATATTTTCTACGGAGTGTGCTTGTTAAAAAAATTAGAAATGGGGACTCATTAAAGTTTTAGGGGGGGAATTACGTGATTTTTAGCAAAACCCCCTTAGAAAAAAATCGTTAGTGCAGCATCATTGTTCATATTATAATTGAAATGGGAACAATATTGCTGCATTAATAAAAAATATTTTTTATTTAAATTTTATTTACTATTATTTTTATTTTTGTTTCTTACATTGAACATGGTCATGTTTGATATCATTTGAAAGGCCATTCTCTGACCTTTCGAATAACACCAACCGTGACCCTCTAGCTGTCATCGTTGGGGAGATATGGGGGTTCAAAGGAACCCCTTATCTCCACCATGGGATTGCCTTGGGAAATCCTCAGCCAGCTAGGGGTTCCCTCACTGACGTCATCGCGCCATGATGCTAGTATAGTGTTAAGTTTTTTGTTTGTTTTTTTAAAAAGACACAAACGCGCCTTTTTATCATGTGATAAACCTACTTTTTTAACCATTGTCTTAATATGAGATTTTTGCTGAATCATTTTCATTGGTGTCCAGGAGGTGAAGATTTTACCATAAGATACCACCTAGAAATGTGGCTTGCAGGGGTGAAGTAATCCTGTGTTTATTGGATCAACAAGGACAAGCAGGGTTGCTAGGTCACTTATTCCCGTCTTTTGGAAATCCGCCTCCACACCACCTCTGAAAACATTGTTAGAAAGACTGGAAATTTTGAGATCTAACGAAGAACTGGCCCATGCCCCGACCGAAGCATTGCAGCACTTTACTAAGGTGTGGTTTCATTGGTCGGTATACTGCTCCTTGGCGGGATTTCGGGCAGATATGGAGGAAGGCGACAGACGTGATATAGCACCACGGGACCCGTGCATAGCATCACGACCTTCCCGCTTCCTTCCCCTGCAGTGCGTTTGAGTTCCCCATGAAACTTCCCCTCGGCTCTTCCTTCCCTGCCCCCTTCCCCCCCTTTCTCATTTCCCACTACTCCTTTCTCTTTCTTAACTATGTTTCACTCTTTCTGACTACATTTTACTTCTCTTTTGCTCTTCTCTTCTTTCTCTTTGATCTACACTTTTTCCGACGCCTCCTTGCATTGACATTACCATTGGCACAAGGTACACGAAGGACTAAACGGCCAACCTGTCACTCACATTTATGGCATTTCTCCCTTTAATTATGGTATTGTAAGTGTCTGGTTGACGGAATGTTAATGGTTTTGATCAATACGCGTATCAGCCGCTGTGTATTTACTAGAAATGTATTGTTCACTTTAGTCTTATTATCCTTGAATTTATTGTGGTATCTGTTCCCAAGCTGTATTTTCTATTTTCTGAAATAAAAACTTTTCATTATAAAAAAAACAAGAACAAGCAGAGTATTATCTGCCATTTTTAGGTCAAATAGTTTCATCATTTTCAGCAGGGATCCAAACAAGTAAGTCTCTATTGAGCACCATTGATTCATATTTTGTGATTTCCTCTTATACAGTATATAGGTACTCACATCACT
This sequence comes from Leptobrachium leishanense, assembly GCA_009667805.1. NCBI lineage: Eukaryota > Metazoa > Chordata > Amphibia > Anura > Megophryidae > Leptobrachium > Leptobrachium leishanense. The sequence goes on along the minus strand of CM019064.1, from coordinate 279,518,452 downwards.
ATTGCGCCTATTATGCTTTTCTTCACACAGCTGTTACCTTTTATTTTACTTAATCACACTTCTGACCAGTGCTTCCTCCTTGAAATAGCATGTAGTTACCCTAATTTAATTTACAGGGTTATTCAAAGAGATCCGTATTGTGGCGAAAGGTAACCGAACAGTGAAATTCAGCGTACGGTTACCTTTCCTGACCATTCGGCTATTCAGAGAGCAGGCAGTTCGCCAAATGTTGGCAAATTGCCTGCACATACGGTGCCTGTTCGTTGCCTGTTCGAGGGCAGTGAAATCCCCATAGAGAAGCAATGCTTCGTCTATTCAGAGAACAAAAACCAGCAGTGAAAAGTTGCCGAATTGCCCTGCTGTTCGGTGGTTTCATGCAGCAGGTTCATTCAGGCGAATCCCATAGGCTTCAATGTTAAAAATATTCCTGTTTTAACTCAATATCTAATAAACTGTTGATTATAATATTCTGCAGTTAAAAGTCTCTTCATGTATAGATTTTTTAGGATCTTTTAGGCATTTTTGGGGATTTTTTGCAAAAACATATTTTCCGTTCTTTTTTAAATCTTTTTTTCTTTTTTCTGTAACTGCCCTTTTTATTATCATTCATTGGATCTTATATGTAAATTCCAGACATTTTCGTTCTGTAGTTTCTTTGCAAACAGCGTTTCACTTTTCAAACATTCAAGCGTACTGTTTTTTTTTTCACTCCATTCGTCTGCGGTGTCAGCTTTTTACGGCAGCTGCTCTGCGCTGTGATCGGCGGCTGCTCGTGTTTCTCCAGCGTGTTTGGCGGGGTTAATCGAGATGTTTTTGTGGGTTTTGGTGTGCATTCGCCGGGTTTTGCGGTGAGTGTTCAGCTTGTTTGCGGCGGCTTTTCCCTTCACTATGACAGCCCTGTGGTGCTTGCTGAATACATCGCAGGGTCGCCGAAATGGGATCGCCAAATCGCACGTAATTGAAGAGAACGAAAAGTCACCGAACGTGATCTCTTTGAATAACCACTCAATGTTCTTGAACCCAGGACATACTTGAAAACGAGAGAAATCTCAATGTATCCTTCCTGGTAAAATCCTTTGCAAATAAACAAATAAATAAACCCTGTAAGAGATCACATGTTCTGAATTTATTCTGGTGAAAGGTAGGGAAATTCATAGCTCACCATGCATGCATTTCTGAAAAGCCAGAAATGTAGATTATATATGAAAGGGTCAATGTTTTTGAGCCAGGTCTATCTGCTGTTAGTGCGATTTGTTGCTTTATGCCAGGTTTTAAGTAAAATAGGAAAGTAGTAAGTTTGTAACCAAGGATGATCTTTTGCAAACATAAAAAACTGGATAGGAATCGTCTTCAGCTTAAGGTAGTTTTCAAGTTGAATATAAAAATGGAATATATTTGTTTACTGAAGGAATTGTACAGGGTGCAGTTGCAGCTAATATAAATGAGAACATAGATGTAAGCCATGTTTGTTGGCTCATGAATAGGACGTGACTTGTTATTTTGTTGTTCTGCATGACTTTGACAATGAATATGCTAGTGTCATGCAACTAGAGCATAGCTGAAAGCAAAGTGTTCTACTTAAAAATTTATGTTGACGCATTGATGAGCATACATTTCTAAAATATGCTGCTTAATTCCATTAGCTGGACGTAGCTGCACTACTTCGCTCCCACACACCTAGGTTGTAAAATTCCCAGGAGTGACATCAATTCTCTAGTTTTTGAGAGTTCCTCAGCAAAATGAAGTGATTTCCTGGCTGCAACGAATAGGTTGTATGGTTGTTTTATTGCATGTGTCTTGATAAATGAAAAAAATATCAGGCCCTATTCCAATGCTGACATTAAGCTTGAGTGCTTAGCTTAAAATCAACAAGTCCAATTCCATCCGAGATGCAAGTTCTGCATGTGGATCGGACATTGCGGCTGCTTCCTATACATTACTGCTTCCTATATTTTATGTTGGAGCCGTTAATGTGGACCCTGCAGATGAAGGAAATTAATAACGTCTATTAAAGAATGGAGTTAAGTGATTTTGCTTCAGAAAATCACTTATTTTTTAAAGCCTACTGAAAAATAAAATACTCACCACAGATCCCACGGTGAATAGAGTGAAGACTGGGGAAAAATAGTTCCCAGTGTTCCTCCGCTAATCCTTCCACCATTCCAGCTTGACCAAATTTGCGTTAGCTCTTGCAGAACTCAAGAGGGATTGCGTCTGGCATCTGCGAGTCCTATGAACTTCTGGAGCCAATAGCGGCAGCGGCACATAGCTTTATTCTAAAACACCTCAGAAGTTTGGCAACTCAAGCTACTGACAAAGCGGCTCGGTTGGAATATGGGTGTTAAAAGTGAGATGTAAAGGGAAAATGGCTGGTGCACAAGTTTTCCATTCACATCTCACTTTTAGCCTCTCCAGTGGAAAAGAGCCCATCTTGTTGGTGTATATATTATATGCAGAGGGTTAGAAAGGGCTTACTCACCCATCCCAGAGCATTATCCACGCTCTGGGAATATGCGCATTAAAGGTTTTCTTCAAGGGCACAGACCTTTTACAGCCCTTTTCACATGAGCCCCTGGAGTCCTGCGGGGCCTTTGGGTCAGCAATAGGACATACGGTTGAGGGTTGGAAAGCAATAGACTCTTTTATTCAATAAAAATAAAAAATTGAAAACAACAATAAACTAAAAGTGATAAAAGTCAACACACACAATCAAGTATTAAAATGTCAGGCCAAACGCATTTTACGCCGCTATTGGCACATCCTCAGGAGGAAAAGAAAACATCTGTCCATGTTTTCCATATTTTTAGAGCATTGTAAGGACAGAGGCTTTGACCCCTGTATGGTGTTGGGTGTATGGAACCCAATGGCAAGCCGAAGGAGGAGACCAGAAGGAATATGATTGGTTAAACTTTACTGAAGGCAACAAAATATAAGTCCAGAATAAAGTAATGTAAAGTTTCTTTTGACAGAAATAAAAGTCCAGAACAAAGAGTTGTAAGGATAAATAAGTACGGTTGTAATCTTGGAAGTAGTCCAGGAAGAGAGGTATGCCGAGAGGTGGAACTGGTACTGCAATGGCAATCTTGAATATGGAAGCGGAATGGAGCTGTACCGTGGTGGCAGGAACAGAAGTGGAGCTGTATCGTGGCAACAGAAGCGGAGCTGTATCGTGACAACAGAAGCGGAGCTGTATCGTGACAGCAGGAGCGGAAGCAGAGCTGTACCGTGGCAATAGGAGTGGAGCTGTACTGTGGTAACAGGAACCGGAGCGGAGTTGTACCGTGGCAACAGGAACCGGAGCGGAGTTGTACCGTGGCAACAGGAACCGGAGCGGAGTTGTACCGTGGCAACAGGAACCAGAGCGGAGTTGTACCGTGGCAACAGGAACCAGAGCGGAGTTGTACCGTGGCAACAGGAACCAGAGCGGAGTTGTACCGTGGCAACAGGAACCAGAGCGGCGTTGTACCGTGGCAGCAGGAACCAGAGCGGCGTTGTACCGTGGCAACAGGAACCAGAGCGGCGTTGTACCGTGGCAACAGGAATCGGAGTTGTACCGTGGCAACAGGAACCAGAGCGGCGTTGTACCGTGGCAGCAGGAACCAGAGCGGCGTTGTACCGTGGCAACAGGAACCAGAGCGGCGTTGTACCGTGGCAACAGGAACCAGAGCGGCGTTGTACTGTGGCAGCAGGAACCAGAGCGGCGTTGTACCGTGGCAACAGGAACCAGAGCGGCGTTGTACCGTGGCAACAGGAACCGGAGTTGTACCGTGGCAACAGGAACCGGAGTTGTACCGTGGCAACAGGAACCGGAGCAAAGCTGTATCGGCAGCAGGAACAGGAGTCAGAATCCTTTTAGAGGAACACGAAGGGGAACCACTGGGTAACGTGGTATAACCACAGTATAACCTGGTTAGTGAGATGGAGAAGGCGGCAGGTTTAAATAGGGTTCAAGGAATCATACGAACACCGTTCACCTGGGACTCGCAGGTGGAATGAGGATACCTGAGTGCTAGGTAAATTAATTGGTGGTATACAAGGATCTCCAGTGCAGGTGGGGTGCAGTACCTTAACTTGACCAGCAGAGGGCGCCAGACTACCTAGGTCTTCATGCTCTAGGATGGACGATCGCGCATGCGCGCCTGCCTTCTGCTCAGACGGATCGCGGAGGCGGCGTGGGACACATCCTGGCTCTCCTCCCTCGAGCTGCAGGCCGGAACCAGGGAGCGACGCGCCACGAGGGACCTCAGGTGAGTTTGTCAGGCGTCCCAACATGGCGGCCGCGGTCCGACCGCGGCGCGGGGCATTACAGGCATCTGTTTTAGGTGAAGGGATAGGTCACTGTTTGTGGGAATTATAGCGACTCCAGAACTGTGACATTGTATTTGTACGCTGCCGAACTCTTTGTAGAATACTATTGTTTTTTTCATTAGTGCAGATTTTTATGCACTTGATGAACTTTTGCATGTGTTTGTGAACATGTTGAAGACATATACATGTTTTTTCCATTCTTTGTTTGTTTGTTTTTTGGGCTACAACAGGCTAATTCCATTTTTAGCTTTCGACCACGGCTCCATTTTGGGTGGCGAATAATTCAACATGCACCTGCCAGTGTGAGTGGGGCCCTATAGTTTTAATGGCAAGGAGATCACAGCTCTGCTGTGCTGCCACAGTTCATAATGATTTTTGGCAGTGATATCCTTGGGAGAAACCTTAGGCCAATCATTATTTCAATATCTGGACTTAGTGATTCTAGACCAGTGTTTTAGTCATCTATATTCACTGTAAAATCATCACAACTATTCCAGTAAATATATTTGATTTGCATTGATTTTCTGGAATCATAAAGTGTCTGCAGTCCATTATCTACCACAATGGATTCCAATACCACTCTCTGTTCTCCAGAAATACAAAGGCTTAAAAGTCAAGGGCGCACATGTCAAAAGTTTATCTTTTATTTGATTTGATGGAAAAAGTCTTTTTTTAACCACACTTGGCTTTGTGTCTATTTTCTGTAACAAACCTTTTTAATATCATTCATAGGACCTTACATGTAAATTCCAGGCTTTTTCGTTCAATAGTTTTTTTGCAAACAGCGTTTAAATTTTTTTCTTTTTTCCCCCGTTCGTCAGTTTATCGGCTTTTTCCAGCAGCTGGTCTGCACTGTGTTCGGCGGCTTGCCGGCTTTTTTTAACGTGTTCGGCGTGGTTTTTTTTCCCTGCACTCTGGGGACCCTGTAGTGAATGCTGAATTTGATTCCCCGAAGTGTGGGGAACGAGAGAGCACCTTTTCGGTGCTCTCTAAATATCCCCCCATGTTAGAAAGAACTAGAATAAGCCATTTATAAACATTTTCTTTAATCAACAATCAGTCTATCACAGGCGTGGTGTATTGCTTCAGAAACAATGCAAGACACTGCTAAGTAAACATTTTGTCGTCACACTTGAGACAAGGAGTGTTCTAGAATTCAAGCAGTGAAGTTTATACAGATCATCTAAGAAAACAAAGATAGACAAAATAAACTGAAGTGTACCAAGACTGTTAAAATATAGGTCTAGATTGTTAATCGAGCAGAAAGAAAGATGGCTCCAGCGGCATGTATAAAAATACCTGGATTGCGTAATCTCTAAGCCTTGGCCTGGCGCATAACCCTACTAAATATGAAGTATATATTATTCATATTTAGTAAAACAAATTATGAGCTCTGTATTCCTCCACGACTATAAAACATCCTAAAAACATCCTGAACCAAGCTTGGCTTTTTAAATTACCGAAAAGATTTATTTAACCAATCCTTGTTAACGGGAGTCGTCCCAGAAGACTGGAAATTAGCAAATGTTGTGCCCATTTACAAGAAGGGTAGTAGGGAGGAATCGGGGAACTATAGGCCAGTTAGTCTTACGTCAGTAGTGGGGAAATTAATGGAAACCATGTTAAAGGAAAGGATTGTTGAACATCTAAAAACACATAGATTACAGGATCAGAAACAACATGGGTTTACCTCAGGGAGATCATGCCAAACTAATCTTATTGATTTTTTTGATTGGGTAACAAAAATAATAGACACAGGTGGTGCAGTAGACATTGCTTATTTAGATTTCAGTAAGGCTTTTGATACTGTTCCGCATAGAAGGCTTATCAATAAATTGCAATCTTTGAGCTTGGATTCCAATATTGTTGAATGGATTAGGCAGTGGCTGAGTGACAGACAACAGAGGGTTGTGGTAAATGGAGTTTATTCGGCGCAATGTCTTGTTACCAGTGGGGTACCTCAGGGGTAAGTACTTGGACCCATTCTCTTTAATATTTTTATTAGTGATATTGCAGAAGGTATTAATGGAAAAGTATGTCTTTTTGCTGATGACGCAAAGATTTGCAACAGGGTTGACGTTCCTGGAGGGATCAGCCAAATGACAAATGATTTAGGTAAACTAAAAAAATGGTCGGAGTTGTGGCAATTGAGTCTTAATGTGGATAAGTGCAAGATAATGCACCTGGGACGTAAAAACCCAAGGGCTGAATATAGAATATTTGATACAGTCCTAACCTCAACATCTGAGGAAAGGGATTTAGGGGTTATTATTTCAGAGGATCTAAGGGTAAGTAGTCAATGTAATAGAGCAGCAGGAAATGCTAGCAGAATGCTTGGTTGTGTAGGGAGAGGTATTAGCAGTAGGAAAAGGGAAGTGCTCATGCCACTGTACAGAGCACTGGTGAGACCTCACTTGGAGTACTGTGTGCAGTACTGGAGACCGTATCTCCAGAAGGATATAGACATCTTAGAGAGAGTTCAGAGAAGGGCTACTAAATTGGTGTACGGCTTGAAGGAGAAAAGTTACCAGGAAAGGCTTAATGATCTTAACATGTACAGCTTGGAAAAAAGACGAGACAGAGGAGATATGATAGAAACATTTAAATACGTAAAGGGAATCCACAAGGTAGAGGAAGGGAGTATATTTAAAAGGAAACAAAGTAGCAAAACAAGAGGGCATAGTCTTAGATTAGAGGGGCAAAGGTTTAAAAGTAACATCAGAAAGCATTATTTTACTGAGAGGGTGGTGGATACATGGAACAGTCTTCCAGTAGAAGTGGTAGAGGCCAAAACAGTAATTGAATTTAAGCAGGCATGGGATAGGCATAAGGCTATCCTAAACAAAAGATAAATCCAGGTAAAGTATCCATGTAATTGGGCAGACTAGATGGGCCGAAAGGTTCTTATCTGCCGACATTTTTCTATGTTTCTATGTTTCTAAGATGTTATTCCTTTCCAATTTCAGCAGCAGTATGAAGGGATCTGTAATGAATCCCAACTGTTTATAGTGACTCGTTAAATAGATACTACAATGTTCTGTATATATCCTGCATTCTGAAAACAATTTGTTATTCATTTTATCTGGCCATTTTCTAGGCTGGGAATTATGACTCAAAAATAAGCCACTGGACAACATCGTTTTGTATTGTTTGTGTTCTCGATTAAAAGCGAATACTGCATTTGCTCTATTTACCACACTTAATTAAATCCATTCATGTTCGATCAACCTTTTGAATAACGGTTGCTACATTACGGGATAGCTCCCTGTGCGTAAATGGAAATAGACACAGTGTTCTAAATTTTTCAACCACGCATGTGAGCAAATAGCAATGCAGGAAATTGAAGATTTACTAATTGGAGGCAAATGTACATAGGAGCCAGTAGTTGCTACCTCTTTGAAATCAGGCATTTAAATGCACACAGAAGAAGACATTTTGGTAATCTTTTTTAAAAGATTTCCATAATCTACGAAGTAAAAGATTTTGTGTAAAATTCTCCAACTTGATTATATTTGCACCGATGCTTTTCTGGCCCAAACATAATTGTAGCTTCCATTTCACTGCTTAATGAATAATCACCCTCTTTCCAAAGCCATATACCATGCATATAGGGATTTAAGTTAGTAGCAGAGATGATTTAAATCAGTGTTTCCCAAACTTGTCCTCAGGACCCTCTAACAGGCCCGGTTTTAAGAATTACCTGTGGGAAATGAATACTGCAATCACTGAGCAACAAATCATATCACCTGTGCTATGCTTGCAAACCTGGCCTGTTAGTGCTTCCTGGGGACAGGGTATGGAAACACTGATTTAGGTGATGCATTTTATAATAATTAGTCTATGTATCATGTATGATCAAGTACTACTAATAACCTAGAGAATCCCACAAGACTGAGGTCAAGGTGCAAGGAGACCATGGTGCAGGATATACGGTGAGCTCTACACTCTGGGAAACAAAATTGGGGCTAGAGAAACACAGTGTGTGGGTCATGAGGGGTTAATAAATAACTAACTAAATAAATAAATAATTTTTCAACATTTTCCCTACTTCCACTGCTTTGTCCCTCCTGTTCCTTGCTGCTTGGTGTTCATACACATTCACCCAGGATCAGATCTTCATTCAGAGTACTGTAGGCTCATAATTACGGAGCGACCTCCACCCCACTGAGAGAGTGAAAAAATGGAGAGAATTTTTTTTTTTTTTTTTTAGGAATACCTTTATAATAAAGTATCGCTAAGCATTGTTATGGGGGTAAAGGTAGTATGGCCCTGCTATGCAGTAGCTAAGCAGCACCTAATGACTGGTCCTTAAAATGGCCAGGATTAAGTAAATAACTAAAGTAAAAAGAATGGTCAAAGACAAGCCAGAGGTCATGGAATCCAGAAAAACACAAAATGTGCACCTAACCAAGTCAAGGATGTCATAGAATCAACGTCAGCTCCGGGGGTCATTAGTGTCGAAAGTAACAGAGTCAAGTTTCCATACACAGAATAAGCACTAAGATAAAGAGAACACCCTCTTGGGCTGGAAACAGCCAGAACAGGAAAAGGAACAGTATTTTCTGAGAGTTTATATGGCCCTAGATGATGTCATCCCTATGCGGCTAGATGGGACGAGACTTGCATCTCACAGTTTTGTGATGATGCAGGTGGCATAGTATATAAATCCATGGCGGCTAGTAGCATGCTGCATTAAAATTGCCACTTGAACAGGCAGAGATGGTAGATGAAGTTTGTTATTAGTTGTGGGGTGACGCAGGAGATACTTTTGTAACCCTTTCCAGCTTCATGCAAGTCAACAATTCTTGATTGTAGGTCTTCTGAGAGCTCTTTTCTGCGAGGCATGGTTCACATCAGGCAGTGCTTCTTGAAACCAGTAAACCCAAAACTGGTGTGTGTTTTTAAAGGGCAGGACAGCTTTCAGCAACACATCCAATAATATCACACGGACTCAAGGTTGGCTCACTCCTGGCTCCAATTAGCTCTTGGAGAAGTCATTAGGCTAGGGGTTCACATACTTTTTCCACCCTGCACTGTGAATGTTTACATGTTATGTTCAATAAACACATGAAAACATTTAATGTTTGTGTTGTATTATTTTAAGCAGACTGTGTTTTTCAAATTGTTGTGACTTAGATGAAGATCAGAGCACATTTTATGACAAATTCATGCAAAACTCCACGTAATCCCAAAGGGTTCACATACTTTTTCTTGCCACTGTATACGTTTAATTTAAAACATACTTCTTCGGGACTTCAGGGTACAATACAAATGTCCAGGGTTTCATTGTGAAACCCACAGTCTGGGATTTACAGTAAACACAATGAGATGCGGAAAATGCATCCATGCACCAATAATTACATTCTGTTCTTTGGACTTTTAATGACCCAATATTTTTACTGAACTGGGCCTTTTTTCAATATTTGGCTCAGAACAAATTCTTTCAACTGAATCAGCAGATGTATTGAAAAAACTATCAGCCAAAAGCAGACGCTATGTCACTAGTATTACACAATCCGATGAAGAGCTAGCAAGGGGCTGCCATCTAGCGGCATTGGTTTGAATTACTAGGGATAAGAGAAAAGTATGTGAAATTTAGACAACGCAAACAACTTAATTTTAAGAGTAAAGCTTTTACATATAAACACTGTGGTGTGAGAAAGATACTATGCTACCACACTTTGGTTTATAATATATCCCACCACGAGTGCGCTGTATGTATTTTGTTCATTTCGTTTTAAAAGAGTATGGAGCCGATACTATGAACTATCCAACCGAACTATGAAGCTAATGGCTTGAGCCTTTATTCCATCTGTGCTGCAACCTCAGATGTTGCGGCTCATTACTGTATATTAACAACTTCTATACTTTCCATAGGAGCTGTTAACAACAGCTCTAAAGGGGTTATTCAGTAAGCGGCGAACTTGTCACTGAATTACACCGAACGATGCAATTTCGTGACAGGTCATCTATTCCATAAGCTGTCAATTTTTTTTTCTGCATTTTTGGCAGTGTTTGGCAGTCAGTTCGGTGGTGTTCGGCGACTCCATCTTCGGCGCACTTTGGATAACCTGTGGTGAATAGTGACTTCACTGCAGGGACAGCGAAATGGAAGCGCACCGAACTAGAAAGCTTTTGAATAACCCCTTAAGCGAAAACGTCAAGGGCTCTATTCTCTAGTTGCCGCTAATGTTAGCGCCTCGATATGTAAGCTTTAACACCAGGATATGGGCTATCAGCTGGTGTGAGCTAAAACGCCAACACTACATGAAGAATTTAGCGGGAGTCGCTAAAAGGTAGCGCCTGACAACCCACCAACAGATCTCCTTGTCCGCTGTAGTCCGTGTACAAGATTCATTAGCGCACGCTAGGGAAACGCTGAGACCCAGGCTGGGAACCACCGTTAATGCTTCGGTAAACGTGAGAAGATGCATTTTATGATTAAAAGTAAAAAGCGTTGCTGTGCAAAAAAGCCTAGGTTTTTTCTTAAAAAAAAAAAATCGGAACCCCAAATTTCGTCTGAAAAATCCAGAGAAAATCCTAATAAATTCAAAAAATTCAATAAATAAACTCTCAATGATAGAGAGATTGCGTCTGTTACCCACAACCGATCATACTCTCCGTATCTGGGACAAGGTCAAGAGGAGGGCTGAACTTACCTCCAAGGGGACTCCACTAACTCCTCTGTGCCATAACTGCACCTTCTCCCCCAGGGCCCGGGCGGGCGACTCCACATTCCACTGGTGGGAGGGTAAGGGTTTCACCACATTGGGGTTGGTTTTACTTCAGGGTCGCTTCCCCTCTTGGAGTTACTGTCAGGAATCGCATGCTGCACAGCCCTGGGAATTTTTCCTTTACTTGCAAATACGCCACTTCGTCAGTACCCACCTCTCGTCCCCTCCCTACATGTCTTCGTTACTCCGCGAGCACGTCCCATCTAGACAACTCCGTTCAGCCGGTGATCTCCACCTGTCATTGGTCTACACACGCACGGCCAACTCTCGCCTCCAAGACTTCTGAAGGGCAACACCAGTCCTGTGGAATGACTTGCTTCGCCCTATCAAACTCTCCCCTGACCTTCAGGCCTCCAAGAAATCCCTCAAAACCCATCTCTTCAGATTAGTGTACCACAGCACTGATGCAACTCATCCCTCTGCTCACCTACTCACACTTGATTGAAGCCACTTCTATGGCCCCACCATTCCCAAACCACTGGCACTAATGATCCTGCTATCTAGTGAAATTCCTCTGGTCTTCCTCAACCCCAATCCCTCTAGATTGTAAACTCCTATGAGCAGGGCCCTCTACGGGCCATATTACAATCTTCGCATTAAAATGCTTGCACAACTCGTGAATTTGTGCGCCAAGCGTTAAACGTTAATGTGTGTAAATCAACGCTGGTATTACAATCCTTGCATTTTTTCATCCATCGAGCAATAACGCGCATAAAACGGACGCACAAAAACGCGTGCGCAGCAACGTTGCGTGCAGAAAGCAGTGTGCGGACTGTTTTTTCACGCGATTCAGACAATCAGAAATAAGAACCACAATTATGTAACGTTAAGTTTTTGCACCTGCCAAAGTCAATCTGAGTATATATGCTGTAGCAATAATAAATGTACTCACAACTTCTCCATTTTATTGGTTTGGAATGAGTAGAATGTGTAACTATACTTTGCAGATTAATTTTTTTTGGGCTGGTGTATTTGGGTTCGGCCAGGTCATTCAGATTTGCCATAAACACCAGCTTTTAGGAGTTATTAAAATTAATGCGCGCAAAGGCTATGTGTTAAAAACTGTGCATAGAATGTAATACCATCCGCATACCAGCGCACAAACGCATTTGCGCTCACAATGTTAAGTATAGGACGCGTGCAGTACAGTACGCTCGCAAAGGGTTCGCGCAGGTTCACCCGCGTTAGACATCTGCGCGCATTTGTTGTGCTGAGATTGTAATGCGACGTTCAGCGCAAAGGGTTTTGCCCCCTGAGTTAATGCGTTTTTGCGCAGGCGCTGACATTTGCACGAAGATTGTAATAGGGCCCTACACCTCTTCTTTCCATCTTATGTCCGTTTATATGTATTTCGTTCCCTTTGGTTATTGTAAAGCGCTGCAGAAACTGTTGGCGCTGTATAAGTGATGGCAATAATAATAATAATAATCCCCTTTCCCTGCACAAGCCGTTCGAGTGGCTGGTTTCACGGGAGTCATCCACGCCTGGCACCATCTCCCACATTTATTCCCTTTTGCTCTCCCCATCCTCCTCTGACCCATGCCCATATCAGGGTTTGTGGGAATAGGATGTGGATGCCCTGATAGAATCCTCCATGAGCATCACCACCTGTGTGCTGATCAGGGAAAACTGCTATAAGCTACTCTCCAGGTGGCACCTCGACCCGGCACATCTATGAAGGATCTATACTGCTACTTCTGGGTTATGCCCCGAGGGTGTGGTCAGGGTGGAACATTTTACCACATGTGGTGGGAGTGCGTGAAAGTCCAGACTCTCTGGTCTTCCGTTTTCAAATCAATTATCCAGGTTCTTGGCTTCCAGATACCCCCAAACCCCTGCTGGCTCTAAACAACCCATACTGTTGATATGGTCTCGCCCGCCCCGGTCTCCGCTTGGTGCATAGGCTATGCATGGCCACCCAAATCTGTGTGGCGTGGATGTGGACCACTGCCCTTCAGATCATTTGCCTCCTGCTACAAACGGCAAAAACCACTTAGCGCGCGGTAATTGACGATTCGTAGCGCGAGCTTACTGTACTTACCGAGTCCTATACTTAACATGGGCAGCGCTACAGAGCACTTTTGCTTTTCTAACCAACAGACCATTAAATCACTTTTAAACTTGGTCCTGCTCTTTGCTGCTCGTGAATTGGAGGAACCCAGGAAATATTGGTGTTCAGGGTGATCCAGCGCTCCCACACAAAAATCGCTGGTTGTTTCTACATCTGGTGCCGGATTGTAGGCACCTTAAAACGTGAGTGTGAACCCATTTTTCTATTTGAAACCATAATTGCATAATATGTCAGTATGTTTTTCCTCTCGAGGGAATGGTCATTTGAATGAAGAAAGAACGAGGCTGACATTTTATTAAAGTAATTCAGAAGGAAGCACAGACCTCGCCACATTATCTTCAAGATTTTGTTTTGGCTGTTCGGGGATATATCTACCAGGTGGAGGAGGACAGCTGCTGATTCTGTGTATACTTGATTTAAGGACATTGTTAAAAAAGATTTTAACACACATTAAGAAGATTCTTCTGAATTTTTAAGGAACCATTAGGTGGCGCACAAAACACAGTATTGTTGCACTTTATTTTCATATTCGTTTCAGCATACGGGACTTTAAAGCTTGAATTTATTTCATGTAAACTATGAGGGTTGTTGAAAGAGAATCGAAAAGTGCTCGGTGACTTTTCGTTCTCTTCAATGCGGTGCGATTTGGCGATCCCATTTCGGCGACCCTGTGGTATATTCAGCAAGCACCACAGGGCCGTCGTAGTGCAGGGAAAAGCCGTCGCAAACCTGGCGAACGCACACCGAAACCCGCAAAAACATCTGGATTAATCCCGCCGAACACACTGGAGAAACCCAAGCGCCCGCCGAACACAGCGTAGAGCAGCTGCCAGAAAAAGCCAACACCGCAGACGAATGGAGTGAACAAAAAAAAACAGTACGCTTGAATATTTCAAAAGTGAAACGCTGTTTGCAAAGATACTACAGAACGAAAATGTCTGGAATTTACATATAAAGTCCAATGAATGATAATAAAAATGGCTGGTTTTTTTTTCCTTTTTTTTTAAATAGAAGAAAAAACTAATTGCAAAAAAATCCGAAAAATGCCTAAAAGTTCCTAATAAATCTACAAATAAAGAGACTTTATACTGCAGAATATTATAATCAACGGTTTATTAGCTATTGAACTTAAACGGGAATATTTTTAACATTGAAGCCTATGGGATTCGCCTGAATAAAGCTGCTGCATGAAACCACCGAACAGCAGGGCAATTTGGCAACTTTTCACTGCTGGTTTTTGTTCTCTGAATAGACGAAGCATTGCTTCTCTATGGGAATTTCACTGCCCTCGAAAAGGCAACAAACAGGCACCATATGTGCAGGCAATTCACGAACATTTGGCGAACAGTCTGCTCTCAGCATAGCCGAATGGTCAGGAAAGGTAACAGTTCGCTGAATTTCACTGTTCGGTTACCTTTCGGCCACAATTCGGATCTCTTTGAATAATCCTGTATGGGTAATTCTCAATGAACAAAGATGTAAAAATAATTATCTTTTAATTTCCTGTTTGAATATATATATGCTGTGATTCAAATACATATCTTAGTCAATATGCCCCCTTCAGCTTAGTGCTTAGTTTAAAATCTTTGTCAGCCACTTCCTGTTGAAAGTTATAGGAATGTTAATTGAAACCATACACATCCTGTAGCAGGAGGACCACCACACCCTTGTTGCGAGACAGAGAAAGTAAAAAAAAAAACCATTTTTGTCCTGTCACTATGTATGATATATGTATTATATATGTTTGGTGGGATGAACTATCGGGGTTATTCAAAGAGAATCGAAAGTCACCTCACGTTCGGTGACTTTTCGTTCTCTTCAATTCGGTACAATTTGGCGATCCCATTTCGGCCACCCTGCGGTGTATTCAGCAAGCACCACAGGGCAAAACAGTTTGCTTGAATGTTTGAAAAGTGAAACGCTGTTTGCAAAGAAACTACTGAGCAAAAATGTCTGAAATTTACATATGAGGTCCAATGAATGATAATAAAAAGGGATGTTACATATAAATAAGTAAAGTTAAATTTTTTTTAAAAAAAATTGGATTTGAATTGGAAAAATAAAATCCTGAAAAATGCTTACAATATCCTAAAAAATCTATAAATATAGAGACTCTTTACTGCAGAATATTATAATAAACGGTTTATTAGATATTGAATTAAAACGGGAATATTTTTAACATTGAAGTCTATGGGATTCGCCTGAATAAACCTGCCAAATTAAACCACCAAATGGCAGGGCATTTCGGGAACCTTTCACTGCTGGTTTGTGCTCGCTGAATAGCTGAAGCATTGCTTTTTTATGGGGATTCACTGCCCTCGAACAGGCACCTAACAGGCACTGTATGTGCAGGCAATTCGCCAAGATTTGGCGAATTTCCTGCTCTCTGTATAGCCGAATGGCCAAGAAAGGTAACCGAACGCTGATTTTCAGCGTTTGGTTCCCTTTCAGCAGCCATTCGAATCTCTTTGAAAAACCCTGTATGTCTGTTGTTGGAACAATCTTATTGGTTATAAATGTGTCCGTGTTTTAATAAAAGAACTGGCAAAACAAAGACACGTCAGATATACTTGAAGTACCAAATCCTGTGGGTCTTCAATTATCTCCGCTATAGCATAGCGCAGCTTTGTGTATTTCTTGTTATATGTGGAAGAAAAATAACAGAGGTCTTCTTGGATGCATGCTTTGGTAAATATGAACAGAGATATTGATTTGATTTGTTTGTTTATTCAACAAACGATAGAAAGATGCAGTGCTCCAAACATTTACAGTAGTTACATGCTGTCTGAAATGTAACTTGTCATGAAGTTTACAAAACTAATATCCGAAATGGTGCTTTTCTAAGAGAGTTGCTGGATATGACCTATTAGGATGGTCTGTGTGTTTGGGATGCTCATTCATATTATAGATATCCTGAGAGCTTGTTTTATTTTTTCCTTTTTCGTGCTTGGGAAAGACACAACGCTGTTTTGCATAAACTGACGCGAGTATGGTGCAATATCAATTCTTATAATGTTATTATTATTATTCTTTATTTATAAAGTGCCAGCAAATAACGCAGCGCTGAACAATGGGCACAATATAGACAGGGTTACAATACATTGAGACTGAACAACATTTGACAAATGGGTAAAGGAGGAAACATAGGCCCTATTTCCATTGGAACTTAAAATCTAGAAGGGTTGAGGTGGAAAAAGGAGGAGAGGTCTGCAAGGTGAGAGCGAGGGACTGATGGGAGTGATAGCCTGGTAGCGTCAGTGAGTCGGGTGGTAGGCTTGACGGAATAGGAGTGTCTTAAGGGAGCGTTTGAAGGAAGGGAAACTAGGGGAAAGTCTGACAGTATGAGGGAGAGTGTTCCAGAGGATGGGGGCTGCGCGTGAGAAATCCTGCAGTCTATCATGGGACGAGGCGATGTGGGGAGAAGCTAGGCGCAGGCCATGGTTTGATCTTAGGAAGCGGGCTGAGGTGTATTTGGTGATTACTGAGGACAGATAGTGGGCAGCTGAGTTAGTGAGAGCTTTTGTAGGTCAGAGTAAGGATAATGTTAGGTTAAATGTTAGTAAAAGTGTTACATTTTTGAATTGTAGTTTCATTTACACTAACCTGTGTAATAAAACATTCTACTAATAATGAACTTAAATAGAGATTTATATACAGTACGTTTGGGGAATCACTGGCAGTTAAAGAAAAAGAAATACAGGTGTGAAAATGCATTATAGCCACATATATTAGTTATGAATCCCCAAAGTATACCTGTACATTGCATAAACATATATCAATATAAATTAAAAATGATGTTGAAAATTCTAAAATCCTCATTTAGACCACCAAGATATATGATATAAATAATCGTGTTAAGATTTACAAAAGAAATAGAAACTGAGACTCAAAATTAATTCAGCAAATCATCACATGTTCGATTTAGAGTTACTCTTCGATTTAATCTGTTGAGATCTGTAGATCGGGAGTGCTGATTACCAAGGAATGCTTCTCGCTAGCCAGTCGCTGTAAAAAATTCATGACCATATCTTTGACTTTGTTGGTCTCCATGTTTTGCTCCCTTGACAAATGCATGCTGATCTGCTCGACATTGTTCATGACCGGTTCTGAAGCTATAATGTCGTTGGCAGACGAACTGCAGTCCATGAAATATTGTTTGTACAGCTCGATGACCTTCCTCTCCAAGTATTCATTGAGCACAGAGTTGGAGAGTGGATGTTCATGATGAATTATGCTTTTGTCCCTAATACTGCCAGCCTTCCAACATGGGGCTTCAGCTTTGTCCGGCTTTTTGGACACGTTCTCACTCACCACACTCATGGATTCCATAGTAGGAGGGATCTGAGAGGACTCTAAAAATGGCCCTTCACAAAATTCAAAACTGCTGTTACAAGTATCACTGAGAACAGAGTTCATGGCCATCACATAGTCTCCTGCTATGTGCAAATCATTGTAGTCCCTGCATATATTTTTACAAGACGACGGAACCAGATAAGTTTCTTTACTGGAAGGCATAGCTCCGGCAATATCTGAAGACTGTGATGTTTCCCTTTCAGATGGAACATTCTCAGTTTCTTGGTTAATCAGATTTCTTAGTACTTTTTTCTGTGTGGTTTCAACGGACTGAACCCCCAATGCACTCTTTCCTCTTGAACTAAACTTATGCAAGAATTTCCGGCTTCTTGCATTTTGCACAGATGAGTGATTGAGGCTGCATATGCTTGATAGTTCATTTGTCGATTCTGACTTTCTTCTCTCATGGTATAAAATATCATCTTCATACCAGGACTGGATTCTGTAAAGATATCCTTCTGAAAGCATGTCTACGGGACAGAAAAAAAAATATGCTTAAAGAATAGCTGCAAAAACAAATAAATTCACATTATGTCACATAGTAAATAAGCTGTGTCCATCTACATACAGTAATGACATTTCTGTACACAGGATGCAACACTAAGCAAAACTGATTAGTGCATGGTTATGCTGATAAAGGGGAACTCTAAGGGGAATTTAAAAGAAAAAAGTGGGTTAATAAGTTTGGATTTTTTAATGAAGAGGTTTTTAAACATTTTCTGCCTCCTTATACTGGATGTAGCTAGGTGCTAGTTGTTCATTTAAATTCTGCTTATTGAGAAGTATTAGTAGAAAAGGGTAGAATATTTGTTCAACCCGTAGACTCCTCAAACTACGTCAGCGGTAAATAATGTGCTGATGTAGTTTTTTTTACCAGGTTAGGCCAAAAAGGAGGAAGAAGAGTTGGTGACTAACAGCCTTCCAGATGTTGGTAGGATTACAAATTTCATCCATCTATGCGGTGGAAGAAGCAGTGGCCTAGCGTGGGTTGTCAGCGCCTGGGGCAAGGCAAGAATTGCACGCCCCCTTCCCCAACCTGTGGACATGTTAGCACAAACTACCAAGCTGCTTGGAATATTCTGGATATAATGCAGTGTAGCCGCTACCTGTTATTGGGTGAGATAACATGGCATAAAGTGATGAGAATATTCTGGGCAGAGGAGTTTACAATCTAAAAGATCCTTGGCCCAAGCATCTTTTAGATTTGTGAGCAGAGGAGCTTACAATATTTTTATCACTTTTTATGCCAAGCAGCTTTTAGATTGTACGCTCCTCTGGCCAGAATATTCTCATCACTTTATGCCATGTTATCTATGGAGGAGGCTGCGGTCAGAGGCAATATATATATGTACAGGCTGGCTGCCGCTGTTGCAATCAGGTACCTGGGGCTTGCCGCTTGGGGTATTTTATATCTATGGTTGGCACGGGCGACATATCGGATGAATCATGGACCGTCCGCTTCTGCTGTGAGCCTGTGATGACTGTATGCACATGCACTGGTCTCTGACTGTCTGCTGTATGGAGCAGACATGTGACTCTCTTCTGGACTCGGAGCATCTAACGCGGACACCTTTCTGAGCCCTGCCATGATCGATCGGTGGCAGCAAACTATTGGGGGCGCACAATTTCAAAAGAATTTTGCGCCCCTAAGGCTAGGGTCAGACGAACGCAGTTTTAACGTGCGTTTAGCCGCACAAAATCACGGCCGTGCTAGCAGCAAATGACGTCCAATGCCGGGGAACACACGAAGTACGGCCGCACGAAAGTTCGTCCGCGCAACGCAAGTGGCAAACGAACGCATTTTTTCGAGAACGTCAAACCGCTACTACTGACGTACAGAGTGCGCTGCGGCCGCATAGCGGCGTGTTTGCGTGATTGGGAGACTTCAGACGCTGCTAATGTCCGGCCAACATAACGTCCAGACGCAAAAAGTGTTTTATTGTTGATCCGTACAAAATCACGGACGAAAAGGCGCATCGTATGACCGCTATCGCGTATTCCGTGAAAAAATATGTCCGTTCGTTCGACCGCACTTTTCCACGGTCGACGCGAAAAATGCGTTCGTCTGACCCTAGCCTTAGAAAATCATGTCCGCTGGCCCCCGCCCACGCTACACAACTGGGAAGAAGGAGACCTGTCAATTTTCATACAAAGGCTGGGTGGAGTAGAGGTAACATCACTGCTCTGCGTAGAGCGAGACTGGAGACACAGGTTTGATCCCGGGAAGAGCTCCTCTCCAGTAAGTGTCCTTGGGCAAGACACCTAACGGTACATCCTCACCACCCAGGACATACTTGAAAACGAGAGAAATCTCAATGTATCCTTCCTGGTAAAATACTTTTCTCAAATTTTTTTTTAAAAAATAACTGTATTTGCAGCTGTTATCGTTGAAAATAACACAGAATTCACATATATGCCTTTACTCATTAGGCAGAGCAGTAGAGAAGCGCTGTCACTGGCTAAAATGGGAGAGAAAGGTCTCACAATCTAGAGATCATTATACTGATTTCAGTATATTCAGCAATGCAATTTATTAATAAAGAAATATACATACACTCGCGCATCACCAGCATTGCTGTGGAGTGTGTGGTTTCAAACACCACTGTACTGTATTTATAGAATTGATCGAGATGTCACAAGGGAATCACAGTGCATTTCAAAGTGCATTTGTGAAAGGGCATGTTTTTATAAGAAAGCCATACATAGCATCATTGTAGAGCCAGCATGATTAATAAAATGGGTTTCCTATTGTTACGTCACTCACTTTATTAATGGCTATTACAAAATGTTGCAGTTAAGAAAAACTACTAATTTATGTTGAGAATATAAAGTAGTTAAGAATAGCTTCAAACAATGGCATTTCCGACGTTGTTTGAAGTGAAACTTGCAAACTTTAAGCAAGCAGTGCTACTATTATTATTGACGTTTGCCGTCATTTCAGAATATTGTAGAACAACAGTTAGTAAAAAGTGTAGAATAAGGTTTATCAACAGCTAATAAAAACTAATGATAATTATAGGGTTTACCACCCAATAAGACTAAAGGAGAATTTGAGAGGAGAGGTGACATTGGCTCCTTGCAGGAGCTTTATCTTCCTGAGGTGGTGTCCTGTATCCCTTTTCTTTGTATTGTATAGAATTAGGATTAGGGAAATGGTTACGTAGAATGAAAAGTGCTGACATTTATTCAAAGCACACTACTACCCATGACAAAGGTTAGTAGCCGAAACGTTGGGAGCGGATGTCTGGTTTCTGCCGGTTGTGTTATCTGGGAGGTTCTCCCGTTTCTGTGTTATGCTCGTATTTAATTTGTAGTGATTTGTGCAGTTCTGCTTCTGATTCTGCATACTTTGAGTATGTATTTGTTGTTCATCTGGACATTGTTCATATATTTTGGAAACTATTTTGTTTTTGCTTCCTGACTATAGGGACCAGTATACTAGATGCATATTATTCATCTAGTGCCTGTGGTACATATAATATATACATGTGCTGGTGTCATTGTGAAGTGGAAATAGGCTGGAAGACGGCCGCCATTGTACACAGGCGGCCATCTTGTTCAGAATATTGGTTCACTTGTATATAACTAGGCAGGTTTGTAGCTGAGACTAGAATGAGGTATACGTAGAAATTTAGGAATGCGTTTAGATTAGCAGAAAAGCAATTAAAGCCTTATGAAAGATCTTTGCTGTTTCTGGAAGCGGAGGAGAAAAGCGCCAAGGTCATTGGGGCCCGTGGAAAGACGAAGGAGGATAGAAGACCGGGCCCCAGGCCACCTGAATAAACATAGCCGATAGGGAGGGAGGCACTGCCCGGAGAAAGACAGCACAAACAAATCACAGACTGTCAAACTAACGAGAAGTGTATCAATTTATAGTTATATGTGGAATGTTCTTTGTGTTCGAATTAATGATGGGAGGTATTAACCCACGTGGGGAAGAATAGAGTGTCATAGGGAGGTGGGCTAATGGGGATGTACCTAATTATGTATTTGGGGCATAAAACCTCATGTCTCTGTGTAATCGGGGCTCACTCTTAGCGATTCAATCCTGTGTGAGCACTTGTGTGACGACACAATAAAGATCTTGCCTTTCCTGAAGAGACTCGTGTTTGGACAATCCTTGCTTGTGTCTGGTCCGGCGCCGTTAATGAAGTGAACCTGATTGACTCCGGTAACATTTCTGGGGGCTCGTCCGGGATAACGGGCCTTTTGCCAAGACACAGGCAACGGCTGCTGAACACAGTGCGGCGCTTGACTGCAGCAGTGCCAGAATCCCGATGGTTGGGGGCGGCCTTTGAAGGTGAGCTGACATCTGCAGGCGCCAAGCAGGATTTCCTGTACAGTGGACCTCATCTCGTCCCAAACAGACCCCCCCAACCCGGGAAGCTGGGACACCAACGAGTCTGAGGAAACAGCAAGCAGCGCCGGCGATAGGTAACGTGTCTTCTATGTTTTGTATGTCTAAAGGAAATACCGGTATCTAAGGGAAACGTCCGAGCTGAGATAGACGGATAAGAGGATGCGATGGCCACCATCCTATTGGCATATCTTTCCCGCCGCTGGTAGCGCTGACATTGCTAAGGAGCCAGAGTGGCTAGCGGGCGTCTGGATTCGGGGGAATTGAATGCCAATCAAAGGGTAGTTCTGTATGAGAGGGAGAAAGTAGCTGCGTGGAGTTGCAGGAGTCATTTTAGTTCAGTGTTTGTAAATAGAGCTTCGCCACGTGGGTAAAAGGGAAAGGAGGAGGGATTTTTCTGTGACTGGGCTAAGAGCCTAAGTCAGTGCCTAGTGTGTACGTCGTATAGTGACAAGGGCTTATAGTGAAGCCAACGATAGCTGCAGAGATAGTGGTGCTGAGTGGGTAGATTATCCATAAGGCAGATTGGAATTGCAGGCGGAAGTATAGACAAAGAACGGGGTGCACATAGCCACAAGCAGTCAAGAGTTAGAGTTCAAATTACGGGGTATAAGGAGCCACAAAGGAGGGAATACGTCCTTGGCTATTGGGAAGAGTTGAAGTGTTTTTTTTTTATTCTATGTTGAAAGTATCTGATACGGTATGGGTTGTGAATGAATTGACTCGAGTGCTGTGAGTGAACGCGCGCCTACTCGCTCCGCGAGGAAGCAAACACGAGATTGTTGCTACTGAAGGGGGAAACACCTCAGACACGGATGACTTGTTGACTGAAGTATCAGACTGTAGATTTTAACTGTTGTTGAAATAATATATCTGTATTGCAAAAAGTATTGTTTTCAGGAGTGACAATGGGTAACGGGTCATCTAAGCCCAAGAAGGTAAAGGAGGGTGAGATGCCCCTAGAATATATGGTGCGGAATTTCGAAGCATTATATAAAAACGTATGATTATGGTGTAGAATTGACAAAAGAGAAATTAAAAGTAATGTGTACAGTTGTGTGGCCGTTATTAGTCCCAGGATGGCCAGAGCAGGGGTCAATGGACCCGGAGTTGGTACAGAAGGTACACTCCCAAGTCACAGAGCATAACCGTATATAGATATATGGAGATATTGCATTAAAAATAAGAGTCATTTTATAATGATAGCGGGGTAAAGTAAGAAGCAGGATCCCCAAAATAAGAGAGAGGGGACAGAGAGGTCCCACCAGGAAAGATCGAGATGCCCGATGGGAGCATATATAAATAATTAATCTATTAAACTGTTCAATTAAAAGTAAAATAGAGAAGAATAATTTATAAGTTAGAGTGTGGAATGTCTCTGTGCTGGTCCCTCTCCCTCCCTCCTTTCTGCACACACTGTTTGCACGGAGAGGGGGAAGAGAGGGAGTCAGTTTTTTTTTTTGTTTTTTTTTTTTTTGTTTTCTCCTCGCTCTCTGATAAGCGGTGGAGGAGAGGAAAAGAAAAATAACCCTTTATATACTTGTGCAGTGAGTTGAGAGTGGAGAAAAATAAAGAAAGAAAAATTACTATGTTTAGCTAATTTTAATATATGTCACAATAGAATATTTGTCTGTAGAAAATTTATATTAAAAGAAAGAATAATTCGAGAAATAATTAAAGTAGTTTTTCTTTACTGTTTTTAAAAGGTATATTTTTGTTTGATTTTTGAAGGAATGGTTATTTTATTGTTATGAGATTGTTTTAGATAATTACTGATGAGATGTGTGGAGTGGTTTTATGACAGTGGAATGATTTATTTTATGTTTATTTATTTATTTTCCGATGTGGTATTAAGAGTCTGTTTTGGTTACGGGAAAAGATTTCTGAGGATATTGTTTATACAATGTGTATATATGTATATGCCCGAATGTCCCATCCAGCTCCTGGGGTGGGATATTTTTTACAAATTGCAAGCCCAAATTATGTTTTTTTTTTTCCCGGGGGTCACGTTCAATTAGATCTGCCCGATAGTGGTGGCTCTACTCGACAGCATATTCCAGCCAGTCCGCACAATCCACAATCTGTGAAAATCGCAGTAGTTATGTCAAGGGAAGAAGAATGGCGCACGGCACCTACTCTGTCTGCCACGCCGGATCCGCACGCACTACTCCTTGGAATTCCTGAGGTGGGGGCGGAGGAAAACCCGCCCAGATGAGTTGAATCACAGCCCGGCGCAACACCGGTGGCTCTAAAATGATATTATATCCACAAAAAAGCCAAGCAGAATATACAAATATATTTACAAAAATTTAAAGATAACGGCATATTAAAATTCTGTGTGTCACCATGGAACACACCCCTATTGCCAGTACTGAAAGAGGGCACACAAGAGTATCGCCCTGTCCAAGATTTACGAGCTGTCAACGAGGCCACAGTAACACTACACCCTGTGGTTCCTAATCCATACAATTTACTGGCTTCCCCCACAGAAAAAGACTGTTTATCTGCCACAAAAGCCTTGCTACATCTACTAAGCCAAGCAGGTTACAGAGTTTCTAAAAAGAAAGCACAAATATGTAAACAGAGTGTAAAATACCTGGGCTTCCAGTTAACAGGTACCAAACGTGCATTGGGGGCAGAAAGAAAAGAAGCGGTGTGCCGCATACCCCAACCAAAGACCAGGAGACAAGTCCGTGAGTTCTTGGGAGCTGCAGGCTTCTGCCGCCTGTGGATCCCCAACTTCGCAGATATTGCCAAGCCGCTTCATCAAGCCACAAAGGGGGGAGAACTAGACCCCTTTCATTGGGAAGAAGAGCAAACAGCAGCGTTCCTGAAATTAAAGATTCTGCTGATGGAAGCTCCTGCGCTGGGTCTGCCAGATCATAGCAAGCCTTTCCAGCTGTTCGTACATGAACATAACCAAACGGCAACAGGAGTATTGGTCCAGACCTTTGGCTCATGGCTGAGGCCTGTGGCCTACCTCTCCAAGCAACTCGACCCTGTGGCCTGCGGCCTACCCCCATGCCTGAAAGCAGTGGCTGCCACCGCAATGCTGATAGCAGAAGCAGACAAGCTGACCCTTGGACAAGTTCTTCATGTCAAGGTGCCCCATGCTGTCAAGGCTCTGCTGGATGTCAAAGGAGGTTACTGGTTCAGCAACAGCCGGATGACGAAGTACCAAGCCATGATGTGTGAAAATCCACGGGTTCATTTGGACCTCATCGCTACCTTAAACCCTGCTACTTTACTGCCTGACTGTGAAGAGGATCCAGATCATGAATGCCTCCAAGTCATGGAAGAAGTGTTCAGTAGCAGGCCAGATTTGAAAGACGTACCCCTAGACAAATACGATCTACAGCTATTCACTGATGGAAGCAGCTACATGGATGATGGGAAGAAAGTCTCCGGCTATGCAGTAGTCTCAACAGAAGAAGTAATCGAAGCAAAGCCACTGCCAGGCCACACATCTGCACAACTAGCTGAAATCACAGCTTTAACCAGAGCCCTTGAAATTTCTGAAGGCAAAAGAGTAAATATCTACACAGATTCCAAGTACGCCTTCATGACAGTCCATGCACATGGTGCACTCTACAAAGAAAGAGGCCTACTCACGTCTTCAGGACAACAAATCAAATATGCAGCTGAAATCACGGCCCTCCTGGAGGCAGTGTGGAAACCAAGTGCTGTCAGCATCATGCACTGCCGTGGCCACCAAAAGGGCCGTGATGAAATTCCGAAGGGTAACAGACGCGCGGACCAGGCCGCAAAAGCAGCTGCAAAACCGCCACTACCAACAGAGGCAGAAGCTCAAGCTAAAGTACTGATCTGCAAGCAAGAGCCTCAACCTCCTATGCCAAATTACGAGTTCTACATGAATTTGAAAAAGTTTGAACCCCACGGCGAGTTCATTGAAATAATACTGCACAAATGGCAAGATGATTACGAACTGTTAGAACTCAATCATGATTATATCCAATGGCTTTTCCCAACACGAACAAAACAAGGCCGAAATTTCTACTCTACTCCCCTGAATCCGCAAGAGACACGCCTAATGATCAACACCTCAGAAGTTCAGCGAAGACTGCGCAGAGCTTACAAAATGATGCTGAAATTCTTCGGCGTAAAAATAGTGGGGGAGGAGGAAGATAAAGAAACAACTGAAGTTGAACGAGCAGAAAATTTCGCGTCAAGATTTGAAAATTTGACCAATCATCCTCATAATAATCTACGAATCACACGAATACTGCACAGTCTGGGAGAATTGGGAGCAGAAGAATACCAAGTCCCACTGGTGAGGTTCTTCCTCAAGGAGATCCTTATCAAGAACAGACTGCCAAGAATGAAGAAAAGTGCAATGGACTTTTTCATACCAGCAGTAAGAGATTCACAAGACAGACAAGATTTACTGTTTTTCGCATGGCGATACTATTTTCCCAAAAGAAGATTGCATCTGGGGAAATCATGGAGAATTGGCACGATACAAACCAAAGCCAGTGGTGGCTGCACTCTTACCGGCGCCACTGAGCGAGTGGACACCTGTGTACTCAGAAAAAGAAAAGAAGTGGCTGACAGAAGAACCTGGAGGTTATGGAGAAGATGGATGGTTCCAGATGGAGAATGGACGAATGGTCCTACCAGCAACACTGGCTCCTGAAATCATAAGAGCACTTCACGCAAGTACCCATGGAGGAAGAGAAATGATGGAGCAACAGTTAGAACCACATTTCTACGTACCAGGATTGTCAGCAATCTGCAAAACAACAGCACAGCAGTGTGTAACATGTGCCAGAAACAACCCAAGAACAGGCCCGTCTCAACCCCCAGGGAAACAGCCAATCGGGCTATCCCCAATGGCATCATTACAAATAGACTTTACAGTACTGCCACCCTGCAAAGGATACAAATATTTACTAGTGATGGTGTGTACACTGACAGGATGGGTGGAAGCTTTCCCAACAAGAACTGAAAAGACAACAGAAGTGGTAAAGAGCCTGATGAAAGAAATAATACCACGTTACGGACTTCCACTTGAGATAGGGTCGGACAATGGCCCTGCATTTATCCAGAACTGTTTGCAGCAACTAGCCCGGCTACTGGGCATCACCTGGAAGCTACACACCGCTTACAGGCCCCAAAGTTCGGGAAAAGTTGAAAGAATGAACCGTACCCTAAAGACTTTGATGTCCAAACTGTGTCAAGAGACGTCATTAGGCTGGTTGGACTTGCTGCCGATAGTCCTTTTGCACATTAGGTGCAGACCAACCCCCCAATTGAAGTTAAGTCCGTACGAACTTATGTTTGGACGGCCGACTCCTCTAATTAATGGACTAAGGGGGGACCTTCGGGCATTGGGAGAAACTAAACTAAATGATCAGGTAATAATGCTGAGTAAATCAATGCAGAAATTAAATACTTAGGTAGGGGATAATATACCGCATTTTCTGTATTCTTCACTGTATAAGTATTGTCCGGGTGACTCAGTATGGGTAAAAAAAGTGGAAAATGATCCACTAGGTCCAAAATGGAGAGGTTTTTATTTTGTCCTGTTATCAACCCCCACAGCAGTAAAGGTTGCCGAGGTGGTCCGTGGATACATCACTCCAGAGTAAAAGCAGCTGCCAGTCCTGAGCTAACATGGAAGGTCGTTACACAACGAAACCAACCCGCTGAGGCTGAAGCTGACAAAGACCACAGCCATGAGCACCTAAATGATCCTAACCCAGATAATACAGGGGATCAACAAGTGGGTGTTTTGATGGGCACAGGTCCTGACCATCCGCCGACGGGGGATACCCACAGGGTGCTTTTTAGGGGCCCGGCCCCCACCCTTGATCCAGAGACAATTCATATACCATTTGCCTCTGTTCCAATGAATTTGAGTATGTTTGTATCAGGGAATGTCACAATATATGCTGTCGATGCACAAAGGGACCGGACAGAATCAGTCAGTCCCGGGTACCCCATAATAGGACCAGTGTATCCACCAGAATGGTGTTTTCAACTAGGACCAGATAAAGAAACAAATAACGAGGGTGGGTTATGTAACTCAAGTCAGTTCAACTGGATATCATACATTTATATATTCAAAACAGGACAAAAGGCGAATTATTTATACATACGATGCAGGCAACTCACTGGAGACCAAGAGGCGGTGATTGGGAATGGGACCAATGGGAGGCAGGGTGCAGTGGATATGATGAGACGGCTGAGACATCTTGCGATAGAGATATCAAAGGGAACACTACATTCATCACCATTTATAGTGACAGGAGGGTACCAGGTGTGCTGTGAAAGGGTGTGTTACACATGGGTACCACCAACAATAACAGGAATGTGTTATTTGGCTAAGCTGGTCCCAATCCAGAGACTAAGGGGAGAAGACACAAACACAGACACAGAACTACACCCTAGGTACCCACTGGTGTTTGAAAGACCGAAGAGAGAATTGTTTACGAAGATGGATCGAATATGGACATGGTTGCCAGCATGGACTGGATGGGGAGGAGAGATGATGAGGAGATTGAATAGCTATGTCAACCTGATGGATGAGATTCTGAATAGAACCAGTATGGATATCCAGCTGCTGAATCTGGAAATGCGTGAGTTACGAAAGGTGCAAATGATACATGAAATGGCGCTTGAGCAGATCAGTGTGGCCTTGAATGGATTGTGTGAAATGACAATGCACTATGAATGTTGCACCTTCATCAGAAACACTACACAAGAAGTCCCAGATTATTACCAGGTAATTCAAGATTATCAGGAGAAGGTAGCACAGTTGCAGGGCACAGCCAGGAGGATTGCTGCCGAAGGCTGGAATCCGCTCCGGGGGTTTGGGCAATGGGAGAATGGTTTGGTTCCATCTTGAGATTCATCTCAAAGATTGGATCCATGATACTTATGATAGTGGTGATCTTGACCATAGGGATACTGATATACCGCATAGGGCTATGCATATGGCCACTGTGCAAGATAGCACTGACACCCACACAAACACAGAAGATACCACTGATAATTCCACAGGGTATGTTCCCAGTGAAAGAAACCCCCCCTTTTTCAGTGGTTTCAGAATAGTGGAGTGTAATGGCTACAAGTGCCAGGAAAAGATCCTGACACTTGAGCCAAGGGGGGAATGAAGTGGAAATAGGCTGGAAGACGGCCGCCATTGTACACAGGCGGCCATCTTGTTCAGAATATTGGTTCACTTGTATATAACTAGGCAGGTTTGTAGCTGAGACTAGAATGAGGTATACGTAGAAATTTAGGAATGCGTTTAGATTAGCAGAAAAGCAATTAAAGCCTTATGAAAGATCTTTGCTGTTTCTGGAAGCGGAGGAGAAAAGCGCCAAGGTCATTGGGGCCCGTGGAAAGACGAAGGAGGATAGAAGACCGGGCCCCAGGCCACCTGAATAAACATAGCCGATAGGGAGGGAGGCACTGCCCGGAGAAAGACAGCACAAACAAATCACAGACTGTCAAACTAACGAGAAGTGTATCAATTTATAGTTATATGTGGAATGTTCTTTGTGTTCGAATTAATGATGGGAGGTATTAACCCACGTGGGGAAGAATAGAGTGTCATAGGGAGGTGGGCTAATGGGGATGTACCTAATTATGTATTTGGGGCATAAAACCTCATGTCTCTGTGTAATCGGGGCTCACTCTTAGCGATTCAATCCTGTGTGAGCACTTGTGTGACGACACAATAAAGATCTTGCCTTTCCTGAAGAGACTCGTGTTTGGACAATCCTTGCTTGTGTCTGGTCCGGCGCCGTTAATGAAGTGAACCTGATTGACTCCGGTAACAATTGGAGTCCGTAGGACTCCATAGAGGCTTGTGCTGCCACAGTCACATGACCTGCAGGAACTCGCTCTCGGGAGATCCTGCTCGTCTGCGGAGTGATTCGCGGAGGGAGAATCTCACCCCAGTCTCACTCTGCTCCCGGCAGCCTGAAGGGTCGAATTGAGCTGTTGTTCCCGCTGCGGTATGAGAGGTGAGTATCTGATTTTTGGGGCTTTTTTATTTAAAATGACCTGTATTACTGGTGCCACCTAGTGGTAGTACAGATTATCGCAATAATATGTGCAGATGTATAAAAGAAATATAAAATTTGTAAAATTCCCAGGTATTCAGAAGTTCAAACAAAACCACCAGCTGATCGCTTACACTTGGTGGTACATGCCATGCCACCATAGATAGATGAATAATCCAAGAATATATGGTGGATTCACATAAAGGTTGGAGAAGGCTGTTCATGTCTGTGCAGAAAAAAGAAAGTGCTTTTTTCCAAGATGGCTGCTGAGAAAAAAAATAAAAGGGACTGCACATGTATTTCATTTGCAATAATGGAATGCTCCCTCTTTCATTACTTTGTTCAGTAAAATGAAAGCAAAAGGAAATGCTGGATGTGAGAGATGGAGCTACTCTGAAACTGTTCCTTAATAAAAGGGTCAATCTAGACACATTATAAATGGGGGGAATCTGTCTGGTATATTTATTTGTCCTGTATTGCTCCTTAATAGTGTTATTAAGATGCATAAATCATTGCTAAGATGTCAAGGAAAAAAATGGGGGGTAACTTTCTTCCTTCTTTCTGCCACAGACATGAACAGAATTAAGGAAAGCACTGGACAAAAGATTATTTAAACGGATACAGGAGGAGACACAGGGATATACACACCAACTGAGGAAGCAAATTACTGCGAAACGTGTTAAGGTGG
Organism: Leptobrachium leishanense; assembly: GCA_009667805.1. Taxonomy (NCBI): domain Eukaryota; kingdom Metazoa; phylum Chordata; class Amphibia; order Anura; family Megophryidae; genus Leptobrachium; species Leptobrachium leishanense. The sequence goes on along the minus strand of CM019064.1, from coordinate 279,487,908 downwards.
ATCTTATTATTGTATACCAATAAATTATTTATTTATCTTAACCTTCAATCCTGTTCCTGGTGTGATTGTTCAGCGGAGGAAATGATTGCTGCTGAGAGGAGATCTGGTGCTCCCTAAAATCACCGGCTGCCTGCTTAGGCTGGGGTCAGACGAGCGCAGTGTTAACGTCCGTGTTGCCGCACATAAGTACGTCCGTGATAGCATACAATTGTTTTAAATGGAGCCCCACACACGAAGTACGTCCGCACAGAAGTGTGGAGGCTGACGGACGCTGCAAACGGACGCAGGTTAGGCAAGAACGTAATACTGCTAGAACGGACGTGCGGAGTGCGCCACGTCCACAACGTCCGCATAGCTTTGTGTGTGAGTGATGGAGCGTGGACTGCATTTATACGTCCAGCATTTTTGACAGACAGAATGTTTTTTCATTTTAATTTATTTTCCCTGCTACATCAGTCAAAAAATCCGTCAGTGAAAAAAACGGACTGTGTGGCCACTACCTTGTTGTCAGTCAGAAAGTACGTCCGTACTGCACGGACGCACAGTCCGTACAAAATGCGCTCATCTGACCCTAGCCTTATCTGGTGTCTGATTGTGAGACACCACAAAATGTAAGTGAAACCTTTATGTAAAAGAAGTGCTAAATCCACCACATTTTCTTGGGCTTTTTTAGCTATTACTGACTGATTCCGCAGAATCCGTATCAGTTAGTTCCAGCTCCTAGCTGTGGTTAATTTTTCAGTTACAGGGCTATTCAGAGAGGTGAAAACCTTGAGAATTGGCAGGAGAATGAACAATCTAGACCAAATAGCCGATTTGGAAAGTGAAATAAATGGGAGAATTTTTCTGGTTTGACTATTTTGACCTAGAATTTTCAATTCTCCAGTCATTCTCAAGGTTTTCACCTCTCTCTGAATAGCCCTGTTGGTCTCAGTGGTGTGGTAATTAACGTTAGGATTTTGTAATCCTAACGCTAATTACTCTTTGCACTCCCCATGTTAAGCCTAGGGATCAGAAAGAACATTAAGCTAGCGGAAGCGAGCAAAATCCACTATGCACTAACATGGTTTTTAACCTGTTAGCATTCGGAATATAATATGGGCAGCCTGCACTAGGGCCACTTAATCTAGTGTTATTGGTCACATAGCTGAGCGCTAAGGTTAGCGTTAAGATTGTGCACACCAAGGGCAATATTACATAGATAGCAATACCGGCTGAGGCTATAATAATAATAAATTGAGATGGACCCCATGGAATTAAACAATGCAGTATAGGTTACTAGAGTGGCATTGGCTGTGTGTGGCTTTATTCAATCTCTATTTTGGTTTTTAATGTTATCAATAAAATATATATTTTACTCGTTTTGTATAGTCATCTCTTGGTTAACTATAGGTTTCTCTCTGGGGATATTGTTTTTTCCAATTTGGGTATTCACACATCCTGCCCTCATTAATTCAGTAGAGCAAAGAAAATGTATTATTATGTAAACTAACATATTCTTTTTAAGCTTATTATTAAAGCTTCAGTAATGATCATCAAAAGTAATTTCTGTTTAAGTCTCCAGTTAGGGAAATGGTTCATTTTGCCACTTGCACAGCTGTACGTACATGGAAGCCAAAAAAGGGAAATTAGCAATCTTCTCAGATTATTACACAACAATGGCGTGAAAAAGTTTAGCAGTCATAAATTTTGAATGAGAAAACCAGCAAATTGTTTTGAAAGTAGTAACAGACGTACAATAGATTACCACGTTAAGTTAGAGTCATTGCAAAACTGGTTGTGTTAAAAGTGTGGGAAGACATTCTGGATACAATTCCACTTTGAAACTTGTACACCTGTTCTGTAGCAGCTTGGACAATGTGAATTCTCTGCCAGCAAATATTAGATTCTAACCAGTCAGCAAATCCTGGGTCCTAGGTCCAATTCATATTGTGCCATGGACTAGCATCACTTGTTATTCTGGAAGCCTAGGGTCATATGCAAGAACTGAATGTCACATGTAGGATGTGATTGAAGTCAGAAAGCTTAACTCCTCCCCTTTTAAAAGCACACAAAGTCCATTATATTTTCTTAACTTTATTGGGAAAGTAACAGCAAATAAAAGGTGTCTTTATAGGACTTCTCAGGTGTACCTTATTATGGGAGGACAGTAAAAACATGATGCAATCACCCAGTACAGAACAGAATCTTCACTTACATGCCTTTGTGGAAGACTGGCAGGAAGAAAAGCTTTCTAAGGAGAAAAATGGGTCTGGGCCAAACTAACTATATGAGTTAGACAGGGGGAGTGGACTAATCCATTTCAACTAAAAATAAAAACATAGGGGAAAACAAATAAGAAATCTGGTTCCATGACACTTGTTCTGTTGTTTATTTTACTCTTGCTATTGTTAGCACTTGTATTTTAGATGAAACAGCATGTAATATCGCAATGTGCCATCACCTCCACACTTGCTCCTGGCGTGGGGATATGAGAAGGAGAGTTAATGAGGTGACATTGTTAGCTTTGTAAGTAAAAAGCAATGTCACTGCTTTAAAAATATAATAATTTTATTTTTTTATTTAGTTTTACATTATACACATGTGATGGGTTATTGGAAAGGCCGACCTCTGGAATATCACAATGAGCTTTATGATCAGTGCAATATCCATCTCTGGCTGAGACATCACAGAAAAAGGTGAACCTGTCGACTGCAAGTTCACTTTAAAAAGTTATTACCACAAATAAGATATCACCGTTAAGCAAAATGTAGGTTTCTGTATGTGCCTGTATGGAGTCATAAGAAGTTATTTGTTCTGCGGTAATTTCCGCAGAGCATAAACTCTGGCATTACTCTGGATATGGACAGCCACCATGTTGGGAAGCATGTTATCGAGAAAATATGAGTATCAGAAGTATTGTAACTCTCCTATGGTGAATTTATGTACAAAAATCAATCCTTACACTGTCAATCTGCTTGTCATTTAGATAGAACATATTACATGTTTGCATATTTCCTTTTTACAAGGTTCAATGTGCCACATTATGACTATTTTCAGCTTAGGATCGTCCTGTTAAATTTCACATCAGCTAACAAAAACCACAATGTAGATTGGAAATCCCCATTCTGTTTACAACACCTATGCAATGCTCCTTCAACATTAAAATCAAATGATCAAGCTGGCCAGGCACCTGGTATACATAGGATTGACCAATCACGGTTACTACTTCAATCCCTCTTTCAGTTTTAGTAGAAACTCCTGCTGCAGGGTGGAATAAGTCAGAGGAAACATATTTTTAATTGCGAACATTGCATTAAATGCGCCCTGCTAGATGTAAAAATGAGATGTGCGGTCTCATGGGGATCTCTCAGCCTCACTGTTTGACACATGTGCATTACCACATTGTATTTATTTTACTGTATTATGCACTGTCTGTTTCAACCACGTGAATCCCTAACTGAGAATTCTGGTTTTGTACTGATGTACTTACAAAAATCTCTCAATAAAAAAAAAAGATACAATGGAAAAAAAAACTAAAAATCACCAATGCCAGGACTCTCTAAGGGTCACATCTTTAATTTTTTTTTTTTACTTTTAAGGTTGATGTATCATAAGGTGTTACAGCACATTTCTAGATCTAGTAGGGAATTTAGTGAATTTATATATATATCTGTCAAATGTGTAGCATTTAGGTACTATCACAATCCCACAACCATCAAGCAAACAGTGATCCTGCAGGCCTCCACCAGGCGTTCACTCAGGATACAAAGAATCCCTGCAAAGCATATAATTGGGATCTGCAGGCCTTTCGACAAGGCTCTTTATGTCCCAAATTGTGCCAGCACCAGAAAGTTGCCAATACATCCAATAGGTGTCCAGCACTCATCCCACGCAGTCCGTAAAAGAAAAGAACAGTATTCCATGTTGTCTCCCTCACACTGAGCCTGAGTCTTTTTCTGGCAACCATGCACCGCCTCCCTACATAAAGAGATAGACAAGTGACCTATACTTAAAAAACACGCGTATTTAATAGCACTGAAAATTTACATACAAATGTGATCAATATTCATGAATGCCAACATTCAAACAAGTGAGTTCTCATGCACCATGCGACAAAAGTGATGTCATATAAAGGAACAACTGTACTTATATTTGCATTGTCACTTGTTTGAATGTTGGCATTCACTGACATTGAAATCGAAGGTTTTGTTCAGAATATTTGTACTGTATAGGCTGCACTTTTAAACGGCCCTTATTTTTTTCGTTTCTTTATTTATTTACTTTAAAGCACCCGTTATATATATATATATATATATTCTTCATTAATCTTTATTTGCCTGCCAAAATGTTGATTCAAGACCCCTCCAGCTTAGTTAGAATCTGGAACTTCATTAACACCATTCTATTCCCAACTATGCAAACCCATTCAGGTCCTTAACTCCTTGTACAGCTACCTGCTGTGTGCTTTAGCAATCAGTTCTCCCACAGTAAAAACCTTATCTGCTATGACTTGCATGGCTGTTCTACATGTAGATGCTGTGAACTTTTGCGTAACAATTATGCTGCTCAGTTCAGTTTAAACTGCTCAGTTCACAAGTATAAATAAGCTCATCTGTCGCACAACAAAACTTCCTGATAACAAAAACTGTGTAATCAGACCAGATGGGTAAATTGCACCACACTACTTTTTGTTATTTTCATTCATCTACACAATACATCAACTTTTCCTGCATGCATATGACCAAGGAAAACCCATTATTTTACCAATAGAACAGGTACATCTGTTTGTGTGATAGCTGAACCTTAAACTAGCATTAATGTAGGTGATCATGAAAGTTTTGATAAATTTATATTTAAAAATAACATAAATTCCAATACAATATTTATCATGCACATAATATATTATGTTATTGTTACCTTTTTAGCTTCAAGTTTCAGTCCAAGTAAAACACTTTGTGAAACTTGTCCAGGTTCCGCCACTGTTTTGTATATAATATACACGTTCTTCTTGTCTCTCTGTGCTGAAAAGGAAATGTTTAGCACGCAGGGCTTTATACTCTTGTGCAGTTTACATGAAACGAAATATATGCTAAAAAGAGCTGCTTCCTCTTCCACGCCTATCACAATCCGTGCGGTTTCTTAGTAATACTGCCCATTGTGATCTTGTAGAAAGCACATGGATGGGGAGGAGACAGGGGAACAGCATATTGAGATTTATTCTAACAATATTTTTCATCGGTGGCCAATATAATGAAATGGACTGGACTCACCAGTTCGTCTATAATTAAGGTGTTTTATTAACCCTTTCGCTACTGAGCCATTTCAACCCTGTGTGCTGAGCTACAGTAATTTTTACCGGTTTCGCTCATCATGTTTAATTGCGATTTGAAGTCACATTTTATTATATGACCCAGACATATTATACATCGTTCTTTCCGGCAGATTCATAATATATCGTTATCATATGTATACGTCATGCCCTGCCTCAATATTATAACAAAAAATGCAATAAAATCTGAATTTTCAATCATCTATAGCGTGTAAAGTGTTTGTTTTTTTCCACATTTTACCATCCGAGCTTTTGCGGTTATATTTTCTTTGGGGTGCGCGTGTTTAAAAAAATTAGAAATGGGAACCCGTTACATTTTTTGGGGGGAAATTACGTGATTTTTAGCAAACCACCCCCCCCCCACAGAAAAAAAACTTTAGTGCACCATCATTGTTAACATTAAAATTGAAATGGGAACAATATTATTAATAAACCATAAATAAACCAAAAAAGAAAAACTCATAATAACATGGTTATGTTTGGTATCGTTGGATTAGCCCCTAGCTGCCATGGATCGGATTTATTCTAACAATATTTTTCATCGGTGGCCAATATAATGAAATGGACTGGACTCACCAGTTCTTCTATAATTGAACCCCCTATCTCCACCATAGGTGGCAACTAGGGGTTGACGCCAGTCGGCAGGGGGAGATTCCGGAAGCTTGGCTGACATCCAAGATGTCGGCCAGCTCCGGGGACGGGACTGCGATCCGGCGCTTATTGGCGCTGAATCACGAACCAGCCCTCAAGGGGTTAAAGGCAGCCACCACTTGGAAGGGCAGGCTGTGCCCTTCCAAGCAGTACCTGCCTTTTTGCTGTGCCCCATACGGATGGGGAGGGAGAGAGGTCCTCCAAAGGTCCACATTCCCCTCACTGGGGGGTGCCTGGAATAGACATCATCGCGCCTGGTGCGATGACGCTATTCCCGCCCGCCAGGGTCCCAGAGGCTGGGCTGACAAAGATATCAGCCCACATCGGAGGGCTGCAGTGATCGCCGAAATACCAGCCGATCGCTGCCTCCTGTGCTAGGACATGCTCAGCGCGTCTGCAGCACAGGGGAACCACTTGGCTGGATGCGCTGAGCGCGTCCTTAGCAGCCTAGTGGTTAAGCTACCAGTCTTTTTTCACTGTTTTTCTATAAATAGGTTAAAAGAAAAAAATTAATGTGTGACTAAACCGCCCCTCCTGGTCCCAGGACGAATTGAACCCATTTGGGATTGTGGGCTGGGCCCCTGCTAAATGTTTGGGAGGTGGGCATCAGCTGGAGAGACTGGGGACTGTAAATGTTGACTGGGTTCTGGTCCTGGGACTTCAGAAATATCCTGGAGAAAAAGAGGTGTGGAGAGGAGGCCCAGTTTGCCCACTAACGAACAATTTTTCTCTGTGGACTGTGGTGGCCTGTTGCCTGGTGCACTGGACAAGAGGGGTGGCTTGCCTCTTACCCCGGGACTATGGACCCACAACCAGGAGTGAAGGGGGGACCTATGTGACAAAACCGCCACTTCAAAGTTTATTTGCATTTATTTTCTTTACAGTTTATTGACTCTGTATGTAGTGTAGTGTGTTGTGTGATGTGCTATGTGCTATGCTGTGTCAAAGTGTGTATCTGTATGTTACAGTTATAAATTGTTCTATTTTGCACTCAAAAAACAGTAGGAGAGGACCCTTGCTCAAGAGCTTGCACTCTAACCTCTTGTCTGCTTCCACCCCCTCTCTCCATATTGTAGACTTAGTGCTGTAAGAAAACTCCTGTTTCCCTCTAGTCCTAAACAGACTGTTTAGATAAGAGTGCATGTGTAAACAAGCCATTGTGTTGGATGGCTCTTTCTATTGTTCTCTGACTGGAGACTCTTGATCTTATCTGTAAGGGAGGGGGTCCTGTCTCTACTGTTTCCCTGTGTGTATTTGAAATAAAGAAGCATTCTCCATTTGGATTTTGAACCAGCAACAACTCTACAGCATACGTGTCGTCTATTCTGTGTGTTTGTACGAATATCTCCTGTATACAGCGGAAAGGGGGCGTCCAGACAGAGGGTACAGAGCTTGGGGTACCCAGGATCCGTAACAATATGTATTTATTGTGAATTTGTGGCAGGGATTTATCGGTCTTATTGCTGGTGCCTGCAGCTCCTCCAATCGCACAGGCTTCCATTTTTGCACCCACCACCGCTTTATCTTCATTTTCTTCCAACATGTCAAAAACTGGTAGGCCCTCGTCTTTAATTACAGGGCCTGACCCTACTGTCAGTTCCAGGACACCTCAACTGATGTTTTCCTTGTTAAACCATCCTACCTTTTATTAAGCTAGGGCCTTTTTCCCCAGCCACAAATTATGTACAGTGGCAAGAAAAAGTATGTGAACCCAAAACGTGGAGTTTTGCATGAATTGGTCATAAAATGTGCTCTGATCTTCATCTAAGTCACAACAATTTGAAAAACACAGTCTGCTTAAAATAATACAACACAAACATTATATGTTTTCATGTGTTTATTGAACAGAACATGTAAACATTCACAGGGTGCAGGGTGGAAAAAGTATGTGAACCCCTAGTTTAATGACTTCTCCAAGAGCTAATTAGAGCCAGGAGTGAGCCAACCTTGAGTCCAATCAGTGTGATATTATTGGATGTGTTGCTGAAAGCTGTCCTGCCCTTTAAAAACACACACCAGTTTTGGGTTTATTGGTTTCAAAAAGCACTGCCTGATGTGAACCATGCCTCGCAGAAAAGAGCTCTCAGAAGACCTACGATCAAGAATTGTTGACTTGCATGAAGCTGGAAAGGGTTACAAAAGTATCTCCAAAAGCCTTGATGTTCATGTGTCCACGGTAAGACAGACTGTCTACAAATGGAGAAAGTTCAGCACTGTTGCTACTCTCCCTAGGCGTGGTCGTCCTGTAAAGATGACTGCAAGAGCACAGTGCAGAATGCTTAATGAGGTAAAGAAGAATCCGAGAGTGTCAGCTAAAGACTTACAGAAATCTCTGGCACATGCTAACATTTTTGTTGACACATCTACTATAAGGAAAACATTAAACAAGAATGGAGTACATGGGAGGACACCACGGAGGAAGCCATTGCTGTCCAAAAATAATATTGCAGCACGTTTGAAGTTTGCAAAAGAGCACCTGGATGTTCCACAGCACTACTGGCAAAATATTCCGTGGACAGATGAAACCAAAATTTAGTTGTTTGGAAGAAACACACAACACTGTGTGGAGAAAAAAAGGCACAGCACACCAACATCAAAACCTCATCCCCACTGTAAAACATGGTGGACGGAGCATCATGGTTTGTGGCTGCTTTGCTGCCTCAGGGCCTGGACGGATTGTTGTCATTGATGGAAAAATGAATTCCAGAGTTTATCAAGACATTTTGCAGGAAAACGTAAGACCATCTGTCTGCCAACTGAAGCTTCGCAGAGGATGGGTGATGCAACAGGACAATGACCCAAAGCATACAAGTAATTCAACAAAAGAATGGCTTCAACAAAACAAAATACGCCTTCTGGAGTGGCCAATCAGAGTCCTGACCTCAACCCAATTGAAATGCTGTGGCATGACCTTAAGAGAGCGATTCATACCAGACATCCCAAGAATATTGCTACACTGAAACAGTTTTGTGAAGAGGAGTGGTCCAAAATTACTCCAGATCGTTGTGCAGGTCTGATCTGCAACTACAGGAAATGTTTGGTTGAGGTTATTGCTGCCAAAGGAGGGTCAACCAGTTATTAAGTCCAAAGGTTCACATACTTTTTCCACCCTGCACTGTGAATGTTTACATGTTCTGTTCAATAAAAACATGAAAACATATAATGTTTGTGTTGTATTATTTTAAGCAGACTGTGTTTTTCAAATTGTTGTGACTTAGATGAAGATCAGAGCACATTTTATGACCAATTCATGCAAAACTCCACGTAATCCCAAAGGGTTCACATACTTTTTCTTGCCACTGTATATTTTTACACACACACAAAATTCAGAGCACTCACCCCAAAACATACACGAACGATTTAAAACCACCTGATATTTCCTCTTGGTATATCCATATTGTGCAATTTTCTATGCATTTCACCATGTTGTAAATTAAGAACAGATGTTAGGCACCTGTCTTAAGAGATATTATGGCGGTAGATAAAGTGCAGAGACGGGCAACTAAATAAGGGGAATGGAAGATTTATTTATGAGGAAAGGCTCACAAGTTTAAACCTGTTTAGTTTAGAGAAACAGCGCATTAGAGGGGATCTAATAAGTTCATATAAATATACACGGGGCCATTATAAACCATTGTCTGGAAACCTATTCATTAATAGGACTATACACAGGACTCAAGGTCACCCATTTAAAGTATAGGAAGGGTTATTTTACGGTGAGAACAATAAAGCTGTGTAACTCTCTGCCTGTTGAGGTGGTTGGGTCAGAGACTGGACAGACATTTATACGACGACTGGATGACTTCCTGCAAAAATATACAGGGCTATTCAGAGAGGTGAAAACCTTGAGAATTGCCCGGAGAATTAACAATTTAGAGCAAATAGCCAATTTGGAAAGTGAGATAAATGGGAGAATTTTTCTGGTTTGACTATTTTGACCTAGAATTTTCAATTCTCCTGATTTTCACCTCTTTCTGAATAGCCCTGATAATATTAAGGGTCATAATATTTAATATGTGGGTATAGGGGGCGTAACTGGGGGTGAACGAGAGCGGAAGTGTGTGTTTGGAGCTCCGCTATACTCTCTGTTACCGCGGCGATTTTCTGGCATCTCGGACCCGCTTTAGCTCCTCTTGTGCCTCGATTGTTGCTGGCCATCAGGTATAGCACTCCGGAGCCTGATTGTCTCCCCCCTCCAGACCAGCGATTGAGGTGGAGGATGTGCCGGGGTGATCCGCGCTGCAGCCCGGCAGCCATCTTTGTGGCCTGATGTGATCGAGAACCGCAACGCGGAGTGCCAGAACGCGGCCTTACAATGGGAAAGAAGACCAGAGGAGGTGGAGTGACGAATAGCTATGGGGCTCCCGATATCAGTCTTGCATTGGGAGGCGTTCAAGGTGGACAAACGGTACACTCAGGCCTACCTGATCCTGGGCCATCTAGCCCAACATTAGCGAATGCTGCTGCTGTACCGCCAGCTCTGCACGAGGCGCCGCCTGATGAGGAGGAAGAGGACCTCCCTGCTACTAAGCGGGATATCCGCAACTTACTAGCTGATGCACAGAAGACCTGGCAAACGGACCTACAGACCCTCAAAGTAGATGTGAAGGTAGCCCAAGCTCAGTTAGCGGACGACCAGGCTCGCACATGAGTGGTGGAGGATGGGCAGGCCGCATCTTCTTCCCAAATCCAAGCGAACCAGCAGCAACTGGACGGTCTCCACTCTGCGGTGGTTGCACTGGAAACCAGGCACCGGCAAAAAACGTAAAGCTTCGTGGTGTCCCAGACAGTGGCGGAAGTACCAGGGTAGCAGCGGTCGCAGTTGCGACCAGGCCCTGGCATTCCGCCACTGGAGGGGGGCCCGGCGCCGCCCGCCAGATTCCGGCAATCAGCGCCGGAATCTGGGAGCCGCGCGCTGGCCGTCCCTCTCCCTGCGAGCGGCCACTGACATGCAGCTTGGCCGCTCACGTGGGATAAGAACCACCTGACCAGCGCACGAGATCTTCTCGCAAGACCTCTGCGCTGATCAGGTGGTTTCCGGCGAGCGGCCAAGATGCATGTTTCCAGCGGCCGCTCGCCAAGGAGAAGAACAACGCCGGCGGAGCCTGTCCTGGGGCCAGCAGAGGTAAGAGCTGGGGGACCCAAATACCCATGAGAGCTGGGGGCCCTTATACCCATGAGCTGGGGGGCCCTTATACCCATGAGCTGGGGGGCCCTTATAGCCATGAGCTGGGGGCATACCCATGAGCTGGGGGGCATACCCATGTGAGAGCTGGGGGTGCATATCCATGAGCTGGGGGGCATATCCATGAGCTGGGGGGCATACCCATGTGAGAGCTGGGGGTGCATATCCATGAGCTGGGGGCATACCCATGTGAGAGCTGGGGGTGCATATCCATGAGCTGGGGGGCATATCTATGAGCTGGGGGTGCATATCCATGAGCTGGGGTGCATATCCATGAGCTGGGGGGGGCATATCCATGAGCTGGGGGCATACCCATGTGAGAGCTGGGGGTGCATATCCATGAGCTGGGGGCATACCCATGTGAGAGCTGGGGGTGCATATCCATGAGCTGGGGGGCATATCCATGAGCTGGGGGGGCATATCCATGAGCTGGGGGGCATATCCATGAGCTGGGGGCATATCCATGAGCTGGGGAGCATACCCATGTGAGAGCTGGGGGTGCATACCCATGAGCTGGGGGGCATACCCATGAGCTGGGGGGCATATCCATGAGCTGGGGGCATACCCATGTGAGAGCTGGGGGGCATATCCATGAGCTGGGGGCATACCCATGTGAGAGCTGGGGGGCATATCCATGAGCTGGGGGGCATACCCATGTGAGAGCTGGGGGGCATATCCATGAGCTGGGGGGCATATCCATGTGAGAGCTGGGGGGCATATCCATGAGATGGGGGCATATCCATGTGTGAGCTGGGGGGCATAACCATGTGTGAGCTGGGGGGGCAAATCCATAATCTGGGGGGCAATATCCATGTGTGAGCTGGGGCATATCCATGAGCTGGGGCAAATCCATGTGTGAGCTGGGGCAAATCCATGTGTGAGCTGGGGCAATATCCATGTGTGAGCTGGGGCAAATCCATGAGCTGGGGCAGTATGAATATATATATATATATATCGGGGGGATATACATGTGAGCTGGGGGCATTTTTATATGGTCTGTTCTTATTGGAAAGCGTCACATGACATTAAAGAAAAGTATCGGTACTCAGTATCGGTGAGTACTTTTAACCACTTCCATGCGGAGGACGCGCTGAGCGCGTCCTCCGCATGGCTCCCGATGTGCGGAGGACGTGCTGAGCGCGTCCTCCCTTTGGGGTCAGCGTTCGGCCGGGTTCCGGCCGATCGCTGGCCCCTCCGGTGCGGGCTGACATCCTCGATGTCAGCCCAGCATCCGGAACCGCCGCCGCTGAAATGAGGTGTCATCGCAACAGCGCGATGACACCTAATTCAGGCGCCCCCCCGCATGTGCGGAGGAGGGGCCTGAAAGGGAGGGGGGGAGGTCCTTCGGACCTCTCTCCCTCCCGATCGGCGGCGTTGCGGGGGTTAACCCAGGCACCATTTGGAAGGGCACAGCCTGCCCTTCCAAATGGTGCCTGGCATTAACCCCTGGGGAGCTGGATCGCGAATCGGCGCTGAAAAGCGCCGGTTCGTGATCCTTTCCCGGAGCTGGCCGACATCTTGGATGTCGGCCAAGCCTCCGGGAACTCCCCCTGAGGACTGGCGTCATCGTGCATAGCACGATGACGCCAGTCCTAGAGTTAACCCCTAACTGCCACCAACGGTGGAGATAGGGAGTTCCAATGAACTCCCTATCTCCCGATCCGTGGCAGCTAGGGGTTAAAGTTTGGTATGGTTGGATCGGCCAGAGCATGGCCGTTCCAACGATACCAAACACTACTGTGAAAAAAGTTGTTTTAAAAAAATAAAAATTAAAAATAAAAATATATTTAAAAAAAAATTATAAAAAAAAATAAACATTTTTTTTCTTTTTTTTGGTTCGTTAATGCAGCAATATTGTTCCCATTTCAATTATAATGTGAACAATGATGCTGCACTAACGATTTTTGTATGCGGTGCGTTTGTTAAAAATCGTGTAATTTTCCCCAAAAAAAAATGTAACGAGACCCCATCTCTAATTTTTTTAACAAGCGCACCCCATACAAAATATAACCGCAATTGCTCGCATGTTAAAATGTGAAAAAAAACACTTTACACGTTGTAAATTATTGAAAATACATATTTTATTGCATTTTTTGTTATAATATACAGACATGACATAACGTATACATATAATAATGACATATTATCAATCTACCGAGTATGACGGAAAGAACGATATATAATATGTCTGGGTCATATACTAAAATAAGCCTTCAAAACACGTTTAAACATGATGAGCAAAACCGGTAAAAATGACCTCAGCACAGAGGTGTGAAAAGCCTCAGCAGCGAAAGGGTTAAAAATTATCGGTACTCGTACTCGGTCTTAAAGTGGTATCGGTGCATCCCTAGACAATACTATCTTTGTTTTATTTTGCAGTGAAAAATAAATAAAAATACATAGATTTTTTTGGGGGGGGGGCCCTTCGTGGATTCTTGCACCGGGGCCCTCAGGTTTCTAGTTACGCCACTGGTCCCAGAATCTGTGAAAGACCCGGACTTATTAACATGCATCACATGGTTTGTGACTACAATTCTCGCCCCTCTACACTGTGCTGAGACCCCGGTACTGATGGCTCTACATGTGCATAAGGCTGCCATCAGGGGCGGATCCAGGGGGGGGGCAACGGGGCAATTGCCCCCCCCGAGATTCTGAGAAAATGATTACTGCCTCTCTGCCTTCAGCAGCAGCAGACTGCATTGCCGGGCCGGCCAAACTGAAGCAGCGTGCGCCGCGACCCGCGGCGCGCACTGCCTGCCTGACGAGCAGTGATGCATGCATCTTGGCCTAGGGCGGCAATTTTTTGGCACGGTCCAGGGGCGGCAAAAAAAATGCCACCCCGCCACTCAGCGGGACCCGCGGCCGCCGATTTCTAGGTCTCCAGCTCCAGACCATCCTGCCGCCGAGCGTTTGAAGACTTCCCCCCCTGCAGTCATGCCACCGCTGTCACGTGTATCCGCAGGGCTAGGAGGAAGTGATCATAAGCATCACTTCCTCCCCCAGCTCTCCACCAAGGTGCACGTGCAGACTGCAGCGTGGAGGAGAGTGGTGGCTCCCAGGACCCCGCCCCCAGATTCACTGACACAAGGGCAGGCAGATTCCACACTCCACAGCTCTGCTACCCTAGGACCAAGTGGGCATCACTGAGTAGGTCCTGGCATCTGGAGACCTCCCCCCCCCAGGACCCCAGCTCCACATTCCAGCGCACATACAGGCACCGGATCCCTGCAGAAGTCACTCTGGACACACTCGTATTTTACTTTTTTTCTTAGAGGCAGGTCCTCTCCCCCAGGTTGGATCCGCTGACCAGCTGAGTGATCAGATGGGGTCCTATGTGCAGGACACAGGTCCCCCCCCCTGGTGTCCTCCCCAGCAGCTGTAACATGGCAGTGAGCTGTCCTGGACCCCCCCCCGGGCTCCTTACAGCTTGCTGGCGCTGCAATCTATGAAGCAGGAGCAAGGCTGGAATGTGGAGTCAAAGGAGGGTCAGTGCCTGAGCACCTTCACTGCACTTCTCTGGCCAGTTCAGCCAGGCCCAAAGCCTCCCAGTCAGGCCTCCTCCAGCAGCCAGCCAAGGATGTTCACCTACTGTACATCAACTACCTGGAGAAGAAGCAGGGCATCAGGAACCAAAGGTATGATCCATTCTATCCTGCCAGCCTTACCCACAGGGCAACCTCTGGGGCACCTACACTTTATACCCACACACAGAATCCTATACTACCACTCTTATATATTGCATGACCCACAGGCAGCTTCTTGCTAAAACACACTTTTAACCAATCCAAACTTTTTTCCACAGGGCACAATATCTCATATTAAGCGTGTGTACCCCTCTGCTACCCATACAAACCATTTTACCCATGACAGATATTGTACAAAAATAATCTATATTATTCCTCTGCTATGATATATTTGGAATGCCATATTGTAACCTCTAAAGCATGGAATACTGGATGTGCTGTATCTGCTTAACAAATATCATTAACAGCAAATCCACATTCCTGCCTCACAGGTCACTCACATATTATCCTCCTGCTCCAGTATTACCACTTTATAGCCACACTCCTTCACATAACAGGACCACATTCTCCAAAATGCAAGCATCCTTCCTCTCTGCCATAACACAGTAACTGAGAGATCTATCTATCTCCACCAAAACCACACATTCCTGTAAAAGTAGCAAATTCTACAAAATGCACTTGTATATTGACTTGTAAACCAGCAATACATTTTAGAATAGCAGTAATTATTTACAGTTTCAGATTTAAAAGCTTGATTGGATCAGATTACTGTATAAATAATAGTTGTCTGTTAGATTGTAAATTCTCGTGAGTCGGGCTCTCTGCTAAAACACCATATTTTCTGTCAGTGCCCCTCCCGAGACTAGTCTCTGGATCCGCCCCTGGCTGCCATGGCACCCGCTGAAGCCCCCCTGCAATGTTATTGCGATGAATCGAGATTTGTCTCTTTGCTCAGCGATAAATAGGGCGACGCGGAATACCCCTGCGGTGTCCTTTGAAGGAGCCGCTATTGCTGTGTTTCGGGACCTCTCTTATTTGACACTTGCGGCCCGACGTCATTTTCGGCCCATAACGACTCTCCTGCGTACGCAAGGTATTCGTTACCAATGGGGCGCCCAGGGTTGTCTGATTTTATGCCGGGACAAGGGCTGCTTGCTTGTGGCTTCTACGGCTGAAGAGGCTGAGGCACACTTGAACTCTATGGGTCTGCTCTCTGGCCCTTCGGGTAGTGCGGGGCCACCCTCTGCTTTACCTCTACCATCCGCTGCTCCAGACTTCAATGCTATTAGCGCTTCTTGGACACATTTGAAGTTTTTTGCATGTTGGTCGTGCTTGACACTCTCATTGACACTTCGATGTATTACGGGCAATGCCGAACTTATTTAGTGCAGATTGGATAAATTTTTAATTTATTTAATTTTATTATTTTTTTGGAGCAGGGACAGGTGGTGGGCGAGCCTTGAGGTGGCTACCTAGTCTCTCGCGGCCTTTTTAGGCCCTGCCGTGGTCCTTCCCCTGTGGCCTCCTCATTGGCCCTCGGGACCTTGGTATGGGGTACTGGGGTGAGCCAATGAGCACCACATGTCCTTAAACAGGGTGCTCCTCTAATTGTTTTTACCCTCCCTTTTTTTTCCTTCCTCCCGCCACTCTTGCTCATTGACGCTTCGCACTTGCAATTTATTGTCAAACTATTCTGTTCATGATCCTACGTGGCTCTGTTAATTTGGTTATAACATTTACTCTCTGCGATTTCTTGTACAATTTTTGTGTCTGTTGTATCATTGACTTTGCTGCAATAAATAAAAAAATTTTAATTAAAAAAAAAAATATGTGGGTATAAACTTCTTGATCGAAGGAGAAACCTGACTTCCATTCTGGGGTCAAGAAGGAATTTTGTTCCCACTATGTTGCATATTGGCGAGCACTTCAGACTGGGTCTTTTTTTTTTTTGCCTTCTTTTGGATCAACAGCAGTAGCTGTTGTGTGAAAAGCTGAACTCGATGGACGCACGTCTTTTTTTCAGCCTATGTAACTAAGTTTCTGTTTCATTGGTTTTAATTGGATAACTGTAAGGCTAGGGTCAGACGAAAGCATTTTTCCCCGCGAACGTGAAAAAGTGCGTCCGAGTGCATTGACGTATTTTTTCACGGAATGCGCAAAAACGGTCAGACGACACGCATTTTCGGGCGTGATTTTGTACGGATCGTCAATAAAACTCTTTTTGCGTCTGGACGTTATGTAGGCTGGACATTAGCAGTGTCTGACATCTCCTAATCACGCACACACACCGCTATGCCGCAGCTGCGCACTCAGTACGTCAGTACTAGCGGTTCAGCGTTCTCAAAAAAATGCGTTCAAATTCCACTTGCGTTGCACGGCCGGACTTTTGTGCGCCCGTACATCGTATATTGGCGTAATTGCCGTCATCTGCTGCTAGTGCGGCCGTAATTATGTGCGCCAGAACGCACGTTAAATGTGCGCTGGTCTGACCCCAGCCTACGTGTCTTTAAAAAGAATGTACAAATTTGGCTAGACAAAGGCATTTTTACAAAACCTTGCAGTAGTTGTGTTGTTTAATCAACTTGTTTGAAAATGGAGGTTGGGTGCTCAATCTAGTTCACCTTTTTTTCTATGGATATCTTGGAAATGATCGTTAATTTCGGTGCTATCTGAATAACCCCTTTAGAGCTTGCATCTGAGTGACCACATGATACTATGGGCCCTGGCATTAATACCACAGGGGTGCTAGTAAAATAATAACATTTTTACTTTTTCCACTGCTTGAGGAAGGTGTAAAATTGCTAAAGGCTTAAGGCTAGGGTCAGACGAATGCATTTTTCACATGCGTTTAGCCGCACGAAATCACGGCCGTGCTAGCATCAAATGACGTCCAATGCCGGAGAACATACGACGAACGGCAGCACGAAAGTTCGTCCGTGCAACGCAAGTGGCCAACGAACGCATTTTTTCGAGAACGTCAAACCGCTACTACTGACGTACAGAGTGCGCTGCGGCCGCATAGCGGCGTGTTTGCGTGATTGGAAGACGTCAGACGCTGCACACGTCCGGCCAACATAACGTTCAGACGCAAGAGGGTTTTATTGATGATCCGTACAAAATCACGGACGAAAATGCGCATCGTATGACCGCTATCGCGTATTCTGTGAAAAAATACGTCCATTCGTTCGAACGCACTTTTTCACGGACAACGTGAAAAGTGCGTTCGTCTGACCCTAGCCTAAATCAGCAGATTTTGTAATTTTTTTTATCTGCTTTTTGTAGATACAGTACATTCATGACTTAATCTCAGGATAGTTTTATTTATCGCTTAGTAGGCATACAATATAGCTTTAACAGTTGCAGCAAGTATTGCTATTGTCCTTGATCCATTCACTGGAAATACACTCATTAATGAAACAAACTATCAAAGGGAATAAATCAGGTTCAGTACATTATAAAGCACTGAAGTTTGTTTCTTTTTACTAGCATTTAGGCAAGCCATGTGTGCACATGAGATCAGACAGTAGGACATTACGTGGAAACGAAAGAGGAATTTGAGGGTTTTCAGAGGATTTGGTCTTTGCCATTTTTTTTTCTGTCTGATTACGTATCAAAAGAAGGTCCAGACGCCAGCAGGATTTAAAAAAAAGAAATATTGCTAGATATTTTTTTTTTAGCATCAACAGAGAATATACAGGGTTATTCAAAGAGCTCCGAATTGGGGGCCGAAAGGTAACCGAATGCTGAAATTCAGCGTACGGTTACCTTTCCTGGCCATTCTTAGAGCAGGCACATACGGTGCCTGTTCGAGGGCAGTGAAATCCCCATAGAGAAGCAATGCTTTGTCTATTCAGAGAACAAAAACCAGCAGTGAAAAGTTGCCAAAATGCCCTGATGTTCGGTGGTTTCATTCAGCAGGCTTATTCAGGCGAATCCCATAGGCTTCAATTTTAAAAATATTCCAGTTTTCATTCAATATCTAATAAACCGTTCATTATAATATTCTGCAGTAAAAAGTTACTTTATTTTTAGATTTTTTAGGATCTTTTAGGCATTTTTCAGGGTTTTTTGAGAAAAAAAATCCTTTTTTTTTCTTTTATTTTTTGTAACAGCCCTTTTTATTATCATTCATTGGATCTTATATGTAAATTTCAGACATTTTCGTTCAGTAGCTTCTTTGCAGACAGCATTTCACTTTTCAAACATTCAAGCGTACTGTTTTGTTTTTTTTCCCTCCATTCGTCTGCGGTGTCGGGTTCTGCACTGTGATCGGCTCCTGCTCGGGTTTCTCCGGCGTATTTGGCGGGGTTAATCCATATGTTTTTGCCGGTTTCGGTGTGCGTTCGCCTGGGTTTTGCGGCGTGTTTTCCCTGCACTACGACAGCCCTGTGGTGCTTGCTGAATACACCATAGGGTCGCCGAAATGGGATCGCCAAATCGCACTGAATTGAGAACGAAAAGTCACCGAACGTGCGGTGACTTTTCGATTCTCTTTGAATAACCCTGTAAGTCACTAAACACATAAAAATGTGAAAACCAGGCACCTTATTTTCACAGCTGTATTTATTTCATCCTTACTATTGTATTTGTTTTGGAAACCTGTAAACCTTCAAGTTACACATGGAGTAACAGAGGAATAATTTAAATAATTGCTATTGAGAAAGGATGCCACTGTTTAACCCCTTAGTGACCGAGCAGTTTTATGAAAATCCATCCTTTAGTGCCCGCTGCTGTTTTTACGTTACTGCGCTGTTCGTGTTTAGGTCAAATTTTCCTCTTACTCGTTTATGCAACCCACACATATTATATACAGTTTTTCCTGCCATTAAACAAACTTTCTAAAAATACTATTATTTCCTATAATTTACTATAAAAAATCTGAAATATGATGAAAAAAATGGTAAAAACACACCTTTACGTAATTTAATCCCCAATATCTACAACCGCCAAAAAAAGACCCTGGCTAAATAGTTTCAAACTTTTGTCCCGAGAATAGAAATACCCAGTTTTTATATGTTTTTGCTTTTAACCCCTTCACTGCTGAGCCAGTTCACCTATATACGTTGAGCTCATTATGACAGTTTTATGCTCAAAATTTTTAGATGCCAGCCTAGATCCTATTTAACCCCTTAGTGACCGGCCGGTTTTACACAAATCCGTCCTTTAGTGACCGCTGCTGTTTTTACGTTTCTGCGCTGTTAGTGTTTAGATCAAATTTTCCTCTTACTCGTTTATTCAACCCACACATAATATACACCCTTTTTCCCGCCATTAAATGGACTTTCTAGAAATACCATTATTTCCATCATATCCAATAATTTACTATAAAAAAAGTATGAAATATGATGAAAAAATGGTAAAAACACACTTTTCGTAATTTAATCCCCAAAATCTACAACCACCAATAAAGACCCCGGTTAGTTTAAAAATTTTGTCCCGAGAATAGAAATACCCAATTTTTACATGTTTTTGCTTTTTAACCCTTTCACTGCTGAGCCAGTTCACCTATGTGCGCTGTGCTCATTCTGACCATTTTGTGCTAATTATTTTGAGATGACAGCCTAGGTCCTATTTAATTAAACCCCCCAGGCAAAACAAACTTTAAAAAAACAACATTTTTTTATTTTATTTAATTTTTTATTATTTTTTTTTATTTATTTTTTTTTTAAAAAAAAATTTAAACCAAACCTGGTCATGTTTGGTATCATTGGAAAGGCCTTTTAAATGATGTCAAATATGACCATCTAGCTGTCATGGAGTGGGAGATAGGGGGATCCTTAGGATCCCCTTATCTCTACATGGCAGCTAGATGGATAACTGGCCCACTGACATCCTCACACATATGCAACATATGTCGCCCCCCTCCAGGTTCGAACCGCGTTTTGGTGCCAATTAGCGCCGAAATGAGATTCAGTGGCAAAAAGGTTAATGCCTTTTCAGCGGTGCAAAAAGCATCTCCCTAGCTTCAATGGTTGGGGAGATAGAGGGCTCTGAAGAAGCCCCCCCTCCATTGATTTGCATGGGGACGCCTGCTGATGACGTCACCACGCAGCGTGGCGATGTCATCAACCTCGCCTGCCCATGTAAATCACATGGGCAGGCTTCCTCCCTGCCAGATCGCCGAGGGATCCAGCGAGGGAGGTAAGTATCGGGCGGGAGGGGGATTAGGCGCCGCTGATGTACCCTGTACGTCCGCGGGTCTAAGGGAGACCCGTGGACAGGACGTACAGGGTACGTCAGCGGTCCTTAAGGGGTTAATTAAACCCCCCAGACAAATATAATTAAAAAAAGAAAGAAAAAAAAATATTTTTATTTTTACACCAAACCTGGTCATGTTTGTTATCATTGGAAAGGCCATGATCAGACCTTTCAAATGATGTCAAACATGACCCTGGATCAGGAGATAAAGGGATCTGAAGGATCCCCATATCTCCACTTAGGTCCAGCTAGGGCGTTACCTGGCCCACAGATATGATGAGGATGTCGGTGAGTGGGGGGTGACCCGGAGGCTTGGCTGACATCCAAGATGTCAGCAACCTCCAGGTTTGAATCGTGATTCGGCAGCAAAACAGTTACTACAATGCATGTGATTCAAGCCCAAATGTGCAGAGCACAGCTGGATTGGCAATGTATTGCCTTAGCAACTCAGCCAACTGGCTGCTTGGGGCTTTATGGTTCCTCCATGGCTGGTGAGTCATTCACGGCACAACTGTAAAGCTGAAGGGGGAAGAGGTGGTGCCATTCACACCTTTTTTAGGTTTCTAGTGTGGAGGGTGTTGTGATGAGGGTGGGATTTGAACCCACAGCTGGATTGGCAGTCCATTGCCTTAGCCACTCAGCCAACTGGCCACCTAAAGGCTTTGTAGCTCCTCCACGGCAAGTGAACCATTCACAGCACGACTGTAAAGCTGAAAAAGGATGAGATGAGACGACACCATTCACACTTTCTTGGGTTTCTAGCGTGGAGAAAATTGGAATGAGGTTGGGATTCAGGCCCATGTGTGCAGGACGCTGCTGCACTGGAGGTCAATTGCCTTGGCCACTCAGCCAACTACCTTCCTAGGACATTGCAATTCCTCCATGGCAAGTGAGCCATTCATAGTGCAGCTGCCAAGGGTTGAGATGAGATGGCACCATTTACACCTTTTTGAGTTGCTGTTGTAGGGGGGGGGGATTTGGGCCACATGTGCAGAGTGCAGCTGGAATGGCAATCAATTGTCTTAGCTACTCAGCCAACTGGCCAGTGGCCACCTAGGGCTTTGTAGTTCATCCACAGCAAGTGAACCATTCACAGCACAACTGTAAAGCTGAAAAGAGACTGCACCATTCACTTTTTGAGTTTCTATTGTGGAGAAGGTAGCAACAAGGGTGGGATTCAAACCCATGTGTGCAGAGCACAGCTGCATTGGAAGTCAATCGCCTTAACCACTCAGCCAACTGGCCTCCTAAGTCAATGCAGTTCCTCCACAGGAAGTGAACCATTCACAGCACAACTGTAAAGCCTGAGATACACTGAGCGCGTAGCAATGCACGGCGTCGCGAGGCAAAGCGAAGCAAACACTTTGCAGGCTTGACTTCACTCCGCTCCGCCTCGCAGCCCTTCTGTCTACAGTGCATTACGTTTGCTTCTGTCCTCACTGGACAGGAATCAAATACTCTGCACATCAAACTAGAGAAATGTTTGTTTCTGATCAAATGAAGCAAAGCATAGAAAAAAGGTTTATTGGAAAACTTTTAAATTACAATGTACAACATGTCAAAACGTTAAGCATATGTCATATAAGCAAGATCTAACCACTACGTATTTCAGTTGCCCGATTGCACTGATACGTTATGTCTGCAATGGAACTGACGTAGCGCTCCCTGCTTCAAACCCCAAGACTTTAATTTTCCTGGCAAAATCCCCAACAGACCAGTGCTGTATCTAGGTCTAGGCCGACAAGGCCTAGGCCTAGGGCGGCAGTTTCCAGTGGGGCGGCAAAAACAGCATCTAATGTGTGTCAGGACCTAGGGTCTTTAAAGTCAATGCATTAAAGACAACAGTTCTATCCTTCCTCCTTAAGGGTTAATAGGCAGCAGAGGCCTTCTTATCTTTTGTCTGGCTATCCATCATGAGTCTGACACTTCCTGGTGTCTCATTGCAGTGTCTGGTCAGCTTATTAACCCATTCAGTTAAATGGAGAGAGTTTTTCATTCTTACTAAAAACATTTTCTTAAAACTCCATTAATGACAAAACTTCTTTAAAAAAGGGTTATAAAATAAGGGAGAAAGGGCTATTAAATGAATTAATGAATTAATACTCCACCTTATAACAGTTACAAGCATTTATAAAGCGCCAACAAATTCCTTAACGCTGTACAATGGGAGAGACAGAATAACAAATATACATACATGTTACACACACACTGAACAGAAGGAGGAAGGACCCTGCTCAAGAGCTTACAATCTAAGAGGAGAGGGGTGACACACTAGATGAGGCAACATAACACTAGGGATGTGCGCTTCGGATTTCGGAATTTCGGAATTTTCACGAAATTTCCCGATTCGTGTCTTCGGATTCGGCCGAATTTCCGAATCGGATCGGATCCGAAAACCAACAGATCCGAAAAGTTTTCCGAGCCGAAACGAAATATTTTTGGAATTTTCGAATGGACTTGAAATGTGTCAAATCGAAATTTATTTTCGCTCTATTCATGATTTCGGTTCCATTTCGGTAATTCTGGACTTCATATATTTAACTATTATCGGTTATATCGCTGATTCTGTAAATTTTGTATTTGTAAATGCGTATCGTATCACTTGTTTTTGTTTCCAATGATCCGATAATTCTGTCGATATGATAATTCCTTCGTAATCGGGTCGGATCCGATTAGTCCGCGGGTCGCGCATGCGCGCGCGGATGTCGTAACTTTATTGAGCCAGTTTTTTGACAACTTTTTTGACAGGCCAAAAAATATTGATTTTATTATTTATCATGGCTGCAAGAGACGAGTGCCATTCGGACACCTCCTCATCTTCTTCCACCCATGAGACACCACCCAGGAAGAAGCGGGCCAGCAACATGGCATTTGAGGAGATGCTGGAACTGGTCCGCATCTTTGATCGCAAAGATTACGACTGCCGTAAGGGCCCTTACGGCAGAAAGAATAATTCACGAAAGGATCGTATCATTGACAAACTCCGAACCACCATCCTGGAGCTGTTCGGGAAGGACCGGACGAAGGACCAGCTCCGAAAACGCTGGTCCGACCTCAAGGTACGCGAGCAGGAGCAGCTGAGGCACATCCGTCGCGTCATAGCCAAATGTAAGTGTAATGTTATATTGTAAAGCGCTGCGCAAACTGTTGGCGCTATATAAATCCTGTATAATAATAATAATGTGCTTGCATGTGCTAATGTGCACAGAAATACGTTGATTTATCTAGTCCTTTTTTCATGCAATGTGATTGTGTATAGCTTTGCGTTTTCACGACTCGTCATACATGCATTTTTGCCATAGCTCTTCTTTTTGTGATTTTACGTATTCGTGAAAATTGTGATATTTGATGTATGTAGATGAAGTTACAATGCTGGATTTCTTTTGGCACTGTGTGTACTGTAGTGTGCTGGGGGGGAGGTTGTTGTGATTGAGTGATGCATACGAGAAGACCCGCAGCTTGGCCAATATTGGCTCCCACCTGCGCATCAACAAAAATCTCTGCGTCTCTGCTAAGTGGTAGGATGGGACATGTAGTTCTTCTGAAAGTGCATCCAAACAGAGCCGCGTTCAATACATCCTCAGCAGCTGCTGAATTGTTGCAGCGCAGCAATTCAGTTTGCTGCAGCAGTGTCATTATTGAATGCTTTAGATGCAAATTTCAAAACAAAATGGCGGATTTCTGTTGTTTCTGCAATATCCACAGTTTTATTCGCAGAAACTGAAAGTGAGGCTGAGGCCATCTATAAAATAACTAAAAGCAGTCGCACAATGCGTTCTGTATGCACACAACACAAATAATAGTTTTTATTGAATAAACGTAATGTTTACTTCTGAAAAAAATATATAATTGGACGGTAATATATGTCTATGTGCAGGGGAAATAATAAATATTTTGTGACTTTAGAACTATGAGATGGGAGTAGTGGTGGGTCAAGCTGGTAGTGCTAGTGGGTAGTGGAGGGGTGTCGCAATACTTTTGGCAATATATTGTATAGATATACAATTTTTTCCAGTCTGCATTATTTACGTGTTATTTTTTGGATTTGGCAGAAGACAGGAAGAAGGCAGCATCTGCCCCGGCGGGC
Source organism: Leptobrachium leishanense (assembly GCA_009667805.1). NCBI lineage: Eukaryota > Metazoa > Chordata > Amphibia > Anura > Megophryidae > Leptobrachium > Leptobrachium leishanense. Next base: position 279,462,952 of record CM019064.1, on the reverse strand, counting down.
ACCAGTGCCCCAGTGGAGGAGGAGGAGGAGCCACGGGCGACCACCAGCGCTGGTATATACTGTTTTATTTTGCAACGACTTTTGGTCAAAAACAGAAACATTTTTTGTTTACTGTATTTTAATTTAATTTTTTTATGTATAGCACAAGAGGAGCAGGAGGAGGAAGAGGAGGAGCAGGAGGAGGAGCAGGAGGAGGAAGAGGAAGAGGAGGAGCAGGGCGATGGAGAGAGGGAGCCGGAGCCGCATCAGGAGACCGCGAGTCCAGGTTTTTTTGTTTACTGTTGTATTTTGCATCGACTTTTGTTCAAAAATAAATCAGTTTTGTTGTTTACTGTATTTTTTATTTCTTTAATTTCTTAGATATAGCACCGGAAGAGATGCTGATGGTGGTGGTGAGGAGGAGGAGTCGGAGGAGTCAGAGCCTCAGGAGGCCGCCAGCACTGGTATATACTACTGTTATATTTTTTCAATACTTTCAGTCAAAAATAGAAACCTGCTTTACTTACTGTATTTTCCTTCTTTCATTTATTGGATATATAGAAGGAGAAGCCAGACCAGACACGTCCAGCATTAGGATGATAAATAGGATGGCGATCGGAGAGCTACGCCTGGCTGTCACCACCATAGATTCCATCCAGGAATTTCTCCAGGAGTTGCGGGAGCATATTAGCAATGCCGCTGACATCCTGGAGCGGCAGTGAGACCAGCCTCCTCCCCTATATTTGTTTGTGCCCCTGTTGGGCAGTTTGCCATCCTTGGCATGTTCCCCATTTTGTAAATAAATTTTATATTTTTTCTATATTTTCCTGTTTGTGTGCGTTGCTTTTCCTTACTTAATAAGTTAATATGTATTGCTTGGTTTCCACACTGTTAAAATTATATGTACATAAATGTATTGACATTTCTATGGACCCTTTGTCATAAATTTGTCAACATATTTGTGGCTATGAATGTGACTGTGCACATTCTACACTTCCTGCCTGGCCAAAAAATGTCACACACTAACACAACCTTGTTGTACTGCCTTGAGATTTGATTACCAACGTGGCATGGTTTTGTTAAGCTTAGGCGATGTCACAACAACATGGATTTTTGTCCAGTCACATTCAATGTCTAACCAAGAATTTATCAAAAAATATTGATGGCAGCACTGCGTGAAGTCTTCTCCGACACAACCCAAAGATCCTCAGAGTGGCTCAGGTCTAGTTTATTTGTCCCTGTTTGCAGCTTCACGCAACACCTCCTCCCAGCTATGAGCTCTCTCTCTCTCACCGCTGCCCGCTAAGACGCTGCCCGCCAACATGGTCACGTCTTTGCAGGAAGACAACAGCGTGGGGGAACGGCAGCTGCCGACAGTCCCAAGACCTCGTCACAATGACGTCAGTTCTGGAGTTAACCCCTAACTGCGACCAATGGTGGAGATAGGGGGTTCCAATGAACCCCCTATCTCCCGATCCGCGGAAGCTATCGGTTGGTTAATGTTTGGTATCTTTGGATCGACCAGAGCATGGCCTTTCCAACAATACCAAACATGACAATGTTAAAAATTATAAAAAATTCAAATATAAAAAAAAATAAACAGGTTTTTTGTTTTGTTTTGTTAATGCAGCAATATTGTTCCCATTTCAATTATAATGTGAACAATGATGCTGCACTAAGGATTTTTGTATGCGGTGTGTTTGTTAAAAATAGTGTAATTTTCCTGATAAAAGAAAATTGTTATAAGCTACTATCCAGGTGGTACCTGGACCCGGTTCGCTTACAGAAAATCTATCCTGCGCTATCAGGCTTGTGCACTAGGGGTTGTGGCAAACGTGGAACGTTTTATCACATGTGGTGGGAGTGTGGGCTGGTAACAGTACTGTGGTCCTCAGTTTTTGCTATGATTTCCAGAGCTCTTGGTTTGCCAGTACCCCCTGACCCCGCTTTGGCCTTGCTTAATAGTCCGTCCCGACGTCATGCCCTATCTCGCTCTTCTCTCCGACTAGCCCATCGTATTTGTACTTCCACGCGCATATGTATAGCTCGCTCCTGGAAACGAGACCTCCCCCCCCGTTCCGGAGATAGTTGCGAAGGTGTGGTATATCTATAAAATGGAATGTCTAACAGCTCAACTACATGATACGCTCCAACAATGCACAACGATCTGGGAACCTTGGCTTATGACGCAGGCCATCACGTAGTTGGGTATAGAACTGTTGGACCTAGAGACCTTGATCTAAAAAACAGAACTTTCACCTTTTTTTTTTTTTTTCTTCTCTTTTTTTTTTCTTTTCCCTGTTTATTGTTTTTGTAGTTTATAATGTAAGTTTTATATATTTGATTCGCATGTCCTTGCGAGGCATCGTTATGTCTCAGGGAAAGAAAGCAGGTTCTGATTCTTTATATTATTTGTTTAATCTTGTTACTGCCTCCCTGAGATTATGCATCGCTCTATGGGCTTCCAGGAGCGCCTTGTTGCTGTATTACTGAAAAAACAATAAAAATTGTGTTTAAAAAAAAAAAATAGTGTAATTTTCACCCAAAAAAATATAACAAGTCCCCATTTCAATTTTTTTTAACAAACGCAACTCATAAAATATAACCGCAAACACTCGCATGTTAAAATGTGAAAAAAACACTTTACACCTTGTATAACAAACATTGAAAATTCTAATTTTATTGCATTTTTTTTTATAATATACAGACAGGACATGACGCATACATATGATAATGATATATTATGAATCATCTGCCGAGTCTGCCGGAAAGAACGATATATAACATGTCTGGGTCATATTATAAAATATGGCTTCAAAAAAACGTGTTTAAACAAGAGGAGCGAAACTGTTAAAAATTAGCTCAGCAGCAGACCGCAGTGCCGCACACAGGCGTGAAGGGAAGCTGTGAAATGCCTCAGCAGCGAAAGGGTTAATTTTTTTTTTGTCTGTTTTAAATCATTTTATTTGTTTGTTTTTTTTCGTTTCAGATCATTTTGATCAACTATTTTTCCGTTTTAAAACCTTTTTGTTCTGGTTTTTATTTTTAAAGTCAGACCATTCGGGTCAGTTTAGCGTTTTTTAAATCGTTTTGTTCTTTTTTTTTGTTCCTTGGCTTTCATACCATATTTTTAATGTGATTAAATAAAGTTGTGAAATGTATATTCATATAAAAAAAAGGATCTTTATTTAATAAAAAAAAAACATGATAGAATCGCCAGAATTATCGTATCGACAGAATGAATTATCGGATCCGAAAAACAAACCAAAAATTTATTATAAAAAAATATATAAAGTATAAAAAATTAAACAATAGTAGTTTACGTCAAAACGAATAGAGTTAGACACTTTGAAACGAGGAGAACAGACGTTCCGAAAAAAACGAAAATTTCCGAAATCACGAAAAGTCGATACAAAAAACGAGCAAAGTGACCCGAAAATACGAAAAATGGTCGATATTCGGAAAAAAAAATTTTCACGAAATTTCGAGCCGAACCGAACCTAATCGAAACAGAAATCGGTCGAAAAGAGCCGAATCGAAAAGTTTAAACATCCGAACAAATCGAACCGAATCGAACCGAAAAAAAAAATCGGTGCACAAGCCTACATAACACAAGAGAAATCTATATTAGGATCCATAACCGTTCTTTAAAAATACTTCCAAATTGTATGGCCATTTTAAGAGTGCAAAAAATAGCTGTATACATGTCTCCTGCACTATCCAAAAATTGCTGGTTTCAAAACCTAATAATACTATAACCTATCGCCTAGTATCCTATTACATTAATATTACCATAGCATTAAATTCCACAGCTAATCGATATATAATTGTGGATTATTCCAGCCTTGGTGTCAGAATAATCTTAATTTTAATAAAGACAGGAGGCGAATATTTTGCATTCTCTTTTCTTTACTAAATCAACAGCAGCAAGGAAAGTTACATAGCAACAGCAGTAACCAATCAACAACAAGAGTGTAGTAAGTCCTTAGCCACGCCCTCTTTTCTTGTAAACTGGACGAGCAGGAGAGACGTGACGGAGAAAACCAGAAATCCAGGAAGATGGAAGGAAAAACGGAAAATGAAGCGGAGAAGATCCAACTAGGCAGAAGTCCAGGAGACTTGAAGGTACAAAACTGGAAGCCAACGGCCATCCGAGACGATGAGAGACCACAGGAGCAAGTCAAACTGAGGAGGAAGCAGAGGATACGTGAAAGCACCATGCACAGGAGGTCTGTCAATCAACAGCCAACTAACGAATCATTTAAAATGAAAACAATCAAATGGTAACCAAAATCGAGACAATATTTCGAAGTGAGGCGAACAATACAAGTAAACCCTACTAGGGGATAAAAACAGGTTAAACAAATGTACACTTATACAATTCTTTCATGTGAGAATTTTTTTTTGTAATTAATTTTATTTATTTTACATGTAGCAGAAGAACACACAGAACAATGTAAGCCGGCCGGGGCGGGCGGGAAAAATATTCGCCTCCTGTCTTTATTAAAATTAAGATTATTCTGACACCAAGGCTGGAATAATCCACAATTTTATATCAAGGCAGGAGGCTTCATATTTTGCAGTTTTAAAGCTGCACTAAAGTCCCAGAAGCATGAGAACGAGGACGGAAATAGAAGGTACGAAATGTGACCGCCTAGACCAATCAGCCGCCTGTAGAATATCGGCCAGAGAAACCCCAGCGTCTGCGACAGAGGAAGCCGCCGCGCCCCGCACGGAGTGAGCGCCGAAATGGGGAGCAACGCCCGCCAGGGAGAGGAGCCAGCGCACCCATCTCGAGAGGGTAGGAGAGGAAACAGGTCTGTAAGGAGAGACATAAGAGACCAAGAGTTGGCCAGTCGGAGAGGAGCGCAAAGGACGCAAACGAGAGAGGTAAGTAGTAACACAACGAGCCACACACAGGAGAGGATCAGTGGGAAAATAAGGGTAGAAAACCTCACGGGATAGAGTTTTAGTACGCCTAGTAAGCGAGAAGACAACACCCTCAGGGGAGAAAGCCACGGCGTGCGCATCGAAGGCCCTAACATCAGAGACACGTCGAAAGGAAACCAAACACAACAGAACTGTTAATTTAGCCGAGAGCTGACGGAGGGTTAGTGAGTCATTATCCGGCCAGTTACGCAGGAAGTCAAGCATCAGCGCTACATCCCAGAATACCACATATCTCGGAGCCGGCGGGCGAGCGAGTCTAATGCCACGGAGGAGACGACAGACGGAAGGGTCCCTACCCACAGGAACGCCGCCCAGGGGAACGTGAGCCGCCGAGATAGCCGAGCGGAACAGGTTAATAGTACGATAGGACTTCCCCAACGTGGAAAGATGCGCCAAAAAATTGAGGATCAACTGTAGAGGGGCAGTAGCGGGATCAGCCTGTTGTTGCAAACACCAGCTACCCCAAGTTCTCCAGGCATAACGATAACACTTTCTCGTGCCGGGAGCCCAGGATTCCCACAATAAGGAGCGAGCTGCATCTGATAGTCCCGGCAACATGCAGGGTCCCCGGAAATCGTCCACGCCACTAGAGGAAGATTGTTCTCCAAAATCATCGGATGTGGTCTGCCCTGGGGATCCAACAGAATGGATCGGAAGGACGGGAGCAGGAGTGGATGGAGGCAGGATAGTTCCAGCGTCAGTGGGAACCAGGGTTGAGCATGCCACAAGGGTGTGAGAAGAAGCATCCGGATCCCCTGTCGGCGGACTTCTTGGATCGTTCGCGTGATCATTGGGAACGGCGGAAAAGCGTAGGCCCCGGACGGTGGCCATGGTTGTAGAAAAGCGTCCACCGCAGTTGCCTGTGGGTCCGGAAGCCAGCTGAAGTAGGCCTCTGTTTGACGATTCAAGCGAGAAGCGAACAGATCGAGGTGAAACGGACCCCTCAGTTCCGACAGGCGGTTGAACGTAGACACATCTAGTTTCCAATCGCTGGAGTCCCTCCAATATCTCGAAAACCAATCTGCCACAAGATTGGAGGAACCGGGAAGGTATTCCGCCCTGAGAGAGATGTTCCGTTCCAAACAATAATTGAAGAGGGAAAGCGTGAGGTCCGACAGGAGCTTGGAGCGGGAGCCTCCTAGGCGATTCACGTACTGGACCGCGGAGATGTTGTCCATCCGGAGAAGAAGGGTGCAGTCCCTGAGGTCCTGGGTAAAACTGCGAACGGCGAACGAGCCGGCGATGAGCTCCAGGCAATTGATGTGAAGTTGCCGTTCCTCCGGAGCCCATGCTCCTCCCGTGGATATAGTGCCACAAGTTGCTCCCCAGCCCGACTGGCTGGCATCGGATTCCAGAACGAAATCTGGTAGAGAGCTGAAGATGGCTCGGCCGTTCCAGGCCTCCATATGGCGTAACCACCATAGGAGCTCCACACGAACCTCCGGGGTAATGGAGACCAGCTGGTCGTAGGAGGGGTTGAGTCGGAGGTGTTGTGCCTTCAGACGTTGCATCGCCCGATAGTGTAGTGGGCCAGGGAAGATGGCCTGAATGGAGGAAGAGAGGAGACCCACGACTCTCGCCAAATCTCGGAGACAGATGGTGTCCATGCTGAGGACTCCGCGTAGGGATTTCTTGATGGCCCGAAGCTTTTGCGGGGGAAGCCGCAGTTGGCAAGACGTTGAGTCTATATCGAATCCGAGGAAGGTGACGGTTTGGGCGGGACGCAGCGCCGATTTGTCCCTGTTGATAATGAAGCCCAGGTCTTGGAGGAGCGTGACCACCAGGGTTGTATGGTGAGCGGATTGCGCGGGGTCCTGCGCCAATAGAAGGATGTCGTCTAGCTATAAATCGTCCTGACGCCTTGGGATCGTATGAAGGCATGAAGCCCATTACCGGTCTGAGCAGCTTCGTAAAGCACCATGGCGCGGAGCTGAGGCCGAACGGCAGGCAAGTGAACTGCCAGAGGTCGCGATGCCAGAGGAACTGCAGGTACGGGTGGTGAGTGGGATGGACCGGGACCGTGAGGTAGGCGTCTGTGAGGTCCAGCCTCGTGAACCAATCGCCGTCTCGGAGGAGATCTCTGAGGAGGTGTATACCCTCCATCTTGAAGTGGTGGTAGGCCACGAAGGTGTTGAGAGTTTTTAGGTTTATAACCGGTCGAAGGTCCCCCGATTTTTTGTGGAGAAGGAAGATAGTGCTGACGAAGCACGGGGAACCCCTGGCGGGGGTGATGGCGCTTTTAACTGCAAGGAGCGAAGTTCCCGGTCTATCAACGTCGCTTCCTCTGAGGAATAACGGGCCGGGGCGGGGTAGCAGCCTGGACGGGAACCTGGGAGAAGTCGATTGAATAACCTGCTACCGTTCGTAAAACCCACGAGTCTGATGTGAGTGTGCGCCATTTGGGAAGGAAATAGCGTAAGCGACCCGCGACCGGAATGTGTGAAAGCGGGAGCGCTGAGACACTTACCAGCGGAGTAGCGGCGTCTGGGTCTGTTGAAGCCGCGACCAACAGGGACTCCGCGCGCCAGGATCGGGCTGGGTCTGTACTGCACGTCCTGGTTTGGCGTGAAGCGAGGTCTATAGGCAGCGTTGTAACGGCTGGCGGCCCGACCTCTTGGTGCGCCAGCCCTGGAGGAAAAACGTTGCTGGGGGTGGAAAACCCTTTTCATATTTGCTTGAACCTTTTGAAGGTTCGTATAAACGTTTACCTTGCGGTTAAGGTCTCTCATGAACAGATCTCCAAACAGTAAGCCTTTTGCTGCCGGACCCAATTCCTTTGTAGCCATGCTAGTTAGCTTTGCATCCAGCCGAAACAGCGCCGCCTTACGGCGTTCAGATGAAATGCCGACGTTGGCATTACCCAACAAGCAGAGGGCACGCTGTGCCCATTCGCGGACTAGAGCAGGATCAAGCGGGTTGTTGGTGCTAGTGCTTCGTCCGCCATCACGAAGATGAGTGAAAGGGGACCGGAGACGTCCAGAAGTTTGTCCTGGGCGACACGGAGACCCTGTTCCAAACCCTTTCTTGGGTCCCTGCCAGCCTTACCCATGAAGGTGACGAAGTCTTCGTCAAATTCAGGGGTAAGGGACACCTTATCAGGTAGAGTCGGGCGAGGGCATTCGGCCCGTAAGCGCGCTCTATCCGCCTTGTCCAGGGGGCAGCGCAACCAGAAGCGCAAAAATTCCGCTATATGGTCCGGTGGTAACCAAGCGGAAGACCTAGGGTGGGTGGTCGTGCGCGGGTCAAAGAAGGGTAAACCTCGGGAGTCGAGGAGTTGTAAATGGGTGTCCGCGGACGCAAGAGAGCGTGGTAGCGCAGGCACGGTAGTAAGGGGCATGATTGCCATAGCATCGGAACGGGGCTCACCCGTTGAAACAGGAGTGGCCGGTGGGTTACCGGTAGATTCCATATCCTCCTCATCAGGATAATCAGCCTGATAGTCATCCAGGTCACAAGTGTCAACACCCTTGGGTTCTGGGACACATTTGGATTTTTTCATTGGACCTTGTTCTGACTGGCCTTTCCAGGGCCTTTTCCGTGAGGGTTCTGCAGACTCGGATATGTCCGAGTGGGAACCCTCAGAGTGGGTCGGGGACTGGGCCCTTGAAAGAACCGGTGGTTCCGTTGGGAGAACAGGAGGAAGGCTAGCGAGCGCTATGGGGAGGGTTTCAGAAATGGCTGTCAGAAGCCAAGCTTTGAGCTCCTCCTGATTGGAGGGAAGTTGTGGGGGGTCCATGGTAAAAGAGACCAAAACGGGGCTCACCCGCAGGTAAAATAAAATTATATTTATTTTATTTAATTTGATCCGTGCATGCGGATCGAAGCGCCGCTGAGCGGCTTACACGCGATTTTTGCGGTTTTTTAAGTGACTGCCGGAGCAGAAACTGGTATGCGGGGCTCACCCGAGGTAGGAGAGGGTCCGTGCAGCAGGCTGTCAACTTTGAGGAGGCACCTGCCGACCTTAAACCCGGCACGAGCTGAAAGGCGGCAGACCGAGCTCGATAAGGAAAATGGCCGCGAACGCATGCGCAGATGGGCTCGCGCGCTCTGAGGCAAGTTCCTCATGCGGTGACTGCGCGCGCAGATAACGGTGACTTATAGTCGAAATAATAATAAAAATACTGAAGGAAGTAAACGATGGATAGCACCCGGCGGCCAGGGAGATTAAATTTCCCTATTGGTCCGCCGGGTGACGGGAAAAAAAGCAAGGAAGCAAGCGCAAGCCTGCAGGCGGGAGAGTGCCCACGCAGCAGGCAGAAACCTGAAGGAAAAAACGTATTTAAAATACAGAAACCTTGCCTAAACGTAAATTATAAATATATATATATAACTATTACAAATATAATCAATAAACAACCAAAATATATCCTGGCGTCCAGGAGCTGTTTTAAAAACGACTCACCTGGAGGCCAGCAGCAAGAAAAGAGGGCGTGGCTAAGGACTTACTACACTCTTGTTGTTGATTGGTTACTGCTGTTGCTATGTAACTTTCCTTGCTGCTGTTGATTTAGTAAAGAAAAGAGAATGCAAAATATGAAGCCTCCTGCCTTGATATAAAATTAGGGATGAGCTGTTTGGTTCGATCTGTTCGGAGTTCGCATTGAACATCGGCCGTTCGACAGTTCGCGAACTTCGAAATTTTTGGGACGTTCGCCAAAAGTTCGAATTTTTTTTGGGAAAAAAGTATAAAAAATCCAAAAAAAATCTAGAAATAAAGAGACTCTTTACTGCACAATATTATAAGCCACGGTTTATTAGATATTGAATTAAAACGGGAATATTTTTAACATTGAAGCCTATGGGATAAAACATTCTTGTTACTAAAACATCAGGCAGACACGGCCCTCTAATCAGGCACGGTAGAGGGCAGCCTGCCGGGGCCTCCCAAGGATCCCCTTGAGGAGCATGTGGCCGCCGGATGACAGAGCTGCGACTGTGCGGGCTAGCCGCCCGGGTGCATGTGGCAGAGACAGGCAGCGCAAGGAGGGAGCCACTGCACCTGCGGCCACGGCAGACCCCCCCCCCAAAACCAGGATCCAGGGAGCCCCCACTGACCACCAGGCTAAGATAAGGCAACACATTTCTAAAAAAAATTAAATCCAAGGACATTTTTAAATGTCCCCGGTAACATAAAATAAAACTCTTTTTTTTTCTTTCTCTACCTGGCTGAATGTATTTAATTATATATATTAGATACATTCAGCCAGGTAGAGGGGGGTGGCATGTAGGCGGCGCGGGGTCTCAGGCAGTGGTTTTTTTTGTGTGTATATTTTTAGCAAATTTATAGGGGAAGGTAACGGCAGGTAGGATATATATATATACAGTTGTGTTCAAAATTATTCAACCCCCAATGCTGTAAAGGGTTTTAGGGAATTTAGTGTACATTTGTAATTGTATTCAGAATGAAATCCAACAAGGACTTTTTAAAGAACCATATGCAACTAAAATGACATCAATTGGTTTTGTAATACAGTAGTAAATGTTTCTTTTGTGAATTCTTCATTGACACAATTATTCAACCCCTTAAAGACTACCACTCTGAAGAACAGAGGTTCATTCAAGTGTTTTCAATCAGGTATTGAAAACACCTGTGGATGTCACGGAGCAGTAATAAAGCATAATAAGCACCAATTAGGCAGCTTTAAAATGACTGTGATACTCAGCTCCTTCTAGACATTTACTGGTGTGGTTACAAACATGGTGAAGTCAAGAGAATGGTCCAAGAAGACCAGAGAAGAGGTGATTACTCTTCACAGGAAGGGCAATGGCTATAAGAAGATTGCAAAGATGTTAAACATACCAAGAGAGACCATAGGAAGCATCATTCGCAAATTCAAGGCAAAGGGCACTGTTGAAACGCTACCTGGTCGTGGCAGAAAGAAGATGCTGACTTCGACTGCTGTGCGCTACCTGAAGCGTAGAGTGGAGAAAAGTCCCCGTGTGACTGCTGAGGAACTGAAAAAAGATTTGTCAGATGTGGGAACTGAAGTTTCAGCTCAGACAATACGGCGCACACTGCGTAATGAAGGCCTCCATGCCAGAACTCCCAGGCGCCCCCCTTGCTGTCTCCAAAGAATAAGAAGAGTCGACTGCAGTATGCCAAAAGTCATGTGGACAAAGCACAGAAGTTTTGGGATAGTGTTCTGTGGACTGATGAAACAAAATTAGAACTGTTTGGGCCCATGGATCAACACTATGTTTGGAGGAGGAAGAACAAGGCCTATGAAGAAAAGAACACCTTGCCTACTGTGAAGCATGGCGGGGGGTCAATCATGCTTAGAGGCTGTTTTGCTTCTGCAGGTACAGGGAAGCTTCAGTGTGTGCAAGGTACCATGAATTCTCTTCAGTACCAGGAGATATTGGATGACAATGTGATGCAGTCCGTCACAAACCTGAGGCTTGGGAGACGTTGGACCTTTCAACAGGACAATGATCCCAAGCATACCTCCAAGTCCACTAGAGCATGGTTGCAGATTAAAGGCTGGAACATTTTGGAGTGGCCATCGCAGTCACCTGACTTAAATCCGATTGAGAACCTCTGGTGGGACTTAGAGAAAGCAGTTGCAGTGCGCAAGCCTAAGAATGTGACTGAACTGGAGGCTTTTGCCCATGATGAATGGGCGAAGATACCCGTAGATCGCTGCAAGACACTTGTGTCAAGCTATGATTCACGTTTAAAAGCTGTTATAACTGTAAAAGGATGTTGTACTAAGTACTAAGATTGAATGTCACTTGGGGGTTGAATAAAACTGATAATGATGTGAGCACAGAAAAGACATTTGTGGTTATTTCATTATAAATGTTATGTTATATTTGTCTGACCTACACGTGCCTCTTTGATTTAATTGTAAACAAGATGACTGAATGATTAAAATCAATGTCAAACTGGCCAAAACACTCAATTTCAGTGGGGGTTGAATAATTTGAACACAACTGTATATATATATATATATATATATATATATAGATATATATCTATATTCTTATAAATATATATCCAGACTTGTATTACACACACATTTTGGCAACTACTCCCCCCCCCCACATTTGGCTGATCCCTCCAGAAGAAATGTTGAACCCGATAGAGCAGAGAACAATATATATATTCTCTGCTCTGTCAGGTTCAACATTTCTTCTGGAGGGATCAGCCAAAAGGGGGGTGCATTTAGTTGAGATTGTCCACATGCCACCCCCCATGTGCATATGTGTATATATGGTCTGAGGTCTGGGGGTGGGTGTATAATATATCTGCGTGTTGATATATACGTATATGTCTGTGTGTGGTATCAATGCATCCCTACTCTATACACGGCGCGCCATGTTTCTATAATATATATGATCAGGGGTTACCTTTTTTAAAATTTCTATACTATTCCTATTAAATTAACAGTAATTTTTGATGTATTTTATTGAGTAGAAACTTTTTTTGCCTATATAACATGTGCTTTGTGAAAATAAAACAGTTTTGTGTGTACATTTTAATTTAGTTAGTGGATTCCTGTCCAGTGCAGTGAGAAGCAAACGTAATGTAGTGTAGACACGCTGCGAGGCGGAGTGGAGTGAAGTCAAGCGTGCAAAACGTTTGCTTCTCTTTGCTTCGCTACGCTGTGCGTCGCTACACGCTCAGTGTGTCTCAGCCTTTATTCCCGCATCGCTAGCTTACCGAATCAGTTTGTATACTTGTTACTGACCCTACTTGTTCTGAGGACCCGATCTGTTGCCGACTTTGCCTGCCATTTGAATATTCTCTCTGTGTATTCCCTGACTGTTCTGTTTGCTTCCTGTTGCTACTGGTGTGCGACGATTCTCACAATATACAGTAGCGCAGTACAAGTGCCTAAACATTGCTGACCCGGTTTTGTTATAGCTGCTGATGTAACTGAATAGATCGGGGATCTCTTCTGCATTACCAAAACCTACACCACTGCACTCTTCCACAATACCTCAGAGGGGGTTACGGTGTGAAGGCACTTGCTGCCACCAAAGGCACAATATTTGAGTGCACTGCCACTGACGCCTAAACCAGATTCATATCATTTTAATATTGGACCGCAGGGTCCAACCCTGCACTCTTCCACAATACCACAGAGGGGTTATTTACGGTGTGAAGGCACTTGCTGCCACCAAAGGCACAATATTTGGGTGCACTGCCACTGACGCCTATACTAGATTCATATCAATTTAATATTGGACCGCAGAGTCCAACCCTGCACTCTTCCACAATACCACAGAGGGGTTACGGTGTGACGGCACTGTTGCTGACACTAAAGGCCCAATTTTAAAGCACCTATTGTTACTTTCATCCAAACCCTGCATAAATTTCACCATAATCTAGCCAAAAAATCACTAAACTTGTTCTGCGTGTCCTAAAATGTCTCCTCTTTTCATACAGGCTGCCGCCCCAAGCAGTTGTTTATGAATAGATTAAAGGAAAACCATTTACCGTCATTTGAAATGTCATTTTTTTGTTTTTAAATGTTTCTATACATCCGACAAATCCGCCACTTCACGGGCAGGTTATGGGGACCTCCTAGGCACGATATTTGAAGGAATTTTTCGTTTTTATTCTTAACCTTTATTTCATGGAAAACTCACTGTTCCTTTAAAATTTATTTTTTTTAACACTTTTTGTCCTTGTTTCCTGTCCCCCAGGACATACACCTTTTATGGCAAATATCTTGCATATATGCCCTCTTGGAGGGCACTCTAAAAATCAAACTTTCGAGTCCCATTGACTTGCATTGAGTTCGGTTCGTGTTCGAGTTCGAACTTTTGAAATTGTTCGAGTTCGAATGCGAACCGAACACGGGGGTGTTCGGTTCATCACTATATATAATAGGGATACTAGGCGATAGTGCAGGAGACCCGTATACAGGTATTTTTGTAAAAATGCAAAATTCTCTCGCACGGAGGGGGGGCAGGGGGCCCTTCATGGATTCTTGCCCTGAGGTTTCTAGTTACGCCTCTGCTATTTATTTATTTATAAAGGATTTTACAAGGAAGGATACATTGAGATTTCTCTCGTTTTCAAGTATGTCCTGAGTTCAAGAACATTGTTACAGAAATACAAAGTAGTAAAATGCAAGAAATTAACACAAAACAAATATACAGATTAACAGAAAATAAATATGTAGGAAATATAGTCACTATGTTACATGTTTACAAGTGCATTCCTTATTGAGGTATGTTAATATGGAGCTCTTAAGGGACTTTAGACTGGGGGAAGATTTGATGGTGTCTGGGAGGTTATTCCAGAATTGTGGTGCTCTGTAGGAAAATGAGTATCAAGCCACTTGCTTTTTGTATTGTGGTATTGCAAGTAAGGTGCCGGTCCTGGATCAGAGGTTATAGGATGAGGGAACTGCTGAGGGAAGCAGCCTATTCAGGTAGGGTGGTAGCTTCCCAGAAAAGCTCTTAAAAACACCAGGTTGGAAAGGTGAAGAGTGCGTCTAGATTCCAGCGACGGCCAGTTTAGTTCTTTTAACATGTCACAATGGTGGGTCATGTAGTTACATTGTAGCACAACAAAGGGACAGAATGAGTTATACAATGTAGTAAGTTTCTGGAGGTGCGTTTGCGGGGCAGTTGCATACACTACATCTCCGTATTCAATAGCTGGCATAAGCATTTGTTGTACAATCTGCTTTCTTACCGCGGGGCTCAGGCAGGATTTGTTTCTGTACAGGGCACCTAGTTTGGGGTAAATTTTAGATGAAAGTTTTTCGATGTGGGGGCCAAAGGATAGATTTGGGTCTAACCACGTACCTAGTTATTTGAGAAAAGTGACTGTGGTCAGCATGCCATTTGATTTTGTCCTGACACATAGATGGGGTGTTTGCAATTTGTGTAGTTTAGGTGCTGTTCCAAAGAGCATTGTAACAGTTTTGTCAGCATTTAGAAAAAGTTTGTTATCTTTGATCCACTTTTCTACCTCTGTGAATTGGTCTTGCAGCACGGCCTCCAGCTGTGGGAGATCTGGTTTGCTGGTATAGATTACAGTGTCGTCTGCGTACATGTGTACAGTTGAGGCTTTGCAGACATTGGGTAGATCATTTATGAATATTGTGAATAGCAGGGGGCCGAGTATCGAGCCTTGGGGTACAACGCACGTGACTGGGAGGGGGAGAGAAGTGCTGTCAGAAATGGACACATATTGCGACCGATTAGATACATATGATTGAAACCAGGTTAGCGTGCGATCACCAATTCCGGAGTTTTTAAGGGCAGTTGTGGTTGAATGATTTGGACAGAAGCCGGATTGATCTGGGGTTAAATAGTTCCAATACTGATAGTAATCGCGTAATTGAGTGTAAACACATTTTTCCAGGATTTTTGACATTACAGGAAGCAATGATATTGGACGCTAGTTGGATACCGAAGTATTGTCTCCACTTTTATGGATAGGTACCACTCTCGCAGTCTTCCAGAGTTTGGGTATATATCCAGTCGCCAGTGATTCATGGATTAGGGTTGCGACAGGTTTTGCAATTGCCGGCGCGCTGATTTTCAGCAGCATTGCTGGGATTTGGTCAGGTCCTGACTGGTGTTTCATTTTTTGTTTACAGAGAAGTTTAGTAATGGCACTGATAGGCACCGGTCTAAAACTGAATTTCTCTTTGATACAGGGTTTTTGCACAGTTGGAAGGATCTGACTTGTGTGCTGCCTTTCTGAATGTGTTTCAATTGCTAGCTTAGCAATCAGGGTGTTGGTGCATCCAACAAAATAGTTATTAAAGGCATTTGCTACATATAGGGGGTGTTGCAGGGTTTGGTTATTTACTTTGACAGCAGCTGGTTGGGAGTGGACAGGGGGCAATTGTATGTTATTTATGATTTTCCTAAAATTTCTCGGGTTTGATATGTTATTGTTTAGATTTTCATTGAAGTATTGGGCTCTGGCCATTTTTGTTTGCTTTGTGCATGCATTCTGCCATTTTCGGTATTCACAGTGATCGTTCATGGATCCAGTACTCTTGAAATTTGACCAGAGTAAATCTCTAAGCTGGTATGTGTGTGAGGTCAGCTGTAACCCAGGGGAGATGTGCCCTTTTGACTCGCACTTTACGCAGCGGGGCATGGGCATTCCAGACTTGCAGGAGCTCTGACTGAAAGTATTCAATTGCACAGTCCAGGTCCGGGATTAGGTTTAGCCTGTAAACGGCACGTGAGCCGTTTGAGATCATTTAGGAAGGATTCAAGATTAAATTTCTTGAAGGACCTGGTGATTATTACTTTTGGGGGAGATTTTGTGGCCTTTATTTTGCGTACATAGTACACTAGACAGTGATCACTGAATCTATTAGCGAGAACGCCTGCCTCCTGTATTCTATCAGGACATGAGGAGAGAATCCAGTCCAGCAAGGTATGGTTAAGGCTTTCATATTAATGCGAGTGGGGGGGATTAATTGTGTTAACTGGAAAGCCTTAAACTGGGAGCAGTGTTTATTGGTTTAAGGATTCAGCCAGTCAACATTAAAATCGCCGAGGACCATCAGTTCACTTTTTTAGTTTTGAGCTACCAAATTACTAAGGATTTGGGTTATGTTAGAAAGGGAGTGCACTGGGGAGCTCGGTTGGCGATAGAATCCGGCAACAATAATTGGTTTACTGAATTGGATCTCAATAATACCAGAAAGGAAATCAAAAGTGGCTGGGGAGCTAGAGTTTTGCAGAGGGGTGAACTTTGTGGACTCGTCAACATAAATAACAATTCTTCCTCCTCTCTTGGCTCTGTCCTTTCTATAACATGAATACCCTTGAATTGAAATGGCAGAGTCTGGTACTTTAGGGGTTAGCCATGATTCTGTCAGCACAATGACTTTAGGTTTGTAATGGAGGCACCAAGCTTTAAGCTCGTCCAGTTTAGGGAGTAAGCTGCAGATATTACAGTGCACAAAGGAGAGGCCTTTTTTAGTGGGGAGACTAAACGTGCCGTCATCTGTTGGACCAGGTTTGGATTCAACATCATTTGCCAGGGCAAGCAGCAGAATAAATAGGAATTTGGACACCGTTTTGTGATTGGAGTCTTAAAAATCCGTGTGGGGGTGGGATGGCTGCATTTTAACACTCTCCACCAGCACTCAGCTGATAAGTTAAAAGAGCTGAGTAGGCTATGGTGTATTTTGGTTTCTTTTTCTGCATAGTGTAATTTGTAGGTTGTATAGGGAGGGAGGGTATATTCAGAGAGAAGGGTGGTAGAAGAAAGAAGCAGCAAGAGAGGGAAAAACATTTCTAGAAAACGGTGGAGGGGAGAAGATGAAGGGAAGAAAAAAAAAACCCCAAAACAGAAGACAGGCAGGGAACCGATAAGGTGAGCAAAAGACGGAAGGGAGTCTGGTAGGTGAAGTTCTAGAGTGGTGTAGGTTGCTAGCTGCAAATATCACATGACCAAATTAGTTGGGTATAAATTAAATGAGAACCTTGGGGGCGGTGGGATCTAAGTCCAGCTGGGATCTAAAAGCACACAAATATGGAGCCTGGCCCGGGAAGCTGAATTAAAATGTGAATGCTGCAAAAGAGGTATGCAGGGTTACATAGCATCATTGAGAGGCTATAAATTCTCTGGTGCAATGAATCATGACCGGGGGGGGGGGGGGGGGTAGGATGGCAGGCCCAGGGCAAAAGGAGTTGAAAATAAATACATGTAACTGGTACAAATATGGCAACTATGCAGAGCAAACTGAACTGGTGAGGATATATATAATATTTAACATCTGATACGCTATATGTAAATTATACTTTAAAAATAAACATACAAATTACCATATACAGTGTTAATAAAATGTGCATAGTAAAAATTGAGATTTGAGGTATTAAGCGATGCGAAGCATAGATTCAGTTCACCTTGCAGGGAGACTATAAAAGCAAGCAGCAGCCAGGCCTTCACTGGCCCTGCAGCGGTGCCAGGGCTCAGTGAGGGCAGGCTGGCTTGGATGAGCAGCAATCACTGCCTGACACCATGCCCCTGTCAGCTGACATCAGCCAGGGAGGAGCTGACTGCCCACACGCAGCAATGACAGGCTGTGGACTCGGGAAGCAGGGAGCCCAGAGATACTGCTGGCCTCCAGCCCCTCCCAGCATGCCCAGCCAGCCCCTATGGCCCATCTATTACACTGCCACCAGATGATGCCACCTGACAGGCATTCTGCAGCATCCTGATCTGATAAGAGGTGCCTCCTTTAATGTTTGAGCTGAGGGCTGAGGACTAACACACATCACACACCCTCCATATACTGTATACTGTCACCATACTGCTTCCATCCATATATACTGTCAGCATACTGCCTCCCTCCATATATACTGTCCACAATACATGTCATGTAGTCCTGATTTAATCATTCCTTTTTATTTTTCAACTAAAAATAAAATATAATGATTTTGGTGATAGCAGTGTGGTGCTTGTTATTCAGTTTTAGTTAAACTTTATATATCCTATATACTAAGGGCAGCCCCAATTTTGGCAGAAAATCTCTCTGTCTTTGTTTTGCCCTAATCTGCCTCTTTTTAGGGGCTCCTCCATATACTGGGTTTGGGTTGTCTTTAAGGAATCCTCTGTAGGTTGTTTCTGGATGTCTTTAGACCCTCCTCCATATTCGGGGTGTGTAGATGTTTATAGGGGCTCCTCCATATGTGTACGTGTCTCTGCCAATGAGCTATGCAATCATATCTTTTACTATTCTAGTGTTTTTTTGCGGTTTTACTTACTATGTGTAACACAGACGAAAGTGAATCACAGACTCTCTGTATTGTGTAACACAGACATAAGCAAATCCCAGACTCCTTGTATTGTGTCCTCTGTGTGTATTATGTGTGTAATGCAGTAAGTGTCCTTGGGCAAGACACCTAAAAGGTACATACTCGCCACCCAGGACATACTTAAAAACGAGAGAAATTCTCAATGTATCCTTCCTGGTAAAATACTTTCTCAAAAAAAAAATATATTGATAAATCCCAGACTCTCTGTATTGTGTCCTCTCTGTGTATTATTATGTATAATACAGACGTCATCTGTAAATTTGGAGGGGACCCAAAAGTTTCCTAAACTAGTTGACAGGCCTCTCCCTGCAGCCTGTACTGCACTAAGTGGATGATGGCCACTGCATTATAGCAACAGCCATCTTTAAAACCAGAAAGTGTCTGGCTGTTTAAACAGGAGGTGCGGCCTTGAAAGGAAGGAGTGTGTCCAATTTAATTTAGGGGGTGCACGAGTTTAGTTAGGCCTAGGGCAGCACAAAACCTAAATACACCACTGCAACAGGCACAGACATTTGCTTTGGGAAAGACTTTCAGGGTTATTCAAAGAGATCCGAATGGCTGCCGAAAGGGAACCGAACGCTGAAAATCAGCGTTCGGTTACCTTTCTTGGCCATTCGGCTATCCAGAGAGCAGGCAATTCGCCAAATCCTGGCGAATTGCCTGCACATACGGTACCTGTTCGGTGCCTGTTCAAGGGCAGTGAATCCCCATAGAGAAGCAATGCTTCGGCTATTCAGAGAGCAAAAGCCAGCAGTGAAAAGTTGCCGAATTGCCCTGCCATTCGGTGGCTTCATGCGGCAGATTTATTCAGGCAAATCCCATAGGCTTCAATGTTAAAAATATTCCCATTTTAAATCAATATCTAATAAACCGTTGATTATAATATTCTGCAGTAAAGAGTCTCGTTATTTATAGATTTTTTTAGGATATTTTAAGCATTTTTCTGGATTTTTTTAACTTATTTTTTCTGTAACAGCCCTTTTTGTTGGACCTCATATGTAAATTTCAGACATTTTAGCTCAGTAGTTTCTTTGCAAACAGCGTTTCACTTTTCAAACATTCAAGCAAACCGTTTTTCTAATTTATTCACTCCATTCGTCTGCTGTGTCGGCTTTTTCCGCAGCTGTGCTGCGTGTGATTGGCCCCTGCTCGGGTTTTTCCGGGGTTTTCGGCGGGGTTAATCAAGATGTTTTTGTGGGTTTCGGTGTGCATTTGCCTGGGTTTTGCAGTGAGTTTTCCTCAGGTTTGCAGCGACTTTTCCCTGCAATTCGGGGACCCTGTGGTGCTTGCTGAATACACTGCAGGGTTGCCGAAATGGGATCGCCAAATTGAACCGAATTGAGGAGAACGAAAAGTCACCGAACGTGCAGTGACTTTTCGATTCTCTTTGAATAACCCTGTTTGTGTTCATTTATATTGCGTGGTGTGATATTAAATGTATTGTAAATTGCTTAGCTTTAGTTTTAAATGTACTTTTATAACTGAATGTGAACTTAGATGTGTTTTGAAGGTGCAGACTTTTCTTTTGTATAGAACGTAAACAAGTTTGAGTAATGTGTGATTATGCAAGAGGAATTTCTTTCTTATCTGTTTAAAGAGTCAAGAGTCTGGGACAGTGTTTGACTGCAAAGGTAATCTGATTTTGTCAAGCCCAGGTACCAGGGTGGCACCGGGATGTGGGGGATGTGAACCCAGTATGCAGTTTCCTGCACAGATGACCAGGTGGGTAAGGTTTGGAAGGGGATGAAATATGGAAACTGACCGGATGAATTCTGCAGGATGGTGGGAAGCATGGTGGAAATAAATGCAGGAACCAGGAATAACAAAGAACAGATGGGTAAAGCAGAGCAGTGAGTAACAGCTCCTCACTCTCTCAGGACTTGAGTTGTAATGAACCAGCAAAGGTCTGGCTGGGGCGTGGTGCCTTTATTTTGTGTGTGTGTCAGGTGTTTTAACTGTTACATTGCTGGTTGCACGGCAGGAGCAGAACATGAAGTTCACCACCAGGGGGGATCCAGGATGGTTACAGCCAGGGATCCTGACAGATCTATTGGAACAATTGATTATATAAATGATGTGTGATATGAAGGCTAAGGAATGTTTACTGTAAATATTTGACATAATGTAATTAGAGTTTTAGTAGGTCAATGTTCATCAGTTGGTATGCAAATTATAACTGTTGGACCTGGGGCATAAATAGTGACGTTTTTCAATAAGTCTCAGATTCCTGTTTGGCACAGAGTGGCCTTCTGGAAATTCAAAGAGGCAGAGGATCAGACCAAGCAGGTCTGGAGCTACAGATCAGGCTGCTCGTGGCACTGAGTTCCGAGGAACTCAGCGGCCGGGCTGAACTTGGTAAGGGGGTGTCTGGAGAGCCAGGACAAGCAGAAGAGAGGGGTTTCAGTCCTCTGCCTCTAAATACAAATTGTGCTTTCTAAATCATCGGTTTTAGGTTTATATTTGGAGTGCACATGGTCCATTTGTGATGGAGAAACTCTAAACCATTGAGCGACCAGTTTTCTGGGTGGTTAAGGCAATGCACTGTCAATCCAAATGTAAACTGCATACGTGGGTTCGAATCCCATCTCCGACATGCCTTTCTCTATACTGGAATTTCAATAGATGCAATCTGTGCTTTCTAAATCATCTTTTTTTAGGTTTACATTTGTAGTGCACATGGTCCTATTTGCGATGGAGAAACTTTAAAGTAATAGGCGACCAGTTGGCTGAGTGGTTAAGGCATTGAACTGCCAAAACAAATGTAAACTGCATACGCGGGTTCTAATCCCATCTCTGACGTGCCTTTAACTATGATGGAAATTCAATAGATGCAAATTGTGGTTTCTAAGTTGTCCTTTTTTTAGGTTTACAGTTGTAGTGCACATGGTCCATTTGCGATGGAGAAACTCTAAAGCATTAGGTGACCAGTTTGCTGAGTGGTTAAGGCAATGGACTGTCAATCCAAATCATAAGCATTGGTTCAAATCCCATCCCCGACGTGCCTTCCTCCATGCTGGAAATACAGTAGATACAAATTGTGCTTTCTAAATCATCCTTTTTTAGGTTTACAGTTGTAGTGCACATGGTCCATTTGCGATGGAGAAACTCTAAAGCATTAGGTGACCAGTTTGCTGAGTGGTTAAGGCAATGGACTGTCAATCCAAATGTAAACTGCATACATGGGTTCAAATCCCATCCCTGATATGCTTTCCTCTATGCTGAAAATTCAATACATGACAATTAAATCATCCTCTTTTAGGTTTATATTTGTACATTTGTGGTCCATTTGCGATGGAGAAACTCGAAAGCATTAAACAACCTGTTGGCTGAGTGGTTAAGGCAACAGACTATCAATCCAAATGTTAAACGTGGGCTCAAATCCCATCTCCAACTTGTTTTCCTCTATGCTGGAAATTTAATATTCAAATTGTGCTTTCTAAATCATCCATTTTTAGGTTTACATTTGTAGTGCACATGGTCCATTCGCAATGGAGAAACCTTAAAGCATTAAATGACCAGTTGGCTGAGTGGTTAAGGCAATGGTCTGCCACTCCAAATGTAAACTGCATACATGGGCTTGAAATTCCCATCTCTGACATGCCTTTCTCTATGTGGAAATTCAATAGACACAAATTGTGCTTTCTAAATAATCCTTTAGTTTTATATTTGTAGTGCACATGGTCCATTTGCGATGGAGAAACTCTAAAGCATTAGGTGACCAGTCGGCTGAGTGGTTAAGGCAACAGACTGTCAATCCAAATGTAAACACAGGTGCAAATGCCATCCACTACATGCTTTTCTTTATGCTGGAAATCCAATAGATGCAAATTGTGATTTCTAAAATCATCCTATTTTAGGTTTATATTTGTAGTGCACATGGTCCATTTGCGATGGAGAAACGCTAAAGCATTAAACGACCAGTTGGCTGAGTGGTTAAGGCAATAGACTGCCAATCCAAATGTAAGCTGCATACATGGGTTCAAATCCCATCCCAGACGTGCCTCTCTCTATGCTGGAAATTCAATAGATGCAAATGGTGCTTTCTTAGTCATCCTTTTTCAGGTTTACATATGTAGTGCAAATGGTCCATTTGCGATGGAGAAACTCTAAAGCATTAAACAACCGGTTGGTTGAGTGGATAAAGCAATGGACTACCAAACCAAATGTAAACTGCATACATGGGTTCAAATCCCATCCCTGACATGCTTTCCTCTATGCTGGAAATGCAAATTGTGCTTTCTAAGTCATCTTTATTTAGGTTATGTCATTGGCAATCCTCAGTAACTCTTGTCTATATTTCCGGGGCACTATGAGCTGCGGGTGACAGTGGGGCTGGAACCTGAACCTCGCCTCTCTGGTACCCGATATAATGGCCCCTTTTCCCAAACAAATCGTTCCCCCTCATCCCTCCTCCTACAAACCTCTAAGGAGGGGTCCTCTATCACCTCCCTCCCGAAGTCAGTGGGAGCATCCTAGGGAACGGTACTAGCGACTTGGGTGGGCGCAGGGCTGTTGCTCCTTACCTGAGCCTCGTTGGAGTGCGAGTCGACCTCTGCAGCATGGCTCTGATCTCTTGTGGTCACTGGGCAGGTTTTCTCAGCAGGAGAAAGGGAAAAAGCTGATGTGAGCTGGCCCAGTAGTACATCCGCTGGTAGGTCTCTCATCAGACCAACATCCACCATGCTTGCTCCGATGCCCCAGTTCAGGTGGACCTGGGTTGTGGGTAGTCTGTGCACTGCTCCTCCAGCCACCCAGACTGCAACCGCCCCTGTTGGTTTTGTCAGCATCCTGGACCAGATGGTGTTTTACCAGGGTGATGGTGGCTCCAGTGTCTCAAAGACCATGGGCTGGTTTCCCATTAATCCACACTGGCTGTCGGTGGTGTTGGCAGTTGTTCTCTGTGGTGGCCTTCATGGGGTTCACTTCGTGTAGGGTGGCCCAAGTTTCTTCACCCCCTGTAGATACTTCAAAAGTGGGGTGGTATTCAGGCACTTTGTGGCAACAATGAACTGCGGCCCGAGGCTGTGGAGGTGGCCGGATCGAGCCCCAAGAGGGCGCTGGTTACCCATGGTACATTGTCTCCTCACGTGTCCCAGTTGGTTGCAAGCGTACCACCGAACCCCAGATCTGGGATCCAAACAGGACCCCAATGAGAGCAGCTCACCTCCCATTCTTGGTTGTCCAGTGACCCCACTGGGCATGGGAGGCGGACGGGTTTGGAGCTTCGGGGTCTCGTGTTGGTGCCTCCTGGCATCATGGTGCTCATCCGCTAGGAGGACAGCCTACGAGATTGTGAGCGGCCATCGGCCTCTGACCCATTCCTGGGTTTCTGCTGGGATGCCATTGTAAAATTGTTCCAGCAGCATTAACTGCATTACATCCTCTCTCGAGTCAGCCTGGAACCCTTGTATCCATTGTAATGCCGCTCGGTGTAGTTTGCAAACCATTCCGCATGGGTATCTTTCTCAGTCTTTTAAGTCTCGGAAACGCCTGTGGTATGCCTCTGGCGTAAGCGCATACCTGGCCAGTAGGACTTCCTTGACTCGGTCATAGTTGCGGGCGTCCACATCTAAAACAGTTCTGTAGGCATTTGCTGCGCTACCAGAGAGTTTGCTGGCCAGTATGGGAACCCAGTCTCTTGGATCAATCTCTTGCAGATTACATTGCCTTTCAAAATCCTGCAGGTACCCATTGATGTCGTCGTCGGCCTCCACAGACGGCCAGAAAGCCTGGTATGGTACTTTACAGGCTGCAGGCACCTGGTTCAGGGAAGCTGGCGCTGCTCCCCCGGGTGGTCGCATCCCTGCTCGACGATCTCTGCATTCTCTTTCTGAAAACAAATAAGTGTTGACGTTATCCATGATGCCGCAAATGACCTCCGCAGACGGATAAGGGACGAATTATGCCATCCTCATCTCTTTTGAAACTCCGTCTCTTCTATGGAGGCTTTGGACGTGGCTGACCTGGCGCAGTCGTCCTCCATTAGTGCAGCAATGAGGGCAGCTTTTGGTTTGCTGATTGTTGCCAGTCCTCGAACTTCTGCCAATTCTTTAAGCGTTATCCGTTTCAGGCACAGGTAAACGCTCTCCATTCAACTTTTCCGGTGTCCATCGGCTCCCTCCAGCTGGAAAGGGCAATCCCACCACACTGCCATCAGTGTTACGGATCCTGGTACCCCATGCAACCCTTTCCGCTGAACCCAGGAGATATTCGTACCCACACAGAGTAGACGACACATAAACTGTGAGGAATCCTTGCAGATTCAAAATCCAGATGGAGACTGATTTTTATTTTCACTTTAGAATAGGAATAGGAAAAAACACACAAGCACAGGAGAATGTTCAGAAACAATGGAAACATGCCCAGCAGTGGAACAATGGCTGGAGTCAGATAACAATCAGCTGAGTGACTTGCTCCTGGGGGGAGGTGTGGGTTGATGGAAGCATGTTTAGACAAAGGAATCCATGACTTAGAGGGGGGTGGAAGCAGTCAAAAGGTGAGATTGCAAGCTCTTAAGCAGGGTCCTGTCCTACTGTTCTGTGAGTGCAACTTGTTACTGTAACTTACCGATACACACTTTGAGAACAGGCCAGCGCATCACACAACTGTCACGTGGACGTATGGCAGATCCCAGTGAAGGCCCTGTATAAGGTTCATATTTAAGCCCTTGAGGCAGGTTTGCTGTTTGTTGCATTATGCCAGATCCAGCCCACATAGAGCTATACTCAGAAACAAGAGAGAGAGCGCATTAGACAGGCACAAGGGGGAGCCCTGTACTGGATATGATTTCTAAACTAAAGTGTCAGGGACCGGGTTCCGGTGACACCGGTGATGTGGATATGAACCCGGGATGCAGTAAATAAAGGAAACAACAAACGGGCTGGTAAAAATAGCAGAAACGTATATTGAATAACTGAATACAAACAAAAAGGCAGGAATCTGTATAAACAATAATAGTCCTTGAAAAGCAATGCAGATAATGGGGAAAACACAGTCACTTGAAAAAAGGGAATCCAGATGATGAAAGTCTCTGGAGGTTAAGGGAGGAGGAACGGTGGATTGTGGATGGAGATCTTGAGACAGATAACAAGGATGGGGGTCTTGACACAGTACCGTCTAGGCTGAAGCAAAGCGAAGTCCAGGGAAATAGCCAGGGGTCCAGTACACAGGCATCAAACAGTGGAGTATCAGCAAGGCTGGTCACTAGGTGCAGGAACTTCCTTCTTTTGCAAGGAGGCAAACATTAACGACAGAGCACTGGCTGAATGTGGGAGTGGTTCTTTTAAGGAACCCAGCCAGCGCACATTACATACACCTGATGCAGTAAAACAAAGTTGGAATAAGGCATACTGACATACATGGACATGCCACCAGGGCTGGACTCAGGACTTGGCCTTCCTGCTATGGCGTCGCCGTGGGATCTGACATAAAGCAGATGACAAGGCAGAGGGTAAACACGATAACTGACCAGCGGATGCAAACACACAGAAACCAGACACAACCTCTAAGCCCTGACTGAGGTCCTTTCTAGTTGGCCTCTAAAACTACCTATACTTAGTAGCTGGGGGTGTATATAACATAAACCAGGACATAAGACATATACGGGTATATACTAATACAGATTCCAGGGAACAGATAGGAAAATAATCTAGAACAAAGCCAGACATACACAGGTGGTTGCAGAAATACAGATTCCAGGGAACAGACCAGAGAAGAAGCTGACACAGAAACAAATCACCCCATCCCCAGATGTGTGCACCTGAAAACAGGCCTGCACCCAGGAGACCGCAGGCTCCCAGGCCTGCACCCAGGAGACCGCAGGCTCCCAGGCCTGCACCCAGGATACCGCAGGCTCCCAGGCCTGCACCTAGGAGACCGCAGGCTACCAGGCCTGCACCCAGGAGACTGCAGGCTCCCAGGAGAATGCAGGCTCCCAGGCCTCCTGTGTCCACTCCTGCTGCCAGCAGGAGTCAGCCCACTGAACTTTCTGTACCCGTGCCCGCTGTGTCAAGGAGTGTGTTACGTCCTCAGAGCCTGCTGCGCTCCCTGGGGGATCTGGGCATGGTTCTGTGCCACGGGCTGGTAAAGTGCCAGCACATTGTGATGGTCGATCGGCGTCTGAGGGGGCGGGACCTGGCGTGGTCACGAAGAGCCGCCAGGTTTAAAGCAGGGTGTGAGGAGTTGCCTCGGCGCCCTGACGTGGAGTTTAGTTCCCGCATTGCCTGCTTTTGCTATCAGTGTGTTTCCAGTTGCCGACCCATTTTGTCTACGAATCCTGCTCCTGTTTTTGACCCGGCTTGTCAGAGGATCCCCCACCTGAAGATACAGAATCATACTATATACAAGGAGTCCTCACCGCTCCAGAGTCTGCCACAGCCAACCTCATGCGCAACCCCATGAGACCAGAATTCCTAAACCAGGGTTATGCATGTGTCCATTGGGACAGTTGTCCGCAGAGAAGATCTGGCAAGGTTTGAGGAAGCTCTACACCTCAGAGAAGCTGCAAACCAACCCAGGATTGCCACCTTGACCCTGACTGTCGATCCCATCACTCCCAGCCAGCAAGAACCTCCGCCGTCCTCCTGGCGCAGTCTTCCATATGATCCTGGGGCTGAGGATTGGGACACTGTAGACTCTGATGGCAAACCTCAGCTGCGAGACTGCTCGGTGCTCCAGGGATCCCCCAGGTCAACGCCTGGAGTGGGGGCTACCACCACTCTTCCCCAGAGGAAACCGTGGCAGGACTTCATGCCACCCAGTGATACCTCCTGCGATGAAGGGCCTGGAGAAGAAGTTCCTGCCGTGTTGCCACCCCACTATGTGGGCACTACCAGCTCTGCCAGTCCTGCTGTCCATGTCGCCCCAGAAGGCGAGAGATGCACAGAGTCTAAATCAAAAGCATGAAAACGCCACTGGAGAGACACACTCGTACCGGTAGTACTGGACCCCTGGCTGAAGAATCACAGAACATGGTACAGGCTATCCCGATGCCCTCTTCATATGTGGGCACCATGTATTCCAGTGCCCTGGATCCCTATCGATGCCCGTCGGATTCCAGGTGTCTCCGTGGCCATGGCACTCCTCAATCTCCTGAAGAATCGAGACCCTATACAATTCATGGATCCTTCGTCCTACCCACCGGGGACCAGGTATCAGAAACATGGACTTATTCCACTTGCCCGCAGATGCCCAACTACCAGCCAAATCTAGGTCGTCTGGAGACCTCCCCTTGAGGAGGGGGTACTGTCAGGGATCATGCCCGCATCCAGACCCCTGAACCAGTTCAGAAAGAATGCTGCCCGGTAACCTGCATTTCAGCAACCAGTATCCAGCATTGATAGGGGTTAATTAAGTAAGCACCAAGCATGCACACAACACACACCTCTGTCTGTCCATAAAGGACCCCTCCCCATTCAATACTCACCTCAGTATTGAGTTTACTTCCAACCTGTTCAGTTGTATGCCTGTTCTCCTCTATTGCTATCCCAGTGTACCAGACCCCCCTGCTTGTCTACTGACCATCCGCTTGCTTGATCCTTTTGAACCACGCACCAATATAACCAGAAGGTACCTACTCCAGGTACTCATTCTTGTGTGCCCTGCGTACCGGGCTCAATAACCCCTGAACTTAGGTCCCACCGTGGCCCGCGCCAGGTGCCACCCTGACAGTACACTTGACACTGGTAGGAGCTGGACACAAAAGAGAATGAATTATTAAAGGGATACTCTAGGCAACATGACCACCTAAGCTTTTTTAGGTGGTCATGATGCCCTGAGTATTCCCCTGCCTGTCCCCCCTCCCTCCGCTCTGCAGATCAGCTAAAGAGGCTGAAAACAGCTGAGAGAGGCGGAGGACTTTACTCCGCCCTCCCAGCTGTCAGTCAGCAGAGCGGGATTCAGATTTCCCACTTCTGCCTACTATTGCCGAATAGGAGACGTCATCGCGCTTTCAGCGCGATGACGTCTCCAACTCGCCGCAGTAGCTGGCGGCAGCCTGAGGATTAGTGTTGCGCGCATCCTCTTGCGCGCAACACTAATCCTCAACAGATGGAGCCGGGAGGAAGCCTGCCGATTGGCTGGCTTACGTGAGAGGCGTGCATGCACGCTTCTCACGGAAACCAGAAGGCAACTGAAAGCAAGAAGGACGGGAGCGGAAGAGGAGGGAGGTGAGTATAAAAAAAAAAAAAGACGCCGCTGGAAACAAGTGGATTTTAGGGTAAATATTACAGTTACAAAAAAAAATAATCCCTACCTAGTTAGTGAGGGAATAGGTATAGGTTAATGTTAAAAAAAGGGGGGATTTTTGATTAGAGTGTTCCTTTAAGAGCGACGGGGATATAACTGACAAAACAGCAGCCGGTCCATTTCAGTAAACTGATACAGTGTTGCAGCGTGCACTAAGTGGTTACTGGCAGGCTCGGTATGAGAAATTGCAGGAGAAAACATTGGTTCCAGGCGAGCAGGGCAGATCAGGGAACCACCATACACATTGTGATCACACAGTCATAAATTGTAGAAACAAAATTAAACATTTAACTAACAAGCTTTTACTGTTTCACAGGTGAATAAATTTTAAGTGATGGCCGTTCTGTCACAATGTACTCATTGATGGACTTGATATGTAAGGATGTTGCCTCAGTTTAACAATGCATTGCCAGTTCATGGAGTGTATGAACTCTGGTGTCTCTTGCTTGCCAAGGCTCTCCATTGTCTCTGTTTGCAAAGCCATCATGATCCTGTGTTTCTCCATTGTGTTTCTATGTGCCCTATAGATACCATTCCTTCTGTAAATTCCCCATCCAGGTTCCTGCTTTGCTTTTGTGCCATAGACCCACTGGATCTATTCCCTGCTGTGCTTGCAGTCACCTGCTCTTTTGTCTGTCATTTTCTAAGATACTCTTATTGCACTATTTATCATTCGGTTGTACATTTATTGCCCATAGTTTGGGTTCTTGTCTGCTAAACTGCTACAAGACAATGACAAAGAGTGAGGTTTGGGGCTACTACTTGTACCTTGTTTACAGCAATACAGGGTGATTAGTAACAAATAATTGTTTTTCTCCACAAGGACCCACTAATCCTGCTATAAAAATATATGCAAATGGATTTTTAATATGCTAATTATTTCTTTGTTAAAGGAAAGGATTGTTGAACATCTAAAAACACATAGATTACAGGATCAGAAACAACATGGGTTTACCTCAGGGAGATCATGCCAAACTAATCTTATTGATTTTTTTGATTGGGTAACAAAAATAATAGACAAAGGTGGTGCAGTAGACATTGCTTATTTAGATTTCA
The DNA here is from genome assembly GCA_009667805.1 of Leptobrachium leishanense. Taxonomy (NCBI): domain Eukaryota; kingdom Metazoa; phylum Chordata; class Amphibia; order Anura; family Megophryidae; genus Leptobrachium; species Leptobrachium leishanense. The sequence goes on along the minus strand of CM019064.1, from coordinate 279,432,967 downwards.
GTAAGGCTTTTGATACTGTTCCACATAGAAGATTTATCAATAAATTGCAATCTTTGATATTTGGATCTTTGGATTCCAATATTGTTGAATGGATTAGGCAGTGGCTGAGTGACAGGCAACAGAGGGTTGTGGTAAATGGAGTTTATTCGGCGCAAGGTCTTGTTACCAGTGGGGTACCTCAGGGGTCAGTACTTGGACCCATTCTTTTTAATACTTTTATTAGTGATATTGCAGAAGGTATTAATGGTAAAGTATGTCTTTTTGCTGATGACACAAAGATTTGCAACAGGGTTGATGTTCCTGTAGGGATCAGCCAAATGACAAATGATTTAGGTAAACTAAAAAAATGTCCGGAGCTGTGGCAATTGAGTTTTAATGTGGATAAGTGCAAAATTATGCACCTGGGGCGTAAACACTAAAGGGGTGAATATAGAATATTTGATACAGTCCTAACCTCAACATCTGAGGAAAGGGATTTAGGGTTTATTATTGCAGAGGATCTAAGGGTAAGTAGACAATGTAATAGTGAAGTGGAAATAGGCTGGAAGACGGCCGCCATTGTACACAGGCGGCCATCTTGTTCAGAATATTGGTTCACTTGTATATAACTAGACAGGTTTGTAGCTGAAACTAGAATGAGGTATACGTAGAAATTTAGGAATGCGTTTAGATTAGCAGAAAAGCAATTAAAGCCTTATGAAAGATCTCTGCTGTTCCTGGCACGGAGGAGAAAAGCGAAGTAGATCCTCCAAGGTCACTGAGATGTGCAGAGGAACAAAGAAAACATAGAGAACAGACCAGGCCCCAGGCTATCTGAATAAACATAGCCGATAGGGAGGGAGGTACTGCCCTGAGAAAGACAGCACAACAAATCACAGACTGTCAAACTAACATGAAGTGTATCAATTTATAGTTATATGTGGAATGTTCTTTGTGTTTGGGCTAATGATGGGAGGTATTAACCCACGTGGGGTGGAATAAAGTGTCATCGGGAGGTGGGCTAATTGGGATGTACCTAATTACGTATTTTTGGGTATAAGATCCCTTGCACGGGGGGAGAAGGGGCTCACTCTTTGCGATTCAATCCTGTGTGGGCACTTGTGTGACGACACAATAAAGTTTGCCTTTCCTGAAGAGACTCGTGTTCTGACAATCCTTACTTGTGCCCGGTCCGGCGCCGTCTTGAAAGTGAATCTGTTTTTGTCCGCCTACATTTTTGGGGGCATCGTGAGCCGGGATACGGGCCCTTTCCGGGCACACAGTAACGGGCTGCTGTGAACACAGTGCAGTGCTTGACTGCAGCGGGTGCGAGAATCCCGATGGTTGGGCGTCCGTTGAAGGTGAGCTGACATCTGCAGGCACCAAGCAGGATTTCCTGTTCAGTGGACCTCGTCTCGTCCCAAACGGACCCCTAACCCGGGACAACACTGAGTCTGAGGAAACAGCAAGCAGCGCCGGCGATAGGTAACGTGTCTTCTATGTTTTGTATGTCTAAAGGAGATACCGGTATCTAAGGGAAACGTCCGACTGAGATAGACGGATAAGAGGATGCGATGGCCACCATCCTATTGGCATATCTAGCCCGCCGCTGATAGCACTGACATTGAAGGAGCCAGAGTGGCTAGCGGGTGTCTGGATTCGGGGGAATTGAATGCCAATCAAAGGGTAGTTCTGTAAGTGAGGGAGAAGGTAACCACGTGGAGTTGCATAAGTCAGTAGTCAGTGTTTGTAAATAGAGCTTCACCACGTGGGTAAAAGGGAAAGGAGGAGGGATTTTCTGTGACTGGGCTGAGAGCCTGAGTCAGTGCTAGTGTGCACGTCGTGTAGTGAAAAGGGCTTATAGTGGAGCCAGCGGTAGCTGCAGAGATAGTGGTGCTGAGTGGGTAGATTATCCATAAGGCAGATTGGAATTGCAGATGGAAGTATAGATAAGGAACGGGGTGCACATAATCACACGCAGTCAAGAGTTAGAGTTTAAATTACGGGGTATAAGGAGCCACAGAGGAGGGACTGAGTAGTACCCTTGGCTAGTAGAAAGAGTTGAAGTGCCTATGTTCTGTTGTTCTGTTATGTGATGAAAGCATCTGATACGGTATGTGTTGTGAATGAATTGACTCGAGTGCTGTGAGTGAACGTGCGCCTACTCGCTCCGCGAGGAAGCAAATATGAGATTTGACCCCGAACGTACGGTTCCGGCTCAGGCGACTGCAGACGGCTACTGAAGGGGGAAGCGCCTGTAGATACGAAGGAATTGTTGACTGAAGTATCAGACTGTAGATTTTAACTGTTGTTGAAATAATATATCTGTATTGTAAAGAGTACTGTTTTCAAGAGTAATAATGGGTAACGGGTCATCTAAGCCCAAGAAGGTGAAGGAGGGTGAGACGCCCCTAGAATATATGGTGCGGAATTTCGAAGCATTATATAAAACTCATGACTATGGTGTAGAATTAAAAAAAGAGAAGTTAAAAGTAATGTGTACAGTTGTGTGGCCGTTGTTAGTCCCAGGATGGCCAGAGCAGGGGTCAATGGACCCGGAGTTGGTACAGAAGGTACATTCCCAGGTCACAGAGCAGTACGGACATCCTGAACAGTACCCGTATATAGATATATGGAGATATTGTATTAAAAACAAGAGTCATTTTATAATGATAGCGGGGAGAAATAAGAAACAGGACCCCCAAAATAATAGAGAGAGAGAGGTGTTAGTGGAACAACCGGAAGAGAGTGATGTTTTGCCCCCGTCCTATCCATCATGTTATGGGGCAGCCAGAGAAGCTTTGAATGCCGCGGTTGCGCGGGCGGAGAGGGGGAGCGGACAGCTGCTGTGTCTCGGTCAGCTCCCTCCGCTCCGTCCCGTGTGACTGAGGAAGAAGAGCAGGGCGCAACGGGTGGAGGGGACAGAGAGGCTCCACCAGAGAAGATTGAGATGCCCGATGGGAGTATATATATATTAGTGCCCCACGGGGATGGTGATGATGAAAAGGAGGATAAGGACCAGGGAGTTACCACACGCGCAGCGAATAGTATACATAAACCCCGGGATCCGTACCAACACAATCCCTACAAGAATGTTATGCAGTTGCCTTTGCGAGAGGTGCCAGGCCCCCCATTGGCGGATGGGAATCCAGGGCCAATATAATACACATACGTCCCGTTTACGACAACGGATCTTTTTAATTGGAAAACACACACACCACTGTATTCCACAAATCCCGCAGCAGTGGCCAGTATGATAGAGTCAGTTATGCTCACACATAACCCCACATGGGCAGATTGTCAGCAATTAATGTTGACAATGTTCACCACAGAGGAGAGAGCCCGAATAAATAGTAGCGCGCAAAAGATTTTACTCGCCCAGGCTGTAGCAGATGCTAAGCCTCATCCAGAAGCGTGGGCAGAGGAACATTACCCCAAAACAGATCCTAAATGGCCGTACAATACAGTTGAAGGAGTTGCCCATCTGCAGACATACAGAACCGCTGTAATTATGGGTGTTAAAGCGGGAGGGAAGAAGCCCACAAACATGGGAAAAATAGCAGATGTGGTGCAAGAGGTTAAGGAATCCCCAAGTGCGTTTCTAGAGAGATTGCTGGATGCGTACAGGATGTATAGTCCCATTGATCCTGAAGCGACGGAGAATCAGAGGTTAATAAACTCTTCGTTTGTGGGACAGTCACAGAGGGATATACGGAACAAAATACAGAGAATAGATGGGTTTTTGGGGAAAGGTATTAGTGAATTAGTTGAGATTGCTAATAAGGTGTATCATAACCGGGATCTAGAGGAGATAAAGAAACAGAAGGAACATACCGGGGTGGTTGGATACATGGGGAATGGTGGAGCACGAGGTGGCCCAGACAGAGGGAGGGCAAGGGGTAGGGGGGCTAGAGGAAGAGGAAGGGGAGCCCCTAGGGAACCCCTAGGACCTAATCAGTGCGCGTGGTGCCGGGGTGAAGGTCACTGGAAAAACGACTGTACTGCATTTTTGGCTAAATTTGGGGGACAGGGTGAAGTTGAGGAAACGGGAGGTCAAGCCCCTAATGGCCAGGTAACAGACGGAAGGTATGGAAGAAGTGAAGGGAATGGAGCGGGGTTTGTGGGACTGGCGGGGACATCATTTGAAGGACAGGATGTATATTGACGGGGACCTGGGCCCATCCCGCTCGGTAGCCACGAGCCCACGGTCACAATGAGAGTGGGAGATAAAAGATGAAGTTTTTATGGTTGATACTGGTGCCGAATATTCTGTTGTAACAAAGCAAATTGCACCTCCAATGGGAAATGAGGTTGATATTATGGGAGCAATGGGAGTGTCTGCTAAATATCTTTTTTTGCTTCTAGAAAATGTAGTGTGGGTGGGCATAATGTTGAACATGAATTTTTGTATATGCCCGAATGTCCCATCCAACTCCTGGGGCGGGATATCTTTTGCAAATTCCAAGCCCAAATTATGTTTTTTCCCGGGGGTCACGCTCAATTAGACCTGCCGGAGAGTGGCGGCTCTGCTCGGCAGCATATTCCAGCCAGTCCGCACAATCCACAATCTGTGAAAATCGCAGTAGTTATGTCAAAGGAGGAAGAATGGCGCACGGCACCTACTCTGTCTGCCACGCCGGATCCGCACGCACTACTCCTTGGAATTCCTGAGGTGGGGGCGGAGGAAAACCCGCCCAGATGAGTTGAATCACAGCCCGGCGCAACACCGGTGGCTCTAAGACAATATTATATCCCACAGAAAGCCAAGCAGAATATACAGATATATTTACAGAGATTTAAAGATCACGGCATATTAAAATTCTGTGTGTCACCATGGAACACACCCCTATTGCCAGTCTTGAAAGAGAGGACACAAGAGTATCGCCCTGTCCAAGATTTATGAGCTGTCAACGAGGCCACAGTAACACTACACCCTGTGGTTCCTAATCCATACAATTTGCTGGCGTTAATTCCCGGAGATACACAATATTACACAGTGCTTGATTTAAAAGACGCTTTCTTTTGCATCCGTCTGGCTCCAGCAAGCCAGCCCCTTTTTTTTTTTTTTTGCATTTCAGTGAGAAAAGTCTACCACGGGGGCGCGCTATCAAATGACGTGGACGCGCCTCCCTCAAAGTTTCAAAAAAAAAAAAAAAAATTCGCCCACGATTTTCAGGTGCGCGCTTAGCCAAGATCTCCTCGCCTTCAACGCTCAGCCAGACAAAGTAGTGTTACTACAATATGTTGATGATTTATTACTGGCTTCCCCCACAGAAAAAGACTGTTTATCCGCCACAAAAGCTTTGCTACATCTGCTAAGCCAAGCAGGTTACCGAGTTTCTAAAAAGAAAGCACAAATATGTAAACGCAGTGTAAAATATCTGGGCTTCCAGTTAACAGGTACCAAACGTGCACTGGGGGCAGAAAGAAAAGAAGCAGTGTGCCGCATACCCCAACCAAAGACCAGGAGGCAAGTCCGTGAGTTCCTGGGAGCTGCAGGCTTCTGCCGCCTGTGGATCCCCAACTTCGCAGATATTGCCAAGCCGCTTCATCAGGCCACGAAGGGGGGGGGCAAGATCCCTTTCATTGGAAACAAGAGCAAACAGCAACAGGAGTATTGGTCCAGACTTTTGGCTCATGACTGAGGCCTGTGGCCTACCTCTCCAAGCAACTCGACCCTGTGGCCTGCGGCCTACCCCCATGCCTGAAAGCAGTGGCTGCCACTGCAATGCTGATAGCAGAAGCAGACAAGCTGACCCTTGGACAAGTTTTTCATGTCAAGGTGCCCCACGCTGTCAAGGCTCTGCTGGATGTGAAAGGAGGTTACTGGTTCAGTAGCAGGCCAGATTTGCAAGATGTACCCCTAGACAAATACGACCTACAGCTATTCACTGATGGTAGCAGCTATATGGATGATGGGAAGAAAGTCTCCGGCTATGCAGTAGTCTCAACAGAAGAAGTCATCGAAGCAAAGCCACTGCCAGGCCATACATCTGCACAATTGGCTGAAATAACAGCTTTAACCAGAGCCCTTGAAATTTCTGAAGGCAAAAGAGTAAATATCTATACAGATTCCCAGTACGCTTTCATGACAGTCCATGCACATGGTGCACTCTATAAAGAAAGAGGCCTACTCACGTCTTCAGAACAACAAATTAAATATGCGGCTGAAATCGCGGCCCTCCTGGAAGCAGTGTGGAAACCAAGTGCTGTCAGCATCATGCACTGTCGTGGCCACCAAAAAGGCCGTGATGAAATTCCAAAAGGTAACAGACGCGCAGACCAAGCCGCAAAAGCAGCTGCAAAACCACCACCGCCAGCAGAAGACTAAGCTAAAGTATTGATCTGCAAGCAAGAACCGCAATCCTCTATGCCAAATTACGAGTTCTACATGAATTTGAGAAAGTTTGAACCCCACGGCAAGTTCATTGCAATAATATTGCACAAATGGCAAGATGATTATGAACTATTAGAACTCAATACATTCAATGGCTTTTCCCAACTCGGACACAAGGCCGAAATTTCTACTCTACTCCCCTAAATCCGCAAGAGACACGCCTAATGGTTAACACCTCAGAAGTTCAGCAAAGACTGCGCAGAGCCTACAACATGATGCTGAAATTCTTCGGCGTAAAAATAGTGGGGGAGGAGGAAGACAAAGAAATAACCGAAGTTGAATGAGCAGAAAATTTCGCGTCACGTTTTGAAATTTGACAATCAATCCTCACAATAATCTACGGATCACACGAATACTGCACAGTCTGGGAGAATTGGGAGCAGAAGAATATCAAGTCCCACTGGTGAGGTTCTTCCTCAAGGAGATCCTTATCAAGAACAGACTGCCAAGAATGAAGAAAAGTGCAATGAACTTTTTCATACCAGCAGTAAGAGATTCACAAGACAGACAAGATTTGTTATTTTTCGCATGGCGATACTATTTCCCAAAAGTATCCAGAACTGTTTGCAACAACTTGCCCGGCTACTGGGCATCACCTGGAAGCTACATACCGCCTACAGGCCCCAAAGTTCGGGAAAAGTTGAAAGAATGAACCGTACCCTAAAGACTTTGATGTCCAAACTGTGCCAAGAGACGTTATTGAGCTGGTTGGACTTGCTGCCGATAGTCCTTTTGCACATTAGGTGCAGACCAACCCCCCAATTGAAGCTAAGTCCGTACGAACTTATGTTTGGACGGCCAACCCCTCTAATTAATGGACCAAGGGGGGACCTTCGGGCATTGGGAGAAACTAAACTAAATGATCAGGTAGTAATGCTGGGTAAATCAATGCAGAAATTAAATACTTGGGTGGGGGATAATATACCGCATTTTCTGTATCCTTCACTGTATAAGTATTGTCCGGGTGACTCAGTATGGGTAAAAGAGTGGAAAAATGATCCACTAGGTCCAAAATGGAGAGGTCCTTATCTTGTCCTGTTATCAACCCCCACAGCAGTAAAGGTTGCCGAGGTGGTCCCGTGGATACATCACTCCAGAGTGAAAGCAGCTGCAGCCAGTCCTGAACCAGCATGGAAGGTCGTTACCAACGAGACCAACCCGCTGAGGCTGAAGCTGACAAAGACCACAGCCATGAGCACCTAAATGATCCTAACCCAGATAATACAGAGGATCAACAAGTGGGTGTTTTGATGGGCACAGGTCCTGACCACCCGCCAACGGGGGATACCCACAGGGTGCTTTTTAGGGGCCCGGCCCCCAACCTTGATCATCCAGAAATGTTTTTTACTTTTGAAATTCCGGTGGGGAGGGATTGGGTTTATGTGACTGTGAAAAGAATTGCCCAAGGAATTCTGACATTCGGGGCATTTGTGGTGCTGATTTTATATTTTGCTAATTTGATTTATGGACTCTCGTGTGGAGCAGGCTCTAATTGTACGGGCAATGTGGGGAAAGTGAATATTTCCCATATCTGGAATGGTACGCACCCGGTGATGGAGAACCGTACCATGTGGAGACAAAAACGAGAGGCGCTATCTGGAACCAACCTAAGAGGACACTTATTTGTGCAATTCAAATATGACTATGCTAAAAAGTCTGGGCAAACCGCATGCTGGGTGTGTAGTAGACTGCACCCAGAGACAATTCATATACCATTTGCCTCTGTTCCAATGAATTTGAGTATGTTTGTATCAGGGAATGTCACAATACATGCTGTCGATGCACCAAGGGAAAAGACAGAATCAGTCAGTCCCGGGTACCCCATAATAGGACCAGTGTATCCACCAGAATGGTGTTTTCAACTAGGACCAGATAAAGAAATAAATAACGAGGGTGGGTTATGTAACTCAAGTCAGTTCAACTGGACATCATACATTTACATATTCAAAACAGGACAAAAGGCGAATTATTTATACATACGATGCAGGCAATTCACTAGAGACCAAGAGGCGGTGATTGGGAATGTGACCAATGGGAGGCAGGGTGCAGTGGATATGATGAGACGGCTGAGACACCTTGCGATAGAGATATCAAAGGGAACACTACATTCATCACCATTTATAGTGAAAGGAGGGTACCAGGTGTGCTGTGAAAGGGTGTGTTACACATGGGTACCACCAACAATAACGGGAATGTGTTATTTGGCTAAGCTGGTCCCAATCCAGAGACTAAGGGGAGAAGACACAAACACAGACACAGAACTACACCCTAGGTACCCACTGGTGTTTGAAAGACCAAAGAGAGAATTGTTCGCGAAGATGGATCGAATATGGACATGGTTGCCAGCATGGACTGGATGGGGAGGAGAGATGATGAGGAGATTGAATAGCTATGTCAATTTGATGGATGAGATTCTGAATAGAACCAGTATGGATATCCAGCTGCTGAATCTGGAAATGCGTGAGTTACGAAAGGTGCAGATGATACATGATATGGCGCTTGAGCAGATCAGTGCGGCCTTGAATGGATTGTGTGAAATGACAATGCACTATGAATGTTGCACCTTCATCAGAAACACTACACATGAAGTCCCAGATTATTACCAGGTAATTCAAGATCACCAAGAGAAGGTAGCACAGTTGCAGGGTATAGCCAGGAGGATTGCTGCCGAAGGCTGGAATCCGCTCCGTGGGTTTGGAGCAATGGGAGAATGGTTTGGTTCCATCTTGAGATTTATCTCACGGATTGGATCCATGATACTCATGATAGTGGTGATCTTGATCATAGGGATACTGATATACCGCATAGGGCTATGTTTATGGCCACTGTGCAAAACAGCACTGACACCTACACAAACACAGAAGATACCACTGATAATCCCACAGGGTATGTTCCCAGTGAAAGAAACCCCCCCAGTACAAGGAGTTTCAGAATAGTGGAGTGTAATGGCTACAAGTGCCAGGAAAAGATCCTGACACTTGAGCCAAGGGGGGAATGAAGTGGAAATAGGCTGGAAGACGGCCGCCATTGTACACAGGCGGCCATCTTGTTCAGAATATTGGTTCACTTGTATATAACTAGACAGGTTTGTAGCTGAAACTAGAATGAGGTATACGTAGAAATTTAGGAATGCGTTTAGATTAGCAGAAAAGCAATTAAAGCCTTATGAAAGATCTCTGCTGTTCCTGGCACGGAGGAGAAAAGCGAAGTAGATCCTCCAAGGTCACTGAGATGTGCAGAGGAACAAAGAAAACATAGAGAACAGACCAGGCCCCAGGCTATCTGAATAAACATAGCCGATAGGGAGGGAGGTACTGCCCTGAGAAAGACAGCACAACAAATCACAGACTGTCAAACTAACATGAAGTGTATCAATTTATAGTTATATGTGGAATGTTCTTTGTGTTTGGGCTAATGATGGGAGGTATTAACCCACGTGGGGTGGAATAAAGTGTCATCGGGAGGTGGGCTAATTGGGATGTACCTAATTACGTATTTTTGGGTATAAGATCCCTTGCACGGGGGGGAGAAGGGGCTCACTCTTTGCGATTCAATCCTGTGTGGGCACTTGTGTGACGACACAATAAAGTTTGCCTTTCCTGAAGAGACTCGTGTTCTGACAATCCTTACTTGTGCCCGGTCCGGCGCCGTCTTGAAAGTGAATCTGTTTTTGTCCGCCTACAATAGAGCAGCAGGAAATGCTAGCAGAATGCTTGGTTGTGTAGGGAGAGGTATTAGCAGTAGGAAAAGGGAAGTGCTCATGCCACTGTACAGAGCACTGGTGAGACCTCACTTGGAGTACTGTGTGCAGTACTGGAGAACGTATCTCCAGAAGGATATAGACATCTTAGAGAGAGTTCAGAGAAGGGCTACTAAAATGGTGTACGGCTTGAAGGAGAAAGGTTACCAGGAAAGGCTTAATGATCTTAACATGTACAGCTTGGAAAAAAGACGAGACAGAGGAGATATGATAGAAACATTTAAATATGTAAAGGGAATCCACAAGGTAGAGGAAGGGAGTATATTTAAAAGGAAACAAAGTAGCAAAACAAGAGGACATAGTCTTAGATTAGAGGGGCAAATGTTTAAATGTAACATCAGGAAGCATTATTTTACTGAGAGGGTGGTGGATACATGGAACAGTCTTCCAGTAGAAGTGGTAGAGGCCAAAACAGTAATTTAATTTAAGCAGGCATGGGATAGGCATAAATAAAAGATAAATCCAGGTAAAGTATCCATGTAATTGGGCAGACTAGATGGGCCGAAAGGTTCTTATCTCCCGACATTTTCTATGTTTCTATTTCTTTTTTCAATGTGTACAATGCTAAATAGAGTTACCTTGACTTTTTAAAGGGTTAATATACAGTGAGGGGAAAAAAATATTTGATCCCCTGCTGATTTTGTATGATTGCCCACTGACAAATACTTATTTCACTCATTAAAATGAAAATCAATTTATAACTTTTTTGAAATGCGTATTTCTGGATGCTTTTGTTATTATTTTGTCTCTCACTATATGAATAAACATACCATTAAAATTAAAGCCTGTCCAATTTATGGAAAAGTTTAAATGTATGGCCAGACACCACATTTACCTACTGCATTTACCCACTTCAGACCTGTACACACCCTGACCACACACACATATACAGGATATATATATATATGAGGTCTGGTGTCTGTTTTTTTTTTTGTTGTTGGTCCGTCCATTAGTTATCTACTCATGTAATGTCAAGTTGCAACGTAGAGACATTTGGCAATGTCTACTCGCAATGGGGTGAACTCCCATTGCAGACACATCGACCATTCTTGAATCCCATCCTTAGAGTAGCACAAGTGAAAAGATGGGGGGGACATTGATGATGGGGTACACTGGGTGTCATGCGTGTAGAGCACGTCACAGACGTAGCAAAGAAGGGGGAAACGGGTGTAAAGATTAGGACTAAACCTCATAAATATAAACAAAGTTCCTGTTTACGAACTTCACATTTATCTATATATTTTTTGTATGTTCGTTTTCCAATAAAGTTGCTTTTATTTTTGGTTATTTTGCAGATCTGGTGTAAAGGCATATTCCAACATTGTTTGGTGTTTGCCACTTCTTCTATTTTGCACAGGGTGTCAGTGTGAGGAGAGTAGCACAAAGGGTGAGAGTATTATTATCGTATTATCGTCATCATTTATATAGCGCCAACAGTTTCCGCAACGCTTTACAATAACCAAAGGGAACAAGATACAGATAAACGGACATAGGACGGAAACAAGAGGCGTAGAGGGCCCTGCTCACAGGAGCTTACAATCTAGAGAGATTGAGGAGAAAGGTACAATGGGGATATAGATAGAGGGTAAATGAGAAAAAACATTTATATTACCTCTGCATTCATTGCCAACTTTTTGTTGTGTTTTATTATTCTGCATCTTCTTGTGTAAACAAAGTGCTTAATTTTGGGGACATTTTGGTGAATTCCCACATTTTATTTATGTCTTACCCTGGGCAAACCTTCTTGCCCATAATCGTGGTTTGCTGTATTACGTAGCTGGAGTGAATGCAGGGGGAAGGGGAGGAGGCAAACTTTAAATTTCAATATGTCTCCAAAAATCCCTGCAACACCCTGACCAACTTTTTTTTACTCATCCTTTCAATGCTAAACTAAACATGCAAGAACAGACATGGAAATGAAAGAGGAAGCTTGAGGCTTTCAGGGAAATTGTCTTCTGTACTTTTTGCAGGCATATAGTTATATGTTGCTATTTATACTGTACAATCTAAAACAATGGTTTACAATAATGTTCATTTGTTTTCTTCAGTATATTATAATTGGTACAATAAAAACTACAACTTGTTCGAGTGGAGACTGATCCATAGGAATAGAACGGGCAGCGCTCCATCAATACAGTTGCAAATAAAAATTCTAAAAGGTGACAATCACTTGGCTCTGATAAAGGATATTAGCATTTAATTTTTTGTTAGGAGGAATTTTCATTAACAGGGTTATTCAAAGGGAATTGAAAAGTCATCGCACGTTCGGTGACTTTTCGTTATCTTCAATTCTGTGCGATTTGGCGATCCCATTTCAGCGACCCTGCGGTGTATTCAGCAAGAACCACAGGGCCGTCGTAGTGCAGGGAAAAGCCACCGCAAGCCCGACGAACACTCCCCGTGAAACCCTGCGAATGCTCACCGAAACCCATAAAAACAACTGGATTAACCCCGCCGAACACGCCGAAGAAACCCGAGCAGCCGCCAATCACAGCGCAAAGCAGCCGCCGGAAAAAAACCTGACACCTCAGACGAATGGAGTGAACAAAAAAAACAACAGTACGCTTGAATGTTTGAAAAGTGAAACGCTGTTTGCAAAGAAACTACTGAGCGAAAATGTCTGAAATTTACATATAAGATCCAGGGAATGATAATAAAAAGGGCTGTTACAGAAAAAAGAAAAACGATTAAAAAAAAAACCTAAAAAAATGAATTTTCGCGAAAAAATCCCGGAAAATGCCTAAAAGATCCTAAAATATCTATAAATAAAGAGACTTTTTACTGCAGAATATTATAATCAACGGTTTATTAGATATTGAGTTAAAACGGGAATATTTTTAACATTGAAGCCTATGAGATTCGCCTGAATAAATCTGTCGAATGAAACCACTGACCAGCAGGGCAATTCGGCAACTATTCACTGCTGGTTTTTGTTCTCTCAATAGATGAAGCATTGCTTCTTTATGGGGATTTCACTGCTCTCAAACAGGCACCGAAAAGGCAGCGTATGTGCAGGCAATTCGCCAACATTTGGCGAACTGCCTGCTCTCTGGATAGCCGAATGGCCAGAAAGGTAACCGTACTCTGAATTTCACTGTTCAGTTACCTTTTCGGCCACAATTCGGATCTCTTTGAATACCCTATAAGTGTTAAAAAGTTGTGGTGTGGGAAAGTACATAAATCCCTAAACCTGAGACCTGATGCTTCCTACTTCCTCTGCTTTACAGAACTGTGTACGTCTGAAAATCTTTTACAAACATGCCAAGGCACAAATATTGGCTTCTACACTTCTTTGACGGGCAGGGCAGCAATAAGAAATTTTGGGGCCCCTTACTGAACCTCAGGATGAGGCCCCTACATGTCCTACCCCAACCTTTAAGGCCCCCCCTCCAAAATGGTAAAAGGGAGACGTAAGTGGGGAAAAAAAATTGTGTATGAAAATATTTTCCTTAGTGCTTGCACTGAATGAAGCAGATGCGCAATGGTAAGAGTGGAATAGTAGCCCCAGAAAACTGGCAATTAATTGCAAAAACTATTATATTTAACGTTCTATCGCCCCACATTCCTGGTGCATCCAGCACGGACCTCAATCACCCACATAACATTCTGACACTCATTGAGCGTGCAGGTGCTCTAATGACATGCCAAAAGAGACCCTGAACTACTTACATGCACCTCTCGCATGCACCCCCACCTCTCACATGCAGCACTCAGACACAGGTATACTCAACCCAACTTCCCTCCTGCTTTTTGTGCTGGGGCAGATTTCAGTTTTGTGGTCTAGCCTGGTTCCAGGTGGTCCTTGCTCAGTCTTGAGGAAGGAGGGCTCCATGGGGGTTGGAGCTCTCCTGTGCTGTATTACCACCACAGTGACAAATTGTGGAGGTGGGCTAGGCTAGGCTGTATGTTAGGGGCGGGGCCAGGTGGCACATGGGGGCATGACTGGGTAGCACATCAGGGAGGGGCTGGGTGGAGCATGGGAGCGGGGGTCTCTTCCTGGCTGGCTAATCCTGAGTGTGAGTGATGGGTGGGAGGCAACAGTGTCACTGTATGCTGGAGTGCCGAGCCCTTTGAAACCTCTGTAACCATGGGCCCAGGGCATCCAGAGGAACTGGAGAATTGGGCTAGAGTCCAAAAATCAAGAAGCCCCCCCCCTTCTCAGCAGGCGCCTCAATTCATCATGGGCTGTAATGCCCTTACGGCGGCCCCGTTGAAGTTGACTTCTTTAACCCTTTCACTGCGGACTCTCCTATTCTTCTAATAGGTGTTTAAACCAATAAAAAAAATATATATATTAAAATGTGTCTAAATAATAAAAAAGGTCCTTAAAATATAGTAATAAAAAGGTCTGTTACAGGTTAAAAAAAACGGCTTTTAAGAAATTGGGAAACAAAAATTTTGTCAAAAAAATACAAAAAGATATTCTAAAAAATGAAGAAAAAAAACGATTGTTGCTGAAAATAAAAAAATAAAGGGACTTTTAATTTTTTTTAAAAAAAATATTAAGTTTTTACATACAGTATAATCTTATGGGATTCGCCTGTATAAAACATGTCGAACGGAAACACCGAAAATCAGGGCAGTTCCCATTCTGTGACTAGATTAACCATTACTTTTCTATGGAACAATTTCACTGCCACCGAAGACTGCCAAAGACCGGCGAACTGCACCGTATTTCTGGTCGGCGCAATTTGGTGGCAACTTCGGAAGTTAGTGAATAAATCCTGAAATATTTCCAGACATCCAAAGTCTCTAATAACAGTGCTGATCAAATCTCCACACACCTAGACACATTACCAGTGTTTAACCCCGTTGGGCATTTTCTGTTTATTATTATTTACAGGAGATCGATTCTACATTTTTTTCTGTTCTCGATAGCAAACATTTTAAACCCCTTGCATGGATATTTCTTTTGCTGCACCAGTTATGTTACAACTATTGCAGCTTAAACTATGCATATATGTTTTGTTCCCATATTTTAAATCCTTTTTTTTATAACAAAATATAATTTCTGTAACTGGATTCAGTGCACACAAAATCTAAAATTATGTTGGCAATCAAACGGTTAATACAGCCTTGTCATTTCCTTTAATATTCTTGCTAACCTTCCACAACGGTCTATGGGCTTTTACAATTTTGCTTAGCTCAATTTGTGATGAAGTTAAAATCTATTTGTAAAAATACGTAGTTACATCTGTAATGTGAAAAAAACCAAAGACTTTAAAACTATGATATCTAGATTTGATAATAAAGAAGTACAAAACTGTCCAAAAAGTATGTTACTATCAAACCTAGGAAATTATATACGTTGTACCCTGCAAAAATTTCAATTTAAATAATGCTTTAGCGTCATCTGGTGGTCACAATGGTGAACTGCAACAGTCTTCTACAGAACTGGAAATTGTACAATTTAAAAAGAACAACAAAGTGCGTCTTAGCATTTTTATATATGTGTGTGTGTGTGAGTTACACATTTATTCACCGGGAGTGGATTGAGACAAGGTAAGACCAACTTTGCCAAAACCGCCAAAAACCTCAATGTCCCACTCTATATCCCACTCTTTTGCAAGTCACAGCCCTTGGGAAGAGCCTTCAAGGATGCCTGGTTCTCATCAGTTTTTTTTTATTTAGGAAAATAAGAAACACGTCATTTATGATTATGAGAGGTTTGTTCAGGAATTACGCTGAATGTTTGATCCTACTAGGAGGACTAAAGCAGCTGGTAAGGCATTGTTTAGTATCAAACAAAGAAACAGAAAGTATCTAATTATGCCATTGAGTTTAAAACTCTTGCTTCCAATGTCCACTGGACTAATGAGTCACTAGTCTTGGCATTTACTGAAGGGTTGCCTGACTCTCTAATGCATGAGCTATCACCCATGAAATTGCCAGAGGTATTGGAGAATCTCCTAGAATTCCGCACCGCTCTGGATCTCAAATCAGGCATAGAAGAACTCCCAGAGAGAGACCTAGAAGAATGTTGCACAGTATACCTCCTGTGTGTATGACCCCAAAAGTGGATTCCTTACCCTTAGAACCTATGCAGGTATGTCACACTGGATTGTCTAAGAAACAAAGACAACAGAGAATACAGGAGGGATTTGCCTTTACTGTGGTGCCCAGGGTCATTTCAGGTTACAATGTCCCAGGCGACCCCAAAGAGCCAATACACAGGAAAACTGCCACACCCAGGGCAACTAAGGAGATGACTCCTAGGAGTGACATGTATGTCTCCAGACAAAAAAAATCTAAAACCCGTGTATTGGTTCACGTATCAATGGCATGGGACTCAGTCAAGTTCGATACTATGGCTTTCATTGATTCTGGTGCTGCGGGTAATTTCATTGCTTCCTTTGGTGGAAAGAGAGACGCCTGCGGCTTTGAAAGCAATAGATGGAAGACCTTTATCTAGCCCCAGGAAAACCCATGATACTGTACCAGTATTTAGATCTATTGGGATCTGCAGAAAGATTGTTTGCTTCTTTGTTTCTTAAAAAGAGGATGATTTGCATCCTTGCATAGACTATAGGGGTCTAAACTGTCAGAAATGTATATCCTATACCCAGTGGCAGTTGGTGACATTTCTAGTTGGCGGGTTGCCAGACTGGAAACATGAATGTTTTTAATCACGAATAGGAAAATGTCTGCATCGCACTACTACCTCCAAAATATGTGGACAATCCCATATATAAGGAAAAACCTTATAGATATATTCCTATTAATGAGGCAATGAAATGGCCTTAAATTCAATGATTTCAAGCGTAATCCAGAAATTAACAAGGTGTATATATAAAACATTATTCAGTATAAAAAATCTAGAAGTGAAAAAAGTGATTTTATTATTATTTGCTAAAAATAAAAACTGAATACTAATCTCACCATTTTATTTTAAACAACTCTGAGCATACAAAACTGTCAGTGTGCTAAACAAAGAAATCCTGTTTTTACTGCAGCACATTTATTTTTTTATTTGTATTTAGCACTTTAAGGCAAATGTTGGGTGAGTTTTCAGATATTATGGGGTTAAGGCAGGCACCTTGTGTGTACAGCAGAAAAAAAAATCAGCATTTCAGCCTCAGAGATTTTATGGTTTTGCAGGCAAAGCTCAATTAGCCCACAGCAGCGGAGCTGGTAACAGTAGGGGTTCTTGTTTTAAAAATCTCCCTTATCAGACTTTTTTAGATTTCCCTTATCGGATTTCTGGAGGTTAGTCAGAGGCAAGTAGTCACATAATCTTACTTTTTATTGTGCTCTGCCTGGCAACTACTGAGAAAACAATGACACTCCTTAAAGGGACATAACACATTTTATCAATCAGGCACATGTTAAATGACATAAAAAAAGCAGAAAAAAATTGTAGTTTACATTTTTTATATTTTCTTTATTCCAAAAAATATGGTAGGGCGCTGCCCGTTGTGCCCATATGGACGAGCCACCACGGTCACTGCCATTGATTACTGATTATTGATTACTTTTTTGACTACCTAAGATGCGCCACGGTTTTCACTAAGCTTGATTTATGAGGTGCCTACAATTTTTAGGACCTTTTTAATTATTTCCACACATTTTCATTGTTTTAAACACCTTTTAAAGAATTGCAGAGTTCCTTTTTTTTCCCTGCAGTTCGGCGGCGTTTGGCAATCATTTTGACGCTCTTCAGCAGCATTCAGCCGTTGATGGAGGCATTCGGCGGGCTGATCGCCGGCTCCATGTTTGGAGCTTTTCAGGGACCTTGCAGTGAATCGTGAATTCACCGCAGGGCCGGCGAACTGGAATCGCCGAAGTGCACCTAATGAAAAAGCACTGAAATTTCACTATAATTTCAGTGCTTTCTGAATAACCCTCTTACAGGGTTATTCAGAGAGAGGTGAAAACAAGGAGAATGACTGGAGAAGTTAAAATTGTAGGTCAAAATAGCCAAACCAGAAAAATTCTCCCATATATCTCACTTTCCAAATTGGCTATTTGGTCTAGATTGTTCTCTTCTCCTGACAATTCTCCTGAGTTTCACCTTTCTCTGAATAACCCTTTACGCCGGGGGCACACGGGACGTTTTCTTTAATGCACAGTACGTGCGTTAAAGAAAACGCTAACGCACCAGCGTCCAGTCGACGCCCGCCTTCCCCCCTCAGCGCTGAAAAGCGTGATTGCGCAGCCCCGTCGGTGCGCATCCTAGCGCATCATCACCGTCGATGTGCTAGGATGCGCGTCGACGGGGCTGCGCGATTCTCCTGCACTCAACAAGTGCGCATGCGCAATGCATTTGACACCCGACGTCGTGTCAATCCTAACGCTACAGCCTTTGTGTTCTGAAGATGGCCGTCTTCAGCGTGCGTTAGGCGTAGCGCACGTTATGCGTGTGCGCGTGCGGATCCCGCTTAATGATACGCAGCAATGCACGTTAGTAACGCGCATCAGTGCGCACAAAAAACGTCCCGTGTGCACCCGGCCTTAAGTAATCAATTGTAATTTTTTATCCAATGGATTAATCGTCAAAATATAATCGATTATGAAAATAATCGTTAGCTGCAGCCCTTGTGAACTGCAAAGGAATGCTCTGTACAACACCTGTTGGGGGGGGGGATATTTGGGATTAAGTAAATAATAGTAGCAGCAAAACTCCTTGGATGGGTAAACATGGTGGCATCATATCTGGTCACTCATTTCTCCACAATACTGTAAATGGGTCCAGTGAGTAAAAATGTTTACTTCAACCTGTAGAATGGAAACAGTTTGTGGAATGTCAAGCTACTAGACTTAGGACTCAAACCTTCTTTTACATATTTTTATGAAAAAGCTCATTTGTAGAAAAAAGTATTTTCACAGTAAAAGGAATCTAGAACGGTGTCAGGTGTGCCGCCACGGTGGGCGAGGGTACAAGCCCTGGATGCAGTGGTGCACTGGAGATCTTGGATGGTGAAAAAAACAGGGTTTATTTAGTAACCTATACAACAATGGAGAGAGTGAGACTGGAATGGGTATGATTGGGGAAACAGAGGGAAAACACAGAAGGCCAGGATTGGAATGTACACAGAACACACCTAGACAAACACAACATAAAGGATTTACGGATATTAAGTAGACAATACAGGAAAAGGGGTGGATAATATACAGTGGAGAGTACAGGAATAAGGCTGATACAGGTGGAAAGTCTGATAGGCATTCAAGGTCCTGATGCAATGATGGTCTGTAACACTATGGAGCCTTGAAAATGGAAACTGCAGAAGAGTCTTGAACAGGAACAACAGAGGGTCTTGAACAGGATCAGTAATAGGGGGTCTCGAGGTGTGGTATCAGGAGGGAGACTCAGTAACAAAGTCCAGAAGAAAAGCCAGGGTTCCGGTGCACAGTATTCAGTTCAAAACAGGAGGGCTTCCGTCCAGGTTGGTTACAAGATACAGACTGAGGCAGTACAGAATGCAGAAGCCTCTTGGGTAGGGTGCGCTGTTAAATAAGAGATGGACAGGTATGAACGTGAAGTCCACCAGCAGGCTGTAAGGATATAGAGTCACCCAGCACGCAGACAAAACCCAGAAAGGCAAGAAAAAACCCTAATCTGAGAAGCTGGTCCTTAGAATGGCTAGGTACTAATCTAAAATACATAGAAGTACAGATCAGGGACAGGAGAGATATCGTAGTAATAACAAGCCAGAGGTCGGTACACGAGATAAACATATGCCAAGGGATAAATACAGAAATCACAGTCAACTATACAAGCCAGAAGTCAAACCAGAAAACCAATATGCAGAAGCTAAAGACATGCGCTGAGGGCTAGAAAAAACCACGTCAGGGCTCAGAGCACAGTCAGTGACTGATATTTAAAGGCCTAGATCCCTGACCAGGTGCGGCATTCAAAGTGGCTTGATTCAGAGACTGGCGCCCTCTCTGTTGGGAAGGCCACGCTGCAGGAGCACCAGCAGGCATGACAGTACGCCCCCCTCCACGAGCGCCCTCCGGGCGCCGAGATCCCGGGGCAGTGGGATGAGAGTGGTGAAAGGCACGGACCAGACGGGGGCATAGAGATCAGAAATCAGAACCCATGAGCGTTCCTCCGGGCCATACCCTCTCCAGTGCACCAAATATTGAAGACCACCACGGGAATGACGGGAATCAACAATGGACTGGACCTCAAATTCTTCTTGTCCCTGGACCAGTACAGGACGAGGTCGAGGAATGACAGTGGTGAACCGATTGCACAGAAGGGGCTTCAACAAGGAGGTGTGAAAGATATTCGGTATAAGGAGGGTACGAGGTAGGTCCAGCGAATAACTGACTTCGTTGATACGTCTTAGGACCTTGAATGGACCAATATACCGCGGAGCAAATTTCATCGAAGGCACACGTAACTTATTGTTACGGGTAGACAACCAGACTCTCTGGCCTGGAACATAGGAAGGACCCATCCGCCTATCTGCATAGGTCTTCTGTTGGACTACAGCATGACAGAGATTGGAACGTACCAAAGTCCACACTTTATGAAGAGACTGAACATAGGAGTCCAAGTCAGGAAGACCAGTGTCAGAACTAGGGGATGGCAAAAAGGTAGGCTGGAAACCATGGGCAACATAAAACGGGGAGTGACCAGACGAGGCATTCCCCTTACTGTTCAGAGCAAATTCAGTCCAAGGAAGTAAAGATACCCAATCATCCTGCCCTTGAGAAGAGAAACTACGAATGTAGCTCTCACTAGACTGATTAGCACGTTCGGCAGCTCCATTAGACTGTGGGTGATAAGCAGAAGAAAATGATACTTTAATGCCCAACTGTGAACAGAAATTTTGCCAAAATCTAGAAATGAACTGGGGACCTCAATCAGAGACAATTTCATTAGACAAACCATGCAATCTGAATACCTCTTTGGCAAATATGTTGGCTAGACCTTTAGATGTTGCCAATTTCTTGAGAGGAACCAGATGAACCATTTTAGTAAAGCGATCAACAATGGTCAAAATCACTGTATGCCCTTCAGAAGGTGGTAAATCTACTATGAAATCCATAGACATATGTGACCAAGGTTTATCAGGGATGGCTAGTGGTTGCAATAGCCCTGCAGGACATTGAGTAGAGGCTTTGGATTGTGCACATATCACACATGCCTGTACATATTCCCTCACATCCTTGGCAATGTCTGGCCACCAGTACATCGGTGTAAGGGCTGACAATGTCCTTTTTATACCAGGATGACCGGCTGGCCTGGAGGCATGATAACATGCTTTCCTTTCTTTATGCGTAGGGAACAAACAACTTGTCAGAAGGAGTCTCAGGGGGAGCTGTACTTTGCATAGCTTGGATACGAGTAAGGAGTGTAGAAGTAAGGGTGAGATGAGTAGCTGCCACTACTCTCTCCAGAGGAACAATCGACTCAACTGGTCTATCTTGCTGTTCTGTGACCTCAAACTGCCTGGAAAGCGCGTCTGCCTTAGCATTTCTGTTCTGTTAGGTGATTATGTAATTGAAGTGAGTCAAAAACATAGACCACCGGGCTTGACGGGATGACAGTCTTTTGGCATCGGCAATAAAGGTCAGGTTTTTATGGTCAGTCAGAATCATAGTGGGAGTAGGAGCTCCTTCAAGTAGGTGTCTCCACTCCTTCAAAGCAGAAATGATAGTCAGGAGTTCTCGGTTACCAGGGCCGCCATCAGGGCATTACGCCCCATGCTGCCGTAAGGGGCCCGGGCCCGGTGGGGGCCCGGCGCCCCCTCGGCAGTGGCGTTGCCCTTTTACAGCTCCGGTATCGGACTCGAGGAGTCCGAATCCGGAGCTGTGTCTCTGCAGCAGGAGCCGGAGGAGACACTGTGTCTCCTCTGGCTCCTGGCAGCTTCACTGGCTGGCTGTTCGGGGCCAAGCAGCGTGTGTGGGCCTCGTTGCTTTGGCTCAGCACGTTGCTTTGGCTCAGCCCCCTCCAATCAGTGAAGCTGCGTGCCTGAGCTGGAGGGCCCGGGCTGAAGACAGAAGAAAAGAAGATTGAAGAAAAGAAGAGCTGAAGAAAAGAAGACAGCGGAGTGGTGAGCCAGGGCCCAGCCTAGACCCTGGGCCCAGACCCAAGGCCCAGACCCTGGGCCCAGACCCCAGGGCCCAGACCCCAGGGCCCAGACCCAAGGCCCAGACCCTGGACCCAGACCCCAAGGCCCAGACCCCAAGGCCCAGGGCCCAGACCCAAGGCCCAGACCCTGGACCCAGACCCCAAGGCCCAGACCCCAAGGCCCAGACCCAGGATCCAGACCCCAAGGCCCAGACCCAGGGCCCAGACCCTAAGGCCTAGACCCAGGGCCCAGACCACGACCTAGGGCCCAGACGCCCAGACCCAAGGCCCAGACCCAGGGCCCAGACCCCAGGGCCCAGACCCAAGGCCCAGACCCCAAGGCCCAGACCCAGGGCCCAGACCCCAGGGCTCAGACCTCAGGGCCCAGACCCCAGACCCTAAGGCCCAGACCCTAGGACCAAGACCCCAAAGCCCAGACCCTGGGCCCAGACCCTGGGCCCAGACCCCAGGGCCCAGACTCCAAGGCCCAGACCCCAAGGCCCAGACCCTGGGCCCAGACCCCAAGGCCCAGACCCAGGGCCCAGACCCAGACCCCAGACCCCCAGGACCCAGACCCCAAGGCCCAGACCCCAGGGCCCAGACCCCAGACCCCAAGGCCCAGACCCCAGGGCCCAAAAATGCTGATGGGGTTGTATATAGAGATGCTGTGTATAGAGATGCTGATGGGGCTGTGTATAGAGATGCTGTGAGGTTGTGTATAGAGATGCTGTGTATAGAGATTCTGATGGGGTTGTGTATAGAGATGCTGTGTTTAGAGATGCTGATGGGGTTGTGTATAGAGATGCTGTGTATAGAGATGCTGATGGGGTTGTGTATAGAGATGCTGTTTGTGTATAGAGATGCTGATGGGGTTGTGTATAGAGATGCTGTGTATAGAGATGCTGTGAGGTTGTGTATAAAGATGCTGTGAGGCTGTGTATAGAGATGCTGTGAGGTTGTGTATAGAGATGCTGTGTGGCTGTGTCTAGAGATGCTGTGTATAGAGATGCTGATGGGGTTGTGTATAGAGATGCTGTTTGTGTATAGAGATGCTGATGGGGTTGTGTATAGAGATGCTGTGAGACTGTGTATAGAGATGCTGTGAGGCTGTGTTTAGAGGTGCTGATGGGGTTGTGTATAGAGATGCTGTGTATAGACTAGATGCTGATGGGGTTGTGTATAGAGATGCCATGTATAGAGATGCTGATGGGGTTGTGTATAGAGATGCTGTTTGTGTATAGAGATGCTGATGGGGTTGTGTATAGAGATGCTGTGTATAGAGATGCTGTGAGGCTGTGTATAGAGATGCTGTGAGGTTGTGTATAGAGATGCTGTGTGGCTGTGTATAGAGATGCTGTGTATAGAGATGCTGATGGGGTTGTGTATAGAGATGCTGTTTGTGTATAGAGATGCTGATGGGGTTGTGTATAGAGATGCTGTGAGGCTGTGTTTAGAGATGCTGATGGGGTTGTGTATAGAGATGCTGTGTATAGAGATGCTGATGGGGCTGTGTATAGAGATGCTGTGAGGTTGTGTATAGAGATGCTGATGGGGTTGTGTATAGGGGTGCTGTGAGGTTGTGTATAGAGATGCTGTGTGGCTGTGTATAGAGATGCTGTGTATAGAGATGCTGGTGGGGTTGTGTATAGAGATGCTGTGAGGCTGTGTATAGAGATGCTGATGGGGCTGTGTATAGAGATGCTGATGGGGCTGTGTATAGAGATGCTGTGGGGCTGTGTATAGAGATGCTGATGGGGCTGTGTATAGAGATGCCTTGCGGCGCCAAAGTGCGGCCTAGCTCCGGTGGGGGCCGCCATCTTGGATGGCGGCTCCACCCCCGGGTCCCCCCTCACTGCCTGACGTCCTCACGCATAGCATGATGACGTCAGATAGCAGGGGAACCCCTAGCTGCCCGGAATCTCCTGGTGGAGATAGGGGGTTCATTTGAGCAGCTAGGGGGTCATGGAGGGTGTCAATCGAAAGGCCTGAGCATGACCTTTCGAATGGTATCCAACATGACCAGGTATAAAGTAAAAACAAAAATGATTTTTTTCTATGGGGTGTGTTTGCTATAAATCACGTAATTCCCCCCACAAAATGTAACAAATCCCCATTTCTAATTTTTGTACAAGCGCACCCCATAGAAAACATAACTGCAAACGCTCATGTGCTAAATTGTGAAAAAAACACTTTACACACTGCAGAAGATTAAAAATTCAATTTTTATTGCATTTTTTGTCATAATATACAGGCAGGACAAGACGTATACATATAAAAACAGTGGCGTAGCGTGGGGGGGCAGGGGGGGCCGTGGCCCCAGGCGCAGTTTTGTTAGGGGCGCATAATTTCTTTTGAAATTATGCACCTGTAAAACTTGTGGCCCGACTGACCCGCCGGGCCCTCGGGCGCCGCCCAAGGGCCCGCGGGTTGAGGGGACCCAGCTCCCGGGCAGCGGGAGTGCCTGCCGGCTGCCCGGTCCTGAACAGTGAGTCGAGTCCGTCCTGTTGATTGAAGGGGAGGCGGCTGGGTGCAGGCGCAGGTCACGTGGTCCGTCTAATCAGGTGGTACTGAGTCTCTGTACCACCTGACTGGCCGGACCGCGTGACCTGCGCACGCACGCAGCCGACTCCCCTTCAACAGGACGGACTCGACTCACTGTTCAGGACCGGGCAGCCGGCAGGCACTCCCGCTGCCCGGGAGCTGGGGCAATATCCAGATGAGAGCTGGGGCATATCCATGAGCTGGGGCAAATCCATGTGCTGGGGCAAATCCATGTGCTGGGGCATATCCATGTGCTGGGGCAAATCCATGAGCTGGGGCAGTATATCCATGTGCTGGGGCAAATCCATGAGCTGGGGCAAATCCATGTGCTGGGGGAAATCCATGAGCTGGGGCATATCCATGTGCTGGGGCAAATCCATGTGCTGGGGCAAATCCATGAGCTGGGGGCAAATCCATGTGCTGGGGGCAAATCCATGAGCTGGGGGCAAATCCATGAGCTGGGGCAGTATATCCATGTGCTGGGGCAAATCCATGAGCTGGGGCAAATCCATGTGCTGGGGCAAATCCATGAGCTGGGGCAAATCCATGAGCTGGGGGAAAATCCATGTGCTGGGGCAAATCCATGAGCTGGGGGGCAAATCCATGAGCTGGGGGGCAAATCCATGTGCTGGGGGGCAAATCCATGAGCTGGGGGGCAAATCCATGAGCTGGGGGCAAATCCATGAGCTGGGGGGCAAATCCATGTGCTGGGGGGCAAATCCATGTGCTGGGGCAAATCCATGAGCTGGGGCATATCCATGTGCTGGGGCAAATCCATGTGCTGGGGCAAATCCATGTGCTGGGGCATATCCATGTGCTGGGGCAAATCCATGTGCTGGGGGGCAAATCCATGAGCTGGGGCAGTATATCCATGTGCTGGGGCAAATCCATGAGCTGGGGCAAATCCATGTGCTGGGGCAAATCCATGAGCTGGGGCATATCCATGTGCTGGGGGCAAATCCATGAGCTGGGGGCAAATCCATGTGCTGGGGCAAATCCATGAGCTGGGGGCAAATCCATGTGCTGGGGGGCAAATCCATGAGCTGGGGCAAATCCATGTGCTGGGGGCAAATCCATGTGCTGGGGCAAATCCATGAGCTGGGGCATATCCATGTGCTGGGGCAAATCCATGTGCTGGGGCAAATCCATGAGCTGGGGCATATCCATGTGCTGGGGCAAATCCATGTGCTGGGGCAAATCCATGTGCTGGGGGGCAAATCCATGTGCTGGGGCAAATCCATGAGCTGGGGCATATCCATGTGCTGGGGCAAATCCATGTGCTGGGGCAAATCCATGAGCTGGGGCATATCCATGTGATGAGGCAAATCCATGTGCTGGGGGGCAAATCCATGAGCTGGGGGGCAAATCCATGTGCTGGGGCAAATCCATGAGCTGGGGCAAATCCATGAGCTGGGGCAAATCCATGAGCTGGGGCATATCCATGTGCTGGGGAAAATCCATGTGCTGGGGAAAATCCATGTGCTGGGGCAAATCCATGAGGTGCTGGGGCAAATCCGTGTGCTGGGGTAAATGTGTGAGCTGGGGCATATCCATGAGCTGGGGCATATCCATGAGCAGGGCAAATCCATGTGCTGGGGCAAATCCATGAGCTGGGGCATATCCATGTGCTGGGGCAAATCCATGAGGTGCTGGGGGGCAAATCCATGAGCTGGGGGGCAAATCCATGTGCTGGGGAAAATCCATGAGCTGGGGGCAAATCCATGAGCTGGGGGGCAAATCCATGTGCTGGGGGCAAATCCATGAGCTGGGGGGCAAATCCATGTGCTGGGGCAAATCCATGAGCTGGGGGAAAATCCATGAGCTGGGGCAAATCCATGAGCTGGGGGGCAAATCCATGTGCTGGGGGCAAATCCATGTGCTGGGGCAAATCCATGAGCTTGGGCATATCCATGTGCTGGGGCAAATCCATGTGCTGGGGGCAAATCCATGAGCTGGGGCATATCCATGTACTGGGGCAAATCCATGTGCTGGGGGCAAATCCATGAGCTGGGGGCAAATCCATGTGCTGGGGCAAATCCATGAGCTGGGGCATATCCATGTGCTGGGGCAAATCCATGAGGTGCTGGGGGCAAATCCATGAGCTGGGGGGCAAATCCATGTGCTGGGGAAAATCCATGAGCTGGGGGCAAATCCATGAGCTGGGGGGCAAATCCATGTGCTGGGGGCAAATCCATGAGCTGGGGGGCAAATCCATGTGCTGGGGCAAATCCATGAGCTGGGGGGAAAATCCATGAGCTGGGGCAAATCCATGAGCTGGGGGGCAAATCCATGTGCTGGGGGCAAATCCATGTGCTGGGGCAAATCCATGAGCTTGGGCATATCCATGTGCTGGGGCAAATCCATGTGCTGGGGCAAATCCATGAGCTGGGGCATATCCATGTACTGGGGCAAATCCATGTGCTGGGGGCAAATCCATGAGCTGGGGGCAAATCCATGTGCTGGGGCAAATCCATGAGCTGGGGCATATCCATGTGCTGGGGCAAATCCATGAGGTGCTGGGGCAAATCCGTGTGCTGTGGCAAATGTGTGAGCTGGGGCAAATCCGTGTGCTGTGGCAAATGTGTGAGCTGGGGCAAATCCGTGAGCTGGGGCAAATCCGTGAGCTGGGGCAAATCCATGAGCTGGGGCAAATCCATGAGCTGGGGCATATCCATGTGCTGGGGCAAATCCATGAGGTGCTGGGGCAAATCTGTGAGCTGGGGCATATCCATGTGCTGGGGCAAATCCATGAGGTGCTGGGGCAAATCCGTGTGCTGGGGCAAATGTGTGAGCTGGGGCAAATCGTGAGCTGGGGCAAATCCGTGAGCTGGGGCAAATCCGTGTGCTGGGGCAAATGTGTGAGCTGGGGCAAATCCATGTGTGAGCTGGGGCAAATCCATGTGTGAGCTGGGGCAAATCCGTGAGCTGGGGCAAATCCGTGTGCTGGGGCAAATGTGTGAGCTGGGGCAAATCCATGTGTGAGCTGGGGTAAATCCATGTGTGAGTTGGGGCAAATCCATGTGTGAGCTGGGGCAAATCCATGTGAGAGCTGGGGCAATATCGATAACGTGTCCACAGGTTGGGGGGGGGGGGGCGCACAATTCTTGGCTGGCCCCGGGCGCTGACAACCCACGCTACGCCACTGTATAAAAATGATATATTATGAATCTGCGGAGTCTGCCGGAAAGAACGATATCTAATATGTCGGTCATTTAATAAAATGTGGCTTCAAATCGCATTTAAACATGATGAGCGAAAGCGGTAAAAATGAGCTGAGCACACAGCAGTGAAATGCAGGGTTAAGGGGTTAAACAGCATATCAGAGGAGCATTTAGTAGAGAAATGAACACTTCTCAGAAGCACAGGTGTTATTGGATACATGTTCAGGAGACACCTCCAGACACCCTCATTCTACAGACAATGTATCAAATTCATTAGACCAGACTATTTAAAATCACATGTTATTTCCAAACACTAATTAACATCTGTTGTTTACGGCGTTTGAGAACACAGGTCATTTAGAGGTGAGAATCTTTGCACATAGACATTAGTTTTTAATTCAATATCTAATAAACCGTTGCTTATAATTTTCTGCAGTAAAGAGTCTCTTTATTTCTAGATTTTTTTTAGTATTTTTTAAGCATTTTTTATACTTTTTTAAAAAAAAAAATTTTAGAACTCGAACTGAATACGCCAAAAAGTTCGAAGTTCGCGAACTTGCGAACGGCCAAAGTTCGAATCAAACTCCGAACCGAACAGCTCATCCCTAATGACAGGCACAGAAAAACTGTTTTTCTATATATATTTTTTTTAAAATAGTAAAGTATAGGATATGATGAAAATAATGCAAATAAATAAATAATGGTATATTTAGAAAGTCCATTTAATGGCGAAGCAAATTATATATAATATATGTGGGTACAGTAAATGAGTAAAAGGTAATTTACAGCTAAAGACAAACTGAAGAAAGTTAGTTAATATCTGTTTATATCTGGCTCTGATAATAACCAGTGCCTCACCAGTCACTGACCTCACTGCACGTCCCTGACCTATAGTTACTGACTACTTCAGAATAGGGACCAGTGTAATTTATATATGTGTATCAAGAAATATGTGTTTGTATGAATTTAAATATTTATATGTGTACATAATATACCTTTTCACATAGGGCTCGTGAAAATCCAAACCAGGTCCGCAAACTGACCAATGACTGGAAGCATACAGGGCAAAGGTATTGTTAATAAGTTATCTACATGTTGACCTTTGGGTTGCCCAAGTGGTCTCCCTCAGTGTTTACATCTATTTTTTGTTAGTAATTAACTTAATATATGGTGTAGATTAGAAGGGTTATTCCATGGAGAAAATGCTGAGAAAGGATTTTTAATATTTTGTTTATCGATAATTGTTGATATAGGATTTGTTTAACTAGTATCATGGTCAGTCTCTCCTGTTCTTGCAAGAGCAGAATTAATTTTAGTACGTTCTAGTTATTTGGGGTTTCTCATTAAATCACTGAGGTTTACTGTCAACTATCTTAAAGTAACACTACCACCAAAAAAGCAGAAACTAGATTATTTGAGCAATACAAACAAAACCACCTTATAAAACACATGATGCCGTGAAAAAACACCCCGATAGAGCAGGTAGAATCCATAGGGGGCAGTACCATTTTTGGCGACACTGGAGGAACAGATCGAAGGGTATATGGGCACCTGACATAAGTCCCTGCTCGCTATATTCCTGAGAGCCGGCTGTGGGCTCCTCCAAATGTGAGTTGAATACAAAATTTTTTATCTCCATCTGATGTTGGTGTACTATGCAATCTTGGTCTTTTTTTCTGTTTTCTCCTGCAGTATAGGTTCCATCACCTGCATTGTAAAGAAGCATATTGCTTGAAAATGAGGATCACTATGTTTATGGACATATAGCGTGTCTATCCCACTTTCTTATGGACCTAGGTCTATTAAGTGCTGTGTTGTGTTTTTCTTCATCTGTTTGTTGTTCAGGTACATAGAGAAACCTCTGTATACAACATTCAGCGAGTGGTTTGGGCACTCGTTTCTGGTGGGCGTTTCATCCCTTTTTTTGCTTTGTATCTTAAAGTAACACTACCACCAAAAAAGCAGAAACTAGATTATTTGAGCAATACAAACAAAACCACCTTATGAAACACATGATGCCGTTTTTTTCTTTGTTCGAAGTATTTGCATGTAAAAAAGGAAAAACAAAGATAGGCTTTCCTCTCTTGGTCCCATTTTTTTTTTATTATATAACAAAGTCAGCAGTGTAGCAAACATGAAATGGCCGCGCAGGACCACTTAAGATGGGGAGGAGGGGAACAAAAATTAAGAAAAAGTCAGCGTGGATGTTGAGAGGAAGGGGGGTGGGAAAAAAAAACACATAGCGAAAAGAACACCGGGACCCAAAAAACCAAAGAAAAAGAAAAAGGGGAATAAAAGATGGCAAAGGCCCAAAACGTGATCTTCCTGGCACACTTCCGGGAAGGGGAGGCCAAGGAAGGGTGCAAATCACGAGGCCAGGGCACTCGGGGGCCAGGTACGGCGGGCAGAGCCATGGTGGCCACCGTAATGGCACAACCCGAGAAAGTCCCAAAAAAAAAAAAGGGGAAGTGGGTCCAGAGCACGAGCCGGCATGTCACAAAACAAAAAGGGGGGGTAAATAAGACTGAATTGCGAGGGACACATAATGTAATCATCAAGGGGTGGAAGGGGGGAGTTCTCAGCCAGAGGACGATGGGGGGTGTCAGCAGTGGGGGGGTGTAGGTCACAGGTCCAGAATCAGTAGTGGGAGAAGGCCACAGAGGGGGGGCATATCTCAGCCAGTGTCCAAACACAAAGGAACACGCAGGGCACCCCCAAAGTCCGCAGGGAGGCCTGAGACCACAGCCCAGAGCAGTGCGTCTTCTGAGGATAAGGGCATGCGGCTCCGGGAGACCCCAGGCCACCCAGCCAACCTCATCACTAGCCAGTTGGCAAAGAGCTCCGGGCATCCACTGAGCAGGAGTCGAGGCGAGGCGCCCAAGCCGTCGCTTCATCCTGGTCGTCAAAGGGGGGCCCTCCACCATCTCCAAACACCGGCCCAGCTCCCCAGACTGCGCCAGCTCTCCGTTCGACTCCGCGCAATTCGGTGCTCTGTGTGCGGCGGGTCTCTCAGGGCCACCTCGAGACGGCTTCCGAGCCACCAGCTTGGCACCGGGCAGCATCCGGGGCTCCTGTCGCCAGTCGCTCCCCACGGGCCGATCGAGTCTCCACCGCCAGTCGCCGTATCCTCCCGCTGAGAACCTCCAGGCTCAAACTCCATCGGAGGGTCTGTGCCCCTTAAACTCCGCAAGGCCTCTGTCAGGCGCCACATGAAGCCCCTCGTCAATGGCCGCCCATCATCAATCGACTGCAGCAGCACCTCCAAGTATGAGAACGCGGCCTCCAGGCCGCTGCCAGGGGGGAGCGTCGGGTCAGCTAGCTGCTGTCGTGTGCGTCCCTCAATCGCCCCTTCCACCGGATCCATCATAACGGCCAGGGGGCGGGGGCCCTCGGTCTCCCCAGCCCAAGTCATCTAGGTTGGGAGTAGGGGTCGGGGCAAACGAGGTGCCGCGATGCGGAGCAGAGCCCCAAACTGTGCTGGACGGGAACGCCTAGGCTACGCAACTCTGGAGCGGTGGAATCCGTAGCCTGGGGACGTCCTGGATACCCGGTGCAGGAAGGGTGAAGGGCACAGCAGTGAGTGAGGTCCTCGTGGGAGTAATGCAGGAAGGCAACAGAAGCCTAAAGGCAGGCCGCAATATGGCTGCCGGCAGCTCCCACATACCACATAAACAGCCGAAAAGAGTGTGTCTCTAGTCCGGGAGGGGGGGGGAAACGGCCTCCGGACAACTCACCACCGGTGACCGGTCACTCAGGGACTATAAAGACGAGGAAATCCATCTGCAAAATTCCACTAAATGTCCCATAAAATGCAGGTGGAGACGGAGCTCCACCAAAGCACGTCCTGTTTCCCTCGCAGCCGGCCACGCCCCCTCTCTTGGTCCCATTTTGAGAATATTTTCCCATGATTCAACATTTACCAAAATCTGCACTTTACTGCTCTGAGCAAAACCTAAATCATGCTGTCCTGAGATACAGCCCTGCTCTCTTACTGGCTGCTGTATGTCACTAGAGGGCAGGACCAGGCTGTTTTTTTGTCCTTCACATATCTAACAACAGTGAAAGTACAGCCTGCATATACATTATGGATGCCTGTGTGTGATAGGAGCTGCATTGTATCTGATATTGCCCTCACTGCAGCATGCAAGCATCACACACATTTCTGCTCCTAGCACTCCCAGGCATGACTGATGTATATGTAGGGATGTCTTGTTTGGACTAACGCTAGGAATTATCTGCAACCTGTGTGCTTTGCATGATGTGGAGGAGGGGGGCTGTGAGAGCAGGACACATACAGGCTGGGAAGGCTGGATGTGGGAGATACACTCCTCCTGGGGGGGCAGCACGTGGGAGGTACACTCAGGCATCCTACTCAGGCTGCCAGGCATGGATGTGAGAGGTCTAATGAGGCAGGGGGCGTGCTCTTGGCAGAACGCAGCGAGGCCAATTTTGATTGGAACCAGTCATCGACCAACAGAGCCCATTCTAAAGCAGCTGCCAAAACTAACCAGCAAGCAGGGTAGATACAAAAAGTAAAATATCTTCTTAAGACATACAAGAGAAAAACAAAGCACATGTAAGATTTCAGCAACGTAAAATAAACACAATAAGGACATTTCATTTTTTTGGTGGTAGTGGCCCTATAAAGGGTATTTTGTGGGTGAAATGTGCTAGTAAGAGATAGAGTTGGTGACTTAATAAACCTCAAGAATCTACATTGACAATAAATATTGCGTGAGTCAAGAATTTCATCAGGTTTTCAGAGGAATTAAAACGCAGGTGTTTTTTTTATATATGATGTGGTCATATCCTTTGAGAAAATGCGAAGTTGGGAGTGTATTCTCTAATGAACAGACCTTTCACAAGAGGGCATAGCGTGCGCGTATTGTGAAATGCAGTCCCCAGGGCTTGCAGCTAGAGAGATAGGAGTTGCATTCCATAGTGCAAACATTTGCAAGGGATGAGCATGTTGAGGTAGGCACTAAAAGCATCTCAAAAGCGACAGTTCCCCATTGATGGAAAAAATTTATTCCATATGTACGTCACATGCTCGCTAAGGCTAGGGTCAGACGAATGCATTTTTCACATTGTCCGTAAAAAAGTGCGTCCGAACGTATGGACGTACTTTTTCACGTAATACGCGATACCAGTCATACGATGCGCAATTACGGCCATGATTTTTTACGGATCTGAACCAGGAAACTTTGGGTGTCTGGACGTGATGTTGGCTGGACATGAGCAGCGTCTGACGTCTCTTAATCACGCACACACGCCGCTATGCGGACACAGCGCACTCTGTATGTCAGTACTAGCGGTTCGACATTCTTGCAAAAATGCGTTTGTATGCCGCTTGCGTTGCGCGGCCGAACTTTTGTGCGGCCGTACTTCGTGTGTGGCCCTGCGTTGGACGTCATTTGCTGCTACCACGGCCGTAATGGCTGCACGCACGTTCGCACTGCGTTTGTCTGACCCCAGCCTTAGAGTTTGAGATTGCACCATTCCAAGGCCCCTCTAGATAGCTATACCTGTCCCCTTACCCAATTTAAAAAGCTTTTCACCCACAACTCTCTCCCGGCACGTCATCCCTCTCTTGTACGAAATTATACTGCGATTACCCTCCTTTACTCCCCCATTTGTCTCCAAATGGGAGACAGAGCTCCAGCTGTCCCTCACAGAGGAACAATGGCAACAAATCTTTGTCCTCACCACCTCGTGCTCGATCATTTCCAAAATCCAGAAAACGGCTTATAAATTGCTTTCAAGGTGGTAAAAAACTCCTGCTCTGATGTCCTCTTATTTGGAGGTGCGGACCGGTCGTGTTGGAGATGTGGGTCCCCCTGAGCCAACATGGTACACATGTGGTGGTCCTGTCCGATTATCCAACCATTTTGGCGCAAAGTCCACAATTCTGTTTGTAAGGCTCCTGATAACCCACTGGCCTTTGCCCCGGCCCCTAGGTTGCTGCACCACAGCTTGGTACACCTGGCAGCCTACAAATGCTCGCTTGATATAAGGCTCCCGTCAGACGAGCGTAGCATTCACGTTCGTGATGGCGCACAAAAGTACATCCGTTATAGCATGACATAAAGGCCAATGGAGTCCCACAAATGAAGTACGTCCGCACTGAACTGCGGACGCACAACGGCCGCAGCAAACGGACGCAAGTTAGGCAAGAACGTACAACCCCTAGAATGGCTGCACAAAGTGCGCTGCGTCCGCAACGTCCACATAGCTTTGTGTGTGTGAGTGATGGAACGTGCATTTATATGTCCAGCATTTTTGACGGACAAAATGGTTTTGCATTTTAAATTATTTTCCCTGCTACATCCGTCAAATAATACGTCAGTGAAAAAACGGACTGTGTGGCCACTACTGCGTCTTCCGTAATAACATACATCCATACTGCACGGACGCACAGTCCGTAGAAATCACGCTCGTCTGACCCTAGCCTAAGGTTAATTAATGCCACCAAGGCAGTCACCCCCAGATACTGGAAAACTACAATTTCCCTGCCAATCACTTAACCCCTTAGTGACCGCGGACGTACCATGTACGTCATGGCCGCGGGTCTCTTTTAGACACGCTGACGTACATGGTACGTCCTGCGGTCTTTTGAGCGCTGGAAGCGATCGGATCGCTTCAAGCAGCTCAAACGCCATTGCAGGCTGCCTGGGAGTCCAGGCATCCATGCAATGGCGGTTAGAAGTGCCGGGGCACCTTGTGATCGCTCCCCGGGAGCGATCAACATCCGGTTTCACCGGAGAGGTGCCCGGCACTTCTAGAGAGCGCTGGAAGCGATCGGATCGCTTCCAGCAGCTCCAGGGCCATTGCACGCTGCCTGGGAGTCCAGGCATCCGTGCAATGGCGGACAGGGGTGCCGGGGCCCCTTGTGATCGCTCCCCGGGAGCGATCAACATCGATCAGTATCGCTTCCAGCTGCTCTGAGTATATTGCAGGGATGCCTCGACATCGAGGCATCCTTGCAATAGGTTACCTGCCGCCGGTCCGTCTGTGATCGCTCCCCCGAGCGATCACTTCCGGTAGCGGCAGGAAGTACTGAGTGCCACGAGGTATCGTGGCACTCAGTACAAAAAAGATCACATAAGTGATCAGGTGCTCTGCTGGGTGCCTCGAGGGATCAAGGCACCCAGCAGACTAAAAAAAGTGTAAAAAAAAAGAAAAAGTAAAAAAAATAAATAAAATGAATAAAATAAAATAAAAGTGACAGCCAAGATGGCGCTGCCCTTCTAAGGGCAGGGTCATCTTGGGGCTGTGTCGGATGTTCCTAGCCTGCCTCATCAGAGAGGCAGGCTAGCAACATCCAATCAGAAGTAAGAAAAAATCTAAATAAAATTTCTAATTTGTCAGGTCAGGTCAATATTTTGTAAATATTGGCTCTGACCTCTGTGATTCTCCCTCCCTCTCCTCACTTGTGTTTTGGTGAGCGAGAGAGAGAGATCAGATTTGACAGGTTAGAGATTTTAGGTAGATTGAGTGAGATTAGAGAAATTGAGGCAGATTTAGAGAGAATTTAGGGAGATTTAGAAGAATTGAGGCAGGTTTAGAGGGATTTAGAGAGATTTAGGTGTTTATTTGTATTTTCTTGTGAAACCCAACGGTTCTTCTAAGAACCAACAATCCGCTTATATATATAATAATTATAAAATTTTATAATCTATTATATATAATGTCTGAGAGGGTGTACAGCGCCGCGGAGGCATATGCCATCCTGGCGTCAGAATCTGAGGCATCTGCGTCGGACTCAGACCCTGATTTTGACCCCGCTAACTGCTCAGAGACGTCGCTAGATACATTATCTACGCTGGCTGATGTATCTAGTGATGTTTCTGATGCAGATCCTGGGCCACCACCTGCCAGCAGGAGACGCACAGCTCCAGCTGAGGAGTGGGTAGTGCCTCACCGCCAGAGGCCAGATATCCCTCCTTTCACGGCAAATCCTGGCATCAATATTGATGTTGCAGGATTTACCGCCACACAGTTTTTGCAGGTGTTTATGGGGATGATTTTTTGGGCCACATTGTTGCCCAATCAATTTGTATGCCCATCAGCATTGTGCTGCGAAGCCAGACTCCTACTTGGCAAGGCAGCAATGGACCCCGCTAGATGTGCCAGAATTTCTGAAATTCTGGGCACTTACTATGCTGATGGGCATCATAAAGAAGCCCTCAATTCGCTCCTACTGGAGCAGTAGCCCCATCTGCTCTACCCCCATTTACCCCAATCAATGTCACGTAGAAGGTATGAAAACATTTTGCGTTTCATGCACTTCAGTGACAACAGCCTGTGCCCTCCTAGAGAGCATCCCCAGTTTGACAGGCTGTATAAAATCCGCCCCCTGATTACCCACTTCGCCGCCAGGTTTGCAGAGGCTTATACACCTGGAAGGAATATCTGCGTTGATGAATCCCTAATGAAATACAAGGGAAGGCTGGGATTCAAGCAGTATATTCCTTCCAAACGCTCCAGGTATGGAGTGAAGGTGTATAAGCTCTGTGACAGCGAGAGTGGGTATACTCAGGCCTTCCGGGTGTACGAGGGAAAGGATAGTAGCCTTGACCCTCCAGGTTGCCCAGAACACATGGGAACCAGTGGCAAGATTGTGTGGAACCTACTTTTTCCCCTGATGAACAAAGGGTACCACTTGTATGTTGATAATTTTTATACGAGCGTCCCTTTGTTCAAGCTGCTGTATTGTTTTGATACAGCAGCATGCGGTACTGTTCGCAAGAACCGCGTAGGTTTCCCAGCACAGCTTGTCCGCACCCGGCTACAAAGGGGGGAGACCTCAGCTCTGCGCCAAGAGGAGCTGTTGGCGGTCAAGTACAGAGACAAGAAGGATGTATACCTTCTATCCACCATCCACACTGAGAGGTCTGTGGAGGTCTCTGTACGTGGCAGAGCTGAGCGCATCAGGAAGCCAGTGTGCATCAAAGCCTATAACCGGCATATGGGTGGGGTTGATCTGGCAGATCAGCTGCTCCAGCCCTACCAGATTATGCGGAAGTCAAGGGCCTGGTACAAAAAGGTTGAATTTACCTGATGCTCTGCAAAAAGGCAAACCCCGGAGTGACGCTGTCCTTTTTACAGTATCAGCTCCAGGTCATTTCGGGGGTTTTTGTACCAGGATGCACATGCTCCCCGGGCGGTGATGGGGGACAGAGTTGGGGCTACACATTTTATTTATAAAATCCCCCCTACTGAGGGCAAACAGAAACCCCAAAAAAGATGCAGGGTGTGTTTCAAGAGGGGGCAGAGGAGAGACACAATCTTTTACTGCCCAGAATGCCCTGGACAACCCGGTCTGTGTCTTGGGGACTGTTTCAAGATATATCACACTGTGCGTGATCTGTGATTTTTTTTTCCCTTTCTATTTTTTTCTTACACTCTAGTTAGTTAGTTCAGTTTAGTTTATTTTTCTTTTACTGCACCAGACTTTTACATTTTATTCCTACATTTTTATGTTCTACAATTGGTGCTGTATTTTGCCAAAATCTTGGCACACCTATGCATGGGGGGCATGGGTGTACTCAGGAGACCTTGCAGAAAACAACCTGGAGAGTTTTCATGCAGTAAACACAACAGTGTCTCCTAAATCACAGTCCAAATCTAATGTGGGCGTAAAAATCTGAAAATTGAAAAATTACCGCCACACACCTTTTCAAATGTTTTGGGCTAAAACCGTTGCATCCATGGCATCAAAGCACTCCATATGCAATACCTTGGGGTGTCAACATAACAAATATAAACAATTTTCTGGCAATAATTCAAACTGGGGTATGCGGTAGACCCAAAACCAAAGATAGGCCTAGCTGAAGAAATAATCTCAATTTCAACTCCAATGACAAAGTCATAAAATTGTATTTGAACCTTCCCAAAATCCTGGCAAACCTATGCATGGGGGGCATGGGTGTACTCAGGAGACCTTGCAGAAAACAACCTGGAGAGTTTTCATGCAGTAACAAACAACAGTGTCTCCTAAATCACAGTCCAAAACTGATGTGGGTGTGAAAATGAAAAATGACCACCAAACAGTATCCAATTTGTTTGGAGCAAACGGTTGCATCCATGGCATAAAAACACTCCATTTACAATACTTTGGGGTGTTAGCTTACCAAATATATGCACGTTCATAAAATTGGGGTATGTAAAAAGCCCCTAAAAAGAAGATAAGCAAAGAAGATACTGTATGTCAAATTAGAAAATTGACAAGCACATGTCAAAAGATTGGCGTAGCACCCCAAAAACAGAACAAATCTATATATGGGTGGTATCACTTTACTCAGAAGATGTTGCTGAACATATTTTGGGGTGTTTTTTGGCAGTAACCCATAACTGGATTTGACAATTCATGCCTAAAGTACAATGTGTGTGAAAAAATAACACAAAAAGTGACTACCTGAAAGTTTGACATAGAGCTAGTGCATGGAAAGTGTTAAAATACAACTCTTTGAAGCACCCTAGGGTGTGCCCTTTCTAAAAATATATGGTTTGATGGGGGTAAATTACTTTGGCCGGCTTCAAAAATGTCCCAAATAGGACATGGGTGCATGATGACGAAATGGGAAAATTCCAAGTTGGAAAACTGAAATGAGCACCACCCAAATAAGGCCTATTAGCCCCCAAATGACCCGACATACCTATACGTGGGTGGTATCAATTTACTCAGAAGATGTTGCTGAACATATTTTGGGGTGTTTTTTGGCAGTAACCCATAACTGGATTTGACAATTCATGCCTAAAGTACAATATGTGTGAAAAAATAACACAAAAAGTGACTACCTGAAAGTTTGACATAGAGCTAGTGCATGGAAAGTGTTAAAATACAACTCTTTGAAGCACCCACCCTAGGGTGTGCCCTTTCTAAAAATATATGGTTTGATGGGGGTAAATTACTTTGGCCGGCTTCAAAAATGTCCCAAATAGGACATGGGTGCATGATGACAAAATGGGAAAATTCCAAGTTGGAAAACTGAAATGCACACCCCCCAAATAAGGCCTATTAGCCCCCAAATGACCCGACATACCTATACATGGGTGGTATCAATTTACTCAGAAGATGTTGCTGAACATATTTTGGGGTGTTTTTTGGCAGTAAACCTTAAACTTCACAGTACATGTATTCTTAAATTGCGTTCAAAAAAAAAAAAATCACCAAAACATTTTTTTTTCTCAAACTTTGGCATAGATTTGTGGTAAAATGGTTTGCATGGAAAGAGTCAAAATACCCCAAGTTTAATACCTTGATTTGTGTACTTTAAAAAAATATGTATATGTTGAGGGTTATTCAAGAATTAGTGACAGATATCAGTGTTACAATGTCACTATCACTAGTTTTGAAAATAAACTCTTTGGAAATGGCAAAGTGCTACTTGCACTTATTGTTGCATAAAATAAGGAAAAAAGCGAGGAATATGTAAACATTGGGTATTGCTAAACTCAGAACTAAATTTAGAAACTACTAAGGAATTAAATTTTTTTGACGGTTGTTGATAAATAAGAAATTTTGGGGGTCAAAGTTCGAAAAAGTGGTGTTTTTTCAATTTTTTTTTGTAATATTTCACAATATTTTTTATAGTAAATTATATGAAATGATGAAAAAATGGTATCTTTATAAAGT
The DNA here is from genome assembly GCA_009667805.1 of Leptobrachium leishanense. Taxonomy (NCBI): domain Eukaryota; kingdom Metazoa; phylum Chordata; class Amphibia; order Anura; family Megophryidae; genus Leptobrachium; species Leptobrachium leishanense. Next base: position 279,393,469 of record CM019064.1, on the reverse strand, counting down.
CCATTTAATGACGAGAAAAACAGTGTAAAATATGTGTGGGTTACATAAACGCGTAAGAGGAAAATTTGACGTAAACACTAACAGCGCAGAAACGTAAAAACAGCAGCGGTCACTAAAGGACGGATTTGTGTAAAACCGCCCGGTCACTAAGGGGTTAATGGCTTCATGAGGTGGAGACAGTCTGCTCCATTGAAGACCTGATCTCGCAAGCGAACAACAAGATTGAGCAGTATCTTCGTAGCTGGTTTTGCCGGCCAGCAACGAGACCTTGTTCCTGATTCATGAATGGGTTCCCATTTATGAATGCCCTACTTAAAACCCCATATGTGGGTTTTTGATTTCCTGAACTGCTTTCACCTTACTGATCTGGACCCGATTGGGCAATGCTACTGACCCCTCGTTTTCTGTTTTATTATGTTATAAAAACTGTTACAATAAAAAATTTTTAAAAAAAAGAAGAGATTGAGGTTTCATGGCATGGTCCCCGAGTCTGGTTCCCACTCACATCCTTTAAAAAAATAATATTGCATTACAGGGAATTGAGTTCATCGCTAAACTGTTGACAAACGTGGACGGGCAGAGACCAGCTGGAGGTGGGGAAAAATTCAGGAAAAGGCCTCCAGCCTAACACCACCCTTTCCTGCCCCTATAGGGGTTATTGAAAGAGATCCGAATTGTGGCCAAAAGGGAACCGAACAGTGAAATTCAGCGTACGGTTACCTTTCCTTGAATTCGGCTATTCAGAGAACAGGCAGTTCGCAAATGTTGGCGAATTGCCTGCACATACAGTGCCAGTTCAGTGCCTGTTCGAGGGCAGTGAATCCACATAGAGAAGCAATGTTTCGTCTATTCAGAGAACAAAAACCAGCAGTGAAAAGTTGCCGAAATGCCCTGCTGTTCGGTGGTTTCATTTGACAGATTTATTGAGGCGAAGCCCATAGGCTTCAATGTTAAAAATATTCCAGTTTTAATTCAATATCTAATAAACCGTTTAATATTATATTCTGCAGTAAAAGGTCTCTTTATTCATAGATTTTTTTTAGGATCTTTTAGGCAGTTTTTGGGATTTTTTTGCAAACTTTCTTCCCTTTTTTAAATTTTTTTTTTTTTCATTTTTCTGTAACAGCCCTTTTTATTATCATTCATTGGATCTTATATGTAAATTCCAGGCATTTTCAAATTTCAAACTTTCAAGCGTACTGTTTTGTTTTTTTCTCACCTCATTCGTCTGAGTGTCGGGGTTTTCCAGTGGCTGCTCTTCGCTGTGATTGGTGGCTAGTCAGGTTTCTACGGCGTGTTCGGCGGGGGTTAATCCAGCTGTTTTCTGCGGGTTTCGGCGAGTGTTCGGCGCGTTTTCCTTGCACTACGGGGGCCCTGCGGTTCATGCTGATTACACCGCAGGGTCAGCGAAATAGGATCACCGAATCGCCCCGATGAGCAGGGAACAAAAAGACACCGATCGTACAGTGACTTTTCGATTCTTTTTGAATAACCCTGTCTGTCCTTGTGAAGTCACCCACCCCCTCAAATACTCTTCCACATTTGAAATAAAGGCCTTATAGGACAACTGTAGTATTTTTCTGTAAACAGTTTTGAACCATAAGAAATATTCAAAAATTAAAAGTACTGTTTCCTTACTTAAGTCTTACTGACCAACAATAATTAAATAGTTAATATGTAATGCTGTTATAGGGGATACAATTAAAAGATTCCGTTCAGTTTGTCAATAAGTGCCCAAACAGCAGCTCACTTTCATCTTAACAACTGTGTGCAGTGTCTGCTAGTTACACTATTGTGTTTAGAAACATTGTATAGAAAGGATCAATAGTGGCTGGTTATTTACAGTTGTGTTCAAAATTATTCAACCCCCAATGCTGTAAAGGGTTTTAGGGAATTTAGTGTACATTTGTAATTGTATTCAGAATGAAATCCTACAAGGACTTTTTAAAGAACCATATGCAACTAAAATGACATCAATTGGTTTTGTAATACAGTAATAAACGTTTCTTTTGTGAATTCTTCATTGACACAATTATTCAACCCCTTAGGCTAGGGTCAGAGTGGGGCAGTCGGAACGCGCGTGCAGACGCACTAAATCACGGCGGCAGTAGCAGCACATAACGGCCAATGACGGCCAATATACGCAGTACGTGCGTACGAAAGTGCGCCGACACCACGCAACCAGCAAATGAACGCATTTTTCTCAGAACGTGAAACCGCTGCTACTGACGTACAGAGTGCGCTGCGGCCGCATGGCAGCGTGTGTGCGTGATTAGGAGACGTCAGACGCTGCTAGTGTGCGGCCTACATAACGTTCAAACAGCCGGATTTCCCTAGACTTCTTTTTACCCCACCGTCATGAAATACGTCCAGAATTGCGCATCGTCTGACCACTTAAGCGTATTCCGTGAAAAAATGCGTGCGCACGCATCGACGTACATTTTGACGGTGGCCGCAGAAAATGCGCTCATCTGTCCCTAGCCTTAAAGACTACCACTCTGAAGAACAGAGGTTCATTCAAGTGTTTTCAATCAGGTATTGAAAACACTTGTGGATGTCACGGAGCAGCAATAAAGCATAATAAGCACCAATTAGGCAGCTTTAAAATGACTGTGATACTCAGCTCCTTCTAGACATTTACTGGTGTGGTTACAAACATGGTGAAGTCAAGAGAATGGTCCAGGAAGACAAGAGAAGAGGTGATTACTCTTCACAGGAAGGGCAATGGCTATAAGAAGATTGCAAAGATGTTAAACATACCAAGAGAGACCATAGGAAGCATCATTCGCAAATTCAAGGCAAAGGGCACTGTTGAAACGCTACCTGGTCGTGGCAGAAAGAAGATGCTGACTTCGACTGCTGTGCGCTACCTGAAGCGAAGAGTGGAGAAAAGTCCCCGTGTGACTGCTGAGGAACTGAGAAAAGATTTGTCAGATGTGGGTACTGAAGTTTCAGCTCAGACAATACGGCGCACACTGCGTAATGAAGGCCTCCATGCCAGAACTCCCAGGCGCACCCCCTTGCTGTCTCCAAAGAATAAGAAGAGTCGACTGCAGTATGCCAAAAGTCATGTGGACAAATCACAGAAGTTTTGGGATAGTGTTCTGTGGACTGATGAAACAAAATTAGAACTGTTTGGGCCCATGGATCAACGCTATGTTTGGAGGAGGAAGAACAAGGCCTATGAAGAAAAGAACACCTTGCCTACTGTGAAGCATGGCGGGGGGTCAATCATGCTTTGGGGCTGTTTTGCTTCTGCAGGTACAGGGAGCTTCAGCGTGTGCAAGGTACCATGAATTCTCTTCAGTACCAGGAGATATTGGATGACAATGTGATGCAGTCCGTCACAAACCTGAGGCTTGGGAGACGTTGGACCTTTCAACAGGACAATGATCCCAAGCATACCTCCAAGTCCACTAGAGCATGGTTGCAGATTAAAGGCTGGAACATTTTGGAGTGGCCATCGCAGTCACCTGACTTAAATCCGATTGAGAACCTCTGGTGGGACTTAAAGAAAGCAGTTGCAGTGCGCAAGCCTAAGAATGTGACTGAACTGGAGACTTTTGCCCATGACGAATGGGCGAAGATACCCGTAGATCGCTGCAAGACACTTGTGTCAAGCTATGCTTCACGTTTTAAAAGCTGTTATAACTGTAAAAGGATGTTGTACTAAGTACTAAGATTGAATGTCACTTGGGGGTTGAATAAAACTGATAATGATGTGAGCACAGAAAAGACATTTGTGGTTATTTCATTATAAATGTTATGTTATATTTGTCTGACCTACACGTGCCTCTTTGATTTAATTGTAAGCAAGATGACTGAATGATCAAAATCAATGTCAAACTGGCCAAAACACTCAATTTCAGTGGGGGTTGAATAATTTTGAACACAACTGTAAAGGAACATACTGTGAACAACCCCCCCCCCCATTACCCCCTTGCTGATGCACAATTATTTTCCTAATAGTTCTACTATGCAGATTAAACCACTAAGGCTAGGGTCAGACGAAAGCATTTTTCCCCGCGAACGTGAAAAAGTGCGTCCGAACGCATTGACGTATTTTTTCACGGAATGCGCAAAAACGGTCAGACGACACGTATTTTCGGGCGTGATTTTGTACGGATCGTCAATAAAACTCTTTTTGAATCTGGACGTTATGTAGGCTGGACATTAGCAGTGTCTGACATCTCCTAATCACGCAAACACGCCGCTATGCCGCAGCTGCGCACTCAGTACATCAGTACTAGCGGTTCAGCGTTCTCAGAAAAATGCTTTCAAATTCCACTTGCGTTGCACGGCCGGACTTTTGTGCGGCCATACATCGTATATTGGCCGTCATTGCCCGTCATCTGCTGCTAGTGCGGCCGTAATTATGTGCGCCAGAACGCACGTTCAAAGTGCGCTGGTCTGACCCCAGCCTTAGGGCCAGATTCCAACCGAGCCCCAAACAGGGATACAATACTAGCAGATTTCCCTTACCTGTTAGACACAATATTCCACAACGTGTGCATCTGGGCTCAGAATAATTATATAGTAAAGCAAAGCGTGCAGAGCAGCGAGAGCTCCTAATGGAAGGGCAAGGGACAATGTCAGCCAAGCCTTCGGGTCACCCCCCCCCCGCGCACCCACTGATGTCGTCGCTGTCAGTCGGCCAGTTGGAGCTAGGGGGATCCTTTGGATCTCTGTATCTCCCATTCCATGGGAGTTAGAGGATCATGTTTGGTATCATTTGAAAGGACTGATCATGGACTTTCCTGTGATACCAAACATGACTAGGTTTGGTGTAAAGGTAAAAAAGGACTGGGGTCCTCTGGCAATAGTATCTTGATAGAAGGACAGTCTGGATGTAGCAACTTGGATCACTGGCACCCACAGGTGAGTATCCGGGCACACAGGATTGTGGGCAACGCAGTAGCAACTGTAGAGTGGATTCACTTGTTCAGGAACCAGCAGCATTGGCACTAGATCACTGGAATCAAGGTGGTAATGGACAAATGGGAGACTGAACTAACAGGACAAACAGGAGAGACAGAAGGAAAAGGCTTCTCCCGAGCTGCCCCTTTCTATGGAACTCCCTCCCCCACATTCGACTCTCCCGTCTCTCCAGTCCTTCAAGAAGTCTTTGAAAACACATTACTTTAGAGAAGCCTATCGGCCCTCTCCATAATCCCTCAGTCATTTCCTGCTCCTCTTCCCAATCAGCCCACATGCGCCCTGCTACTACATACTCCAGGTACCCTCATCCACTGTGTCATCTCTCTCCTCTTAGATTGTAAACTCTAGAGCAGGGTCCTTTCCTTCTACTGTTCGGTGTGTGTGTGTGCAGGGTCCTTTCCTTCTACTGTGCGGTGTGTAACATGTATGTATATTAGTTTTTCTGTCTCTCCCATTGTACAGCACTAAGGTATATGTTGACATTTTATACATGCTTATAACTGTAACTCTGGCCCGATACGTTGCTTCTGGCATATAATAATGACATATTATGAATCTGACGAAAGTTAGGGTATATAATTTGTATGGGTGGTATAATAAAACATGACTTCAAATCGCATTTAAATATGATGAGCACAAAACTTTAAAAATTAGCTCAGCACACGAGTGAAATTGCTCCGCAGTGAGGGGTTAAAGATCTTTGTTGTAGAGAAATTAGTTCTTCCAAGCCTGCATAAATAACCTCCAGTCTTCGCTTCCTATGAAAAGACACGTGTAAGGGGCACATATCTTGGCTCTCCTTCCTGTACACCATGTGTTTGTGCTTCTTCTAATACAGCCTCATGTATGAAACAATCATTGCCTTATGCTACTAGGGTGAAAATGCAAAGTGATCCCCACAATTACTATAACGAATTCTCAGTTTATTGTTCCAGAATTTATTGATTAAAGCAGGGGGTCAGCAACCTTGCCCTCCCAGATATTTGTAACTACATATCCCATGATGCTCAGCCACTTGTTAGGTTGACTGATAATAGATATGAAGTTCAAAAACGCCAAGGCTGTTGCCCCATGGATTATAGGGATACTCTATGGTTTACACGGAGTGAGGCAATAAAAACAGAGGCGTTGAATACTTATGAAGTAATAAGATTTTATTTTGCAAAAACGTCAATCTTTACACACAGTGAGTGCATTACATCAGTACATAATGTTCGGGCAGGCTTACTCTGCTATGGTGCACATGAGGCTATTTGGTAGGTATCCCTGACACTACAGGCCTCCCTGTCAGACCGTGAGCCATATTGTCTGTAGCCTACTAGCCTTGGCCTCCTGAGCGTTCCAATATCAACATACCATGACGGTCACAGCCAGGGAGAGACGCCAACTTCCGGGATCCAGCCCGACTTCCGCCTACCTCACCATGTGGGCGGGGTCTACGGGCCACTGACTGGAAAGGGAATCGAAGGGTGTCCCCGTCACGCACACCCCCGGCCGCGCATTGGCTGTCAGGGAGCAGCGCCCCCATCGCGTCACGGAGAGTGTGGAATGGCTATGATTGAGCCTTGGCTGCGCGGGTGGCGTGCATTCACATTGGAGAGCAGAGCTCGACCCTGACAGCATGGCCGCCTCCAACAGACTGCTCATGGGACCCCTGGTGGGAGCCATAGATCAGGGCACAGGATCGACCCGCTTTTTGGTGAGAGGGGCGGGGGTGAGGAGTCGGACAGCCTGCCCGGTCAGAGGGCATTCAGGAGAAAGGCTGAGCAATGGGGGCACAGTGGGCAGGGAGATGGGGGCATCTCTGCATTGCATTGGTTATTATGGGGGTGCCTATGTCCCGTGTGCATGCCACTGCCAACAGTGTCACCTGCCACTACCCGTGCCCTCTATGCTGTCATTATGGAGTGATAGGGAGGGCTATGGCATGGGTAGCTGTCAGTGTGTATGCTTTGCATTCCGCTGCCAGGGCACACTGTGCCTCCAGCTATCACATTAGCCAGGGATCTGCAAATGGGGGCTTATCCACTAAACGGTGCATCAGTGAAGTTCTTTTTACAGCAAGTTTATGGAGCAAGGAGAATACCAGTGATTGAACTCAGATATCACATGTGTCTCTCTTTGCCTTTAATTAGCATTAGTAGTAACTTCCAGGTGTTTGGCAAATACCCAGGGCAACCTGGTCCCAACATGCCTGGCGTGGGATTATAGACTCGCTGATCACGGGCAGGTAAAGGCGGCTTCTGCTTTTTGCCGGTATCTGTCCACCCAATTTGGACTTGTCAGATTCCATCGCTATTGGGATCCAGTAAGTGAGGTTAGGAGCGCACACCCCCCCTTTTTTTTTTCTTTTGCCAGCGGGCGATGTTTCCTTTGTAGGATTTGTTAAGAATATTCTGGATATTTGGGAGCCTGACATTACCGCGCTCGTGTCACGCCTTGTACAACTGTATAGAAACAGAAGCAATACCCCCACAGAGAGGCCCAAGCACACATTGCAGTGTGTGACCAAAGGTGACAGGTGATGGATGTCCCCAGAATGCTGAGCTCTGGTGATTGCTCATTGACACACTGCGCCGGCTATCCTTTGTATGTATATTTTTTTATTCCTTAGTGCACCTGTACTGCCCAGGTAGGTGCACTTTGACTGCTCGTCATATTTTTCTTAAAGATCAGTGTTATATATCCACTGAGATGCCTCCGTCGTTGGACTCCGGGATGGTCATTGAGCGAACTCCTCTCCAGTAAGTGTCCTTGGGCAAGACACCTAATGGTACATACTCGCCACCCAGGACATACCTGAAAACGAGAGAAATCTCAATGTATCCTTCCCGATAAAATACTTTATGGAAAAAAAAAAAAAGTGAGCCCAATTTCAAGATAGAAATGACAGGTGCGCTTTGCATGTGACTTGTGGTTCCACAGCAGTGTGACTTGTGGGGATTTGTTTGTATGTGAGGCTGCTGTGGAGTGGGATAGCGTTCTTTGCTTATTCCAAGCCATGATAGCCGCCGTCATCCTGTATCACTTGTGTCATGCTAGGGAGGGCGAGAGATGCCAGGAACATGAGATGGACACATCGAAGGATGCTACAACAGCCAGGCAGTTGCTGAGAATTGTTCAGCTCTGCTGTCCGAAAGCCAAGGACATGTCTGTCACTGAGCATGTCTCCATATCCCAGCGCCGCGGGACATGTCTGTCACTGAGCATGTCTCCATATCCCAGCGCCGCGGGACAAGTCTGTCACTGAGCATGTCTCCATATCCCAGCGCCGCGGGACATGTCTGTCACTGAGCATGTCTCCATATCCCAGCGCCGCGGGACATGTCTGTCACTGAGCATGTCTCCATATCCCAGCGCCGCGGGACATGTCTGTCACTGAGCATGTCTCCATATCCCAGCGCCGCGGGACATGTCTGTCACTGAGCATGTCTCCATATCCCAGCGCCACGGGACATGTCTGTCACTGAGCATGTCTCCATATCCCAGCGCCGCGGGACATGTCTGTCACTGAGCATGTCTCCATATCCCAGAGCCGCAGTACTTGGCAACTTTATATAAAATGTAGGAGCAAGTAAGAAAAACAAGGAGCCAGGCAAAGTCTTTCAAACACCCTTGCTTAGAAAGAGCCAGAGGTAATATTCTTGAAGTCCATATTCCAAAACGCAACGCCCCCAATCCTTTGACAGCAGGGGTGTGTAATGCTATGTGTGATATAGAGGCAGGGCTGGTCATAGGAGTCACACGGATGGGAAGAAATACAATTGGAATTATGAGATGCATCCTAAGTGGTTCATCCATGATGGATGCAGTGTGCGGTTCTCTATTCGGCTCAGTCCATGCTTTCATTATCTCTTGCTTCAAATACAATGAGCTTTTTCTATTCAGCAGGTGTCCTGTCTTGTTTTAGGAACTAAAAATGTGGAATCTCACATGTCTGATCTCATTCTGTGTAATGGGTTTCTGATCGGAGCTTCTCAAACTTGTCCCAAGGGATGACTTGCTTATACGATATTAAATACATTAGGTTTTATTCCTACAGCCCCGTTGATTGCTGGTGTTACAGCGTTGACAAACGTTGGCATTTAACAGATACATCTGAGGCTAATGTCAGACGATCGCATTCTGAGCACACGGTGCGTCCGTGCACATCTGACGTACTTTCTGACTGATACTGTAGACACCACACGGTCTGTTTTTTTTTGACTGATGTAGATGGGAAATAAAGTTAATGATAAAATAAAATTAATATTAAATGAAAAAAAATTGATACATGATATGAAAACATTTTGTCCGTTAAAAATGCAGTCCGTCTGACTACGTTCCATCACTCACACACAAAGCTACGCAACCGTGGTGCACTCTGTGCGTCCGTCCTAGCGGTTTGACGTTCTTGCCTAATTTGCGTCTGGTGCCACGTGCGTTGTGCAGCCGCACTTCTGTGCGGGTCTGTATTGATCATAATTTTATGCTACGACAGATATTAAAATGTGCGGCAACACGGACGTGATCACTGCGTTCGTCTGACACAGGCCAAAAGTTCAACATTAGAAGCTTCACAGTGCAGCCTCCTCTGTTGGTTTTTGCATTTTCAGATTTTGAAATGCTGGCATTTGTCAGTGCTGCAACACCTGCAATCACTGGGGTTTTGTGAACTACCTCTATATAGTGTGCAGGAAATTTCAGTGAGTATTCCTAGGTCGTTTATATATTGATAAACCTGAAAAAGCTGTCTTGAAAGTATAAAATGGAGCCGGAGTAACGGCACTTGCCAAAAATCCTATAGGTGTTATTCAAAGGGCACCGAATTGTACTGAACAGTGAATTTTCCTGTTCAGTGCGATTTCGTGGCCATTTGGCTATTCAAAAAGCTGGTGATTCGCCATATATTGGCGAATTGCCAGCGAAATACGGTGACCTTCGGCAGCAGAGAAATTCCCCATAGAGAAGTAACGGTTAATCTATTCATTGAACAGCTGTGAAAATTTGGCGACATGCCGAGATTTTCAGCAGTTTCAATAGACAGCTTTAACCCACTTTCTACCAATATCAATATCGGGGCACCAAATGGTGCTTTTGAAACCTGAGATATCTTGATCTATCTCGATGTGCTGTTTTAGCCCTGTGGGCATAATGCCCAAAGAACTAAAACTGTAAAATCGTCTGCTCAAAGCTCTGAAATATCGGGCTTTCAGACATTGTCAGCAGCCGATGCAGGAGAAATAGAAGAGAACCTCTTAACTCAATTTGGCAGTAGATGTCGCCATCTACTGGCTAAATAGGTTATTTACAGTAATGGGCATTACTGTACAATTCATTTTTTTTTTTTTTTTTTAAAAACACTGGTTTCTGACTTTTTTTGGAAGATCACTTAGAAACATAGAAAAATGTCGGCAGATAAGAACCTTTCGGCCCATCTAGTCTGCCCAATTACATGGATACTTTACCTGGATTTATCTTTTGTTTAGGATAGCCTTATGCCTATCCCATGCCTGCTTAAATTCAATTACTGTTTTGGCCTCTACCACTTCTACTGGAAGACTGTTCCATGTATCCACCATCCTCTCAGTAAAATAATGCTTCCTGATGTTACTTTTAAACCTTTGCCCCTCTAATCTAAGACTATGTCCTCTTGTTTTGCTACTTTGTTTCCTTTTAAATATACTCCCTTCCTCTACCTTGTGGATTCCCTTTACGTATTTAAATGTTTCTATCATATCTCCTCTGTCTCGTCTTTTTTCCAAGCTGTACATGTTAAGATCATTAAGCCTTTCCTGGTAACTTTTCTCCTTCAAGCCATACACCATTTTAGTAGCCCTTCTCTGAACTCTCTCTAAGATGTCTATATCCTTCTGGAGATACGGTCTCCAGTACTGCACACAGTACTCCAAGTGAGGTCTCACCAGTGCTCTGTACAGTGGCATGAGCACTTCCCTTTTCCTACTGCTAATACCTCTCCCTACACAACCAAGCATTCTGCCAGCATTTCCTGCTGCTCTATTACATTGACTACTTACCTTTAGATCCTCTGAAATAATAACCCCTAAATCCCAACCCTCAGATGTTGAGGTTAGGACTGTATCAAATATTCTATATTTACCCCTTGGGTTTTTATGTCCCAGGTGCATTATCTTGCACTTATCCACATTAAAACTCTTGGTAGTTAAGGGGTTAAACAGGCGTATCCAATAGGTTTCAATGGAAAATGAAAAAAAAATCCTGTTTTTTAATAAATATTCAACAATTTATTCTTTTCATTTGCAACAAGTCTCTTTATTTTTTTAGGCCTTTTACAGTAATTTATTTTTATTAAATATTATTCTGTAACAGACCTTCTTTCTTTTTTTATTATTATTATTATTCATAGGACCTTCTATATATCCAGGCATTTTCAAGCACTATATTTTTTTTTATTTATATTTTTTTTATCCCCTGTGCGGCAGCTGGTCGGCTTTTGTTTTTTCCTCAGATCGAATCTGTGATTTTTATCGGAAGCGTTGGGCGGGTTGATTCGGGGACCCTGCGGTGAATGCTGAATTCCCTGGAGGGTCAGCCAATTGAACTTGCTGAAGTGCCCCGAACACGAGAGTCACGAAATGTCAGTGACATTTCGGTGCTCTCTGAATGTCCCCTTATGAATATATATCTGCGCTGAGTATCAGTATGCAACCTCAATTGATTTTCCATTGGCGATCAGGGATTGACTGGGGGATACTTAAGCTACTAGTTTGAAGTGGATGTGGTGTCTGAGAACAATTATGTCTGGAGCAGCTGAGAAAGCTGCTTCTTCATAATACAGGTGTTAAATGGCAGGCTCTAGTGGGGAAAACAGCAGATGTTCAGGATTTCCATAAGCGTCTGCCATTTAATACCAACTTTAGGATAGGGCCCTGTGTTTTTTTCTGTGTATAATAAATTCACGCATCATTTGCCACAAAATGTTTGTGTGAAATCTCCAGCCTTGCCGTGCTAAATGGTTAATGGCCCATGGTAGATGTGGAGGCTCAGGATATCCATGGCGAGCCGCTTTTGACTCAGCATTTCCATGGCCATGATCTCTTAGTTACAAATCAGTTGTTTTTGTTTATTTAAGCGTCCGTTGAAGAGCACTTATTGATTTTCATAGCCGGTCATCGTATCATTAGAAAGCCTTCCTGTTTACTCCATCAAGTGTTTTGAAGGCTTATCTGTAATGATCAAGCCGCCCTCATGGTTGTTCCAACTGTACATGTGAAACCTATCACGCGGTGCCTTGTCTTTACAGAGCTGTGTTTTGCTTTGGTTCTGTTTGGTTACCTGCAGGTTGCACGCTTTTTTGGATGTTTTGTTGTTTGGCAGGATCTGTGGAAACCTGATTTGTCTGCCTTTTTTTTTTTTGGCACATTATGGCATTTGTGACTTTGTTCCCCAGTTGTTTTGGATCTTCCGAAGATGCTCTGCTATTTGAGGAGTGTGAAATTCTGCATCACCTGAGGACAAGTCGTCTTTTACGTTAAAGTAGCCCGGTTACTTGGCACAACTGAATGGAGTAATAGTAACAAACCCTTATTATAATTTTTTCAATCCATGTGATAATCTCGTGCTTGTGTTCTGTGTGTTTTGAGTTGTCGCAATGTGACAGTATTCATATAGTAAACTGTAAAATAGGACTGAACACTTTCCCACAAGTGCCCTCCTTGCATTCACTTTGGTAAAGGTCAATGTGAAGACCAGGATCATTGGAGAGGTCTTCTCCCGTTCCTGTTCCATGCAGACTCTGACACCTGCACTACCCAAAAGGATGTCGGTTTTTACTGATTATTCGAGGCCTGGTCTATCCCACATAATTAGGTTTAACGTACACGAATTTGTGCATTCAGCAAGTGGTTTTAAACTTAATCCCGTTTATGGATTACCTGCAGGTATTATTGCAACTGAGCTTTGCCCCGCTGGGATATGCTCAAAACAGGTTGTGCAAGTGTCTGAGTTGTAAGGGTAAAGTTCGAAATGTGTGTTTACCATCTGTATGCTTAACTTACCGGTATATGACCCAATAGTGCAAAATAATGTGCTAATCACATGTATGTGTAAATATATATTTCATACACTGAAATTGAAGCATTTGTTTAGTTTCTCAATACCTGCTCACTCCTTGTCAAGGATTTGAAGACTAATCTGATGTCATTCATATACACATTTCCTCCAAAATCTTGGCCGCGTTTACAGCAATCACTTCCTTTAGTATTTGGAGAACATGAGACATTAGTTATGTAAACTTCATATCCGCCCCATCCGGATCTGGGGAAGCCACGTCACCCTGCCCTCATTTAAAGAGATTCTAGTATTAAAATATACCATCACACTGTGCTGTAGTATTTCATAGCAAAACTGGGAGCCACTACAGGTTTCTAAAGAGCCAGGCAAGCATTTCTAATCTAGGTTTATAATTATCCATAGGGAGAGAGCCAGAGCTAAACTACTTGGGACTTGTGGTAACTCGTCCCCTGGATTTCTCAAATCCTGGCATAATATAATCCTGCACTGTGCAAAATAAACATGGCATGGAACCGTTTGTAATATTTATAATAAGTCCTAAAATTGAGTTTATATTGCACCTCTTAAATCAAAGTAGTTTCAAACTCTAACATCCTGGAAGATTGAATTAACCCACTATATTGCTATGGGCTAAATTTTTATAATTTTAGTCCTTTTTATACAAATGTGTGTATAATAGACATATATCTATCTATAACTCTGTTCGTAAAGATATGTGATCCCTTGTAACCATCTTCATCCTTGTAGACTTCTTCTTCTGGCCATTTTTCTCTGGAGGTGGGAGTTACCTTGGTGGGAAGATCCCCTTTCATTGTTAATCCAGCTCTATAGCTCCAGGTGCTCTCTCGACATATCAATATATCATTATTGAGACTTTGCTGCAGATTATTAACACAGCGGTGTCAAAATGCTTCTATACCTAGTAGGGATAGACCGATATATCGGTTTTGCCGATTATCGGTTGCCAATATTCAGAAAATTACTGATATATCTATCGGCATTTATTTTGCCGATTTATTGCCGATAATTGGACAAGTTGGCTCACTGCAGCTGCGATACGCAAGATCCCACAGAACTGTGCGAATCCGGGGCTTCTCCCACATCAGGCTGTAAGCCCTCACTGCAGAATGACCGTATTGCGCATCAGCATGATGACAACAGAAATGGGGCTTCCATCCCACCTGGCAGGGAATTCCCTATACAGGAGATGCAGGGTCTGTTTCCTACAGCAGGGGTCAGCAATCTTGGCCCTCCAGATGTTTTGGAGCTGTATTTCCCATAATGCTCCAAGAAACTAATGAGAAGCTGAGCATCATGGCAGATGGAATTCCAAAACATGTGGAGCGATCTTACGAAGTCACTGCTAACTTAATTTAACCAGAGCTGTTGTAAATTTACCAGATTATAGTCTATGGGGTTGTTAAATTTACAACAGTTCTGGTTAAGTGAGCACCAATTTTGTAATATAATCCTTGGAGGGCCAAGGTTGCTGAACCCCTTACTTACAGGGTCATATGAGGGATCTTTAAGAAAGCCAAAGACAGTCTTATTGTTTGTAAAAATAAAAGATTAAATGGAAAAAAAAATCATTAAATTGAATAAATGAAGTGAATGTGGTGCAATGTTTAAATGTTAAACACATTGAGTTCATGGCATAATGTCAGATTTCTGCTGTTTTTTTTTCACAACTTTAAATTTACAGAATATCGGCACCAAATATCGGCTATCTGCCAGAAAAGCTGCTGATAATCAGTATCAGCCCTGAAAAAATATCGGTCTATCCCTAATACCTAGTCCATCCTGGGATCTTAGCAGCATGTACTGTCTTTCTATTGCCTAGTACCACCCTTTTATATACAGGAGAGTATATAGCCAAAGAAGGGATTGGCCTAAGTATAATGTTCTTTTATGAGGCATGAGATAATAGTTCTGTCAAGAAGTGTGTGTCTCCCCGTGTCCCCATTCTGAATATAGACCAAATGGTTTCACACACTAGTGTTTCTTGTTGGTCATCAACCTAATTTTTTAACGTAAATTTGATAAAACGTGATGCACGACTCAACATTGATATATACTGTTGCAACCAAAAGAAACCCGTACACTGGCAGTTTCTGTAATGAATGGCAATCGCTACCAGCAGTGTTCTTGTGGAAACTGCGGCTATTTTCTCTTGACCAGAGTTTCAGCAATTGTGAATATTCTTCAGCAATAGAAGAGCTCTATCCTTACAATCTATGGAAACCACGATGGCAGAGGGCAGCATTGGGTCAGCTTTGCCTCAAACAACGTTGTAAACATTGGTAAAATGTACACAAACTATGTAGGCCAGCAAATGCGGTGGAAATCCCATTGAAATTTACACTGAGGTCTACAGAGACTACCCAAGGCAAAACTATAGTGAACTCCGATAACTGTTCACTAAGCGATAAATTAATCAAATTTCTGCCATAGTTCATCCATGAAAACTGACAAATTTAGTGACTAACCGCTAGTGATGCCCCAAAATGAAAATTTGGGACCGAACATGCAGGATGAGCTCAGCCGAAAACCCTTTTTTTTAACGCAAATTTTATTTTCTAAAATAGTTTTTCGGCATATGTACGTGTGTGTGTGTGTGTGTGTGTGTGTATACACATTCCAGCAGTAGAGCCTGGCAACCCATCCCGACGCACGGCCAGAGAGGGTTGAGGGGGACACTCCCCCCCCCCCCCCCCCTGTGCTCCACCCCAGCTCAGCCGCGGGAATCCTGGGGCAGGGTGTGTGGGCCCAGGGTAGCTGTCTTCGGCAGCAGGTTCCTGCTCTGGTGATACAGGAGTCGGGACGGTGCTCTCTCCTCAGGGGATGGCCGCAGTGGGGAGCTAGAAGAGTGTGCCATGAGGGAGCCGACCTGGTTCCCGCCTTGCATTGCGGTCCCTGACAAGCAAGGGGAGGCAACATCGTTTCCTTCCCCAGCTATTCCTTCTCTCGCAGCCCATGGCCAGTGACTACCCCCCCCCCCCACAGGGGAGACTCCTTTCTCGGTGTCTGATTAGGTGGATAGTCTGGGTGATCCTTGTTGTAACCCCCCCCCCTGTAATCTGACACATGGTGGTACTGGCTGGTCCCCTGTGATCTGCAGCCCTCTCCGTCCATTCATCCAGCCGTCATGGCCGGCCTCCAGGCCCAGGTGAATTGATTTTTTTTGGCTCATGTTTTCAGCTGTTTTTTTTTTTTTTTTTTTTTTTTTTTTTAACTTTCGGCCAAAGCCGAAAACACCATTTTCAGCCAATACATTTCATTGCATCATTAATGCTGTGTATATTGTGCAGGGTTTTTTTTTGTGAAAGGATTTTACCAGGAAGGATACATTGAGATTTCTCTTGTTTTCAAGTATGTCCTGGGTGGCGAGTATGTACCGTTAGGTGTCTTGCCAAGGACACTTACTGGAGAGGTTGCTCGCTGGGATCGAACCCATGACTCCACAGGCTCTGTCCATGCAGAGCGGTGACATTACCTCTACTCCACCCAGCCGGTTGATAATTTTCTTAATATATTGCTTTTCTCTTCTACATAAAAGGTAAATGTTTAACTCTCCCACCAATTACTTAGTATTCTAGTGCTGATCTTTCGTAAAGGCACGGTCAGGTTAAGTATCCCTTATCCATAATACTTGACGCCAGAAGTGTTTTGGATTCTGCAATATTTGCATATAATAATTATTCTTTGGAAAGAGACCCAAACCTAAACACAAAATTAATTTGTTTCCTATACACATAGCCAGACGGTAATTTTATATTAATATTGTCCCTTGTCACATGAGGTCAGGTGTGACATTTTTCACTTTTGTTGTCATATCCCTGCTCAAAAAAGTTTGGAACATCTTGGTTAAAAATTACTGTATTTGCTATAGCTGTGACATAATTCTTTTATGTAGTGTATTGTGTAGATTATTGCCTAACGGCAGCTTCCAGCACATGCTGCGATGGAGTGTGCTCAACATAAGAGATACGTTTCCTAAAAAAATCTCTTTAATTTCCTTTCATTCTTCTATGATCTATAACGAAAACTTTGGGTTGGTGTCAATAGGACGATCCCTATAATTTCGGCTTCTTGGTCAGGTTGGATTTAAGGTTTTCTACCACGACAAAGAGCTTTTGACAGCTGGAAAACAACGTTAAGCTTCTACAACATAAAACTATACATTCGATATCCTCCTTCCATTTTCTTTTCCCTGTAAGCCTCTGACCAACAGCATATGTACCTTTCTGCCAAATCTACAGGTCCTTCCATTATTCATATCTCAACCCAAAAGCAACCTGGAAAAGGGCATTTTCCATTCCAGAACTAAAACACAAGAAAAAAGGGATGAATGTAGGAAAAGTGATTTTAAAAGAATTACAACTGACCTCTACCGTAGATACTCGAGTATAGCGCGACCCGACTATAACGCGATGGATAGAGATTTATTCTGGAAATGAGAGAATACTCAAGACTCGAATATAACGCGAGGAGCAAAATTATAAAAGTATACTGTACTGGGAAACCATTAAAATCCTTCCAGGTTTTCTTAACACACTCACGCTCCCCCTCAGGCCAGGGTGCTCTGCTCTAGAATGATTGTAGTTGTTACGATGTATGAAGCCGCCGGCCTCCCGTCTTCTTACTTGCGATAACATGGCCGGTGGAGCGAGATGAGCAACACCGTGAATCATTCACCAATAGCCAGCATGCTGGGAGGTGTAATTTTCTGACCTCCAGCTCTAGCAGGCAGGCTCCTCCAAAGCTAGTCACGGAGACTTGGGATCCATGAGCAAGTTTATGGGGATTTTTTTTTTACACGCGATGCAGATGTCTCGAATATAACGCGACCCCTCCAATTTTGAGGTAAATTTTTGTCACCAAAATCTAGCGGTATATACAGTACTAGTCCATGCTGTCTTAAACCCCCAGTACTGCAACACTATTACCTATGTTCAACGTTCCTCTCATCTGCCCTTTAAATGTCTATGCATTACCATTAAGTATATCCTACTTTTTGAACCTTGACGGCCTTTGGATATTCTATTACTACTTGTCAATCCTCACTGCTACCGCCATCCACTACCCGCAACACTCTACTCCTTCCCTCTGGCCACTTCACCTGGTTGCAAGTCCTGTTACCCCATCTGTTACAATAGCATCACTCCGTTCTTCCAGACTGCAAACTCCTATTTTTCCGCTATATTAGCAGAGCACGTGGCCCTCTAACGATCGCAACTTACCCATCCATTATCTAGTTATTCAAACTGAGAACAAATATAATTTTGTTTTCTCTCTTTTTTTTTTAGCAACAAAGTCTTCCCTGTTCTGCAGGTGAAACAATAAGAGGACTTCATGCTTGTCAATGAAGGCCTCTATCAGTGAACTGTAAAGTAGACTTTTTGGAGCACTTCCATAAGGCTGTCGGTGCATGTCCAGCGACTGTCCCTTTTGTTTTTGTTGTATTTAATCACATTTTTATCCGTCATGCTACACTCTGGGCTCATGGCCAATAATTACTTCTTTCTGTCCCTCATCGGCTCCTGAGCAAGCTTTCAGGCTTTTGAAATGACCTACAGAGTCGATCCTAATGGTGCCTTAATGGAGTTTTAGGTTTTGATATCTTCGTTGGCAAAGTGCCCTTGTAAACAAATATGCCTTGATTTCTTTCTTGCGTTTTATGATATCTCTTGTGTTATTGTATAGATTGCAGTGCCGAGCAAATAAACAGCTTGGCTAAATGCTCTGGGTATAGCTGATAAACCTCACCTGCTATGAATAGTATTGTTTCCTGGATGCAGGACTTATTGGTCAATAAATGGCCAGGATTTCATCTGTATCACCTGCAATGAGAGGACCAGTTCTCACTGGATTATTTGCCTTGCCCATCTCCTGTCTTGTCTTCAATACGTGGAATTTACATTGTTTGCACACAAAAAACTATTTTATCGCCTGGAATAAAGACCATTGCATTCTAGCATAATGTTACTGTTATGCCCCACAAGGCTTATTGACTGAAATATTTTAGGGATTATTGATGTACCTTCACTTCCCAGGCAAAAATGGCTGATTTCAAAGCCGGACTCATCAAATCAGCACATGGTGTTTTTTCCTATAACTCCTAAATGTTTGCATTATTCTGTGAAAATCTATGCAAAAGTGCACCTAGCCCTTAAAAAATTGTGGAGTCTTAACATTTTTTTTTTTTTTTTTTGCTACCTAACTTTGATTATCATCTGACAAGGCCTGCTTTAAAGGATCGTGTGTGTTTGTGTGAAATGTCAGGTTTATTTCCATAACCTGCCAGTTTTGCTTTACCGGTCAGTTACCTTGTGGTAGACTTTGTGAAACCTGGGTGCTAATGGCGGCATGGTCCCCCTGGGGCCTAGTAAATGGTGTTGGACGCAGGTCCCTGTGGTTCAGGGGGTCGGTTATGGCGTTTAATATGCATACTGTTTGATGTGCGTCTTGGCTTGAGCTACAGCCATACAGTGGGGCAAAAAAGTATTTAGTCAACCACCAATTGTGCAGGTTCTCCCACTTAAAAACATGAGCGAGGCCTGTAATTGTCATCATAGGTACACTTCAACTATGAGAGACAAAATGAGAAAAAAAAAATCCAGAAAAATCACATTGTCTGATTTTTAACGAATTTATTTGCAAATTATGGTGGAAAATTAAGTATTTGGTCAATATCAAAAGTCCATCTCAATACTTTGTTATATATATCCTGTGTTGGCAATGACAGAGGTCAAACGTTTTCTGTAAGTCTTCACAAGGTTTTCACACACTGTTGCTGGTATTTTTGCCCATTCCTCCATGCAGATCTCCTCTAGAGCAATGATGTTTTGGGGCTGTCGCTGGGCAACACGGACCTTCAACTCCCTCCAAAGGTTTTCTATTGGGTTGAGATCTGGAGACTGGCTAGGCCACTCCCAGGACCTTGATATGCTTCTTACGAAGCCACTCCTTCGTTGCCTGGGCGGTGTGTTTGGGATCATTGTCCTGCTGAAAGACCCAGCCACGTTTCATCTTCAATGCCCTTGCTGGTGGAAGGAGGTTTTCACTCAAAATCTCACGATACCTGGCCCCATTCATTCTTCCCTTTACACGGATCAGTCATCCTGGTCCCTTTGCAGAAAATCAGCCCCAAAGCATGATGTTTCCGCCACCATGCTTCACAGTAGGTATGGTGTTCTTTGGATGCAACTCAGCATTCTCTCTCCTCCAATCACGACGAGTTGAATTTTTACCTAAAAAGGTCTACTTTGGTTTCATCTGATCATATGACATTCTCCAAATCCTTTTCTGGATCATCCAAATGCTCTCTAGCAAACTTCAGACGGGCCCGGACATGTACTGGCTTAAGCAGGGGGACACGTCTGGCACTGCAGGATTTCAGTCCCTGCGGCGTAGTGTGTTACTGATGGTAGCCTTTGTTACTTTGGTCCCAGCTCTCTGCAGGTCATTCACTAGGTCCCCCCGTGTGGTTCTGGGATTTTTGCTCACTGTTCTTGTGATCATTTTGACCCCACGGGGTGAGATCTTGCGTGGAGCCCCAGATCGATGGAGATTATCAGTGGACGTGGATGTCTTCCATTTTCTAATGATTGCTCCCACAGTTGATTTCTTCGCACCAAGCTGCTTGCCTATTGCAGATTCAGTCTTCCCAGCCTTGGTGCAGGTCTACAATTTTGTTTCTGGTGTCCTTCGACAGCTCTTTGGTCTTGACCATGGTGGAGTTTGGAGTGTGTCTGATTGAGGTTGTAGACAGGTGTCTTTTATACTGATAACAAGTTCAAACAGGTGCCATTCATACAGGTAACGAGTGGAGGACAGAGGAGCCTCTTAAAGAAGACGTTACAGGTCTGTGAAAGCCAGAAAACTTGCTTGTTTGTACTGTACTGTAGGTGACCAAATACTTATTTTCCACCATAATTTGCAAATAAATTATTTAAAAATCAGACAATGTGATTTTCAGGAATTTTTTTTCTCATCATGTCTCTCCTAGTTGAAGTGTACCTAATGATAACAATTACAGGCCTCTCTTCTTTTTAAGTGGGAGAACCTGCACAATTGGTGACTGACTAAATACTTTTTTGCTCCACTGTAAGTGTTAGAATGATATGCACATGCCATTCCTCTGACTTGTATTGAGGGAGCTGCAACCTCGACTTGCCAGGCTGGGTTTATCCCTTTCACTGCTGAGGACGTGTGGGGAACGTCCTCATTGACTCCTAAGGAAAGATATGGGTGGAGATATCAGGGTTCAAAGGAACCCCCTATCTCCCGACTGTTGGCAGCTGGCAGGCCTTTCCAAAGAGCATGGCCTTTCCAATGATACCAAACATGTCCATGTTTAAAGTAAAGAAAAATAAAAATAATAATAAAAGAAGCGTGTTTTTTAAAGACTTGAAATGGCTCAGCAGTGAAGGGGTTAAAGAAGGGAAGGTCTTTGTGACTGCGCTGTTGGCGCAATGGACCATGTGTTGATCTGCCTGCTGCATTTTTACTACTTGTAGAGGGATAGAAATACATGTGGACTGCAGGGAGTAGTGCGACTTTGGAGGAAGAAGATTGGGCACAGGGGCGACATGTAAGGGAAGAGGAGGCAAAGGAGGAAAAAGATGGGAGGGGGGTAGGGAAAATTGTGCACCCACTTCAGTTGTCTCACCCTGGCCCCCACCTGTGCCAGTGAAGTCTAGAGGGAAGGCGCTCCAAAGGGCTAGTTGAAAACAAATGGGATAACAAAGTAGTCCTAAAGGTCTATCAATGAGGGGTGTGGCGTTGGAGTGCCGTATGGATTGAAATAAATACATTTATTTTCCTTTTTTTTTTGGTTTCCTTATCTCTTCACTCTATGTATAAATGTGTGGCTCCAGGCTTGTGTCTGAACGTGTGCAGAGAAGTAACCTGCTGGTTTGTTATGTGTGTATGAATGTCGGAGGATAGTTGCGTGTTTTGTGACCGTTTGATAGTCCTTGTTGTTGTACTATTTGCGTAGAACAGAATGGCTTTTTATATGCATTTCATCATTAATGAACGTTTTAGTGAGCTCCTAATGGTTTTTTTCAGCTTCTAAATTCCAGAACTTTAAAGCCCTGCCTTAAGGCTATTGTCAGATGAACGCAGTCTAATGGACAGACGTACTGACGGAAGATACTGTAGACACCACACGGTCCGTGGTTTTATGACGGATGTAGAGAAAAAGGGAACTATGGGAAATAAAATATGAAAAATTATAAAAAATATGAAAAGGCATTGTGTGCGTCGAGGTGCTGGACGTTGCAAATGCACTGCGTCTGACATCTCATCACTCACACAGAACGCTACGTGGATGTGGCGCACTCTGCGTGTCCGTGGTAGCGGTTTTACATTCTTGCCTAACTTGCGTCCGTTTGCCACGAGCGTTGCGCAGTTTGGTGCGTTGCGCAGTTCGGTGCGCACGTACTTCGTGTGTGGGTCTCTTATTGACCATGATTCGATGCTACGACGGACGTTAAACTGTGCGACGACACAGACGTGATCACTGCGTTCGTCTGATATTAGGCTAAAGCATGGCAACGCACATAAACCAGTGCTCAGATCTACAGAGAATAACCTTTCGGGTTACACATGAATTTTGTAAAACCGCAGACTCCTGCAGTAAAAGAAAAATAGTCTACATTATCCTGTATTAAAAAATTACATTCAAATAGGAATTGCAATTTTTTTTTTTTTTGTTACGTTCTACATTGCCATTTGTACCCTTAAAACGATGGATACGTTTTTTTTTTTCTTTTTGGATTCTCTTTCCCAGTAATTGTAACGCAAGAGCAATTAAATGTGTTACAAGGTGTATTGCAATACCCCTCAAAATATAGTATATAGTAAATGTCAATGCATTTTTTTCAGTTTCCTATTTTATCCCCTGTGTAAGACTGCTGGCAGTATTTTAAAATCTGTTTCTGTGTTACCTAGGTATTCAATGCAAAAACAGCAGAGTTACTAAGTCATCATCAAGTAGAGATAAAACAGAAGTTCCCTAAAGAAGGGTAAGGAATGATTCATGTTTTATATATGATGTAATTATTTTATTTTTCTATGGTGCAAATGTTTTGTGTGAAACTTTATATTTTTAATACCATATTCTACCTACTATTGTATATATTTTCAAGTAGTCCATCTCCCTTCTACTGGGTTAAATAATTTCCTGTGGTTTAAATGTGAACGATGATGAAGCAGTGATACCTAGATCTTCTTGGGCTCGACCAGCAGGTTTGTTACACCAGTTCTGGTGCTGAGTGATATTCGTAAAAACTGATCTCTTCAAGAGGTGAGATCACATTGATCTTTTAATACAATAAAAGTTTGTCTGGACATTACAGGTGCGCTTTAAGCTGATTCTTCTACTCTCTTGTCGATATGTGTGCAGGTGTCAAGTTGACCAGGAACCTGAATGCAGTTTCTACACTTTTATTTTTTTGTTTAGGAGCAAGGGAGTTCACTTTTGCCCAATCAAAATCCTCACCCTGACCTACAAAGCCCTTATGAACGACACTCCCAACTACCTCTCCTCACTAATCACCAGATACACCCCAGCCAGCTCCCTAAGATCAAACCGCAACCTGTGCCTAACCTCTCCCCGCATCACCTCTTCCCGTGATAGATTGCAGGATTTCTCACGTGCAGCCTCCATCCTCTGGAACGCACTCCCTTGTGCTGTCCGACTTTCCGTTCCTTCTTCAAATGCTCCCTTAAGGCTGGATATCCACTGGCACCGTAGTCGGAAGCGTCTGTGGACAACCCAGGTTGGCCGATGGAAAGGCTGGCCGATCGGGGGGGGGGGGGGAATTGAAAAAACGGAGCTCCCGGGAGAGATTAAAAAAAAATTGCTTTGGAGCAGAAATGGAGTTTCGCCATCAAGGACAGCCCCGTCCAGTGTGGCCAGCTCAGTGAGAAAGAAAAAATAAACCTCGCCAGGCTGCGGGAAGGGGGGGGGGTGTTTCAGCACCAAGGAGAGCAACGCTGATGCTGGCTTGCAGAGGAAAAAAAAAGACGCAAGAGAAAAAAAAAGCCTCGCCTTAAAAATTAATCGGATCCTAAAAAATCCATATAAATACAAAAAAAATCAACAAATAAAAGCGGTTTGCTGCGAATTAAAAAATAAATAAATGAAAACGAGAATATTTTTTTGCATTGAATCCTATGGGCTTCACGCACGGCAATTTTCCTATATAATGCATCTTTTCACATTTCCCCTACACACGGCGGTTGTACTATGCAATGCATCTGTTTCATGTAAACTTGTACCAGATCGTCCCGAATTCCAAATAATTTGTGGGAGTAGATCCGCCGTAGGTGCCAGGGTTGCTCTGCAATGAGTAGCTAACCAGCGTCAGGTCCCTTGCTGGAAGCTAGCGATTCCGCCGTAGGAAACACCTAGCAGACAGTCCCTCTTCCCAGATACTCGTCGAGACGTAGTACAGGTTAAGCAGATTGGTTTTATTAGAACAGCACAGACACGGTACATTTATACGGTACAGTCCGATTGTTCTCTCCTATGCCCGCCCTCAGACATCCCGGCATCAGTTTTGCCACTGCCTCTAGCCCGAGCCCTTTTTGTATTCTTAACATGGGCTGCCCCGGCCTCCAGCTCCTGGCGCCACACTGGCCCGCCCTGGGCTGTTCCTTGGCCGGGAAATTCCACCCCCCCCCCCGGAGTGCAAGCGCGGATTCCAGCGCAGATCTCCTCTGCAGCTTGGAACCCCGAACCTGGGGTTATCGGCTGATTTAGGGGTGATCCTGGTGGTGCTCCCCTTTGGAACTCACCCCACAGTGGTACCATGTTCTCAGGGCCCTTCTGACCCAAAAGCACTCTGGTGGCATGTACATGGGCTGAGCGGTGCAGGGTGTAAGGAATGTCGGCTGTGCTTGGTCTCGGCCGGTGGCAGCTGTATCAGGGTTCCGCTGGGCAGATAAACCACGATGGCTGGGCAAGGCAGGGGTGGCAAAGAACTCAATAAACATTAGGATCATACAAGCACAAATTGTACAAATGAATTCTACACTTGGGTGAACGAAAACTGGGCAATTTGGGTGTTATTAAATTGTGAGGGATTGCAGGTGCGGGGAATTTGCGAGGGGAAACACAATACACACAGGGATCATACAGACATAAATTGTATAAACAAAATTTAACCTTGAACCAATGAACATTTAACTCTTTATGGGCTAATAAATTGAACGTGACTGCTGTTCTGTCACAATTTGGAAAGATCGCTAGTCTGTTGTAATCGCAAAAAATCATCTGATGGTGGTCGGATGCAGTGGTAGAGGACTGATTCACCTGCATGTTGTAAGAACGGTCGGACGACTTCAGTCTATATTGGATGATCGCACAAATATGGTGCCAGTGGACGGACTTTCCTATTCGGGGAAGCCGACCGCCCGATTCACTAATACACGTCACTATCCCAGCCAGTCCATCACTCTCACCTTGCAATCCACCCCTCCTGTTTCTCACCCTCCAACCCTTCTAGATTGTAAGTTCCCAGAGGAATAGGGCCCTCGTTTCCTCTGTTGTTTTGTCAATTGTTATTCAGTCTCAATGCACTGTAACACTGTCTAAATTGTAGCTGTTGTTCAGCGCTGCAGAATATATATGTTGATGCTTTATAAATAATAATAATGCTTCCTTAAGTCACCAGAAATGATATTTACCATTTATAATTTACTGAATGTATGTATAACGTAAATTTTTCTTAAAGTTCATTTCTCTGGTATGAAGATGGTTTATGGCCGAACAATTTTTGAATTCCTGTTGCATGTGTACAAATGCAAAGCACTGCCAGTCCAAGGTGCAGAACGTGATTCTTCTGCAGAGGTTATGCACGTAATTGTCATCTTATGGAAATAAATGTCTTGGCTGTAAAATGATTCTCTTTTTTACTGTGTGTAGTTGGGTGGAGCAGGACCCAAAGGAAATCTTGCAGTCTGTTTATGAATGCGTGGAAAAAACCTGTGAGAAATTAACACAACTGACCATCGACATCACTAATATTAAAGGTAACCATGCTGCGTTCTTCTCCTGCTCCTTTCCACCTTGATGTCCTAATATGTTTATAACTCTGGTTTGGTTTTGTGGGTTCTACAGCAGTGTTTCCCAAACCTGTCCACAGGGAGCACTAACAGGCCAGGTTTGGGAAGTCGCAAAGATCAGCAGGTGTAAAAAAAGAAGAGTAAAGGGATACATAAAAACTTGGGAAATTCTAGAATTGGTATATAGATATGTAATCCTGTGCACAAATTGTGGGGGTAACCTAAATGAAGTAGTTCAAAAACTGGTTGTCATGGAACTGACGTAGCGCTCCCTGCTTCGAACCCCAATACTTTTATTTTCCTAGCAAAAACCCCAAAAGACACAGGGCCAAATTACAATGTTAAAACGCAGGCGCAAGGGAGGAAAAACTGCGCCTGCCGTTTTCCCCCTTGCGCCCGTGTTTTAACGCTGGATTACAATGCAGGTGCAAAAAATGCTGCCTGCATTGTTACCGTGTGGTAAAATCAGGGATGGATAGAGTCCATAGGACTCCATTGAGTCCCCCGCCTGTCACATGACCAGCCGGATCTCGCCGTTAATGCTGAACATCTGTTTTTGCACAGGTTTGCAAAGTGTAGTTTTAAAACATCTGGGGGCCAAGGTTGTTCACCCCTGTCTAGGCTTTACTCATATCCTCTTCAGTCTATTAATAGCTACAAGCTGTTGGCCAAATCAAGTCCTTTGGTTACCACGTAAAATATGATCATTCTAGACATCCCACTGGATTTCACCTTTTAATGGCAAAGTTACTAAAATAATATTTGCTGCTTTTAAACAGTTCAGTTCTGGCTACCATGCAATAATCCCTACGTTTTCACATACCCAGGCCACTGCCTGCTTTTTGGGGCATGGTAGTGTCGTTCCAGGAAAGGCTTCCATTTAATCTGCTTATGGGAAGGGTGCTTTTTTTTTTTTTATTTTTTTTATATGGAAAAAAGTCTACATTTTGCTAGTAAATCTGTAGGTCCAACACATGCCTGTCCGTTTTAATAATATATATATTATTTTTTTTTTTTTTTTTTTTAAGCGATTGGAGTCAGTAACCAAAGAGAAACAACAGTTGTGTGGGACAAGACCACAGGCGAGCCATTGTACAATGCTATTGGTGAGTATATTTACCATTCCTCAATACTATAAATGTCCTAGGCTCCTGGTGTCCTAGGAGTAAAAATTTGTAAGCATTTGTTTTGATATCTCCGGAGCAGTAAGAGTTCCACATGCTGCAATAATTAAATAATGATACACACAATACATAAAGTACTACACCGAAGGAGTAAATGGCATCACTGCATAATACATATAACACTAGATTCCAGGCGTCAAAAAATAATCCATATGATTGAGATATTTTCTATATAAAATTCCTGTACCACTTGTATCTTGGCATCCCACTTTTAATCTATGTATAATTAAAACAATGGTCTGTTGTAGCTTTTAATGTCGAAGTTGGTGAGCTTAACGTTTAATGCCTCCTTAACCTTTTTACACTTTTACTTTTCTGTGGTAGTAATTTTCTCCTTGGCAGCAATGTGGTGACATGGTGATGAGACACCATGCCATGCCAAAGATGGCAGCAATACTGGATTCACGTTATTTTATTTACGTCTAGGTAATGAGGCCATCCTCCTGTGACACTGGGGATCAAACCATCAGCCATTTCAAAGGCTGTGGGGTGTGATATTTGTTTTTCAGGGTGGTTTATCATGTCAGTTTAGAATTGTCACCATTCACTGGTCTCAAAACAATGGAAAAGGGTAGGGCTGATAGAGCATTCGGACAGGCCCTGCAGCTGCTCTCCCCGATGATACTTACCTTCCTGAGCGACGCCGGGAAAGTTTCAGCGCGCTCGTTGGAAGGACCCCAGCCGCGATACCAGTATCGGTATCGGGGCCGATACTGGGTACTGCAGGAGTACTTGGTACTCATGTAGTACCCCCCCCCCCCCCCCGCATTGAGCCGGCATCCGAGGTGCTGCGGCGGCTGTCCGAATGCTCTATCGGCATTCGCACAGCCGCCCCTGGAGCTCTCTGCGATACTTACCTTCCTGGGCGCCGCCGGGAATGTCTCCGCGCGCTCGTTGGAAGGACCCCAGCCGCGACCACGTGGGACCATGTGATCGCGACTGGGGTCCTTCCAACACGCGCGCGGAAACTTTCCCCGGCGTCGCTCAGGAAGGTAAGTATAAACACAGTGAGCAGCTGCAGAGCCCGTCCGAATGCTGATAGAGCATTCGGACAGGCCCTGCAGCTGCTCTCCCCGATGATACTTACCTTCATGAGCGACGCCGGGAAAGTTTCCGCGCTCGTTGGAAGGACCCCAGCCGCGATCACATGGTCCCACGTGGTCGCGGCTGGGGTCCTTCCAACGAGCGCGCGCGGAGACATTCCCGGCGGCGCCCAGGAAGGTAAGTATCGTCGCGGGGGGGGGTCCATGAGCTGGGGGGCATACCCATGTGTGAGCTGGGGGGCATACCCATGTGTGAGCTGTGGGGGCATACCCATGTGTGAGCTGTGGGGGCATACCCATGTGGAGCTGTGGGGCATACCCATGTGTGAGCTGTGGGGGCATACCCATGTGTGAGCTGTGGGGGCATACCCATGTGTGAGCTGTGGGGGCATACCCATGTGTGAGCTGTGGGGGCATACCCATGTGTGAGCTGTGGGGGCATACCAATGTGTGAGCTGTGGGGGCATACCCATGTGTGAGCTGGGGGGCATACCCATGTGTGAGCTGGGGGGGGCATACCCATGTGTGAGCTGGGGGGGGCATACCCATGTGTGAGCTGGGGGGGCATACCCATGTGTGAGCTGGGGGGGGCATACCCATGTGTGAGCTGGGGGGGGCATACCCATGTGTGAGCCGGGGGCAGTATGAATATATATATATCTTGGGGGGGGGGGATATATACATGTGAGCTGTGGGCATTTTTATATGGTCTGTTCTTATTGGAAAGCATCACATGACATTAAAGTATCGGTTATCGGTGAGTACTTTTAAAAAGTATCGGTACTCGGCCTTAAAAAAGTGGTATCGGTGCATCCCTAGAAAAGGGTTTAGAAATGTACTGTACACCATTCTGCAGCGTTTACCACAACATCATTTAAAATGCCTCTGACTTCTCATTAAAACATTAAGAGCAAAATCAGAGGTATCCATGACTATAGTGCTCCCCCAATCCCAAATGTTGCTGATCTGTCTTGCTTCATTCATCATCCTTGATTCCTATCCTTCAGCAGGTTAATACTACATACTTCAGGATTTCATTTTTTTAATACACGGCACTAGTATGAAAGATTGTCCGGGAAAGCATAGAGGTTCTGGCAACTCTACCCACATATGGTGGCTTTTCCTTCTGTTTCCTAAGGGTAGGGGGGGATATATATACAGTATAATCTGTACATACAGGTGGAACTCCTTTCTGTGAGCACAGGCCTTGTTGTGGTGGAGGAGCTTGGTGCTTCAGTGAAGCTAAGAGCTATGCTGGCGGTAGCATCGCTGCCAGAAGGGTCCAAACTGAGAAGCCAGACTAATCGGTGTCCAAAGCCGGGCAGATGAAGCTCCTTAGCTATGTTATATTGGAGTGTACTTCTATATGAATGGCATAACACCTACGACCCAGGGACCTCCCTGTTCCACCTTGCTAGGCCATGGCAGGTGAACATTGAGTGTTAAGGGTGGGGACAGTACTGTGCACACTGCCCCCCCCAATAACTCCACTGAGCCTGCTTAATGGGCTTACCCATGTTTACAGTAAGATCATCTTCAAGCCCTGCAGCAATGAGAAAGGGGCGAACCAGCAGGTGGACGATAACACTGGAAGCCGCAGTTCTGATCCTGCATGTTGGTGTTCCAGTTGTAAGGGTCATCTGATGTCGACACTGGAGGCGAGGAGTTCATTCAGCAGAACCCTGAACACCCAAGCAACTTTATCTAGAGACAGCACTGCTTGATCCAAACCAAAGTTTGTCTCCAGTTGGCTAGCCATGGTCAATGGGCACCCTCAAAGAGAAAAAACTGGTAGAACTGTCTTGTGCAGCAGGGAGTCAGCCATGCATTGAGATTTATGCACTGCACTCTGCAGCCCATAAGCTGCGGTGAGTAATACACCGGGAAACCTTTTAAGGTGGGTTTCTGATGAAGATCTAAGAAATGGGAGATTTTAATTTTTTTTTGTCCTTTCAGTTAGAAATACTTCAAAGTGCAATTTGTATAGGGAACAAACCACCACTATTTGACAGGATCTAAAATAATTTATGCTCACTCAAGGAAATTGTGGGAGCCTCTAAAAAGCGGACTAAGGAATATGGCCTAGCGGCTGAGTTGTTTTCAGTGCTTTCAGGTCTAAATGTGAAAGAAGAAACAGTGCTGAGAAAATGAGTTTGATCTGGAGGATATGGAATAAGCCCAATGATTGATTGTACTTGCCCTCAAAAACAGGAAGTGTAACCATTGCCTTTCTAGAGTAAAATTTAGAGAACCTAACTGGAGATATGGACAGGTTCTGGAGGAGATTGAAGAACAGGTAAAGGTTTGAGGCCTATTCAAAGACCATACAAAACTCTCCTGTTCTCTAACTCAGGGTAAAGTCCCTTACACTTCATTTCTATAGTCCCAACCACGGTCCTAAAGTCCCCCTAACAAGCCAGATTTCAAGGATCACCTTGGAGAAATGCAGACTGAATCCTGCAATCACTGAGCAGCAAATCATATCGCCTGTGCTGTGCTTCAGATATCTGGAAAACCTGACCTGTTAGGGGTACGTGATGACCGCGGTTGTGACCCACTGGTCTAAGCTATGGTCTTCTAAACTCTGGTCTTCAGGTGACATTAACAGGCCAGGTTTGTCAGATTTCTGAAGTACCGCACAGGTGATATGATTTGCTGATCAGTGATTGCATGATTCAGTCTGTATTTCCCCATGGTAATCCTTAATCTGGCCTGTTAGTGAGCCCTGAGGACCAGGGTTGGGGACTACTGGTCTAGAGTATTTACCTTCAGATATTAAACAAAAAATTGCAGACGGAGCCAGGTGTGGAAGACTGTGATGCTTTTAAAGGTCTGTCTAGAGAACTTGGTTTTATGCATGTTGGTACCTAACCAGAAGAAAAATATATGTATAAATTGCGGCCGGGCCATTCTAGATATCCAGTGATGGATTAATGTGAATGTGTGGAGTGCTTTGTAAAGGGGAGGGTAATCTAGGACATTACAGCACACCACGTTTGTATAAAAGGATTTTTTTTCCCTTTTGTTGCTCTAGAACAGTGGTTCCCAACGGCAGTCCTCAAGTACCCCCTAACAGGTCAGGTTTGCCAGATATCTGAAGCACAGCACAGGTGATATGATTTGCTGCTCAGTGATTGCAGGATTCAGTCTGCTTTTCCCCAAGGTGATCTGCAAAATCTGGCCTGCTGGGGGTAGTTGAGGACCGCAGTTGGGAACCACTGCTCTAGAACGCCAAAGATATTTGCACTTTTTTTTTCTTTTAGAAACGACAAACCATAATAAAAGCAAAACGGAAATAAAGATCTCGATCAGTAAAGGCTTTGGTGTATAATTTTCCTTTTTACCTATTGCAGTGTTGATTTATGAATACAGCCACTAATGAAGTGGCAATGGGATATTTACTTTTTGTTGTGTCCTTTTGTATGGACTAAAATGTGCATTCTATTTACATGTATGTTTTTGTGATTTATATATAATATATTTTTTCATATATTTTATTTTAGTTTGGCTTGACTTACGAACACAATCTACTGTCGAGAGGCTACTGAAGAGAATTCCTGGGAATAACAAGAACATCTTTAAGGTTAATTCACATTCTGATCTATATAATTAACATTATCTGGTTTTAATGGTATCTCTATTTTATTTATTCCCCCCCCTCAATCTCTTCACCTGCTTCCCACTCTACATGTTAATGCGACAATTTATAAGAAACATAATAAAATTAGTAGTTTTTGATCTTTAACATACAAGAAACTTTTTTCAAAGTTAGTTATTAGAAACTTGCAGTCACTGCTAATAAGGTCATCTCTGGATGTCACGTCCTCCTCCCAAACCTCACATTGTGTGTAATGTGCACATTTTTTTCAAAACTATATAGACTCTCTAGACCAGTGTTTCCCAAACCTGTCCTCAGGACCCTCTGCCTCGCCAGGTTTGACAGATATCTGAAGCACAGCACAGGTGATATGATTTGCTGCTCACTGATTGCAGGACTCTATGCTTTTCCCCCAAGGTGACCTGCAAAATCTGGCCTGGTTGAGGGTCCCGAGGAGAGGTTTGGGCAACACTGGGCTAGACTCTAGCTATAGAAATCTCCTTCCCCATGCGATTCTCAAAAGTAAACCTTTTGATCAAAGCAAAATAGAGGTGCGTGCGTGTGCGCTGGGTGGGTGGGTGTATACAGGTAAGATGACTTGTCACTTTAAATGTGCTTGACCTGTCCCCATATGTGGCAACGTGATGACCTTGTACGTAAAAGCTTTGGTTTGCTCGGTTTTGCAATTTCTACCATGACGTGTTGGTAGTTGATTAGTCATTTCCACATTGAATTTTATGACGGGGAATTGCTTTCCGATTGCCAGTTAATCTTATCTCAGGTCCTATAACCCAGCTCAAGGTCTCCTGGAATGGACTTTAGATTATACCTTATCTCCTCAAGGAACTGAGTCAAACAAGTCCCTTTTTTTTCTTTTTAATTTTTGTTTAGGAGCAGGGCTGGCTCTACTACTTACAGGGTCAGGTGCAAGGTAAATTGCCAGGCCACCTTTTTTGGGGGGGGAAACCTATTAAATGCCAATTCCAGAAAACAACTACTTGTGGCGTGTATGTGTGTATATATCTATATCTCTTCTCAATATCCCACCACAAGGAGACTGGTATAGATAGAAAAATATTCTTTATTGGATCTACTAAAGAATAGTTTTCTATCTACACCAGTCTCCATGTGGCGGGATATCGGGAAGAGATTTATGGGAGCAGGCCCATTCCTGCCCAGTTATTCTTTTAATTTGGGTGAAAATGGTCTTTTCACACGTTGTGCGTGCTGTTCTTCCCCTGCAGCTTAGGGCTTCTGAAGCCTGAAGTGTTAGCACCTTTTTATGCAAATTGCATACCATAAGCAACTTGTGCTGGATATGATGCACAAATTTCATTTTTCTTGGAATTTGCGAGCTATTGTACACAGGTTCCTCAGTGCCTGCACTGAGTGGATTGGAGCTGTGTGCACAAGTGCAGAACAAATTCATCAGCTCCTGTTTCACAGAAAGCTCGCTGCTGTGAGCGTTCGGACACAGGATGCATGATGACCTTATCGGTGACCAGCAGTCCCATTTGCCTAGTGACATGTGGGTGGAAGAAATTCCATTTCACACAGCAGTATTTGGCGAAAGGGGAGTGAAAGGGTGCAGGGGGGGGGGACGCCACACAGACTGACCACCGGTGTGAAGAGTGTCCATTTAAATTACATCAGCATAACTAATGAGCACCTAGATGCGTACATTATTATGTTAGATATATTGAAGTACCCTGTGTATCTACATCCCACTTTGCTTCGTCTGTCTCCTGTTTCCATCACTCTGCTCTCTACAGCCCCTTTGTAAGTTTCTAGCCCTGCTGTGTCTTCCTTCATCCTATTCATGTTTATCCCCTTGTACCTCACTTCTGTGTCTCTCAGAATCATGCACCGCACTTCTGTATTACTGTTTCCTCAGTCCCATCTGCTTCTCACAATCCCTACCTTTTTCTGTGTCCTGCTCATTCCTACATGTACCATTCGACTCTCTCTCTGAAACTCTCACCTACTCCATGTGACTCTGCTGCCGCCAGGTTTCTCTCACCAGGACCTCTGTGCTGTCCTACCTTTTGTGCTCCCCCTGGAGATCTAGGATGGGAGACGGAACTGGGAGCTTGGTGGCGTCTGAGACATGCCATGAGGCCTCAGCCCCTCTTCTTTGCTGGACTTTATTAAAAATCAGTGTCCTGCAGTGAGTGAGGCTGGGAGGATCACAGGTGTGTCAGTTTGTGGGCTTGTTCTCTTGAATAGACTGGGGCAGTAGTGAAATGAAAATCCATGATTCAGAGCTGAGCCCTCCTGTGCCCCTGGGGATCACACGGGTCAGTAGCTGCTCAGCTGCTGCCACACACACAGCCACACTGCGGGTCCCCAGTGCATGTGGGGCTCTAATTCCCAGTTCAAGGTGTGGGGATTTAAAGAGGAGCATAAACAAATGGAGCAAAGCATGCCTGTGATCAGAGAGCTGCCTGTGCTCCCTTCCTGCCTGGTTCCTCTGTATTCACGTAGGAAGCCAGTGCAGTGAGGAGGGGGCTGAGCCAGCATGCTGGCATTTGCTTCTCAGTGTGCAGTGACATGACATGACTGCTGTACATTGTGATTCAGAAGCAGTCACTGCGGGGCCGGGTGTCCCACACCTCTGGCACCCTTCAAGAGCCGGCCCTGTTTGAGAGAAGACACATTTTTTACATAGCTGTGCACGTGTCTCTAATGTTAATGCTGGTCATACTTGAATTCCTACATTTCACGAAAAAAGATATACTTTGGGTTGATTTCTTAATGAAAATATTGCATACCGTAAATATAATAATCAAGCTGTAATAAAATGAACATTTATTCTCAACCCTATAATTATGGAAGTGTTAAAGTCTGGACATTTTCAATTCTGATTGCTTTATTTTTAATTTATTGTGCTTTACAGAGCCGCACTGGGCTTCCCCTAAGCACGTACTTCAGTGCAGTGAAGTTGCGTTGGTTGCTGGACAATGTTGAAGAGATCAGACATGCAGTTGAGGAAGGAAGGGCAATGTTTGGAACAATAGACTCCTGGATTATTTGGGTCAGTATTTCTTCTGTGTACAATCCTTTCGATATGGTTTGTAACTAATTTCATTGCAAAATATGATAGAGGGAAAGCTTCAATAGACAAAATAAGGACAGCCAGGTGCCACCAAACTCCAGAGCAACATGCTCCCCAACAATCTACCACAGGGAAAGGGAATATATACGCTAATAAATATATAATATATTTCAACTGAGCAGATTTATTTGAGAAATGGGAAATGTTTCAGCTCGCAGAGAGCCTTGAAAAAGGCTGTATGTAAGCTTAAATGTGTCTTGTTGTTGGTTGTCCAACCCAACTGATCTTAAGTTTAATTAGGATTTAATTACAGACTGATGCCTTGATTTTGATCTGCTGTGCTGATGCCCGAGGTGACGCTGGGAAATTCACGTTTTGCAGTAGAAATTTGTGCAAAAAAATAAATATAAGAACTTTGTTTTATAACCTGAATTTGGAATAATTTAATTAAATTTTTTTTTTATAAATTTGCAGAGCCTGACTGGAGGCACGAATGGAGGCGTTCATTGTACAGATGTGACCAACGCCAGCAGGACTATGCTGTTCAATATTAACACTCTGGAATGGGATGCTGAGCTCTGCCAGTAAGCTCTATTCCATGTACATGGATAATGAATGGGTTTAGAGGCCCTCACATAAACAACTTATTGGGTAGAAATCATCTGGGTAAAGGAGGTGCAATCTGCCCCTTCATCTTGGCTGCAAAGCTAGGAGCATGAAGAGCGACTAGTTCTCCTTCCTGTGACGCTCATGGAAGTCTCCATGTAGTTCTATGGATTATGAGCTGAGCCACTAATAAAGCGGCTGGTTTGTAATTTAGCAAGTAATAGGTGATGTAACAGCAATTTTTTTTTTTTTTTTCTTGTATTTTTTTTATTACTGGCTCAGCTCGAATCGGGACCCGGTGAAACTTGCTTACATAGACAGGCAGTACATAGGGTGACATACTGAACTCTGTGATGTGAAATCCCCCTCACGTAGACGTGTAACGCAACTTCCCATAATGTGCAGGAAATTGCAATCAGAACAAGTGTATGTGTTGTTACTTGGAGTAAGCGGATGGTGTCTGGTTCTTCTGGATGTGTTAGTCACCAGCCCAAGACTGATTGGGCCATAACCTTGTTATGTGTTAAACGTTCAGCTGAGAATTTAGTTAGGTTTTTAATGCACTTTACTCATTTTTGGAAGCTTCTTTGAAAAATATTTGTTTTGTTCAGTTATTGGTTATGAGATGAGTAATTCTGTAAGCCGACCAGTAAGGGCACAAAACGTGGTCATTTTGTATTCCATGTTCTTCTTGTCTCCCTTTTTGGCTACAAGCAGCATTTTTGGTTGTTGTGACACAGTTATTTGAACATGGATGGTAGAGGGGGGAAATCTAGTACTTTCTCCTCTGCTGTGATAAGACATGATGCTTTTCCTAGATTCAGTATTTTAGGAATAACAATTTTATCCTTGCTGTGAAGGGGACCTTAGCTGTGCAAATTCTCTTTTTTTTTTCTTCAAAACTTTATTTACGTAGATGCTCGTGCGAGCAAGGCATGTACATTTGCATTGCAGAGGTTGTTGGTACCTTCCCTTTAGTTTAGCATTGCAATTGAATTTAGTGGGTATTTATACAGTTTAAGCCATTTTTCCTGTGAACTCAGAACACGTACTATAGGTTGTATCTTGGTGGATTCAATAAGGGCCCTGAGAGGGCCACTTCGTTTATATTTCCATCAAGAGGCCTTTTGAACCTATTCAGGAGATCATTTTAAGTTTTTGTAATGGCTGGATAAAATAAGCTTTGCTTTAATTTAAGCTATAACTTGGTTTATGTTGGTCTCCTGGATCCACGTCAGAGGTCCACTTTAATTTACTGTTGATTGAAATTAAGCCTGAACACCCTCCCCCCCCCCCCCACACACACACTGTCCTCCCCTCATGCATGAGGACTGCAGGTTTTTAACCAAGCATGCATCATCAATTTATCGATTCTCTATTTGAGAATATGGGCATTTCTAGGGTCATAAAATCCTGCTGATGTCCAGGCTGTCATTGAAGCACGCCGTCCAGCACAACATGTTTATCGCTGAATATTCCTATTATAATACTTGGCACCCCCCCCCCCTCAACAATTTTAATCCTACATTATAGATACATAAATACTGCTTATATTGTAAAAAAGAAATCCGATTAGAAAAATCTGCTATACTGACCATACCGTTGTCTTAATTTTTAGATTCTTTGACATACCAATGGTTTTGCTACCAAAAGTGAGGAGTTCTTCTGAGATCTATGGACTAGTGGTAAGAAGCTTTTGGAATTGGGAAGAGCGATACTTACAGCTCGTTGCTATTACCCTAGTTTGGGAACTGCTCCTGGGAAGTTCTATAGGAAATGTTTCCCCCTTTTCGCTGGAATGGTATCCAGGGGATGCGTTTGTTTTCATGGAGATGTATTCTTTTGACTGGAAAGACCATTATGGCTTGGGATAATCGCTCATCATGTTGGTTGTTTAGAGGAACAATGAGGGCAATTTATTCCAAGAAGTCTCTAGAGCTTTCCCATGATTTTAAACCTAACATATGATCATTCAAATGCTTCAACATAAACTCAAAAGTAAACTTTAAAATCTATTAGAAACCTTTTTAAAATTCAGACTAATTTAAAGCTTTGCCTGAGAAATCCCAGCTTAAAACACTCAAACAGAAGCCTTGCTTTAGGCGTGTGGATCCTCGCCCCTATTTTTTTTTTTTTATTTTTTTTTTGGAACTTCTAAATTGACATCTCCTCTTCCTAGCTGTTCTGTACATAATTTAATCCTAAATTTACCAAACTGGGATCCTACTTCATTCTAGTTTCAGTGTCTTCTTGTCTTTGGGATTCAAACAGAACTGCTTTATTTGTCCCATTATGGTATTCTCACCTGCAGACTTCCTTTCGCTGACTTACAGCGCCATCTTTGTTTACATTGGTGGTCGAACTTTTCTTTCGAATTTGAACTTCTGTCTCTGATTCTTTTCATTTTGTTTTCATTGCATACCATAGAAAATCAGTCCAAACCTGGTGAGTAAAGGCTTTTATTGGGCTTTTCACCAGTCACTTCTTCCATGCACCAGAAATATGTTTTTGTGTCATTTCCAGTTGGAGATAAATATTATATACAGCCAAAATATGCAACTTGTTTTAATTTTTTTTTAAAAGGTTTTAAATCACTTAACAATTTTCACATAAAAGCATGTCATGGCACATACTGTATCTAGTGCCATTCAGCATAGCTGTAACTGGAAATGTGCTTGCTTGTTTGCTTTCCTTGTGGCCTCATGATGGGCTTTCTTTCTTCGCACATAAGAGCACAGTGGGTTTATCGGTACAATATTTTTTGAGCTTGCTGCTGTGTTCTATGCACACTCCTTTATCTTTTTTTACAGTTGCCTTATTAATACCACAGATTTAGAACAATTGCATTTTAAATAACTTCAAATACCGTTTTATAACCAAATTTCTTTTTTACAGAAATCTGGAGCACTGACCGGCGTGCCAATTTCTGGGGTGAGTATTCCAAATTGAAGGTAGTAAAGGCTAGTGATCAACAGGATGTGTCCAGAGAAGCAACCCTTATAACATTTGTGTAAATAAGGGCATCCTATAACACACAATGGGGCACAAAAGAATATTTGTTTGAAAAGCCCAGCAAGTATATCTTGCCAAAGGGAATATTCGTGAAATGACTAACTCAATTAACATTTACTTTCAGTGTTTGGGTGACCAGTCAGCCGCGTTGGTTGGTCAAATGTGTTTTCAAGATGGACAAGCCAAAAATACGTGAGTAAAATTCAGTGCTCGGAACATTTTAAACCATGGATTGAGTTTATCCCGTGATTGTGTCTACTGCCTGTCCGTTTAATCCATGCTGATTAAACCGTAACTTCCAGTTTGACTGGTTTGTTAGTTTTGATGTGTACATGGTCCTACACTGACCTCTGGATTAGCCTCTTGCATCCTAATGTGTTGCGATAGTCATA
This sequence comes from Leptobrachium leishanense, assembly GCA_009667805.1. Lineage (NCBI taxonomy): Eukaryota > Metazoa > Chordata > Amphibia > Anura > Megophryidae > Leptobrachium > Leptobrachium leishanense. The sequence continues at coordinate 279,354,530 of CM019064.1, read as the reverse complement.
GGTCCAGCAACAAACTATCAGGGTTATTCAAAGAGCACTGAAATGTCCCCGCTCTTCGGCGAGTTTGCATTCGCCGAACCTGCGGTGAATTCAGCATTCAATGTAGGGTACCCAACGTGCAGGGAATGAGCCGCTGAATGCATGCAAAAATCCACTGAATCAATCTGGAAAACCACCAAAAAAACACTGACTTAATCCGAAAACCGCCGTCCATCAGGCTATCCACTGGAAAACCGCTGAATCAATCTGAAAAAAGCAGACGATTCGCCAACCAGCTGCTGATAAGCCTCAGAACGGGGTAAAAAGAAAGAAAAGCACACCAATTTTAAAACGTGTTTGCAAAATACTACTGCACTAAAATGCTTGGAAATATATGAGGTCCGATTAATAATAATAAAAAGGTCTGTTACAGAAACACAATTTAAAATAAAAAAATGGCCGAATTCCTAAAAAATAAATTGACTTCTTGCTGCAAATGAAAAGAACAAACGGTTGAATAAATATAATAAAAACGGGATTTTTTTTTTTTTTTTTTTTTTTTTTTTTTTTTAGAATTATTTTATTCATTCAAACCTATGGGATTCACCTGATTGACCCTGACAAATGAATCCTTCAAAAATCAGGGCATTTCAGTGCTGTTCGGTGTCTCTGTATAGATTAACCATTGCTTCTCTATGTGGATTTCACTGCCGTCGAAGATCACTGTATTTGGCTGGCAATTTGCCAATATTTGGTGACACACCTGCTTTTTGAATAGCCACGAAATTGCATTGAACAGGGAAATTCACTGTTCGGCTCAATTCAGTGGCCAGTTCGGCTCTTTGAATAACTTCATGCTGGTTCCCATCTATGTAGAACAAGGGTCACACCTCAGTCCTGGTCACGTCATTTGGTTAGATTCCAAGCCTGGTATAAAGTAAACCAGAGTTATGGTAAATTTATCAGTTATTTAATTCCATGTAGTTGTAACGCTCACCAAGCTCTGGTTACCGTTACACCAAGACTCGGAAATTAAGCCTTGGAGCCATTGAATAGCCCCTATGCTATCCCTATGGCAATCCTTACAAAGAACGTTTGTCAATGTGATTCTTATGTATCATTTTTTTTATTTCATTGTAGATATGGCACTGGTTGCTTTTTGCTGTGTAACACTGGTTCAAAGGTAAGTGTCTAATGTATGGTACGGGTTACAGTGTATTGGAAAGCTGTGTTTGTGTCAGCTTTTAACTCTGAACACATATGACATTATCCTTTACAAGGCTGTATACACCCAAAGTGCATGTTACAAATATATTTTCAGACCATAGTAACTGGCACGTGCTAGAACAGGTCATAGTCCACATTTCACGGTCTTTCTCTTTCCTACATTTCTTTACTCTTCCAATTGGCATTTCTAACTTAATCTTGTTGGTTAATATATTTTCCTCAGATACAGTGTTTCTTTAGCAAACTATAGTCTAAATCCAGAATGCAGAGAAATCCCAGATCGATTTCCAGGTGGTCTTATTTTCTCGATTACCGTATACTGTCATATAAAATACTTGTATTCTGTATATTCATATTTTGAGATTTGGGAATAATGAAAAGTATGCCATGTATTTTAAGGAGTTTGAATCATTATTTTAACAAGATCTTGACTTTGATGTTCTACACATTTTAATAGTAACATATTTCTACTTGTACATTTTCAGCCTTTTGTACTCTATAAGATCCCATGTTCAGAATAAATTAGACTCTATGCTGAGCTTTAAACTGGACGTGCATTATCTGGTTCATGGTAGCATTTAAATTGTATCTCTGCATAAAGATTGGTTATTTGGTACAAACTGCATTTAATGCTAAATTAACATAGTAATTTCTAAATGATTTATGGATACACTAAATTCTAAATATGTCAGTACTGAGGTGTAGAGTGGTGGTTGTCCTGGTATGCACATGTTACACTCAACTTCTTAATCAGTGTGTGTACAAAGCACTTTAGACGTTCCTCTGGCACCACATCTTGCAAAGTCTTTAAAGTGCTCGTAAAATGTGGTTAATGATTGAACACACACTCTTTCAGCCACAATACGGGACAGTTTCACTGTATCTTGTTGCAGGCATTCTTAGGGAGTCACGGGGCAGTGTGATATAGTATACAGGGATAGTTTGAGATGTCAGCTGATGGACACTGCTTGTATTGAACGCTAAAATTACTGAAAAATTGCCTCTAATGTGAAATAATATCACGCTCAACCCCTTATGTCGCGAAATCGTAACCAGCTGTAGGTGGTCAGAAGACCCCTGAAAGAACCAACTCCTTGGTCAAGCCAAAAGTAGACCATGGGAAAGGTTGTAGATGAAGCCATAACCTTATATTTCCCAATAAAGTGTCTATTGGATTTTCCAGTATGCCTGGCCTCCTCGACTCTTAGTGGCTCTACTAAAGTGCAATAGAACAATCTTTATTTCGCCTTTTAATACTTTGTTGTTTTTGGGTTTATTGAATTGGATAGTATAGCCAGTTCTATTCTACAAAGCCTCTGTCTTAAATTTTGAAGATGTTTTGTGATTTATTTCTATGTTTAACAGCGTGCATGTTTTGTTCTGTTGTAGCCTGTCATGTCGGAGCATGGCCTTTTAACAACTATTGGGTACAAGCTTGGAAGAGATAAGCCTGTGTGCTATGCACTGGAAGTAAGTTACTGCGTATGATTTGTTCAGTTACTCCAGAGGGAAAACTGATTAAGAACTCATCGCATGTGTGTCTTATTCAGGGATCTGTGGCAATAGCTGGGGCCGTGGTGCGTTGGTTAAGAGATAACCTTGGCATTGTGAAGACAACAGAGGAAGTGGGTAGGTGATGCAAGCAGACGTGTGTTCATAACTTGTATTGAACTGTACCGTGTGCACAATTAATCGTGACTCTCAATTATTTTAGAAAAGCTCGCTGCTGAAGTTGGTACGTCTTATGGCTGCTACTTTGTTCCTGCATTTTCAGGATTATATGCACCTTACTGGGAGCCCAGCGCTAGAGGGTGAGGAAGTGCTCATCAACAGCCTTTTATTATAATTGTTTCACCATTTGAAATTCATTCAGTGACATAAAAATCAATGTAGCGAATCATAGTATTGAGGCCGTTTTGAGCGGTTTCTATTGAAATAAGAAAAGTGCAGCAAGAAAGAGTGTATAAGGGTGACAAAAAGAGCACAGATGGGGTGTGCAGAAGTTCCTCAGTACACGAAGAATACCTTCAAGAGTGTTATAGTGCAGCAAGAGAGCATATGCAACAAAAAAGTAGCAGCATCCATTAAAGGAAGATCAATGTAATCAAAACAAAACTTTACTTAAGAAATGTACACTTTTATAGATTAGAAGACTTTCAAAAATAAAAATTGCCAGTGAGAATCCCATTCACCTGCGTATGTTATCTCTTACATACAAATCTACTCCTTTGGCCCGCATATTAATATTACATACGCTTCACAGGGAAAGGACAACGTTCCCCTTGCTTGCCAAAAGTAGCGGTAGAACGAATTCCTGCTAGGATTGGCTTTCTTTTCTAATATATGTGGCAGTCTCTCATCTGATTTACTTTTTGTTTTCTTTAGGATTATTTGTGGCCTCACCCAGTTTACAAACAGGAACCACATTGCCTTTGCTGCCCTTGAAGCCGTTTGCTTTCAGACCAGAGAGGTATGCTGCGAATAGAACATGTCTTCTAAACCAGTGGTTCTCAACCCTGTCTTCAAATACCCCCTAACAAGCCAGGTTTGCCTGATATCTGAAGCACAGCGCAGGTTATATGATTTGCTGCTCAGTGGTGGCAGGATTCAGCCTGTATTTCCACAATGTAATGCTTAAAATCTGGCCTGTTTAGGGGGACAGAGCTGGGAATCACTGTTCTAAACCACGTCGTGCTATTTCAGCATAAAACTATTAATTGAGGTACACATGACCCTCGGTCAATTTCAATCCAATTCGGATATAAAGACAATACTACTTACTTTTTGTCCCAGTTGTGTATTGATGGCCTTCCAATTTGGAGGAAGCCTCCCCACACTTACTTTCCCTGTTGCTTTTTTTCCTTCTTCTATTAAGCTTGGCGTATCGAAGTACAGATCTACTTCTAAAACTCTGTATAATATTAATTCTGGAGACGTTTAGTATATGTACTTAATCACTTTAAAACATTTTGTGTGGTAAATTTTTAATATCGTGCTGTAACCACCAATCTATCCATCGAAGAAAAGTGTGATGGACCTTTTTGGTAGCTGTCATCACTCTGTTTACAGCAGAAAAACTCTAAGTATTGATCCTTACCCATAAAAAATTGAGCTAGGATGCTATAACTGCCACACTATTCTACTTATTCCCCCAGGAAGTCAATGCACTTGCGACATCTGTCCTTCAGCTTCTTAAGTCCCTGCAAATAAAATTCTTTCCACTGCTGGTGTAACCACTCATTTTCAGCATTAGTTGCCTCCAGAACACTCCCAAATCGTTGTTCCTTAAGGCTAGGGTCAGACGAGCGTGTTTTCTACAGACTGTGCGCCCGTGCAGTACGGACGCACTTTTTGACGGAAGATGCAGTAGTGGCCACACAGTCGGTTTTTGTGTCTGACGTTATTTTTGATGGATGTAGGAGGGAAAATAAATTAAAATGAGAACCTTTTTGTCCGTCAAAAATGCTGGACGTATAAATGCAGTCCGTCTGACCACGTTCTATCACTCACACACAAAGCTTTGCGGATGTGGCGCCCTCTGCATGTCCGTCCTAGCAGTTCGACGTTCTTGCTAACCTGTGTCCGTTTTCCGCGTCTGTACTTCTATGCAGACGTACTTTGTGTGTGGGCCTTCATTGGTCATGATTATCTGCTACCACGGACGTACTAAAGTGCGGCTACACGGACCCAGTCTTGGGTGTTTTTTGAGATTTGGGAACAGATGGATGATCGTCAGAAAGAGCCAGGTCAGGTGAATAGGGTGGATGGGGCATCACATGAGAGCCTAAGGAGGTCATCGTTTCACCTGCAGTGTGTGACGAGGCATCTCCTCTTTTGTTCAGTTGTCAAAAGTTTTGGGATCCACTTGGTTGCAAGTTTTCTCATTTCCAAGTTGTTGTGGATAATTGCACCAACTCTCTCGTGTGCTATTCCCAGATATGTAGCAATACGTTTGGCTGATATTTGGCAGTCCTCCATGATCCTGTCATGGATGACTTTTACATTTGCAGGCACAGAGACCGAAACAGGCCTTTCACTGGGTTTCTCACTTTCAACACCGACCTAGCCAGTTTTAAAATTGACAACCCAACATTTAACTGTTCCATATGTAGGGCTACTGTGACATTTCATCATGGATCTGCTTTGCACCTTTCCTTTGGAGAAGCAGGAACTTGATTATGGTCATAGGACCATAATCAAGTTCCTGCTTCTCCAAAGGAATATGCTCTTCCACATTGAGCTTTTCTGGAGATGCTCCATGTTCACTTTGTACTGAAAACATTTAAAGAATTTAAAATCATAGGTAGCTGCTTTTTGCACCATTGACTATAGACAAATAGGCCAGTACACCCTGCAATTTACAGCTTCCTATCTCAATTATTTCTGGGTGACGCTCAATACAAGAGACTGACTGGAGAATGGAAAATTCTAGGTCAAAATAGCCAAACCAGAAAAATTCTCCCATCTCCCTTTCCAAATCTGCTATCTTGACCTAGAATTTTCCATTCTCCAGTCAGTCTCCTGCTTTTCACCTCTCTCTGAATAACCCTGAAGGTCTTGAATATTTCTGTAATTTCATGTCTATCGACTATTTCTGTGTGGGGGGGGGGGGATGTAATTTAGAACAAAATAAATTGAAATTTTACAACAGTTGCTTTATAACATTTACTAGGGATAGACCGATATATCGGTTTGCAGATTATCGGCTGCCGATATTCAGAAAATACTGATATCGGCATTTTATTTGCCGATATTGCCGATTAATTGGATGAGTTGGCTCACTGCAGCTGCGACACGCAAGATCCCACCGAACTATGTGAATCCAGGGCTTCTCCCACATCAGGCTGTAAGCCCTCAATGCAGATCCACCCCTGCTCACTGACCGTATTGCGCATGAGCGTGATAACATATATGGGGCTTCTATCCCATCTGACAGGGAATTCCCTATACAGGAGATGCAGGGTCGATTTCCTACAGTAGGGGTCAGCAACCTGGGACCTCCAGATGTTTTGGAACTGCATTTCCCATGAGGCTCCAAGAACCTAATGAGAAGCTGAGCATCATGGCAGATGTAATTCCAAAACATGTGGGGCAATATTACAAAGTCACTGGTAACTTAACTTATCCAGAGCTGTTGTAAACTTACCAGAGCAATTATAGTCTATGGCAGTGTTTCCCAAACCTGTCCTCAGGACCCACTGACAGGCCAGGTTTGCAGGATATGTGAAGCACAGCACAGGTGATATGATTTGCTGCTCAGTCATTGCAGGATTCAGTCTGTATTTCCCCAAGGTGATCTGCAAAATCTGGCCTGGTTGAGGATCCCGAGGAAAGGTTTGGGAAACACTGGTCTATGGGGTTGTTAAGTTCACAACCGCTCTGGTTAAGTTAGCACCAACTTTGTAATATAATCCTTGGAAGGCCAAGGTTGCTGAACCTCTTACATACAGGGTCATTTGAGGGATCTTTAAGAATGCCAAAGACACGGTCTTATTGTTTTGTAAAAATAAAAGCTTAAATTCTTAAATTGAATAAAAGTGGACGTGGTGCAATGTTTAAATGTTAAACACATTGAGTTCATTGCATAATGTCAGATTTTTGCCGTTTTTTCCCACAACTTTAAATTTACAGAATATCGGCACCAAATATCGGCTATCGGCCAGAAAAGCTGCCGATAATCTGTATCGGTATAGGCCCTAAAAAAAATATCGGTCTATCCCTAACATTTACTATTGGTTTATAGACTGATTGCTGGGAGATGTATTGCTTTGCAGCCTGTTATACACCTGCTCACCTGAAATCTTTTCTACATAGAAATTAGAAATCTGCTGCCCTAATTTGCTTATGTAAGAATGCAGCCCAGCTCTAAAGTCATGTCTCATTCTAGATTCTAGACGCCATTAATAAAGACTGTGGCATCCCTCTCAGCCAGCTGCAAGTAGACGGTGGCATGACCAATAATAAAATTCTTATGCAACTGCAAGCTGACATCCTATGCATTCCTGTAGGTAAGGCTGCTGATAATCATTTATTGTGTGTATTTAAAACCTCTTCTATGGGTTGTGAAACCAGTCGATTTACTAGTTGAGGATGACCACTTTTGATTACATCATGAGTATTGGCCTGTGCTGCACTTGCTACCTGGTACCTATATGAAAACTGGACCATCTATTGAAGTCTCCTTACGAACTGAAAAGCCATTCCGTCTCCTCTTAATTTGTTTTCTATACTATATAATGTTTAATGACAAGGTGTGTTTCCACTAGGATTTATATTTTTAATTTTGGGGGGGGGCCCCTAGCGGGCCAGTTGATAATTGTTATTTATTAAAAATAAAGTGTCCAGGTGTATCTAGGAAAACATTAATATTTTTTGTTGAGGGAAATTTTGAGTTATTGAAAAAATACTTTAAGGCCTTCCCTTCAAAATGTAGATGATTTTATTATATTCTTTTTGGTGTATTACTTCTAATGAACCATACTGAGCATCATGTGGTTGTTTCCTCACCCTCCAGTTAAGCCTTCAATGCCAGAAACGACAGCGCTGGGAGCTGCCATGGCTGCAGGGGCAGCGGAAGGCGTTGGTGTTTGGAGTCTGAATCCTGGAGATCTGACAGCTGTCACTTGTGAACGCTTCGAACCGCAGATTAATCCTGAGGGTAACCAAATCTTTTAGTATTTCACAGGTTCAAAATGCAATGGAAAACACAATAACAATTAAAATTTAAAACCTTACGACACTGCATTAACTACTAATATTTTTTGTTCCAGAAAGTGAATATCGCTATGCCAGATGGAAAAAAGCCGTGATGAAATCAATGGGCTGGGAGACCTCCGAGGCATCCTCCAATGGGAACGGTAAGTTTAAATGCAGTACCCATTCACACATTTTAATGCTGGATGTGTTTAGATATATTTTGGTGCATACAGGAGTTGTTTGTGCGTTATGATAATCATACGGGTAAAGAATATGATCATGAGAAAAATTCTAGGTCAAAATGGCCAAACCAGAAAAATTCTCCCATTCATCTCACTTTCCAAACCAGCTATTTGGTCTAAATTGTTCTCTTGATTTTCACGTTTAGTGAATAGATCTGAAGGTAAGGCTGGATTGAGGTGACTATTGATGGAAAGATCTATTGTTTAGTAGATGGCAACTGCATGCGGATATCTAGAGCCATGAAATGTAATTGTTCATTCCTTTTTGTTCATTGCTATGTTTGTTTCAATCCTCCATGGAATGACAACAACCTAATATGCCAGGTTTGAGCGTCAGATCATGGTGCAGGGATTACTCTAAAATGTATTTTTCTGCCAAAATTATCTGCTGGAAATGTATTCCTCCACGACTCATAAGCCACTTTTTTCAGTTAACTTTTTTAATTTTTTTTTAATCTTTTGCCCTTTTTTTTTTTTTTCTGTGATACCAATCTGGCCCCGAAATGACACTGAACAGTGAATTTCCCTGTACTGTGACACTTCGTGGCTATTCAGAGAGCAGGCAGTTTGCCAAATTTTGGCGAACTGCCTGCAAATATGGTGCCTGTTCTATGGCAGTGAAATCCCCCATAGCAAAGAAATGGTCAGAGAACACCAAACGGCACCGACATGTCAGAGGTGCCCTGCTGTTCGGTGGTTTCATTCAGCAGGTTTATTCAGGAGAACCCCATAGGCTTCAATGTTAAAAATATTCCCGTTTTTGTTCAATATCTAATTTACTATTTCTTATTTCAATCTGCAGCAAAAAGTCTTTTTCTTTATAGATTTTTTTTTCTTCACTTTCTGTCCTCCACCACAAGCGTTGTAAGTACTGATTTGCCCTACGGGTCCAAGCATCCACTGCAACTGGTCATGCCTAGCTCCTAGCTGATGAGGGTCCAATAAACCCGAAACAGTGCTGTCCTAGGAGTGGCTTTGACCAGTTGCATAAACCTGATCTCTGCTCTAAAAGGCCATAGTATGGCATTGATTTAAGGGTTCTGTTTAAAAACAGACCTAGGATGCAATAAAAGTGAGACAGATGTCATTTGCATATCCTATCCAGAGTTCCTTGCTGCATATAGGGAATGCAGCACAGGGGCTCTAGGATGCAGTTCTTTGAATTGCTGTGATGTGCAGATGGCTTCTGCAATATTGAAAAAAAATATATATATATCTATATCACGTTTTTTTCTCTGGAACAGAACTTGCTATCATTCATAGTACCTTGTATGTAAATTCCAGGCATTTTCGTCCAGTAGTTTTTTTTCAAAAAGCTTTTCAATTCTGACACTTACAATAATTTTTATTTTTTTCCCTGTCCGGCGGCTTGTCAGCTTTCTCCTGCAGCTGGGCAGCGCTGTGCTCGTCAGCTGCATGCGGTGGGTTTTCGGGGACCCTGTGGTGAGTGCTGAATTCACCGCAGGGTGGGAAAATTTGAATTTCCCCGAAGTGCAGGGAACGAGAGGGCACTGAAATGTCGGCGACGTTACAGTGCTCTCTGAATAACCCCCTTAGTCTTTTATGAGTTGTGCGGTCAAACCTACTGCGCCACAAGTTGTATGGGCTAAACATTCCCATCTTCTTAATGTCAGACATAACACATGTCTGAGTGAGTAGAGATTTGCTTTTGAGCACCATCTTTTGTATTAAAAAAACTGAAGAAATAATATATAATTTCAGCAAACACAGTGGGGGGGATCACAGTTGTTGCAATGCCAACAAATCTTAACTTTTTCATAATCAAAATGGCAAAAGCAGTGACTCTTCTCCTGTGACTGAATATACCTTATGTGAAGTGTCAGCATTTCAACAACCACTGTTTACAACTTCGGCATGCATTGGTACGACTCTTATTGAATAACCCAATGTTCTGTTTATGAAGTGAAGCATGAATTCTACATCTCTTGTGCCAGCACATTGCTTAGGGCTTCTGGCAATTGGTGGTTTATGGGATTCATGGTTCTGGTGCTGAGTATTTTGGTTGAGCCTCTGCTCTATCCTCACCTCAGTTGTTCTTTTTTTTCCCCCCTTACCTCTCACCCTCATTTTGTTGGTTTCCCATGTCTGTCATTGGCCTCTTCCTCGCCCCCATCACTCCCCTTTCTGCCTTTGTTCAATCTGTAAATTGGAGCCATAATAGTTAGCTTTTCTATACCATTCATAAAATAGAAAATATAAAAACACATTGGGAGTAGTGTTAATGTGTAAAGGTAAAAATGTGTTCGGTCTTATTTATTGTTTTACCCTAATTATTAAGCGCCAACACATTCCGCAGCGCTGTACAAAAGGTGCAATGGGTAAAGACAGGACAATTCTACAATACATACAGGAGGACATGAGGGCTTTATTCCCGTGGGAATTTACAATCTAGATGGGTGAGGGGATTAAAAACAGGAGGGGGGCTGCAGTGATGAGTTGTTAATGCAGGGAGAGGTGAGGACTTTTTTTTTTTTTTTTTTTTTTTTGGGTTGGTCAGATATCTTGTTACAGTGGTAGGCTTCCCTAAACAGAAGGGTCTTTAGGGAGCATTTAAATGAAGCCAGATTTGGGGACAGTCTGATATTGTGAGGGAAGTGCGTTCCATAGGGTCAACTCCGCACGAGAAGTCCTGCAGTCTGGCATGTGGTGAGGTAATGGAGGATGCCAAGAGCAGGTCATTGTTGGATATTAGGTGGCGGACTGGGTTGTATTTGGTGATTAGTAAGGGGCGGTGTTAGTGAGGGTTTTGTAGGTCAGGGTGAATAGTTTGAATTTGATTCTGCTGTGGATGGGGAGCCAGTGTAGGGATTCAGAGAGGAGCGGCAGAGACAGAGCGACGGGTGAGATGAATAAGCCGGGCTGATGTGTTTAGGATGGACTGCAGGGGAGAGAGGTGGGAGATAGGAATGCCAGTCAGGAGATTGTTGCAGTAGTCCAGACGGGAGATAACAAGCGAGTGGATAAGTTGCTTGGTGGTGTTGGCCGTCAGAAATGGACGAATTTTGCCAGTATTGCGGAGGTGATTGCAGCAAGATGAGGAGAGCGATTGGGTAGGGGCTGAAGGAAAGACAGGAGTCAAGAGTCACTCCGAGGCAGCGGACTTGGGCTGAGGGAGGATGGTGATACCGTCCACAATTATGGAGAAGTCAGAAATTGGACTAGATTTAGAGGGGGGGGGGGGTTAGAAGGAGCTTGGTCTTGGACATGTTGATCTTCAGGTAGTGAGCGGCCATCCAGGCAGATCCCAGACACACTGATCGGAGAGCGAACAGAGGGAGAGATTTACCTCTCCACTCCCAATCTGAGTCATCAGCGTATAGGTGATACTTGAGGCCATAGTTGCTGATGAGTTTAACCAGTGAAGAGGTATAGATGTAGAAGAGCAGAGGCCCTTGGGGTACACCGACTGACAGAGGCATTGAAGAGGAGGAATTACCAGCAAGCGATACAGCAATATCTATTGGAGAGGTAAGATTTTAGCCATGAGAGGGTGGTATCACAGAGACCAAGAGAGAAGAGGCTCTTTAAGAGGAGAGAATGGTCAACTGCATCAAAGGTAACTGTGTGGTCAAGTAGGAGAATCAGTATGGAGTAGCGGCCATTGCATTTTGCAGAAAGGAGGTCATTAGTAACCCTAATGTGTTTTTCTGTGGACATGCAGAAGAAATGTCTTGTTAAACACTTTAGGAATTATTGTAAATGGATATATGATGCTCTTCGATTTAATAGAAGAACTGACGACATTTTGCAGAACAAAGGCTTTGGGCATTTACAATAACAAAAATGTGTGCCTCTGATATTCCACCACTGGCCATCTCCATTATTAGCAGAGAGAGAGGAACATGTTAAAAGCTGTGCACAGGGCACCTAGGAATATATAGTTATGAGTAAAATGCATCCCATTATTTCATATACTCGGTACTCCAATTCACCCTCATCTCGTGTTTTGCCCCCACTCCTCTTAGATTGTCAGCTCACTCTAGCAAGGTCCTCTTTGAATTTTGTGTGTCAAACTTTTTTTGTTCAGATTTGTTTTGTCCTACCCGTTGTACAATGCTGCAGAATATGTTGGTGCCATAGAAGTAATTGAAACACTATTGTGTTTTGGTTTTGTGTATTTGTAAATATGGCTTCTTTTTACGGAGATAGATGTGTGTGTGTTTTATCTGAATCTCCGTTGTACAGGGGTGACAAAGCAGTAATTGCTGTGTACTCATGCCATTGTATCCCATGAAGGAGCTGTGCCTGCAAGCTGTTCCCTTTTAATAGATGAGAATTCTCCCTGTAATTGTTACCTCTCTCAGCTTTGTTTTTCCTGGAACTAATCTAAAGAGGCCTCATTCATGTTTATTGAACAACTCTAATTTAATAGCTAATTATACCTTTCCGATCCACTTTATTGGACAAATCTATTACTATGTTCACGCATAGATCGAAAAGAACTCAATATTATTGTGTGAAAAATGACTTTGTAATTGTTTATGGAATCAAAGCAAAAAAAAATGATATACCTTTCCAAATCAATTGTGTTAATAGAAGTTCATAAGTTCACCTGCACAAGACAGATCTGAAATGTCCAGGACTACTACTTATAATGCAAATTACAATGCTTGGCACGTGCACTCGCCCCTCCAGTCATAAGGAATAAACTAACCTTAACTGATAGAACATTGCGCGTATTTCTCTTTATGCATCTATTTATTGCATAAATAGTAATACCATGTATTTTGTAGTGTATGTCATTGATATAAATATCCTTAAGAGCTGAATGAAGAAATGTTTTCACTCCATTTCCAGTATTTTAAAGGGATACTCTATTAAAAATACTTTACGTTTTTGCCCTTAAATAATTGGGCAGAGGCTTCTGACAGCCTCTGCCCAATTATTCTTTTTTATCTTTTCCTTTTTTAAGTGATTTTACACACCATTTGTCCCTCACTGCACGCAGGTCCTCCACTATGGCTCAGAGCCTCCCGAACCTGGTTGTTCCTGTAGCTTTTCTGCGCAATTTGCTCTGCTACGCAACTCGATAGAACTAGGTAGATCTGAACACCCACATTTCGCATGAAATTCTAAAATTACACCGATACAACCGGTTCTGACACTGAAAGAACTCTTGGTGTTCACTCAATGTCAGATGGCCAGCATTAGGATGTCGCTTTGGGAATGGCATGTATGACCAATTTTTTTAATTTGGGAACTAAATCTCCCATAATGCCCAGTACTCATTAGGATGGCTGAACGTCATGGGATATGTAGTTCCAAAATATCTGAAGGGCCACGGTTGCTGGTTTCACCCTGGCATAGGCTATGGTACATGGTAGCAGTAATTACTTTATTCGTAAACTTGACTGGAAGGTAAAGGCACCTATTACCAAATTAAATCAAGCCTGCCATAATCCTTGTGGTAGTCCTACACCAGATTGGACATTTTGGTTTGTCACTGATTAATATTTGCCCAACTCCATTGTTTCCTGTTTAATAACACATTATTTTGATTGTTTTCACAATTATTGCCTGTAATTCTTTTTCCTGTTATTGATGATTCTTAACACAGATATTCCTATTTTATTTTTTTCTGTATCTTTTTTTTTTTTTTCTCGTCCCCTGTCTTGCTTGCCTGGAATCCTCTCCTTCTGGATGACTGCAGGTGACTATAGTATCTTCTCTAGCCTTCCACTGGGTTTTTATATAGTGAGTAGCATGGTAATGTTAATCGGAGCAAAGTTCCTGGCAGGTCAGTTTTTTTTGTTCTATTCGGCATCAATGACTAGGTCACTTTGCTTTTTAAGAATTGTTTTCAATGCCAATTTCTGTCAGTTTTCAATAGTGAGAGATATATAATTGCATTTAGAAGGTAAATAGACACCTTCGTTTTTAGCACCTGTTTGTTATATGCTAAGATTATTATTTTTTTTTTTCTTCACATCAATCTACATGTTTTATCCTATATTGACAAGGCAAAAACCAGGTTTTGGACAACACTGCAGATTTATTAAAACCAAATAATCTCATTGACAGAAGTATTCACTAACAGGGTTATTCAGAGAGCGATGAAAAGCAGGAGAATGGCTGGAGAATGGAAAATTCTAGGTCAAAATAGCCAAACCAGAAAAATTCTCCCATCTCCCTTTCCAAATCGGCTATTTTTGACCTAGAATTTTCCATTCTCCTGCTTTTCACCTCTCTCTTAATAACCCTGTAAGTAATCAGTTGAATAACGCTTTTGTTAGTCTTTTTGGGTATGATCTAACACCTGGATTTGCATACTTTCTGACATTTATCTCGATCTACCAATAACCCCCATCCTTCCTGACGGAGCTTGAGAGGATTTGTAGTCATTTTCAGGTTTCTCCTAGGGCGTTCAATTGTATTAAAGTCAGGCTCTGGTTGGACCACTCAAGGACGATCAGAGCTGTGCCTAGGGTCTTGGCTGTGTGCTTAGGGTCTTTGTCCTGTTGTAAGATGAACCTTTAGTGCAGTTTCGGATGCTGAGCACTGGACCAGGTTATGTCTATATTTAGCAACATTCAGCTTTCCCTCAATGTCCCAATGCACTGGAAAACCCTCTAAAAGCATGATGCTGTGACCTCCTTGCTTCACCATAGAGATGGAAGTGCACAGGTAATGCAACACCTGGTTTCCTCCAGACATGACACTTTGAATTAAGACCAAGCAGCTCAATCTTCATTTCATCAGACCAGAGAATATTTTTGCATATTCCATGCAGTCTTTTATCTCTCTTGCAGTGAGGACAGATGTCTGTCTGGTCAGTCTGCAATGTGGACCAGATTGGTGGACTGTTACAGTGGGGCTGTCCGTCTGCTTGTAACCCCTATTTCATGATCTATGGGGAGTGACAATTGGGTATTTGGTCACCTCTCTTCTCACGGCCCTTTTTCCCTCTTTGCTCAGTTTGAAAAGGCAGCCAGGTCTAGGAAGAGTCTTTGGTTGTTCTAAATTTCTTTCGTATAAGAATGTGGAGGCTGGTCTGCTCTTCCGAACCTCCAATGCAGCCAAAACAATGTTGTAGTGTTTCCTAGATCTGTGCCTCTACACACTCCTGTCTCTGAGCTCTGCAGGAAGTTTCTTTGACCTCATGGCTTGGTTGTCCTGATATCCATTTACAGCAGTGAGTCCTTATACAGACCGGTCGATGCCTTTCCTAATCATGTTCCATTAATTCAGTTTGCCCAGGGTGGGATCCAATCAATGTGTAGAAATCTCTCAAAGGGGATCTAGAGAAATGGGATGAATCCGAGCTAAATTTCTAGTGTTCGAGCAAAGGTCCTGAATTATGTCAGAATTATGTTTCCGCTTTCCTGTTTAATACACAATTTAATCAAATCTTGTTTTTTTGCTTTGTTGTATGGGATAATATATATTGATGAGGGAAAAATAAGTCTTCCTTTGTGCTATCATCATTCAAATAGTATTGTGGGCATTTTAAAGTCATTGTAGTATTATTGTACTTTTTTCTTCACGTTTTAGAAAGGTTGGCTGAAGTATCTACTTAATATCACATGAGGGAGCTGTAATACCAAGCATAGGATATAAACTACATTTAGGTGGTGATGTAATTATGTGCAGCAGTCTGTGGTGCAGAAACACAACTCTTCTTTTTACAGCAGTAAGGTGTGGGTATTGCTATAATCAGGCGTTCCAGTTGTCCTTCACATTCAATTTAATCCTAATGTAAACGACAAGCTCTCAGTGGGCAAACTGGGCATATTAATTACTGTAATCATTTAGAACATCGGGATGGGTAATAACTAATTAAACCAAGCAAAAATGCCATAATAGAATTGTTTTTACGATCGGATGTGCCCCCTGGGGTTCCCGGATCAGTTGCCTTTTTAAGTGCATTTATAACTTCATAAATACTTAGTGGTGGGTGCAGGACTTGTCTCCGTTTACCCCAACCGCTATACCTGTACCCAGAACCTATAGTTCAGCCCAACTGTCTTTGGTCTTCTATAAAGTTGTAATTGTTTTTAAGTCCCAGGAATGTTGCAGAGAGATGGCAGTTTATCCACAGTGGTCTACTGCCTTCAATCAGTGGTTCTCAAAATCTGGCCTGTTGGGGGTACTTGAGGATAGGTTAAGGTTTACCTTGGGGAAATGTAGACTGAATCCTGCAATTCCTGAGCAGCAAATCATATAACCTGTGCTGTGCTTCAGATACCTGGAACCCCTTTCCTGTTAGTGGTACTTGAGGACCGTGTTGAACCACTGCTTAATCAAAGCACATGGAAGCTGCTATTTAGTTCCTAGGTTAGAACTGCTATACTTTAGTACCCACATTGCTATTGTTATCCATGTACATGGATTTCCTGGCAGTTTTGAGTCTGGGTTTGAGATGGGCAGTCACTCACATGACTCGTAAAATTCTAGGAATGGCCCTGGAACAGCTTCAGGTCTATGGACTGACGTAGATTAGGGTGTGACAGTGTAATTGTCAATTGGAAAATTCAAAACCTATTGTTTTGGCTTATTTTATCTAGAGGGTCATTAAAAGAATTTCAGTGCTCTTGTGTTCGTTGCACTTTGGTGTGATTCCAGTTCGCCGACCGTGCGGTGAATTCAGTATTCACCGCAGGGTCCCTGAAGTGCACCGAACAGAAGCCAACGAAAAGCACCGACCGCCACTGAACAGACAGCCGAGCTGCAGGAAAAAAAAAACCTGCTGTTCTTGAAAAGGTGTTTAAAACAATAAAAATGAATGGGAAATCATAAAGTCCTATAAAAATTCTAACTGTTACAGAATAAAAAAAAATTAAGGTTTTTTGCTGAAACGGAAAAGAATAAAAAATAATAACGCTAATATTTTTACATTGAATCCTATGGGATTCGTCTGTTTAAACCTGTCGAACTGAACCATCGAAATTCTGGACATTTCGGTGCAGTTCGGCATTCTTTGAATAGATTAACTTTTACTTCTCTATGGGACAATTTCACTGCCAAATTTGCCTCAGCGATCTAAGGCGAACTGCACCATATTTTACTGTAAATTTGGCAAATTGACAGCTTTCTGAATAGACTAAATGCCATGAAATTACACCGTATGAGGAAATTCACTCAGTACTTTACATTTTATTACTAGTGCTGGATTCTTCACAAAACTAAGGGATGGATGGTGGAAAATGCTGAAAGCAGTGATGGTGAAACGTTTGGCACTCGGTTCTTTCAGACGCACATGTCCAATGATGCTCAGCCACCTTTTAAATGTGACTACATCTCATGGGACATGTAGTCCCAAAATATCTGAGATGCCAAGGTTAGACTTCACTGTCCTAAAAGATGTACAGGGGGCATGGAGATGGCTATGAAACTGCAACCTGTAACAAATTATTGTTTTGAGAAATTTTGTTGGTTATGGATCTTCTACAAATGTCATATCAATTTTTTTTCCCCCTCACAAAGTAAAATTATTTTAGAAATTCCAGTAAATATTGAGTGTCTGTAATAGATGAGACATGGGTTTTCATATTCGGATGGTATTTTCTTGCTTTTTGGCTATTTTATGCAGTTAACTAGCTGAATACAGCCTTCATTTCAAAGTGCCACTTAAACCAATGTGGCAAATGGGGCTTCATCCACTAGAACCTGTGCAAGGATCATACAGAAGTGGTTATGGTGAGCTCCTTAAATGTTGTTAATTCTCCAGTTTATGTGGAAGCTCATCCTTTCATCCCATGCAATAAGAAATCCTAAATCCACTGTGTGTAGGGAAAAAAGATCGCCTATATGGAATATTATTTCTAATTCAGATCTTCATGCAAATGACATCTCGTGTCCTCTGCTTGCTTTCGTTATAAATATGGGTTTGTTCTTCTAAATGCTATACAAAACTGCTCAATTAATTATGTATTTTATTTTTATATTTTTTTTTATTTTTTTTTTTTAGCTCTTGGTAAATAATTATCCCACTCTCCAGTTTCCCTGATGAATAAATGAATTGGGATTAAACGTTTGCCAGTATGAAAATGGGATTTTGTGCTCTTGAGTGAAATTGCCAAAATTGAAACAAGCTTATAGGAAGCGTGCCATCCAATTACAGCTGCTATACCTTCTTTGTTTGCGGTGAGAGGAACACGTCGCATCTTTCTTTATGTAGATGGACACTGTATTATAGCAACCTTTGGTAAAATGACTTTACTACTACATGTCGGTCGTAGGCTAATCCTTGGCCGCTCTTTGGATGGAAATGAAGGGAATTGTACCTGCAGTGATTGTCATTGTGTGTCTCATGAGGATTCATTTGCACTTGAAGATACTTAATCAAATCCTCAGGATCTTTGACATTTTTGGCACATTGGACCTGGAGAAGGGAAAAAAACTGTACAGATGTTGAAGATACTGTAATTATTGAATGTTTAATTTAAATGAACTCATTGCACTGACAAGTAGTAATTGGATTTTAAGATATGGAGAAAAATCTGATTCTTTTTAAAACACTCATTGAAAAAAATAAATGTTTATAATGTGGTTTTTATGATTGAGGTGTGCGCTTTTGTGTCTGAATATTTGTGAGTGGGTGTTTACATACATAAACTTCACTACATACTTGTATGTTCCTGTATATACAGGCACGTGCCCATAACTTCCAGGACTTGGCATTTAGGGACTCTTTTTTTAAAATTATTCTACTCACAGGCCAGAAAGGGCCCTAATGGACACTTCTTTGTGACTTGGTTCCATCTATAGTTATTTACTTGGATGTAGAGGGAGAAACATACCTTAGCTACACATAAGCATTTTTAGCTTCTAGAAAAGTTAAACCACTCTGGTAGGTATTGGGAATGAGTGATTTTGTGTCACTTGGTGGCAGGGTTTTGACGAACCCTATGTTTTGTGTTCCAGTAATAACACTGAGGAGACTTTGTTATAAATGTTATATCACCAGGACAAAATGGATACAGACAAGACCTAAACCTCTTCACCCGAGCTTCTACAGGACAGCACTGAAACGGGATGTGAGAGATGCTACTCGCAGGACAAAGTACCTTGGTACAGGATGACTTTCAATGATTGTCACAGATACTGTGGTGATGCCACTAAGGCTTAACTTGCTTAACGAAGACCTTTCTGAAATAATTACATTGCTACTCTAGATTTTAGCTCACAAGTGACATGTGTTACAATACTGCTCTGTGGAATAATCCTATAAAAATAGCCATTTCTGCCATAAGAAACCTATACTAGTATGTGGTTTTATTTTGTGGTAAATGAATCCTCTATAGGAGGAGTCTCTTGCTCTTTCCTGTCAATCAATTCTTGGTGTTGTAGACCTCTGTGTCACAGCTAGCCAGCTTTTTAATCACATCTATGAGGAACCAAAGGGAGAAAAATCATAATACCGATCATGCCATTCCTACAATTTGTAGGTCACGTTTTAATGGAGTGACTGAAGACCCACAAAACATAGATTGAACCTACAATACTTCTGTAGTTTATTTAGCTCTGTGTAATGTTTCAGATGTTTAGTAATTGCCTTTTTTTGGCTATAGTGTGGCTTCTCCAATGCTGGTGCTGATTGATGGCTGTAATACATCTTGCCTCAAGGAAATTATTCTATGTTCTAACTCTATATATCCAATTCATTTCCAAGGCCCGTTGCATCAATTGTAGTGTTCGGTATAAAGAAAGGGGGGCAAGTTGTAAGTTGGTACAAATGAAACCAATATCTGCGTGACTCTTGTAGGTTTTTGAACGCTGGCTTCTATCACGGGACTGCTACGGGGCCACAAATCCTATTATACAATTTGGGCTAGCTCTCCAATAATTTTTCTCAATGGTATTTGGTTTGTGTTTTATAGTCATAAATGTTAATTAAACCAATAATATAAACAATTGATATAAAAAGATCTCATTTAACCAGCTTGCCATTTACTATGGAAAAGAGCCATTCTCCCACCCTCAACGACACAAAGAACATGGTTCAAAGCCACAATTACTACTATGGTTGAAAAATGTAACAAACTCTTTATAGGTGACCTCTGCCCAGAATTGGCTATGCACTTTGAATGTGATGTCTTGTGAATAACGATGGCAATAAATATTATTTATTTGGTTTGTCACTCATTAAAACTGGTGAGCGATCTCTCTTATTATACTTTATAAAGCAGCGGCAGATTCTGGAGCACTGTACAAAATAAGTGGACACGCAGATAATAACAAAGTTTATAAATGCATTTCAACAACACATTCTCATATACTTATTAGCAAGATGGTGTTAATGTTGTAGCTGCTATCATGTAAGCCTCCATTGTGCTGCCAAAACAGCTGATACATCAAGGTATGGACTCCAAGACCTCTGGATGTGTCCTCTGGTATGTGGCACCAAGACATTAGCAACAGATCGTTCAAGTCCTGCAAGTTGTGAGGTGGGGCATCTCATTGGATTGGATTTGTTGTTCCACCGTATCCCACAGATCCTTAATTGAATTGATTAGGCGGGAGGGGCAATGTGCAAGAAAGTGCACCTGTAATGGCATTCATTTTCCAGTACATGGCAAAACATAATGAGTCAATCTGTGACAAAATGGAAAGCTACACCATATGCAAACCAGAACTGAATTGCCAAGGCAGTCCTCTCTGCACGAGAGGTGCAGCAATCCACAACGATCCTAATGGCCTTGTCAGGAGGGCATAGTGAATACCTCTCTAGGCACCTCAAGCAAGGTGTCCGCATCTGGATTACCCTGGACACTTAGCGCAGGTTGTATTTTAACAATCTGCCTTTAGATTTCGAATCTTGGCCTATTGGTGGTACCTTGGGGAGAATTTGGAAGGTGTTTGAACTAGCCTTTGACTCTTCCTCAATACTGCCTGATGCTTTTGCATTTTATAGTAGAACGCTGTGCTGATTTAGATATAAAGGGTGACCTCTCAAATTATAATTTACTTTATCAAAAGTGTTTTACCAAATTATTTTTTTTTTTGCCAACTTTGGAACACAGTGTTTGTGAAAAGATTCCTTTTTCATCGAACTACACCACCTTCTGTTTAAATGTTAAGCTCTCTAGGGCAGGGCTTCAGCTCCTGACAGCTTTCACTTGTATTTGTAGCATTTGTCCTTTCACTGACCTTGCGTTTTCTTGCTCCATTGATGTTTGTATTTCAATTGACTCAGCATCAGCACCATATCAGAACGATGAATAATAATTCAAGAACATGAGCGAGCCTCTTGTTGCTGAGCTGCATCTGCCTTCAGAAAGAATTCAAATAATTAACGTTGTCAAATAATCTTTCATAGCGTAGATCAATCCGATGTAAACTACCCCCTGCAACGTCTTTATCTACTCTGTTAGAAGATGGAACCGCAGAACTAAATGTGTGGCCCAGAAATCAGAGATGTGTAACTACCTGGATTGAGAACTTGTTATGTTGTCATTGTTTCATTCTTTCAGTAATCCTTTCTTGAATACCCCAAAATGGTAATTTGTCTTGTATTTTGCAGGGAAGAGCGAAACAAAACCAAATGCAAATCCTTTCCAGCATCCCCTTTTATGGTCCTCACATTCCACAATCTAGTTATTCCTCTCACTTCCTCTGATAATGTGCACCAGAAGTCACTAACAGTGTGCCTCCCAGGGGCTACATTACATACTTGGTGCTAACGTTAGTGCTCACCCGAGTGAGCCCTGGTAGCCACTGCATATCACAATCCAAACGCTAACGGGTTAAGAATCCCGTTAGCGTTTGGTACTGTGCACTTTTCAGCACGAGGTTACTGTACTTTGCGCTCCCTATACTTAACATGGGGAGTGCAAAGTGTCAAAGTCCTAATGCTGATTAACGTCCGGCTGTGGTTAGCAAAACGTTAGTACCAAGTCCTGACTGTGGTTAACGAATTCCGATAGTGCAGAATCCATCAGCACCTGTCAAACCCCCCCGAATCCAGATACTCACCTATCCCGCGGTGACGACCGCAGCTCCATCCGCCTCCTCCGTCCAGCGGGAGCAGGGAGAGACTGGGGGGGAAAAGTCCCCCAGTCTCCCCCTGCGGATCACTAAGCCGACCTGCCAGATCTCGTGAGGCAAGATCCAGCAGGTCATGTGACTGGCGTTGTCTGCTTCAATGGAGTCCTATGGACTCCATCGAGTCAGTGCTCGCTGTGGCGCTTAGCGCTGCCATGCGCATCCTGGGGCTTAGCACTCGATAACGATGCAGCCAGCTTTTTAAGCGCCTGTATTGTAATATCGTGCTAAAATGGAGATGGAATGGAGAAACCTGCAGGCACAGGTTTTTCTCCTTGCGCCCCCGTTTTAGCGTGAGTAGTGTAATTTGGTCCCAGATGTTTTGAAACCACATTCCACTCATTAGATTGGCTAAGCCTCATGGGAATTATAGTTCCAAAACATTCGAAGTGCCAAGGTTGATGACCCTTGATGAAAAGAATGGCCACAGCTTCATCTGCAAAGTGTTCCTTGCTACAAGGGGGACAGGATCTAATGGGGCACTCTAGGCCAAAAACAAAACGGGGTATAGAAAAACGGTAAGCTTAAAGGATGACCCTGGTAATGAACCAGCCAAATTCATGTGCAACTTTTGCCTGACCTGCTATGAGTTGTGGAATTTGCTTAAGCAAATTTATTTTTAGAACTGGGATGTGAAGTCCTAGAACTCTTCTTCTAAATAGGAATCAATTGCTATAGTTGGGGCATTCTTGATGTAAACAGGAAAAAAAATGATGAAAGGTGCTAGGTTTGTATGATTTGACGTTTATATTATTTATTGCTAGCTCTTATCCATTTGATAATCATAATGTGGTTAAGGTCTATAGCTGTTTGCTAGCCAGCAGCTGTTCCTTTTAAGAATTACTCAGGACATACTGTATATACGGCAGTGGAGAAAATAAAATCGCCTAACTACTGTAAAAGTTAAAGTATCAGAATCATAACACAGTAATGCCTTTCAACATTCAGTCTCCTAGCTTTAAAGGGACACTACCACTTCCATAAACTGTAATTAGATTATTTGTGCAATACAAATAAAACTGCTTTATAAAACACACGCTGCGTTTTTTTTTTTTCTTTTGAAGTAATTGCATGTAAAAAGGAAAAATAAAGTTAGGTATTTTATCTCCGGGGGTTCTAGTTTCTGGATTTTGTTCCATGATGCAAATTTACCAAAAGCTTTGCGGCTCTTGTTTATTTAACTGGTAGGTATTGTAGATTAATGAGGTGCGGGGGGAGGTATTGTGTGGTGTAGAGCAGTGTTTCTCAAGTAGTGGGTCGTGACCCAAAAGTGTGTCACGACCAAAGTCCGACTGGGTCACGGGACAAGTGCTCCCAGGCCTCTCTAATGCCTGGGACCCGCTGATGCATCTTACCTGCAGCAGCGGGTCCCAGGCGGTGTGGCTACCTTTGCCTTCCTCACAGCAACTGCGTGCTGGAACTTCCCTGCGTGAAGGAAGCTCTGGTGCGCAGTTGCTAGTGAGGGAAGCAGGGATCGCTCCGAAGCTACAGGTCCACTCACCACACGCTGCCTGGGACCCTCTGCATCAGGCAAAATACTCTGTAATGGCAAGGTGGTGGTGGGGGGGTCTGTCATGGCAAGGTGGTGGGGGGGGATCTGAAATGGGAAGGTGTGGGGTGGGACTCCGTGACTGGCAGCAGCTCTGTACTCCCAACAGGGGCTGCCAGGTGTCCAGAGCATTCTACTACTGGCTGCCAACACCAGGAGCCACTGTGCACATCTCAGTGAAGCAAAAGGCTGTTGGGTAAGTGGGGGGGCTCCCTATGTATATTTGATTGTTTTTTCCTTTCTGATTGTCCTTTTGTTAATATGTCATTTTACCCACTTATGCATCCTTCTTTCTGAATATCTGTTATACTGTAGATGGACAGACGATCTCTGTGTCCTTCTGTGTATTTTTCCATCTATCCTTGTACGTATGTCTTCCTCTCCATTTCTCCTCATCTCTCTCCTTTCTCCCTCTATCACTCTCTCCCTTTTACTCTATAAATCGCTCACTACTCTTTCTTTCCTGTCTTCCTCCTGATGTAATAATCCCTGCAGAAAACTAGAATGTACACTGAGAATTCTCAGTAGAATCACACACTGCTTCCTGATCCCGGCCTCCCTGCATACCAGGGAAGTACGTTGAGGTCAGTGGCTGGTGAGGCACTGGCTAGTATCAGAGCCGGATATACACAGGTTACGTAGGTTCAGTGCTCCCCAGGATCTGGCTGCTCTCCGTGCTCCCCATGGTCCTGAGGGTCCACAGATTGAGAACCACTGGTTTAGAAAGTACTATTAACCCCTCTGGCGGTGTTTCCAAGTGTGTCTCGGGGTTAAATTTCACCGCTGATAGCGGCAACCCCGAGACACACTCGGGCTGTATACATTACCTCTCCCTGCGCTCCCTCGCTGATCTCTGCAGTCTCCTCCGGCGATCGTGACCTCATACTTCCTGGATTCCTTCTCGCGAGGAGGGAACCAGGAAGTAATGAGGTCGCGATCACCGAAGGAGACAGCTGGGGACATCGAGGGAGCGCAGGGAGAGGTGATGTATCCAGCGGCATCCCGAGTGTTGCTCAGGGTTACCGCTTCCAACATAGGAATTTTAACCCCGAGCCACACCCGGGATGCCGCTGGGGTGGGAACTGACCACTTTCAGACAGGAAATTTCAAAATTAATAGACCGCCAGGGAGGTTAATGGTGAGTAAAACGGTATAAGTGTGGGTTCCATAAACACAAACAGTGCAGAAATGTAAAAACAGCAGTGGGAACCTTCGGACAGACAATGGTAAAATTGCCTGATAACAATGGGGTTAACCAGGCTGATGATTTTTTTTTTTTGGACAGTTGCAGTTAATCTGAATCCAAAATTCATATTAAATAGGTTTTTTTTTTTTTATTTCTTTTTTAAAAAAAACAGATTCTGGTAAATGAGCCTATGCAAAAGAGAATTGGATTGTTACTGCACAGGCATTTATTTTAACTAAACCCTGACCTATTGGCAGTAGGTAAGGAGTTAAATAGAAGAGGGTGTGATGCTGAGAAGTCCACCTTCTGAAATCCATTGTGTGAGCTACAGTGATGCAGTATTCAGAATGTGATTTCAGTAAATTGTATAGATCATAGGGAGGATCTTTTGATTTGGCTTTAGGGGGTGGTGTAGTGTTGGGGGCACTTTGGACTAGGCTTAATTGTGGAAAGTGTCACACAGGGAGTTATGGGGTTTAGTATTGCGTTTATTTTGCTGTGGATTCTAACAGCAGAAATGCACAACCAAGCAAACCATAAGCCTTTCATCCCTAAAACTACATAATTGCCTGAGCTCCTAGATTTGGGGTCAGCAATGTACTAGAGAGCTATCCGCTCACTTCATAACTCCCTCCATTGCACCTCTCCTGATCTATGCCTCACAGCCCCCTTGCATCTCATTACTTCTCATACTCTATTTACCCTCACCTCTGTGTGGCACTCCTCTCCTCTTAGATTGTAAGCTCTTGAACAGAGTCTCTTACCATGGTCTTCTGTGTGTTAAACCTATATTTTTTTTTTTATTTTTTTTTTTAACTACGGCTAGAAATACAAACCGTGTTGGGAGAAACAAGCAAGTGAATTAGTGTATAATAGTGTTTAAGGAAAGCGGTATCTGTATGTAATGCTGCCATGATTAAAAACTGGTCAACAGTACTGTAAGTATAAATACTTTTTTACTTTTAATGTGGTCAATGGAACAAGCGCTACGTCTCAACATATAACATTAAAACTAAACCCTTAAATTGGTTAATATGATGCAAAGCGAACTTGGTTGCTCATTACTTTTATAAATTACATTATTGCTTTACTGATCACAATGTGTAAATGTTTGTATATCGAGCTTCTTGGTTCTGTTAGCATTTACAATGATTGCGTTTGTATTTGTGTGTCCTTATGCTTTTTAAAGGGCACTGCTCGCCTGCATGGTCTGGTTTTCCTCTCCTAGCAGATGTTGAAGAAATACAATTTAAATTGTAGAACTGACTGTGTGTTTGGTCATCTGGCACCAGGGATTACACACAGTGACTTGGCAGTGCTATAGATTTGAGCAAATAGTAACATGCCATTAATTCATTTTCTAAGAAGACTTTTGCACAGATGGATAATGTAACGGAGATTGTTGCACAAATCATGCCTTTTTGGATTGTAGCGTGTCAGATTATCAAGAAAATACCTTTCTGCTCTACTATCAGGGTAATTCAAAGAGATCCGAATTGCTTGAGAAAGGTAACCGAACGCTGAAAATCAGCGTTCGGTTACCTTTCTTGGCCATTCGGCTATCCAGAGAGCAGGCAATTCGCCAAATCGTGGCGAATTGCCTGCACATACGGTGCCTGTTCGAGGGCAGTGAAATCCCCATGAAAAGCACTGCTTCGGCTATTCAGAGAACATAAACCAGCAGTGAAAGGTTCCCGAAATGCCCTGCCATTCGGTGGTTTAATTCGGCAAGTTTATTCAGGAGAATCCCATAGGCTTCAATGTTAAAAATATTCCCGTTTTAATCCAATATCTAATAAACCGTTCATTATAAAATTCTGCAATAAAGTCTTATATTTATAGATTTTTTTTTAGGATATTTTAAGCATTTTTCGGGATTTTTTTTATATAAGTTTACTTATTTTTTCTGTAATAGCCCTTTTTATTATCATTCATTGGACCTCATATGCAAATTTCAGACATTTTCGCTCAGTAGTTTCTTTGCAAACAGCGTTTCACTTTTCAAACATTCGTGCAAACTGTTTTCCTAATTTATTCACTGCCTCGTCTGCGATGTCGGCCTTTTCCGGAAGCTTCGCTGTGTGTGATCGGTTCCTGCTCGGGTTTTTCCGTGGTTTTCGGCAGGTTAATCCAGATGTTTTTGAGGGCTTTCTGCGTGCATTCGCCAGGTTTTGTGTTTAGTTTTCGGCAGCTTTTCCCTGCAATTCGGGGACCCTGTCGTGCTTGCTGAATACACCGCAGGGTCTCTGAAATGGGATCGGCAAAAGGCACCGAATTGAAGAGAACGAAAAGTCACCGAACGTGCGGTGATTTTTCGAATCTCTTTCAATTACCCTGTATATATCTTGTGTGAGCGGTAAGGAAGATTAATTCTGCACATCATGCTGTGAAATAATTTTAAGCCCATGTCTCTGCTTTCCCAATTGAACTGACCCATTCTACAGCTCTGCTCACTCCATGCGCAGTTATGCCCCAATGTTTATTAAAGAGATACCAATCTTAAGCAGGAGGCAGGTAGAGTAGAGGTAACATCACTGCTCTGCGTGGAGAGAGACTGTGTAGATACAGGTTCAATCCCAGCAAGAGCACCTCTCCAGTAAGTGTCCTTGGGCAAGACACCTAACGGTACATACTCGCCACCCAGGACATACTTGAAAACGAGAGAAATCTCAATGTATCCTTCCTGGTAAAATCCTTTCTCAAAAAAATAATAATCTTGAAATGACGAACTCCCCTTCTCTCCTGCCCCAGGGTATCCCTTGGCTCTCCTCCAATAGAAGCCGCCTATTGTTGATCAAGCAGTCAGCGCCTGATGATTGCCCATGCAAAACGTGAGATATTTCTCAAAGCAGAAGGCGGCTTGCGCTGTTTTCAAGGACTCTGGGTTGAACAGACACATAATGATCCAGCCTCACAGATGGCTTTCCAGAGGGGGAGAACTGAAAGTTGTTTTTTGTTTTGCCTTGGAGCATCTGTTAAACTCTTCACCTTTTCTCCTGGATTGAGTGCTCCCACTTCTCCTCTACTAGCCTTTTTAAGTAGAGATCTCAGTGGACTGATTGGTTGAACGCTCGAGGGAACAATAATGTCTGGACCTACAAAAAGGAATGACAGAATGGAGTGACCATAGACTTTAACAGGGTAGTGCAATGCCCATAGAGAAGAATGGGTCAGAGTAGAATGCCCATAGAGACTAATGGGACACAGTGGAAAGTCCATACAGAATAATGGGATAGAGGTATAATGCACATAGGCTGGAATGAATGGGGAGCAAAACAGCACCTCATGTTCAGGTAAACCTGTGAGATGTAGCTAATTAAATCATAATGCAGGTATTCCCCAGGTACTGTAGCAGACTGTAACACACTGTAGCACTGAATGGACTTGGAGCTATAATCTCAACTAAAATCATTTCCCCCCATTATACTCGAACAGGGTAGTGGAATGCCCATAAAGTCTATGGCCATTCCATTCTGTCATTCCTTTAACGTAAGTCCCTCTAATGTCCCTCATTGAAAATGTATTGACATTGGCCAAGCTGTTCATTCCCAACTCGACCACGGAAGGCTGTCCAATGCAGATTTAATGACAGCCTTCTGAGCAGAGGAAAGCCCTACACTAACAATGGCTAAAAAAAACCTGTGCATGAATACTTTAAATGCTCAAGGTGCCCTAAAGCATCCCTTTACCAGAGAAAGGAAGCATTGTATGTATTTGTTTTGAATATACTTGCCAACTCTCCCAGTTTTTGGTTGTTGTACAGGATTTTTCTCTTGACCCTCCACCTTCTCATATACCAGATATGTAAATCTGACCTTTTTTAGGTAAGGTTTGTAAAACTGCCATAAAAATGCCACATACAACTCCACCATAATTAATCCATGGTGCCGAATGGCACAGAGTGTGTACCACAAATGATGAGTGATGCAAGTTTTGACTGGTGTTGTAACAAATAGATGAAGCAAAGTGGCTGGGAAAGAGGTGTGTGTGTGTGTGTCTGCTGCTGCCATCCAGGTTTGCAGTTGGGAATTATATTGCAAGTTGTATTACATCTAGGCAGGTTACTGGATCCAGAATTTAATCTTGTGGGGTTGAAATAGCACAAGTTCTGAGGATGATGGTGAACCGGCAGCAATGGGCTTGGAGTATGAATTTGCATTAATTACAACTAATTGTCCTCATTATTTTATGTAATCTAGCAGTTTAACTCTGTATGGTCTCTATCTGTGGTGCTGTTCAAAATAACTCTGAATTGGACACCTGTTACTCCATTACAAGGACCCTTCAAGGCTAGAAAACGTCTGAAGCAAACAGAAGAGCATGATGCTACACTCCTCATACTGTACTCATTTGTACTGGTAAGTGCTTCCAGCATAAACAAAGGAAAGAAATACTCCTATCATTCACCTAGTAGTGTGCAAAAAGTAAATTGGCCTATTTCTAGAAGCCAGGCCTCTGTTGCTTTCACTCACCCAGAGTCGCATCAATTTTAGAGTTGGTTTTGTGTTTATTTGTGAAATATGTTTGCAAGCTTCATATACAACGGTCTTGCCTACCAGATGCTGCCTTCTTGGGGATAGCATTGGCACGGCAATCTGGGGTCCTATCGGAAATGGGCATTAGTGATGCCAAGCAGTGAAGTGTGATGGATACACTATAATCCCAAACAATGTATCACTCTGGTGATATGTGGCTTTGTGAACATGATAATCATCTAAATAATATATTTTTTTATTTGTTTATATTTTTTACCTATAAAAACCACTGGTGGGCTATTTAGATCACGTTTGCTCTGGTGAACACATAACTTGAGTGGGCTTTTTCGTGTTCCCTGTCCAGTTCCAGCTATACTGCCTTTGCCCATCCACAGCACCCTCAGCGTTTGAGTGATGAGAACGCCAAAGAGAGCGTCAATATTTAAAGAACAGAAAATGATAGAATATAGGAACTATTATGATTATTTCCAATTTCACTTGCTGTACAGCAATTTTCCAGATAAGTACATATATTTATGCTAAAATGTGCTTTTGTTTTTGTTTTAGTGACATATTCTCCAGGTAGCAGCTAAAATGATGATTCTCTTGCTTATTCCCTTTCTGTTCTGTATGTGCGGTATTCATGTTTATGTTTAACCACATGTTTGCAGTTTGGAGGTCTGCCGCCAGTTTGGTAAACCTAAGGTTTCTGTTGACTAATCAATCAGGTGTGAGTCCTAATCACAAGGTGTCCGATTGTGTGTCTGCCCGCGAGTTCGAGAGACCTAGTCATTGCTCCAGTTATGTTGTATGTCCCTTCTGGATACAGCTTTAACCAAAAGTTCTAGTTGCTTGTGTAACGTCTGGACTGATTGCAAAGAAATTCACACTATGATCAAAGTCCTGCCCTGCAGGTTGCTGAATATAACTATCTTTCAAGTAATCTGTGTAAAACCAAGTCGCAATACAGAATCACAATCTCTGATTGTAGGCCTGCCCTGCAGGCTGCTGAACACAGTGAGTTCCTATTCTGTATGGTTGAAAATAAATATAAGGGTGTCGCCTGTTATATGTGCTTCATGTTCCACGACCATTGATATCAGCTATCTGAAATATATCTATAACCACGCTATTCTTGTATCACGTTATGCTCATGTCTTAAGTCATTGTATCTATTTACAGAGAGATAATGTGTTTTCGCTCGGCGACCTCTTGGTCACGAAACCATTTGGTGCTGAGTGGTATTCAGGATTTTGTCTTACCTCCCTGGCTTGGGATTATAGGTATTACAGTCTTTACTGCTTTAAAACCCTGTATCATAGAAATCTGTCCATAAGGATCCAAACACGCTGACCTCACTGAAACCGCGTTCGTTACACAAACTTCATGTGGCCTTCAGATTAGCTCAAGAACAGTGCGCAGAGAGCTTCATGGAATGGGTTTCCATGGCCAAGCAGCTGCATCCAAGCCATACATCACCAAGTGCAATGCAAAGCGTTGGATGCAGTGGTGTAAAGCACACAGCCACTGGACTCGAGCAGTGGAGATGCATTCTCTGGAGTGACAAATCACACTTCTCCATCTGGCAATCTGATGGACGAGTCTGGGTTTGGCGGTTGCCAGGAGAACGGTACTTGTCTAAGTGTAAAGTTTGTTTTTCAGGAGCTGGGCTTGGCCCCTTAGTTCCAGTGAAAGGAACTCTGAATGCTTGCGCATACCAAGACATTTTGGACAATTCCATGCTCCCAACTTTGTGGGAACAGTTTGGAGCTGGCCCCTTCCTCTTCCAACATGACTGTGCACCAGTGCACAAAACAAGGTCCATAGAGACATGGATGACAGTCTGGTGTGGATGAACTTGACTGGCCTGCACAGAGTCCTGACCGCAACCCGATAGAACACCTTTGGGATGAATTAGAGCGGAGACTGAGAGCCAGGCCTTCTCGTCCAACATCAGTGTGTGACCTCACAAATGCGCTTCTGGAAGAATGGTCAAAAATTTCCATAAACACACTCCTAAACCTTGTGGACAGCCTTCCCAGAGGAGTTGAAGCTGTTATAGCTGCAAAGGGTGGACCGACGCCATATTGAACCCTATGGATTAGGAATGGGATGTCACTTAAATTCATATGCGAGTCAAGGCAGGTGAGTGAATACTTTTGGCAATATAGTGTATATATATAAAGACAAAGTTTCACTGAATCTTATTCTCAAAAGACAGGAGGAACTGTCAAACTCAATTTTATTATTCCACATAAAGCAGTGACATTGCTGCGTAACCCAGTGTCATCTAGCAACCATACATATGTTTCATTTTTGCTGCAGGATTCAGCAAGTAGGAATGATGAAAGCAGGACTTTCAGAAAGCCGTAGTCTGCGTGTTACATTTTCTGTAACTTATTGAAATTCAAATCGTTTAGGAAAGAAGCCCTGAAAAAGTTTAATGTATTTGCATTTGAAATACTAAAATAATTATTCAACTGGTGAAAAGCATTTTTTTAAAATTTTACTTTCATGTTGGCAGAGGAAATAAAAAAAAAATAGATTAATATACATATGAAGGACGACCCACCAGAAAGGTTGCATAAATATATAGATATCATTGTTAATGACCTTTTATTTTTGAAAACATTTCTTTCATGATAATATCCAAACTGAATAGAGGTGGAAATAATGGCTTTTTGAAGGAGAAAGTAAACGACTGGATTTTTGTTTTTCATAACTATATAAACTATTTTTAAACACTACTATATATCTTATAAATAAATATATATTTTTAAAAAATGAGATACACCTCAGGTCAGTGGGAATGCAAAGCTGTCCTAAAGAAATAGAAATAACGTTTTAACCAGTAGCTTTAAAATGAAATAAAGATCCAGCACTGCAACCAGTATTACGCTTTGATTTCTTTAATCAGTAGTTGGAGCCTGTAGTTTGCATTGGCACTTTAACCAGTAGATGACATTATCTCTGGGTATTTTCACTAAACAGGACTCTGGGTTGCTGTTTAAGGGTGCTAGAATTCAAATATATCTGGTGTAAATCTTCTGTGCTATATGATATAAGCAAAATGTGCGAAGCAAATTCATTCTTTGAAAAGCAGTCATTACTTTTCTGAGGTGATTTTTTTTTTTATTTATTTGAATGCGGTTGCCTTAAGTATACTGTAATATATAGAAGTAAGAATGTATATATATACACTGCATGGCCAAAAGAAGGTCACCATCTAGCTAAGCAAATGGGTGTGAGCATTCCTTTGGATAGTTACTGCAGTGATTAATAGGTTTAAGCTATTTCAGGTTTTTCAATCACTGGATTTTTTTCTCACATGAGGGCACAGCGGGCATCTTCCAGGCTGACAATGCCAGGATTCATTAGGCTCAAGTTGTGCAAGAGTGGTTCAGGGAGCATGTGATATCATTTTCACACATGGATTGGCCACCACAGAGTCCAGGTCTAAACCCCATAGAGGATCTTTGGGATGTGCTGGAGAAGACTTTACGCAGCGCTTCAACTCTCCAATCAGCAATGCAAGAACTTGGTGAGAAATTAAAGCCACTCTGGAGGGAAATAAACGTAAAGAGTTTGCATAAGTTTATTGAAGCGATGACACAGCGAATACGTGCCATAATCAAAGCAACAGGCAGTTCACCAAACTACTAGTGTGCATGACTTTTTTTGGCCATGTAGTGTATTTCCTCTGTATTATTCTCATTCTGTGATCCGTATGAAAATAAGTATATAAATACTGGCCTTGAAAAGCTGGTGTTAAGTGATTTTGCATTTGCAAAATCCCTTCTAAGCATATAATTATTTCAGTACATACCTCTGTTCACACTGTGCATTGATTACCTACTAGCAGACAGATACTCAGAACAAAAAGTCCCATTTCTTTTTCTGCTGGCCAACCAAATACTGTATATGCAACCTTCTGGAAGACTCATTGTCTCCATGGTGAACTATGGAGAGGATACCAGTGGAAGCACACAGCACTGCTACCCATCACCTTTTACGTCCCCTCACTTTGGCTCTCCAGGCCCGGTGCGTCCAATATAAATGGCTACAGCCATTTAGTCTTCAAGACTGTACCTCAACAGGTGTACTCAACCTCACAAGCTCTGTTTGAAATGTCGTCCTTTTTTGGTGCTGGAATAAATCCACTTTGATTTAATACTGTGGATTTTGGAGTTTTTTATGGATCATAGACTCGGATTCTGCTCTTCCCTGGTGACTCACTCCTGTGTATCTGTGCCTTTTGGCTGGAACCTTCCTTTCTACATCCTTGGCTTCAACCATATAGACTGGTTTCCTGCACTGGAATATTGACTGAGCCTTCTGAACATCGGCGCTTTCTGATTTGACTACTGGCATTCCTGGAACAGCCACCCTGGGACACTCCGTACCAGCAACTGCAGTATCCTTTCCTCTAGTTTCAGGTTGATGCCTCTGACATTCTGTTTTCAAGTGACAACTCTACCAGGAAACCCCATTCCCTATGTCTGCAAATGTCTGTCATGGCTCTGTACCCCTTCACTTTCCCTATCCGTCTCTCATTCCCTTCCACCGTATGTGCTGACAACTTGTACCATTTTCTATTACCTGGATACCTGGTTATGCTGACCACACCCTTTCTTGCTGCCTCACTACTGGACACAGGGCACGAGGCCATGGACTCAGCTTTCACGACTATATAATATGTTGATTGCTGTTAAACTGTATTTTTACCCTTTTGTTTTCTTGTTACTTGTGGTAGTCCTCTCACTTGGTGCTTCTCACCAGGTACCCTGCTGAGGAAGTGCCTACATTGGGAACCCCAGTTTCCCTACATATTAACACAGTAACTTTGCTCCTTGCTGACTTTGTTATCGGTGGGGCACTCAACCCTGTCAGGCAAACGTTCCTCTATTCTACATCTTGCTTCCACCTTAAAATTCCCGCAGCTGGTCTCTTACTTTGTTTTTTTTTTTTTTTTTTGTGCCACATTTTCCTACCCAGTAGTAACATATCCCTCCCTTATGGCCACCATTCCACGTAGATTCACTGTCCTCACGATTAATGCTAAGGGACATATCATCCCTGAGAGAGGACACGCCGCCCTAAGGTTCTAAATTCACCTTTGCTTTATTTTAGTAATTCTACGGCAGAGGTGGTTTGTGGTACGGTGGTCCTATTCTCCCATAACCTTCCCCTAAAGGTTACTGCCAGTCTGCTGGATCTGGGGGGCGCTTCACTTAGGAAGGGAGTTGTTGTTAATACTACAAAAGTAGCGCTACATTTGTGACTGTTGATATACTCATTAGACAGGGTTTAATCCCAAGTGTGACCCCTTAATAATTAACCTCCCTGGCGTTATGATTCTGACATATTTTATATGTCAGAATCATTACAATTTATTTAGCCCCCTAGCGGTATCCCGAGTGTGGCTCAGGGTTAAATTCATTGCTGAAAGCGGTAACCCTGAGCCACACTCGGGCTGGATACATTACCTGGCCCTGCATTCCCTCGCTGACACCCGCAGTCACACTCCAGACAATCGCAACGTCATGCTTCCCTTCTTGCGAGAAGGGAAACAGGAAGCAGGACGCCACGATCGTCTGCAGAAGAATGTGATTGCGGAGGTCAGTGAGGGAGTGAAGGTAAAGGTATACAGTTGTGTTCAAAATTATTCAACCCCCACTGAAATTGAGTGTTTTGGCCAGTTTAACATTGATTTTGATCATTCAGTCATCTTGCTTACAATTAAATCAAAGAGGCACGTGTAGGTCAGACAAATATAACATAACATTTATAATGAAATAACCACAAATGTCTTTTCTGTGCTCACATCATTATCAGTTTTATTCAACCCCCAAGTGACATTCAATCTTAGTACTTAGTACAACATCCTTTTACAGTTATAACAGCTTTTAAACGTGAAGCATAGCTTGACACAAGTGTCTTGCAGCGATCTACGGGTATCTTCTCCCATTCGTCATGGGCAAAGCCTCCAGTTCAGTCACATTCTTAGGCTTGCGCACTGCAACTGCTTTCTTTACGTCCCACCAGAGGTTCTCAATTGGATTTAAGTCAGGTGACTGCGATGGCCACTCCAAAATGTTCCAGCCTTTAATCTGCAACCATGCTCTAGTGGACTTGGAGGTATGCTTGGGATCATTGTCCTGTTGAAAGGTCCAACATCTCCCAAGCCTCAGGTTTGTGACGGACTGCATCACATTGTCATCCAATATCTCCTGGTACTGAAGATAATTCATGGTACCTTGCACACGCTGAAGCTTCCCTGTACCTGCAGAAGCAAAACAGCCCCAAAGCATGATTGACCCCCCGCCATGCTTCACAGTAGGCAAGGTGTTCTTTTCTTCATAGGCCTTGTTCTTCCTCCTCCAAACATAGCGTTGATCCATGGGCCCAAACAGTTCTAATTTTGTTTCATCAGTCCACAGAACACTATCCCAAAACTTCTGTGGTTTGTCCACATGACTTTTGGCATACTGCAGTCGACTCTTCTTATTCTTTGGAGACAGCAAGGGGGTGCGCCTGGGAGTTCTGGCATGGAGGCCTTCATTACGCAGTGTGCGCCGTATTGTCTGAGCTGAAACTTCAGTACCCACATCTGACAAATCTTTTCTCAGTTCCTCAGCAGTCACACGGGGACTTTTCTCCACTCTACGCTTCAGGTAGCTCACAGCAGTCCAAGTCAGCATCTTCTTTCTGCCACGACCAGGTAGCGTTTCAACAGTGCCCTTTGCCTTGAATTTGCGAATGATGCTTCCTATGGTCTCTCTAGGTATGTTTAACATCTTTGCAATCTTCTTATAGCCATTGCCCTTCCTGTGAAGAGTAATCACCTCTTCTCTCGTCTTCCTGGACCATTCTCTTGACTTCACCATGTTTGTAACCACACCAGTAAATGTCTAGAAGGAGCTGAGTATCACAGTCATTTTAAAGCTGTCTAATTGGTGCTTATTATGCTTTATTGCTGCTCCGTGACATCCACAGGTGTTTTCAATACCTGATTGAAAACACTTGAATGAACCTCTGTTCTTCAGAGTGGTAGTCTTTAAGGGGTTGAATAATTGTGTCAATGAAGAATTCACAAAAGAAACATTTACTACTATATTACAAAACCAATTGATGTCATTTTAGTTGCATATGGTTCTTTAAAAAGTCCTTGTATGATTTCATTCTGAATACAATTACAAATTTACACTAAATTCCCTAAAACCCTTTTACAGCATTGGGGGTTGAATAATTTTGAACACAACTGTATATCCAGCCCGAGTGTGGCTCAGGGTTACCGCTTGCAGCATTGAAAGTTAACCGCCAGGAAAACTGCCAGGGAGGTTAATGGTCGGTAACAACAGTCTATAACTGGTGTTCCAGTTAAAAATTCTAAAGTTATACTTTTTCCTCAATTTATTTATCAAACCGCCAGCAGCGCTCCTTGTTATGCTCTATTTTACGGAAATTAGTGGATTTTCAGGAGGGCATGGTTGTGGTTGAAGGAGATTTTAATCTACTGTTGGATTTACGCTAAAATACGTCCTGTGGGTCACCCTGCATTCAGCCTCTGTCCTACATCCGGCGTGTTCAACCCTACATGCCCGACTGGTCAACTGTTGGAGAAAGACCAACACAATCGTGAGATCACACTTAGGGTTTAAACAAGCTTAGCTTTTTTGGAGTAAGTGTGGCTCCCCCAGTGTCTCCTCCTATTTGCGCTGCCGTACAGATATATATAAAAAATAAATTTGGGGAGTACACTCTAAAAGAAACAAAAAGACATATCATGGTGCAGGAAGATAAACCCTAGAGGAATTGAGGCCCCAAAGGATTGCACTCACAAGATGTAAATAAAAGAATAGGCACATAATCAACCAACTGCTGCAATGTTACCGCTCTGCTGGATGCAATCGTTCGGACTGGATACCCCGCCGTCACAGGAATAAACCAGGCCAAGCTGTTCCAATCACAGTAGAAATTTAATAATAATAAAGCAGTGGACACAAACTCTTTTTTTTTTTTTTGTCTATACAGAAAATAGAATTCATCCCTTCTGGTTCCAGCTTATCGCTTGGGATTTCTAGCCTTATGTTAGCCTTCCTGTTGTTGACTCTCAGGGTTCCGGACTCCAAGGTGGAGATAGAGAAGGGAGTGAGATCCATTAAGAGGCTCGAGATGGCTCCTCTCTGTGCGCTGGCTTGTTTCCGGTTCTCATGGCTGCGTGCAGACTTTTCAGTTTGGAATTTTGGCCTCGAGGTGTCCTTTATCTCACACAATTTGAAACGGGGTCTGCATTATTGTCATACAGGCAGAGAAGACCTTTGTGCCAGATACAGTAACTGTGATAAAGATAAATAATAAAAATGGCCAGAACTCCTGCTTATGGAGATTTGTTATCCTAATGAGATTATTAGCAATGCTGCTTCCACAAAAAATACCAATAAAATCTAAAAATAATATCTGTGCCATAATGCCTTTCTATGGAGATTACAGTAACACTTTGTATCTGTACTGTACTGGGATTTTTATTCTTTATAACCCCTTGAATCTTATCCCTGTGCAGCCGTGAGTGACCCAAGGGCTCTCCCTGTAATCTTCCCTCCCATTGGCAGCTGTAATGCAGCACAAATCTATTTGAATGTTTGTTACAATGCGGTTTAGGGCTGATATTTGCAAATGGTTTTATGTCTCTCCAGGGTGCTTGGAGAGACATAAACAAAGGATTTCATTTCTCCACTGGGGACACACTAATCTTGCTTTAAATAGATGTGAAAATGGTATTTTGATGCCTAATGATGGCTTTTCAATGCATTACAATGCAAAATCGAGATAACTCAATCTTGGGTGTGAAAGGGTTAAGTGATGTGTCCGCATTAGTGTGATCAAAATGAACATTCTCCACCTTTTAAACTATCTCAATCTTTTTGCCTTCTACTTTTTTACGCTCTTTGCAGCGATTATTTGCAAAATATGTGTGGAATTGGTGCTAACCCCGACATCACATGACGATTTTGACGGCCCCGAAAGATTGTGGAGACCTGTCACGGGAGGGCGAGGGTGCGAGCCCAGAATGCGGTGATATACTCTATATTGCCAAAAGTATTCGCTAACCCATCCAAATACTCAGAATCCGGTGTTCCAATCACTTCCATGGCCACAGGTATATAAAATCAAGCACCTAGGCATGCAGACTGTTTTTACAAACATTTGTGAAAGAATGGGTCGCGCTCAGGAGCTCAGTGAATTCCAGCATGGAACTGTGGCAGGATGCCACCTGTGCAACAAATTCAGTGGTGAAATTTCCTCGCTCCTAAATATTCCACAGTGAACTATTAGCTGTATTATAAGAACGTGGAAGTGTTTGGGAACGACAGCAACTCAGCCACGAAGTGGTAGGCCACGTAAACTGATGGAGTGGGGTCAGCGATTGCTGAGGAGCATAGTGCGAAGAGGTTGCCAACTTTCTGCAGAGTCAAATGCTACAGACCTCCAAACTTCATGTGGCCTTCAGATTAGCTCAAGAACAGAAAGAAAGCTTCATGAAATGGGTTTCCATGGCTGAGCAGCTGCATCCAAGCCATACATCACCAAGTGCAATGCAAAGCGTCGGATGCAGTGGTGTAAAGCACGCTGCCACTGGACTCTAGAGCAGTGGAGACGCATTCTCTGGCGTGACGAATTGCGCTTCTCCATCTGGCAATCTGATGGATAAGTCTGGGTTTGGCAGTTGCCAGGAGAACGGTACTTGTCTGACTGCATTTTGCAAGTGTAAAGTTTGGTGGAGGGGGGAATTATGGTGTGGGGTTGTTTTTCAGGAGCTGGGCTTGGCCCCTTAGTTCCAGTGAAAGGAACTCTGAATGCTTCAGCATACCAAGACATTTTGGACAATTCCATGCTCCCAACTTTGTGGGAACAGTTTGGAGCTGGCCCCTTCCTCTTCTAACATGACTGTGCACCAGTGTACAAAGCAAGGTCCATAAAGACGTGCATGAACTTGACTGTCCTGCACAGAGTCCTGACCTCTACCCGATAGAACACCTTTGGGATGAATTAGAGCGGAGACTGAGAGCCAGGCCTTCTCGTCCAACATTAGTGTGTGACTGTCACGGTCTGTACCCCAGACCCTCTGGCGCCCCCTTTTGTTCTCCTTTTTTAGCCATATTCTGCATGATCTATGCAGGTTCCAGGACTTTTGTTTCCATATGCTTATTCCTGGACTCTCTGATTTTGCATTCTGGAAGTGGAGACTCACCTGCACTTGATCCCATCTGATGAATCCTGCTTATGAGGAAGCTACGCCCCTTATCCCACACTTCCTCCTTGAAGTTGCTAGCCTTGCCGAGTGCAGACCTGCTTTCTGGAACTCCTGAGATCCTTGTCTGGAACCAGGCCCGTCTTTAATATTAATTGGACCCTGGGCAAACATTTTCATGGGGCCCCTGAAAGAACACCTTCGCATAATTTTGCTCTCCACCCCCCCCCCAACATCCCGAAAAGAAAAAAAACAACAAATACATCATGGACTTGTCTCAAAAAGCTTTAGTAATGTGCATTGTGTATGAGTGCATCACAGAGCTCCTCAGACTCAGCAAGTTTATACACTATACAGTATACACGTCATCCACTATATAGTACGACAACTGTACTCAGTACACAACCCTAAAATATGTACATTATACAGTCAGACTACCCACAACATACAGTAACTCTATACACTCCTACATATTATAGTATACACATAAGCTCATAAACATATACAAACTATATTCTGAGGATATACACTATACATTAGACACACTATACACTTAGCATATACCCAGTATACAGTATATACTCATTGTATAATGTATGTTCAGTACATTGTGTAAATACTATATAGTGTGCATACAAAGTACACACACATATAACCACTATACCCCTCAGTAGTACACACACTAACTACACACCTTATACACACTGCAGCAGAAAGGTTTGTGTGTGTGTGAGTGGGGGTTTGATGCTGGAGAGTATGGAGTGGGGGGTTTGCTGCTGGAGTGGGGGGTTGATGCTGGAGAGTGTGGAGTGGGGGATTGATGCTGGAGTAGGGGGATTGATGCTGGAGTAGGGGGATTGATGCTGGAGTAGGGGGATTGATGCTGGAGTAGGGGGATTGATGCTGGAGTGGGGGGATTGATGCTGGAGTGGGGGGATTGATGCTGGAGTGGGGGGATTGATGCTGGAGTGGGGGGGTTGATGCTGGAGTGGGGGGATTGATGCTGGAGTGGGGGGATTGATGCTGGAGTGGGGGGATTGATGCTGGAGTGGGGGGATTGATGCTGGAGTGGGGGGATTGATGCTGGAGTGGGGGGATTGATGCTGGAGTGGGGGGATTGATGCTGGAGTGGGGGTTGATGCTGGAGTGTGTGGACTGGGGGGCTTG
Organism: Leptobrachium leishanense; assembly: GCA_009667805.1. Lineage (NCBI taxonomy): Eukaryota > Metazoa > Chordata > Amphibia > Anura > Megophryidae > Leptobrachium > Leptobrachium leishanense. The sequence goes on along the minus strand of CM019064.1, from coordinate 279,313,753 downwards.
CTGCTGGAGTGGGAGGCTTGCTGCTGGAGTGGGAGGCTTGCTGCTGGAGTGGGAGGCTTGCTGCTGGAGTGGGGGGCTTGCTGCTGGAGTGGGGGCTTGCTGCTGGAGTGGGGGCTTGCTGCTGGAGTGGGAGGCTTGCTGCTGGAGTGGGGGGCTTGCTGCTGGAGTGGGGGGCTTGCTGCTGGAGAGTGTGGAGGGGGGATTGATGCTGGAGTGGGGGGCTTGATGCTGGAGTGGGGGGTTGCTGCTGGAGTGGGGGGTTGATGCTGGAGTGGGAGGCTTGCTGCTGGAGTGGGGGGCTTGCTGCTGGAGTGGGAGGCTTGCTGCTGGAGTGGGGGGCTTGCTGCTGGAGTGGGGGGCTTGCTGCTGGAGTGGGGGGGCTTGATGCTGGAGTGGGGGGCTTGATGCTGGAGTGGGGGGCTTGCTGCTGGAGTGTGGAGTGGGGGATTGATGCTGGAGTGGGGGGATTGATGCTGGAGTGGGGGGCTTGCTGCTGGAGTGGGGGGCTTGCTGCTGGAGTGGGGGGCTTGCTGCTGGAGTGGGGGGCTTGCTGCTGGAGTGGGGGGCTTGCTGCTGGAGTGGGGGCTTGCTGCTGGAGTGGGGGGCTTGCTGCTGGAGAGTGTGGAGTTGGGGGATTGATGTTGGAGTGGGGGGATTGATGCTGGAGTGGGGGGATTGATGCTGGAGTGGGGGATTGATGCTGGAGTGGGGGGATTGATGCTAGAGAGTGGAGTGGGGGGATTGATGCTGGAGTGGGGGGATTGATGCTAGAGAGTGGAGTGGGGGGATTGATGCTGGAGTGGGGGGATTGATGCTGGAGTGGGGGATTGATGCTGGAGTGGGGGGATTGATGCTGGAGTGGGGGATTGATGCTGGAGAGTTTGGGGTGGGGGGTTGATGCTGGAGTGGGGGGTTGATGCTGGAGTGGGGGGATTGATGCTGGAGTGGGGGGTTGATGCTGGAGTGGGGGGATTGATGCTGGAGTGGGGGGATTGATGCTGGAGTGGGGGGTTGATGCTGGAGTGGGGGGGCTTGATGCTGGAGTGGGGGGGATTCTGCTGGAGTGGGGGGGCTTGATGCTGGAGTGGGGGGTTGATGCTGGAGTGGGGGGATTGATGCTGGAGTGGGGGGATTGATGCTGGAGTGGGGGGATTGATGCTGGAGTGGGGGGATTGATGCTGGAGTGGGGGGATTGATGCTGGAGTGGGGGGTTGATGCTGGAGTGGGGGGTTGATGCTGGAGTGTGTGGACTGGGGGGTTGATGCTGGAGAGTTTGGAGTGGGGGGTTTGCTGCTGGAGTGGGGGGCTTGCTGCTGGAGAGTGTGGAGTGGGGGGCTTGCTGCTGGAGATGGAGTGGGGGCTTGCTGCTGGAGAGTGTGGAGTGGGGGATTGATGCTGGAGTGGGGGATTGATGCTGGAGTGGGGGGATGATGCTGGAGTGGGGGGTTGATGCTGGAGAGTGGAGTGGGGGCTTGCTGCTGGAGAGTGTGGAGTGGGGGGCTTGCTGCTGGAGAGTGTGGAGTGGGGGGATTGATGCTGGAGTGGGGGATTGATGCTGGAGTGGGGGATTGATGCTGGAGTGGGGGGATTGATGCTGGAGTGGGGGGATTGATGCTGGAGTGGGGGGATTGATGCTGGAGAGTGGGTGGGGGGTTGATGCTGGAGAGTGGAGTGGGGGGATTGATGGAGTGGGGGGATTGATGCTGGAGTGGGGGGATTGATGCTGGAGTGGGGGGATTGATGCTGGAGTGGGGGGATTGATGCTGGAGTGGGGGGATTGATGCTGGAGTGGGGGGATTGATGCTGGAGTGGGGGGATTGATGCTGGAGTGGGGGTTGATGCTTGGAGAGTTTGGGGTGGGGGCTTGATGCTGGAGTGGGGGGTTGATGCTGGAGTGGGGGGGCTTGATGCTGGAGTGGGGGGATTGATGCTGGAGTGGGGGGATTGATGCTGGAGTGGGGGTTGATGCTGGAGTGTGTGGACTGGGGGGTTGATGCTGGAGAGTATGGAGTGGGAGGCTTGCTGCTGGAGTGGGGGGCTTGCTGCTGGAGTGGGGGGCTTGCTGCTGGAGTGGGGGGCTTGCTGCTGGAGTGGGGGGCTTGCTGCTGGAGTGGGGGGCTTGCTGCTGGAGAGTGTGGAGTGGGGATTGATGCTGGAGTAGGGGGGTTGATGCTGGAGTGGGGGGATTGATGCTGGAGTGGGGGGATTGATGCTGGAGTGGGGGGATTGATGCTGGAGTGGGGGATTGATGCTGGAGTGGGGGGATTGATGCTGGAGAGTTTGGGGTGGGGGGTTGATGCTGGAGTGGGGGGCTTGCTGCTGGAGTGGGGGGCTTGCTGCTGGAGTGGGGGGCTTGCTGCTGGAGTGGGGGGGCTTGCTGCTGGATGTGGGGGGGCTTGCTGCTGGAGTGGGGGGGCTTGCTGCTGGAGTGGGGGGCTTGCTGCTGGAGTGGGGGGGCTTGCTGCTGGAGTGGGGATTGATGCTGGAGTGGGGGGATTGATGCTGGAGTGGGGGATTGATGCTGGAGTGGGGGGATTGATGCTGGAGTGGGGGATTGATGCTGGAGTGGGGGGTTGATGCTGGAGTGGGGGGTTGATGCTGGAGTGTGTGGACTGGGGGGTTGATGCTGGAGAGTATGGAGTGGGAGGCTTGCTGCTGGAGTGGGGGGCTGCTGCTGGCTGGAGAGTGTGGAGTGGGGGATTGATGCTGGAGTAGGGGGATTGATGCTGGAGTGGGGGGATTGATGCTGGAGTGGGGGGATTGATGCTGGTGGGTGAGTGGATGCTGGGAGTGGGGGATTGATGCTGGAGTGGGGGGATTGATGCTGGAGTGGGGGGATTGATGCTGGAGTGGGGGGATTGATGCTGGAGTGGGGGGATTGATGCTGGAGTGGGGGGATTGATGCTGGAGTGGGGGGTTGATGCTGGAGTGGGGGGTTGATGCTGGAGTGGGGGGTTGATGCTGGAGTGTGTGGGGACTGGGGGGTTGATGCTGGAGAGTATGGAGTGGGGGGCTTGCTGCTGGAGTGGGGGGCTTGCTGCTGGAGAGTGTGGAGTTGGGGGATTGATGCTGGAGTTGGGGGATTGATGCTGGAGTGGGGGATTGATGCTGGAGTGGGGGATTGATGCTAGAGAGTGGAGTGGGGGGATTGATGCTGGAGTGGGGGGATTGATGCTGGAGTGGGGGGATTGATGCTGGAGTAGGGGGATTGATGCTGGAGTAGGGGGATTGATGCTGGAGTGGGGGGATTGATGCTGGAGTGGGGGGATTGATGCTGGAGTGGGGGGATTGATGCTGGAGTGGGGGGATTGATGCTGGAGTGGGGGGTTGATGCTGGAGTGGGGGGTTGATGCTGGAGTGGGGGGATTGATGCTGGAGTGGGGGATTGATGCTGGGTGGGGGGATTGATGCTGGAGTGGGGGGATTGATGCTGGAGTGGGGGGATTGATGCTGGAGTGGGGGGTTGATGCTGGAGTGTGGACTGGGGGGTTGATGCTGGAGAGTATGGAGTGGGGGGCTTGCTGCTGGAGTGGGGGGCTTGCTGCTGGAGAGTGTGGAGTTGGGGGATTGATGCTGGAGTGGGGGGATTGATGCTGGAGTGGGGGGATTGATGCTAGAGAGTGGAGTGGGGGGATTGATGCTGGAGTGGGGGGATTGATGCTGGAAGTGGGGGGATTGATGCTGGAGTGGGGGGATTGATGCTGGAGTGGGGGGATTGATGCTGGAGTGGGGGATTGATGCTGGAGTGGGGGGATTGATGCTGGAGTGGGGGGTTGATGCTGGAGTGGGGGTTGATGCTGAGAGTGTGGAGTGGGGATTGATGCTGGGAATGATTGGAGAGTTTGGGGTGGGGGGTTGATGCTGGAGTGGGGGCTTGCTGTGGAGTGGGGGGCTTGCTGCTGGAGTGGGGGGCTTGCTGCTGAGTGGGGGGGCTTGCTGCTGGAGTGGGGGATTGATGCTGGAGTGGGGGGATTGATGCTGGAGTGGGGGGATTGATGCTGGAGTGGGGAGATTGATGCTGGAGTGGGGGATTGATGCTGGAGTGGGGATTGATGCTGGAGTGGGGGGTTGATGCTGGAGAGTGGGGGGTTGATGCTGGAGTGTGACTGGGGTTGATGCTGGAGAGTATGGCAAGTGGGGGGTTGATGCTGGAGAGTATGGATGGAGCTTGCTGCTGGAGTGGGAGGTTGCTTGCTGGAGTGGGGGGCTTGCTGCTGGAGAGTGTGGAGTGGGGATTGATGCTGGAGTAGGGGGATTGATGCTGGAGTAGGGGGATTGATGCTGGAGTGGGGGATTGATGCTGGAGTGGGGGATTGATGCTGGAGTGGGGGGTTGATGCTGGAGTGGGGGGTGATGCTGGGTGTGTGGACTGGGGGGTGATGCTGGAGAGTATGGAGTGGGGGGCTTGCTGCTGGAGTGGGGGCTTGCTGCTGGAGAGTGTGGAGTTGGGGGATTATGCTGGACTGGGGATTGATGCTGGAGTGGGGATTGATGCTGGAGTGGGGGGATTGATGCTGGAGTGGGGGATTGATGCTGGGTGGGGGAGATTGATGCTGGAGTGGGGGGATTGATGCTGGAGTGGGGGGATTGATGCTGGAGTGGGGGGATTGATGCTGGAGTGGGGGGATTGATGCTGGGTGGGGGGATTGATGCTGGAGTAGGGGGATTGATGCTGGAGTGGGGGGATTGATGCTGGAGTGGGGGATTGATGCTGGTGGGGGGATTGATGCTGGAGTGGGGGATTGATGCTGGAGTGGGGGGATTGATGCTGGAGTGGGGGGATTGATGCTGGAGTGGGGGGATTGATGCTGGAGTGGGGGGATGATGCTGGAGTGGGGGATTGATGCTGGAGTGGGGGGTTGATGCTGGAGTGGGGGGTGATGCTGGAGTGGGGGGTTGATGCTGGAGTGGGGGGTCGATGCTGAGGTGTGGAGTGGGGGGTTGATGCTGGAGAGTATGGAGTGGGGGCTTGCTGCTGGAGTGGGGGCTTGCTGCTGGAGAGTGTGGAGTTGGGGGATTGATGCTGGAGTTGGGGGATTGATGCTAGAGAGGGAGTGGGGGGATTGATGCTGGAGTGGGGGGATTGATGCTGGAGTGGGGGGATTGATGCTGGAGGGGGGGATTGATGCTGGAGTGGGGGAATTGCTGTGAGTGGGGGATTGATGCTGGGTGGGGGGTTGATGCTGGAGTGGGGGGTTGATGTGGAGTGGGGGGTTGATGCTGGAGTGGGGGGTCGATGCTGGAGAGTGTGTGGACTGGGGTGATGCTGGAGAGTATGGAGTGGGGGGCTTGCTGCTGGAGTGGGGGGCTTGCTGCTGGAGAGTGTGGAGTTGGGGGATTGATGCTGGAGTGGGGGGATTGATGCTAGAGAGTGGAGTGGGGGATTGATGCTGGAGTGGGGGGATTGATGCTAGGAGTGGAGTGGGGGGTTGATGCTGGAGTGGGGGGAGATGCTGAGTGGGGGATTGATGCTGAGTGGGGGGGATTGATGCTGGAGTGGGGGGATTGATGCTGGAGTGGGGATTGATGGCTGAGTGGGGGGGATTGATGCTGGAGTGGGGATTGATGCTGGAGTGGGGGATATGCTGGAGTGGGGGATTGATGCTGGAGTGGGGGGTTGATGCTGAGAGTGTGGAGTGGGGGGATTGATGCTGGGTGGGGAGTTGATGCTGAGAGAGTTTGGTGGTGGGGTTGATGCTGGAGTGGGGGCTTGCTTGCTGGAGTGGGGGCTTGCTGCTGGAGTGGGGGGCTTGCTGCTGGAGTGGGGGGGTTGCTGCTGGAGTGGGGGGCTTGCTGCTGGAGTGGGGGGCTTGCTGCTGGAGTGGGGGGATTGATGCTGGGAGTGGGGGGATTGATGCTGGAGTGGGGGGATTTGATGGGGGGTTGGAGTGGGGGGATTGATGCTGGAGGGGGAGTTTGATGTTGGAGAGTGTGGAGTGGGTTGGATTGTTGCTGGAGATTGTGAGGACCAGGATCCATGGTCAGGCCACAGCTGTTGGGGGAGATTTTGGGGACAGAGAGCTGCCTTCCTGTGTGAATGATGCCTGCAGCTCATGGTCTGAGGGGGGGGAGGCTGGATGCAGATCTCTGGTGAGCAGGGGCTTTGACTTTGCACACAGATTTAAAAAAAAAAACCAAATACTTACATAACTGCCTGGCCCTGCACCTCCATGATCCTGGTTCCCATCTAGCTCCAGCTCCTCCTCAGCAGCCCCCATGCACACTCACACTGACTGCAATGTGCGGACACAGGAAGATGACGTCAGAAAGGGGGAGGAGCCAGATACGGAAGTCCCATATTCTCTTCCCGCACAGCCTTGACTGCATCAGCGGGCGGCGCACAGAGAATCTAGTGCCCCCCCCCCCCTGTGCAGTCTGACGTTGTGGGGCAAAATAGGCAGCTGCCTTTGAGAGCCGTCACTGCCTAGTATACATGGGCCCAAGGGGCAGCTGCTTTGGGCCCCTCAACAATAACTAGGCCCGGGGCAGCTGCCCCTTTTGCCCTGCGTTAAAGACGGCCCTGTCTGGAACCACTCTGTACCATAGACATTCCTGCTTTCCCTCTGCTCTGATTCAACATCTATTACCGGTATCCTCTGTCTCCATGTACCCCTCTGTTATATTGCTTGACTACCTGTGTACCAGACCCTTGCTTAACCCTGATTGCCCTTTTGCCTGCTCCATCTGTACCATTGCCTGGAATATATTCTCTGTATCCTTTGTATTGTATTTATCCAGTTCTCCCATTCCCACTAGGGATGTGCGTTTCGGGTTTCGGAATTTCGGAATTTTCACGAAATTTCCCGATTCGGGTCTTTCGATTCGGCCGAAAATCCGAAATTTTTTAGATCCGAAAAAGTCGAATCCGAACTGTTTTCCGAACCGAATCGAAAATTTTTCGGAATTTCGAATGGACTTGGAATGTGTCAAATCGAAATCTATTGCTTTGAAACGAGAACAGACTTTCCGAAAAAACGAAAAATTTACCAAATCGAAAATTTTTCGGAATTTTCGAATGGACTTGAAACGTGTCAAATCGAAATCTATTGCTTTGAAACGAGAACAGACTTTCCGAAAAAACGAAAAATTTGCCAAATCGAAAATTTTTCGGAATTTTCGAATGGACTTGAAATGTGTCAAATCGAAATTTATTTTCCCTCTATTCATGATTTCAGTTCCATTCGGGATTTCGGTTCCATTTCGGTAAGTCTGGACATCGTATATTTAACTAGTATCGGTTATATGGCTGATTCTGTAAATTTTTTTATTGTTTCCAAAGATCCGATACGAATTTTCGTATTTTGGTCAGATCCGATTCGTCCGCGGGTCGCGCATGCGCGCGCGCACATGTCGTAACTTTATTGAGCCAGTTTTATTGACAACTTTTTGAACAAAATTTTGTTTTTATTATTCTTCATAATGGCCGCTGCCAGAGAGGAGTGCTGCACAAGCACCTCGTCTTCATCTCAGGATGCACCACCGGCACCCAAGAAGAAACGGGCCCAAAATATGGCGTTTGAGGAGATGTTGGAGCTGGTCCGCATCTTTGATAGAAAAGATTACGATTGCCAGAAGGGACCTTACCGCAGCAAGAATAACGACAGAAAAGATCGTATCCTTGACAAGCTACGCACTACCATTTTGGAGAAGTTTGGGAAGGACCGGACGAAGGACCAGCTACGGAAACGCTGGTCTGATTTAAAAGTACGGGAGCAGGAGCAGCTGAGGCGCATCCGGCGCGTCATAGCGAAACGTAAGTGTCATGTTATATTGTAAAGCGCTGCGCAAACTGTTGGCGCTATATAAATCCTGTATAATAATAATAATGTGCTTGCATGTGCTAATGTGCGCAGAAATACGCTGATTTATCTAGTCCTTTTTTCATGCAATGTGATTGTGTATAGCTTTGCGTTTTCACAACTCGTCATACATGCATTTTTGCCATAGGTTTTTTTTGTGATTTTACGTATTCGTGAAAATTGTGACATTTGATGTATGTAGATGAAGTTACAATGCTGGATTTCTTTTGGCACTGTGTGTGTAGTCTGTAGTGTGCTGGGGGGGGAGGTTGTTGTGATTGAGTGATGCATACGAGATGACCCGCAGCTTGCCCAATATTGGCTCCCACCTGCGCATCAATAAAAATCTCTGCGTCTCTGCTAAGTGATAGGATGGGACATGTAGTTCTTCTGAAAGTGCATCCAAACAGAGCTGCGTTCAATACATCCTCAGCAGCTGCTGCAGCAGTGTCATTGAATGCTTTAGATGCAAATTTCAAAACAAAATGGCGGATTTCTGTTGTTGTTTCTGCAATATCCAGTTTTATTATTAGCAGAAACTGAGTGAAACTGAGGCTGAGGCCTTCTATAAAATAACTAAAAGCAGTCACACAATGCGCTTTGTACGCACACAACACAAATAATAGTTTTTATTGAATAAACGTAATGTTTACTTCTGAAAAAAATATATAAATGAACGGTAATATATGTCTGTGCAGAGGAAATAAATAAATATTTTGTGACTTTAGAACTATGAGATGGGAGTAGTGGTGGGTCAAGCTGGGAGTGGGTAGTGGAGGGGTGTCGCAATACTTTCGGCAATATATTGTATAGATATACCATTTTTTCCAGTCTGCATTATTTACGTGTTATATTTTTTGGATTTGGCAGAAGACAGGAAGAAGGCCGCCGAATCTGCCCGGGCAGGGACCAGTGCCCCAGCGGAGGAGGAGGGGGAGCCACGGGCGACCACCAGCGCTGGTATATACTGTTTTATTTTGCAACGACTTTTGGTCAAAAACAGAAACATTTTTTGTTTACTGTATTTTAATTTAATTTTTTTATGTATAGCACAAGAGGAGCAGGAGGAGGAAGAGGAGGAAGAGGAGGATGTAGAGAGTCAGCCGGAGCAGCAGGAGGCCGCCAGTCCAGGTTTTTTTTTTTTACTGTTGTATTTTGTATCGACTTTTGTGCAAAAATCAGTTTTGTTGTTTACTGTATTTTTTATTTCTTTAATTTCTTACATATAGCACTGGATATGCAGACAGTGGTGGTGGGGGAGGAGTCGGAGGAGTCGGAGACTCAGGAGGCCGCCAGCACTGGTATATACTACTGTTATATTTTTTCAAGACTTTCAGTCAAAAATAGAAACCTGCTTTACTTACTGTATTTTCCTTCTTTCATTTATTGGATATATAGAAGGAGAAGCCAGACGCCGACGGGAGGCGATCGGCGAGCTTCGCCTGGCAGCTACTGCCGTCAACTCCCTACAAGAACTGCTCCAGGAACTGCGGGAGCACATAACCAATGCCGCAGACCTCCTGGAGCAGCAGTGAGACCAATGGCAGCCTCCTCCAGAATGTGCCTCAGCTGCTCCTGCTCGCGTGCCTTGAGGTCGGACCAGCGTTTTCAGAGATGGTCCTTCGTCCAGTCCTTCCCGAACAGCTCCAGGATGGTGGTGCGTAGCTTTTCAAGGATACGATCTTGCGGGTGTTATTCTTCCTGCCGTAAGGGCCCATACAGCAATCGTAATCTTTGCAGTCCAAGATGCGGACCAGCTCCAACATCTCCTCAAATGCCAGTAACTTGTTGGGCCGTTTGCCATCCTTGGCATGTTCCCTTCCCTATGTTAATATGTTGTAAATAAATTTTCTATTTTTTCACTATTTTCCTGTTTGTGTGCGTTGCTTTTCCTTACTTAATAAGTTAATATGTATTGCTTGGTTTCCACACTGTTAAAATTATATGTACATAAATATATTGACATTTCTATGGACCCTTTGTCATAAATTTGTCAACATATTTGTGGCCATGAATGTGACTGTGCACATTCTACACTTCCTGCCTGGCCAAAAATGTCACACACTAACACAACCTTGTTGTAAGGCCTTGAGATTTGATTACCGACGTGGCCTGGTTTTTTGTTAAGCTTAGGCGATGTCACAACAACACGGATTTTTGTCCACAGTCACATTCATTGTATAACCAAGAATTTATCAAAAAATATTGATGGCAGCACTGCATGAAGTCTTCTCCGACACAACCCAAAGATCCTTAGTGCGGCTCAGGTCTAGTTTATTTGTCCCTGTTTGCAGCTTCACACAACACCTCCTCCCAGCTATGAGCTCTCTCTCTCCCACCGCTGCCCGCTAAGACGCTGCCCGCCAACATGGTCATGTCTTTGCAGGAAGACAACAGCGTGGGGGAACAGCAGCTGCTGACAGTCCCAAGACCTCGTCACAATGACGTCAGTTTTGGAGTTAACCCCTAACTGTGACCAATGGTGGAGATAGGGGGTTCATTGGAACCCCTATCTCCCGATCCGCGGCAGCTATCGGTTGGTTAATGTTTGGTATCTTTGGATCGACCAGAGCATGGCCTTTCCAACAATACCAAACATGACAATGTTAAAAAATTTAAATAAAAAATAAAAAAAATACAGGTTTTTTGTTTTGTTTTGTTAATGCAGCAATATTGTTGCCATTTCACTTATAATGTGAACAATGATGCTGCACTAAGGATTTTTGTATGGGGTGCGTTTGTTAAAAATAGTGTAATTGTCACCCAAAAAAATATAACAAGTCCCCTTTTCAATTTTTTTTAACAAACGCAACTCATAAAATATAACCGCAAACACTCGCATGTTAAAATGTGAAAAAAACACTTTACACCTTGTAAAACAAACATTGAAAATTCTAATTTTATTGCATTTTTTGTTATAATATACAGACAGGACATGACGCATACATATGATAATGATATATTATGAATCATCTGCCGAGTCTGCCGGAAAGAACGATATATAACATGTCTGGGTCATATTATAAAAGAAGGCTTCAAAACGCGTTTAAACAAGAGGAGCGAAACTGTTAAAAATTAGCTCAGCAGCAGACCGCAGTGCCGCACACAGGTGTGAAGGGAAGCCGTGAAATGCCTCAGCAGCGAAAGGGTTAATTTATATTTTTGTCTGTTTTAAATCATTTTATTTTATATATTTTTTTCATTTCAGATCATTTTGATCAACTATTTTTCCGTTTTTTAAAACATTTTTGTTCTGGTTTTTTTTTAAAGTCAGACCATTCGGGTCAGTTTACCGTTTTTTAAATCGTTTTGTTCTTTTTTTTTTGTTCCTTGGCTTTCATACCATTTTTTTAATGTGATTAAATAAATAAAGTTGTGAAATGTATATTCATAAGAAAAAAAGGATCTTTATTTTTAATAAAAAAAAAAAACACGATAGAATCGCCAGAATTATCGTATCGTCAGAATGAATTATTGGATCCGAAAAACAAACCTAAAATTTATTATAAAAAAAAATATATAAAGTATAAAAAAGTAAACCATAGTACTTTACATCAAAACGAATAGAGTTAGACACTTTGAAACGAGGAGAACAGATGTTCCGAAAAAAAAGAAAATTTCCGAAATCACGAAAAGTCGATACAAAAAACGAGCAAAGTGACCCGAAAACACGAAAAATGGTCGATATTCCAAAAAAATGTACGCAATCGAAAATTTTAAACATCAGAACAAATCGAACCGAAAAAAAAAATCGGTGCACAAGCCTATTAATATCTGACATCCCGATGTGAAACATCAGGACTTTTGCATTAGATTTCGACCATTTTTATTTTTTTAACTTCTGGATAGTGAAAATCGATCTATCCAAAAAGTCCCAATGTTTCACATCATTCTGAACTTTGTTTGGATAGAGTAAGTCCGTGGGCGTGTGGCCGTTAAATGTATATACCAGTGGCGTCGTAACATGGGGGCGGGGGTGCGGCCCGCACCAGGTGACACCCGCCTTTAGGGTGACACCGTCACCCTAAGGGCGGGTGTCTCACCCTCCGCCGCGTTTTTCGCTCCCTGCGAGCGTCCGAAGCATGCAGCTTCGGCGCTCGCCTGGAGGAAACACGTCACCAGCCAATCGCAGCTGGTCACGTGGCTCCCCCTGGCGAGCGCCCAAGCTCCGCGCCGCCGGACGCTCTGAGGGAGCGAAAAAGGCGGCGGAGGTGAGCTGGGGCCATTATCATGAGGTGCTGGGGCATTCCATGTGCTGGGGCATATCCAGGAGGAGCTGGGGCATATCCACGAGGAGCTGGGGCATGTCCACGAGGAGCTGGGGCATGTCCACGAGGAGCTGGGGCAATCCATGTGTGAGCTGGGGAATATCCACGAGGAGCTGGGGCAAATCCACGAGGTGCTGGGGCAATATCCATGAGGAGCTGGGGCATATCCAGTGCTGGGGCATATCCAGGAGGAGCTGGGGCATGTCCACGAGGAGCTGGGGCATGTCCACGAGGAGCTGGGGCATTCCACGAGGAGCTGGGGCATATCCACGAGGAGCTGGGGCAAATCCATGTGTGAGCTGGGGAATATCCACGAGGAGCTGGGGCAAATCCATGTGTGAGCTGGGGCATGTCCACGAGGAGCTGGGGCATGTCCACGAGGAGCTGGGGCATGTCCACGAGGAGCTGGGGCATGTCCACGAGGAGCTGGGGCAAATCCATGTGTGAGCTGGGGATATCCACGAGGAGCTGGGGCATATCCACGAGGAGCTGGGGCAAATCCACGAGGTGCTGGGGCAATATCCATGAGGAGCTGGGGCATATCCATGAGGATGTCGGATGTCGGCCAAGCTTCCGGGAACTCCCCCTGAGGACTGGCGTCATCGTGCATAGCACGATGACGCCAGTCCTGGAGTTAACCCCTAGCTGCCACCAATGGTGGAGATAGGGGGTTCCAATGAACCCCCTATCTCCCGATCCGTGGCAGCTAGGGGTTAAAGTTTGGTATTGTTGGGTCGGCCAGAGCATGGCCGTTCCAACGATACCAAACACGAATGTGAAAACCGTTTGTAAAAAAAATTAAAATAAACAAATATTTAAAAAAATTTATAAAAAAAAAATATTTTTTTTTCTTTTTTTTTGGTTTGTTAATGCAGCAATATTGTTCCCATTTCAATTATAATGTGAACAATGATGCTGCACTAACGATTTTTGTATGCGGTGCGTTTGTTAAAAATTTTGTAATTTTCCCCAAAAAAAATTGTAACGAGACCCCATCTCTAATTTGTTTAACAAGCGCACCCCATACAAAATATAACCGCAATTGCTCGCATGTTAAAATGTGAAAAAAATACACTTTACACATTGTAAATTATTGAAAAATCATATTTTATTGCATTTTTTGTTATAATATACAGACAGGTCATGACGTATACATATAATAATGACATATTATGAATCTGCCGAGTCTGACGGAAAGAACGATATATAATATGTCTGGGTCATATACTAAAATAAGCCTTCAAAACGCATTTAAACATGATGAGCAAAACCGGTAAAAATGACCTCAGCACAGGGGCGTGAAAAGCCTCAGCAGCGAAAGGGTTAATTAAAAAAACACGATAGAATCGCCAGAATTATCGTATCGACATAATGAATTATTGGATCCGAAAAACAAACCAAAAATTTATTATAAAAAATATATAAAGTAGTATTAAAAAAGTAAACCATAGTAGTTTTCATCAAAACGAATAGAGTTAGACAGCTTTGAAACGAGAACAGACGTTCCGAAAAAACGAAAAGTTCCGAAAAACGAAAAGTTCCGAGAAACGAAAAATGGGCGATATGCCGAAAACCATGTACAATTCCGAAAAACGAAAATTTCCGAAATAACGAAAAGTCGATACAGAAACCTAGTAAAGTTACCCGAAAATACGAAAAATGGTCGATATTCCGAAAAATAAATGTACCCGAAAACCGAATCGAGCAGAACCGAATCGAAACAGAAAGCAGTCGAAACGAACCGAATCGAAAAGTTTAAAAATTCGAAAAATCGAATCGAATCGAAAAAAAAATCGGTGCACATCCCTAATTCCCACTACCCCTAGCCTCCTCCTATGGTTTTGTTCTGAGCCTTTTGTATGATTTCTTGTCTATTTGTTGCTACAAATAAACCCTGTTACCCTGTATCCTGCCTAATCTGCTATAGTTACTGCATCTTGGGCTCACACCCACACTTCTGCACATATGCTAGGCCAGAGTCGTGACAGAATGAGGAAGCCAAACACCAGTGAGCCCTCAGTAATTATAGCCTTGCTAAAGAACTTGAAAGGGGCCCTTACTATGTTCATGCAGCACCTGGACTTGGTGCTCTCCGTTATGCTGCAGAATTCCAAGAGCACCTTGATTGCAGAGCAAACCCCTATGCCGATGAAGGGTTTCAGAGGACCCCCTAACCCTGGAGGAGAAGGTATGGAGAAAAACTCAGGGATTGTGCTTTTATTGCGGTTCTTCCAATGCACAAACGAGTGAACTGCCAAGAGCGCCCGCAGAAGACCTCCTCCATGTTCCAACCTTACCAGACCTCCGTGACCAAGCCATGCCAGGCCGCAGAATCCGTGTCCGCTGCCCTGCAGCGTAAGGACTACTCCGTGTCCGCTGCCCTGCATCCCGCAGGATTCTCGTAGCTGACACCGCCAAAGGGTCGTCGCCGCCGTAGAGTCAAGACCGTCCCTGCCCAGCAGAACGTTGGCACCCAGGTCGCTCAGGAGCCGTGCTGTACCCAGGTCGCTCAGGAGCCGTGCTGTACCCAGGTCGCTCAAGAGCCGTGCTGTACCCAGGTCGCTCAGATCTGTGCTGCTGCCACCATGTCCAAGTCGCTGCAGAGCCGTGCTGAGGTCGCTGACCCACAGAGCCGTGCTGCTGTCGCCATGCCCGAGTCGCCACAGAGCCGTGCTGAGGTCGCTGACCCACAGATCCATGCTGCTGCCGCCATGTCCGAGTCGCCGCAGAGCCGTGCTGCTGCGGCCATGTCCAAGTCACCACAGAGTCGTACTAAGGGCGCTGCCCCCACAAGCCTTGCCAAAGGCGCTGCCCCACTGGTCATCGCCAAGGGCGCTGCCCCGCCAAGCTGTGCCAAGGGCGCTGCCCCTCCAGTCCTCGCCAAGGGCGCTGCCCCTCCGGTCCTCGCCAAGGGCGCTGCCCCTCCGGTCCTAGCCAAGGGCCCTGCCCCTCCGAGCCCAGCAGTCAAGGTGTCACCACCAAGCTGTGCCAAGGGCACTGCCCCACCGAGCCCAGCAAAGTGTCACCGCCGAGCTGTGCCCATGACACTATTCCTGACATCGAGGCTGACAGGGCTGTACTCCTTGCTCTCTCTGAGGACTACCAGAATCCGGGTAGTTGGACTGGCAAGATGTACCCTACAAGAGGATCTACCCCTACGGGATACGCCAGGACGCCCTCTGGCGTGTTAGTCTGGGAGGAGTACTTGGCAGTGCTCAGGCGCCACCCCAAGCTCTGGAGTCACTTCGACATCGATTCTGATAACTCTAGTTAGAAGACTGATTCTTGGAACTTTCTGGGGTTTGTCTTGTTTTGTTGAACATTGTGCCTGCCAGTCTTCGGCCACATCTGGGGCACCCGGAGGTTGCCCCTTGTCGGGGGGGTACTGTCACGGTCCGTACCCCCAGACCTTCTGGCGCCCCCTTTGTTCTCCTTTTTTAGCCATATTCTGCATGATCTATGCAGGTTCCAGGACTTTTGTTTCCATATGCTTATTCCTGGACTCTCTGATTTTGCATTCTGGAAGTGGAGACTCACCTGCACTTGATCCCATCTGATGAATCCTGCTTATGAGGAAGCTACGCCCCCTATCCCACACTTCCTCATTGAAGTTGCTAGCCTTGCCGAGTGCAGACCTGCTTTCTGGAACTCCTGAGATCCTTGTCTGGAACCACTCTGTACCATAGACATTCCTGCTTTCCCTCTGCTCTGATTCAACATCTATTACCGGTATCCTCTGCCTCCCTGTACCCCTCTGTTATATTGCTTGACTACCTGTGTACCAGACCCTTGCTTAACCCTGATTGCCCTTTTGCCTGCTCCATCTGTACCATTGCCTGGTATATATTCTCTGTATCCTTTGTATTGTATTTATCCAGTTCTCCCATTCCCACTACCCCTAGCCTCCTCCTATGGTTTTGTTCTGAGCCTTCTATATGATTTCTTGTCTATTTGTTGCTACAAATAAACCCTGTTACCCTGTATCCTGCCTAATCTGCTATACTTACTGCATCTTGGGCTCACACCCACACTTCTGCACATATGCTAGGCCAGGGTCGTGACAGTGACCTCACAAATGCGTTCTGGAAGAATGGTCAAAAATTCCCATAAGCACGCTCCTAAACCTTGTGGACAGCCTTCCCAGAAGAGTTGAAGCTGTTATAGCTGCAAAGGGTGGACCAACGTCATATTGAACCCTATGGATTAGGAATGGGATATCACTTAAATTCATATGCGAATCAAGGCAGGTGAGCGAATACTTTTGGCGATATGGTGCATAAACAGTCCTGTTTATTGCTGATTATATACAAACAGCAGGAATAATGAGCAGGCATTGCAGGAAAACCAGACTGGCTGAATACTGTGGCTGGATACTTAAGACACAGGGAAAATACAGAATATTGATACAAGAGGGAAACACTTACGCGAGACAGATGGGACAGTGGGCATTGGAGGTAGGTCTGTAGGCATGGCTGAGGTCTTGGCACCGAAAGGGGATCTTGGTACCGCTGGAGATCTTGGCACCACAGGAGTCTTTGCATAGCAGGGGATCTGGCACCGCTGGGGATCTTGGCACCGCAGGAGGTTTGGCACCATAGGAAGTTTGGCAAAGTCTATGGTAAACAACGGTTTCCAGAGGAGGATCCAGGAGCGTGGTCAATGGACAGGAGAAATCAAGCAGGTCAATGGTATGCTGAGGGTCTGGTACACAGGAGACAAATAACAGATGATCGCTTCAGGCAGGTCAGTGGCAAATGAGAACGCAAAACACAATGAACCAGCACTGGAGGGAGGGGTGTGCCCTGCTTAAATGGAAAAGGGTTTTGGAGTGAATGAGGAGCACCTGGTCACTGCCAACAGCAGAGGCCTGAGCCATTGGGATGTTGCTGATTATGGGAAAGCAGTGCCAGTTCTGCCCCTCCTCTTGCGCCGGCAGCGTGAACCATGACAAGACCTTACTTTACCTCACCTACGACGTATTATCAAGCGGTACATCTTCTGCGTCTGGTGGAATGGAGCTCAGGTGCATCATGTAAATTATGGATCTCTATAGAACAATCTCTGACAGTGTGTTCCCTCACCTCTCTTCCCTGGCCACATGGTACATCACCACATACACCAGTCACTCAAAATCCCACATTATCGGCTACGATGTCCGTCTGGGCCGCCTTACAGCAAACCACTCAAATTGCCCCATGGTCATCCCCACTCATGCCCTTACAACACCTTCCTGCATTTTTGTGGAAGATATGTCTTCTTACTACCACCGGAAGAATCACAACTACCCTTGGCCAGACATTATATCCATGAGGACTGAACCAAATTGCCTCGTGATATACCACTAGAGAACCTGCATTCTTATCTCACGGTTTCACGTACAGATTGATGTACTATATGCATTCTCTTGCCCCCCCATCCAAATTTACCCACCTGTTGACCTCCTATGAAGCTCTAATGCACAGGGCCGCATTGCTAAGTCATGGTATTTCCCTCCTCTATGGTCTCCTACAGACACTGTCCCCCTCTGACCCCACCCCTTATGTGGCCAAGTGGGAGAATGACCTCCAGCAGACCCTCTTAACTGATGACTGGAGCCACGTTTTTGAGCTAGTCACTTCTTGTACCATTGCCGCTAAGACTCATGAAATGGCATACAAAGTACTATTACGCTGGTACCATTTGCCATCTCTGCTTGATAACTACTCTGAGCAGGCGGACGACCAATGCTAGAAATGTCACGTCCCGCGGGTGGACTTTCTACATATGTGGTGGTCCTGTTCTCGGGTTCAGCCTTTTGGAAACCAGTGCATTCCATCATCTGTAAAGTCTCATGGTCCCCCTTGATTTCACCCTGAGGCAGCCATGCTATGACATCATACCCGTCTGGATCCAGGAGATTATAAGCATTCCCGGATATTCACCTTTTGAATGTAGCAAAGTTTCAGCAACTTCCAGGATCGGGAGTCCCTGAGCCGAAGAGGAGGAGTTGTGCACAACAAGGAACAAAAGATAAGTAAAATCATCCGAAATATAGAAGGGAAAGCCTCTACCCAATTAAGTGTTGGTGTATAAATCTCGGAATTGTTTAAACCACGGCAGTCTAGTGGATCAGTTGTTGTAGGAAGAAGACTGCTTATATTAAAGTCCCCCACCTGCAGTTGCCACCTTCTTGGTTCAGAGTATTTTGATAGGTGCAGGGTCACTGGGCCAAGGTGTTGTTTGTGAATTGAGGCGGAGACAGTGTGGGTAGAGGGAGGAGCTAGCAGAGGCATGGGAAAACCATTTGATAAATTACATACTCGGTAATGATTATTATCTAAATCCGCTCTTCCCAACTCTGGTCCTCAAGTTCCCCTAACAGGCCAGGTTTTAAGGATCACCTTGTGGAAATGCAGTCTGAATCCTGTAATCACTGAGCAGCAAAATCATATCACCTGCACTGTGCTTCACATTTCTGGCAAACCTGGCCTGGTAGTGGGTACCTACCATAAAAGACCAGGTTTGGGAACCACTAATCTAAATTAAAATTTATGACAGCCTTTGTGAAAAGTAAGGGTTAATTAACCAAACTAGTGGAGAAGCAGCATGGAACATTTAAGAGTAAAATAGGTGAGCCGGGGAAGACAATCTGGTGGGTAACAAAGATAAAGGGGGCTTTTGCCCAAAGATTTTCAATTGGGCTTAAAAATTTTATATCTTAAAAACAAAAAATGCAGAGATTATAGATGCATACTGGAGCGTCAATAGTATTTTCATGCACAGGAAATATTAGGAGTGCCTGCTCATCTGCACCTTTTTAAGTCAATATTATTGTTATCAAAAAAACATGCTGTCTTAGATATAAAGAAAACTAACATCCATGTGCATTAAATTCTCATTGAATGATTGCCCTGCTTGAACCTTTATAGATATTCCATAATGAAAAATACCAATGTTTCCCATCACTTCATAATAATAATTACATGTGGTCACATAGGTCGTTATAGCTACTAAACAGCTCTTTTAATTTGTGCTCAATGTATTTTT
Source organism: Leptobrachium leishanense (assembly GCA_009667805.1). Lineage (NCBI taxonomy): Eukaryota > Metazoa > Chordata > Amphibia > Anura > Megophryidae > Leptobrachium > Leptobrachium leishanense. Next base: position 279,294,660 of record CM019064.1, on the reverse strand, counting down.
TTATTTTTTTTAAAAAAATCCACTAGATTTGTTAAACATTAGCACTTCAAAACTGGTAATGCAATCTTCCTTCTTGAATCCTTATCCCGGAAAAAAAAAAATAGCTTATGAGCATCCAGAAATCTATTAAGCAATTGTGTATAAGTGTCTGTATTGCTTAGTTTTAATTAAAATTAATTCACCAAAAAAGTAATTCTTAGAAACTGTTAATTAAACAAAGACAGATGGAGCTTAATAGCAAAATGCCAGAATCTAATATATGTAAATTATGGAATTTCACACAAGTCTGCAAAGGTTTTTTTTTTTTTTTTTTGTGACGCCTAAAGAATACACGTCTCAAGCAGTCAGAATATATGACAGCTGATCCTTCTCGCAAGAACGGCTTTTATTGAATGCAATTTAAACTACAAAGACATTAATTAAATATATTAATATCACGTTGAAAACTGCAGAGCACAGTATAGTTAGTGTTGGGTTATTAAACAGAAGCACCTGTTTTCTGAGGCATTTATGGAATAATGTTGCTTTTGGGAGCTTAAAGGGACATCCCATGCACCATGAGAATCTGCACCTTCTGCGCATAGAGTACACACTAGATTGCATATACAGGTCAGGCACCTGCTATCTGCAGTGGTGTATTTTGGCCTAGGCCGACTAGGCCTAGGGCGGCACTTTCCGGGGGGGCGGCGGTCCGCACGGGTGGCCCCACCCCTAATTTTTTTTTTATTTTTTTTTTACTTTTTGAAAGTATTTTACCAGCAAGGATACATTGAGATTTCACCTATTTTCAAGTATGTCCTGGGTAGGCAAGGCCTAAGCTTTCACTTTCCAGGGGGCAGCAAAAAACCTCACCACTAAATGGGTTACTCACAGAGCACCGAAATGACGCCAACATTTTGGTGTTCTGTAGTTCCCTGCACTTCGGGGAATAAAATTTCCCCACCCTGCAGTGAATTCACCATTCACCGCAGGGTCCAAGTGCATGGAGTCGGCCGCTGAATGCTGCCACTGCAAACCCGTGGCTTGCTGTTTTCAAAAGAACTACTGAACGAAAATGTCTGGAATTTACATATAAGATTCTATGATTGATAATAAAAAGTTCTGATAATAAAAAGAAACTGCTATTAAAAAAAAGGGGGTAAATTTTGCCCAAAAAAATCTGAAAAATGACTAAAAGGTACTAAAAAAAAATCAATAAACAAAGACTTTTTACTGCAGATTAAAATAATAAATGGTTTATTAGATATTGCATAAAAACGGGAATATTTTTAACATTGCAACCTATGGGGTTTGCCTGACTAAACCTGCTGATTGAAACCACCGAACATCAGGGCATTTCACTACCATTTCACCGAACATCAGGGCGTTTGCATACGGAATAAAGTCGAATAGAATAAAAATCCCCCTCTCCTCCCTCCATAACTCCTCCCGTGCCCCGCAGCAGCTCTAGGAGAGGTTAGGGGATGTGATTTGTGTGCAGAGAGAGAACATGACAGTAAACGGCAGGTAAGGGGGGGTTATCAGCAGAATATGAAGCCCTGTCTGCTTACTGCTGTTTAAAGTGGACCTTTCCTTAACCAGCACTGCAGTGATAGAAATTTGTCATTGAGCTGCCTGGCTCCTGGTGAGGCTGCGTGCATGCAGGCCACGCGGTCCGGCCAGTCAGGTGGTACTGAGTCTCGGTACCACCTGACTGGCAGAACCACGTGACACGAATGCACGCAGCTGCCCGCCCTTTCGTTAACACAGACTCTTACTCTATTCTGGACTGAACACCCACCGGGAAGGGAATCAAAGCGACGGTGCATCCTCTGGCAGTGGCACCCCACTGCTGACAAGATGGCTCCATGCACAGGCACAGCCGAGATCCTAATGTGGCCTGGAGGGACCTCCTGCTGAGTCTGTACACAGTCCCTGCTGACTCTGCACACAGCCCTACCGCGGACGGAGGCCGGTAAATATAGAATAAATAATTGCTGTGTGCTCATATACACTCGGTTTGCTGGGAGTTTTATTGCAGTGGATTCTGATGCACTCATACACACAGCACATTGCATTGCTGGGAGTTTTATTGCTGTGGATTCTGATACGCTGACACACACCAAACATTGCATTGCTGGGAGTTTTATTGCTGTGGATTCTGTGATACACACTGCATATTACTGAGTTTTATTTCCCTGGAGCTCTGGGATACGCTCATACATACTGCACATTACTGTGAGTTTTATTGCTGTGCAGTTCTGTGATATGCTCATACACAGTGCCCATTTCTGTGGGTTTTATTGCTGTGCAGCTCTGTGATACGCTCATATGCAGTGCACGTTTCTGTGGATTTTATTGTTCAACCAATTAGAGCGGCTGTGATCCAGTATACTTGACATGCGTGGCTTGTCTTTGCAAAAATGCTTGAATTTAAACATTTCATAATTTTATTTATCTAAATAGATACATTTGAAATGGTATACAAAATATACAAGTAGGCACTTGGTATCCACTTTTAAAATAAAGAGAGGAAAAGGCGGAGCTCTAAGAGGAAAAGGTGGAGCTTAGAGGAAGGGTGGGGATTAACCAGGAAGAGGTGTGCCCTTGACAGGAAGGGGTGCCTCAAATTTAAATTGGGGGGGTGCACGAGTTTAGTCAGGCCTAGGGCAGCACAAAACCTAAATACACCACTGGCTATCTGGAATGTTCGAGACCACAATCATTCCAGAAATCCGATTCTTCAGGATTTCAGAATCTAGGAGAATCCTATGCTTTAGAGCAGTGGTAGCCAACTCTTGGCCCGCGTGCCACAAGTGGCTCAAGGAGGCTTCCCAAGTGGCACGCATCACTTTTTGTCATTTTAATAAAATTCATTAAGGCTGGTGTCAGACAGCGGCAAATGAAGGGCAATGACTGCCAATATACGAAGTACGGCCGCGCAACGCAAGCGGCAAACGAATGCATTTTTTCAAGAACGTAGAACCGCTTGTACTGACGTACAGAGTGCGCTACGTCGGCATAGCGGTGTGTGTGCGTGATTAGGAGACGTCAGGCGCTGCTAATGTCCAGCCTACATAACGTCCAGACACAAAAAGTGTTTTATTGACGATCCATAAAAAAACACGCACAAGAATGCGCATTGTTTGACCACTTTCGCGTCCACCGTAAAAAAAAAAAATGCGTTCAGACATACTTTTTGACGGTCGATGCGAAAAATGCGTTCGTTTGACCCTAGCCTTAACCGGCTAAGCAGTGTGGCATCTCAGCACAGGCATCTAATCAGACAATGGTGGAATATGTTTCTTTCTTTGTCCGTAATTTTAAAAAAATATATTTTTAATATATTCATACTTGATTATTAGTGTTCTGTTTCAACAGTATCGATTTAACTATCAGGGTTATTAAAGAGCACTTTTGTTCCCCACGCTTGATCGAGTCAAATTCCCCGACTCTGCAGTGAACTCAGCATTCATTGAAGGGTCCCAGAAGGAAAAAGCCGTCTGCCGCATCGTAAAAACCACTGATTCGAAAGCAAAAAAACGGCGAAAAAAAATTGGAGCGATCTGATAAACCGCTGAAAAAAAGCCGATTGCACCCGATGATCTGCCGCAAAACCGCCGAACGCATCCAAAGATCTGCCAGACAGAGCACCGACCAGCTGCCAGAAAAAACCAACAAGCCGACAAACGGGTAAAAAAAAATCAAAAGTAAACACTGAGACTTTCAAAAGCTGTTTGCAAAAAACTACTGCACGAAAATGCCTGGAATTACTATATAAGGTCCTATTAATAATAATGAAAAGGTCTGTTGCAGAAAAAATATACATATTTTTTTAAAAATCGCCGATTAATTTTTTGCTGCAAATTAAAAGAATAAATGGTTTAATAATATTTAATAAAAACGGGAATATTTTTTTTTACATTGAAACCTATGGGATTTGCCTGATTGAACTTGCCGAATGAAACCACAGAAAATAAGGGCATTTCACTGACATTTCGGTGCTGTTCGGTGTTCTCTGAATAGATTAACCATTACTTCTCTATGGGGATTTCACTGCCTTCGAACAGTACTGTAATTCGCTGCCAATTTGCCAATATTTGATGAACTAACAGTTTTTTGAATAGCCAGCAAAAAAAGGGGTTTGTGAGGGTCCTGAGAACGAAAACGGCACTAGTGGTCTGCTCTATGGTGGGGCCCGATCAGGTCTCACAAGGTTTTACTTCAATTGTGCCATTACGGAGACAACTGCTTCATATGCAAATCAGCCTGCTCTCACCCAGAAAGGGTGGTCAGTACTGAATGCCAAGGATGTCATCCCTGCACGAGTAGCCGTATGGCTCTGAAATTGCACCATGCAGGGAAATTCAGTTCAGTGCAATTTCAGAGCCAATTCGGCGCTCTTTGAATAACCTGAATATTTTTCTCTTAAGTACTGCCTTATTTTGAGTCTACAGAGATGCATAATAAACACAAACTTGACATTAGTGTCATTTGAAAAAGGCTGTGTCCAGAACTGTAATGGGTCACGTTTTGTATAATTTTGGAGGCCATTAAATGCATTATGAACAGACCGTTCTGCTGTGACGAGCATAGCTTCTTTTTGCATTAGTGTAAGCAGGCATCTCAAACGCTGCCCCCCACATGTTTTTGAACTACAAACCCCATGATTCTCTGTTGCTTTCATGGAATTCTGGGGAATTGTAGGCAATCAGTGTCTGGAAGCCAGAGTTGGAGATCCCTGGGGTTTGGAAATCTGGTGGCTGTGGAGCCCATTTATCTTGCTCCAAATGTATCAATGTGTGCCTTTTAGAGCTTCTAATTGCTGAATTTGACCTTCTAGGTTTCTCTTTCTTATCTGTCACCAAAAGTAGGAAAAACAACTGTAAGGCTGGGTTCACACCTGTGCGTTTTTTGACACGCGTGCAAATGTATCGTGCAAATGTAAAAAATGCATGGATGCGCATTGCAGCGTGTTCACGGCCATAGACTGCAGTGTGAACCCGCTGCAATACGCCCCAAAGAAGCTCCTGTACTTCTTTGGGAGTAGAACGTTTTACAGCGCGTTCCTACCTGCTCTAAAACGCCCAGGTGTGAACGGGTCCCATAGGAAATCATGAGATTTCCATGTTTCGGCGTTTTACAGCGCGCTGTAAAGCGCTGAGGTGTGAACGGGGCCTAATGGTTTTATAGTTATTCACTGCAATTTTAAATACTATAATAGTGCCAAGAAATTCCTTAGGGCTGTACAATGGGAGAGACAGAATAACAAATATTATTAATACATTAATAATTAATGAGTTCTAATCTATTATAACACATTACACACACAAAAAAGAAGGAGGGAGGGAGGACCCTGCTCAAGAATTTACAATCCAATAGTAAAGTTAAAATTTCTGCAAATCTTACATCAAAAATACTCAAATGAAGGAATAGTAAACATTTTTAACTTGAGTTTAAAAATTCTGGTTCTCCATAAATACGTCACTTAGTGAAAAACTATTTGTGTTCCCACTGTTTATCGTGTCTCCAGTAAATCATGCGCATTATTTTCCAGAACCCACAATCCTTGTTATTTGTAAGATTTAATGTAGTAGAACAGCACTTAGTTGGAGGCATTTCTAAAATGTCCAGCATATCCTGCTGTGCATCTTATCCTTCTTGAAAGCATTTCAGTTATACACGCCCTATGGCTGTAGCTTGGAAGAAAAACGTAACTAAATACAGGTAACCCAACAGCATTAACTACCTGCTAGTTTACAATGGCTTGTAGCCTGAGGCTGTTTGCTTACTAGCTTGTGCTCTTTGTTTCCATTCACCGATACAAAGCCACCATAAACCTGCGTTACCACTTGACAGCATCTTTATTTACCTCCTTCTCTAACTGTCACTTCAGCCTGTTCCACGGAGACCGGGTCAGTAACAGAAGCAAGAAAATGAGTTCCTGATTAGGATATAGAACATTAAAATTTTCCCCTTGGAAGGCATTTCACCAAGTAGGTATGATGTATAGTTATGGGTTTGTTTTGTCTCATGATTAGTACCGCATATCAATATTTTGTTGTGCTCATTTTTATTAGGGTACAGTAAAAGTATAAATCATGATGAAGGCACAGGGAGTCAAATATCCATTTATTTATATATAAAGTATTTTACCAGGAAGGATACATTGAGATTTCTCTCGTTTTCAAGTATGTCCTGGGACGTACTTTCATACATACAGTGTGCATATGTGATACATAATTGCTAGTATAACATAAGCATACCAAGATTGTAAATTCCCACGGGAATAGGGCCCTCACGTCCTCCTGTATCTGCTGGCAGCAATACTGACCTTCTCCTGTATGTATTGTAGAATTATCCTGTCTTTACCCATTGCATCTTGTACAGCGCTGCGGAATGTGTTGGCGCTTAATAAATAATAAAATAATAACCTATATTGTATGAAGAAATTAAAATTCTCAACCACTTGTGACAAATACAAAATGGGAGAATAAGAGATATAAGTAAAGGCAAAATGGTAATGTCTGTGCAGGCACCACTTTTTTCTTTTTGTTGCAATTTTTTTAAATGTCAAGATATTCAAATTGTTTGCAAATTGACTTTGTTTTTCATATGCATATTTATGATGTTTGGGCAATAACAAATTGCCCACTTTTTATTTCGAGTGAAGAGGAGGAATTTTTGGAAGAGGAATCTGTTTGTGTTGGTTAACAAAATGATTTAATGCATTGAAAACATTGAATAGATAAATAATAAATCAATTAAATAAATTAATAAATTGAAAACATATGTGATATATTTTTTAAAGTTGCCAAAAATATTTTCTGGCCTATTAGCTATTACTGTTTTCAGTAACCAATGAATATATTACTATTATATTGAATGCACTTGTCAACCACATTTAAACAAAACAACAAAAAAAAAATCAATTTAAAAATAAATCTGCCATGGCTTTGTAGTTTATACACACGAGTTATTTTTAAAATATCAGTGGTGTGTTTAACTCCTATGCAAATACAGCATGGTTCATGCTGCACTCCGGGAGTGTTATTATTGTACTCTGTCTCAGAGTATGAAACAACCATTATATCCATATTTCTTTTAGAAAAATATCTACGCCCTATGGCCATAACACCAGATGCTATAAAGTCATACAATTTGCTTTAAGAAGCACCAATTCTAACAGACCTATGGCAAGAAATGGCAGGTCACCGGTAGTATTGTTCTCTAGCCAAAAATCCCCAAAACTGGATTTAACTACACAAATATATTTTGTAAAAATATTTTTTTAATTATATTATATATATTTATTTTTTAGGGGGAGGGTGGGGGTGCACAAAGTACCCAAACCAGGAATTTAAAGCCAAACAAAGCTGATATGGTATTAAGTCATAGCTCTTTAGTGTTTTCCAACTTTGTTCCTCTAGAACAGTGTTTCCAAACCTGTCCTCAGGACCAGGCCAGATTTTGCAGATCACCTTGGGGAAATGTAGACTGAATCCTGCAATCACTGAGCAGTAGACATGTGCATTCTTTTTAGTACTAAAACGATTTAGTCCGAATTTTGGGATAATTTAGTTTTCGTATGACTCAAGACATACGAAACTGCTCAGTACAAAAAACGAAAGAAACTAAAATAAAATACACTACATTTTAGTTTCAGTCCTTTTTGTGATATTACATGAGTGAAGGAGACCAGCAATGAAGAGCGCAACATCGCAACATCCGAAGTTCTGCACCCTCCACATGTCAATGCAGTAGGATCTTCTATACAGAGAGGGGCATTAATTAATGCAGGAGGATGTTGTATACATTATACAGAGAGGAGTATTAATGCAGGAGGATGTTATATACATTATACAGAGAGGAGCCTTTTTTTTTTTTTTTTAGCCTTTTAAATCCAGTGGCTGTGAGCGCTGAGATCGGCTGCTTGTTACATTATCTCTCAGTACAATGTATCAGGCTCAGTTGTTACAGTAACTGACTGTAACAGCACTCCGAGTTTCAGTAAAACAAGGAAAGAATATTGTTCTAACCTCTTATATATAAAAATATTATTTACTAGTTTTACTGAAACTCTGAGCACTGTGATGAGCAGCAGTCAGTTACTGTAACAGCTTTGCCTGACACGGGGCAGTATTACAATGTTGGTGCTAACTTAACTAGAGCTGTTGTAAACTGAAAACCTCCATAGGCTATAATGGCTCTGGTAAGTTTACAACCGCTCTGGTTAAGTTAGCACCAACTATGTAATATGGCCCACATTGTGCTGAGAGTGAGAGATACTGTAACAAGCAGCAATCTCAGCCCTCTGAGGAGCCACTACAATAGTAATTGTATCCACTGGTTTTCGAATGAATGAAATTAGTTTTCATACTAAAGAACTGAAAACGAATTTTTTTAGCAACTAAATAAATTGCATTTTAGGACTAATCCATTAGTTGAAAACGAAATTTTGTGCTGTGCACATGTCTACTGAGCAGCAAATATATCACCTGTGCTGTGCTTCAGATATCCTGCAAACCTGGCGAGGCAGAGGGTCCTGAGGACAGGATTGGGAAACACTGCTCTAGAAGACTCCTAAACAGGTCAGGTTTTCCAGATATGTGAAGCACAGCACAGGTGATATGATTTGCTGCTCAGTGATTGCAGGATTCCGTCTGCATTTCCCCAAGGTGATCCTTAAAACCTGGCTTGATAGGGGTACCTGAGGTAAGGGTTGGGAAGCACTGCTTCTAGCCAATTCTTCTCGTTTCCCAGTTAGAAAATAAATCCCAGTCATCGTCCTTGCTCTATATACCATTTTATCTACTTGAGATTGCTGAGAGTTAGGGTCAGACTGGAAGCTGCAAACCTGGACTCGCTAGCTGTTGTTGTCCACATAATACTACATTAAACTTGCATGTTTATTCAGAGGTGGGGGCTGCTATCCTTTTTTACTTGGTACCCAAATTCCCTTTGTCAAGAAGTTTGCCCGTTAAGCAAAGATAAGACGTCAGATTTGCAGCATTAGAGCAGAATACTAATGCATCGATTCAGAGAACGGCTTGTACCTACTGAATTTTTTTTCTCCCCCCTTCATAGTGTGAAAAACATAATATTCACACATCACATTTCCATCTCATTCACGGTGCTGCATATTTCAGAAATGAAGAATAGTAATGGCACTTATCCCAGCAGTAAGTGCTAATTATGCCACAATTTCTACACTTTTTGTGTTTATGGCTGAAAATACGTGGATTTCACTTAAAATGTACCCATTAGCTCTTACGCTAAAACTATTCTACATTCAAGGCAATGAATATAAATGGCTGGGGCCTGCTGTTTATGGGATACAGTGTGATGGCGATGGCCATTTTCTGTTTACGACAGATATGCTTTCACAGGTTTTTATTCTAGTGTTCAGCTGACTTGGCCTGGCATGGGGGCATGGTATGTTCCTTCTTCCATTGCCTATATTTATTCCTGTTTAATATCCCCTGTGCTCGTTTTAAATCTCATTAGCCCAAGAGCTTATGTTTTATTAATAGTTACAGTTACAAGAATTTATAAAGCGCCAACAATTCCCAAGCGCTGTACAATGGGAGAAACAGAATGACAAATATACATACATTTTACACTCTCAGAACAGTAGAAGAGAGAACCCTGCTCGAGAGCTCACAATCTACGAGGAGAGGGGTGACACATTAGGTGAGGGTAGATAGTGTATGTGAAGTAGCGGGTTGCAGGAGGGCTGAATGGGAAGAGGAACAAGTATTGTGCAGTGGTGGATTATGGAGTGAGCTGATAGGCTTCTCTAAAGTAATGCATTTCAGAAACTTCTTGAAGGACTGAAGAGCGGGGGGGAGAGAGTCTACTGGGGAGGTTCCATAGAAAGAGGGCAGCTCGAGAGAAGTCCTGAAGGCGAGAGTTGGGTGTACGGGTACGAACATATAGCAGCAGATCATTGGCAGAGTGAAGTGGTCGGGATGGGATGTACTTGCTAATAAGGGAGGAGATGTAGGCAAGGGCGCGGTTATGGAGAGCTTTGTAAGGGAGCGCCAGTATTTTGAAATGGATTCTAAAGGAAACAGGGAGTCAGTGTAGAGATTGACAAATGGGCGAGGTGAGGGGTATGAGTCTGGCACAGGCGGTCATTACAGACTGCAGAGGGAGAATCTGGGATCCCTTAAGGCAAGAGAGAAGGAGCTTGCAAATAGTCAAGGAGGGAGATAACAAGAGCTTGGCTGAGAAACCACTGACAGGCAGACTGTAACACTGTCTAACACTGGAGGAGAGTGATTGGGAGAGGAAAGGTAGATTTGAGTGTCGCCAGCATAGAGATGATAATTGAGTCCATAGGAAGAGATGAGGTTGTCAAGAGAGGCAGTATAGATTGAGAAGAGTAGGGGACCCAGAACAGATTCTTGAAAGAGGAACAGGTGGTGAAGAGGCACCAGCAAAGGAGACACTGTAGGAGAGAAAAGAGAGATTGGAAGAGAACCAGGCCAAGTTGGCCACTGAGGCCAAGTTGACGCAGCGTGAGGAGCAGGAGAGGGTGATCAACAATGTCGAATGCAGCGGAAAGGCCAAGAGGAATAAGAAGGGAGAAGTGACCTTTGGTTTTAGCGTCAGCTAAATCATCAGTCACCTTGGTCAGAACAGTCTCAGTAAAGTGCTGGGAGCAAAATGATAATCTTATTATACTTGACTTCATGAAATAAAATTAAGGACTGGGTGTATATATGGTCATTTGCATGGAATACGTTTACATTGATTAAATAGTCACTGAGCGACAAGTCGTGACTGTTATCAAAATCCTATATGAGGAACAAAGCTGTTTTCCATAAACTTTATTTACAATGTTTAATGACCATCAGCTTATCCTGATATCTTTCTCATGCTAGATTAAATGTGCACTGTTTCCCCACAATGGATAATTATCGTTGAAAAGCTGTTGTCAATTACCTTTAGAAATACTTGACAGATAATACAAGGTTTTGAGTGGTATGACTGCATTAATGTACAGCCAATTATTTATCATTGTCCGCATCTCGTCCTCATACTGTGACTGATGTAGATTATTTGTTATAGTTACTTTCTGTAAAGGCTGAAACAGAGAGTCGCACTTCTAGCGAGGTTAAGAAGCTAATGAAACTCAGCACAGTTTGTCTTATTTCAGGGGAGCTGGGGCATGCGAAATTATGGCTCATCAAATTTAATGTCATCTTCTGAAGCTTTTCAATTTAGGGGTGTAACAGCCTAAAGGATGCGTCTCCTTAATGGCACCATAAAAAAATTCAACAACTTCCTCAGGCTGATTAGCAAGTGTTCTTCAGCTGCGGCCTGCCATGCCCAAACACTGCCCTGGTGCTGTGCTCTGAAATCAGTCATTTTGCATTCCGTGTATCCTCCTTTGTTTCATTTATGAAACTTTCCTTTTTGAGAAAATATTCCATCTGCTAATTGACTACTGTTTTTGCTGACTTGCTAAAATGTCCTTTTGGGTGGGAAGATCATGGCATAGGTCTTCGGCCTGCGCCCTTGAGTTGGATCAACTCCCCATTGTGATAGCCCTGACTGTGTTGTCTTTCAGAATGAAGGATAAATATCCAAGGTGGACTCAGAGCTCTAGTTAGGTTGGGTTGGATTTTTCTTCTTTCACCTTTGATATTTTGGCTTGAATATTTCAAGGCTGCCCACAAGTTTGCATCTCTGTAACACACTGTGTTATTGCATATAAACACTGTTATACCCCAGCAGCAGAATTTAAAAGCTAATTAGCATTCCCCAGGCCATCTCAATTTTACAGACTTTGCTATTTTGACTTAAATATGATTGCAGATAGTTCTTGAGCCTGTTTTGATAAAGATATTTTTTCTTTTAGACATGTAGTGTGTTGTCGTCTATGTGCTACTAATAAAGACCCCCCCCCCCCACCACCACCACCGCAATGCCCAATACAACCCAACATGTCCAGCTGGTTTAGGAGAGGCAAAAAATGTAAACAAAGGGAAACATACCATTTAAAAATGCAAAGGGCTGGCATCAGAAATTTTGGGGCCTCGTACTAAACCACTTGTCTGGGGCCCCTGAACACTCACACAACCAGCCCAGGCATAACACCATTCCAGCAACCCACTGCTCCTTCCCCTCACAGACAAATAATTTGGCCAAGATATATGGCGGCTCTATGTAAATTAACTGGGTCCATTTGACACGGTGTCTTCTCCTATGGGGGCCGCTTGCAAAATGTGAAACTTCAAAAATGAACTACGATCAGGACCAGTTGGTGAATCTCAGCGCTCCACAGCAATAAAACTCACACTAATACGGTCTGATAAATCACTTTGTCACAGAGCACCACATGTTTGAAACATAGGGGGTTATCCACTAAGCTCTGATCTTTGCCGACATTGCAGATACCAGCAAAAACAGCCAATATTGCAGGGCTGACAATCACCAGCTGTTTTCAAAACTATAATCCAAACAGCTGTAAAGCTTCTCCTGTTGTTGTTGTTTTATTTTTAGTTTTCAAAAAAGCCAGTGGTTTTCAGCACACCAATACTGACTGTATTTGCAATGCTGACACTTAGTGGATAACGCCCATTGTCACACCTTTAATTTTGATTTCTCTCACAGAGCTCCGCTCTCACATATTAACCCCTAACCGCTGGGCAGAGTGGGTCTAAACACCGCAGGGTATACTGGTACACCTCGGCTCTCCAGCTTCTGTGGCCCCTCCACCAGCCTGCCTATGCAGTTGACGAACTGTGTGCGTCATTGGCTGTAGGCTGATGGCTTGAATTCAAGCTGTTTCGCAGCAGTGAATGATGCACACACTCGCTGGTGGGTGGTTGGGAGGCCGCCCATAGACACCAGCAGGGTGTGCTATGCCATTCACTAGCGTTCAGCTCCACTTGCTGCAGGGTAGTCATTTTATGCCCAGTGGCATTAATGGGTTAACGTGTATGTTTACTCTTGGTTGTGTGAGATGTGTGTGTGATGCATGTTATACCCCAGCATAACAGGTCTTACTACCACCCACCCCCCATTCTGCCCACAGTGAGGAACCCAAACATTCACCCTCACCACCAGATATGGCTCCAAATGCGTGTCAAAGTCCCAAATGACCCCCCTCACTCTCAGGGTCCCAAATGTCCCTCTCCCACTCAGGACCCCACACCCTCACCCCCTGTCCCTTCAAGTTATGGCCCCAAATGAGCCCCCTTCCAGTTAGAGCCCCAATGCCCCCCTCAGCACTTGAAACGCCGCACTCCCAGTTAGGACCCCATAAACCTATTATAAAGAGCCTCCGTCCCTTGTTACTTGCCTGTGTATGCCTTCACTCAGGAGTCTGGAGCTGTATGCTGTAGGTGGTGCTGACTCCACTCCAGATGAGGGAAGCTCCAGATTTGGGTTTATAGAGCCCAATACCCGATCTTCCTGCTTGGGTGGGGGCATCAGTGTGCACTGGGTCCCCTGAACAGATCATTGGTTGTCACCCCCTCATGGTGGACCTGTATGTGCAGACAAAATAACTTTTTATTACATTCATGACATATACCATTTTGTCTTGTCATAGGAAATAATATACAACTATATAACAAATTTCTGTTACTGGTCCCTATCCTGGCTTTTGGTCCTTTACAGTTCTTTAACAGAATTATTCATGTTATACATCTGCACTGCATTTGATATGTTATTAGAACCTTTTTGACATTACAGCTCGATAATGGAAATCCATCCAGGACTCAACAAGACCAAAGGGAATCCTGGTGCAATTCACAGAGAAGATGAAATTAAAGATAGCTGGTTATTTCCAGATTATCTTGGTTATCAGAAAGGTCCTCATTCTGATCATGACTGGCTTCCTCCGCATCCTACCATCTCTGGAAGAAATTACACTGAAGACCATATGGGTGATTGTGAAGTGGATTCCCTGATGTATCATAAGCACAGGATAGGCGGTTCGGTGGAAAGCGTGCTTTCTCAGAGCTCTTTTCAGAATGCTGAATGGACAATGTTGAGGCCAAGCAAGTCTCAAGATGCCCTTAGTATGATTCAGCCTCAGGGACCGCCAGGTAATAAACCTGCTCAATCTAAATACCCAGATGTTGTTGATGATGTAGTTGGAGATGAGGTTACCTTCAAATATCCTGGCCGCAGTATACATACGCAGAATATAACGGATTCTACATCCATTTCTCTAATAACATCTCCCTCTCCTTCCTTTTCTGCGAGCTCTGAAGTGCTCTGGAATGGTGTAAAGTCTAACTCCATATACATTGCAGAAAATATTTCTGATCAAAGGAGGAAGAACAATGAATGTTATACAACCATCCAGGCTCTAGAAAATGTAGGGTTGGGTCACAAAACCCACCAAGAACCAGGATTACGCTCCTCGTTTACTGGAATGAACAAGAATGAAGCCAAAGTCTTGGACTCTCTCTCTGAGCATTCTACGAACTCCGATTATATTGAGTCGTCTGAACAATTGGATTCCAGTCATTACCAGGTAATATCTATTACCTTCTCTTGTTTGTCTACAGTTATTTGTTTGTTTTTGCAGCACTGGGGAAAACAAATCAGATCTCTCTTTAAATCGGTCCACTAACAAAACAATAACCGCGCTTACTAAAGAGGGATTTGTCATTTTATTTATAGTTGAATTGGTCTGTAAATACAACAAAGTCCTAAAAGCTCTAATTATGTTTAAGAAAATCAGTGACTGTTTTTTGAGCTGCGTGACCACATGCTAGAATTATCCGGTCACTGAGAAAGTATTAATGGAGCAGAAGTCTGATGTGATCAAAAGGCTCGTAGTTTATGCTTTTGTTACCGTTCCATTCAGCGGTAAAACTGAGGCATGTCTTTTGATCTTTTTTAAAAGCTATAATATTTCAGAAAAACGAATATATCGCTTTGAAATTCAGGAAATCCAAAACAGTCGAATAATTTATATATAAGAAAAGGTCCAGGGTGTTTTGTCTAGCATGCAAAATGGATATTGGGGAAAAATATATCAAGCAGTGGAGTTTCGTTTAAGCTTTATTTATTGGCCACTAACTGTACCTGGCCATTTACCACCAGCTGTTAGTATTGGAGACTTATACATTAGATTGTATATGTATGTTATTGCGTATTGGGGATGAGATCCAGTTGTGTTGGGGAACATGAAACCGATGCCGTTTTTATCCCTCTCTCTAATGCATGTATGAGCATATTGCCTGGTGAATTTGTCGATAGATGAAGATGAAAGATCACTCTTCTTTCCCTTGGCTCCATCGTGTCATTTCCAATGCTCGTTGCAAAATTCAGTGGTGCCTTCTCCATAGAGACAGCACACCAGTAAATCTTGCACGTAATAAGAATGATAAATAAATTTGGCAATGAAATTCCTGTATTTTTATAACGTGCTAATCCATTACCTGCTGCATTGGATTCATCTTACTGTATTCTGCTTTGCTAATGTACTACACCTTATGTTGAAGTGCATAAATCTTACAGTCTAGCTCTTTATATTTGCTGTTAACATACTATATTGTGTTATGTAAAGCACTTGCTTTTGTGGCTATTTTACACTAGTTTAACCTCCCTGGTGGTCTAATTTTTTCAAAATTTTGTGTCTAAAAGCGTCTCAATTTTTTTTTTTTTTAAAGGAAACGTGTTTTTCTACATAGTTAGCCTGTAATAATTAGGAATCACGCACTGAAATCCGTGCAATCAAGAGTCCTAACTGGTAAAATCCTATATAAATAAATAAATAATAAAAAAACAAATAGTAAATACACGGAGTCCGATAAAGTTTGAAACACGACATAATAATTTATTATCCAAAATAATGCAAATAAATGATATTCAATAAAATACAACAAAAAACACTGAAATCTGTCTGAAAACAAGGGTGAGACGATGTATGGTCTGTTTCTTATCCTGTAGTGCCACCTAGTGGCCGTTCATAAACATTGCACATTGGATTATACAGTGTATTATAATTTTTTTTCTAAATTTGCTGGTCCCACCCCCCTGCATGGTGTGACTTGCAGGGAGCCTTACCAGGAAGCAGCTCACCGCGATCACACTGCGGGGGACAGCCAGGGAGTGCAGGAGGAGGTGAGTATGCATCCAGCCCGAGTGTGGCTCGGGGTTACCGTTCGCGGTAGTGAAATTTAACCCCGAGTCACACTCGGGAATACCGCCAGGGAGGTTAAAGGGCTACATGAGCTGTAATTGGATTACTTGTGCATTACAAATAAAACCACTGTATAAAACACAAGCTGCTGTTTTTTCTTTGAAGTAATTGCATGTATAAAGGAAAAATAAAGTTAGGATTTTTTATCTCCTGCTTACATTTTGTGGATTTTTCCCATGAAACAACATTTACCAAAATATGTACACAAGTTTTACTTTACTGCTGTGGTTTAGCTTCTACAGTATTTAAAAGTCTGTGAAGTTGAGGAGTGAATGTTTAGATAAGGCAGCAATGGGTTTATTGTGTTTGAGAGATGTCAGCCTAATGAGATAAGACAGGGAATTTATAAGACTTCTAGTCTACTCCCGATGATGTCCTTTGAATACATTCCACACAATACAATGATTTGCGTCAGTGACGGACCCACAGACTCCATTCTATACTTAATACCACACAGTGAGGCGCAAACGCTGTAAAGATACTGTGGGGGCGTAGTTTACAACACAAAAGATCACAAAGTAGATGCCCCCAGTGACACATATAAAGTGAAATATTTTCTGAACTAAACAGAAGAGAAAAACAAAGCACATGTAAGATATCAGCGACATAAAATAGGAACATTTCATTTTTTTGTGGTAGTGTCCCTTTAAAGAAGAAAGAGGATATACAGAGACGTCAACCTTTATCACCCCATCAGTCTCACTATCTGCCACTGGCAAAAAAAGTAGAAGATCTTCAAATATCAGCCTCTTTAAACCTTTTATTGTCTAAACAAATAGTGGTTTCATCTACTAAATATCCAAATATACCATTAGTTGTAGCCAATGAGCTAAATATATGTATCCAGGAAATTTCCCAGCTTGGCTGTTATGCCCCATACCCATGTCATCTTTACAAAACTCATTTAATGAATAATATGTAACGATATAAAACAATTTGATACATAATTTACATACTAGGATTAAAGTACTTCATTTTCTGGGTGGTCTAGAAGTCATTGGTATCGCACTCTTAGCAGAGAATCTTTTTTTCTAGAATGGGGCTTATTCCAGCACAGTGTATAGTTATTCTGAAGAATTTATTTTATGTAGATGTCCTGTAAGCCACTCATGGAAGCCAGGTAATATAAACGAAAAATGACTATTTCCTGCTGGTAACCTTTTAAACACAAAGTAGAAATGACATACTCTGGCAAAGAAAATATGTGTATGCTTCAAAAGTCATCCACGGGGAACATTATGAACATTTAAGAAAAAGCAATCCATGGTTCAAATGAAGACTTGTGGCCAGTTAAAGGATGATTAGCAATACTAGTACTAAAACTAATAATTCTTTACCTTGATTTTAACTTTCAATTCATATAATGCTACAATCATAGATATAACCAGGTATTTTCTATTCAAAGGGATTTACCTTTTTAATTTTGATTATTTGTAGTGCACCTACATATTCTGCAATGGGGTACAGGGGGTACTATAGTCTAGTACCTAGTTAAACAGACTTGAGGTAGAGAAGGCATTGCTCTTTAAGAGGCTTACGTTCTAGGAAATAAGTTTAAATTAAAAGCATGTTCTTTGTAGTACATTGTTTAGAGACGGTGTATCAGAAGTGGATTGGAAAAAGGGTAGAGCATATGGCTTATTGTGGAGACAGTTGGTAAGCATCTCTAAATAGGTAGGTTTTCAGGGAATATTTAAAGGTTTGCAAGGGAGGTGACAGTCTGATCAGGGTCGGATTTATAACTGGGCAAAAGAGGCATGTACCTACAGTTGCCTACCACAGGGGTTGCTCTGTAAAGGAAAATAAATAAATAAAAAAATTACATTTTACAATAATTTACACCCCTCTGTCTCTGGAACCCTAAAGGCTACAAGGGCATAAGGTATCATTTGAAAAGGCCAGAGCATGGCCTTTCCAATGATGCCAAACATGACCAGGTGTATCAAAAAAACCAAAACAACAATTTCCTTTTTTTTCAAACACACCACTTTGTTCACTTTTGCGTTATAAAGTGAACAATGATGCTGCACTAACTCACCTCATTATCCACACCAACAGCATTTTTTTTTAAAAAAAAATTGTTTGTAAAATATACAAAAATTTAATATAAAGCAGCATCAAAAAATGTCTTGAAAAAGACCCCCAGCTGTGGCCAAATGTTGATGCCCAGAATTTTAGGTGCTGCGGGCGAAAATGTAGCATAGTTTTCCTTAGCTAGGGTTAGAATTTCTGGTAAGGATTAGGTTACTATTTGCGCTTGCTTTAGGGTTAGGGTTACTCCCATCCCGAACTTTCTGATCCATGTTTGCTTCATTATAAGGCAACAGATGCTGTCTCTTCTTTTGATGTGAGAGCAGAAAGAAACAGTTTTTCAGTTTATTTTTTTGGTTTCACCCCAAAACCTATTAAAATAGTATTTCCACTAGTTTTGCCACTCTTTTTTTGGGGGGGGGGTGTGATCCAGGTTTCTGTGCCTACAGACTCACGAGATGCAAATCCGGCCGTGAATCTGCTAGATTGGGGGAAAAAAGTTCCACAGTGTGGAAGCACCCCGGGAGAAATTCTGAAGGCTTGAATCAAAGGAGATGACAAGGGCAGAAAGTCAAATTTCAGAGGCTGAGCGCAGTGGGCAACTGGGGTAATATTTGGAGATAAGTTGAGTGATGTAAGAAGGGTGCAGAGCAAGAGAGACCTTTACAAGTGAGTGACAGTATGTTAAAATTAATTCTGTATGGCAGCGGGAGCCAGTGCAAAGATTTGCAAAGAGGTGAGGAAAGGGTGAAGTGACGGCTGAGGAGGAAGGATCGTGTTGAGACATTTATTATGGATTAGAGTGGGACAGATAGTTGAGGGGAAGCTGATAAAGTGGGAATAGCATTAGTACTGTTGGGAGATAGAGGCTGGACTAGGATTTTTGTAGAGTTGTGTCAGAAAAGGCGTGACTTTGAACATAGCGGGCAAACCGGATGATAGAGCCGACAACCTTAATTGTCAATTCTGACAGAGGAGCATGTGAAGGAAGAATCAGCAGAAGTTCAGTTTTTGACATGAAATGATGTGAAGATATCCAGGAAGAGATTCCTGAGAGACATTCTAATACCAGAGGGAGATAAGATTGGCGTGTACAGATGTATGTAGGTGTCATTAACATATAGATGGTACTGTTACATACAGGGTTATCCAAAGAGATCCGAATGGCTGGAGAAAGGTAACCGAACGCTGAACATCAGCGTTCGGTTACCTTTCCTGGCCACTCGGCTATCCAGAGAGCAGGCAATTCGCCAAATCCTGGCGAATTGCCTGCACATACGGTGCCTGTTCAGTGCCTGTACTAGGGCAGTGAAATCCCCATAAAAAAGCACTGCTTCGGCTATTCAGAGAGCACAAACCAGCAGTGAAAGGTTCCCGAAATGCCCTGCCATTCGGTGATTTAATTTGGCAGGTTTAGGCTAGGGACAGATGAGTGCATTTTCTGCGGCCACCGTCAAAATGTACGTCGATGCGTGCGCACGCATTTTTTCACGGAATACGCTTAAGTGGTCAGACGACCACAGTCGCACAGTCGCAGGTACTCACCAACGCAATTCTAGGGAAATCCGGCTGTTTGAACGTTATGTAGGCCGCACACTAGCAGCGTCTGACGTCTCCTAATCACGCACACACGCTGCCATGCGGCCGCAGCGCACTCTGTACGTCTGTAGCAGCGGTTTCACGTTCTGAGAAAAATGCGTTCATTTGCCGGTTGCGTGGTGTCGGCGCACTTTTGTACGCACGTACTGCGTATATTGGCCGTCATTGGCCGTTATGTGCTGCTACTGCCGCCGTGATTTAGTGCGCCTGCACGCGCGTTCCGACTGCCCCACTCTGACCCTAGCCTTATTCAGGCGAATCCCATAGGCTTCAATGATAAAAATATTCCCATTTTAATTCAATATCTAATAAACCATTCATTATAAAATTCTGCAGTAAAGAGTCTCTTTATTTATAGATTTTTTTTGATATTTTAAGCATTTTTTTTTTTTATTTTTTTTTAAAAAACAGATTTTTTTTAAGTTTACTTATTTTTTCTGCAACAGCCCTTTTTATTATCATTCCCTGGACCTCATTTGTAAATTTCAGACATTTTCGCTCAGTAGTTTCTTTGCAAACAGCGTTTCACTTTTCAAACATTCAAGCAAACTGTTTTGCTAATTTATTCACTACATTCGTCTGCGTTGTCGGGTTTTTTCGACGGCTTCACTGCGTGTGATCGGCTCCTGCTTGGGTTTTTCCGGCAGCTGCGTGTGATTGGCTCCTGCTCGGGTTTTTCCGGCGTTTTCGGCGGGTTAATCCAGATGTTTTTGCGGGTTTTCGGCATGTATTCGCCGGGTTTTGCGATTAGTTTTCGTCTGGTTTGCGGCGACCTTTCCCTGCAATTCAGGGACCCTGTGGTACTTGCTGAATACACCGCAGGGTCGCCGAAATGGGATCGGCAAAACGAACCGAATTGAAGAGAACGAAAAGTCACCGAACGTGCAGTGACTTTTCGAATCTCTTTGAATTACCCTGTAAGTTACATAGTTACATAGGCTGAATAAAGACATGCGTCCATCGGGTTCAGCCTCTCACACATGCTGCTGTTGATCCAAAAGAAGGCAAAAAAAAACGTCTGAAGCTCTTGCTTCCCTACTGAAGGTCAAAAAGCTAATAAGCTTTTCAAGAGAGGAAATGCAGCTCCAGAATAGTAAGTGCCCAAGGACCAAGTCTTGGGGAACCCCAATAGACAGAGGCAGAGAAAAACAATGGGGTACCAGAGTAGGAGATAGATGTTGATTTGAGCAGTGAAGAGTGATGGGAATCTTACTCCACCATCCTTCTTGTTGCCTGGGTGAGGATTGTGAGTAAATTTAAGTCCTCCCCAAAGGACAGTATAGCCATCAGAATCTGAAAGCAAGTTTCCTGTGACGGCAAGGAGATTCAATGATTTATACTGTATATAAAAAGAATGTGAGTGGGCCATGAGCTGTTGCATGTGTTTTAAAGGTCAAGGGATAGGAGAAGTCCCCATTGGCCAGTAGAAGACAGAGATAATGGAGGTTAGAAAAAAGATGCACAGCAAGACCTTAGAAACCTATACTGGGAAATTGCATGCATTAAGTGGAAGAATAAAGCTCATGAGAGGACAGAAAGGGTGAAGGAGGCAATATGGAGGGAGAGCTAAGTATTTAATTTGGCTTACTATGCAAAAGAGTCTTCGCACATACGTGCAGGTCCAAAAGTCTATGTTGTTTCTCAGGTGTCCTACAAAATAAGAAACCGGACATACATTGCACAGTATGCCCTGAACTCAAGAAAACACACAAAAAGTGATCTGTATCAAACTAACTTTTTTATGAGACAATATAAGCCGGCTCTAAGCTATGACCACATATGCAATATACATTCGGTGGTTGGTAGGAATCCTTGCCACTATCATCAGGTATGTAGTTCCTTTTCAGATCCGCTAGAAGAATCAAACTCTTGTGAAGATCTCCAAGAAAGGTGTCAGAAAAGATCGTCCCCCATCAGGTCCACAAACGTTTATTAAAACAAGTATTAAAAACACGCACTAATGCGTTTCGACCGAAGTCTTTTTTTCCAAAGTGCATGAGTCGTGTGCATGTTTTTATACTTGTTTAAATAGAAATTTTGTATTGCTCTCTTATATCACCCATCTACACTCTGTTAAAATATAAATTAGTTAATTTACACCAAAAGTTTAATTTCTTATTGCAATTCTACTAAGAAATGTAATTGAGCTTAGAATATAATACAACCTTCAAATAACCTTTAGAATGCCAGATAACATACATGTTTGAAGAAAAGGAAAATGACACCATGACAATGTTAGCATCCCTGAAATCAGTGCCTGCAGATGGCTGTGTTTCACGTTTTTAGGTCTTTCTCATCTTTGTTGTGGTTGCAGGACTTAATAATCCAATATTGACTGGACTATGTCTGTAATAAAACAAATTAGTTCTTTTGCAGTAAGCAGGTGTAACATCTATTGATCAGCTGGAAGAAAATATTGATGTAGAAAATATAGACGTAGCCCTTTCAAGGGTTTTTTTTCTTCTTTTTCTGTAAATAATGATATCTGAGCCTTAAAATAGCAAACGTACTGCTTGGTTATTCTGACTTATCTTGTCTGAACCTTATTAAAGTATTTGCTTTCATACATAACACCACTGATCGCAATATCAATTCTCTTTCATTGCAGGTTCCCGAATCGAATAGATCACAGGATGTTTCTGTGTCACTCCTGAAATCCATACTCACAGAAAAAGAGGTTAAAATAAATGATCTCAGCAAAGACCTCGGGAGAATAGAAACAGAAAATCTACACTTGCTGGAAGAAAGAGATCAACTCTTATTTGAAATCGAAACCCAAAGAAGAGAATTTGAGGCATAGCACTATTTATTTAAATAATGTATGAAATGTAGCAGTTTGCGATATGATAGAATTCTCAAATTTTAGATTTCTTTGAATTAATAGAATTCAGGAGTCCGACAAGCTTTTGGAATGCTGACCATCAAAAAAATGTCAATTTTCTGACTTTGCCCCAAAAGAACATTTGGCACTGTATACATGATGATAATATTCAATTGGTTGTTACATATGCAGTGATTATTAAGCATGCTAATTTTAGATGACTCAGATGTAACAATCACTTTGATTTATAAAGTAATTCTGATATGAAAGCACTGAACATTAGAAGAAATGACTCCGGGTTTAACATTAGTGACAAATACATAGAACTATGTTTGCGTAACCTCATGTATCCCCATACCACAGTTCTGACTACTGATTGGCAGGATTACATCTTGCATGTGAATAACCTCTATTAACCGTCTCCCAGGTATTGACATTTGATAAAGAAAGAAAAAAACAGGAAGTTTTGAATTCATTTGACCCTAACTCTCCTGCAGTTCTTCGACAACAAATAGGTAAGCTTTCTGTATGTACAGTATATGTATGCATACATCACCTCTCCGTGCGCTCCCTCGATGATTTCAGCAGTCTCCTCCGGCGATCGCGACCTCATACTTCCTGGATTCCTTCTCGTGAGGAGGGAACCAGGAAGTAATGAGGTTGCGGTCGCCGGAGGAGGCTGCTGGGGACATCGTGGGAGTGCAGGGAGAGGTGATGTATCCAGCGGCATCCCGAGTGTTGCACGGGGTTACCGCTTCCAACATAGGAATTTAACCCCGAGCTACACTCGGGATGCCGCTGGGGGGGAAAATGGACCATTTTCAGACAAGATTTTTCTAAATAAATAGACTGCCAGGCAGGGTAAAGTTTTTATAGTCTCTTTGCTATAACACTGCATAACCTTGTCACCCATTAACATTACATATATAAGAGACTTTGTGCCATTCAGAGGAGGCCAAATACTGACCTCCAATCTAGAGTTTATGGACCTCCTACTGTAGACGTCACATGAAATAGCTTCTGTTTCAATCTTTGTCTTTTCCACCTCTACCTTCCCCGACGTTCTGGCAGATAAATATCTAGTCCGTAGTCCAAACAGGAAAGATCTCCAGTAAGTTCTCCCATTGCTCTTCTCATTGTTTCTCCCCTCTGTTTATAAGCATGGCTGTATATAAATGTCTCTGTTTTGTGTGTTAAAGTAGCATTTCCTCCTCACTTCATCGAGTCAGTTTTTTGGGGGGCGGGGGTGGCTCTGCTCCTGAGCATTTTTTGTGCAGATATTTGGCACTACCACTAAAAGCACACATACTAATCTGCAAGTGGACTAATAATGTCAGGAGGCTGGTTGCTGAAGAATGCAAAGTGGTGATAGGTTTTATCACCACATCAAGACATGTTATATAGGACAACTTCTGGGCTTTGCTGGGTCATGAGTGAATCATGGCTGCATGGCCCTCAAAACCTTTTTCCCCATGGACTAGGTGACTGCCAACCATAGAGACTAGCGCAGAGTTTTGCCCAGTGCAATCAACACTTGCAAGAGGGTGAGAGGTGTGTGCTCCTGGGATTTCACATACCAGCAGGGGAAAAGGACAGTTCTGATACACCTCCTTATGACCACATTTTCGCTGTCTTTATTCCTTGTGAACTTCAAATAGTTTGTGTTCCCCCTTAAGTTTGAATAAACTTTAAAACCCGCTTTAAAAAATATTCTTGTGAAGATGAACAGTATGAATTTCATAATAATTGATGAGTCCTTTGTGACAAAACAGAACATACCATAAATACAAAGATTGCTTTAAATCACAATTCTTTTTCACATGCCCCTGAATGGGCCAAGAGGAGGCAAAGCAAACCTGAAGGAACAATATATATATAACCTTTTGATTACAAAAGTCCCGTCAGATAATGAATTATACTGCATCATCGCTATGTAATTGTCCATATTCATCTATCAAAAAAAGATGAGCCGCGGCTACAAATCACCTTGTCTTTCACTTGCAGTTTCTTAGCGTTGTAATATATGACTGATTAAATCATATCCTTACAGATCGATGTCTATAAATTTTCTAATATTATTTTGTACATCTATAAAATTACTATTGATTTTCCTCTTCTTACGTGTGGAAAAAAATCTCTATTTTCTGAGTAAGAAGACATATCTATATACAATAATACTATAGCAGTCCAAAAGACAAACCTTCCCATCAATATTGTGCATTCAATGAGCAGGTAGCTGTAAAACCATATTTTCGGCAGAAAACATCATACAACTAGGACATTATTTTATAAGGTAATGACATTCCAGTTCTACTCAATGAATCCATTCTGAGAGGAATGATTTCTAATTAAATCGATCTCATGAAAATGTAGTGGTACCCAGTCATTCCCAAATATGCATATCGTTAGGGGTCTACTATTATTGAATTATATGTTTGTATATGTATTTTCCCCTCACCATGATCTTAACTGTATGTGCTATCAATTTATCAGCCAATCTCAAAACCCAAGTTAATGACCTCCAAGAAGCTAATGAAAGTGTGGTCTTAGAATTGGCAAAAGCTGAAGAGGAGATTTCGCAGCAAAAGAAGGACATGGCAAAGCTCAAAGCAGAACACAGTCATAAACTAGAAGAATCCCGAGATAAAATAAAATCTCTTACAGAAAAGGTAAATTTATAATCTATTTAACTTTATTACTGTTGTGAAAAATTATTTTTAAAAATGGTAATACCAGCCAATAGCGTGAGACGTCGAGTAGCGAGTGACGAAACAAACACACACAGTGATTTACCGTATTTTCTGGAGTATAAGACGACCGGGTATATAAGACGACCCCCTAATTTTCCAGTTAAAAATTAGGTTTTGGGCTATACTCGTCATATTGTATTGTATATCCCGCGTATGAGATGACCCCCAATTTTTGGGGGATGTTTTTAAGTATAAAAAGTAGTCTTATACACCAGAAAATACTGTACTTTAAAATAAACCGGATAAACCGAGAGATGAAACATTAAAACATTATACTATTAAACCCTGGACACTGCAATAACACAAAGACTCAGCATAGGTAAAGTGATATACAAAGGGATCAACAAGAGCAACATTGATTTACCCATCCAGAAGTGCACAGCACATGGCATAGCCATGTGCTCTCAGGTCCAAGCCAAACCACAAAAGGGCTGATCCCTTCCTGGAACTCCTGGTTGAATGACATGAAGGTTGGACAAGAGTCTTGCCCCCCCCCCCCACCAGAGTGGCATGCCTCCCACCAACAATATGCATACACCTTTGTTCCCAGTGGGAGTCGCCATATGAGGTATCCACTCTAGAGTACGCTGGCTTAATGATGTCACAGCTAAACCCAAAGGGCAAAAAGCCTCACACTGCCCCTAGTGTTCTCTCTTTGGTAAATATGATGATTTATGACACAATTCATCCATGATCACTACAATTACCAATTTCAACTTTACATACCAGCTAACTGTACGTTTCAGTCCAAGATAATGTAAACTTAAGATGGTGTATGACACTTTATTGTGACTTGTTACTGTTCTGAACCAGCCAGTCTGTTAAAAGACATATCTGGAAGCTATAATAGTCTGTAGTTGATGGAGCGGTTTAAAACAGCCTTATGAGTTGGGGAGATTAATGTTTAGCATTGGGGCCGGGGTATTAGTAGGTATGTCATAAGAAATGCCACACCTTTATGTATATGAGCTCTTAATTTTGTTCCTCTTGCTTTTGTACTCATGTGTTCAAAATATGTTGCACTCTTTTCTTGTGTTTTTTATTGAAAATAAAAGATTAAAGACCTGAAAATATGCCGAATGGCAAACATGCCAGACAGAATAATGAAAGGAAGGAGAATATAGATGGCTGAAAAAAATGTTTAAGAAAGATATCCCAACCCTATTCAAGTGCACTGTTATCTTTGTGTCTAAATGATCCTGTGGAATAGAATTAGGAAAAATGTAGTTGGCTATAATAAAATGGCGTCCGCTGTAACAGTTTTGGCAATAAAAACCTTTTTATTGCATTCATTTATTTGATGTATGAATTTCTACTGTAATTACTAACTAAAAGATGTCAGAGCCTGCATACAGTACTTAGTGAAAAGCTTTCCAACAAACTACCCGTACAGCTATCTGCCTTGCAGCTATGTGACAAGAAAAGAGTTTAGTGTTAGATAACGATCTCGTTGTAAGTGACTTAATACGTTGAAATGTTTGTGTTATATTTATGCTCTCATAATAATTAAATATCACTTTAAATTATTTAAGCAGGTGCATAGCACCTCGAGGTGGTGCATCTTATTGGCCATCTACAAACAACTAATACAAAGTGCCTCAAATATATTTTGATGCCTGAAAATCTAGACCAATGGTTCCCAACTGGGGTCCTCAAGTTCCCCCAACAGGCCAGGTTTGCCAGATATCTGAAGCACAGCACAGGTGATATGATTTGCTGCTCAGTGATTGCAGGATTCAGTCTGCATTTCCCCAAGGTGATCTGTAAAATCTGGCCTGTTAGGGGTACGAGAGGACCGCGGTTGGGAACCACTGATCTAGACCAATGTTATGAATACACTCTCACACTATTTTATTAGATTTTATTTACTTTTCATTTAGAAAGGTATCCTTCATAATTTTCAATTTTTGGCTCAAATTGAGCCTACCTGAAGATACCTTTTAGGGGTATATAGGAATGGAAAAATGTTCACTATCAGGTCTACTCAAAGAAAGGTGAAACTCAGGAGAATGACTGGAGAAGTGAAAATTCTAGGTCAAAATAGCCAAACCAGGAAAATTCTCCCATTTATCTCACTTTCCAAATCGGCTATTTGGTCTAGATTGTTCTCTTCTCCTGCCAGTTCTCCTGGTTTTCATCTTTCTCGGAATAACCTTGTATGTTTCATACCGCATCCTCTGTCTGCAAGATCTTTTTATTTGCTCATTGTCTTTTTGTGTTAGAATAATGAGCATTAATGTTAAGCATGACATTATTTAAATATTAGGACATGCTCTTACAGCATGAAGAGATCATTGACAAGCCAACCTATATTAAGAGTCATCTTCTGAATCTTTTTGTAATGTTACGTGTATTATTATAATTATTATTATACTGCATTATATCTCTAATTGACACCACTTGTCTGTAAATGCCATTCAAACTAATTGATTTATATGGGTAACTTTCAAAGCTCAGCCACATGCCAGACAGGCTGACTCAAAGAGCGGGCTATGAAGAGGACCTGCACAGGGAGATCTCCCACTTGAGGGGCGAGTGCAGACGACTAAGAATCCACAGCCACCAGCTGAGTGAGAAAAATCGCCATCTGCAGGAGGAGCTGTGGGATGTTAAAAGACAACACGAAGGCTTATTAAAAAGGACAAGCTATTCTATGGAAGTGGAAAGTATGTCACTTTGAATGTGTCTGACATTCTGATTGGAATTGTAGAATGAATTGGAATATATCCAAACCATTCCTTCTATCATTGGTTCCCAACCTTTTCTTCAGGACCCCACTAACAGGTCAGATTTGAGGAAATGCAGGCTGAATGCGGCAATCACTGAGCAGCAAATGAGATCACCTGTGTTCTTCTTCCGATATCTGGCCTGTCCGCCTGGCTCTGAGGTTGGGAAACACTGATAAACAATTATTACCCAAACCCAGACATTTAACATGTTGCTGAGATGTAGGTGATTAGTGTTACAATATTATTATTCTCCTTTATTTATATAGCACCACATATTCCGCAGCGCTTTACAAGAGCAATGTACAAGCAGTTGATACATTGTAATACCACACATGGATGATACGACCAGATTCAGGGAGTCCCTGTTCCCAAGGGAGCTTCCAATATATGAGATGTACAAGTATTTTGTGAGGTAGGCGCCTCCATATCGTTGGGGGTCTTGCCCAAGGACACTCGCTGGTGGTGACTTCCGATTCAGATCAAGTCAGCTTTCCATGATTGTAGATCAGCGACCTGGTGGTTAGCATGAACCTGCTTCTCGTAAAGTCGAGACTTGCTTCTCCACAGCAATTAACTGTACTGGGGGGGCTGTGCAGAAGGAGATTTGACTTGCTTCTCCATGGTCGAAGGCCAGAGATGTTACTTACCACTGGACTCCAGCTGATATTGTGTGGTAGGCAAGTATGTACGTTAGGTGTCTTGCCCAAGGACACTTACTGGAGTGGTGCTCTGGCTGGGATTCGAACCTGGGTCTCCACGATTATAGAGCAGTGATGTTACCTCAACTCCATCCAGCCGGTATGCTATGTAAAATCTGCAAGAAGAAATCAATTAATTATATATAGTGTCTACTAGAGGATCTCTTCCAGCATTGACTGTACTGTTATGGCACCTGCCAGAAGCAAGTAAATCTCATATGGTCTCACACCAGCTTGATTACACTCACAAGTCAAAACTGAAATAAAATCATTTTTTGAACCTCGTGTCTTGTACTTTCCCATAGGGACAATGTTAGGAGTGGACTGTATAGAATGTCTAGTTTTCTTACATATTAGATGCACCAGTGGTAACAATCTTAAGTGATTTAAAATGTAAGTGTCCTTTTTAACAGATTTCAATTGTTTTAGAAGTTGTGCCAATAGTCTGTATTTGCCTTGATAGTAAGTATTTCTCATTCTCATTTGTTTATGTATTTATATTGCAGAATCTTTGATGCTGTTTGTAATAGATGAGCAGATAATGAATTTCCATGTTGCAGATGCATTTGATATTAAAACGTGGTGACAGGTGTTGCTATGCTAGAGCCCATTGTTTACAGATGTATCCTTTTTTGTGCAGATGAAACAGGAAGGCTACAGAATGATTCTTTTACTAAAGGTTTCATTTCAAGTGACTGGAACTCAGAAAAGAACAGGTAATTAATTACCCTTGATGTTTCACGTATATCGCTAGCGTGGCGGTAAGACTCCCAGCTATTCGTGATGTATTGGACTCAGCCACATTTCACATTTAGAAGAAAAGAGGGAGGTGACTGGTCTGAAAGTGCAAGATAAAATATTACTTTTATTTGATCAATTAAAACCTACCAAAAATGGAAACCTTAATTTTGTCCATGTTAAAAGGTACTAGTATAATGAAAGAATAGCTTGGTGGTTATTGGCATCCAGATGTCACAAGCCAAAAAAATTAAGAAAGTAAATAAAAAGATAAGCAGTTAATAAAAAAAATAAATAAGCGTAGCAGTAACGCTTTGATTTGTTTTTGTCACGGTGCTCACAGCCGGGGGCCGCAAAAGGCAAAGTAGGCGCCATCCCCCTTACTTAAAAACAGATTAGATCACCTGTGCTGTGCTTCAGACATCTGGAAAGCCTGACCTGTCAGAGGTTCCAGAGGACAGGTTTGGGAAACACTGCTCTATTCGGACAAGCAGGACTAATTTTCCCATTTTTGACGTTTGCCTGTGTACTCACTGTCTGAATCTACCAATATATTGTCCAGAATCCCAGAACACTGCTTTCAAATGAAACATAACATGAGTTCAACAATTAGATAATTCCCCACACAATACACGGATTGCTAAGCAACAATGAAGAATATACATCAAGTATATCCTGTAGGCTCCAAAGAGAATATAGCAGCACACGAAACTACTTGCTGCCCCCGTTTAAGCAGGGATCATTTACGAGTGCGGCAGCTAGTTGAGCCAGTATTCATGTCTTTCCAGTTCCTTATTTCTGACTGAACCAGAATATACAATATACTGTATGTTACGGGTAAATTCTGAAATAATGATAAACATAGGATTACCCTGGCGAAACTGATATTACCCAGCAGCTTTGAGTGAAGCCAGAAATTAAATCTACCCAAACACCGCTGGGTAATGTCTTTTCCTATACTTTTTAATGCGGCTTATAGTTCACCCCAAAACTAGGATTACCCATGTCCATGACCATCCCTAACCACCCTAAAAGCCACCTTTACCCAAAGAGTAGTCTGCAGATTACCTGGTAAAAGTCTGAAAAATTCTTCCTTTTTTTTCTTCTTAGTTTTACCCACAGTTTATGGGTGATGCTAGTATTAACCAAATTTGTACTGTACCCGTAGTATATATACACAACCAAAGGGCAGTACTCAGCCAGAATGTGTATATCTTATAACAGTGCTACTATGATCAATAGACAACATGATACACCTACACAGCACTCAACCCAACCAGAGGCCCTATTCCATGGCTGATGCTAACATGGAGATGGTAAGCAGGAAAATCTGCACTTACAGATTTTCTCATACGGTCTCCATGTTAACATCGTATTCCGGGGAAGGTGCTGTCTCCGCACCTCACCCCAGAACGCAGTGATAAGTTCCCTGATACGCGCAGTAGTGCCTAGGCGCTGCCACGAGTATCAGCTCCTGCAGTCTTGTGCGCTTCTGGGCTGCAAGATTGCACTGCACAGAGGAAGGAGACTAGGAACTATTTGTTGCCCGTCTCACTCTGTTCTCTGGGAGAAAAAGCGGTGGATCGGACCACCCTTTCCACTACTGGATAAGAAGTGAGTATGGGATTTTTAGTCGGGGGTTTACAGCGTGCTAAATGATTTTGCAGTTGCAGAATCATTTAGCACCGGCTTTTAGGAGTTGTTAAACTTTTTGTTTTCGTGTCCCAATGGTAAATTGAACCAGCACTTTGTAATACCTCACTTGTTGAAAACGTCAAAAATAGCTTGCGCTCCCCATGTTAGATATAGAAGATGCTTAAGCACAGTAACTCGCGCAAAACATTTTCGGCTGACTGAGGGCCCTATTACAATCTTTACGCAAACGTTTGCGCCGGTGCAAAAACGCATTAATGCAAGGGGTAAAACCCTTTGCGCTGAACGTCGTATTACAATGTCAGCGCAACAAACGCGCGTATATGTCTACCGCGGGTGAACCTGCATGAGCTTACTGTACGTCGCGTGTCCTATACTTAACATTATGAGCGCAAATGCGTTTGTGCGCTGGTACGCGGATGGTATTACAATCTATGCGCAGGAATTAACGCATAGACGTTGCGCGCATAATTTTAGCAACTCCTAAAAGCTGGTGTTAAAGGCAAATTCTATCAACCTGGCCGAAACCAAATACACCAGCCCAAAAAAAAATACGCAGCAAAGTATAGTTACACATTCTACACATACCAAACCAATAAATTTCAGAAGTTGTGCGTGTTTTTTTTATTGATGCAGCATATATGCAGATTGACTTTGACAGGCGCAAAAACTTAACGTGAGACAATTGTGGTTCTTAATTCTGATTGGCTGAATCGCGTGAAAACAACAGTCCACACACTGATTTCTGCGTGCACTTTTGTGTGCGTCCGTTTTACGCACATTATTGCTCGACGAATGAAAAAATGCGTGAGGATTGTAATTCCAGCGTTGATTTACGCGCGTTAGCGTTCAACACTTGGCACATAAATTCACGCGGTGCGCGAGCGTTTTAACGAGAAGATTGTAATAGGGCCCTGACTGTAGCGTCAAGAATGGAATATCTATGCTAGACATTAAACTTACTAATGCTAGCACTAATAATTACATAATGAGATGCTACATTAGCATTAGCTATGGAATAGAGCTCCTGATCTCTTATATCACGCAGCTACACTCTGTTAAAATATAAATTAGTTCATTACAACCAAAAGCTTAATTTCTTAATGCTTAATTCTTAATTAAGAAATGTATTTGAGCTTAGAATTTAATACAACCATCAATTAACCTTTAAAAACAAATGCCAGATAACATACATGTGTGAGGAAAAGGAAAATGACTGACTGTACACCTGACTTTAGCTCCAAGATCGGAATATCGATGCCAGACGTCAAACTTCTCCTAGCGCTAACGATTACATATCGAGATGCAACATTGGCACCAACTATGGAATTGAGCCGCAGGATGGGATGAATAGTCTGTATTTTGTATGTTCTATATAATATATATATGCAGCAACTACAGAGTCCATTTATATTATTGCCTTTCGACTATTCTAGGTAAACTTATTAAACTTATTCAGAGAAAGGTGAAACTCTGGAGAAATTTTGGAGAAGTGAAAATTCTAGGTCAAAATAGCCAAATCCGAAAAATTCTCCCATTTATCTCACTTACCAAATCGGCTATTTTGGCCTAGAATTTTCACTTCTCCAAACGTTCTCCAGAGTTTCACCTATTTCTGAATAACCCTGTATGTCTTCATTCTAAACTTTATTAACATTTTTATGTTTCAACTTGCTGTTTTGTCTGAGTTCTTGAAAGTCATTCAAAAATCCTCTATCACGAATCTGACAGAACCTCTTTAAACACATTA
This sequence comes from Leptobrachium leishanense, assembly GCA_009667805.1. Taxonomy (NCBI): domain Eukaryota; kingdom Metazoa; phylum Chordata; class Amphibia; order Anura; family Megophryidae; genus Leptobrachium; species Leptobrachium leishanense. The sequence goes on along the minus strand of CM019064.1, from coordinate 279,261,735 downwards.
GCAAAGAAACCTCATAAATCACACATTATTCTGTACATAGTGTAACTTTGAGAGAACTGCATTTTGTGTTCGGGAAGTATTCACCCTGCAGTCGGAACTTCCAGATATCTAAAATCCAAATGAGAAAGACCGTAAATGCCAATAAAGGTCTGGTTTTTTTTATTTTTATTTTATACCTCTAAAACCTGGATGCATATCTGATAATATGACCTGCGCACGATCTGATATTTTACGGGTTTCTTTTTACTGACCATAATCCTTTCAGGTTTTAATACTTATGAGAAGAACTGATTAAAATGCAAATGTTCCTTACTGTGACCATTCCAAACACAACAAATGGACCTTTACGGAGTCCCAATAACAAAGTACCACTTTGATTCCCAACTCTCGCCTTTTTGTCTTTACAGGAATGATGCTTTTAAAGTTGATGATGGAACATTTTCAAAATGCAAAACAGCCGTAGGTTCTTTGAACATAAAAGGATCCTGGGAACGTAAGTATTGAGAGCAATTTCCTTTTACATGCAACAATGATTAAAGATGGGGTTTGGGTTTCACACTGCTGCTTTTCTAATTATTTTTATCTACCTGTGCAAAGTAAACTCATTACTGAAATGACCTAAGAAATGTTAACCTTCGCATACACTATAATTCACATGAAAAATTGATGATTCAAACTTGGTCATTTATTGCCATTTACAGTAAACTAATCACAAATATAGTTTCCCGCGTGGCCTATCTTTACTCCCTTTTTTTTTTTTTGCTTTGACACATAAACACACACACACACACACACACACACACACACACACACACACCCCTATTACATTCTTCGCGCAATTTCGTTCGCGCAGTGTCCAGCGTTATCGCGCAAAAATTAACGTCGTATTCCGATCCGAACGCATTTTCTCATCCGTAAAAAAAATAACGTTCATAAAAACGACGCGCAAAACGAAGTGTAATACGCGCGCAGTAACGCAGCACACGCAAATCAGTGTGCAGATTGTTTTTTTCGTGGGATTCAGCCAATCAGAATTAAGAACCTTAATTGGCATTGATTTACCTTAATTGACTCACTTAAGTTTTTGCGCCTGTCAAAGTAAATCTGAGTATATATGCTGCAGCAATAAAAAAATATGCACGAATTCACATGTGTAGAATGTGTAACTATACTGTGCTGTATTTTTTTTTTTTTTTCGTGCTGGTGTTTTTCGTTTCGGCCAGAACGTTCAGATTTGCAGTTACCACCAGCTTTTCAAAGACGTTAAAATTATGTGCGCAAATGTCGTTCGTAAAAAGATGCACATTGATTTGAAATATCATCCGCGTACCAGCGCACGAACGAATTTGCGCTCACAAATGTTAAGTATAGGACGCGCACAGTTCGCTCGTGCAGGTCCATCCGCGTTAAACGATAACGTGCATCGTTTGTGTGAACGTTGTAATATGACGTTCAGCGTAAAGGGTTTTGCCCCTCGCGCAAATGCGCATTTGCGCACGCAAAATGCACTGCGCGAAGAATGTAATAGGGGCCATAATGTATATGTAAGGTTTGGTTGACACATTTAGAAATGAAGCTGCACTAAATTTAGATGTTGCAAATGGTTTTGCTTTAGATTTATCACCACTTCCCTTGAGCCAATTAATCCTAATTTCTATTTATTCCAGCTTTACTTGGCTCGTCTGCATTAATTTTTCTTTCTCATCCATTGCTGAGTCTTAAATAAATGTCTCATTTTTCTTTTCTTCTTGACTCCAATCCATTTATTATTTACTCGTTTCTAGAGTTGGCTCTTTTCTTGAAATTCCTTTTAATTGTAAATCAACAAAACTGCCTGCGCTGCATATAAATTAAATGCTGGTCAAACACCAAGATCTGAATTAATCCACATATCTTGGAGGAGGCCTATACCAAGGATATGTAGACTAAAGTGGATCTAGCCCAAAAAGTAATGAAATATACATTTGCAAGTAATTTATGAAAGGGAAGCAATTAAGCATTTTAAATGCCTTTGCCACCTCCTTCCTTCCCTGAGGGTATAAACATCCTCCATTCCTCCAAGTCAAGGTTAAGGATACCCTTGTGCACCAGAATGAATAAAATCTAGCCTGACGAACAGCGATTAATGAATGTGGTTAGATGAAGTAGAGAGTTAAAGAGTGCTGCCATTTTTCACTATTTAATATATTCACTAGACATGTGCACGGCAATTTTTTTATTTAGTTTCAGATCCATCCGTTACGTTTTTTTTAGTTTATTTCAGTGTGTTTATTATGTTACCGTGACTTGTATCTCGGACCGATTAGTTATTTTGGAAGATTAATCATTTTGTATTTCGAATCGATTTGAATTTCAGGAGTTTAGTATAAATTGTATTTCGGAATGATTCATATTTCATTTTAATTAGTTATTTCAGAATGTGAAACCGATTAATTTAATTACTTAGGCTAGGGTCAGACGAACGAAGTTTTAACGTGCGTTTAGCCGCACGAAATCACGGCCGTGCTAGCAGCAAATGACGTCCAATGCCGGGGAACATATGACGAACGGCCGCACGAAAGTTCGTCCGTGCAACGCAAGTGGCAAACAAACGCATTTTTTCGAGAACGTCAAACCGCTACTACTGACGTACAGAGTGCGCTGCGGCCGCATAGCGGCGTGTTTGCGTGATTGGGAGAGGTCAGACGCTGCACACGTCCGGCCAACATAACGTGCACAGACCAAACACTTCCTGTCTTGTCTGGGGGTAGCTGCAAGTTGCGGTAGACAATGGCTGGGACTGACATCGACGTGGAGAGTCTGATCAATGCAGTGGCAGAGCATCCCGAGCTGTGGGACACGGCCTGCGACACCTACAAAGACCGACAGAAGAAGGCCAGTGCATGGGTTACAGTGTCCAGGGTGGTGTACCCAGAGTACGAGACGTGGTCTGATAAAGAGCAGAAGCTTCAGAGTGAGTAAATGATAATTTTATTGCATAGAATTCAATTGCATAGAACTTGAATGTAACATCAAACAAAATGGCATAACGAATTATTGTTGTCACTAAGGATGTGAATTTCGGAATTTAAACGACATTTCCCGATTCGTGTTTTCTGATGCGGGCGTTTTCCCGAAAATTTTTAGATCCGAAAATGTCAGATCCGAAATGGTTTCCGATCCGAAACGAAATATTTTTCGATTGGACTTGAATTGTGTCAAATCGAAATTTATTGCTTTGAAACGAGAACAGACGTTGCGAAAAAACGAAAAATGTCCGAAATCACGAAAGGTCGATCCAAAAAACGAGCAAAGTGACACGAAAATACGAAAAAAGGTCCATATTCCGATGAAATGTACCCGAAAAACGAGTCGAACCGAATCGAAACAGGAATCGGTCGAAACGAGCCGAATCGAAAACTTTAAACATCCGAAAAATCGAACCGAAAAAATAATCCATGCACAAGCCTAGGTGTCACATGTCAAATGATGTCCATCTGCCATGGCACCTGCCCTGCATTGCTAGTGAAATAATTAGACAGAGCATCGCGAAACCTGTTGGTGTGTCTATTCACAGGTATTATGTCATTGTTAGCATACTCATCCAGACCCGTAACTGTGAGGGTATCTTCGAAATTAACCCCATCCCTTGCACGAACATAGTTATGTAGGATGCAGCAGCATTTTACTATATCCACACAGAAATCCACATTTACATCAAGTGGCCGATGAAAAATCCTCCACTTGCTGCTCAGTATGCCAAAGCTACACTCAACATACCGTCTCGCCCACGACAGCCTGTAATTAAACACCCGCTTCTTCACAGTCAGGTGTGTCCCCGAGTATGGCCGCAGGAGATGTGTGGATAGGCCGAATGCATCGTCACCCACGAAGGCATAGGGGACTGACACGTCGCTGCCAGGCAAAGGTGCGGGTCTAGGGATGTTCAGGTTCCCGCCCTCAACCTCATTCCACAGTGTTGAGTTCTGGAACAGTGTGGAGTCCGAGTCCTTGCCGTATGATCCGACATCCACATACACAAAATTATAGTTGGCATCTGCCACCGCCAGTAGGCCAATTGAAAAATAATGTTTATAATTTTGATACAGTGAGCCACTGTGCAGTGGCTTCACAATGCGGACATGTTTGCCGTCCACCGCTTCCAGGCAGTTGGGATAGTTCGCTCTCTCCCAGAATCCTGCTGCAATTGCCAGCCATGTCTCGCCTGTGGGTGTTGGCAAACATTGGTCCTTCATGGTTTCCCATATTGTTTGGCAGACCTTGCGGACGATCTCACCAGCTGTCGATCTGCCAATGCAGAAGTTGTAATGCAGATCCTTCAAACTGCATCCACTAGCGAGATACCTAGAACATGAAAGAAGCTGTGTTATGATCACATCATATAAACCTAACCTTATGTCACTCTCATCATGTTTTGCAGCACATGAAGCAATCAATAAATGGCGCACGGTGAGGGACAATCATACCCGGGTCCTGAAAAAGGAGGCTGAAGCTGCTCGCTCTGGAGCTGGTGCAAAGAAGAGGCGCAGCTGTCCTTCCTGAGGAAGAGCCAGGAGCCGCGCAAGACCGTGAGCAGTATTGACCGGCCATCCACCTCTAGCTCACAAGAGCAAGACCTGCAGCCCGCAGGATCTGGCAGCTGCCAGGTGGAGGTCGAGCAGGGTGGTGCGGAGTCCCAGGTGGAGGATGTGGAGTCCGAACAGGTGCCGGGTACAGCACCCACAGACAGCACCGGTACGGCTCCCAGGAGGAAGAAGCCACCATCAGCTGATGTCGAGCAGGCCATGGTCGCATTCATGGAGGCGCACCATACACATCCACGCTGCATGGTCGCTGATTCCGAGGACATGTCCTTTTTTAACTCCTGTCTCTCCCTGCTCAACATGATGACCCCAGCGCAGAAGGTGGATTATCGCCGCCGAAGCCTGGACCTGATACATGAGATACTGTCCCATCCACAACAGGCACCTGTATATCTCGGTGTCATGCCACAATACCCCCATGGATATTCCCACCACTGCCAGGCGTTGGCTACCCACCCACCCATGTCCCCTGTTGCTGGGCCACCCCCGGAGCCAGAGTACCACCGCATCCATATGCACGGTCCTCATGACCCAGATGCTCCTCGGTATCATACCATGTGAAGTGTATCGTCTGTTCGTATATGTTTGTCAGAGTTTATTCATGTTGTTCTACTATTTTTATTTTATTACCTTCATTGTACATGCAATAATATATGTGTTTAATATGTTATTGTTATCTTCTGTCATATTATTTGGGACTAAATATTTTATTTGTTTCACATCGTTGTCAGTGTCATTACTCTTTCGTTACGTGTTCTGCAAGGTGATGCATGCGTGTGTGTGTGGGCATACAATAGAGCCTCTGCACACCGAGCACATGTCTGATGACTGGCAGCGATGTCATGAATGCACGTGTTTGATAGTACTTACCGCAAAGTGAGGACCAGCATCTCCTCCGGTGGTATGGCAGCCCTCATGTTGGTGTCCCTCTTGATGAAGGTGCATGAGCCGCTGACCAACAGTTCATCAAAGGTGTGGATGGACATCCACAGGTAGTTGAAGAACTTCACAGGGTCCCTCTCTCGCAGTGGCCTGTACAGTGTCACAAAGTGGCCATGCGTGTGTCTGGCAGTGTTGATTGGATGAACCCATGTTCGCCGTTGTCTTTTCTTCTTCAGGTACAGGTATCCCAGTGCAGCAAAAAGAAACACTTGGACTGCATCCATCTTGGAAAAATGCCACCATTCCCAAAATGCCTTTTTATACCCTTTCCCTTTTATTTGATTCATTCTGCAATTGATTTGGTTGATCATATCTCTCTTCTTCCAGCTCCGTGAAACAAAACGTACGAAAATGCGCATCGTATGACCGCTTTCGCGTATTCCGTGAAAAATACGTCCATTTGTTCGACCGCACTTTTTCACAGACGACACGAAAAATGCGTTCGTCTGACCCTAGCCTTAGATTAGGGGAAAAAAAATACGTAACCCCCACAGCACCAAGGACAGCAGCATTAGTACTACAATGAAAATACCAAAAATAAAATATCATCCGGTATTGAAGGAAAATACCAGCCGATACTACATTGAAAATACTAAAAATAAAATACAGCCAGTACTACAATAAAAATACCTGCCATACAAAATAAAATACATCCGATACTATAATGAAAATAGCAGCCAGTAATAAAATACCAGCCAGTACCAAAATAAAATACAGCCGGTACTACAATAAAAATCGCAGCGAGTAATAAAATACCAACCAGTACCAAAATAAAATACAGCCGGTACTACAATAAAAATACCAGCTGTACAAAATAATCCCATAGGTTTCAATGTAAAAAATATTCCCCATTTTTATTAAATATTTATTCAACCGTTTATTATTGTCACTTGCAGCAAAAAGTCTCTTTTTAATTTTTAGGCATTTTTTTGGTGAAATTTTTGGATTCCTAATTTAGTTAAAAACATGGCTTTTTTTCTTTCCTTCAGTCTGGCTGCGGTCGGTGGGGGCTGTCTATAGTGCTGAAACTATTCAGTACTAAGGATAGCAGCCCCGCGGGGCTACAGATTCCCCATTTTTATTAAATATTAAAAAAATCCTAAAAATGAGACTTTTTGCTGCAAGTGAAAAGAATAAACAGTGGAATAAATATTTAATAATAACGGGGATATTTTTTACATTGAAACCTATGGAATTGGCCTGTTTAAAGCTGTCAAATGAACCACCGAAAATCAGGGCATTTCACTGACATGTTGGTGCTGTTCGATGTTCTCTGAATAGATAAACCATTTCTTGTCTATGGGGAATTTTAATGTCGCCGAATCGCACTGAACAGCACCATGGCTTGTGGTGCGGATTACAACAGATTCAGCACCACGGCCGTTGAAACCGTATAACGAACTGATCTGTAAAAACAAAATCAATTTGTTTTATACAGTTTCGTTTTTGTTCAGTTTCAGTCCGAATCGACTTGTTTTCGAACTGATTCAGATGGAGCCAATTTCATGTTTTGAAAACACTTCCGAAATAAGAATCGGGAAAATTTTGTTAGAATTTTGATTCGGACCGAAACGAAATGCATAGAATTTACTGACTCCTCTCACTACTTTTACATATTGCATGTATTTCTTCATTTTGAGTGTAGCAATAGACTAAAAAAAACAGTTTGTTTCTATACACCCCCCCCCCAAATTTTTCTTCTAGTTTGGGTTAATCGAAAAATTTGTTATTGTTTATTATTATTATGTTTATTTCAAGGAAATTACCATGAAAGGTTCACTCACTTGATATCCAAACGATAATACATCATTTTTCTCTACTTGGAATTGTGCTGTTTGAGGGTGCTGTACTTTTGCGCATCCTTTACGAAAGTATTAACTGGCTTCTTGTAGCGAGTTTCCACTAGCGGTTGAGTTACTGCTCAACTTGGAAAAGAATCCTTAGTTTGTCAAAGTAGGTGGGGGGGGAAAAAAAAGATCACTTGCTCATTGATTACATTTGGATAGTTTATTTCACCCCAAGTTCCACGTGTAGAAAAGAAGATATAGAGGTTGTAGTACTATCCATGTGTATGTAGGAATTACAGTTCACATCCATGAGATCTATCCACAGAGGAGATAGGTTTTGTTTGCTGTTGCTTATATATGGAGTAATTGCTACTTTATACGTTCTCACTTGTTTAAACTATTTCTTGTAGTAAACCATGAAAGACGATTCAACAGCCCATCACCTCAATCAATGACAAGCGAAAATACAGATGTTCTCATGGCAGCATTTCATGAAGACAACCCTCGCAAGTTATCTCCTTCAGGCACTATAGGTATATTAATGACATTTTGAAAGCATCCTGTGAAAGAGCCGTGGGGGAAAAACACATGATGATTTTTAAAAAAAGTCATGTCTTTAAAAACAACAACGGCTGAATTGGACGCACCCCGAAGTCAGCCGCTGCTGAAATGGATATGCCAGAAGGATATAGACATCTTAGAGAGAGTTCAGAGAAGGGCTACTAAAATGGTGTACGGCTTGAAGGAGAAAAGTTACCAGGAAAGGCTTAATGATCTTAACATGTACAGCTTGGAAAAAAGACGAGACAGAGGAGATATGATAGAAACATTTAAATACGTAAAGGGAATCTACAAGGTAGAGGAAGGGAGAATATTTAAAAGGAAACAAAGTAGCAAAACAAGAGGGCATAGTCTTAGATTAGAGGGGCAAAGGTTTAAAAGTAACATCAGGAAGCATTATTTTACTGAGAGGGTGGTGGATACATGGAACAGTCTTCCAGTTGAAGTGGTAGAGGCCAAAACAGTAATTGAATTTAAGCAGGCATGGGATAGGCATAAGGCTATCCTAAACAAAAGATAAATCCAGGTTAAGTATCCATGTAATTGGGCAGACTAGATGGGCCGAAAGGTTCTTATCTGTCGACATTTTTCTATGTTTCTAAAATGGAGCATCATTGTCCATTGCTAGGATAAGAAATTTGTGTTCAACTTCTATTTGTGCTTGGTTTAGGATTACATTTAGGTTCAGAGTTTATTTTTAACCCTTGCTATGGAAAACAATGCTCCATTTTAGCTCAAAATGTCCAATTTGGCCAAGGTCAGATTCAGAGCGTGCAAATTCAGCCGCGGTACAACTGGAGCATCTTTTTAAAGACGCTACTTTTTTACCGCATCATGTTTTGACATGCATTTTTATTTTATCTAAAATACAACCATTAAGGTGTTTTATTATTAATTGGACAATAAATGTTTAATTTTATTTGAGCTGCGAACCATCTAATCATCGGAAGAATTTTATTTAAACATTCTTTTTTTCCTTCCATGCTGTTATGGTGTGGGAAAGTCCAGGTTTACACACCATGCAATTCCCACTTCCCAGTGTCCACTATTCTATAGGGATTATTACCTCGTACCTCGTCTCTCGTCCGGTGCACTTCGGCAAGCTCAATTTGCTGACACTACAGTGAATTGAGCATTCACTCCAGGGTCCCTGAAGTGTGCCGAAGGGACACACTGAACGCAGCTGATGATCCACCGAAAATCCGATCAGTCAATGAACAGGGGTAAAAAAAATAAAAATCGCAATTTTTAAAAGGCATTTAAAAAAAATGCATGGATCCCTGAGAATATACTTGGATTCCTGGCGTTCCTGACCCTCCCCCCCCCCCTTGATGTTTGTAGGTTCATGTTGTTTGTCTGTTGGAGCACTGGACTTATTATCCCCCCCCCTTTTTTTTTTCCCCCCCCTTTTTTTTTTTTGAGACATTAGGAGGTAACCTGGAGAGCCGCTAGGGTGGCCACCTAGGCTCTGTACACCCTTTTGGCCCCAGGTCTCCTGGCCACATGGCCTCTTTCATGGCCCTCGGTTCCCTTTCGGTTGCTGGGGTGAGCCAGGAATGCACGATATGTTTGGCAGTCTCTCATTACCCCCCTTTTTTTTTTTTTTTTTTTTTTTTTTTTTTGTTTCCCTAGTGCCCCATCAGTGAACTCCATCACCCTCTTTTGTTTTTACAGGATGACCCTCCTGACGAGTTCTAACACCCCCCCCCTTATTATTTTTGATTTTCTGTAGTTTCCTATGTGAACCCCCCTTATGTTTTTTGTGCTTCTTTGAGTATCTCATTTGGCCCTGTGAGGCACCTGACTGGTCGGTTTGTGACCTTTTGTTTATTGCAAAATAAAAAATTTGAAATACAAAAAAAAAAAAAAAAATGCATGGAAATAATAAATAAGGTCCTATGAATACTAAAAAGGTCCGTTACCAAAAATGCCAATGGACCCTAAAACCCTATAAAATAAATTATATATGCATACATACAGTACATACATACATACATACATATATACATGCATACATACACAGTGGGGCAAAAAAGTATTTAGTCAGCCACCAATTGTGTAGGTTCTCCCACTTAAAACCATGAGCGAGGCTTGTAATGGTCATCATAGGTACACTTCAACTATGAGAGACAAAATGAGAAAAAAAAATCCAGAAAATCACATTGTCTGATTTTTAAAGAATTTATTTGCAAATTATGGTGGAAAATAAGTATTTGGTCAATATCAAAAGTCCATCTCAATACTTTGTCATTGCCAACAAAGGATATATAACAGAGGTCAAACGTTTTCTGTAAGTCTTCACAAGGTTTTCACACACTGTTGCTGGTATTTTTGCCCATTCCTCCATGCAGATCTCCTCTAGAGCAGTGATGTTTTGGGGCTGTCGCTGGGCAACACGGACCTTCAACTCCCTCCAAAGGTTTTCTATGGGGTTGAGATCTGGAGACTGGCTAGGCCAGTCCAGGATCTTGATATGCTTCTTACAAAGCCACTCCTTCGCTGCCCGGGCGGTGTGTTTGGGATCTTTGTCCTGCTGAAAGACGCAGCCACGTTTCATCTTCAATGCCCTTGCTGATGGAAGGAGGTTTTTACTCAAAATCTCACAATACATGGCCCCATTCATTCTTCCCTTTACACGGATCAGTCGTCCTGGTCCCTTTGCAGAAAAGCAGCCCCAAAGCATGATGTTTCCGCCACCATGCTTCACAGTAGCTATGGTGTTCTTTGGATGCAACTCAGCATTCTCTCTCCTCCAAACACGACGAGTTGAGTTTTTACGAAAAAGTTCTACTTTGGACCATATGTCATTCTCCAAATCCTCTTCTGGATCATCCAAATGCTCTCTACCAAATTTCAGACGGGCCCGGACATGTACTGGCTTAAGCAGGGGGACACGTCTGGCACTGCTGGATTTGAGTCCCTGGCGGCGTAGTGTGTTACTGATGGTAGCCTTTGTTACTTTGGTCCCAGCTCTCTGCAGGTCATTCACTAGGTCCCCCCGTGTGGTTCTGGGATTTTTGCTCACCGTTCTTGTGATCATTTTGACCCCACGGGGTGAGATCTTGCGTGGAGCCCCAGATCAATGGAGATTATCAGTGGACGTGGATGTCTTCCTTTTTCTAATGATTGCTCCCACAGTTGATTTCTTCACACCAAGCTGCTTGCCTATTGCAGATTCAGTCTTCCCAGCCTGGTGCAGGTCTCCAATTTTGTTTCTGGTGTCCTTCGACAGCTCTTTGGTCTTGACCATAGTGGAGTTTGGAGTGTGTCTGATTGAGGTTGTGGACAGGTGTCTTTTATACTGATAAAGAATAATAATAATAATAATTTATAAAGCGCCAGCATATTCCGCAGCGCTGTACAATAGGCACAGTATAGACAGGGTTACAATACAATACATTGAACAACATTTGACAAACAGTACAGGAGGAGAGGAGGCCCTATTCCCGTAGGAACTCACAAACTAGGAGGTTAACAAGGAGGATAACAAGTTCAAACAGGTGCCATTCATACAGGTAACGAGTGGAGGACAGAGGAGCCTCTTAAAGAAGAGGTTACAAGTCTGTGAGAGTCAGTAATCTTGCTTGTTTGTACTGTACTGTAGGTGACCAAACACTTATTTTCCACCATAATTTGCAAATAAATTATTTAAAAATCAGACAATGTGATTTTCTGGATTTTTTTTTCTCATTTTGTCTCTCATAGTTGAAGTTACCTATGATGACAGTTACAGGCCCCTCTCATCTTTTTAAGTGGGAGAACCTGCACAATTGGTGGCTGACATACAGGGTTATTCAGAGAGCGTGAAAAGCAGGAGAATGACTGGAGAATGAAAAATGCTAGGTCAAAATAGCCGATTTGGAAAGTGAGATGAAAGGGAGAATTTTTCTGGTTTGGCTATTTTGACCTAGAATTTTTCATTCTCCAGTCATTCTCCTGCTTTTCACGCTCTCTGAATAACCCTGTAAATTTACTTTTAAAATACTTTTTTGCATATATATATATATATATGTATAACACAACCTGTATTTAATTTTAAAAAATGACCGCAAAGTCTTAAATTGCTACCAAGAAATATACAGGGTTATTCAGAAAACGTGAAAAGCTGGAGAATGGAAAACTCTGGTCATAATAGCCAATTTGGAAAGTGAGATGAATGGGAGAATTTTTCTGGTTTTGCTATTTTGACCTAGAATTTTCCATTCTCCTGGTTTTCACCGCTCTCTGAATAACCCTGTTAGTCTCTTTAGGGCAAGGCCCTGGTTTTTACTGCATAGTAAAGCAACCGGTATTTTTTTTTAGCCTATGGTCAACACTCTATAATTTTTATATTAGGATCAAATGCTTGATCGTAAGTCAATTTAAATTACACTGACACGTTTTACTATCAGCAACAATATATGTGAACTATTAAAATGAAGACCTTCAAATAAAACACATAGGTAATTGAAATGCAAAACTAAATGGAAGACGTGCATTAATGTGAATATATTTTCATTTTATTGTAGGTGGATTATATGAGGAAATCCAGTTTGGTAGCGATATCATCTGCTCTGCTCCAATTAAAGAAAATGTGACTTGGAATTCATTCCGTAAGAGTCCAAAACCTGATCCTGTAAAAAACGTCTTCTCAAACAAGACCACCGGACACACAAAGTAAATAAATAATGTAAAACAAGTGAATCACGACAGAATAGAGTAATTTGAATCTGCTATAAATGCTGGTGACTAGGCTTGTGGTAGTTAGGTGGTTTTAGGCTTGCCACATGCAATACATAGATTTTTTTTTTCTATTTTACTACTATACAGTGACAATCCAAAGGTTGAAAAAGCCTTATTTTTAGTTGAAATCCACCAGATAAATTACTAATAGAAAAATTAGAAAATAAGAGTCAATTGGAGTCGGTTGTTTGAGGAACTGCTGACAGAAAGTAAATTTTGCATATCTATTATGGTAGTGTCAAAATTCTTCTACACTCCCTTGTACCCTTTCGATTAATGAAACTGGCGATGCCTAGTGTGCATCATTCATGATGCAGATATTTCTTTTTTTTTTTTTTTTGAATATAAAAGTTTTTATTGGAGTTCACACATAGAATGGTACAACATTGCAAAAATGATGAAACTTCAAAGATAAAGGACATAAATTCCTATCATTGACCATAGGCAATTCAAATGAAGTATCAATGTTATCCGATAAAGGGTCATTTGTGCGGACTCCATTTTCCACAAACAGATAAAATCCTAAACTAACATGAAACACAAAACACGGCAGCACTACAGTCCTACACGGTGAAGTATCTTATATCAAGGTTCCAGACTCGACAAACACCCTCCACCCCTCCCATGTATCATAAAACTGGCTCCTTGAGTTATTCGCGGTGTGGAACATTTCTTCATATTTAAAGACACTTTCGAGGGCAATCATAACTTCTTTCATAGAGGGACATAGTGAGGAAAGCCAATGTCTCGCAATAACCGTTTTTGCTGTCCCCAGTACCATAGAGATAAACCTCCTATGACGGATCTGAATAGTAATGGGTATAATATGTAAGAGGTACATTTTCGGGCATAGTGGGAGTCTAAGTGAAGTGCAGTGAGAAATCAGTCTACTTATTTTAACCCAATAACCCCCTAGTGCGGGGCATAACCAAAAGGTATGTAGTAGAGAACCGAGGCCGGTAAGGCATCTCCAGCAGAAGCCGGTAGTCCCCGAGATATGGGCCAATCGGGTTGGTGTTAAATACCATCTACACAGTCATTTGATATGGGCCTCACGAAGATTGGTGCTTCTAGAATATTTGTATATAGTGTCCATGGCGTATGACCAGTCATCTACGGAAAGCGTGAAAGCTAAATCTTTTTCCCATTTAACCATATAGGGTAATTTTTTAGGTGGGGTCGGGGTTAGGAGGCTGTTGTAACAGAGAGATAACGGTTTCATTTGACATTTCTTCCCCATACACAATTTGTGAAAAGCTGAAAGGTTCGTAGGTGTGAAAGAGGTCAGGCCCTTCTGGTGTAGAGCGTGCTTCACACGTAGGTAAGTAAAACAGTCACTCAATGGGATGGCAAACTCCTGTACCAAGTCTGGAAAGGGTTTCAGGGAGTGGGGTGTAAAGAGCTGCCACACATGCGTCAAGCCGCACAAGAACCAAGAATCTAAATTTAAGTCTGGAATATAGCGACACAGAACCCTGAGTGGGGCGAGATATAATAAGTTATAAGGCTGTACCAACGGACGACCCCACTGGCGCCAGGACGTGAGGGTGAGCATCGAGGCGGGTAGCAGACCCATGGTACTATTCCTAGGAAGGAATGGAAGCCACAACAGGTCATGAAGTTTATATGGGAAAATCATGGCATTCTCCAACTGTAACCATAGAGGTGGTTCTTTGAGATGCATTGACGACAACAGTTGGGCTAGTAAGGCTGCTTTGTAGTACGATTGTAAATCCAAAAAACCCAACCCTCCGTTACGTCGCGGCGCAGTGACTGTAGAGGCCGATACTCGAGGAGGCTTCCCTTTCCAAATATGCGCATGAAGCAGTTTTTGCAGCCGGAGCAATAAATGCGCCGGTACGAAAACAGGGATGTTTCTGAAATAGTATAAAATTTGGGGTAAGATGCACATCTTTATGGCCGCCATACGACCCAGCCAGGAGGATTCATTTGTGCTCCATGTAGAGAGCTGCGTCTCAATGGAGTTCAAAAGTGGCGTGAAGTTTTCCTTTAGAATGGTGCCTCGCGATTTAGAAAGGGAGATTCCTAAGTATTTTAAAGAGGTAGAGCGCCAATCAAAAGGGTACTTACTACGCAAAGAGCTAAGGGATGAAGCAGCCATATTTATAGGGAGGGCTTGTGTTTTACTCACATTATTTTTATAGTAAGATAACGCGCCAAAGCTGTCAAGGAGGTGAAACAGGGAAGGAAGCGATATCTCCGCTGTGGTCAAAAAAAGCAATATGTCGTCCGCGAAAAGTGCCAGTTTGTGCTCCCCATTCGGAGTCGGCATACCTTTGATTGCCTGGGAAATCTTAATCTGCAGCGCTAAGGGTTCTAGGGCCAGAATAAATATTAACGGGGATAATGGACAACCCTGTCGGGTGCCATTGGTTATGTGAAAAGAGGAGGATAGAAACCCCGATGCCAAAACTTTCGCCGACGGAGCAGAGTAAAGGGCCATAATGCTGTGTACAAATTGTGCTGGTAGACCAAACTTTAGTAACACCAACCGCATATACCCCCAGTGTAGGCGATCGAACGCCTTTTCGGCGTCCAATGCCAGCAGGAGTCCGGAGGTATTAGTCCTATGGGCCAAATCAATTATATCATAAAAACGTTGAGTATTGTCACACGTTTGGCGGCCCGGGACAAAGCGGGTTTGTTCTGTCGCGATCAAGGATGGGAGTAGAGGGCCCAACCTAGTAGCTAGTAATTTAGCATACAGCTTGGCGTCTATGTTGAACAGGGATATAGGGCGGAAGTTGGCACAGTTCGTCGGGGCTTTACCGGGTTTAAGCAGGGTCACTACTGTTGCCTGCAACATCTCCGGAGGGATGATGCCAGTATTCTTAGAGTCGGAACTAGTGAAGAAGCAAATACCTGATAATACAGATTCGTAAAACCGTCAGGGCCCGGGGACTTTATTTTTTGGAAGTGCATTAATAGCCTTAAGTACCTCCTTCTCTGTAAAAGCAGCAAGCAAATCTGTAGCCAGAGAGGGAGGGGAGGTTCGCCGCCTGAAGAAAGAGATCTATGTTGTCCTGGGTAGGGGACGGTATGGAGTGGTCTAATCCTAGGTTGTACAGGGAGGCATAATAACGTGCAAATTCATCCGTAATAAGGGCTGGGCTATAAATTTTTACATTATTAGCATCCAATAGGTACGGTATGTTGGTTTGCATTCTTTTCCCTTTCAATTTAGACGCCAGCAATTTCCCCGGTTTATTCCCTTGGGTATAATGAGCATAGTTAAGCCGTCTAATTGAGCGTGCAGTGACTTGGAGCATCAGGTGTTCCAACTCGCGGCGCTGCGCAATCAATTGAGCGGTAATATTAGGGGTAGGCGAGGATTTATTCTGGGTTTCTAAGTCAGTGATTCGTCGTGTAAGAGCAGTCATCTGAGCATTAAGACGTCGTTTCTGTTGCGCTCGTTTCTGTATAAAATGTCCTCGCATCACAGCTTTGTGGGCCAACCAAACCGACGCCGTTGCAACGTCCCCAGTTACGTTCGTCGTGAAATACTCCTGGAGGAGTTGTAGTGTTGTTGTCACGCCCTCTCTATCTACAATGAGTGAGTCATTGAGTCTCCAATTCCCCATACCCCTCGGTGGAAAAGCAGCCTCAAAAGTAAGCGTAAGCGGAGCATGGTCAGACCACGTAATGATGCCAATGGTCGCCTCCAGGAGACGAGACAAAGCTGAGCTATGTATCAAACACATGTCAATTCTACTATATGAGGAGTGGACATGAGAAAAATATGTGTAATCACGTGTGTTGGGGTGACATATCCTCCAAGTATCATATAGGTCAAACGAATGCATGAATTCCCGTAGTTGTTTACTAGCGGGCGGGGGGGGGAGCGGGAATGGGGGCGGGGTTGGCTCGTCTGAGTGTCAACTTCGGGGTCAGGAGTGCAATTAAAGTCCCCACATAGGAACATCGCACCACTAGACATTTTTTTCACTCTACCAAAAGCTTTCCGCAGATAAGAAACCGGATTATCATTAGGGAGATATAGGTTAGCAACAGTGATTGGTAATTCGTTCAGCGTACCCACAAGAATCACAAGACGGCCCAACGGATCAAAATACTGAGCTGAACACACAAAGGTCCAATCTCTATGAAACAGGATCGAGACACCTTTGGACTTCGTCGGAGCAGTGGAGTGGTAGGCCTCAGTGTACATACGCGATTTCAAAAACGGCGGACGCCTCTTACAAAAATGAGTCTCTTGCAAACATACAATAGCCGGTTGAGATTTATGCAGGTCACGAAATAAAGCATGGCGTTTGTACGGAGTGTTCAAACCCCTAACATTTAAGGAATAAATCTGGAATTGAGGTTTACTCATTTGTGGTTACGCCTAGCCCTCTAGATCTCACAACAGACATTGAAGACAACCTCCTCGGGAAAATGAAGGGACATTCCTGCACATAATAGCACCTGGAACCGTATATCATAGTGCTTACCAAACAAACAAACAGTACATACATTACATACATAGGTCGAACCAAAAGGAAACAAAAGGAAAAAGAAAAAATAAAAGGAAAGGAAAAAAGAAAAAGTCCGACCAAACTTCAGAAAAAAAAACCAAAAAAACTGCACTCCATGAGCGCAGCTGAGTAGAGTCAATCAACACAGCAGATTGGTATAAGTAGGGAAAAAAAAAAAAAACACGGTCAAGAAAAAACTCCAGTGGGGGAAACAACAGTCCCAACTCTACCTGAGAAGGACCGCGCCAATTTACAGGCCATTGGAAGGCCTCGGGGCTGGCCGAATAAAAGAACAGAACAGGCCCCCAGGAGCGCCCAATTGAGGTGGATCAAAAAGGGGTCAGTCCAGCATCCGTGAAGGAGTTCTGACGCCCAAGAAGACGGGAAGCAACATGGCGAAGTAATAGAAGCACGCCCCAGTGCTGGATATCGCAGGGCCAGAGCACCTCATTTTGGCCGGACCCAATGCCACTCCGGAGAAACTTTCAGCGACGAAGATGATTCCTCCCGGGGAGGAGTAAACTCAGACACGACTTTCCATTCCGTCAACAAACGCATGCCAGTGAGGGGATCAGGGATAACGTGCAAGACTCCCTCCCGCCATAACAAGATCTTTGTGGGAAATCCCCATCGATACACCATGTTGTGGTCACGTAGAATTTTCGTGAAAGATGAAAATTCCCTTCTTTTAGACATGGTAGCTGTTGACAGGTCTGCGTAAAAAGAAACTTCGGCATACGGAGAAGGCAAAGGCATAGATTTACGTGCTGCTCTCATTAACGCTTCTTTAACATGGAAAAAGTGCACCCGGACTAGAACATCTCTAGAAGCTGAGGGCGGCAGGTTCTTGGCGCGTGGCAATCTGTGTGCCCGATCCATCAGGAAATCCTGTGACGAGTACGTTGGTACCAGGATCTGGAAAATTTCCATTATATAAGGCTGAAGATCAGCAGGGGTTACTGCCTCTGGAATGCCCCGGATCCGTACATTGTTACGCCGCGAACGGTCTTCCAAATCTGCCAATTTCGTTGCCATGGTGTCATGTGCAGTCTGCAAAGCTATATGACGGTCCACTAAATCGTTATGGGCCAAACATAAGTCGTCTGTCTTAGCCTCCAAAGAGTCTGTCCTCTCACCCAGGTCTTGTACATCGCGCCTCAGCTCCTGCAGCGCCTCTTTAAGATCCGTTTGTATGGTAGATCGAAGTTCTTGCAGCATGGCATGTAGTATGCTTTCTGAAGGTGGTGAGGTGTCAGACATGCAGGGTGGGCCTGCGACAGCCGCTTCCATGGTGAAAGAGGAAACAGAGGAGGGAGATCCGCCATCTTGGGACTCACGAACCCGGTCTTTTTTCGCAGATTTTGCCGGTTCCAACGCTCGTTGCGCCTTAGGGGGTACCATCTGGGAGCCAGGAGATGTCACCCAGCTGTGGGTGAAGTTTCAGCCCTGGGGTTGCTGTAATTTAGCCGCAGGTAATGAAAGTTTAGCGCCAGTCACAGGAGCTCTCCTCACATGCGACCGCGCGCTGCAACGTCCGGCCACGCCCATGATGCAGATATTTCATGCGCGTATCTGTCTTTGATGGTGCAGTTTTTTTTTTAGCAATTTACGGAGTTTATTGTGGAAATAAATTGTTTTGTATATATTATTATTTTTTTATATATAGACCTACGTCTGTTCTACCACGTCGGCCCTTTGCCCCAAAAAGTGTTGCAGATCTTAAAGTTGGAAATGTAGTGAAATTCTCCCGACCAGGAGGTAAAATAAGCAAAGGAACAATACAATACAAGGGTTATCTCTGTGGTAGAGAAGAAGTGTACATGGGAGTTGAATTGGAAGGCAGTGAAGTTGGAAAACATGATGGGACATTTCAGGGAGGTCGTTATTTTCTATGGTATGTATGCTATGGTATTTTCTGCTTACTTTGTTACACATTTAAATTCTGTAATCATATCTTCTTTCTAGCAAACTGGACTCCTAAAATCTATACAGAAATTCCAATCATTTGATTTGACCAGCACCTACCATTGATTTTTCTTACCATGTTTAAAGCAGGGGGTGCTCCTCTTTTTCAAAGTAGTGGGCCACATGATAGAAAACTCATACACAACAGCAATGAAATAAATGAAAGATTGGGTTAATGAGAACATAACCCGCTTATTTTTTTATTAACACAAACCTGGCAAACCTGAGTTATCTGCGGCACTGATTTAGATTAGCTGACAATCGGTGTCCTCAATTTGGAGTGCTTCAACATATATTTTATGGTTTTTCCTATACACCGTTTCATCTGATGTCTGGTGAGGAATTCTCCCGGGATCACTGCCTGTTTCTGATAGAAAAAAAGTCCGTAGATAACATGGGTTTGTCATTTAGAAGAAGTAGTTACAATTTACATGCGAGAAAGAGAGTTTTTGAGGCTTCTTTTCAACTGGACAAGAGTTCATTTGGGAGAAGTGAACTAGGTGTAGTTCTGGTTGGAGGACTTTAGGGACAAAGAAAGGTTAGGAGAAGCGACTGCAGGGGTGCCTATGTTTAAGTTGCTGGGGGAAACAAATCTCTACAGAGGAACAGAATTCAACTAAACACCAGCTCAGCTTCTCAATAAGTTACTTTAACACCATATGGGCTCTATTCCATAGTTCGTGCCAACTTAACCAAAGCTGTTGTAAACTTAACTCCATAGACTATAATAGCTCTGGTAAGTTTGCAACAGCTCT
Source organism: Leptobrachium leishanense (assembly GCA_009667805.1). Taxonomy (NCBI): domain Eukaryota; kingdom Metazoa; phylum Chordata; class Amphibia; order Anura; family Megophryidae; genus Leptobrachium; species Leptobrachium leishanense. Next base: position 279,241,924 of record CM019064.1, on the reverse strand, counting down.
GGATAAGTTAGCACCAACGTTGGCCCTAATATATTTGAAGATTGAGTTTGTAGACCACATTTAAAAATCGGACAACCCACAAGTGACTTAAAGGACACGGCCCCTTAGTGACCGGGCGGTTTTACAAAAATCCGTCCTTTAGTGACCGCTGCTGTTTTTACGTTTCTGCGCTGTTAGTGTTTAGGTCAAATTTTCCTCTTACTCGTTTATTCAACCCACACATATTATACACCCTTTTTCCCGCCATTAAATGGACTTTCTAGAAATACCATTATTTCCATCATATCCAATAATTTACTATAAAAAAATATGAAATATGATGAAAAAAATGGTAAAAACACACTTTTTCGTAATTTAATCCCAAAAAAATCTACAACCACCAATAAAGACCCCAGTTAAATAGTTTCAAAATTTTATCCCTAGACTAGAAATACCCAATTTTTACATGTTTTTGCCTTTTAACCCTTTAACTGCTGAGCCAGTTCACCTATGTGCGCTGCGCTCATTCTGACCATTTTGTGCTAATTATTTTGAGATGACAGCCTAGGTCCTATTAAATTAAACCCCCCCCCCAGACAAAAAAAACTTAGAATAAAAAAATGTTTTTTTTTAAATTTAATTCTTTTATTTTGTTTTTAAACCAAACCTGATCATGTTTGGTATCATTGGAAAGGCCATGATCAGGCCTATCAAATGATGTCTAATATCTAGCTGCCATGGATCGAGAGATAATGGGATCCTTAGGATCCCCTTATCTCTACATGGCAGCTAGATGGTTAACTGGCCCACTGACATCCTCACACATATGGTGAGGTTGTCAGTGGGTGGGGGGGGGGCACCTGGAGGCTTGGCTGACATCCAAGATGTTATCCCCCCTCCAGGTTCGAATCACGTTTTTGGCACCAATTTGCGCCGAAACGTGATTCGGCGGCGAAACGGTTAAATGCCTCTCCCCTTTTCAGCGGAGCAAAAAGCATCTCCCTAGCTTCAATGGTTGGGGAGATAGAGGGCTCCGAAGGAGCCCCCCCTCCCCTCAATTGATTTGCATGGGGACGCCTGCTGATGAGGCTTGCATGGGGATGCCTGCAGCGTGGCGACGTCATCAGCCTCGCCTGCCCATATAAATCACATGGGCAGGCTTACTCCCTGCCAGATCACTGAGGGATCCAGCGAGGGAGGGGGATTAGGCACCGATGACGTACCCTGTACGTCCGCGGGTCTAAGGGAGACCCGTGGACATGACGTACAGGGTACGTCAGCGGTCCTTAAGGGGTTAAGCACTCAGGATTTCAAGCAGAGGTCCCCGACCCTGCTCCTCAGGTACCCCGGAACAGGCCAGATTTTAAGGATTCCCTTGGGGAAATGCAGACTGAATCCAGCAATCACTGAGCAGCAAATCATATCACCTGTGCTGTGCTTCAGATATCTGGAAAACCTGGCATATCAGCGGCTCCTGAGGACAGGTTTGGGAACCCCGATTTAAAAAAGTGACACTTTAGTCACCATGACCAGTTAGTGAACTTTAAAACAGTCATGGGCAGTGAGCGTGTTCCCCCACACCTCGCTGTTTCCAGCATCTTTTTTTCTATTCTGTTAGGGAAGCAATGAGGGATTGTAATGCTTAATATGTTTTACTGCATGCAGCAGCTGTAGTGTACATAATACACTGTATAGAAATATTCAGCAATCTGCAGTTCGATGAAAATTCCACACATGACCTTGTGTGATGAGGAAGGGCACAAATTAAAAAATATTGTATATATTTCCCTTCAGGCTGTGTATAAAGTTCATTCCCAAGATCTCATTTTATGAATATATTCCAAAATAAACACTACTGATCAGAAGCATTACAGATCGGGAATACTCAACCTGTACATTACTCCTGGAAATTACCACTTTCTAGTTTATGGAAAAATAAATTGTTTGGTGACAGTGTTTTACATTTTAATGTCTAAAACACCATGCACAGTTGAGCAAGCAGTACAGCTGCCTCTAGTTTGCAAGACCTGTCCCTCGATTTTCTACTTTTTTTTTTTTTTTTAATTTAAGAAACCAAAAGTAGAAAATTTGTAACTGCGTAGTTCAATTACCATTTAACCATGTTATCAAAATGTAACGTGTAATTCTAAATGCTAAGTTATGCCAGGTTTACTAGGTATGTATCAACTGACACAATCATCTTGGGCAGACACTTTGTCCAGCGCAGGGTTGCAACAGTTCCACCAAGTCACAGAAAACCAGACCAAATCTATTGTTATGGTTTATGTACAGCACTTGACTGGAGGAACCTACAAAAAAGGCAATATTCAGTGCTTGAATTAAGACCAATCGTTTGAATATCATGTCAGTCCTAGAATGTTCTACAACACCAGTAGGAAAGGAATATTCAAAATCAATTCTTGCTTACTATTATAATCCACAATGTAAATTCAGAGATGCTCCCTGAATAATGAAATGTTATCGTTTTGTGGAGTATAATTTGACATTCCAAGACTAACTTTAAAGAGATTCAGATGCCACACAAAGGCGAATATAGAACAAATAATCTACGTGGTAATAAATACAGTAATCGAGATCTTCCATCGGACTTGTTGTCATTTAAAAGTCTCTAACCTCTTCTCATTTTAATCCAACAGCAAACCCAACAAAGGTGTATTTGTACATTTCAATAAAATCATCATGGCCTGGGAATGAACACAAAGATCTACAACAGAAAAGAAAAAAACTAATTTGGCCGGACACAAGAGGCTTGCTTAGGATGGATTAACAAAAAATTGTAAAAATGGGTTTCATTAAATTGAAACATGTGGCTGTATTATGTTTTTTTTTTTTTATAATCCTCAAATACTTCCTTTAGGAAATAAATCTAACGTGGCAGCAAACATGTAATAGCTTGAAAAATTTAAGTTTATTTTAATTTACAGATTTCTAGAGAGATACGTTAATATTACAGGAATGCAAAACTGCAGCACACTGGGCATGATGGACCTTTGTAGCAGAGCCCTTTACCCATTTAGGGGTGAGACACAAATGCAAAAAGAACTACAAAAACACAAGAGAGACACGGGAGCACACAGGGGGTCTTCTACACAGCAGATTTTTATACCTTTATACTTAGATCTATAGGTTTTTAGCTCTGATATTTCTTCACATCTTCCCAACATGCTGTAATAATAGCCATTGTCATGTATAAAGTAATTTCCTGGAACATTTAAAGAGTTTTACTGTCCACACATTACCACTGTACTGTATATTGTAAGGAGAGTAGTAATGGAATACAGGCAGGGCACCTCTTTTTCCAGATTTTAGTCTGCTAGATTTTAGTTGAACTTCCCTTCCTGACGCGCCAAACAGGTCCTGGTCTTCAGTGACATGGCTCTGATCCCGGCAGAACAGAGCAGTAAACGGTGGGAGCCTGTGCAGCCCCAGTGTGTGACATGCTGCCCAGAAACATGCCGGCTCTGTCCAGGATGTCCCTGGCAAAAGGCGGAACAGCTCTTGTAGCAGGTCTACACATTGGTGCTGCAGCAGGAATGGGGATCGCAGCTCCCGCCATGATTTCCTTCCTCTCAGACATTGGATTGTCAGATTCTGAAATCCAGAAGAATCCAAAATCTAACTTGCACAAACATTCCAGATAAAGGGTGCTGAACTTTTAATATGTTCACACCAGCAACAGGCTCCACAATAGAGGTTTAGGACCAAAATCCACAGATATAGGACCAAAGAAAGCCACACTCGGTTGACAGGGTGCACTAGTGCCACCACATATGTTAGAGTAAATGTGGAGGCTAAGGCAACACCTTGAAATCTGTGTCACGTTCCTTAAACCATTCCTGAACATTTTTGCAGGGTGCATTATCCTTCTGATAGACGCCACTGCCATCAAGGAACCCAGGACATACTTGAAAACGAGAGAAATCTCAATGTATCCTTCTGGCAAAAATAATTTGCAAATAAATAAATTAAGGCCATTTTATTGTGTAAATAGAACGTCTGGCATAAAAAAACTCACACCACACCTAAGAAATAACATGCCTAGAGACAAATATTGTGATTTCACAAAACAATTGGGTGCTTTTATTATTTAGGCAACTTGCAGGATGCAAACCAATCACCTTTACAATACAGGAATTTATTTATATGCATTAGGAGTACCAGTATGATTTAAAAACCATATATACTTTTCCCCTCCCGCATTTTGTTCTAACAGGAAAAAAAAAGAAAAAAAAAAGAAAAAGACATTAAAAATTCTTAAAAAAACACAGTGCACAATCTCTCTAATTCTGCCTTCACTTATTTTTCTTTTTAAGCAGGGTTATTAATGTGTAAATAACAGCTATATTGGATGTTTTGCATTTTCAATTAATTGAAGTCAAGTGGGTCCATATTGAGAGGGGGCACAAAGTACCTTCTGTGCTGTAAACATCAATCATTCACAAAATGGGAAGCTCTTCGACAGAATAAACATGTGTCTGTGCACGTACCCCGTATACAAACACGGAGTGATTCAAGCCTGTAAATATCTATTCAGTAGATCAGGAGCACATAGCGTGAAAAGACAAAATAGGAAGTAGTCTTTATTTTCTTTTTGCCCCTTCATATTGCAGGCATTAGTGTTTGTTTCCTTTATTGGCGTAGGTACTCAGTGCTGCAAGTGAACATTCATACGTCACTATAAGCTTTTAGGAATCTTTCTTTTGGGATAAAAAGACTGAACACATGCAGCAATATTTCCATCTTCAGCGATTGGTGAATATATATTAAAGATTGTGAACATAACCAGTAGTTTGGATGATACAGCTTTCTGGACACAGCACAAACAAGGACTGTAATATCACATCAGATAAGGCTAGAACCTTGATTTCTCACCCGCAACTTTGTTTCTTTTAATAACAGCGTTTTATATTTTCCTTTCATTTCATATGGGACTCAATTACCCAAAAGAAAGCAGCAATTACTTCTCTCTCTGTATAAGCTTTATAAGATACCATTATACTACAACAACTGCTCCCGTCCAAAGTCTTCATTAAGCAGTATACACGTGGGAAGCAGAAGGAAAACTTTTATTCTTTTCTTCCTTAAATTTTTCCACTTAATACATCCAACATTATTGGTCTGCAAATCTGTAACCCTTCACTCCCCCTATGCAGAACGTGTTTTTCTGGTGAACAAATGATGGTAACTCAATGACCAGCATCTCAATACTTCCATCATTTGTATGCACATGACTGCAGAGACACTTTGGTAGATCCCATAGAAGGGATCTTTCGATTTCGTTTGTCTAATCCCCGTATGAAGCGGACATCTTTTCATTGCAACCACCAGAGTCGGGCTCAGCTTGTGGGTAGGTTTCAGTACTGTAAGGTCTCTTTCTCTTGCATGCTAGATAGTATCTGTAGAAAAACCTCAAGCAAAGTGAAGCTGTTTGGAGGGGGCTCAAGTGAACCGAGGCATTTCGCATTGCTCACATCGGTTTAGTGCCGGGTGATTGAGAAAAGTACAGCTATTGCAATTCCATGGAGACCCTTCAAAATCTTCATCTCTTGCGGGTCTTGGACTGGATTTCTGCCGATTAACTGAAACATAAACATTGTTTCTATTAGGACATTGACATATATGGTATGGTATGTTGTGTGGTCACAGATAAAGTCGTTCAAGTTATGTGTCACTTTTGTGCTTTTCCAAGCATGTTAGTTTTAATTTAAATCCCATTTAATTATATTATGAGGTTCTAGATTGTGTCCCTCATTTCATGCCTTTTTTTACACGGTGCATTTCTGCCTGTATACAAATAACACAGTCCATCAATAAAATACAGTATAAATCTGATATTTATTTATTTTTTATTAGGGATGCACCGATACTAGTACGGATGCGTATACCAGGCATTTGCACAAGTACTTGTACTCGTGCAGTTGCCCTGGATACCTGGAAGCCAGCACTGGGCTGGCATGCCAAGCAGTATCAGTGTATTCTACCAGCAGCCCCAGCCCCTCTAACAGCCTTCTGCCAGCAGCTGCCGTCATGTGAAGGTTGTAACGGAGCTCTACTGCCTCCAGCCACACTTGTGAGATCTTGCAAACTCTGCTCCCCAGTAGAGCCACCTTACAACCTTCACATTCCAGCTGCCGCTTGCAGGAACAGGTCCAGCTGGAGGTGCCTGGTAGAATGTAGTTAGTGCATTCTGCCAGCTGGCCCCAGTGTCTGGTGTGGTGTGTGGGGTCAGGGGTTTGTAGGTCTACGCAGTGGGTAAATGGGGTGTCTGGCCATACATTTCAATATTAACATAAATTGGACAGGCTTTCAGCAAAATCCCAAATTATTTATTGGAAAGTGGTCACATGACATTAAATAAAAGTATCGGGAATCAGTGAATACCTGAAAGGAAAAAAGTATTGATACTCCGTCTCAAAATGGTATTGGTGCATCCCAAATAAATATATAAGATTATAGGAGCACTGTACGAGGCTAAAGGACAAAGGGATGATACATTTGAACAACACTTGACAGGACCCTGTTCCTGATCAATTAAAGACATAAGGAAAAGCGGGGAGTGCTCCACCTGTTTTTTTTATAGGGTGCAAATTGAAGTGACAAAGCTTAGGTAATTTAAAGTTAAATTATTTGACTGTAGGCTTCTCTAGAATAGATGGGAATTTCAGTGAGTGTTTAAAGGAGTGTGTATTTTGAACAGTCTGGTGGGATGTAGAAAGGACTTCCAAAGAACAGGGGCAGCTCAAGGGAATTCTAGAGAGAATGAACAAGATACTGAGGATCCTCAGGTATGACTTCTATTTTAGAAGAAACCTCGTTTTAATTTGTGTAGCATCCAGCAATGTAGTTTTAGATTCTTTTCACCACCACTACTTAATGCATATAACATTTAAGGACATCACAGCTGTTTGCACCATCATACCCTCAACTCCTCTGTCTAAAGATAAATGCAGATCCTTGTGTTTTTGCTTCTTTTCAAAGCCACGAACACCCGCCTGTGCAAAAAATAATAAAATCCCTTTGCCTTTTCTTTCAATTAGTACAAAGGACGACAATTACCGTTTTCCATAGAGACAGACGTTTGTGTATCAGGAGGTTCAGGCTTTATTTTTGAGGTCACGCTTATCCTTCTGGCTACTCTTTCACCGGAAGAGGGATCGGATGGGTCTGATGGGGAGATCAAAATCTGTTAATGTTGTACAAAAATGATATCCTATTAACAGCTTTATATAAACAGGCATTGTAGTTGATCTCTAACCACTAAACTGACATAACAGCCAATATTAGGATCTTAGGCCTCCTATTCTTGTCATTTCATCACAATTCACCTATATGGAGTAAAAATATATCTACTTTAAAACAAATCTGTCTAAATACCAATTTCAACTCCACATAGGGGCATTGTGTAAAAAGATATTTAGAATACGCTAATACATATAAACACAGCACAATCAATGCAATGGAAGGCTCCTTTTTCGTTAAATGAGTTGTAGTATTGTTTAAGCGGTTCCATATAACGGAGGCAAAACAAAGAACATAATTTGAGGCGTATTTACAAAGATCAAATAATAAAAAAATATGTATTAGTCTACATCCCATTTATCAGTTTCAAAATGCTAAGGAATATTGTCAATATCAGCCATCGACAAAACATAATCCATTACCATTTTTCAACGTGTTAGCGGGCACAGCCGGACCAGGGGCCAAGTTTTCATAAAAGTTACTCATTGCCTTTACGTCAAGTTTTCCCATACCTGGAAATTCAAAACAAACTGGCATTACCATCACTGTACGAAAAAAAAAAAAAACACCCCACAGTGAAACATAAAGAGACAGACACCCATAATGAGGAATTTAATTTGCTTTAAACTATATACCAAAATGAAGAACAGATCGTCATTTATAGAAGCCATTCAGGTGCCTGTTCCATTGCAGGAATACATCATCATTTATTTCCATTATCAGTGAAAATTATGAAAAGTCTTCCAGAGAGCAAAAATACACTTTAAAACAGCACTAAAGACTGATGATAAAAATGTCCTACTCCTCAGTGTGTGCCCACTCAGGTCCCATAAGTTTTAGCCGGATTGCACCATTACAGAAGATACATTACCGTGTGCAAGTCAGACTATTATCACCCAAAAAGCGCAGCCCAAACTGAAATGCCAAGCAAGTTTCCTCTACACGAGAGCAACCCCAACAACTGTTTTGCCTCGACTTTAAGCCTCCTCAGGATGATACAGCAGATGGCTCTCTAGGTACCTTAATTAACCTTAGATAACCTTAGATTATGAACAGAAATTATGTAAGCAACAAGTGCTTACACTTACAAAAAATGACATTCCTGGGCCATGGCCTGCAAGTCCAGTTTCCTACTCAAACATGCATGTTCTGGTGATTATGTACTGCTATACTCCGGTGAATATATAGTTATATTTCTCTGACTTCATAGTGTGCATATTCTTTTAGTGATACCTTTTTATTGGACTAACAATATATTTAAAAAGACACACTTTTGAGAGTATACCTCTTCTTCAGTTCTAGAAGTTATTAGGGATGCACCGATACTAGTATCAGTATCGGTGCCGATACTGTCATTTGTACGAGTACTTTGCCACTGTAATGTGGCCAGCCAGGTGGAACGCTGGCGAAATGCTTTTAACGCATCCGGCCAGCGTCTGCCTGTGGGTATGTCTGGTCTGGGGTCTGTATATATGTATCTGAGTGGGCATGATCTGGTCGGAGGTCTGGTTACATGCATCTGCGTGGGTATACATATATGATGTCTGAGCAGTTATACATATCTGAGGTGTGGTGTGTGTGTCTGAGGTCAGGGTGTGTGCAGGCTGTGCAGTGGGTAAATGGGGTGTCTGGCCATACATTTCATTATTAACATAAACTGGGACAGGCTTTCAGCAACATACCACATTATTCAATGAAAAGCTGTCACAAGACTTTAAATACAAGTATCGGTACTCTGTATCGGCGAGTGCCTGGAAAAAAAAATATCAGTACTTGTACTCTGTCCTAAAAATGGTATCGGTGCATCCCTAGAAGCTATACTGAGCAAAATCATAGTACTGAACTCGAAAGGGCACATGGGTGGGGGGGTTGGGATAGGTGTCATAAATAGTGAGAGTGAAATACAGGTCTATTCACTAAAGGGTGAAGTACAGAGAACTGGCAGGAGAAGAGATCAATTTAGATCAAATACCCGATTTGAAAAGTGAGATAAAAGGGAAGAATTTTTCTGGACTGGCTATTTTGACCTAGATTTTTCACATCTCCTGACAGTTCTCCTGTGTGTCACCAATTAGTGAATAGACCTGCAAGTATGGTCAAAAAAGGGGCAAACGATTGAGGGATGTTGGGCCTATAACACAACAGTGATAAGATCATGCTGTACATCTGAGGATTGTGCATACAGAGGAAGGGGTCAAAAAGTCAACTTGAATAAAGAAGAAAAAAAAAACAACACATGAAAACACAAGCCGGAGTTCTGAATGTTACTTGACATTATGGTAGCGAGTTAAAAAGCCAGAGTCTACATAAAGTCCCTCCTTTCCCACTGGAGTACAGTATTTATTTTCCTGATGGTTCTTGATGGAGTGTCTGTGAAGGTTCATCCTGAGATTCAGTTCAAGGCCAGTTTCACCAATATAGCAGCCCATTTTACAGGCCGTGCACGGATTCATGTACACCACAATGGCAGACATGAAAGAGCACAAGCTCTTGATGTTGTATGTAGTGTTATTGTGCCGGGCAGTGCTGCAAGCCACTCCATCAAAAACCTCGGAATTAAAGTCCTCAAAGAAAATGTTATACTCGTGAACGTAGGACATTCGAACATAAAAATTATCACATATTTTAACACCATAAGGCTGGGTTCACACGTAAGCGTTGTACAGCGCGCTCCTGCGCGCTGTAAAACGCTTAAACAATGAAATCCCATGATTCCCTATGTGGGCATGTCACACCTGGCCGTTTCTCAGCGCGCATGAACGCGCTGATAAACGCCCTACGTCCAAAGAAGTTCGGGAGCTTCTTTTCGGGAATACAGCAGCGCGTTCGCGGCCATATCATAGCCGCGAACGCGCTGCAACGCGCGTTCGCGCTTTTTTTGTATGCGCGAACGCGCGTAAAAAACGCACGCATTGCGCGACGCAGCGCTACGCCCAGGTGTGAACCCAGCCTAAAGGAATGACTCAATGTAGACCCTGGCTTTTTAACTCACTATCATAACATCACCTAACATTCAAAATTCCGGCTTTGTTTTGGTTTTCTCTTTCTTCCCGTTTTTTTTTTTTAAAGTTGTGTTATTGACCCCTTCCTCTGTATACACAATCATCAGATGTACATGACCTTATCACTGTTTTATGGGCCCAAGATCTCTCATTCGTTTGTTTGCCCCCTTTTTGACCATACTATTTCACGGTCACTATTTACGACACCCATCCCAACCACTGTGTCCCCATTAATGTTCAATTCTATGACTTTGGTCAGTATAGCTTCCAGACCAGAGGAAGAGAGGTACACTCTCATAAGCATGTCTTTTAAATGTAACTTAGTCCAATAAAAAAGGTATCACTACGCATTGCTATACTCTTGTGATTTTGGCACCTGGACTAACACGGCTTACCGGTTTCCAGAACAAAATTAGCATTCAATATTCGATGTAAGGGTTAATTACCTAGCAATGTATGCGAGTGGACTATTCAGATTTATTTTCTCTTCGTTTGCAGACTTTTTCACTGTAGGGCTTTAGAGACCATTACCTGCTGCGTACCAAATAGAGACTGTGTGTTTAATGTTGGATGCTATGAGATTTAATGGGAGGCCAGTTCATCTTAATGAATACTTAAGATTAGGAATTCGCATTTCCCCTTTCAAATTAATTTCCTTTGCCTCGAGTTAATAAAAACAGGATTGTAATCATTCACCAAGATGTGCCCAGTTAAACATCACTCAACTAAAATGATCCGCTTATACAGGGCATGCACAGCACAGGCTGCCAACACTGCTTTTACATTCTGTTCTTCCTAGATTCAACACACAGAATAAATTGTATAAAACAGAATGCGTGGCACAGAATGTGTGATTTAAGAGCGACTAATGGGGTTATTCAGTAAGTGCTGGTGTTTGCCAGAGTTGCAACATCGACAAATGCTGGCATTACACTCAAGTTAAATCTGAAGAGGGGCAGGAGAAGCTTCATGGTCCAGCTTCACTGCAGTACATAGGATACGGATAAAAGCCAGGTAGCATTAAATGTCAGTGGCTGCCAACGTGTTGGTTAAGAAGCTGGTGTGCTAGCATCACTCAGTGGTGCTCTGCTTCTACGCACATCTAGAGGATGGCAAGTGCAGGAGGAGTTAAAACACAGGCGATAAGAGAGCACCTAGGTCTGGAACTCACGTAGTAGTTGTGTATTTAGTTGATCTGTATGACTACATCTGTACATGCATTTAATGACATATCACTGACAAGGTAAAACCCCCTCTATGTCAGACTAATTTCAAGATAGCAGTCATTACAGTCTTCACAACTCCCCCCCACCAAATAAAAAAATATAAAAAGTCAACTTGTTCACATTTTAATTTTGCTTCAAAAAGAACTATAAAGGGGCATTAGCTATTTATGGTTTTTAGTCACCAGCCATCCATCAGCTTATCTGTGTATACTATTTTCGCCCATACACAGAATTCTACCTATATGTCAAATTCAAATCACATTTGTAAACCCCTATAAAATACAGGATGGGGGGACACAAACAGAATGTGCTAGTTGTATGCTTCTTTATTCGGCTCACACAGTCTACAATAAATGAAGGGGCTCCAGACATGTGACAAATGTCTCTGCAAGTGGGAATGGCCAAACTCTTACTGACCACATATGGAGCCAAGCCAGCAAGGTCTCCTGTTCAGAAAATAATAAAGCAAAGTGCCAAATAACCATGCACAACCAGGTCCTTCTCTTTCACTGAAGAGAACATTACCTTAAAGAGGGGAATGGAGATCAGAGATGAACATGTTGCACATGAAATTGATACATTTCTCAAGGCTGTTTTGGATAGCACTACCTCTGTGTTTACTAGTTTCTATGTAAACAATACTGAGCGGTCTCTTATTCCATTTTGTAAATTACTGGATAGAGCGATTCCGTTCTAGTATGCATAGTAGCTTTCTGCAGATTCACATTTGCAGCAAACAAAGTTATAAAAATGACCATTTAGAATTTTTAATCAGTACATATACTAATGGTATGTATAGACTATGAAATCAGTGGCCAAACCGATTCTGATTAGCACAAATTTATGGCTGTTGATGTCATAGTATACTTTAAATAGGCCAATGAGGTCTCATCCTCTGACCGTAATATTGTCATTCATGACAAATACAAATGGCTCCCATATGTACCCAAAGCCAAATTTATTATTCTGTGTGGAGAATACAAATTATGAACAATGAGCTATTTAATTCGAATATTTACTGGAGGTCCAAATTGACCCAAACAGCCTAAACATTGAAGTATTGGTAAGAGCAGAGGTCAACAAGTCCATGGGCTACCAGCAGAACATAAGAAGGGCAATATACACAGGAAGAGATTACTAAAACAAGACACTCCTGAATCAGCATTAAAGTGGCCTCCAGTCAAGTTTATCTGGTTCGAAAAGGTTTAGCTGGTTCCTAAATTCACTTATTAACCCCATATTGTTTGATACTGACTTCTCAAGTCTTGTCATTTCTATACAGTTGCAAATCTCTTATCTGAAATGCTTGGGAACAGAAGGATTTCTGATTTTGGAATATTTGCACATAATGAGAGCACGAGGATGGGAAGAAAACCTAAACATAATTTATGTTTAATACAAACTTAATACAATATTTTTTCATATTCTTTTCTCATCCCATGATGGCAGATGTGGAATTTTACACTTTTTGTGTCATATTGGGGCTAATAGTGGTAGCTCTAATCCAATGATAAATGACTACATGTAGGTTTCCATGTCGGTTTTACAATATAAAATACTTACTGGTCAGTGGACACAACACACACATAACAAGGTAACCAAGTAAATATTTAGATTTCTACCTCTTGACTGAAGTAGGTCAGCTTCTTTCAGTGTACAGTCTATATTTATTTGGAGCTGCCTGTTCAGGCTTCTTAATCTGGTCATTTCATCAGGCTGCAAAAAATAAATCCACACATACATTACGCTGAAAGGATAGAAAGAACTAAAAAGGTTATTCTAAATGTCTGTTTAAAACTGTGGCAAAGGAAAAAAATATATATGTAAATCCCTGCAGGAACAGCTCCCAATTTTATTTAACATAAGCAAAGTCATCACAAACGTTCACTTTAAATAAACAGTGGTAAATGATTTAGCAGTTAACGAGAAGAACACATTAACTTGTTATGGCACAAAACTAAATCTGAATGCTACAGGGCATTAAAAAAAAAAAAAAAAAATGCGATACTCCTATTTCTTCTTTTAGTAAATTTACATAGCAAAAATGCTTCTTCAAAAGATACACAAGTCAGTCGTCCCGTTCAGATGCAAAAAACAAGAAAAAAAGTAACCCTCAAAAAATGGCTGGTGTTTATTACAAGTTGGCACAATCAATTGAGTAGTCAATTTTTTTTTCCTTTTGCAAATGACTTATCTAGCGCTGTACAACTTGGCATAGATTCTAAAGTGTACGCTAGTGAAATGAAGCCATGCGTTAAGGACACTCAGACTACAATTGCAAAGTCATGAGTTCCCATTTTTCTGGTTGGTGAAAGATTCGTTAACGACTCACCTGCTGAAATGGAAGTGTGGCGTATGGTAGGTAGTGGTCCCTCATAAACGATTATTCATGTACCTGACACTCCAGGAGAAGGGAGAATCTCCTTCCTGTCCTCTGTTGCAATTATCAAGAAAAGCCTGGTGCCCTGCTATTATTCTGTGTGGGTGTTTTGCTGTCAATATTATTTTGAAGGTTTTACACACGGTTTCGAGATGTACTTGTAGTAAAAAATAAAAGTACAGGAACTAAACCAAGTGTCAGGTGACACCATTTATTTTGATTTCTGAAACACTTTACAACCCTTCGTTCATGCAGGGCTGTCCTAGCCCATCAGTCACTAGGCCAGTCTAACATGGGCTTAAAATACCACTAATGCTGAACGAGCATACTCCGATCTAGGTGGGGCCAGATCCCAATAAGGATTCACAGAGTGGGGAAAAAAAATCAAAAAGCCACACAATATTGGTTAGCACCCAGCGTAAAATGCCTGTGCATTTAGGATGCCACTCAAGGCGTATGCCGAGTAATGTGTAAACGCAAAATTGAAAAGGAGCGTCTAGTTGCACCATACTCCTGTCAGAAAACGAACCAGAGTAGGATTTCATTCAAACCAGGAAAAGGAGGAAAGGTCAATTTTTTTTTAAAGCAGCATCTAAATGTTAGTGCCTTCATCCACAATGGAAGAAAATCAAATGTTCTTTGACGCAATTTGGCAGATAAAGACGCATTCGATTTCTACTGTAATAAAACCATTCCATCAGTGTCAATGTTACAATGTAATCCCACAAGCAGGAAAGAAAAATAAATTCTGTGCAGAAAACGTACAGTTGGAATTGCGGTGGTACAGCTCACTCTCCTGAGGCGCCGCTGCATGAGATCATGTTCCATTCCATTCACTTCTGCTTTTAGGCTATCCAGCTCCTCTTTCTCCATTTTAAGTTCTTTAGCCAGCCTTTCCATCCTTGCTCTTTGATGCAGTAATAAGGCTAGGATTCAACAGATTTCACAAAACAACAATTAAATTGAGTGCAAGAGTTTGAGAATTTATTTACCGGACACACAATGCAGAGGTTTATTCCCAGACCATAAAATATATATATTATATAAAATGAATGGGAGGCAAACTCTTGTACAATCACAAATCATTATAGAGCACAAACCCTAAATAGGAATATATTATTCTACTTAATATTAGGACAAGCAGACCAAAAAAGCAGGAATGATTAGGCGCATGTCACTTTCCATTTCACAGGGAGATGTCATGCAGAGGGATAAAACCTTAGCAGGAAGTCTCCAGGTGGAAAACCCAGAAAAACACGCAGATTTGCAGCAAGATTAGAGGCTGCATATTTTAATTTCAATGTATTATTGCATATTTTAAATGATCTGAATGCTAGCAAATCATGACATTAGGCCATTGCCTACAATGCTATGATCTTCTTAAACCATATAAGAAGTTTGTCCCTGCTAAGAAGGGACAGACGCATCTCTCGCATATTGCAGCAGATTTATGCAATGCTCTCCTTGCTCTATCAAAATATTATACCCTACCGTGAAAGTGTAAAGCGTCCATGGCTCCTTTTTCTATACTGATGTTCCTGTGTTTCATATCCGCATGCTTCAAAGTGTATTTAGATTGCTTAATCCTTAATCTGTGCCGGATTAACCGAGTTCATACACAGACTCACTGTAAACTCTCCTCTTATTTATTTATAAAGGATTTTACCAGGAAGGATACATTGAGATTTCTCTCGTTTTCAAGTATACAGTTAATCTACCTAACCTGACCATTAAGAGTTATTTCTAGCTCACACAAATGGTCTGCTTTGACTGGTTTTTACACCGGACCCTGCACAATGTATAATGGATTATTCTGTCATGTTGTTGCTGCCCCCGTCTGCCAATACGGGGCTTCAGCTAACTCGCTGCAACCTGGAAGTGTTCCTCAGCTTGTAAAGCCTTATTACAGTATGCAGGGAGCGTGGGATTAACCTTGCATAACATCCTAGACAAGGAGACCAAGTTGTTTTTGGGGCTCAACAAGTCGAAGATTAAAAAAAAAATTTGTATTTTAGCCATATTGTGACCTAAATCGTGTTTACGGTTTAGAAATTAGAACAGTTATAAACTTATACCTAACAATTTCTAAATCCGTTTCCTAGAATGATCCTTAACAGAAATCACCTACAGAATCACAAAAAAGGGAAGGGCGAGGAAAGGAATGGTACCTTGCGTGTATGCATAATCATCGGAACCGGAACTGGAACTCCTGTGGTATTTATGAATCCCTTTCTCTATGCCTGGAGTTGGGATCAGAGAAATTGGCTGTATGGGCTCTGGCGCCCCAGGATGTTGCTCTTGGTCCACGATATTTAAAAGATTTTCTGTGTGAGCGCGTCCCACTTTAATTTTAAAAACAGTTGGGTTTGACGGAGACATCAGGACACGTGGAGAAGGGGATGGAGACCCAGAGGTTGCAGGCGGTTGTGTGTAGGTAATGTACAGTGGGTTAACACTGTAGGGAGTCTTTGGCTGGCCAGGCATCCCGCCGCATGGGGAGTTCGACCGAGCGTTTGGTGCATACGCAGGATGTGGACTCCTCTGGGAAGACTGGTTGTTTATGGGGGAAGGGCTTCTGTTTACTGCAATTCCTGGTCTCTGCTGCGATTCAACTGTAATTTCTATCTTGTTCATAGATCCTTTGTTATGACCAGGTCCATAAGGAAGGTAAGCTACTGAACTCTGCTTACTGTAAGCAGGAGGTGGCTGATATGGCAAAGGCGAGACAGCCGACGGACTAGGTGGCACAAAGACATGTGAAGTTGGTTGTTGGCTCAGTTGGTTTTGCTGCATTTGATGCTGTGGTGAATTGTAAGGTGATGTGCACTGGGAAGTAGGTGGTGAACGATAAGGAGACTGGGACATTGGAGTCTGTTTGGGAGAATACTGTGGAGGTGGATAATTTGAGGGATATACTGGAAGAGGACACGGGTTGTAAGGAGAGTGAGGAACCTGTGGAGACGTAGGCCAGGGTGTGCTTGATTGACTATGTCGGCCAGGAGAATTTTGCGATGGCGGCCTGATGTAAATAGAATTGGGAGTCCCGTAAGGATTGTTTTGAACTTGTGGAATCAACTGCAACGCCCTTGGCACATTGTGACCAGCAGGTATATTCTGTGACACTGTTACGGTTATTGGATTTGTACTATAGCGTGGTATGTGCATATAGGTGTTTAGAGGACCTTGCATAGCAGGTGCATTGACACCGGGTTGCTGAAGAGACACTGGTGGTGGAGTTGGTGAATTTCGACTCTGGTCTTGCAAGAAAAAGGGGTTGTAATTTTGTGCCACGACAGCTGGTGCAGAATGGGGCTCCTGATGCAAACAGAAAAGCTTGCCAGAAGTGTGTTGGGGGTCAATGTGCCCATCACTTGAGCTGTGAACCAACGGGCGGCCGTTCACTTGCTTCCCATCTCCTGTGTGGTAATTGCCACTTGGATGGATTCCAAGGTTAATGTGCAAAAGATTACTGTTCAGCCTGGATTCATCCAAATTGTAACACTCCATATACAAATACTTGCTGCTCTCCTGCTTGAGAACCCTGCAGCATGCATCAATGTTGCTGTTGTTCTTTAAAATACAAAAAGACAAAATGTAAAATTAACTACGTAAAGAGATAGTATTGGCAAATTACACAAATTATGCTTAAACTGCACAAAAGGTATTTAAGTCTAAACCACAACACTAGAATTTTCATGCAAGGCAAAGAAATGGACACAAAATAAAACACATTTTAAAATAAGAGGTCCCTTTAATTTTAAAAAGGAATATTCTAGACTACAGAAATGTAAAGACTAAAATTTTAATGATACAGCAAACGCTTTTCATCCTTCAGTATTTACTGTAAAGTCTGGCCTGTAGACCTTTAAGTAGCCCAGCCAATCAGACGGGTCAAGATCTATTTCATCCCTTTTCCAGCATGAGGTAATTTAAATTTGTAATTAGGAAAACAGAAACTGGTTCCATTTTATGGGCAAAAACGCATAAACAGCTTCACATGAGCACCACGGCCAGGTTACTTATGGCTCGGAATGCAAGACGTGCACCATAATAAATGTAATGAGCATGGGTAGGTATGGTACTTGCCGGTTTACAAAACAGACGCAAAGTGTCTTCGTGAATAAACATAGAAAACACATTTTCAGATGTTCTTTTGCCTTTTAAAATAAAACAAGCTACCCGTCCCCTCCTTAGTATTAGGCTCGTGTCAGACGAGCGCACCTACTGCGGCCGTGTGCCCGCACTTACCGGCGGCCATCGCAGCCACGTGATGCAGTGATGGGCGCCGGTCACACACTTGTGCGTGCGCATGAACTGCACACGCAGCAAGCGTCAGTCTAGTGAACGAATCCGTTGATGAGCTGAAAGTGCGTCAACGGAGCTGCAAAGCGCGATCCTCCATAGGAGGATCGCGATTTGCACAGCTGAGGGCAGTCAGCGGCAGCGGAGAGACTAAGGAACGTCCGCTCTCACGGAATGTTTATTAATTTTTACTTGAAATAATATTTGCAGGGTACATAACCAGCCGCATATCCAACTGGATTCCCGTATATCACAAGGATTAAAACTTTAATGCCACGTCGCAAAAGAAATGCAAAACCAATGCCATGCTGCGGAATTCAATGGTTGTCACCAAAACAAAAATTAAAAAGGAGAAAAAATATGTTGTAAATTCTGTTGATTGTCAGTATTTAGCAGGTCACAGGCTAGTTACCAGGGCTGGCCAGGTTAAAGGGCCACTACTACCAAAACGAAATGTCCTTATTGCTTATTTTATATTGCTGCTATATTACATGGAGTTCATGTTTCTCTTGTATGTTAAGAAAATATTTTACTGTGTCACTGGCCGCATCCATTTTGTTATCTTTTGTGTTTTAAACGGCCCCTGTCACTAGTATCTTTGCATCATTTGCTCCCAATCTGTGCGGCAATGGTCATAGAATGGAGTAAATAGGTCATCAACTCAAAACGTTGTGACGGAACGGCAGCCCCAATGTTTATTTGCATTTATTTTTTCTAACATTTCATCACTCTGTATAAAGGGTAGAGTGTTGTGTGATGTGCATCGGTATCTTGCAGTTACAAGCTGTTATAAAGCACTAAGTTCCATAGCACTGTGCAATGGATAAGACAGGATAACATGTGCAGGCAAGTTGCCCTCACAGAATAGGAGAGGACCCTGCTCAAGAGCTTGCAATCTGTTACCATTTGCCATGCTTCCACCCCACCCCCAGACTCTTTACTGCAGAATATTATAATCAACGGTTTATTAGATATTGTATTAAAAAACAGGAATATTTTTAACATTGAAGCCTATGGGATTCGCCTGAATAAATCTGCCGCATGAAACCACCGAATGGCAGAGCAATTTGGCACCTTTTCACTGCTGGCTTTTGCTCTCTGAATAGCTGAAGCATTGCTTCTCTATGGGGATTCACTGCCCTCAAACAGGCACCGTATGTGCAGGCAATTTCGCCAGGATTTGTCAAATTGCCTGCTCTCTGGATAGCCGAATGGCCAGGAAAGGTAACCGAGCGCTGATTTTCAACATACGGTTCCCTTTCGGCAGCCATTCGGATCTCTTTGAATAACCCTGTAAGAATCTGAATAAGCAATAAAAAAAATAATGTTCTGAGTTAATGTAAAATAAAAAAAATACTCATCTGAATAGGCAGCTGCAGGTCTGCACTGGAGTAGGGAATTGGCAGACAATTGTAAATAAAGCCAAACGGTTGGGTTGTATTCTCTGCAATTGAGATTTTTTTTGTGGTATTTACATTATATTATATTGGAAAATGAATCCAATTCTGCCATTTTTGGATAGTAATCATTAGGTGTGTGAAGCAAATAGTTTTATCCCTTTTTGATATACCTGCAATTTTTTGAAACGTTGCACATTAACAGCATTTGGAGAATATAGTTTTTGTAGCAATAGGCATTTTAATGCTTAATCGTTAATGATTAGGAGTGTGGAGCAGGCGTAAAAGTAGTGTTTATATGCTCATTCTGATGATTAATTCAGCAACATTACTCAGGAATAGTATATAGACTCTATTTGTGTTCACACGGACCATTTTATTTAGCAGGGGGGGTCAGCATTTTTGGGCCTTCATATGTTTTGAAACTATTTCCCAAAAGACTCAGGCAACCTAATGAGAAGCTGAGCATCATGGTAGTTATTAAGCACCAACACATTCCACAGCGCTGTACCAAAAGGTACAACTGGTAAAGACAATTCTACTATACACCAATAGATACAGGAGGGATTGAGGGTCCTATTTTGTGGGAACCTACAATCTAGATGAGTGAAGGGTGAGAAACAGGAGGGGAGGACTGCAGTGATGATATGTGAATTCAGAGAGGAGGATAGTTATTGGGTCGGTCAGATGTTTTGTTACGGGGTTAGGTGGTAGGCTTCCCTAAATACAAGTGCCTTTAGGGAGTGTTTAAAAGGAGCCAGATTGGGGGAGAGTATGATAGGGTGAGGAAGGGTGTTCCATAGGTTCAGCATCGCATGAGAAAAAGGCCTGCAATCTGGCATGTCAAGAGATGATCTTTGAGGATGGCAAGCGTAAGTCATTGTTTGGGTTTAGGGGGTGAGCTGGGGTGTATTTGGTGATTAGTGAGGACAGGTAGTGGGGAGCTGAGTTAGTGTGGGCTTTAAAGGTCAAGGTGAGTAATTTTAATTTAATTGTGCTGTGGATGAGGAGCCAGTGTAGGGATTCACAGAGGAGGGGTAAAGACACAATTAGAATGGACTACAGGGAGGAGAAGCAGGAGAGAGGAAGGCCAGTCAGGAGGTTGATGAAATAGTCTAAGGCTAGGGTCAGACGAGCGTGATTTCTACGGACTGTACGTCTGTGCACACGGACGTACGTCAGTAT
This sequence comes from Leptobrachium leishanense, assembly GCA_009667805.1. Classification (NCBI taxonomy): domain Eukaryota; kingdom Metazoa; phylum Chordata; class Amphibia; order Anura; family Megophryidae; genus Leptobrachium; species Leptobrachium leishanense. The sequence goes on along the minus strand of CM019064.1, from coordinate 279,221,193 downwards.
GGAAGACACAGTAGTGTAGTAGTGGCCACACAGTCCGTTTATTCACTGACGTATATTTTGACGGATGTAGGAGGGAAAATAAATTAAAAAGCATAACCATTTTGTCCGTGAAAAATGCTGGACGTATAAATGCAGTCCGTCTGACCACGTTCCATCACTCACAAACCTATGCAGATGTTGCGGACGCAGCGCACTTTGTGCGGCCGTTCTAGTGGTTGTACGTTCTTGCCTGCCTTGCGTCCGTTTGCCGCGGCCGTGGTGCGTCCGTAGTTCAGTGCAGACGTACTTCGTGTAACAGGCTCCAATGGACTTTCTTTCATGCTAACACGGACGTACTTTTAGGCGCAATCACGGACGTGAACACTACGCTCGTCTGACCCCAGTCTAAGCAGGAGATAAGGGAGTGGACAATTTTGGCAATACCGTGATTACGGCAACCTGAGGAGAGTGATTGGATGTGGGGGCTGAAGGAAAGACTGGAGTCAAGTCATTCTGAAGTAGCGGGCTTGGGCTGAATGAAGAAGTACAGCTACAGTCAGGTCCAAAAATATTGGGACAGACACAATTCTAACAACTTTTGCTCTATACACCACCACAATGGAGATGGACTGAAACAAACACAATGTGCTTTAACTGCAGACTGTCAGCTTTCATTTGAGGGTATGTACATCCAACTCAGGTGAACGGTGTAGGACTTACAGCAGTTTGCAGATGTACCTCCCACTTGTTAAGGGACCAAAGGTAATGGGCTAATTGGCTTCTCAGCTGTTCCATGGACAGGTGTGTGATATTCCCTCATTACCCCAATTACAATGTGCAGATAAAAGGCCCAGATTTCATTTCAAGTGTGCTATTTGCATTTGGAATCTGTTGCTGTCAACTCTCAGGATGAGATCCAAAGAGAGGATGCTCCCTCTGCCATGTTTTACAGTGGGGATGAGGTTTTGATATTGGTGTGCTGTGCCTTTTTTCTCCACACATACAGGGTTATTCAGAGAGCATGAAAAGCAGGAGAATGACTGGAGACTGAAAAATTCTAGGTCAAAATAGCCGATTTGGAAAGTGAGTTAAATGGGAGAATTTTTCTGGTTTGGCTATTTTGACCTAAAATTTTTCATTCTCCAGTCATTCTCCTGCTTTTCACGCTCTCTGAATAACCCTGATATTGTGTTTTTTCCAAACAACTCAATTTTTGTTTCATCTGTCCACAGAATATTTTGCCAGTAGTGCTGTGGAACATCCAGGTGCTCTTTTGCAAACTTCAAACGTGCTGCAATATTCTTTTTGGACAGCAATGGCTTCCTCCGTGGTGTCCTCCCATGTACTCCATTCTTGTTTAAGGTTTTCCATATTGTAGATGTGTCAACAAAAATGTTAGCATGTGCCAGAGATTTCTGTAAGTCTTTAGCTGACACTCTAGGATTCGTCTTTAACTCATTAAGCATTCTGCGCTGTGCTCTTGCAGTCATCTTTACAGGACGACCACGCCTAGGGAGAGTAGCAACAGTGCTGAACTTTCTCCATTTGTAGACAGTCTGTCTTACCGTGGTGGACACATGAACATGAAGGCTATTGGAGATACTTTCGTAACCCTTTCCAGCTTCATGCAAATCCACAATTCTTGATCGAAGGTCTTCTGAGAGCTCTTTTCTGCGAGGCATGGTTCACATCAGGGAGTGTTTCTTGAAACCAGTAAACCCAAAACTGGTGTGTCTTTTTAAAGGGCAGGAAAGCTTTCAGCAACACATCCAATAACAGCACACTGATTGGACTCAAGGTTGGCTCACTCCTGGCTCCAATTAGCTCTTGGAGAAGTCATTAGGCTAGGGGTTCACATACTTTTTCCACCCTGCACTGTGACTGTTTACATGTTATGTTCAATAAACACATCTACAATAAGGAAAACCTTAACCCCTTAAGGACGGGAGTAATTTTACAACTTCGGCGCTCTTTCGGAAGTGAAGTTTGCTGAAGTTTTTGCTCATCATGTTTAAACGTGGTTTTAAGTCACGTATTATTATACCACCCAGACAAATTATATATCGTTCTTTCCGGCAGACTCGGCAGATTAATAATATATCATAATTATATATATATACACGTCATTTTCTGCCAGAATGCTATAACAATAAATGTAAAAAAAAATTGGATTTTTAATAAAATTTCAATCATCCACAGTGTGTAAAGTATTTTTTTTTGCATTTTATTATCCTATCCTTTGCGGTTATATTCTATGGGGTAGACTTGGGAACCCATTTATTTTTTTTGGGGGGGGGGGAGAAATTACGCGATTTTAGCTAAACCCCCCCCAAAAAAAAATCATTGGTGAAGTATCATTGTTCACATTTATAATTGAAATGTGAACAATAATGCTGCATTCAAAAAAAAAAAAAAAAGCACGTTTTTATTTTTTAATTAATTAATAAATTTAATTAATTTTATTTTTAAACAATTTCATTTTACTTATAACATGGTCATACATACATTCCCCAGTTAACTGACATCATCGTGCATGGCGCGATGAGTCAGTTGACAGGGGGGGGGACCCAGAAGTGGGGGCTGCCATCCACGATGGCAGCCCCCACCGGAAATAGGCCGCGATCGGGCACAAATTAGTGCCCGGTCGTGACCTGGCAGCTAAGGGGTTAACCCCCATACATCGCTGGAAAGGTCAGGCTGTGACCGGTCCAGCGATGCTGGCCACAGCCTTCTATCCCCCAGCGATGGGGAGCTAGAGGGATCCGAAGGATCCCTCCCCTCCCCTCCAGGTGCTTCCCCATGCTCCGGCGGGGTGTGCGCCTGAAACTGACGTCATCGCGCCAGCGCGATGACGTCAGTGCGCCGGGAGGCTGTAAAAAACGCAGATCAGGCTTCATTGAAGCCAGATCTGCGTGGGAGCCGCTGGGGAGGTGAGTAGAACCTCCGGCTGGGCTCCTAACGCCGAGGACGTTCCATACCGTCCTGCGGCATTAGAGCCCGCCAAATGCAGGACGGCATGGAACGTCCTGCGGCGTTAAGGGGTTAAACAAGAATGGAGTACATGGGAGGACACCACGGAGGAAGCCATTGCTGTCCAAAAAGAATATTGCAGCACGTTTGAAGTTTGCAAAAGAGCACCTGGATGTTCCACAGCACTACTGGCAAAATATTCTGTGGACAGATGAAACAAAAATTTAGTTGTTTGGAAAAAACACACAACAATATCAGGGTTATTCAGAGAGCGTGAAAAGCAGGAGAATGACTGGAGAATGAAAAATTTTAGGTCAAAATAGCCAAACCAGAAAAATTCTCCCTTTCATCTCACTTTCCAAATCGGCTATTTTGACCTAGAATTTTTCAGTCTCCAGTCATTCTCCTGCTTTTCACGCTCTCTGAATAACACTGTATGTGTGGAGAAAAAAGGCACAGCACACCAACATCAAAACCTCATCCCCACTGTAAAACATGGCAGAGGGAGCATCATGGTTTGGGGCTGCTTTACTGCCTCAGGGAATGGACGGATTGTTGTCATTGATGGAAAAATGAATTCCAGAATTTATCAAGACATTTTGCAGGAAAACGTAAGACCGTCAACTGAAGCTCCGCAGAGGATGGGTGATGCAACAGGACAATGACCCAAAGCATACAAGTAATTCAACAAAAGAATGGCTGCAAAAAATAATACGCCTTCTGGAGTGGCCCAGTCAGAGTCCTGACCTCAACCCGATTGAAATGCTGTGGCATGACCTTAAGGCTGGGGTCAGACGAGCGTGATTTCTACGGGCTGTACGTCCGTGCAGTACGGACATCGTCAGTACGGATGACGCAGTAGTGGTCACACAGTCCGTTTTTTCACTGAAGTTATTTTTGACGGATGTAGGAGGGAAAAATAAATTACAATGAAAAAACATTCTGTCCGTCAAAAATGCTGGACGTATAAATGCAGTCCGTCTGACCATGCTCCATCACTCACACACAAAGCTATGCAGACGTTGTGGACGCAGCGCACTCCGCACGTCCGTTCTAGCAGTATTACGTTCTTGCCTAACCTGCGTCCGTTTGCCGCGGCCGTTGTTCGTCCGCAGTTCAGTGCGGACGTACTTCATGTGTCAGGCTCCAATGGACTTTCTTTCATGCTATCACGGACGTACTTTTAGGCGCAATCACGGACGTGAACACTACGCTCGTCTGACACCAGCCTAAGGCTAGGGTCAGACTGAGGCAGTGCGAACGCGCGTTCTGGCGCACATAATCACGGCCGCACTAGCAGCAGATGCCGGGCAATGACGGCCAATATACGAAGTACGGTCGCACAAAAGTCCGGCCGCGCAACGCAAGTGGAAAATGAACGCATTTTTTCGAGAACGTTAAACCGCTGGTACTGACGTACAGAGTGCGCTGCGTCCGCATAGCAGCGTGTGTGCGTGATTAGGAGATGTCAGACGCTGCTAGTGTGCGGCCAACATAACGTTCAAACAGCCGGATTTCACCCCATCGTCATGAAATACGTCCAGAATTGCGCATCGTCTGACCACTTAAGCGTATTCCGTGAAAAAATGCGTGCGCACGCATCGACGTACATTTTGACGGTGGCCGCAGAAAATGCGCTCATCTGTCCCTAGCCTAAGAGAGCGATTCACACCAGACATCCCAAGAATATTGCTACACTGAAACAGTTTTGTGAAGAGGAGTGGTCCAAAATTGCTCCAGATCGTTGTGCAGGTCTGATCTGCAACTACAGGAAACGTTTTGGTTGAAGTTATTGCTGCCAAAGGAGGGTCAACCAGTTATTAAGTCCAAAGGTTCACATACATTTTCCACTCTGCACTGTGAATGTTTACATGTTCTGTTCAATAAAAACATGAAAACATATGTTTGTGTTGTATTATTTTAAGCAGACTGTGTTTTTCAAATTGTTGTGACCTTAGATGAAGATCAGAGCACATTTTATGACCAATTCATGCAAAACTCCACGTAATCCCAAAGTGTTCACATACTATACAGTTGCAAGAAAAGGGAAGTTTCTGGAAGTGTTTGCGGGGCAGCTGCATACACTACATCTCCGTATTCAAAAGCTGGCATAAGCATTTGCTGTACAATCTGCCTTCTTACCGCGGGGCTCAGACAGGATTTGTTTCTGTACAGGGCACCTAGTTTGGGGTAAAGTTTAGCTAAGAGTTTTTCAATGTGGGGGCCAAAGGATAGATTTGGGTCTAACCACATACCTAGATATTTGAGAGAAGTGACTGTGGTCAACATGTAATTTGATTTTGTCCTGACACCTAGATGGGGAGATTGCAATTTGTGTAGTTTAGGGGCTTAAAAGTAAGACAGTTTTATCACAACAATTTACTGACAAAAAGTATCAGTGATGAGTGTCGCATGAAAACCCGTCTGTCCAAATACTGGACATTATAGAAAACGAGTTTTATAATCTTAGCATAACACAAAATAAATCAAGATTCACTGTGTATCCTCCAAAGGCTTTCTAATTCTTGAAAGATACTTGAGTTCATCAATTTTTAGGCTGTGTTTATTATCGTACCATGACATACCCATCAGACTCCTGAATTAGACTGTCCGGGTATGCCATGAACACACAGCCGAGAGATCTCAATTGATGTTTCTGCCACAACATGTTGCATTAAATACACCAAGTGCTACATGCAAACCCACCATTCCACCCCCAAATCAAAGAAAATGCTTTTTCACAGGAAAGGTTTAGAATTGGGAGATTTTGTGAGTATAGGACTCACTAAATGATTTCACAAGAGAGTGGAGAGCGCTCTTGTTAACAAGAATGTAAAAGTGCCAGTATCATGCCCAGCACATGTTGGGCTTATTTGACAGGCAATAACTCGCTTTATGTGTTTTGTCATTTTTTGGCTTACATATTTGGCAAAGGAAGGGTGGTGTGGACAATTCCCTGTTAATGTTTTCCAGTCCCTCATGTGACTCAAATGACAACAGCATGCCTCAAAAGGGGAGGGACAGCTCCAAGCAGGGAGCCCTCCTACAGGACAGCTTTCCGCTCAATCTGTGCACCCGATTGGCTGCTGGAACGTTGCCAACATTGCTGCATGGTTGTGCCCAGGCAGCTCTGCCCACAAAAGGCAAAAGATGGTGCCGTCCGTCTCTGGAGAGGAATACCAACATCTATATCTCAAGAGATGTGATATTGCATTACTCTTTATGGTCAATGTGATAATCGCCCCTGATGGGACATTGTACTGCCCAGGTTCAGTTTCCCTGCAATCAGTAAAAAATATAAAACAAGCGGAAATCTATAAAACCGAAAAATTATCTTCATGCGCCAATAGCATGTTAGTTATATCCTATTACTATGGGTCAACCACTAATCCAAATGTGGTATGTGGATATTAAAAATATATAAAATCGCTTTGGTTTCATAAAAGGTTTAAAGGGATACTCTAGGCAACATGACCACATAAGCTTTTTAAGGTGGTCATGATGCCCTGAGTATGCCCCCCCTCCCTCCGCTCAGCCGATTGGCTGAAACAGCTGATAGACGCAGAGAACTTTACTCCGCCCTCCCAGCTGTCAGTCAGCAGAGCGGGATTCATATTTCCCGCTTCTGCTGACTATTGCCGAGTAGGAGACGTCGTCGCGCTTTCTACGATGACGTCTCCAACTCGCCGCAGTAGCTGGCGGCAGCGAGCCGCCAGCATAGTCTGCGGCTGGGATTAGTGTTGCGCGTAACACTAATCCAATTGGAAGCCTGCTGATTGGCAGGCTTACGTGAAAGGAGCGCATGCGCGCTTCTCACGTAAACCATTAGCCAAGTTCAACATTTTCAGGACGGGAGCGGAAGAGGAGGGAGGCGAGTATAAAAAAAAAAACGCCGTTGGAAAGAAGTGTTTTTTAGGAGATACACACAATAACTAGGCAGGGAATAGGTGTATTTTAATGTAAGAAAAAAGGGGGGGATTTTTAACCTAGAGCATCCCTTTAACCACTTGAATGCTAAGGACGCGCTCAGCGCGTCCTCAGCATTCCCGCTGGTATGCGGAGGACGCGCTGAGCGCGTCCTCGCATTGGGGTCAGCGTTCGGCCGGGTACCGGCCGATCGCTGGCCCCTCCGGTGCGGGCTGACATCCTGGATGTCAGCCCGGCATCCGGAGCAGTGGCCGCCATTATTATGTGTCATCGCGCCCCCGCGATGACACATAATTCAGGCGCCCCCCCCGCATGTGCGGAGGAGGCGCCTGAAAGGGAGGGGGGGGGAGGTCCTTCGGACCTCTCTCCCTCCCGATCGGCGGCTCACAGGGGCTTAACCCAGGCATCATTTGGAAGGGCACAGCCTGCCCTTCCAAATGATGCCTGGCATTAACCCCTGGGGAGCTGGATCGCAAATCGGCGCTGAAAAGCGCCGATTTGCGATCCTTCCCGGGAGCTGGCCGACATCTTGGATGTCGGCCAAGCTTCCGGGAACTCCCCCAGAGGACTGGCGTCATCGTGCGCAGCACGATGACGCCAGTCCTAGCATTAACCCCTAACTGCCACGAAGTGTGGAGATAGGGAGTTCCAATGAACTCCCTATCTCCCGATCCGTGGCAGTTAGGGGTTAAATTTTGATATCGTTGGATCGGCCAGAGCATGGCCGTTCCAACGATACCAAACATGAAAGTAAAAAAAATTGTAAAAAAAAAAAAAAGAAAAATAAAAATAAAAAAAAATTAAAAAAAAAAATAATAAAAAAAAATAAACACTTTTTTTTTTTTTTTTTTGTTTTGTTAATGCAGCAATATTGTTCCCATTTCAATTATAATGTGAACAATGATGCTGCATTAACGATTTTTGTATGCGGTGCGTTTGTTAAAAATGGTGTCATTTTCCCCAAAAAAAAATGTAACGAGACCCCATCTCTAATTTTTTTAACAAGCGCACCCCATACAAAATATAACCGCAATTGCTCGCATGTTAAAATGTGGAAAAAAACACTTTACACGCTGTAAATTATTGAAAATACATATTTTATTGCATTTTTTGTTATAATATACAAACATGACATAACGTATACATATAATAATGACATATTATGAATCTACCGAGTCTGACGGAAAGAACGATATATAATATGTCGATGTCATATACTAAAATAAGCCTTCAAAACACGTTTAAACATGATGCGCAAAACAGGTAAAAAATGACCTCAGCACAGGGGCGGGAAAAGCCTCAGCAGCGAAAGGGTTAAGTGAAATAATAAGTAATGGTAAAGGTTGACAAAAAAAAAAGAACATTAACCTCCCTGACGGTTCCGAGTGTGGCTTGGGGTTAAATTTCATTGCTGAAAGCGGTAACCCTGAGCCACACTCTGGCTGGATACATTACTTTTACCTGCGCTCCCTCGCTGTCCTCCCGCAATCGCATTCTCTGCTGTCTAATTGCGGCGTCCTGCTTCCCTTCTCACGAGAAGGGAACCAGGACGCCGCGATTGCATGACTGCAGGGGACAGCGATGGAGCGCAGCGACAGGAATGTATCCAGCCCGAGTGTGGTTCGGGTTACTGCTTTCAGCAATGAAATTAAGCCCCGAAGCCACACTCGGGAAAACCGTTAGGGGATAAAAAAAATAAAAAAAAATAAAAAATTGTTCTGATTCTGACATATAAAAAAGGTCAGAATCAGAACACCAGGGAGGTTAATAAGCAAAAACAAATCTCCATGTAACACCCAGCACACCACGTTAAATATGTTAAAAACGACCTGTACAGTGAGGGAAAAACGATTTGATCCCCTGCTGATTTTGTACGTTTGTCCACTGACAAAAGAAATGATCAGTCTATAATTTTTATGGTAGGTTTATTAACAGTGAGACACAGAAAAACAAAAAAATCCAGAAAAACGCATTTCAAAAAAAGTTATAAATTGATTTACATTTTAATGAGTAGAATAAGTATTTGACACCTTTGCAAAACATGACTTCGTACTTGGCAATCAGAGGTCAGACGTTTCTTGTAGTTGGCCACCAGGTTTGCACACATCTCAGGAGGGATTTTGTCCCACTCCTCTTTGCAGATCCTCTCCAAGTCATTAAGGTTTCGAGGCTAACATTTGGAAACTCCAACCTTCAGCTCCCGTCACGGATTTTCTATGGGATGAAGGACTGGAGACTGGCTTGGCCACTTTATTGCTTTGGCCGTGTGTTTTGGGTCATTGTCATGCTGGAATACCCATACACGACCCATTTTCAATGCTTTGGCTGTGAGAAGGTACCATTTTTTCAGCCCCCTGGTGTTATCCCGAGTGTGGTAGGGGGTTAAATTTCTATGCTGAAAGCGGTAACACCGAACCACTCTCTGGCTGGATACATACCTGTCCCTGCGCTCCTTCGCTGTCGCCTGCAGTCACCTCTGGCTTATTGCGGCATCCTGCTTCCCTGCTCGCAAGAATGGAACCAGGAGGCCGTGATCGGACTGAGGAGAATGCAAATGCGGAAGGTCAGCAAGGGAGTGCAGGTACAGGTATGTATCCAGCCGAGTGTGCCTCAGGGGTACCGCTTTCAGCATAGAAATGTAACCCCGAGCCACTCTCGAAAAACTACCAGGGAGGTTAAAATGCAAATCCATTTATAACTTTTTTGAAACACACTTTTCTGGATTTTTTGTTATGCTCTATTAAAATAAACCATTAAAATTATAGACTGATCATTTGTCAGTAGGCAAATAATCTCCCCCCCCCCCCTCCTGTAATTACCCTTGATCCTGCGAGGTAATCCAACTCCTCTTGCTGCAAGCAGAAGACTGAACAAGTAGTTCCCAGTGTCCCTCTATTGCCTTGACACAACCCCAGACAGCTCACGTGGGTCGGGCTTGGCTTCAAAGTCTAGAAACTGCGGCAAAGGTCGCCAGCATCTTGAAACTGCTCCCAAATAGTCCGTAACAGGGAGCTGCTAAAGGATATCATCTTGCACCAGTATTCCTCTTTAGCAGCTCCGATGCTGGCAACACTGAAACGGGGCCCTGTTTAAGGATTCGGCGTACACTTGCAAGCCATTTGCTTATTCCTTGCATGGTCTCTCCATAGCAAGCACCGCTCACTGTTGTGTGAATTTCCATGTGCCAAAACTGGATGAAACCCCTTTGCTGCACACAAAACCTAACCTGATATCATAAACCTTGCTAAATTGTTCGTTTGAGGCAATAAAGATCCAAATATTGAATAATGAAATATTAGAATATCACCTTTTGGTTCGAAATTGGCTCTCATTAAAAGGGATACTACCACTTACATAAGCTGTAACTAGATTACTTATGCATTACAAACAAAACCACATTATAAAAACACATGCTGTTTTTTGTTGCAGTGATTTCATGTAAAAGGAAAAAAAAATTTTGTTTGTTTAGCTCGTTACCATTTTGTGGATCTTTCCTATGATGCAACATTTACCCAAACTGCAAAAGTTTTACTTTCCAGCTGTGCTTTATCTTCAGTATTTAACAGTTACTGAGGTGGAGAAATGAATGTTTAGATAAGGCTGCAGGAAGCTATTGTGTTCTCCTGCCACTCTTAAGATCCTAATCTATCCCCAATGGTGTCCTTTGAATACATCCGACACAATACAATGATTTGAGTTGGTGATCGAACAATTTACTCCATTCTATGACCATTGCCACACAGCGGGGAACACGTGATGCAAAGATACTAGGGGAAGCGCTGTTTAAAACACAATAGATCACAAAATTAATGTGCCCAGTGACAAAGTAAAATATTTTCTTAACATACAAGAGAAACATTAACTACATGTAATATATCCGCAACATAAAATAAGACCATTTAATTTTTTGGTGGTAGTGACCCCTTTAAAGAAGCTTTCAATTGTGCATCAAATCAACAAAGTAAAATAGTCAGCAAAGAACAAAAACCTGAGCAAAGCATAGTCTGACAAGGGAAAAGGGGGTTGTAAAGAAAAACAAAACATGTAAAACACGATATAAGAACAAAACAAAAGCTACATTGGCCAAAACTCCGTGCGTTGGAGGAAAAAAAAAGAAAAGAAAAGGATACTCTAGTTCAGGGGTCTGCAACCTCGGCTCTCCGAATGTTTTGGAACTCCATCTCCCATGATGCTCAGTCGTCACTTAACATGGATGAGCCTCATGGTAAATGTAGTTCCAAAATATCTAGGGAGCCAAGGTGACCCCTGCTCTAGTTTAAACATTTATTTATTTATAAAGTATGTTACCACCAGGAAGGATACATGAGACTTCCCTCATTTTCAAGTATGTCCTGGGTGCATGTGGCGTGCATCACTTTAACCTTGGGGCACACGGGCCTAGAGATGTATTTGTGAGGTACAGACCTGTCGTTACTCATTATTTCCCTGCCCACTTTTATGTTGACGTCACCCTGTGCCCGTAGGGTGCAGGGTGTTTGTGTAATCTTATGTATGAATAATGTTCATCTAGATCAGTGTTACCAAATCTGTCCTCAGGACCCTCCACCTCACCAGGTTTGCAGGATATCTGAAGCACAGTACAGGTGATATGATTTGCTGCTCTGTGATTGCAGGATTCAGTCTGTTTTTCCCCAAGCTGATCTGCAAAATCTGGCCTAGTTGAGGGTCCAGAGGACAGGTTTGGGAAACACTGATCTAGATTGCAAATCCCACAGGAATAGGGCCCTCATGTCCTCCTGTACCTGCAGGCAGGAATACTGCCATGCCTCCAGTAGGTATTGTAGAATTGTCCGGTCTTTACCCATTGCACCTTGTACAGCACTGCGGAATGTGTTGGCGCTTAATAAATAATGTTATTGTCTATCTTTATGGTCTATGGATGTATGTATCTGTTGCTATCTGCTGATGGGATAACTGGGTGGGTTATCGTAGTCTTTTCCAGCATCCCTCTCTGGAATGCGTAATCTGTTATATGTTTGAGTCGTCTTTTGTTAATCTGCCATGTCAGATAAACACTGCCCCATTATATGATTACTGTTACTATGGTTTATATATTTATTTTGTAGTCACTGTAGCCAAACTCAACTCCCCTCCATCTAGGATGGGTTTACTCTGACAGATTTTAGCCTCCGGTTGTAATTACAGGACACCCTACTGTTTCGTGTCTGGACAAGTCTGGTTCACTTGGGGCGCGCCGGTGTGTAATTTTCCATTGGTCTCTAGGTCCACCTGGCACTATACAGATTTAACCCAATAAGGGAGTTCAGTTGTGATAGCTGTTCGTAACTCCCAGATCTACTGCAACATTTTTTCTGCGGGATGCTAGCAAGGCTATGTACGTTTACTCATCCTTAAGCTACATCTAAGGACTGGAGAAAGGCATGCAAGCCTGCTGGTGAAAGCACGGGGAGTCCAGCAAGGAAGCAGCATCAACAAATGTGAACCAGTCAGGGTACGGAGATCTGTTACCCCTATATGGCGACACATTACCAAGTCAAATATTGTTTTTTGTTTAAATCGGGGGGGGGGGGGTTCCCAAGTGCAAAGCAACTACAAACAATACAAGACAAAGGCGTTTATTCAGGAAACATTAAAGTATGGAAATGTTCCATCAGCATCAAAATGATTCACTGATGCTCCTGCAGCTGTTTGGATTTTCTGTTTGTGAAGAACTGTTTGTTGCCGCTGCAACAATGGTGGTATTTGCCAGGATATGCAACATCACTGCTGTCTGAAATAAGCAAATGTCACAGTTTGCAGAGAGACAATTACAACTGTTAGGTTTGTTCACAAGTACGTACCTGCAACATGCACTGAGACACAACATCCCGTGGAATCTCAGGGAAGCGCTGTTGGAGATCATTTAATACCTGGATGTTCAGCTGTGGACTGCTCTGCGCCATCACATGGACTGACGAGAAACCAAGACAACAGGATACGGGACTCAAAAAGCCCTCCAGTGATAACGGTCTTCTGACCCTTCCTGCATTTTCTGAAGAAACAAAATGCAACAACAACCGCACGATTATTATTTTATACAGATAACAATATCAAAAAAATATGTAAGCAGATTTCTTATTTACTAATAGATGCATTCTGCATTACTTAAGTCATAGCATAGATACAAAAAGCATGTTAATGGTTATATTGTCCACCCTGCTGAGGATTAAAACGAACACCAAGGTCTGGGGTCACACGAGCGCACTGAGTGAGTCCGTAGTGACCTCTCCGGCCCAGTGTCAGTCATAGCGCTATGGCAGCTCGACTGGTAGGGCCACACTGTGAAACCTGCACACAAATTAAATACTTCAGATGCAGACATTGAGTGTTTAAACACCTAGCCCGTGAGCTCTGATTTACAGACCTCAAACTCTTGTTGCAACTCCCAGATGAGGAAAAAGGAGGTGGCAAATTAAATTTCTTGTAATTCCAGTTCTCATGTATCAATAGCGACACTTTGCGAGACAATGAGAGCAGGCCACAACATGAATTCTTTCCACCCAAAAGAGGGGAAAAAGTGTCACGTGTTCATTAAAACCTTTTTTTTTCTCAATCACCAACAGTTCTAAACCGGGTATAAATCTGATCCTTTACAAGCTCCATGGCACTATTAACCCTGCAGAATTATCCTAGACATTTATATAATTGAAGACAACATTAAAGGGATACTCTAGACAACATGACCACCTAAGCTTTTTTAGGTGGTCATGATGCCCTGAGTATGCCCTCGTCTGTCCCCCCTCGCTCTGCTCAGCTGAAACAGCTGAGCGACGCAGAGGACTTTACTCCGGCCTCCCAGCTGTCAGCAGAGCGGGATTCGTATTTCCCGCTTCTGCTGACTATTGCCGAGTAGGAGACGTCATCGCGCTGAAAGCGCGATGACGTCTCTAACTCAACGCAATAGCTTGCGGCAGCATAGTCTGCGGCTGGGATTAGTGTTGTGCGTAACACTAATCCAAGAAGAGGAGGAAGCCTGCTGATTGGCTGGTTTACGTGAGAGGCGCGCATCTCACGTAAACCATTAACCAAGTTCAACATTTTCAGGACGGGAGCGGAAGAGGAGGGAGGGGAGTATAAAAAGATGCCGTTAGAAGAAGTGGTTTTTAGGGTAAGTATTACTAATATACACACATACACACGTAGGGAATAGGTATATTTTAATGTAAAAAAAAATAAAAAAGGGGGGGGATTTTTAGCCTAGAGTGTTCCTTTAACCTCCCTGGTGTTACGATTCTGACATTTCTATGGCAGAATCGCTACAATTTCTTTCAGTCCCCAAGCGGTATTTGTGCGGCTCGGGGTTAACCTTTCAGTGCTGAAAGCGTTATCCCCCGAGCCACACTCAGGGTTGTATACATTACCGGTCCATGCGCTCCCTCGCTGTACCCCCAGACGATCGCGACGTCACACTTCCTGGTTCCCTTCTCGCAAGAAGGGATAAAGGGAGCAAAATGCCATGATCGGCGGAGAATGCAATTGCGGGGGTCTGCGAGGGAGCGCAGGACGGGTATGTATACAGCCCGAGGGTGGCTCAGGGATAATACTTTCAGCACTGAAAGTTAACCCCGAGCCACACTTGGGAAAAACGCCAAGGGGGTTAAAACCAGTTAATAAGGATTAGAGTAGTGATGAGGCAGACATAAGTTCATAGTAATGGTCTAAGGTCAATATCTCTCCCATCCATACTAGGCTTGTGCACCGATTTTTTTTTCGATTCGGTTCGATTTGTACGGATGTTTAAAATTTTCGATTCGGCTCATTTCGACCGATTTCTGTTGTTTCGATTCGGCTCGTTTTTTGTGTACATTTTTTTTTCGGAATAACGACCATTTTTTGTGTTTTCGGGTCACTTTGCTCGTTTTTTGTATCGACTTTTCGTGATTTCGGAAAATTTTGTTTTTTCGGAACGTCTGTTCTCGTTTCAAAGTGTCTACGATAATTCTGGCGATTCTATCGTGTTTTTTTTTTTATTAAATAAAGATCCTTTTTTTCTTATGAATATACATTTCACAACTTTATTTATTTATAAAGGATTTTACCAGGAAGGATACATTGAGATTTCTCTCGTTTTCAAGTATGTCCTGGGTTCGAGAACATTGAGTGGTTACAGAAATACAAAATAGTAAAATGCAAGATATTAACACAAGACCAAATATACAGATTAACAGTAAAATGCAAGATACTAACATCATATTAAAATGGTATGAAAGCCAAGGAACAAAAAAAATGAACAAAACGATTTAAAAAACGCTAAACTGACCCGAATGCCACAAGAAACAAGTGATACGCATTTACAAATACAAAATTTACAGAATCAGCGATATAACCGATAATAGTTAAATATACAATGTCCAGAATTACCGAAATGGAACCGAAATCATGAATAGAGCAAAAATAAATTTCGATTTGACACATTTCAAGTCCATTCGAAAAAGCCGAAACGAAAAAATTTCGGATCGGAAAACTTTTCGGATCTGTCGGTTTTCAGGTCCGACCCGATTCGGAAATTCGGCCGAATCTGAAGACACGAATCGGGAAATTTCATGGAAATTCCGAAACCCACATCCCTAATCCATACTTCTGCTTCATTGTGGCCATTTTCCCCCATAAACTCTCAGGTAGTTTCCCCCTTTTTTCTGCCATGAAAAAAAACTCCTGTACTCCAGAAGGTCCACATCAGGTCTACATGGACAGGGGCCACTGTACCCCCAAAGTCTGCATTACTTATAGCACAGCCATATTTTCTGAATGTAGCAGTGCCATCTACCATTACTATGAGCATATATGTCTGAATGGTTTCTCATCCACAGAGATGACAGATGTCTAAGGATGTTATTTGTTTAGATAAATAACATTTAGGGTTACCTCTTATCTCAGTGTTGACATGAAACAAGGCTAGTACATAGCAAAACAAGAGAAAGAAATAGAAGTTTTTCCTCTACATGTGTCAGATTTTCCCAGCATGCTGTTATTTCCCTAGGATGATCACATAAAAACAAAGCATGCAGGGAAAATTTAACATGGAAAGGGTTGTTTCTTGTGTTAATTTCGTCGACTAATAATTTTCGTCAAAGACTGTCAACTAAAACTAAAAAAAAAAACAAGGATGACGAAAACTACGACAAATCCAGAGATTTTAGTATATTAAAAACTAGATGAAAATTTTAGGGAGGATCATTTGGGAGGAGATCCAATCAGAACTAATCTCAAATGAGAGAAAAACTATGAATTTTCTATATTCAGATAAGAGTTACTCCAGGAGCATATAAAGAGTGCAGAAATTCTTAAATAATGCATAAAACAGTTTAAACCCATTAGACATTAATGGACTAGATCTAGATATAGTCTAAAATCGTGTGGCATTTAGTCAACCCAAAAAAAAATTGAGACTAAAATATTACTAAAACTAAATTACAATTTGCTGTCAAAATTGACATAGCCTCCTACAAGTAGTCTCCCCCGCTTATCCTTAAAAAGGACACACTAGTGATTATAAACAAAATTAAAAGGAACACTAACAAAAAAAATCACCCCCCGTTTTTTAACCTAACCTATCCCTATTCCCTTAATAAAACTTTCGTTTTTATTTTTTTTCTTGTAACTGTAATACTTTAACCTAAAATCCTCTTCTTTCCAGCGGCGTTGTTTTTTTTTTTTATACTCACCTCCCTCTTCCGCTCCCGTCCTTCTTGCTTCTTGGCTTCTGGTTTACGTGAGAAGCGCGCATGCGCGCCTCTCACATAAGTCAGCCAATCGGCAGGCTTCCTCCCGGCTCCCTCTGAGGATTAGTGTTGCGCGCAAGAGGATGCGCGCAACACTAACCCTCAGAGCGAGCCGCCAGCTTCTGCGGTGAGTTGGAGACGTCATTGCGCTGAAAGCGCGATGACGTCTCCTACTCGGCAAAAGTCGGCAGAAGCGGGAAATATGATTCCCACTCTGACTGACTGACAGCTGGGAGGGCGGAGTAAAGTTCTCCGCCTCTCTCAGCTGTTTTCAGCATTTACAGCTGAGCGGAGGGAGGGGGGACAGAGGGCAGGATACTCCGGGCATCATGACCACCTAAAATAGCTTAGGTGGTCATGTTGCTTAGAGTATCCCTTTAACTCTCCTGGTAGGCGGTGACAGCCTTCCAACGAGGAGGGCTTTCCTCAGCCTAGAAGGCCCATCAATCCACTCATGCTGGACAGCCTTTTGGGTTCCAAACTGAACCGCACAATTTTTGCTGTACTGGTTGTTTGACCGCAGCTGATGCTCTTCTGGGCATTCAGTCAGTCTGGAAGACTGTCAAGGTGGACCCCATTGGTGGAATAAAGGGGAGTTTTAAGATGGAGGGGACAAAATGTTGAGATTTAGGATGTAACTAGTGTTACAAGAGCAAAAATGGATGTGGCAGCAGGCATGTGATGCACCACTGTGTAAGCCTAACAGAGATCTTTATCACAGATGATATAGTCCGGGTCTGTTATTACACTGAAACGTGGCTTTGTAACAGGTTTCTGTTAACAGCTCACTCATAAATGCAAACAGCCCACCTGCATCCAAAACCAACTTTTGTTTCTCACAAACACCATTTCTAAGCGGGGTTTTTTTTTTTGTTTCGAATATCTGGTCACCTGACAAGATAACAGCCAAAAAAAAACAAAAAACCAAAGCACTGCTTCAGAAACGAAGATCAACACCTAATCTTGTGTACCACTGCAAGAAAAGGACACAGCATGTATGTAGAAAGCAGGAATGTTTCTTCATGAATATTTGGCCAGCAAATATGAAAAGCTACATTTCTGTGCATTAAGTGCATTGGTGCATTTAACCTAGACAACTTAGATGAGGTTAGTCTTGACATCTCAAAATATTTCTTCCAGACAGAAATTAAGATCATCCCACAGTTTATAAGCAGACAGATTCCTGAAACTTCCTTCCAAAGCTCCTGGGACATATGACAGGTCATCTGAATATTTCTGGACTAATATTAGATATCATAGGACATACTAGGCGTTTAAGTATTTTATTTAAATCAAAATTCTTTGATCACTATATACACTCTGCATTGGTACAAGCAGAGCAGACTCACTTTGATTTGCAGCCAGCCCTTGCAATAGAAAAGATGGACACAATGTATTTAGCTACAAGATGCTCAATTTAGTTTCCTGGAAGGAGGTGGGCAATTAACCCCATAGTGACTGGCAGTTTTACGATAGTCCGAAAGTGCCCACTGCTGTTTTTACGTTTGTGCGCCGTTTGTGTTTAGGTCTAAGTTTCCTCTTACTAGTTTATGCAACCACCACACAAAATATATACACCTTTTTTCTTTGCCACTAAGTGGACTTTCTAAAAAGATACCATTATTTTCATATCATATCATATAATTTACTATTAAAAAAAAAAAGGATTTTTTTTCCATCACAACACACTTTTTTCAAAATTTAATCCAAAATCTACAACAACAAAAAACAGCTGTTTAGAAATACTCAATTTTTACATGTTTTTACTTCTTAACCCCTTCACTGCTGAGCCATTTCACTTAGGAGCGTTGAGCTCATTTTGCCCGTTTTATGCCTATCATGTTTAACCCTTTCCCTGCTGAGCCTTTTCACACCTCTGTGCTGAGCTAATTTTTACCGGTTTCGCTCATCATGTTTAAATGCGATTTGAAGTCACATTTTATTAATTGACCCAGACATATTATATATCGTTCTTTCCAATGAACCCCCATCTCCACCATAGGTGGCAGCAAAGGGTTAATTGCGGGACTGGTGCCATCGCGCTGTGCGCGATGACGCCAGTCATTAGGGGGATATCCCGGAAGCTTGGCCGACAAAGATGTCAGCCAGCTCCGGGAGGGGACCGCAATACGGTGCATTTTAGCGCCATATCGCGATCCAGCCCCCTAGTTGTTAAAGACAGCCGCCGCTTGGAAGGGCAGGCTGTGCCCTTCCAAGCGGTGTCTGCCTTTACTGGCTGGCCCGCACGGATGGGGAGGGGGAGAGGTCCGAAGGACCTCCTCTTCAGGCACCTTCCTCGCAATGGCGAGGGGGGTGCCTGAAATAGACGTCGTCGCGCATGCGCGATGACGTCTATGGTGCCCGCTGGGGTCCCGGAGGCTGGGCTGACATCGATGATGTCAGCCCACACCGGGGGGCGTCGCGATCGGCCGGAATAACGGCGGATCGCCGCTGCTTAGGGAGGACGCGCTGAGCGCGTCCTCCGCAGCGAAGTAGCCATGCGGCAGGACGCGCTGAGCGCGCCCTCTGCATGGAAAGGGTTAACCACTTGGCTGCCAAGGACTTGCTCAGCGTGTCCAGCCAAGTGGTTCTACTGTGCAATGGACGCACAGAGCACGTCCTAGCACAGGAGGCAGTGATCAGCCGGGATTCCGGCCAATTGCTGCGACCCCCCGGTGCGGGCTGACATCTTGGATGTAACATATCCAGGCAGAAGTCAGAATCACGGTCTCAGGAAACATGTATGTAAACAAGCGCAACAGACTAGAATAAACTAGTACTGAACTATCATCCAGATGACTTTTTATGGAGAACCTCCCGGGCGTTCTCTGATGACGTGCGGACTGCCGTCGGACGTTCTGAGCGTCCCTGCGTACAACGTTCTGATAGCTCTGGAAAACGTGCGCACGCGCGGTTCACTCTGCAGCCAGGCCACGAGGGAGGAGGATGGATGGATGGACGCTACGAGCGTCGGAATGCACGTCAGCGCCCGGGACCGGAGCGCAACCTAGGACCAGTGGTAGGGATCCCTGACACATGGATCGGGAGATATGGGGATCCAAAGGATCTCCCTAGCTCCACTTGGCAGCTGGGGGGGGGGGGTTAAGTGGCCGATTGACGTCATCGCACATATGGCGACGACATCAGTTGATGGGAGGGTGATCCGGAGGCTTGGCTGACATCCACTTCCAGGTTCGAGTTGTGGTCCGGCACCTAAGGGGTTAAAGAGAGGCACCCCATTGAAAAGGGCAGACTCGACTCTTCCTTTTCTACGTGGAGCCGTTTGGGAGGAAGAGGACGACAAAGGATTATGTTGAAATAAAAATTTTTTATCAGGACAAGTAGATCGTCCTGAGGGACAAGTAGATTGGACTACCACTTAGTCCTTTAGACAAGTAGATTTTTAAAAAATTCCACACCCCTGAGGTATGTATCCAGCCCGAGTGTGGCTCGGGGTTACCACTTTCAGCGGTGAAATTTAACCCCAAGCCACACTCGGGAAAACTGGCAGGGAGGTTAAGGAGAATTTTCCCCTGGGCGTACTATGTACATCAGTGGTCCTTAAGGGTTTAAAGCCATTTAAATCCTCTTCTGTTTCACTGGTTGCACATGGTGTTCCCAGGACCTTCAAATAGTTTATAGACTAGTGATGGTGTACCTTGGCACCCTAGAGATTTTTGAACTACATGCCCCATCACGCTAAGCCAGCCTTATGTGTGACTAAGCATCAATGGTCATGTAGTTACAAAACTTATGCGGTACCAGGGTTCGCCAATACTGTTCTAGACCTTTTCTAAAGGCTGTGCTGATTGCCAACAAGTAGGGATGCACCGATACCGATACTAGTATCGGTATCGGGGCCGATATTGCCGTTTGCACGAGTACTTGTTACTCGTGCAAACGGCCCGATACATCCCACCGATACCGGAAGCCGGCGCTGGGCCGGCTTGCCGGTATCCACAGGACTGGGGAAGCTGGCCGCGTGCATGAAAAGCACGCGGCCAGCGTTCCCCTCCGGCGCGCCGCGATGCGATACCCATCCTGAAGGTCCGGTCGCTGGGCAGTGATGCGTTCCCGCGGCCACTGGGTGCTCCTGTGACGCGGCCTCTCGGCTGGAGGCAGCGTCACAGATGCGCCCAGCGGCCACGTGATCGCATCACTGCCCAGCGACCGGACCTTCAGGATGCGTGAGTATCGCGGCGCGCCGGAGGGGAACGCTGGCCGCGTGCTTTTCATGCACGCGGCCAGCTTCCCCAGCGTTCAAGCTGGGGGCAAATCCATGAGAGCTGGGGGCAAATCCATGAGAGCTGGGGGCAATCTCATAAATTTTTATATGAGGTCTGTTCCTATTGGAAGCCGTCACATGACATTAAATAAAAGTATCGGTACTCGGTATCGGTGAGTACTTTTAAAACGTATCGGTACTCGTACTCGGTCTTAAAAAAGTGGTATCGGTGCATCCCTACCAACAAGGCTTGTCTACCTTCTACAGGTTTTTTACATTTATAAGTTTCCCACAACAGCACTGCAGGAGAGAGGGTCTCATGGGGTTAAGTTATTAAAAGGGACACTATAACTGTAAAGTGGTCAGGATGTAAGGAGTGCCCCCCTCCCAGCTTCACCGATCTGGTGAAAACACTGAAGTGGAGGAGATTCCTCCACCCAACCCAGCGTCACTAGAGTCTGGGATTTTTCAATTTCCCGGTCGACGATCATTAGTGACGTTGGCATGCTGAGAGCATGCTGGCGTCACAGTCTCTGAAACCAATCACAGTAGTGATTGGTCTCTGAGACAGCCAATCGATCGGATTTGCACATGCGCGCAGCTCTGATCCATCATTCTGCGCAGACGCTATGGAACTTGCGTATGTGAAGTGCGCAAGTCCTGTTACGGTGAGCAATTTGCAGCTCCCATAGTACGTAAGTTGCATAGGAACACAAATTACATTAGAAAGCTTCAAGGATTCCTGGGTTCGAGAGAAGCTGCATGCGCGAAGGACAAAAGGAAAGTACAAAAAAAACCCCAATAAATGAAGACATTAAATAACTGAACTGAGTCCGTTGGGGAAAAAATTATTTAAAAGAACTCTTAAGGCTAGGGTCAGAGTGGGGCAGTCGGAACGCGCGTGCAGGCGCACTAAATCACGGCGGCAGTAGCAGCACATAACGGCCAATGACGGCCAATATACGCAGTACGTGCGTACAAAAGTGCGCCGACACCACGCAACCGGCAAATGAACGCATTTTTCTCAGAACGTGAAACCGCTGCTACAGACGTACAGAGTGCGCTGCGGCCGCATAGCAGCGTTTGTGCGTGATTAGGAGACGTCAGACGCTGCTAGTGTGCGGCCTACATAACGTTCAAACAGCCGGATTTCCCTAGAATTGCGTTGGTGAGTACCTGCGACTGTGCGACTGTGGTCGTCTGACCACTTAAGCGTATTCCGTGAAAAAATGCGTGCGCACGCATCGACGTACATTTTGACGGTGGCCGCAGAAAATGCGCTCATCTGTCCCTAGCCTAATAGAGTGCTAATTTAACAATGTTTATTGCCTCCATAAATCATATATTTTAAGATGTAGTACTGTTGCATTCTGTATTGACAGCAATAGTTTAGAAATTTGTAAAGCGATTTTAATTAAACTCATCCCCAGGAAAAAAAAGCTTTCCAATCCCCTCTCCCATATAAAAAATGATACCCGATTGGCTGTACCCCTTCAGCCCGCGTCAGACGACCGCAGTGATCACGTCTGTGTTGCTGCACAGTTTAAAGTCCGTCGTAGCATAGAATCATGATCAATACAGACCCACACACAAAGTACATGCGCACCAAAGTGCGGACGCACCACGTGGATGGCAATTGGACGCAATTTAGGCAAGAACGTAAAACCTCTAGGACGGACCCGCAGAGTACGCCACACCCGCATAGCGTTCTGTGTGTGAAGACACTAAGTCAGACGAAGCGCATTTGCGACATCCAGTACCTTGACGCACAAAATGGCTTTTCATATCATTTTTCCAATTTGTATCAGTTTTCATATTAATTTTGTTTGTTTCCAAAAAAAATTTCTACGTCAAGAAAAATGGACCGTGTGGTGTCTACAGTATCGTCCGTCAGTACGTACGTACGTCCGTCCGTCGTGCACGCAGAGTGCGCTCTGACATTAGCCTTCCTGGTCTGGGAGAAGATCAGTGCAGTACCTTCACAGGGCATGCAGTGACTTCCATCTCTGTAATGATGAGGATTATCTTTGTTTTTTACTTTTAAACACTCTCTGATGCACTTAATTCTCCATAAAATGCACTTAAAATGTACAGCTAGAAAAATCTTGACACTGATGCGCCGTAAGCAGTTGGTACAGATTTCATCACTGCAGTATCTACAAAACATACAGGAGTCTTGCCTCCGTGATTATAAATAACACTGTCAATCGTGGATTTGCTAAGTGCATAAAAGCTGTAATTAAAACAAATGTACTACGTGTGAGTTCTATGACTAGTGAACTTGTAAGCACACACCCTTCCACCATTTGTCCCGTGAGCCAACAAACTCAGGAAGATCCAATATGCCCGGTATGCAGTAAGGAATCGCCATCCATTGACGAAAAAATTAAGAGTTAGCACTTAACTCCTTCACTACAATTGGTTTTGCATACGACCACTAACAGGAACCAGTGGTTTTATGGAAAGCCACTTTAAATGTCAAGTTCTGCAGCATATGGCTGTAAGACTCCGTAGACTGACTCGGCATTGGTTTGGACTCAGAGTGAAGTTCAGGATTTGTAATATATTAGTTGTTACACCTGATGTGTTACAACCTTTGGGACATGTTCTGAAACCCATATGCAAAAATAATCTCATTTGCAAAGAAAAAAAAAAACTGACGCTTGGACTTACTCTGAAAGACAGATAATTTTTTTTAACCCCTTAGTGACCGGGCAGTTTTACACAAATCCGTCCTTTAGTGACCGCTGCTGTTTTTACGTTTCTGCGCTGTTAGTGTTTAGGTCAAATTTTCCTCTTACTCGTTTATTCAACCCACACATATTATACACCCTTTTTCCCGCCATTAAATGGACTTTCTAGAAATACCATTATTACCATCATATCAAATAATTTACTATAAAAAAAAAAAAAAAAAATGAAATATGAGGAAAAAAAAAAAAAAAAATGGTAAAAACACACTTTTTTGTAATTTAATCCCCAAAATCTACAACCACCCAAAACGACCCCGGCTAAATAGGTTCAAAATTTTGTCCCGAGACTAGAAATACCCAATTTTTACATGCGTTTGCTTTTTAACCCCTTCACTGCTGAGACAGTTCACCTATGTGCGCTGCGCTCATTCTGACCATTTTGATCTAATTATTTTTAGATGACAGCCTAGGTCCTATTTAATTAACCCCCCCCAGACAAAAAAAAACTTTAAAAAAACCATTTTATTTTATTTATTTTTTTTTAAAACCAAACCTGGTCATGTTTGGGATCATTTGAAAGGCCATAATCAGGCCTTTCAAATGATGGCAAATATGACCATCTAGCTGCCATGGATCGGGAGATAAAGGGATCCTTAGGATCCCCTTATCTCTACATGGCAGCTAGAGGGTTAACTGGCCCACTGACATCCTCACACATATGGTGAAGTTGTCAGTGGGTGGGGGGGGGACCTGGAGGCTTGGCTGACATCCAAGATGTCAGCCCCCCTCCAGGTTTGAATCGCGTTTTGGCGCCAATTGGCGCCGCAACATGATCCGGCGGCGAAACGGTTAATGCCATACCCCGCTGGAAAGGGGAGGCTCTCCCCTCTCCAGCGGTGCAAACGGCATCTCCCTAGCTTCAATGGTTGGGGAGATAGAGGGCTCCGAAGGAGCCCGCCCTCCCCTCCATTGAAATCCATGGGGACGCCTGCTGATGACGTCACCACGCAGCGTGGCGACGTCATCAGCCTCGCCTGCCCATGTAAATCACATGGGCAGGCTTCCTCCCTGCCAGATCGCCGTGGGATCCAGCGAGGGAGGGGGATTAGGCGCCGCTGACGTACCCTGTACGTCCGCGGGTCTAAGGGAGACCTGTGGACAGGACGTACAGGGTACGTCAGCGGCCCTTAAGGGGTTAAATTATCTTTTTGAGAACGGATATTGCCAGGAAGGATACATTGAGATTTCTCTCTCGTTTTCAAGTATGTCCTGGGTGGAGAGTATGTACCATTAGGTGTCTTGCCCAAGGACACTTACTGGAGAGGTGCTCTTGCTGGGATTCGAACCTGTATCTCCACGGTTATAGAGCAGTGATGTCACCTCTTCTCCATCCAGCACAAGTGAATTATCTGATAGAATTGACGGTGTTCATAAAGGGTTTTTGTGCAGTGTCTGATAACCATATCCAAATAATCTGATCATCAAGGTGTTCTCTTGTCAATAGCTGTTCACCCCGCCCCCGCCAATCCATATAAAGTGCTGAGGCCATGCCTGCAATATACACACACTCCTTGAAGTGGAAGGAGGTAAATTGTTATGTTTAAAGTTTCACTACAAGCTCTTTGTTGTGGCAAATATCAAAAATCTCATGATTGTTAGATTTAATATAGAGAATCCCTGGGCGCATGACCTCTGCCACCTCAGCTGCAGTTTGCTACAGTATTCCTGAGACACAGGTATCCATCATCCAACACTATTGGCCCTGCGCATTGTAGGTTAAGAAGAGTATAAACCCAATAGCTTTAATTCCGAGGAGATACATGGTTTTCATTTTAAAAGGAAACCTTACAGTTTAATGGATAAAAAAACCAAAACAAAAACTATACACCCATGCCACTTTACCTTATTACCCAGAACATCCACCCCAAACATAAGCAGTTTGGGTCGAGGAGCTGTACCAATGGTGTTTTTTCCTTTCTTTGAGACGGAGCCCTGTGCTACCCCACACTCCCTGCCTCTCTCTGATCATTCCCCCAAACTAACAATCTGGTTTGGACCCTTGCCAAAGTTCACTCCCTCCCAGCTCCAGCCCCCCTCCCATTGTTTTGTTCAGGAAATTATCTTAAAAAGGGACACTCTCTGCACCATGACCTTGTTAGCTTAAAGGGATACTCTAGGTAACATGACCACCTAAGCTTTTTTAGGTGGTCATGATGCCCTGAGTATGCCCTTGTCTTTTCCCCCCTCCCTCCGCTCAGCCGATCAGCTAAAACAGCTGAGAGACGCGGAGGACTTTACTCCGCCCTCCCAGCTGTCAGCAGAGCGGGATTCATATTTCCTGCTTCTGCCGACTATTGCCAAGTAGGAGACGTCATCGCGCTTTCAGCGCGATGACGTCTCCAACTCACTGCAGTAGCTGGCGGCAGCGGCTGATTAGTGATGCGCGCAACACTAATCAAATAAGAAGAGGAAGCCCGCTGATTGGCTGACTTACGTGAGAGGCACGCAGCTCACATAAACCATTAGCCAAGTTCAAGCTGTAACAGGACGGGAGCGGAAGAGGGAGGTGAGAAAAAAAAAAAAAGACACCGTTGGAAGCAAGTGGTTTTTAGGGTATTACATTAAAATTGTATAAATATATATATACATACACACACACACACACATACAGACTGAATAACTAGGTAGGTTATAGGTATATTTTAATGTTAAAAAAAGGGGGGGGGAATTTTTAGCCTAGAGTGTTCCTTTAATATAGTGGGCAGGCTGCATGGAGTTTCCCCCACCTTATCGGTCCTGCTTTGCGTGCAGACATCATACTGTCTGTCTATATACTCATAGCAGCGTTCATTCGGTTAGAAAAGACGGGCTTGAGCTGCTAATGCATCAAAAATCCATCACTGACCAGGCGCTGCCTGTGTACCTTGTGTGGTATTACGTTTGCAAGCTTCACAAGATATGCAATTCGCGTAAGGTACAAAAATTATTTACTGTGCCCAAGAAAAAAAGGGAGGGAAAGGGAGGAATTGATTTATTAAAGCATTTAAGTAAAGAATTGTACATTTTATTTGATAAAAGGAAAAAAAACACGGGGGGGGAGAGATTATGAAAAGAATAGTTGCAGTTCTAGTTGACATCACCGTGCATCTCAGCCACTTGCAGGAGCGAGTGTTCAGGGAGATGGCAGTAGTGGACTGGTGCTGTGCACGCAGCAACAATCAGTCAGCACAAATGCTTGTGTACTTTCCTTGACTAAATGACACGAAATACGCTGTTTGCGAAAGACATTTGGAAGCCATGAAGTAGAAGTGGGGGATATCCAGGACTGCTGAAAAAATAAGGGGGAGAAAAAAGTAGGCATTTTAACTTAAATATTAAAGAATAGTTCTGCAGATGCTGTTTTCAAATAGGGATGCACTGAAATGTTGGACGCTGAAATGTATCGGCCAAAAATGGCGCTTTCGGCAGAAAGGCAAATATGGCTGAGAACAGCAGCTGAGAAAAAAAAAAAAGTCATCCGAACCTGGGCAGGCTCGGCCAGCCTACAGGCCCAGGCGAGCCACAACAAGGAGAGTGCTGAGGGACATGAGTAGCTGCCTCGCTGCTGAGCAAAGGCCGCGGCCGGACTGGGGCCCCCTGATGACGTGCATTCCCAGTGCCGCTCCCTCATCCCGGCCCCCTGCACAAAAAAAAAAAAATAGGGAAACTGCTGCATCCTCACGCACGTGGTCGGCTGACATCTCGTGAGGCCACAGAGGAGCAGCAGGCAACCGGTACGTCACAGCTCTGCACCGCCCCGCAGAGCCTAACAATCCCGCAGTGCCGACCCTGGCCCGTCCTTCCGAAACGCTTAGGCCAGGACTCCACTAGCCGTTGATCCTGGGCGGCGGTCACGTAGAATCCCACTGGAGTTCGGCACCAGGTCAGTGTGTTGCTCCAACTTGGCGTAGGCCTACCCTGTACAGTGGCGTGCCATTACCCCATTACCTACCATGTTAGGCCCCCCTCACCCTACGACCATAACCCGCTGTACTGAGGAGCCTCACACCACGACCTGCAGGATCCCCTGCCTGGGCCTGTGCATGAGGAATCCTCACTCCAGGTCTCCGTTCATAGGACAGAGTAGCACTGACAGCTGAACATTTTTGGCCGAGCTCATCCCGCAGTTTTGGTCCAAATTTTAATTTCGGTGCACCACTATTACCAACATTTCCACTATCATTAAGGAGGGAAACAAAAGGGAGTGGGGTAGTAAAGGTTTTCGGCACTCTACGGAGCCTGAACACTTTAATAAGCTAAAGTGGTCAGGGTGCAAAGAATGTTCATGAAATACTTTTAAAAGGGACAAACAGTGGTGGGGGATGCAAGTCTAGGCAAGGGGCTGACCAAAGGGAGTTTTGACAAGAGACCAGACCCAGGTGTGGGAGGGAGTTTAGGGGAAGGAACTGGTCCAAGAGATGGCAGATCCTGACTTGAGCGAGGGTGGAGTGGTGGCACAGGACTGCAGAACCAAGTAAGGATAAAACAGTAGTGGTACAACTCCAGTCTGTGCAAGTGTTCTGCAACCGTTGTAAATTAAAACCAAACTGGTCATGTCTGACATAGCCGTAGAACTAAATACAGGGTAAAGCAGCAGCACAACTTCTCCAAACAGCTCTGAAGTAGTTTCCAAGGTTATTAACGTTCTACTCTGACTAAATAGTGTCTACTGTACATAGACCGATTGGTTGACAACTATTTTCATTATCGATTAGTTTGAGAGTATATATCACACACACACAGTGCCAAGAGAATATTTATCAACACAATAATATACAGAATTTAAAAAATAAATTCTACCAACAGTATAAATCTAGCAGCAAACTTTTCTGCAAACTGTCATTAATATTTTAATCCAGTATTTATACAAAAAAGAAAGTTAGCGGCACAATGAAACAAAGTTTGAATGATTCAAGGAACAGGATTCATAACCAGATGATATTTTAGCTTTGTCTAATCTGGTGTCATTGCGGGAAGTCAGCACATTTATTTCAAGTGGTCACAAAGTAAGTGACTGCATCTGCTGTTCATTCAGTGCTATGCAGCACATGTCTTTACCATTTCATTACAGTCAGTCTTGCATCTCTCAGGCCCTGGGAAAATAAAGGCGAATCAAGCGTTGTGAGGAGATCTGCAAGTACCAAATATCTCATCCAGGACACATATTAGAGCAGCTGTTTGGTCTGTGTATGGCTTTTACGGTAATTAAATTCCAATGTGTTTTTTGGATAGTCACAGCACTGAAACTTTTCCATACACCACTACACATACAAACATACTATGGCAAGAAGTGACAAAGTATTGCACAAAAAAAAAAAAAAATATTTATACTCAAAAGCGAAAAAGAAAATACATGTTACCATTAATATGGAGAATGAGGTAAATGCACATTTTTAACCCTTCCGCTACAAGAACCATGTAAACTTGATGTGCATTGTAATACGATAATACCACACTTTAGAATGTAATCTTTTGCCTATTTTAATGCATTATTAGTGTACCCCCCCGAGAGAAATTAAATTCCAAGTCACTCCTGCAACACTGTAAAAAAAAAAAAAAACAGCCCTCACCTTCACTGTAACAAAAAGCTCAAACTTTACTGTTTCACTACAACAGAATACAGGGAGAGCTCTGGGGTCAGTGATTTGTAAAAACTCCTCTATAGCGGACTGTAGAGAAAAAAAAACTTCCTTTTCTATCCAAATCTGCCCTTGTATGTTGGGTTCACAATCCTGCCCCCCCCCCCAACTGTCTTAGAACAAGATTGTGTTGCGTCTGAACGTCACGAAACAGGGTTTTATAAAACGGTGTTAGAGGCTCGAAGCTAGTATTTGTTTGCTTACTCAGCTGCTCTGATAATGCTGCATTATGACTGATAAGCCACTGTATGAATAATGTATAAACACTTCAATACATATGTTGCAAAGTTCAATATGAATTGCCTAATGACCTGCAGACTCCAGCAATGCAATGCGAGCAATGGGATCAACAGATCTAGGAAGGTTGCATGAGTACGTGTTGATTAGAAACAAATTTGTCTACCTGGCACGGCAGGGTCAAGATATACGTACAAAGTCAAGGCACACCCAAATAAAGGGGTATATTCACAAAGCACCGAAATTGAACTTAATTTCAGTGCTGTTCATTTTGAGATTGCATTTCGTTGAATATTCGGTGAATTCCCTAGCGAATATTCACCGTAATTTGTCAAAATTGGAGACACTGAAGTAGTTACCAGGCGTTGGCTAAACGCACTGAAATTGCACCTGCGATTCCACAAAACTGAATACTAGAGGAAATCTAATAGGAGCTTAATATAATAATAAAAAAAGTGTCTATGGGACAATTTTTGGTGCTACTGAACTGCAATAAAAGTCACAGTATTTCGCTGTAAATGTGACTATTTGGCAAATTGACAGCTTCGTGAATACATGAATTGCCTCGGAAATGCACCATCGGCAAAAATCACTGTTCGGTGCAATTTTCTGGCAAATTCTGATGTTAGTTAACCCTTTCACTGCGGACATGTCGGGGAAGTCCTGAAGTGCTCCCGCTGTATGTGGAGGATATCCCCCACAAGTCATCCGGTTAGTGGGGTTTTCCTCCCAATACTTGTCTCTCTCTGTCCAGGGTCCCGCGGGGATCTCCCTTCCTTTAAGTCCATCCCCGCTTTTATAGCTCCTCCTGGTACACTGACAGGCACCATGATGCCAGTTTCAAATCGCTCCCTGGCAGAGCACCTGCAAAAAGGTTACCTTGGACCCCTCCCAAATCGGGAGGACATACAAAAAAAATTGGCATCGCTGGAAAGGTCACAGTCTGACCTTTCCAGTGATGCTTATTTTTAACCCCTTAAGCACCGGTCTGATCTGGAGCCAGGATCATGGACTTCTCCCGGAAGTGGCTGAAATCTTTGATGTCAGTCAAGCATCCAAGGCCTCCCCCACCAACTGACGTCATTGTGCATGGGTGTGATGACAGTGTTTAAAGTGCAGTTGTTTGAAGAACAAATTCAAGGTGCAACAGTGTCAATATACAGTAACGGTGCGACACGTGCTTAGACTTGGCAAGATCTACTATATTAAAGTGCAATGTTGCAGACAACATGTGCAAATGCATACATAAAGTGCATGTGCCAATGGAGATTTTCCTAGTATAAAGTGCGTACACACAATGTGTCAAATTCATGCACAATATTTCTTATAACCCTAATAGTCAGCCCACATTACAAATTCTGTGGCTATTTGGGAAAAGGGGATATTAATAATTTAGAGAATTCCTAGACCACAAAAAGTGCACGTGCAAAGTGCATAAAGTCCATACAAAAAGGTCCATATGGCCCGTTCACACCTAAGCGTTTTACAGCTCGTTCCTGCGCCCTGTAAAACGCATAAACAAGGAAATCCCATGATTTCCTATGGGGGCTGGTCACACCTGGGCATCTAAAACGTCATACACCCGAAGAAGTACGGGAGCTTCTTTGGGGCGTATTGCAGCGCGTTCGCGGCCCTAGACATGGACGTGAATGCGCTGTCGTGCGTTTTTTTACGTTTGCGCTATACGCGCGTCTAAAAATGCTGAGGTTTGAACCCAGCTTCAGGTCACTGGAGAATAGATGAATGCAATGTGGAGGATTTATGTCCAGCTATTAGGCTGGGGTCAGACGAGCGTGATTTCTACGGGCTGTACGTCCGTGCAGTACGGACATCGTCAGTACGGATGACGCAGTAGTGGTCACACAGTCCGTTTTTTCACTGAAGTTATTTTTGACGGATGTAGGAGGGAAAAATAAATTACAATGAAAAAACATTCTGTCCATCAAAAATGCTGGACGTATAAATGCAGTCCGTCTGACCATGCTCCATCACTCACACACAAAGCTATGCAGACGTTGTGGACGCAGCGCACTCCGCACGTCCGTTCTAGCAGTATTACGTTCTTGCCTAACCTGCGTCCGTTTGCTGCGGCCGTTGTGCGTCCGCAGTTCAGTGCGGACGTACTTCATGTGTCAGGCTCCAATGGACTTACTTTCATGCTATCACGGACGTACTTTTAGGCGCAATCACGGACGTGAACACTACGCTCGTCTGACACCAGCCTTACGTCCTCCTCCAAATGGTGGATCTCCGTATGGATGCAAAGAAGAAAAAGGGGAGAAATAACAGTACATACTCGCCACCCAGGACGTACTTGAAAACGAGAGAAATCTCAACGTATCCTTCCTGGTAAAATACTTTATAAAACAAAAAAAAAGCCTACACAATTATTTGCACAGGTTGTACGCAACATTGCACTTTAATATAGGTAGATCTTACCAAGTCTAGGAAAGTGTCGCACAGTTACTGTATATTGACGCTGTTTGCACCTTGAATTTGTTTTTCACACAACTGCACTTTAAACACTGGTTGATCCATCGAGTAAACACACGTTGACTGTATATTGGGGCTGTTTAACCACATATTTAGATTACCAGGCTCTACTTGAACGTACGTCAGGTTAGGCATCCAGATCACAGGCAAAAAATAATGTTTCTCAATATTTTGGAGTTTGTATTCTGAGCATGAAATAGTGGGACAAAACCATGAGAGTTGTAGTTCAACAAAATCTGGAAGGCAAAGGTTTCCGCATCCCCGGCCGGAGGTAAACAAAGCCTTTTTAAAGCACATTCTCAATCCTGTGACTATCGTTGCTTGTTTCTACCTCGTCGCCTCCTTTCAACATGCCAACTGAAGGAAAGGGAACCTAAATGGAAATTCTGCTTACATGCATGAAATGCATCATGACATAATCTGTTAACACATCAAAACACCATAAGGTATGTTATGGGGGGGGGGGGGAATCAGGCCAAACGTATGAAGACTGCAATTAGGGGTGAGGATGGAAAAAGAACAAAAGGTGATACAGGATAAACTGCAAATAATATAAAGTTTGTTCAGCACTGTAATATGCTGGCGCTATATATAAAAAGAATAGTAAAGCGGTGATGAGGTATATGAAGAATTTTCTCCTGATGTAGTGCCCATAGAGTATAGGAGTGAACAGTAAAATTAAGAGATAGAGCACCAATTGGAAGAGTATGTTGATGCACTGCAACGAGAATCACACAATGCTCCTTTGAAAGGATGCAAGCAAAGTAAGTCAGTCACAATGTCAGGTAAAGTTATCCTTGGATAACTAACCTAGGGGTAAAAATTAGGGGGTCAACCAATTATCGGTACCACCGATATTGAGTTTTTTTTTTACCCTTTATCAGTATGTTCCATAGCTGACAACAGGCATTTTCCTGCCGGTACTGGCAGGGCAGACGCTCCTTCGCCAAGCTGCTGGAGGACCATCTGCAGCAAATCCAGCACCGATCACAGACCTCTCCCCCACAGACGCCTGACATCTTTGTCAGCCCTGCCTGCTAGACATAGCCCTGCCCACCGATGTCAGCCAGGCAGGGGATTCCCTATGGGGGTCCTTCAGATCCTCGTATCTCTGAAATGATAGACTGATAGACGCCAGAGGATCATTTCAGGTGTCATTGGAAAGGCCAGAGCATGGCCTTTTCAATGATTCAGAGCACAACTAGTATTATGTAACAATAAAAAAATATAACAAACTTGGTCCCAGCAACTAACTTTCCATATCCAAACCAGGATTTGTTCAAGATTGAAAAGCCACGGTGCTTGCTCGGAAAAAATTATATCCAACGTTGTGAAGGCCGCACGTGTGTGTAAAAATTTGTTTTATGGAGCAAAATTAAAATGGACCGACGTTTCGACTCATACGTGAGCCGTCTTCATATTAAAAAAAAAAAAAAATTATATATATTTTTCTTTGTAACGCAGCACAATGATGCTGCACTGTGGAGCTCTGTGATATAGTAATGTGCGGTATGTATGAGCGTATCAGAGCGCCACAACAATAAAACTCACAGTAATGTGCAGTGTGTGAGTTTTACTGCTGGGGAGCTCTGTGATATGCTGATGCACAGCGCACTTTACTGTTGAGTTTTATTATGTTAATCGTCACACTAAGCGCAGCGATTCCTTAACCCAAAATATTGTTTAGCTTTCTAGTAGTGAGGTTTATCGTGTGATTGTTTTTTTTGCCATTTTTATGTGTTCTAGAAACCTATTTAAGTTATTTTGCAAGCACTTTATTTTTCCCACTTGTAATGTTTGGATGATAAACAAATTCAGAAATTCTGTGTAGAAATTGTGATTTTTCAAAAATTTAAATGTACAGAATATCAACACCTGATACTGGTTGTCCACCTGAAAGGCTGCCGATAATCAGTATCTGTGCCTACAAATTGATATCGGTCTATCCCTAGTAAAAATCTAAATACAATTATTACAACTTTGGTTTAAAGAGTACATAAATAAATTAGACACCTGAATAGTGATACCTGCAGCTTTCCATTTCCATGAGAAAATTAAAGTGCACCATAAAACACTTTTCTTCTTCAGAAGAAAAAAAAAGGAAAATAAATAAAAAAAAATAAATAAAAAAAAAAAAAAAAATGGCACCAGTATGCTATTTTTGGCCCGGACAGCTTATCAACCACACTTATAAAAATGAACACACATCTATAAAGAATTTCCTAAGACAACACAAACCACCTCAGCAGACTGAGCCACGTGACAACGTTAAAGGTTTCCCAACAACATTGCATATTTTTCTTTACAATGTTGATCTCAAAACAAGAATAACAGGATTTACAAACAATTCCAATAATGTCTTTATCCCAGTGGCAGTCCTGGAAAAGGCAGAGATACAGGTAGCTATTTTGCTGAGAGCACAAATGATAAATACAAAACCAGAAACCGCCACAAGGCTATTAGAATAAGTTACTGAAAGCCAAGTAGCCAACACCTTACAAAAGGAACGGGCCAGACACCCACAGTCATTGCAGATGCTTAACCACTTCACTGCAAAGGACTTGTGCAACTTATCCTGCAGATTCTTTTCATTCCTCTACTCCAGTGATTGTGAACCTCAGCACAAGTTGTGTGAAAAAGTGTTGGCCCCCTTCTTGATCGGTTTAATTTTTTTTTGCACGTTTGTCACACTTTGTTTGAATTTGTTTTCCCTCAATAATAAAAACATTCATTTAAAAACTGCATGTTGTGTTTACTTGTGTTATCTTTGACTAATATTTAAATTTGTTTAAAGATCTGAAACATTAAAGTGTGACAAACGTGCAAAAAAATAAATCAGGAAGGGGGTCTAACCATTTTTCACACAACTGTATACGCATAGAGACAGACACAACGTAACACGACCAAGCTCCTATGAGCAGGGACCTCTACACCTCGTTTCCATCAAATGTCAGTTTATCTGTAGCTCGTTCGCTTGGTTATTGTAAAGCACTGCGGAAACTGTTGGCGCTATATAAATGATTATGATAATAGTTTGGAATTCTGGGCAGAAAAACATCAGACACTAACCTGTAGAGAAAAAAAAATTTATGCCGATTAGAAAGACCGAGGGGCTTATTTTCAAGTGTGAAAATTTCATCCTCCCTATGAACGACAAGAAATTGAGAACTCACTTTGGAAAACAGAGTCTACGCTTTCTAATCAGCTGTGACTTCATCTTATAGAATGCAGGGGGCTGCTAAAGAATGGCAAACAACCTACAGTATTTTCTGGTGTATAAGACTACTTTTTATACTTAAAAACATCCCCCCAAAATTGGGGGTCATCTTATATGCGGGATATACAATATGACGAGTATAGCCCAAAACCTAATTTTTAACTGGAAAATTAGGGGGTCGTCTTATACACCCGGTTGGCTTATACTCCAGAAAATACGTAGTCAATGTAATAGAGCAGCAGGTAATGCTAGCAGAATGCTTGGTTGTGTAGGGAGAGGTATTAGCAGTAGGAAAAGGGAAGTGCTCATGCCACTGTACAGAGCACTGGTGAAACCTCACTTGGAGTACTGTGTGCAGTACTGGAGACCGTATCTCCAGAAGGATATAGACATCTTAGAGAGTTCAGAGAAGGGCTACTAAAATGGTGTATGGCTTGAAGGAGAAAAAAGTTACCAGGAAAGGCTTAATGATCTTAACATGTACAGCTTGGAAAAAAGACGAGACAGAGGAGATATGATAGAAACATTTAAATACGTAAAGGGAATCCACAAGGTAGAGGAAGGGAGTATATTTAAAAGGAAACAAAGTAGCAAAACACGAAGACATAGTCTTAGATTAGAGGGGCAAAGGTTTAAAAGTAACATCAGGAAGCATTATTTTACTGAGCGGGTGGTGGATACATGGAACAGTCTTCCAGTAGAAGTGGTAGAGGCCAAACAGTAATTGAATTTAAGCAGGCATGGGATAGGCATAAGGCTATCCTAAACAAAAGATAAATCCAGGTAAAGTATCCATGTAATTGGGCAGACTAGATGGGCCGAAAGGTTCTTAGCAGAACTATAATGCATGCTATGTCTCTAACATACATTCCCCTACAGAGGCAGCTTACTGCACAAGCTCCCCCCACAGCAGATAATCACCTGACCACATAAGAGGACTACCGACCCACCGTGACATCTTTTGAATGGGGGGGGGGGGTTCACATCATTCCGATTTACAAAGGACGACCAAGTAATAGTGATGCCTGTGGTTTAATTTTTTTTTATTGGGAAAGGGTGGTGGGAATGAATCTTGGGCCTGACACTCCTATCCACAAGAGGACAGCAATCACTATTTTGGAAGAGAACAACTGCTTTCTAATAACTGGTCCTGTTCTGAGGAGATGATCAGGCGATCACAGCAGCAACTGTGATCTCAACATAGCAAAATATCCAGGAAAGTGGGTATCCCCTCTGTGGGCCCCCATAATACCCAGTGGGCATGAGACCCCTTATTTTAAAAGCATTTTATCTGACCTTTTAAACAAGCGTTCCCGTCCAGCTGCCAGCTGTTGTCGTAACAATGCTATTCTTAGTAATGGAGATTTTAAATAGGCCCATATCACACCTTCCTTATGGAAATATATCACAACTACTCATTTGAACGAGGGTTTTCTCCATCCTTTAAATGAGGCATTTCTAATTCATATTGCGTTTTAAGTGACCATTGCATTGATGATAAATTTCCCTGTTATGGCATAATACTTGCAGGTGTTCATATTAAACTGTAGTACCGGGTATAAAAAGTGTTTTGTGGTTATGTATCCAGGATGATGTTTGTGAATGCAGTTTTATGATTGGTGTGTGTTTTTGTTTTCCATTAATATTTACTCCTCTGCATTTGTTTGGTCAGGCCTGCAAATGAGTGAGTGTCAATACGATGTCAAGTGGCACATGTCACCCCTCCAGGATATAAGAACTTTATTCTTTTTGTAGTTATAAAATGCACCTAAGGTTTTTCTAACTTTAAATTTTACCCTGACTCCTTTTTATGTATAAAAGGGCAGGATGGTGCAAACTGATTAAAATGTTAACTTCACAACACCAAGTAGCATTTTTCGAATAAAAACCAGGCACAGAATTTGCCTGGAATATTGGCCTTGGACAGGGTTACAATTTCCCCTG
Source organism: Leptobrachium leishanense (assembly GCA_009667805.1). NCBI lineage: Eukaryota > Metazoa > Chordata > Amphibia > Anura > Megophryidae > Leptobrachium > Leptobrachium leishanense. The sequence continues at coordinate 279,184,087 of CM019064.1, read as the reverse complement.
ATTTCAGTACTTGTTCAAATTAAAGTTACGGTCTAAGAAGAGGGTCTGTTGAACAAGATATCAGTTGTGTAGAAACTTCAGGAGGGAAAAAAAAAAAAAACTGATGAAATTGGTGACTACATACAGCTGTGTTAAGGATGTGAAATGGTTCAGCAGTGGAAGGGTAAAAGACATCAACAGGGAATAAAAAACGTGAACACTCTTTTGTGTATATAATATATATATATATATATATATATATACACACAAGAGTAACTGTCAAATGTTTGTCATCACGCATATCGAGTGGCATGCCGGCAAAGCGAGTGACAACTGTGAGCTGAAGAGATGTCCTACAAAACAGCCCTGCACTCTCGTGCAGCGGACCCCTTCTAAAATAATCCACATGTTGAGCCCTGGGCCACATCATGCAGTTTTGTGACGAAACGCATGGAATAAGTACTTTATATGGTAATAGAGGTTGCTTTTTTTTTTTGCTTCAGGGGATGATGACCTTACTGAACATTCTGATGTCTGGATTGAAAGAAGAGAAAAATAAAAGAGGACATCATCCAATTATAAAGCAAAGCATAATCCCTGTGTGGGGGGGGGGCAGATTATAAAGACTATACACAGATTGTAAAAATGTTTTTCTGAGAAGCAAACCTTCTCAACCAGTTCTGAGAGTATCCATTAAAATGTGAAGTATACTATATACGGGTCTATTTGTCGCGGTCGCAAGAGGAGCAATATAATTAGAACTGAGTCAGGCTAATAAATCTACTTTTGCACAGTTGGGTGAAACTGACCCCAGCATTTAAAAGGTCTAGAATAAATCATGCAAGAACAGCACATAACAATGGGCCCAGCTGGATTCACCTCTCGCTCCACATGCCACCCAGCAATGAAAGTTGTCTTCTGAAGCACCCACAAATACCAGGAAGCACACATTTATGCCTCCTCAAAATAACATTGTCCTCTATCACGTGCTGATACTTTCGCTAGGCCATCATTGCGCCATATCATTTGTACATAAGAGTCCACAGTTCCAAGTAGGAAGGAAGAATGGGACTTGATATACACTTGCTGGATTTGCATATAACCCGATTTACACACACATTTGCCGAGATACCAGGAAACAAAAGGATTGGCATTCTCTACATGGGGCGCTGTTAGCCAGAATCCCTTCACTCAATCCAAAAGACAAAGACGTCGGTAGATTGGTCAATGGGGTGATTACACACCATTTACCTGACAGGTGAGAGAAGAGTTGGCAGACAGGTGCTTTCTCTTTTGTCAGCGAGGCGGTGACTGCCGATGTGCTGGCAACCAAGCTGGTGCGTCAGAGTTACAGCAAGAAAAAATTCCTGCCCCCACGTGAAAATTGAGAGTATGGTCATAGAAGCAAAGACCCAGAAACATGGTAGTGTCTAGTAGGGGACGATAAGGCATTAAAAACAAGTATTTGGCACAGCAATTCTCATCTGTTCGAATACATGGTGCCAGTGAGGTGCAACCACTTGCAAATAGTTATCTTGTATTCTGTCCGAAATGATAACTGAACAGTTGCATGGCAAACAGCAAATAATCTGTCAACTAAAGTGAAAAATATGAACTCTAAACATCTTGAAGATAAGAAATATGGGATCCCAGTTTCTGCGAGCTCATGCAAAATTCAATCCTAAAGCTACGGTTAAAAAGCTGCGCTATGTAAACCGCCCCCCCTTTCACCTTAAATAAATTGTGCACATGCTGACACTGAGAATAAAAACAGAAATGCTAACACATATAGGGAGTGATTCCCTGTCAATAACCCCAACCTCCTGCTGGGTATGACAGGTGAATATGAAGATTTATCTAGGGCTCAATTTCTACAACAAACTCTCCTCAGATCAGGAAGTGTCTCTGCCAATAGGATGTTCTCATTGATTTCAAATGGCAGCAAAGCACATTCCATTAATCCTTGCCCAGCATGTGTGAGTGCAACATCTCCATGCTAAAAATATAAATAATTTGAAATTATATATAATTTCATCAAACCTAGGAGCAATCAGTTTACAGTATAAAAAGCTACAAATGTTTCAAGGTAGATTCTGCATAGACCAATCCAGAAAGTTAGCCAAACCCAGGTAGCTACTGGTTCCTTTGTACTCGTAATTCAGAAAGAGTTGATTATTTTAATATAGTTGCTGTCACACTTGATCTCATATGCACTGAAGCATCTATCCAGTTCCACCGCATACTGTGAATGTACACTGTAGAAGAAGTGACTGTCCATACGCAAGGCTGGAGGTGAAAACATGAGTAGAGAGGTGTCACCGGTATACTGGAAACCTCAGTACTGAGAAATGTGTTGCCACAGAGCAGATATTTACTTGCTAGTTGGGAGCAGAATCTCAGGTTTATGGGCTGTGTACCTGCTCTGTCTGCCACACGGTGTTTGCCGACTAACTGATCAGTGAGTGAATCCATAAAAGCTCCCTTGCATATTGAGGCTAGGAACCTCTGGTGTCATAAGCGTTCCTGTAATTACACATACTGTATAGTACAGAAATAAATATGTTACAGGTAAAGCCAGAAGTGCGGTTAATCCTAGGATTACCCGGGTAATCCTGACATTACCCAAAACCGCTGGGTAAAGCTGCAAATAAAAAATAAAAAAAATGAAAATTTCAGACTTTACCCAGGTTATTTTAGGACTAACCAACTGCCCTTGGGTAACAGTCTGGAAGAGCTGAAAAATTCACGCTTTATCCAGATAATGTGCAAATCTGAAGCTTCACCCGGGTAATCTGAGGACTATCCACAGCTTCACCTGGGTAATCTGCAGAGCATCCAACCCCCCTTGGGTAAAAGTGAATTTTGCTATTATCTATGAATATTATCAATGAAGATGGCAAAAGACAAACATTAAAACGAATTGAGGATATAATGAATAAACAGAGCAACAGGATATGTTTCTTATATGAATGTGAAAGAGTTACGTGATCTTTATTACGTGTCATATGTGCTTATATATCATTTATAAAACATAACCATTAGGTTACTCTTTATATAATATCTTTATCTTCATAAGTTAATTTTCTGACAATTAATGCACAGAGTTAAACGACGGTTATTTAGTGCGGTTTGTGACTGGATCCAATTTCGTTAAAAATAACAAAATTTTGTTTTTTTTGTTGTCAGATAACAGTTTGCAGCTTTATCCGGGTAATCCTCGGATTTCAGTCATCTGTAACCTGCTGAAAACCCAAGAAAAGCGGAGTACCCAGAGGCGTTTGGATATTTTGCAGATTACCCGGATAAAGTACGATGTTTCGTTGCACATCACACTTTATCCAGCAACACTGGGGTAATGTGTGAATTACCGGGTTAAAACAGTGCAGGAAACCGGAGTACCCAGAGGCCTCTGGATACTTTGCAGATTACCCGGGTATAGTCCGAAATTAAATTTCACTTCAGACTTTTGCTAATGACGCCTGGGTAATGTCAGGATTACCCAGGTAATCCTAGGATTAACAGCACTTCGGGCTTTAACCGTAACAAATACATTATATCCGCAAGAAATTAAGCCAAGCAGTTTAAAACAACTCCTTAAGGGCAAAAGAAGTTACAAATGCCAACGTTATTTAATACAAATATCTGTTGAAAGAAGGCATGATGCAAGCACTCTATAGGAATGAATATTAAACCACCATGAAGCCCCCTATTCTACCCAAAGTGTCCTTTGATACTCTCCCTCAGTCCAGAGCAGGGTTCCCTCAGCACTGACAGTTTACATGGAAGCTGTGGCTGGCAGGGGTCTTGATGTTCATGCATCCAGCCAAGTCAATGAGCCACTGGCAGGCCGGAAAGTTACAGAACTGTACATTCCCAATAAAAGAAAAAAAAAACCTGAAGGCTGATTAAATTGAATGATTGTTTTTTTCTGGACAGCACACACAGCCATTTAAAAAGGGACACTAATGCAGTTTCCCAAAACAGTCTAATAAAAGCACTGTGCTTAATGGATGTAACATACTGTGGCATTCTCTCTGAGGTCATGTGACGTGTGAAAAGCTGGATGCTAGAGCGAGCATCCAGCCAATCCAATGCCTGGGATAGCTATTGGATAGAAAGAGTACAGAGTCCTGCTTCTGAGAAATCTTACATTGAGGCTGGGTTCACACCTGAGCGTATCTCAAAAGCGCGTTTTAAGTGCGTTTTTTTGTCAGGCGTTTTATGACCGTTTTTGACAATTAGAAACACGCGTCGTACGCGCGTTTTTTAAGTCTATGGCTGCAAAAACACTGTAATACGTCCCAAAGAAGCTCCTGTACTTCTTTGGGCGTAGCGCATTTTACAGCATGTTCTTACGTGCTGTAAAATGCCCAGGTGTGAACCATGCCTATAGGAAATAATGGGATTTCAGTGTTTGAGCGTTTTACAGCACGTAGGAACGTGTTGTACAACACCCAGGTGTGAACCAGGCCTAAAAAGGTGAGATCATTGCATACTGACCTCAGGTTTCGGGCAGAGACAATTCCCCACACATTAAGGCCCCGTTCACACCTGGGCATTTTACAACGCGTTCCTGCGCGCTGTAAAAAACGCACAAGCACGGAAATCCCATGATTTCCTATGGGGCCCATTCACACCTGGGCATTTTACAGCGTGCAGGAACGCGCTGTAAAACGTCCAAAGAAGTACGGGAGCTTCTTTGGGGCGTATTGCAGCGCATTCACTGCTGCAGTCTATGGCCGTGAACGTGCTGCAATGCACATTCGTGCATTTTTTTACATTTGCGCGATACACGCCTCAAAAACGTGCGTATTGCCGCACGTAAAAAACACACAGGTGTGAACCCAGGCTAAGAGCTGAATAAGCCCCCGTACAACCTGGAGCTGAGGGAATGCTCAGTGTAATTTGACTGGTCTCGGTGACCCGAGTGTCCTTTAAGATTATTAAATTAGTAAAAGTGAAAGAGGGAGAATCCTTTCCTGTTCTAAGCCTTAAGATTATTTTTAAGATCACGTTAAATCCAGCGCTGGTGTCGCTGCACTGACTGGTTATATGACATTCTGCCAGCTTCCTGTAAACTGAAATCAAAAGACGGAGGTGGCAGCCAATCCAATGGCTACCAATGCCGAGCGTATTGAGACACACGGTGGGAGATAGGTTCCTGGAGGTCAGGACCTGAGATCGGAGTTTAGGTTATAGATGGGACCAAGACCCTGCACCGAGTGGTCACAATGCAAAGTGTTCCAGTACAAGATCATGGTTGCTAAAGTGCTCCTTTAGACCTTGTTTAAAATCAAATATGTGCTTCTTATAGAGTAAAAGAAAAGTATGCTGGTCATGTAAATGCTTGGGTTTAATAGTTTGTTTTTTGTTTGAGAAAGTATTTTGCCCGGAAGGATACATTGAGATTTGTCTCGTTAAAGTATGTCCTGGGTGGCAAGTATGTACCGTTACGTGTCTTGTCCAAGGACACTTACTGGAAAGGTGCTCTTGCCAGGATTTTAACCTGTGTCTCCACAGTTACAGAGCAGTGATGTTACCTCTACTCCATCCAGTTACAGTTTAAATCCGATTGTGCAATATAAACGTACCTACATAACTAGGAAACCATGAATGCCATATCTTGTCAGTCACATGGTGGTTGCTGTCAATGTTAATCACTCTGTTGATTTCACTTATAATATTCCCAGACTCGCTCCATCCTTGTGTCGCCAAACTGTGCAGTGGAGGTGCTAAGCTATGCAAGTCTTGTGCTGTTGCTAAGGCCAGGCATGCCACCCCTTGCTGTCTCTAAAACAACTCAGTTTGTGGTTGCCTCTCATTTCATTAAGCACTTAGTCTTGTGGTCTTTGTAACCCAGGACATACTTGAAAACAAGAGAAATCTCAATGTATCCTTCCTGGTAAAATCATTTATAAATAAATAAATAACAATCGTTCAGCCAATTGGATGCAGGTCTTTCTATGCAAATGCCCTGAGATGGGCTGGCTAGTCACCAACCCCAGAATGCTGCCCAGCGTGAGCTGGTTGACAGCCATCTGCAAGGAGGAACGCCTTTCACGTCGGAAAGCTGTCACATCTGATGGGATCATGCTTGCTGTCGCTTTAGATACGAATGGACTCAAAACAAAGCTGATACAGTAGTTATTGAGGGGTCTGTTTATGGGAGCATTGTGATAAATCCAAGAATGAAATTGTCACCCCCACACACGTCTCAGGACAGTCTGTCATCCCCCTACATGAGCCCAATCACATAATTAGCCCCGGCCAAAGGATTCAATCTCATCCAGTCTAGCTCCATGTGTCTCAACTTCTCCTTCACGACAGTTTCAGTCCTGCTTCTCCTCCAGCTGCTCTAAGTTCCGTTTTCCTTCTGGATGTCTGGGCCCTTCACTTCTCTCACTAGGGCTACCCTGGATCCCCACACAGTGCTGGAGCCGGTCAGCCCTGTGCCCCTATGGCACCAGTCTCTGCCGTCCCTCTGTCAGACAGTGCTTTCAACGCCGTGTCTCCACAGACTCAGACCCAAAGCTTCCCTAATTCGTCCTGTATTTGACCCGCTATTCTTACCTCAGCTAAAGCCGGGCCTCCCCCATGGTGCAGTGTCCCAGCCGTATCCCCGCCCGCTTGACAGTGTATGTTGCAGACGGTCAATGGTCCATGCCGGACAGGAAGTCGTCTCTTTTCACACACTGGATCAGGGCCCACCCAGCCCTAACACCACTCGTCGTCGTTGAGGATTCCGGGTGAGGGGGGGGGGGCACGACCGGCTGTGGGGAGGCCGCTGGATTGCTGCTGCCTGTGTGAGACACGGGACAGGTGACGGACCTTCGTATCTCTCAGCTCCAGGTTCCCTTTCCAGCTTTGCGACTCACTTCCGGGATCCGGTTCCGCGACGTAATGACGCAGGCAAGAGCCGTGGCAGTGGACGCGTGCCCGATCTCCCGGGGAGGGGCAAATGAGGGCGGGGCAGCAAGCCAAGCTGTCCGTCGAGGAGTGCCAGATCGTCGAAAAAAGCCAGAGCCGCTATGCGCATGCGCCGGGTGCACCCACACGCTGTCGATCAAGTGGCCGATCAGCTGGCTTCTGTGACGTAGGCTCAATCGGGCTCGGGCGTTGGATCCCGCAAGCGGCTACTCAAGGGAACCAGCAGTCCCAGCGTCTCCCCCTATCAGCCACCCTGTCCCAGCACCTCTTCCCGCACTGAGAGTCACAGACTCCTGGTGGGGATTGCTGCTTTCTCCCCTGGGGGAACCTTGGATTGGAGGAGACCCAGGGGTCCTTTGGAGCCCTGTATCTCCGTCCCTGAGCATGGCAACGGGCTGGTTGAAAGAGCAGAGTCTGTTCTTTCTAATGATATCCACCATGATTGTGTAATGTGTAAAATTAATCACCAATAATTTATTAAAATAAAAATTACTCTTTTTTTTCACACAGGTTTCACTGACTTTTCTTTCATTTCTCTTGGTTTTATGGCATTTTATGGTTATTTCCAATGCACTAGCTGTAATGGCATCTCAGGGGTTAATGGGGAGGCTGTGTGTTAATCACAATGTTTTCACCTGATTTGGTGGCATTTCGGGGGTTAATGAGTGGTTACTATTTTATATATTCCCTTACATTTATGTTATCAATTAATTTCATTGAATTTTCCGTACTCTCATGTTCGTCGCCCTCCAGCGAGTTCAATTCCCTGACTCTGCGGTGAATTCAGCATCCACCGCGAGGGCCACGCAATGTGTAGCAGGGATCTGCCAATAAACCTGATGGATGCAGCCGACGAACCGCTGAACAGACTGTCGAAAGCCACTGCAACCCGCTGAACAGACTGTCGAAAGCCACCGCAATTCGCTGAACAGACTGTCGAAAGCCACTGCAACCCGCTGAACAGACCATTGAAAGCTGCCGCAATTCACTGAACGCAGCAGCAATCCGCTGAACAGACCGTCAAAAGTTGCTGTAATCTGCTGAACAGACCGCAGAAAGCAGCCGCGATCCGCTGAACTGACTGACGAACGCCGTTAATCAGCCGGCCAAACTGGGAGTGGAGAACTGCAATATACCCATGTAGAGTAGCAGGGACCCCAGGCAGGAGTCTACGCTCACTCACAAAGCCCCTGCCCCAGGTGCAGCTATCAGATAGCCAGCCCCCCCAAATGAGCTCCACTTCATCGTCGCCGCATTCTGACTGAAAGGTATTTTAATATGATAGGTAGTTTTTTACATTTTCTGTATGATTATAAATGTCCTGTGATTGAAATATGTACCATATTTCAATCTGCATTAGTGTGAAAAGCCTGTTCTGATAAAATGGGCTGTGAAATCACCCCCTCTCCATTTTGTTAGTGTCAATTCTGCATAGACCGTTGTTCCTTCTATAGGATATGGGATGTGGCTGATTTCCTGTTATGTTCAGTGCAGGAAAATGTGCGCAGAAGCGGGAAGATAGGAAAAAGATTTCTTGTGAACCATATACGGTGCTTAAGGTTATAATTTAACACTGACATTGAAGTGGAATCAGGCTGGAAGATGATCGCCATTATGAGCCAGGCGGCCATCTTGTTCAGAATATTGGTTCACTTGAAAATAACTAGGTAGATTTTAGTAGAAACTAGAATGAAGCTTACATAGAATTTTAGGAATGTGTTAGATTAGCAGAGAAGCAATTAAAATTGAGGAAGATCCGGGCCGCTCTTGGCACGGAGAGACAGGATGAGAAATAGTTACATCAAGGTCACAAAGGCCTGCAGAGAGACAAAGAGAGCGTAGAAAACAGACCATATCTTATCTGTGACAAATAAACATAGGCTCTGGGGAGGTGGGCACGGCCCGGATTGAGTGCCGCAACAAATCACGAACTGTCAGACTAACATGAAGTTTGCCAATTTACGGCCAAAGTATGGAATGCCTTTGTAATTAACCAAGGGAGGTACTAACCCACGTGGGGTGGGATAGTGTCACCGGGAGGTGGGCTAATTGGGATGTACCTAATTATGTATTCGTGGTATAAAACCCCTCGTTGGGGTGAGTTCGGGGCTCACTCTTTGCGATTTAATCCTGTGTGAGCATTGTGTGACGACACAAATAAAGTTTGCCTTTCCTGAAGAGACTCGTGTCCAGACAATCCTTGCTCGTGTCCGGTCCGGCTTTGTCCCGAGTGAACCAGGTGGATTCCGGTAACATTTCTTGGGGGCTCGTGATCCGGGATACGGGCCCTTGCCGGCACGGCAACGACTGCTGGATACTGTAGCGGTTGACTGCAGGTGCGAGTGATCCCGTCGGCTGGGCGTCTGTTGAAGGTGAGCTGACATCTGCAGGCGCCAAGCAGGATTTCCTGTTCAGTGGACCTCGTCTCATCCCAAACAGACCCCCGGCCTGGGAAGCTGGGACACCACCGAGTCTGAGGAAACAGCGAGCAGCGCGGCGATAGGTAAAGTGTCTTCTATGTTTGTATGTGTATCAGAGATACCGGTATAAGGGAGACGTCCGACCATAGTCGGATAAGGAGACCGACGGCCACGGTCTCATTGACATACTGAACCCGCCGCCGAAAGGACGGACAAGCAAAAGAGCCAGAGTGGCTAGCGCGTGTCTGGACCCAGGGGATCAGATGTTAACTAATGGATAATTCTGTAAGAGAGGAAGAGGGTAGCCACGTGGAGTTGCATAGTTGTAGTCAGTGTTTGTAAACAGAGCTTCTGCATGTGGACAAGGAAAGGAGGAGGGATTTCTGTGACTGGGCTGAGAGCCCTGAGTCAGTGCTAGTGTGTACGTCGTGTAGTGAAGGGGGCCAATTGAGGTCAGCGGTAGCTGCAGCGGTAGTGGTGCCGGGTGGGTAGAATACCCATAGGCAAATTGGAATTGCAGACGGGAGTGTTGTTATAGAACGGGGTGCACATAGTCACAAGCAGACAAGAGTAGAGTTCAATCAATTGGGTATAAGGAGCCAAGAGGAGGGACAGCGTGCCCTCGGCTAGTAGAGAGAGTGGAATTGTTAATGTATTGTTTTGTGCTGAAAGTATCTGGTACAAGTACGTGCTGTGAGTGATTTGAGTGCTGTGAGTGATTGTGCGCCTACTCGCCTAGCGAGAAAGCAAATTTGAGAGTGGACTCCCAAGGTACGTTTCTGGCTCAGGTGACTGCAGTCCGGCTACTGACGGAGGAAGCGAATCCGATATATATGAATTGTTGACTGAAGTACCAGACAGTAAATTTCAAGTGTTTTTGCTAAAAAGTAATATCTGTATTGTAAAAAGGTTACTGCCCTTAACCCCTTAGTGACCGGGCGGTTTTACACGAATCCGTCCGTTCGTGACCGCTGCTGTTTTTACGTTTCTGCGCTCTTAGTGTTTACGTCAAATTTTCCTCTTACTCGTTTATGTAACCCACACATATTTTACACTGTTTTTCTCGTCACTAAATGGACTTTATAAAGATACCATTTTTTTCATCATTTCATATAATTTACTATAAAAAATATTGTGAAATATGACACAAAAATTGAAAAAACACCACTTTTTCGAACTTTGACCCCCAAAATTTCTTATGTATCAACAACCGTCAAAAAAAATTAATTCTTTAGTAGTTTCTAAATTTAGTACTGAGTTTAGCAATACCCAATGTTTACATATTGTTGCATAAAATAAGGAAAAAAGCGAGGAATAAGTGCAAGTAGCACTTTGCCATTTCCAAAGAGTTTATTTTCAAAACTAGTGATAGTGACATTGTAACACTGATATCTGTCACTAATTCCTGAATAACCCTCCACATATACATATTTTTTTAAAGTACACAAATCAAGGTATTAAACTTGGGGTATTTTGACTCTTTCCATGCAAACCATTTTACCACAAATCTATGCCAAAGTTTGAGAAAAAAAAACAATTTGGTGATTTTTTTTTTTGAACGCAATTTAAGAATACATGTACTGTGAACTTTAAGGTTTACTGCCAAAAAGCACCCCAAAATATGTTCAGCAACATCTTCTGAGTAAATTGATACCACCCAAGTATAGGTATGTCGGGTCATTTGGGGGCTAAAAGGCCTTATTTGGGGGGTGCGCATTTCAGTTTTCCAACTTGGAATTTTCACATTTCGTCATCATGCACCCATGTCCTATTTGGGACATTTTTGAAGCCGGCCAAAGTAATTTACCCCCATCAAACCATATATTTTTAGAAAGGGCACACCCTGGGGTGCTTCAAAGAGTTGTATTTTAACACTTTCCATGCACTAGCTCTATGTCAAACTTTCAGGTAGTCACTTTTTGTGTTATTTTTTTACACACATTGTACTTAGGCATGAATTGTCAAATCCAGTTATGGGTTACTGCCAAAAAACACCCCAAAATATGTTCAGCAACATCTTCTGAGTAAATTGATACCACCCATGTATAGGTATGTCGGGTCATTTGGGGGCTAATAGGCCTTATTTGGGGGGTGCGCATTTCAGTTTTCCAACTTGGAATTTTCACATTTCGTCATCATGCACCCATGTCCTATTTGGGACATTTTTGAAGCCGGCCAAAGTAATTTACCCCCATCAAACCATATATTTTTAGAAAGGGCACACCCTAGGGTGCTTCAAAGAGTTGTATTTTAACACTTTCCATGCACTAGCTCTATGTCAAACTTTCAGGTAGTCACTTTTTGTGTTATTTTTTCACACACATTGTACTTTAGGCATGAATTGTCAAATCCAGTTATGGGTTACTGCCAAAAAACACCCCAAAATATGTTCAGCAACATCTTCTGAGTAAATTGATACCACCCATGTATAGGTATGTCGGGTCATTTGGGGGCTAATAGGCCTTATTTGGGGGGTGCGCATTTCAGTTTTCAACTTGGAATTTTCACATTTCGTCATCATGCACCCATGTCCTATTTGGGACATTTTTGAAGCCGGCCAAAGTAATTTACCCCCATCAAACCATATATTTTTAGAAAGGGCACCCTAGGGTGCTTCAAAGAGTTGTATTTTAACACTTTCCATGCACTAGCTCTATGTCAAACTTTCAGGTAGTCACTTTTTGTGTTATTTTTTCACACACATTGTACTTTAGGCATGAATTGTCAAATCCAGTTATGGGTTACTGCCAAAAAACACCCCAAAATATGTTCAGCAACATCTTCTGAGTAAATTGATACCACCCATGTATAGGTATGTCGGGTCATTTGGGGGCTAATAGGCCTTATTTGGGGGGTGCGCATTTCAGTTTTCCAACTTGGAATTTTCACATTTCGTCATCATGCACCACATGTCCTATTTGGGACATTTTTGAAGCCGGCCAAAGTAATTTACCCCCATCAAACCATAAATTTTTAAGAAAGGGCACACCCTAGGGTGCTTCAAAGAGTTGTATTTTAACACTTTCCATGCACTAGCTCTATGTCAAACTTTCAGGTAGTCACTTTTTGTGTTATTTTTTCACACACATTGTACTTTAGGCATGAATTGTCAAATCCAGTTATGGGTTACTGCCAAAAAACACCCCAAAATATGTTCAGCAACATCTTCTGAGTAAATTGATACCACCCATGTATAGGTATGTCGGTCATTTGGGGGCTAATAGGCCTTATTTGGGGGGTGCGCATTTCAGTTTACACTTGGAATTTTCACATTTCGTCATCATGCACCCATGTCCTATTTGGGACATTTTTGAAGCCGGCCAAAGTAATTTACCCCCATCAAACCATATATTTTTTAGAAAGGGCACACCCTAGGGTGCTTCAAAGAGTTGTATTTTAACACTTTCCATGCACTAGCTCTATGTCAAACTTTCAGGTAGTCACTTTTTGTGTTATTTTTTCACACACATTGTACTTTAGGCATGAATTGTCAAATCCAGTTATGGGTTACTGCCAAAAAACACCCCAAAATATGTTCAGCAACATCTTCTGAGTAAATTGATACCACCCATGTATAGGTATGTCGGGTCATTTGGGGGCTAATAGGCCTTATTTGGGGGGTGCGCATTTCAGTTTTCCAACTTGGAATTTTCACATTTCGTCATCATGCACCCATGTCCTATTTGGGACATTTTTGAAGCCGGCCAAAGTAATTTACCCCCATCAAACCATATATTTTTAGAAAGGGCACACCCTAGGGTGCTTCAAAGAGTTGTATTTTAACACTTTCCATGCACTAGCTCTATGTCAAACTTTCAGGTAGTCACTTTTTGTGTTATTTTTTCACACACATTGTACTTTAGGCATGAATTGTCAAATCCAGCTATGGGTTACTGCCAAAAAACACCCCAAAATATGTTCAGCAACATCTTCTGAGTAAATTGATACCACCCATATATGATTTGTTCTGTTGTTTTTGGGGTGCTACGCCAATCTTTGACATGTGCTTGTCAATTTTCTAATTTGACATACAGTATCTTCTTTGCTTATCTTCTTTTAGGGGCCTTTTTACATACCCCAGTTTTATGAACGTGCATATATTGGTAAGCTAACACCCCAAAGTATTGTAAATGGAGTGTTTTTATGCTATGGATGCATCCGTTTGCTCCAAACAAATTGGATACAGTTTGGTGGTCATTTTTCATTTTCACACCCACATCAGTTTTGGACTGTGATTTAGGAGACACTGTTGTTTGTTACTGCATGAAAACTCTCCAGGTTGTTTTCTGCACGATCTCCTGAGTACACCCATGCCCCCATGCATAGGTTTGCCAGGATTTTGGGAAGGTTCAAATACAATTTTTATGACTTTGTCATTGGAGTTGAAATTGAGATTATTTCTTCAGCTAGGCCTATCTTTGGTTTTGGGTCTACCGCATACCCCAGTTTGAATTATTGCCAGAAAATTGTTTATATTTGTTATGTTGACACCCCAAGGTATTGCATATGGAGTGCTTTGATGCCATGGATGCAACGGTTTTAGCCCAAAACATTTGAGAAGGTGTGTGGTGTAATTTTTCAATTTTCAGATTTTTACGCCCACAGTAGTTTTGGACTGTGATTTAGGTGACACTGTTGTTTGTTACTGCATGAAAACTCTCCAGGTTGTTTTCTGCAAGGTCTCCTGAGTACACCCATGCCCCCCATGCATAGGTTTGCCAGGATTTTGGGAAGGTTCAAATACAATTTTTATGACTTTGTCATTGGAGTTGAAATTGAGATTATTTCTTCAACTAGGCCTATCTTTGGTTTTGGGTCTACCGCATACCCCAGTTTGAATTATTGCCAGAAAATTGTTTATATTTGTTATGTTGGCACCCTAAGGTATTGCATATGGAGTGCTTTGATGCCATGGATGCAACGGTTTTAGCCCAAAACATTTGAGAAGGTGTGTGGTGTAATTTTTCAATTTTCAGATTTTTACGCCCACAGTAGTTTTGGACTGTGATTTAGGAGACACTGTTGTTTGTTACTGCATGAACTCTCCAGGTTGTTTTCTGCAAGATCTCCTGAGTACATCCATGCCCCCCATGCATAGGTGTGCAAAGATTTTGGCAAAATACAGCACCAATTGTAGAACATAAAAATGTACGAATAAAATGTAAAAGTCTGGTGCCTGTCAAACTGGGGATGCTCTCTAGGGGGGCACAGGCTGTTGTCACTGAAGTGCATGAAACGCAAAATGTTTTCATACCTTCTACGTGACATTGATTGGGGTAAATGGGGGTAGAGCAGATGGGGCTACTGCTCCAGTAGGAGCGAATTGAGGGCTTCTTTATGATGCCCTCAGCATAGTAAGTGCCCAGAATTTCAGAAATTCTGGCACATCTAGCGGGGTCCATTGCTGCCTTGCCAAGTAGGAGTCTGGCTTCGCAGCACAATGCTGATGGGCATACAGATTTGATTGGGCCACGATGTGGCCCAACAAATCATCCCCCATAAACACCTGCAAAAACTGTGTGGCGGTAAATCCTGCAACATCAATATTGATGCCAGGATTTGCCGTGAAAGGAGGGATATCTGGCCTCTGGCGATGAGGCACTACCCACTCCTCAGCTGGAGCTGTGCGTCTCCTGCTGGCAGGTGGTGACCCAGGATCTGCATCAGAAACATCACTAGATACATCAGCCAGCGTAGATAATGTATCTAGCGACGTCTCTGAGCAGTTAGCGGGGTCGAAATGAGGGTCTGAGTCTGACGCAGATGCCTCAGATTCTGACGCCAGGATGGCATATGCCTCCTCGGCGCTGTACACCCTCTCAGACATTATATATAATAGATTATAAAATTTTATAATTATTATATATATATAAGCGGATTGTTGGTTCTTAGAAGAACCGTTGGGTTTCACAAGAAAATACAAATAAACACCTAAATCTCTCTAAATCCCTCTAAACCTGCCTCAATTCTTCTAAATCTCCCTAAAATCTCTCTAAATCTGCCTCAATTTTTCTAATCTCACTAAATCTCACTAAAATCTCTAACCTGTCAAATCTGATCTCTCTCTCTCGCTCACCAAAACACAAGTGAGGAGAGGGAGGGAGAATCACAGAGGTCAGAGCCAATATTTACAAAATATTGACCTGACCTGACAAATTAGAAATTTTATTTTGATTTTTTCTAACTTCTGATTGGATGTTGCTAGCCTGCCTCTCTGATGAGGCAGGCTAGGAACATCCCACTCAGCCCAAGATGACCCTGCCCTTAGAACCCTAACCCTTAGCCCTACCCCTACCCCTAACCCTAACCCTAACCCTACCCCTAACCCTAACCCTACCCCTACCCCTAACCCTAACCCTACCCTAACCCTCGTGGCACTCAGTACTTCCTGCCGCTACCGAAGTGATCGCTCGGGGAGCGATCACGGACGGACCGGCGGCAGGTAAGCATATTGCAAGGATGCCTCGATGTCGAGGCATCCTTGTAATTTACTCAGAGCAGCTGGAAGCGATACCGATCGCTTCCAGCGCTCTCTAGAAGTGCCGGCACCTCTCCGGTGAAACCGGATGTTGATCGCTCCCGGGGAGCGATCACATGGTGCCCCGGCACTTCTAAACGCCATTGCACGGCTGCCTGGACTCCCAGGCAGCCTGCAATGGCGTTTGAGCTGCTGGAAGCGATCCGATCGCTTCCAGCGCTCAAAAAACGGCAGGACGTACCATGTACGTCAGCGGGTCTAAGAGAGACCCGCTGCAATGACGTACATGGTACGTCCTCGGTCCTTAAGGGGTTAAAGAGTAACAATGGGTAACGGGTCGTCCAAACCCAAGAAGGTGAAGAAGGGTGAGACGCCCTTAGAGTATATGGTGCGTAATTTTGAAGCGCTATATGCAACACATGATTATTAGACTTGTGCACCGATTTTTTTTTCGGTTCGATTCGGTTCGATTTTTCGGATTTTTAAACTTTTCGATTCGGCTCGTTTCGACCGATTTCGGTTTCGATTCGATTCGGTTCGGCCCGTTTTTCGGGTACATTTTTTTTTCGGAATTTCGACCATTTTTCGTATTTTCGTGTCACTGTGCTCGGTTTTTATATCGACTTTTCGTAATTTCGGAAATTTTCGATTTTCGGAATTGCACATTTTTCGGAATATCGACCATTTTTCGTATTTTTCGTGTCATTTTGCCCGTTTTTTGTATCGACTTTTCGGTTTTTTTGAAAATTTTTCGTTTTTCAGAAAATTTTCGTTTTTACAAAATTTTCGTTTTTCGGAAAATTTTCGTTTTTCGGAAAATCTGTTCTCCTCGTTTGACACATTTCAAGTCCATTCGATAAAATCCGAAAATATTTCGTTTCGGCTCGGAAAACATTTCGGATCTGAAATTTTCGGATCTAAAATTTTTCGGAAATTCGGCCGCATCCGAAAACACGAATCGGGAAATTTCGTGAAAATTCCGAAATTCCGAAACCCGAAACGCACATCCCTAATGATTATGGTGTAGAGTTAACTAAGGAGAAACTAACATTAATGTGTACAATTGTATGGCCACTGTTGGTTCCAGAGTGGCCAGAGCAGGGGTCAATGGACCCGGAATTAATACAGAAAGTGCATTCCCAAGTCACCGGGAAATGCGGACATCCTGAACAGTACCCATATATAGATATATGAAGGTATTGTGTAAAAGATAAAAGTCATTTTATAATGATGGCGGGACGTAACAAGGAGCAGGTACCCCCAAATAAAGAAGATAATGAAGAGAAAGGGAGACCGGTGTTGATAGAACAACGAGAGGAGATTGATTCTTTGCCCCCCCCCCTTATCCATCATGTTATGGGGCAGCTAGAGAAGCTTTGAGTGCCGCGGTTGCGCGGGCGGAGAGGGGGGAGCAGGCAGCTGCTACTTCCCGGCCAGCTCCCTTCGCTCCACCACGCAGTATTGCGGAAGAAGACCAGGGGGCAGCGGGTGGAAGAGACAGAGAGTTCCCATCAGGAAAAATTGAGATGCCCGATGGGAGCATATATAAATTAGTATCCCAGGAGGACAGTGATGATAAGAGTGAAGATGAAAAACAAGGGGCCACCAATCGCGCAGCGAACAATATATATAAACCCCGAGAACTATATCAGCACAATCCCAACAAAAGTAAGATGCAAATGCCCCTATGGGAAGTGCCAGGCCCCTTACTAGAGAATGGAGCACCTGGTCCAGTACAATACACATATGTCCCATTCACGACAACAGATCTCTTTAACTGGAAAACACACACACACCACTATACTCCACTTAGGCTAGGGTCAGAGTGGGGCAGTCGGAACGCGCGTGCAGGCGCACTAAATCACGGCGGCAGTAGCAGCACATAATGGCCAATGACGGCCAATATACGCAGTACGTGCGGACAAAAGTGCGCCGACACCACGCAACCGGCAAATGAACGCATTTTTCTCAGAACGTGAAACCGCTGCTACAGACGTACAGAGTGCGCTGCGGCCGCATAGCAGCGTGTGTGCGTGATTAGGAGATGTCAGACGCTGCTAGTGTGCGGCCTACATAACGTTCAAACAGCCGGATTTCCCTAGAATTGCGTTGGTGAGTACCTGCGACTGTGCGACTGTGGTCGTCTGACCACTTAAGCGTATTCTGTGAAAAAATGCGTGCGCACGCATCGACGTACATTTTGACGGTGGCCGCAGAAAATGCGCTCATCTGTCCCTAGCCTAATCCCGCGGCAGTGGCTAGTATGATAGAGTCAGTCATGCTTACACATAACCCCACATGGGCAGATTATCAGCAACTAATGTTGACAATGTTCACTACTGAGGAAAGAGCCCGAATAAATAGTAGCGCGCGGAAAATTCTACTTGCCCAAGCCGTAGAAGATGCTAAGCCCCAGCCAGAAGCATGGGCAGAGGAGCATTACCCCAAAATAGATCCCAAATGGCCATACAATACCGCTGCAGGTATTGCTCACCTGCAGACGTACCGGACAGCGGTAATAATGGGTGTTAAAGCGGGAGGGAAAAAACCCACAAACATGGGGAAAATAGCTGATATTGTACAAGAGTCTAAAGAATCCCCAAGTGCATTTTTAGAAAGGTACTAGATGCATATAGGATGAACTGTATAGTCCTATTGACCCTGAGGCAGTGGAGAACCAGAGGTTAATCAATTCTTCTTTTGTGGGTCAATCACAAAGAGACATACGGAATAAAATACAGAGACTAGATAGGTTTTTAGGAAAAGGTATTAGCGAATTGGTAGAAATTGCTAATAAGGTGTTTTATAACTGGGATCTAGAGGAAAAGCGGGAGGAGATAAAGAGACAAAGAGGGCACACAGGTGTTGTCGGTTATATGGGAAATGGTGGAGGAAGAGGTGCCCCGGAGAGAGGGAGAGCAAGGGGTCGGGGAAGTAGAGGTAGGGGAGCCCCTAGGGAACCCCTGGGACCCAACCAGTGCGCCTGGTGCCGGGGTGTGGGTCACTGGAAAAATGATTGTCCTGCATTTTTGGCTAAATTTGGGGGACAGGGGGAGGCTGTGGAATCGGGAGGTCAAGCCTCCAATGGTCAGGTAACAAACGGCAGATATGAGAGAAGTGAGGGTGCCAGAGCAGGGTTTGTGGGTGTCACGGTGGGTCAGGGGATGGGGCGCCTGGCAGCAGCTTCCTCGCTGCTCGCTGGCCAGGCGCCGAATGTAAACGCTTCCGGGTGCGCTCACGTGGGACGCCGAGGGGCGGGGCCTGGCGTTGTGACGCGGACCCGCCGGGTTTAAAACCCAGTCTCACCATTACACCGGTGCCCTGACGTGGTATTCACCTCCCGCAGAGCTCTTGTGATATTTGGCAAACGAATCCTCCTGTGTATAACCCTTGGCATTGGCAAACGAACCCTCCTGTGTATGACTCCTGGCATTGGCAAACGAACCCTCCTGTGTATGACCCTTGGCATTGGCAAACGAACCCTCCTGTGTATGACCCTTGGCATTGGCAAACGAACCCTCCTGTGTATGACCCTTGGCATTGGCAAACGAACCCTCCTGTGTATGACTCCTGGCATTGGCAAACGAACCCTCCTGTGTATGACTCCTGGCATTGGCAAACGAACCCTCCTGTGTATGACCCCTGGTATTGGCATTTACTCTGCTCTAGGTTCTGCCCTTAACGTTGGTACCGAGGTCAGTCTATGTGGCACCCTAAGCACGCATCAGATTACCTCTGCTATTACTAAAGTCCTAGGGAGGACTTGTGATCTGGTCTGTACCCCTGTCTGGTGTTTCCCTTTCTTTATCTGTTACCTGCTTCATTGTCTATATAGCTTTGCCGACCATTCAAGGATCGGAAGAGTAGAAAGGGAGCTACATAAAGAGATCAATATCTTGGTAGTCAGAAGGATTCGTGACAATACTCTATTCCATACCTCTGTCTGGTGTTACCCCTTGTTTATATATTGTCTGGTTAATTGTCTTTCTAGTTTTGCCGACCATTCAAGGATCGGAAGGGTAGAGAGCGGTCTGCGTAAAGGGACCACACTTTTGGTAATCAGAGGGATCCGTGACAGTGGGTTTGGCGGGAACGTCATTTGAAGGGCAGGGTACATATTGACAAGGACTTGGGCCCATCCCGCTCGGTAACCACGAGCCCACGGTCATTATGAGAGTGGGAAATAAAGATGAAATTTTTATGGTTGACACCGGTGCCGAATATTCTGTTGTAACACAGCAAATTGCACCCCCAATGGGAAATTAAGTTGATATTATGGGAGCAATGGGGGTGTCCGCTAAGTACCCCTTCCTTGCTTCTCGAAAATGTAGTGTGGGTGGGCATAATGTTGAACATTAATTTTTGTATATGCCCGAATGTCCCATCCAGCTCCTGGGGCGGGATATCCTTTGCAAATTGCAAGCCCAAATTATATTTCTTCCCGGGGGACATGCTCGATTAGATCTGCCTGAGAGTGGCAGCTCTACACAGCAGTACAGCCCAGCCAGCCAGCACACCCAACCTGTAAAAATTGCAGTAATTATGCCAAGAGAAGAAGAATGGCGCACAGCACCAACTCTGCCGGCTGCCCCGGACCCGCACACACTACTCCTTGGAATTCCTGGGGTGTGGGCGGAGGAAAACCCGCCCGGACTAGCTGTAAATATTCCCCCAGTGTACGTCGATTTAAAACCTGGTGCAACACCTGTGGCTTTAAGACAATATCATATCCCACAGAGAGCCAAGCAGAATATCCAGATATATTTACAGAGACTTAAAGACCACGGCATATTGAAATTCTGCGTGTCACCGTGGAACACACCCCTGTTGCTAGTACTGAAAGAGGGCACACAAGAGTACCGCCCAGTCCAAGATTTACGAGCCGTTAACGAAGCCACAGTAACTCTACACCCTGTGGTTCCCAACCCATACAAGTTATTGGCATTAATTCTCGGAGATACAAAATATTACACGGTGCTTGATTTAAAAGACGCTTTCTTTTGCATCCGTCTGGCTCCAGCAAGCCAGCCCCTTTATGCATTTCAGTGGGAGGAATCTACCATGGGAGCACGCCATCAAATGACCTGGACACGCCTCCCTCAAGGTTTCAAAAACTCGCCCACGATTTTCGGGTGCGCGCTCAGCCAGGATCTCCTCTCCTTCAACGCTCAGCCAGACAGAGTTGTTTTACTACAGTATGTAGATGATTTATTACTGGCTTCTCCCACAGAAAAAAACTGTTTATCTGCCACAAAAGCCCTGCTACATCTATTATGCCAAGCAGGATACAGAGTGTCAAGAAAGAAAGCACAAATATGCAAACAAAGTGTAAAGTACTTAGGTTTCCAATTAACAGGTACCAAGCGTGCATTGGGGCAGAAAGAAAAGAAGCAGTATGCCGAATACCCCAACCGAAGACCAGAAGACAAGTCCGTGAGTTTCTGGGAGCTGCAGGCTTCTGCCGCCTGTGGATCCCCAACTTCGCAGATATTGCCAAGCCCCTTCATCAAGCCACTAAGGGGGAGAACATGACCCCTTCCTCTGGGAAGAAGAGCAAACAGCAGCTTTTCTAAAATTAAAGACTCTGTTAATGGAAGCTCCTGCATTGGGACTGCCAGATCACAGCAAGCCCTTCCAGCTGTACGTGCATGAACACAATCAAACGGCGACAGGAGTGCTGATTCAAAGTTTTGGCTCTTGGCTAAGGCCTGTGGCCTATCTCTCCAAGCAACTTGACCCTGTGGCCTGTGGCCTACCCCCATGCCTGAAAGCCGTGGCAGCCACCGCAATGCTGATAGCAGAAGCAGACAAGCTGACCTTTGGACAAGTTCTTCATGTCAAGGTGCCCCATGCTGTCAAAGCCCTGCTGGATGTAAAAGGAAGCTACTGGTTCAGCAACAGCCGGATGACAAAGTACCAAGCTATGATGTGTGAGAATCCACGGGTTCATTTGGACCTCATCGCTACCCTGAACCCTGCTACTTTACTGCCTGACTACGAAGAGGATCCAGATCATGAATGCCTCCAAGTCATGGAAGAAGTGTTCAGTAGCAGGCCAGATTTGAAAGACGTACCCCTAGACAAATGCGATCTACAGTTGTTAGCAGCTGGTAGCAGCTACATGGATGATGGGAAGAAAGTCTCCGGCTATGCAGTAGTATCAGCAGAAGAAATTATCGAAGCAAATCCACTACCAGGCCATACATCTGCACAACTGGCTGAAATAACAGCTCTAACCAGGGCTCTAGAAATCTCCGAAGACAAAAGAGTGAATATCTACACTGATTCCAAGTACGCCTTCATGACGGTCCATGCACATGGTGCACTCTACAAAGAAAGAGGCCTACTTACTTCCTCAGGACAACAAATCAAGTATGCAGCTGAAATCGCAGCCCTCCTAAAAGCTGTATGGAAACCAAGTGCTGTTAGTATCATGCACTGTCGTGGCCACCAGAAAGGTCATGATGAAATCCCAAAAGGCAACAGGCGCGCTGACCAGGCCGCAAAAGCAGCTGCAAAACCATTGCTAACAAATGATCAAGCCAAAGTCCTGCTCTGCAAGCAAGAGCCTCAACCTCCCATGCCAAACTACGAATTCTACATGAATTGGAGAAAATTTGAACCCAAAGGTGAGTTCATTTAAATTATATTGCACAAATGGCAAGATGAGTAAGAACTATTAGAACTCAATCATGACTATATCCAATGGCTTTTCCCAACCCAGTCTCAAGGCTGAAATTTCTACTCCACTCCTCTGAATCCTCAAGAGACACGCCTAATGATCAACACCTCAGAAGTTCAGCAAAGACTACGCAGAGTATACAAAATGATGCTGAAATTCTTCGGTGTAAAATTAATGGGGGAGTGTGAAGAAGATACAAAAGTAACCGAAGTTGAACGAGCAGAAAATTTTGCTTCACGTTTCGAAAATCTAACAACCAACCTTTATAATAATCTACGGATTACACGAATACTGCTAAGTTTGGGAGAGTTGGGAGCAGAAGAATACCAAGCCCCGTTGGTGAGGTTCTTCCTCAAGGAGAGCCTTATCAAAAACAAATTGCCAAGAATGAAGAAAAGTGCAATGAACTTTTTCAGACCAGCAGTAAGAGACTCAAAGGACAGACAAGATCTGCTGTTCTTCGCATGGCAATACTATTTCCCTAAAGAAGAATTTGTCTGGGGAAACCGTGGAGAATTGGCATGATACAAAGCAAAACCAGTGGTGGCTGCACTCCTACCAGCGCCACTGAGTGAATGGACACCCGTATATTCAGAGAAAGAGAAGAAATGGCTGTCAGAAGAACAAGGCGGATATGGAGAAGACGGATGGTTCCAGTTGAAGAATGGACAAATAGTCCTACCAGCAACATTGGCTCCTGAGATTGTAAGAACGCTCCACGCAAGTACCCATGGCGAAAGAGAAATGATGGAACAGCAATTGGAGCCACATTTCTATGCACCAGGACTGTCAGTAGTCTGCAAAGCAATAGCCCAGCAGTGCGTGACATGTGCCAAAAATAACCCAAGAACAGGCCCATCTCAACCTCCAGGGAAGCAGTCAATCGGGCTATCCCCAATGGCATCGTTACAAATAGACTTCACAGTGCTGCTGCCCTGCAGAGGATACAAATATCTACTGGTAATGGTGTGTACTCTGACAGGATGGGTGGAAGCTTTCCCAACAAGAACAGAAAAGACTGTGGAAGTGGTGAAGAGTCTGATGAAAGAAATAATACCACGCTATGGACTTCCTCTCGAGATAGGGTCTGACAATGGCCCTGCATTTATACAGTACTGTTTACAACAGCTTGCCCGTCTGTTGGGCATCACCTGGAAGCTACATACTGCCTACAGGCCCCAAAGCTCGGGAAAAGTCGAGAGAATGAACCGCACCCTAAAGACTTTGATGTCCAAATTGTGCCAAGAGTCGTCGCTAGGCTGGTTGGATGTGCTGCCGATAGTTCTCTTGCACATTAGGTGCAGGCCAACCCCCCAATTGAAGCTAAGTCTGTACGAACTTATGTTTGGACGGCCTACCCCTCTGATTAATGGACTAAGGGGGGACCTTCGGCATTGAGAGAAACTAAACTAAATGATCAGATTGTACTGTTAGGTAAATCAATGCAGAAACTGAATATTTGGGTGGGAGATAATATACCTCACTTTGTATATCCCCCACTGCATAAGTATTGTCCAGGTGATTCAGTATGGGTGAAAGAGTGGAAAAATTACCCACTAGGCCCAAAGTGGAGAGGTCCTTACCTTGTCCTGTTATCAACCCCTACAGCAGTAAAGGTTGCCGAGGTGGTCCCGTGGATACATCACTCCAGACTGAAAGTAGCTGCAGCCAGTCCTGAACCAGCATGGAAGGTCGTCACCAACGAGACCAATCCACTGAGGCTAAAGCTGACAAAGACCACAGCCGTGAGCGTCTGAATGATCCAACTGAAAGCACCCAAATGATTTCACAAGTGGGTGTTTTGATGGACACAATAAGGCCTGACCATCCACCAACAGGGGAACAAAGGGATCCCCCGGGGGATACCCCAAGGGTGCTTTTTAGGAGCCCAGCCCCCACCCTTGATCAACTGGAGATGTCTTTTGTTTTTGAAATTCCGGTGGGGAAGGATTGGATTTATGTGACTGTGGAAAGAATTGCCCAAGGGATTTTGACATTTGGGGCATCTGTGGTACTGATTTTGTACCTTGCAAATTTGATTTATGGACTCTCGCATGGAGCATGCCCCAGGTGCCCAAGCACCGCCGAGAAAGTGGATATCTCCCATATCTGGAATGGTATGCACCCGGTGATGGAGAATCGTACTATGTGGAGACAAAAGCGAGAGGCGACATCCGAAATTTTGCCAAGAGGACATTTACTTGTGCAATTTTAATATGACTATGCTAAGAAGTCTGGGCAAACCGCATGCTGGGTGTGTAGTAGGATGCACCCAGAGACAATCCACATACCATTTGCCTCTGTTCCAATGAATTTGAGTATGTTTGCGTCAGGGAATGTCACAATACATGCTTTCGATGCACCAAGGGAAAAACCAGAATCATTCAGTCCCGGGTACCCCATAATAGGGCCAGTATACCCACCAGAATGGTGCTTTAAACCAGGGCCAGATAGAGAATCAAATAATGAGGGTGGAGGCCGGTGCTATTCAAGCAAGTTCAACTGGACATCATACATCTACACATTTAACACAAAGGAGCAGTCAAATTTTCTATACATACGATGTAGAAAACTCACAAGTGAACAAGAGACGGTGATTGCGAATGTGACAAATGGGAGGCAGAGTGCACTGGATATGATGAAACGACTGAGACAACTGACAATAGAGATAGCAAAGGGAACACTACATTTGTCACCATTTATATTGAAAGGGGGGTACCAGGTGTGTTGTGGAAAGGTGTGTTACACATGGGTACCACCAACAATAACGGGAATGTGTTATCTGGCTAAATTGATCCCAATTCAGAGGGTAAGGGGAGAAGACACTAATACAGACACAGCACTCCACCCTAGGTACCCACTGGTGTTTGAAAGACAGAAGAGAGAGTTGTTCAAGAAAGTGGATCGAATATGGGCATGGCTGCCGGCATGGACTGGATGGGGAAGAGAGTTGATGGTAAGAATGAACAGTTATGCCAGTCTGATGGACGAGATTCTGAATACGACTAGTATGGACATTCAGTTGCTGAATCTGGAGGTACGTGAGATACGGAAGGTGCAAATGATACATGATATGGCACTGGAACAGATCAGTGCGGCTCTGAATGGATTGTGTGAGTTGACAATGCATTATGAATGTTGCACTTTCATCAGGAACACCACACATGACGTCCTTGACTATTACCAGGTAATCCAAGATCACCAGGAGAAGGTAGCACAGTTACAGAACACAGCAAGGAGGATCGCCGCTGAAGGCTGGAATCCACTCCGTGGGTTCGGAACAATCGGAGAATGGTTCGGATCCATTCTGAGATTTATCTCACAGATTGGATCCATGATTCTGATGGTGGTGGTGATCTTGGTCGTAGGAACACTAACGTAACGCATAGGGCTATGTCTATGGCCACTATGCAAGAGAGCACTGACACCCACATAGACACAAAAGATACCACTGATTATCCCACAAGACATGTTCCCAACGAAAATAGGTCCCCTAAAGTATGAGGAACTCAAGAATAACACTAGTGGGGTGTGATGGCTACAAGCATCAGGAAAAGAACCTGAGGCTTGAGCCAAGGGAGGAATGAAGTGGAATCAGGCTGGAAGATGGTCGCCATTATGAGCCAGGCGGCCATCTAGTTCAGAATATTGGTTCACTTGAAAATAATTAGGTAGATTTTAGTAGAAACTAGAATGAAGCTTACATAGAATTTTAGGAATGTGTTAGATTAGCAGAGAAGCAATTAAAATTGAGGAAGATCCGGGCCGCTCTTGACATGGAGAGACAGGATGAGAAATAGTTACATCAAGGTCACAAAGGCCTGCAGAGAGACAAAGAGAGTGTAGAAAACAGACCATGTCTTATCTGTGACAAATAAACATAGGCTCTGGGGAGGTGGGCACGGCCCGGATTGAGTGCCGCAACAAATCACGAACTGTCAGACTAACATGAAGTTTGCCAATTTACAAACCCCTCATTGGGGTGAGTTCGGGGCTCACTCTTTGCGATTTAATCCTGTGTGAGCATTGTGTGACGACACAAATAAAGTTTGCCTTTCCTGAAGAGACTCGTGTCCAGACAATCCTTGCTCGTGTCCAGTCCGGCTTTGTCCCCGAGTGAACCAGGTGGATTCCGGTAACAACGTCACTGCAGAGGTGTGGTTCTACATTCAGAATGTAAGGATCGCGCGGCACCTCTGCAATGACGTCAGGATGAGGTGACGATGAGGTGGAGCTCATTCGGGGGACTGGCTATTGGAGGGCAAGCCTGCTGGAGCCGAAGAAAACTACACCTCCCGGCGTGCTGCGCGGAGTGAGGGCGCATGCTCGATTTTATACCAATCTTCAATGATTGACTTATACCGAGCCTGCCCTACAGCCGCGACTGGTCCCACCTCTTCCGAATCCGGGAGTTCCTGAAGTGTTTGCGGGCGTCAGGAACCCACATTCACTTAAGGGAGACTCCTGAAACATCTCGGAGTCTTGGAATCCCTCCCAATGGGGGCAGTAACAGTGATATATAAAGGGTATATTGCCCCATGCAGAGGTTAGTCCATGTAACAGAGATATAGAAAGGTTATATTGCCCCCACGCAGAGGTTAGTCCATGTAACAGAGATATAGAAAGGGTATATTGCCCCTACGCGGAGGTTAGTCCATGCAACAGTGATATAGAAAGGGTATATTGCCCCCATGCAGAGGTAAGTCCATGTAACAGTGATATATAAAGGGTATATTGACACCACGCGGAAGCTCGTCCATGTAACAGTGATAGCGGGTTGCAGTAGCTTTCGACAGTCTGTTCAGCAGGTTGCAGTGGCTTTTGACTGCTTCTGTTCAGCGGTTCGTCAGCTGCGTCCATCAGGTTTATTGGCGGATCCCTGCTACACATTGTGTGGCCCTCGCGGTGGATGCTGAATTCACCGCAGGGTCAGGGAATTGAATGCGCTGGAGGGCGACAAACATGAGAGCACGGAAAATTCAATGAAATTAATTGATAACATAAATGTAAGGGAATATATAAAATAGTAACCACTCATTAACCCCCGAAATGCCACCAAACCAGGTGAAAACATTGTGATTAACACACAGCCTCCCCATTAACCCCTGAGATGCCATTACAGCTAGTGCAGCTGAAATAACCATAAAATGCAATAAAACCAAGAGAAATGAAATAAAAGTCAGTGAAACCTGTGAGAAAAAAAGAGTAATTTTTATTTAATAAATTATTGGTGATTAATTTTACACATTACACAATCATGGTGGATATCATTAGAAAGAACAGACTCTGCTCTTTCAAATGACACATCAACCAACCCGCTGCGATGCTCAGGAACGGAGATACAGGGCTCCAAAGGACCCCTGGGCCTCCTGCAATCCAAGGTTCCCCCAGGGAGAAAGCAGCAATCCCCACCCGGAGTCTGTGACTCTCACTGCGAGGAGAGGTGCTGGGACAGGGCGGCTGATACAATCCCTCCCTCCCTGTGTGAGCGGCCGGGGGGGGCGAGTGGCCGGGGGGGTGGGCGGCGGTCTGCTGGGGGAGACGCTGGGGCAGCTGGTTTCCTTGTCCTCCCTTCCTGTGTGAGCGGCCGGGGGGGCGAGTGGCCGGGGGGTGGGCGGCAGTCTGCTGGGGGAGACGCTGGGACGGCTGGTTCCCTTGTGTGGCCGCTTGCGCATGCGCAGAGCTGCGCTTGCAGGATCCAATGCTCGTGCCCAATTGAGCCTACGTCACAGAAGCCAGCTGATCGGCCGCTTGATTGACGTAGGTGCACTGTGCATGCGCAGAGCGGCTCTGGCATTTTTCAACAATCTGGCACTCCTGGACAGAACACCTGCACTCGGCTGCTAGTCCTTCTATTAACCTCAGACAGCCAATCAACTTTGTGTGTGCGGCAGGTCGCGGGTTAGTCACATGATAAAGCCCGGACTGGGATAAAATACAGGCCCGGGCATTTTGGACTGAGTATTTTTTTTTCTACACAGCGCACCTTACTGTGAGTTTTATTACTGTGGAGCTCTGTGACACCCTTACAACACTGCAGTGTTTATGAGGGTTTCACAGAGTTCCACAGTAATGTGCAGTGTTTATGAGGGTGTCACAGAGCTCCACAGTTAGGTGCAGTGTTTATGAGGGTGTCACAGAGCTCCACAGTTAGGTGCAGTGTTTATAAGGATGTCACAGAGCTCTACAGTAATGTGCAGTGTTTTGAGGGTGTCACAGAGGTCCACAGTAATGTGCAGTGTTTATGAGGGCTCCACAGAGCTCCACAGTTAGGTGAAGTGTTTATGAGGGTGTCACAGAGCTCCACAGTAGGGATAGACCGATAGATCAATTTTGCCGATTATCGGCTGCCAATATTCTGAAAATTACTGATATTGGTACCAGCATTTTATTTGCCGGTGTATTGCCGATAATTGGACAAGATGGCTCACTGCAGCTGCGACATGCAAGATCCCACATAACTGTGCGAATCCAGGGCTTCTGCCACATCAGGCTGTAAGCCCTCACTGCAGAATGACCCCTGCTCACTGACTGTATTGCGCATGAGCGTGATGGCACCAGAAATGGGGCTTCCATCCCATCTGGCAGGGAATTCCCTATACAGGAGATGATGGGTCTATTTCCTACAGCAGGGGTCAGCAACCTGGGACCTCCAGATACTTTGGAACTGCATTTTCCAGGAGGCTCCAAGAACCTAATGAGAGGCTGAGTATCATGGCAGATGTAATTCCAAAACATGTCGGGCAATATTACAAAGTCAGTGCTAACTTAACCAGAGCTGTTGTAAACTTACCAGAGCCATTATAGGGCTCGATTACATTCCTCACGCAAACGTTAGTGCTCACATGCGTGAGCATTAACGTTTGCTGCGGTATTTACCGCATATTACAATCCAAACGCAAACGGGTTAAAAAACCTGTTTGCGTTTGGTACCTTGCGCTCCTCTGCGTGAGGTTACTGTACTTTGCGCTCCCCATGTTAAGTATAGGGAGCACAAAGTGTTAATCAGCGCTGGATTACAAAGTCCCAGACCTGATTAACGCATGGCTCTGGTCAGCGAAAAGATAACCAGAGCCAGGACTTGGTGTTAACGGATTCCGCTTCTGCAGAATCCGTTAAAACCAGGCTTAAAAAATAAAAAAACAATCCTATACTATATAGTAAGTAGAAGTATAGATCAGGGGGTCGCAGTGGATGTGATTTACTTAGATTTTGCCAAAGCTTTCGACACAGTTCCACACAAAAGGTTACTATTTAAATTAAGAAAAAATGGTCTAGATGAAAATACTTGTTCTTGGATAGAAAACTGGCTAAAAGATAGGGTACAGAGAGTGGTCATAAATGGTACATTTTCAAGATGGACACCAGTGGTAAGTGGTGTCCCTCAGGGGTCTGTTATAGGACCAATACTATTCAATTTATTTATAAATGACCTTGAGATAGGCATTGAAAGTCATGTATCAGTGTTTGCAGATGACACAAAGCTAGGAAAAGTAATACAATGTGAGCAGGATGTTACTTCGCTGCAGAGGGATTTAGATAGATTGGGGGACTGGGCACTTAAATGGCAGATGAAATTTAATCTAGATAAATGTAAAGTTATGCACTTTGGAGTGAAGAACACACAAGCAATGTATACCCTAAATGGTACGGAGTTAGGGAAATCCAAGCAGGAGAAGGATTTGGGAATAATCATAGACTTCAAACTAAGTAACAATGTGCAATGTCAAACAGCAGCCGCCAAGGCCAGCAAAGTACTGGCATGCATTAAAAGGGGAGTTCACTCACGGGATGAAAACATAATTTTGCCTCTGTATAAATCAATGGTCAGGCCGCACCTTGAATATGCCGTGCAATTTTGGGCACCTGTCTTAAAAAAAGATATTATATCGCTAGAAAAAGTGCAGAGACGGGCAACTAAATTAATAAGGGGGATGGAAGGGTTAAGTTATGAGGAAAGACTAACAAGCTTAAACCTGTTTAGTTTAGAGAAAAGGCGCCTTAGAGGGGATCTGATAACCTTATATAAATATATACGGGGCCATTATCAACCATTGTCTGATAACCTATTCATTAACAGGACTATACATAGGACAAGGGGTCATCCATTTAGACTGGAAGAAAGAAAATTTAGCTTAAAGCATAGGAAGGGTTATTTTACGGTGAGAACAATCAAGCTGTGGAATTCTCTGCCTGTTGAGGTGGTTGGGTCAGAGTCTGTACAGACTTTTAAAAAACGACTGGATGACTTCCTGCAGACACAGAATATTAAGGGTTATAATATTTAATATGTGGGTAAAAGCTTCTTGATCCAAGGAGAAATCTGACTGCCATTCTGGGGTCAAGAAGGAATTTTTTCCCAGTATGTTGCATATTGGCAAGCATTCAGACTGGGTTTTTTGCCTTCTTTTGGATCAACAGCAGTAGGTTATGTGGGAGAGGCTGAACCCGATGGACGCATGTCTTTTTTCAGCCTATATAACTATGTAACTATGTAACTATACTCACCTCCTGTCCCGCGGCGAGGACCGCGGCTTTGTTCGCCTCCTCCGGCCGGCGGGAGCAGGGAAAGACTGGGGGAAAAAGTCCCCCCAGGCTCTTCCTGCATATCACTACGCTGACCAGCCGGATCTCGCGATGCGAGATCCAGCTGGTCACGTGACTGGCAGGGAGGAACTCAATGGAGTCCTATGAGTGGATGCTCGCGGCTGCGATCAGCGCTGCCGCGAGCCCGCTGGATGAAGGGCAACCTAGTAGCTGCATAGCATATTGGCTAAGTTCTGGCCAGTGATCCAATCTCAAAACCCAGTAAGCCAATGGATCATCTGCTGTAAAGGTATCCGGGTCTGCTCTTGCCCCTAGGTAGTCCTGCACCATATGGTGAAGACGCTGGCAATGGGTGCCTACATTTGACGTCCCTGGGCGTCGTGGACTAAAAAAAATTAAAAAGGCATCAGTCACGCGGCCCTGGCCTTCACCTCTATTCCTCTGATCATCCGCAGCCTCAGAAGCACCTGTGTCATCACTTGGTAACCTACCAGTGCCTGGAAAGGTGTTACACAAGTGTCGCTTTAGAGCGTCTTCAAGTTTTTTCATCCTGTGCTCGCACTTGCGGGCAGGGTGAGCTCTGCAACTTTACCTTTGTATCGTGGATCGAGAAGGCTTGCCAACCAGTAATGATTCCTCTCCTTGATAGCAGGAATCCTAGGTCCTTTAGCAGGCTTTGCAGGATAAGGGAGCCCATGCAGCATAGGTTGGAGGTGGCATTAGCTTCCGAGTCTTCCTGGTCAATGAGAATGACCTCATAGTGCACTTCCTCCTCCCAGCCACGTACTAGTCCTTGGGTTTCTGGGCGCACAAAACCCTCCCTTGAGGAATGCCCACCTTCAATGCCCCCACTACTTAAATATTCCTCCTCCTCATCCCTTGACTCCTCTGTTCGATCAGGCACCCAGGTGGAGTCAGTGACCTCATCATCGTCATCACCCCCTATCTCCTCGACACTGGAGCCAACTTGGCAGTATGCTGCAGCTGCTGGGGCAACATGAGTGCTAGTTATTTGTGTGTCACTGGCACCCCCTTCCTCTAGGTTGATTATACTCCCTTCCTCAACCTCAGAGATTGAATCAGAGCACTGTAGTTGCTGTGCATCCTCAAGCAGCATGTCACTGTCATTGTAGTCAAACAATTCAGCTGACTCCTCCGTGTGTGATAGTGAGGCTACGGCAGGAATAACTGTGGACATGGAGGCTGCATTAGATGCTTTGGCAGCTGAGGTGGACTGTAAACCACTACAATATAAACAAGAAATACAACACAGCGCTAAAGGACCTAGGTCCACAAGACAGTGGGTTAGATACTTGATATGTCCATAAACAGTTGTCCTTATCTTCAGGAGCAGATCTTCTTAAGGATACAGATGGGATTTTGCTGCAGGAAAAAACAGAGAACCAGAATTGCGCAGTACGACAACACCAGATGTGGGATAAACTTGTATCGATATTCAACTCACATTCTAGAGAGCCCACAACCGGCTCTCAGGAATAAAGCAGACAGGGACTTATAACAGGCGCCCATAGACCCTTCGGTTCACTTCTCCAGGATTTACCAGAAGGAGACAGCTGCAGGAAGAATTTGACAAAAAGCCAAAAGAGAAACACCTCTTGGTGCGGTAAATCACAAAAAAATTGGGCAGTTTTTAAAGGCGAGAGCCAAATTCGCACTTACAAGCGGTTGAGCCTCTATTGGCTCCGTCACAATATGCACAGGGGATCGTAAAGGTGTTCCCCAAACCTTCTTTGTAGAGTCATAAAGGCAGACAGCAATAAATTTAAAAAATAAATAAAAACATTTAATGGTTTAAAATATACAGATTTATATCTACCAGGACGCGTTTCGCCATTAATGGCTTCCTCAGCTGGAGATTCGGTGGGCGCTTCACCCCTTTCCTCTTTCACTGTAAACCACTACAAGCCTGGCTGGCAGAGGACTCGGAGGATGAGGATGGCCTGGTTAGCCAATCCACCAAATCCTCTGTATGTTGCTGCTGCGTAAGACGGCCAACACCAGTTAGAAAGGACAAGCGTGCCCCTGCAGAGGATGCACCACGTCCGCGACGACCAGAGGCACAGCCTCCCGACACAGAGGCTGCTTGCCGTCTTATCTGTGTCTGGGAGCGTCTGCCTGTCCTTTTTGGTCTTTCTGACATGGTGAGTGATATATAGATTAAAGATATACAGAACTCTGCTTCAACTCTGTTATAAAAATTGGAGATCTGCAGAACTCTGATTGAACTGTGTTATCTAGATTAAAGATTTCCAGAACTCTGGTATAACTCAGTGAGACACCCTGATAGCTGGCAGCCAGTGACAAGACACAGATTAAAATTCCCAGAAACCTCCTATAAATCTGTGAGACCCCCTGATGGGTGGCAGTGACAAGACACAAATTACAATTCCCAGGAACCTCCTATAAATCAGTGAGACCCCCTGATGGGTGGCAGTGACAAGACACAGTTTACAATTCCCAGATATCTGCTAGAAGTGAGAACCCCCCCAATAGCTGCTGGCAGTGAGAACACACAGATTACAACAATTCCCAGATATCTTGTAGAAGTGAAACCCCCCCAATAGCTGCTGGCTCTGAGAAGACACACTAACAGAACAATCTCCTCTCAAAAAAACACGTGCTGGGGCTGTGTGAAGCTTTATATAGTGTGCTGCGGGACTTAGCTCTGTGAACCCATGATTGGGCAAAATTTGCCCAATCAGGACTCTGAGCCGTGATTGGCATAGTCTTGCACTTGTCTTGCACCTGACCTGTGGTCAGGTGCAAGGCTATAGCCAATTAGAAGCTTCAGGCCAGTGGAAAAGTGCATTGTGGTCCATTGTGGTGCATTGTGGGTGAACTTGAACCGAACACACGGAAAAGTTCGGAGTTCGGCGAACAGCCGACGTTCGATGCGAACGCCGAACAGATCGAACCGAACAGCTCATCCCTAGTCACATTATCGGGTCTCATACACATAAACACGAACCAATTATAACAAAAATCTCCACCAACAGGGTGACAATTCAATTTCTGCCAGTAACATGAATAATTCAATATTAGCCCTAAATATTCATAGTATTTCATTTGTAGTATCTATTGTTAATCCAATGGGCTAACATGAAAATTCCTGCAGAAACTGAAAAGAAAATACAGACTGACCCAATTTTCAAGCAAAAAAAAAAGAGACAGGGGCGTGGCCGGAACACAGAGAGAGCTGGATGTGTGAGTGCTGAGCTCCCAGGCCCGAGTGCACAGATTGTCATTTAAAGGCAGAAATAACAGCAATGGCACAGCGGAAAAAGACACTTACTACCCCAGTACTCTCGGGGACTGCGGGGACCCAACGCCGATCCTCCATTTTACCGTTCTTGGGAGATACATCTCAGCCGCGGACCTCCGGTAAGGGATCCAAAATGGCGCCCGCCGACTTAGATCAGGAGGCCTCCCCGCCTCGATTAGATTCAGCAACAAAAGGGAGCGATATGGAACACGAACTGCGGGCCTTATTACAGAGTTTGCAGACTAAAACGGATTTGGGTGCACGGTTTACTCAAATGGAGCCCTATTTTATTACTAAATTTGATGAACTGGGGTCTAATTTGAAGCAGTTGGGAGGCCGCGTGGTGGACTTGGAAGAGGACAGAGATGCGTTATTTTCTCATGTGGAACGTTTAAATGGTCAAATGCTAACGCAAGCTAAACAGTTGGCCACGCTGCATAGACACCTGGATGATGACACGGATGATGTAACACCCACGACGGTTTGGGAGGCTTACAAGTGTGTGTTAAGAGGTGCTTTTATCCAGTTGGGCTCCAGGCGCAAGAAGGAAAGGACTGCCAGAACGGAGGAATTGCTGAGGGAGATCACGGCCTTAGAACTGACGCATAGGGGGGCGGAGTCGAGCCGGCTATGAGAACGGACGCTGGTTAGGTGAGCTCCCGTCCAGACCCGCTGAATAACCTCACCTACGAGCATTATATAACCTATAAACACCGATCCCCGACGCCATTACCTCGGTGCCACCGTGAAGAAAGCCTCCAAAGTGAAAAGAGACGCTGGGCAGGCGGTAGCGCCGATTTTCACCCCGTGTTCCCGGATGGTGGAATCCCCTCAAAATGGCGCCCAATCACCTCTGCCACATGAGGAGCCGGATGAGGAGTGCGGTCAGTTAGCTACTCCGGCTACAAGGGCTGACATCCTGAGCCTCCAACACTTCATTGCTGCAGAGCTGGACAAAGCCTCCAGGCGCTTATCAGCGGACATTAGAGAGGTGGGTGACCGCACAGCGCGACTGGAAGACAGGGCGGATCAGATCACGGCCTACTGCAGCACACTAGCCAGCCACACTGATGGCCTACAAACTAGAGTCCACGCACTAGAGGAGGCCATGGAAGATCAGGCGAACCGATCTAGGAGGAATAACATTAGACTCCAGGGACTGTCTGAATCGGTAACGGGGGAACATTTACAAGCGACTTTCACAGGCATAGTACAGCGCCTGCTGCCAGAACGGTCAGCCCCTAAAATCCTCCTGGACCGAATACATTGCGCCTTGGGTCCCAGACGTGACAAGAATGCACCGCCACGGGATGTGGTAGCGCGCTTCCATTATTACTCAACTAAAGAGGCCCTCCTCCGTGCAGCCAGGGACCAAGAAGTAATGTATGAGGATACCCGTCTGACCTTCTTCCAGGATCTCTCACCCTCTACCCTGGCTAAACGTAGAGAATGGAGAGAAATCACTGAAACGCTCCGCCAGCATAAAATCCGATACGCTTGGGGGTTCCCCTTCAAGATTATGGTAATGAAGCATAAACGCAGCCATGCATTTTCCTATCTCTATCAGGCCAAGGACCTGCTCAGGTTAATGGATCTCCCTGCAGGGGCGGATCCAGAGACTAGTCTCGGGAGGGGCACTTACAGAAAATAAGGTGTTTTAGCAGAGAGCCCGACTCACGAGAATTTACAGAGGGCCCGGCTCACAGGAGCTTACAATCTAGAGGAGCAGAGGGCCCGGCTCACAGGAGCTTACAATCTAGAGGAGCAGAGGGCACCCAGGAGCTTACAATCTAGAGGAGCAGAGGGCACCCAGGAGCTTACAATCTAGAGGAGCAGAGGACACCCAGGAGCTTACAATCTAGAGGAGCAGAGGGCACCCCGGATTTTACAATCTAGAGGAGCAGAGGGCACCCCGGATTTTACAATCTAGAGGAGCAGAGAGCCCCCAGCTCACACATGAATTTGCCCCCAGCTCAAGGATTTGCCCAGCTCATGGATTTGCCCCCAGGTCATGGATTTGCCCAGCACATGGATTTGCCCCCAGCTCATGGATTTGCCCCCAGGTCATGGATTTGCCCCCAGGTCATGGATTTACCCAGCACATGGATTTGCCCAGCTCATGGATTTGCCCCCAGGTCATGGATTTGCCCAGCTCATGTATTTGCCCAGCTCATGTATTTGCCCCCAGGTCATGGATTTGCCCAGCACATGGATTTGCCCAGCTCATGGATTTGCCCCCAGGTCATGGATTTGCCCAGCTCATGTATTTGCCCAGCTCATGTATTTGCCCCCAGGTCATGTATTTGCCCCCAGCTCATGGATTTGCCCCCAGCTCATGGATTTGCCCCCAGCTCATGGATTTGCCCAGCTCATGGATTTGCCCAGCTCATGGATTTGCCCCAGCTCATGGATTTGCCCCCAGCTCATGGATTTGCCCCCAGGTCACACATGGATTTGCCCCCAGGTCACACATGGATTTGCCCCCAGCTCATGGATTTGCCCCCAGGTCACACATGGATTTGCCCCAGCTCATGGATTTGCCCCCAGGTCACACATGGATTTGCCCCCAGGTCATGGATTTGCCCCAGCTCTCACCTGGATTGTTGCCCCAGCTCCGGCAGGGGGTTGAGGGACCCAGATGCCGGGCAGCGCGGGAGCGCCTGCCCGATCTTGAACAGTCCGTCCTGTGAAGTGGATGCGGCTGTGTGCGTGCGCAGCCGGTCACGCGGTCCGGCCAGTCAGGTGGTACAGAGACTCAGTACCACCTGATTAGCCAGACCACGTGACCGGCTGCGCACGCACACAGCCGCATCCACTTCACAGGACGGACTGTTCAAGACCGGGCAGGCGCTCTCGCGCTGCCCGGCATCTGGGTCCCTCAACCCCCGGGCCAAATCTCGGGGGGGCAATTGCCCCGTTGCCCCCCCCTGGATCTGCCCCTGTCTCCCTGTCCCACCTGCTCTGGCAGAAATGGGGCCTCCTCAACCATTACCCCGTATGGAGCTGGACTGGTCCACGGTGGCTGATTGAACAGGCGGCACTAGCTCTTGCCTCTATCCATGCCTCGGAAAGGGCTTTTGCTTCACAGACCCCCCCTTGGACTTTCTCCAGAGGTCCCGCCGCTGGGCAGGTAGATGGGACTGATGATTGCAACTTGGTCCTTATGCATAGGACTCAAACAATTGTAAGGTTATTTCTTTAAATATATTTCACATTTTTTAGGTAGGTGACATGTTATGATACACTCGATATCGTTAAGTTTAAATGCGGGCGACTGGGCCTCCCCATTTCTGTGGTTTTCTGTTTCTCACCCTCAGAGATGGTGAAGGACTCGCCATTCCCGATTCTCTTTTCTCCCCCCCCTCTGGCCTCCCCTTCGGTATCCCTGTTCGGGTGTGTGGCGGAATGGGGTATCCGCCTGCGGTCCTGCTCTATCTGACCCCCTCTTTGGTGTTGCCAAGCCCGACTACCGAGTGGCACGGCACCCGGCGTCTCGAGCATCTTGGGTAGAAGACCACGTGGCGGTGGAGATCTGGAGAGTATATGGGGCACCCACGGTGGAAATCCGCCCGACTACCGAGTGGCACGACACTCGGCGTCTCGAGCAGCGGATCTACTGACCTTTGGAAGGCTGGAGACGGTCTGCGTGGCGAACCGCGGTTCGGTAGAGTCTCCTTGAAGATGCGGGGGACGGCGCTGAGTCGAGGTCCCGATTCGGGGTGGTTGCGGTATCCCGAGGTACCGATCCAAGGTGGCGCAACGGCGCGGCGAATCGATGTTCTGCTGCGGAGTTAGAGTGACCCGTTCCTGGGCGGTGGTGATATATAGCCGGCGTGAAATGACAACACCAGACGAAGCTGCATGTATCAAACACTCAGATGAACTGACTTTTAATGAACAACGCCACTATTTATGCTGAAGTACAACAGTCATAATTTGCATACCCATACTAATTAGTAGCATACCCATACTAATTAGTTATGTCAGTTATTTCCAATAAACATTCTTCACATTCTCTTAGCCTTCAGCTCACACAACGTTTGTACATCCATTGTTCCAGCACATCAGATTAAACACACACTATCAGAGATCCCTTAAATTAAACATGTAGCTAGATAATGGGGAAAATCCCTGACGCATTAATTACACAGCAGCAAAACTTGTTTACTAGCTACAGAAACACACATTTACCTACAGGAATATAAGTATGTTTTAAAACCAAAGCTATGTCATTTCACTAAACTAAATTAAACTAAAACCAAACGATGTAAAATATATTTAAAATCACACGATATGAATGACCATAAAGTGCTTTGAGGTTTGAAGCATGGAGCGTTACCTCAGCTCCATGACATAGGTCCTTTTAAAAAATGTCTTGGGTTTGAGTCCTGGGCTCGCTGCGCCAAGCCTCTTGGGTCATTCCGTGACAGAGTGGCTTCCTTTCCCCCCCCTGTGACTGCCCACCATGGGGTTCTCTATCTCTATTTTTATATCTTTTTATCTTTCCCTCTCTCTTTCTATCCCTTCTCTGGTCTATCCCACTCCGATGACTCACCCTGGTTCCCCCCGGACTTCCCCCCCTGGCTTCCCCTCCGGCGCGGTGCTCTCGGGGGGGGGACCCTGGGGGGTCCAGATGCTCATGCTCTTATTCATCTACCCATGACCCCAATAAAAGTACTTTCCCTTAATGTAAAGGGCCTTAACTCTCCTCGCAAACGCAGACTGCTTTTCAGGGAATTGAAGCGTCAATCAGTAGATATCGCTCTGATCCAAGAGACCAGAATCCCCAAAAAGGCGGCGTTCCGCCTTGCCGACCCCAGGTACGCTAGGGTCTCCCTGTCCTGTGCCACCCCTAAAAGAAACAGAGTGGCGGTTCTGTTCCACTCCTCTTGTCCGCTACGGGTGACGGCATCCCATGCGGATGAGCTGGGACGATGTGTACTGGTGGTGGGAGAGGTGGCAGACCAATATTACACTTTTGTTTCTATATATGGTCCTAATGTCCCTGATGCAAACTTTTGGACGTCCACGCAGGAATTTATAACCACGCACGCTAGGGGGAAAATTTTGGTGGGAGGGGACTTTAATGCCACTTTATGCCCACCACTTGATAGATCCTCCCACCATGGCACCTCCTCATCTCATCTCCCCTCTCCTCAAGATAAACAATTTTATGAATTCGTCCGAGACTCAGGATATATTGATATCTGGAGGGTGCACCACCCCTCAGTTAAGGACTATACCTTTTACTCGCCCCCTCATGGCACTTACTCTAGGATAGATTCCATATTGGTATCCCCTGCTGCCCTCCCTAATGTACTATCCTCCTCCATTGGTTCAATCTCCTGGTCTGACCATGCGGATGTGACGGTGCTCCTTAGACCTTTTGCCCCTCAATGCGGCCGCCGATGGCGTCTGGATCCCTTCTTACTTCAAAAATCGGGGGTACGGGAGGCCGTAACTAAAACTCTGGAAGATTATTTCTTGCTTAACGACATGCCTGACGTCTCCATCCAGACTGTCACGGATCCCCCTGATACTAGAGTAGTGGTCCCTATACGCAGGTCACTCTCTAACCTTCCGATCCTTGAGTGGTCGGCTCTACTAGACAGATTACTAGAATGGCAGCACAGATCACATACAAGAGAGAATACCAGATATATTCACGGATCCCTCAGCTATCTGACTAGTGGTCCCTATACGCAGGACACTCTCTACCCTTCCGATCCTTAGGTTGGTCGGCACGACTAGACAGACACAGAATATGACAGGATAGTGTATCCACAAGAATGACACTAGAACGATACACAAGACCTAGAATAATTTAGCTCTTCCCAAGATCCTAACCAGACAAGAGGTAGTCTGATGTGTGCTTAGGGTGCCACACAGACTGACCTCAATACCAGAATAAGAAGAGTTAATGCCAATACCAGGGGTTACGCACAGAATGGTTCGTTTGCCAATGCCAGGGGTCACACACAGAATAATTCGTTTGCCAATGCCAAGGGTCATACACAGAGTGGTCGTTTGCCAATGCCAAGGGTCATACACAGAGTGGTCGTTTGCCAATGCCAAGGGTCATACACAGAGTGGTCGTTTGCCAATGCCAAGGGTCATACACAGAGTGGTCATTTGCCAATGCCAAGGGTCATACACAGAGTGGTCGTTTGCCAATGCCAAGGGTCATACACAGAGTGGTCGTTTGCCAATGCCAAGGGTCATACACAGAGTGGTCGTTTGCCAATGCCAAGGGTCATACACAGAGTGGTCGTTTGCCAATGCCAAGGGTCATACACAGAATAGTCGTTTGCCAAATATACAAGAGCTCTGCGGGAAGTAACTACCACGTCAGGGCACCGGTGAATAGTGAAGCCGGGTCTTAAACTCGGCGGGTCCGCGTCATCACGCCAGTCCCCGCCCCCTGGCGCCCCACGTGAGCGCAGCCGGCTGCGTTATCACTCGGCGCCTGGCCAGCGAGCAGCGAGGAAGCCGCTGCCAGGCGCCCCCTAGATCCAGCGCGGGCCGCGATACCAACGCGGTCCGTGACACAGACGTTATGGGCTGCACACAAACCGGTAGTGCGGGGGACTCTCCTGAGCTTGGCTACACATCACAAACGCGCTAAATTAGCTGAGATTTTCGCCCTCCAAGAGACCTTGCGTGACCTTGAACTCTCACATAAATCCTCCCCTTCCCCCGAGGGATACGCTGCTTTAGCCCAAGCCCGACAAGACCTGAACAGACTACTATTGGACGATGTAGGACGCTCCCTTCTTTGGTCTAAAAGCAGATATTACGAGAGGTCCATTAAAATGGACACCCCTTTGGCCCGACTGATAAAACCTAGACCTCCAGCCCAGACGACCCCTATAATTCAGTCCGCAGGGGGCCCACCTCTTATCTCCCCGACCGCTATTAGGGACGCCTTCACTGCGTATTTCAGATCCCTTTACGATCATACTCCCTCCCACACTCGGGTCAACCCCTCCCTGATGGCCCACATAGACGATTACCTTACTCGGGCTACTTTACCCTCTCTGACAGAAACCCAAGCAAAGGCCCTGGCCCTTCCAATAACGGCGGAGGAGCTTTCGTTAGCCTTAGGCCTAATGAAACCGCACAAAGCATCAGGACCAGACGGACTGACGTACCACTACTACAAAACATTCCCTAAAATCCTCCTCCCTCAACTCCTAAAATCTTTTAGGGAGCGGATCACTTCCGCCGGAATCATTATTGGCCTCAATAGTACTTCTACCAAAACCAGGCAAAGACCCTCAACGCGTTGAGAATTACCGCCCTATCTCCCTCATTAATGCCGACCTAAAACTCTTCGCAAAGATCCTAGCCTTAAGAATGAACCCCATGCTATCCACCCTAATTCATGCGGATCAAGTGGGTTTCATGCCCGACCGACAAGCCTACGAAAATACAAGGAGGGCGGCGGACCTGGTGTGGTGGGCCTCGGAGACTTGGACGCCTTCTCTGTTTCTGTCTCTGGACGCAGAGAAGGCGTTTGATAGGGCGGAATGGCCTTTCCTCTTTACCCTCTTACAGCGTCAGGGGTTCCCCCCGCTTTTATTTCAGCTGTAGGGGGCCTTATACTACTCCCCATCTGCACAAATCCTCTTCCCGGGTACTGACCCTTCCCCCTTCCCAATTTGTAATGGTACACGGCAGGGATGCCCCCTCTCCCCAACCCTATTCGCACTATATCTGGAACCCCTCCTCCAACATATCAGGACCACCTCGGAGATACAGGGGGTCACTATCCGTTCGGACACCTTTAAGGTTTCGGCCTACGCAGACGACATACTCCTATTCTTGACGCGACCTTTAACGTCCCTGCCCAGATTACTTCTCTCACTCGACGAATTTGCCCGCCTGTCGGGATATAAGATAAATATAGCAAAATCCGAGGCCATGGTTACTCATGTTCCAATGGAGGAGGTTGAAATATTACGTAACTCGTTCCCGATCCGTATATCTCCCTCTTTTAAATATTTGGGGATCACTCTGACGAGTGATCCCCATAACCTCTACGCTTCTAATTATACGACTTTAAGGTGTCAGCTTATGCAAGATCTAGAATGCTGGGATAGATATATGATCTCATGGGTGGGCCGTATATATTGTATTAAAATGAATGTCCTCCCACGTATTTTGTACTTTTTCCAAACTGTCCCAGTGGCGGTGGACCCTGAAGACCTGCTTGACCACCAGAGGGCTATAGACTCTTTTATATGGCATGGTAAGAGGCGTAGAGTGGCCAGGACCACCTTATACAGGCCCAAAGAAGCTGGGGGCCTGGGACTCCCCTTTCTGTTCTCATACTACTATGCAGCTCAACTGGCCCAGATAGTGGCCTGGCACGCCCCTTCTGCCACCAGGCGTTGGGTCGATCTGGAAAGGGACCTAATGTACCCCGATCAACCTCACT
This sequence comes from Leptobrachium leishanense, assembly GCA_009667805.1. Classification (NCBI taxonomy): domain Eukaryota; kingdom Metazoa; phylum Chordata; class Amphibia; order Anura; family Megophryidae; genus Leptobrachium; species Leptobrachium leishanense. The sequence goes on along the minus strand of CM019064.1, from coordinate 279,141,331 downwards.
TCTGGATCTGGATCCCTCGAGTCCACCGTCCCCTTTTGAAAACGGCCTGCCCGGCTATACTCAACTCTCTCAGACTGTGGGACAAACTGGCAACAAAGTGCGATCTGACCTCACTGCCCTCTCCTTTAACGCCGATACTTCGGAACAGGGAATTCCATCCGGCCCTGAACTCTCTACCTCCGGATTGCTGGCATGGCTCTCAATTATTTAGACTATACCAACTCTACCCTAAAGGATCCCTGTTGACTGCTGCAGACCTGCCAGCCTCCTTACAAGACAGACTCTCCCATCCTTTGCCACTGCTACAATTGCGATCATTTGCCTCCAGACAACACATCAAAGCGGCAGCTCTTACTCCTCCCTCTTATTTTGAAACAACATGCCTCCGGGGCTCCTATCCAAAAGGACTCATATCATCCATATACCGCTCAATCACGGCCTTGTTAGACTGGAAGGAGCTCCCTTACATCCAAGCCTGGGAAAGGGACCTAGGGGAATCTCTGGAAGCGGAAGAATGGGGCAATATATGGGAAGCTATGAAGTCTGTTTCAATATGCACCACACATCAAGAACAGCTAATTAAAACTATCCTCCGCTGGTATACCACGCCGGTACAAATCGCTCACATGACACCGGGAACGCCAGACCTTTGCTGGAGGGGCTGTGGCTTGCGGGGATCCTACGCCCACATGTGGTGGTTCTGTCCCCACGTCCGGAAGTTTTGGAACCAAACGCACACTTTGATACAAGCAGTATTCTCTCGGGAGACCCCAATGGATCCTTGGGCATATCTCCTCTCCAGACCGTTCGCAGAGTTGTCCCGCATTGAAAACAAATTGATCTCAAAAATTACACTTGCAGCCCGCAGAGTACTGGCGGAGCATTGGAATTGTACCAGGATACCCTCATTTGCAAAAATATACCTCAAGATTCGGGACGTACAAATTATGGACGAACTATCAGCGATCACCAACAACACTTTGCCCTCCTATTACAAACTGTGGGCCCCATGGGTGGACCAAATAGGTTCGTCTTGATTGCCACTTCGAAGGAGGGGCTATTAGATATTGTTTATATACTCAGATGTATGTTAATATGCGGTTGTGATCTGTTGGCACTTTTACAATGGCTCTTACCTACTTTCCGATCGGTTGACATTGCCTCCTAGGGTTATCTTTGGCGACTATTCCCTCCTCTCTCCTTTCCTGCTGTCTCTTTTCTCTCTTCTCCCCTCTTTCCTCTCTGGGTTTGGGCAACCCCTCCTCTCTCTCCCTTTCTCATATAGAATGAATAAGCATACGACCAATATATTATATTTAGTATATTATTTTAAAATATATAATAAAGTTTATATTTATTTTAATATATGATATACACACTCACTTAACCTCTCACAGTTTTCAACACACACACACACAATGGCTCCTCTCCACCCCCAGACACTGTCTTAGCCCCCACACACGTTGACTCCCTCCCCAGACACTTAATGCCTCCCCACACACACTACTGCACCCCCGACTCTCTCACCCCCCCTTGCTTTAGCTGCTGCTTACTTCATACTGGGAGGTTTCAGATCCGCAGGCATGTGGGGGCAGGGCTTCTCTCTCCGTGTGTGCAGCAGCAGCTCTCTGAAGTATCCCGACAGCATTATGCTCGAGGGGTCCCAAATCTGGCAGCATGCTAAAACACAGGAGGCCCCTCCCAAGGCCACGATCGGCAGGAGAAGTAGGAAGAGCCCCATCCACAGCTGGTGGCTGAACTGCAGCAAGCAGCCACACCTTGAGGCTCTTCACACAAAATCCTGGCGCTAGGTGCCACGTACAGGCAAACATGATGAGTCTGCTCAGAAGTCATGTGATGCTACGTCACATGTGCACCTGCACCTCCCACACTCAGCAGGGGGTGGTTGGCGACCGGGAAGGATCCTCTGCATTCAATATGAATTACCCTGTAGGTGTGCTGAGTGACTTAAGCCTTCACTATTTAGAGATTCTGCACCAGGGAGAAAGGCTCACCCTGATAGTAATGTCCTGTATAGGAGTTATTCATGCTCAGTGTGATGTGATGAGAATTAAAGCTTCAGCCTCAGCATTTTCATGATTGTTGTGAGTTACACAGTAGGTAGTGAGAGTCTGATCAAGTCACTGAGACCGTGTAAGAGGTTGAACCAATAGATCTGTAAAGTCATTGATAAGAGATTATTAACCCTTTCGCTGCTGAGCCTTTTCCCACCTCTGTGCTGAGCTCATTTTAACCGGTTTCGCTCATCATGCTTAACCGCGTTTTGAAGCCTTATTTTAATATATGACCCAGACATATTATATATCGTTCTTTCTGGCAGACTGTGCAGATTCATAATATGTCATTATTATATGTATACGTTATGTCATGTCTGTATATTATAACAAAAAATGCAATAAAATGTGAATTTTCAATAATTTACAATGTGTAAAGTGTTTTTTTTCACATTTTAAAATGCGATCATTTGTGGTTATATTTTCTATGGGGTGCTCTTGTTAAAAAAATTAGAAATGAGGAATCGTTACTTTTTTGGGGGAAAATTACGTGTTTTTTAGCAAACGCCCCCCATAGAAAAAATCGTTAGTGCAGCATCATTGTTCACATTATAATTGAAATGGGAACAATATTGTTGCACTAATAAATCTAAAAAAAACCCCAAAAAACTTTTTTTAAATTTTTTTTTTTTTAATTTTTTTAATTTTTTTTAATTATTATTATTTTTTACATTTTACATGGTCATGTTTGATATCATTGGAAAGGCCACGCTCTGGCCGTTCCAATGATAGCAAATATTAACTCCTAGCTGTCACGGATCGGGAGATAGGGGGTTCATTGGAACCCCCTATCTCCACTATAGGTGGCAGCAAGGGGTTAATTTCAAAACTGGCGCCATCGCGCTCTGCGCGATGACGCCAGTCATTAGGGGGATATCCCGGAAGCTTGGCCGACATCCAAGATGTCGGCCAGCTCCGGGAGGGGACCGCGATACTGCGCATGTTGGCGCCATATCGCGATCCAGCCCCCTAGGGGTTAAAGACAGCCGCCGCTTGGAAGCGCAGGCTGTGCCCTTCCAGGTGGTGCCTGCCTTTAATCGCTGGCCCACGGGGAAGGGGAGGGGGAGAGGTCCAAAGGACCTTGCCCCCCTCCCCTTCAGGCACCTTCCCTGCAATGGCGGGGGGGTGCCTGAAATAGACGTCATCGCGCATGCGCGATGACGCCTATCGTGCCCGCCGGGGTCCCGGAGGCTGGGCTGACATCGATGATGTCAGCCCGCACCGGGGGGCCGAGCGATCAGCCGGAATACCGGCTGATCGCGGCTGCAAAGGGAAGTACCAATGCGGTTGGGCGCGCTGAGCGTGTCCACCGCATTGAAGTGGCTAAAAGTGAAGGTGTTAAGTAAATTGTTATGTCATTGGGCCGTGTGGGGGCACACAGGGTTAATTCGCTGATCATGAAACTGATGTTCTCTGTAAATGCTGTGGAAATATCTCCAGTAGACAACCCTTCTAATGATCCCCTAAAGCAGGAGCCAGCGATCTATACCCTCCAGATGTTTTGGCACTACATCTCCCATGACCCTCAGTAACTCATTAAGATGGCTGAATCCCATGGGACATGTAGTTGATAAAACATCTAGAAGGCCAATCCTTGTCTTACGGTCTAGTAAATGAACCATGACAAAAGGTTTATTTTTCATAATAAACGACAGACAGAAAAAGGTATTTAAAAAAAATGTATTTATAAATTTAGACAAAAGTAAAACTAGACAGCATTAATTAAATATGGCTAATCCAGAGGAAGGCGAAAAGCACCTTCTTGTGAAATATCGAACATGGTGATAAAATTCCTTCCTGACCCCAATAATGGCGATTGGTTCACTCCCTGGATCAGCATCCTCATGTTTACAGCTGCATATCACTGGAGCCGCTGCCTGAACACTCCATTCAATACAGAGAAATGATCACCTGGGGGAAAAGACCTTGCAATCTAATACAAAGGGTACAATACAGAGAAATAAGGTTCCTGCTTGACGAGTTTACAATCTAATACAAAGGGTACAATACAGAGTTATATCGGTGCCCCACGTTAATGACTTTGCTTCTAGCTCCTTGTCTCATTTGTTATGTTTCTCCTCATTAGTAGCGTATCAAGGGGAGGCCAGGAGGGCCAATGGTTGAGTTTCATATGGTCATGCCCATATATGTATATATATATAGCCGATGTGCTGGACGTCTTGCCCCAAATGGTAAAAAGGCACGATATGCCCCCTGGTCTTCATGCTGAAATCCCCAAAGCTTACAGAGACAAACAATCTAATACACAAATACAATACAGAGAATTAATGTTCCTGCTTGCCGAGTTTACAATCTGTAACACAAATACAATACAGAGAATTAATGTTCCTGCTCGCAGAGCTTACAATCTAATATAAAAAATACAATACAGAGAATTAATGTTCCTGCTCGCAGAGCTTACAATCTAATACAAAATACAATACAGAGACGTAATATTCCTGCTCGTAGAGTTTACAATCTAATACAAAATACAATACAGACATGTAATATTCCTGCTCGCAAAGCTTACAATCTAATACACAAATACAATACAGAAAATTAATGTCCTTGCTCACAGAGCTTACAATCTAATACAAAAATACAAAGAAATAATGTTCTTGATCACAGAGCTTACAATCTGTTCCAAAAGGTACAATATAGACAAATAATGTTCCTGCTGGCAGAGTTCACAATCTATTACAAAGGATACAATACAAACACATTGCCTCCAAGTGGGGGAGGAGGGTCAGGCTTCTTACGTTCAAGCCTCTTGCCTCAACTCTGGGGAGGAGGGTTAGGTTTTATCTCTCCAAAGATGGAGGAGGTTCAAGCCTCTCGTCTCAAAGCAAGCGGGGGAGGAGGGTCAGGCTTCTCACCAACAAAGAGAAAGGTGTGTGAAGCCTGTCACCTCAAAGCTTGGCTAGATAATCTTGGCCTACCGAAACCGAAAATTTGAGATCAGCTCAGCTGAAAACCGATACCGCAAATCAGTCACCAGAACCTGGGCCTGGAGGCCCGGCCGAACCGGGGACTCGCCTGAGCACGGAGGCCGGCCGAGTAGGCAGGTAAGCCAGCCTCCTGGCTCAGATGAGCCCCTGGCTTGGCTGGGCCTGAAGGCCTGGCCGAGCAGGGGGCTCATCTGAGCCTGGAGGCCGGCCGAGTCTCCAGGCCCAGGTTCGGATGACTGGTTGGGGGGTGAGATCGAACTGTGCCTACACTTACCTACATCCACATACTCCCCTACATCCACATCCACACCTACATCACCTATTTCAGCCCTGAGCTCCTCCAGCAGTGGCAGTCCCATGGTGAGTGGTGACAGTCCACTGGCATCCAGTTCCTGCTCTACATCAGGCACCGGTCAAAGGGATGATGTCACGGAGGCAGAAGCCTTTGACCCTGACGATGGCCTCTATGACATCATCCCTGCGTCTGACAGAGAGTGAGAACTGGATGCTTCAGGACTGTCACCACTCACCATGGGATTTTCACTACTGGAGGAGCTCAGGGCCGATGTAGGCAGATGTAGGTGAGTATGTTGCTACACATACTCACCTACATCGGCCCTGAGCTCCTTCAACAGTGGCAGTCCTCCTGCATCCAGTGCCTGCTCTGTCAGACGCCGGTCACAGGGATGACATTATGGAAGTGGAAGACTTTGACCTAGGGTCAAAGACTTCCACCTCCGTGACATCATCCCGGCATCTGACAGCGGGCACTGGATGCAGGAGGACTGCACCGCTGGAAGAGCTCAGGGCCAAAATAAGTGAGTATGTGGATTGGATGTAGGTGAGTATTTATAAAGCTATCTCACCCCCACAAACAAAATCAGTCACCTGGGCTGGGAGGCCCGGCCAAGCCCCCTGCACGGCTGGCCTTCAGGCTCAGGCAAGCCCCCACTTTTTCCTTTCCTTTTTCCTTTCAGCCAAAAGCACCATTTTTGGCCGATAATTTCGGTGGCCGAAATCTTGGTGCATCCCTACTTGGAGGTTCAAGCCTCTCGCCTCAACGCAAGCAGGGGAGGAGGATCAGGCTTCTCACATCCAAACATGAAGGTGGGTTAAGCCTCTCGCCTCTAAGCATGCAGGGGAGAAGGGTCAGGCTTCAAAAAGCTCCAAAAAGGAGGGTGGGTTAAGCCACTCGCCTCCAAACAGGGTAGGTGGTTCAAGGCAACTTGTCTTCAGCCTTGAAGACTGATAATAAAACAGATTATTTTGTATTTAGGTTTATCTTTTACAATTTTTTGATCTCTGGACTCACGTAGAGTCATCCTTCAGCACTCATGAGAAAAAAAAACCCTGTGAGGGAATCTTTGAGGAACTATGGCGTGAAGGATCACCCTTCCCTCTGATCAGGCCCGGATTAACATAGGGGCTGATGAAGTAGCAGCTCCAGGCCCATGCCCCCGAATAAGCCTAGAGAAAGGATAACTAACAGGGTTATTCAAAGAGAATCAAAAAGTCACCGCACGTTCGGTGACTTTTCGTTCTCTTGAATTCGGCGATCCCATTTCGTTGACCCTGCGGTGTATTCAGCAAGCACCACAGGGCCATCGTAGTGTAGGGAAAACCTGACGAAAACCTGACGAACATTTACCGCAAAACCCAGGTGAATGCACACCGAAACCCGCAAAAACATCTGGATTAACCCCGCCGAAGACGCCGGAGAATCCCGAGCAGGAGCCGATCAGAACGCAGAGCAGTCGCCGGAAAAACCCGACACCGCAGACGAATGGAGTGAATAAATTAAAAAAACAGTTTGCTTGAATGTTTGAAAAGTGAAATGCTGTTTGCAAAGAAACTACAGAGCGAAAATGTCTGAAATTTACATATGAGGTCCAATGAATGATAATACAAAGGGATGTTACAGAAAAAATAAGTAAAGTTAAAAAGAAAATAGGATTTTTTTTTTAAAAAAAGGAAATCCCGAAAAATTCTTAAAATGTCCTAAAAAAATCTATAAATAATAATATAGACTTTTTACTGCAGAATATTATAATCAATGGTTTATTAGTTATTGAATTAAAACGGGAATATTTTTAACATTGAAGCCTATGGGATTCGCCTGAATAAATCTGCCGCATGAAACCACCGAATGGCAGGGCAATTCGGCAACTTTTCACTGCTGGCTTTTGCTCTCTGAATAGCCGAAGCATTGCTTCTCTATGGGGATTCACTGCCCTCGAACAGGCACCGAACAGGCACCGTATTTGCAGGCAATTCGCCAGGATTTGGCGAATTGCCTGCTCTCTGGATAGCCGAATGGCCAAGAAAGGTAACCAAACGCTGATTTTCAGCGTTCGGTTCCCTTTTGGCAGCCATTCGTATCTCTTTGAATAACCCTGTATGTCTGCATTGATGGGTGTTTGGACTGCTATATCTCCAATTCAATAAAAGCTACAGGGTCATGTGAGGTATCACTGGAAAGGCCAGAGTATGACCTCAAACATGACCAAGCTGTGCTTGTTACACTCACTCTCCCCAGAACATTGCACAGGGTCTGTCGTCATGTGGCTCATGAGCCCTGCGAACCCTTTCCATACGAGGGACCCAGGGTACCCCCCAGCTCACATGTAATATATTGCCCCACAGCTCACACATGTATATATTTGCCCCCAGCCCACATAGATATATTTGCCCCAGCTCACATGGGTATATTTGCCCCCAGCTCACACATGGATATATTGCCCCCAGCTCACATGGGTATATTTGCCCCAGCTCACATAGGTATATTTGCCCCAGCTCACATAGGTATATTTGCCCCAGCTCACATAGGTATATTTGCCCCAGCTCACATAGGTATATTTGCCCCCAGCTCACATGGATATACAGTCAGGTCCAGAAATATTGGGACATCGACACAATTCTAACATCTTTGGCTCTATACACCACCAGAATGGAGTTGGAATGAAACAAACACAATGTGCTTTAACTGCAGACTGTCAGCTTTAATTTGAGGGTATGTACATCCAACTCAGGTGAACGGTGTAGGACTAACAGCAGTTTGCAGATGTGCCTCCCACTTGTTAAGGGACCAAAAGTAATGGGACAGAATAATAATCATAAATCAAACTTTCCCTTCTTAATACTTGGTTGCAAATCCTTTGCAGTCAATCACAGCCTGGAGTCTGGAATGCATAGATACCACCAGACGCTGGGTTTCATCCCTGGTGATGCTCTGCCAGGCCTCTACTGCAACGGTCTTCAGTTCCTGCTTGTTCTTGGGGCATTTTCCCTTCAGTTTTGTCTTCAGCAAGTGAAATGCATGCTCAATGGGATTCAGGACCGGTGAGTGACTTTGCCATTACATAACATTCCACTTCTGTCCCTTCAAAAACTCTTTGGTTGCTTTTGCAGTATGCTTTGAGTCATTGTCCATCTGCACTGTGAAGCGCCGTCCAATGAGTTCTGCAGCATTTGGCGGAATGTGAGCAGATAATATTGCCCAAAACACTTCAGAATTCATCCTGCTGCTCTTGTCAGCAGTCACACCATCAATAAATACAAGAGAACCAGTTCCATTGGCAGCTATACATGCCCACGCCGTGACACTACCACCACCATGCTTCACTGATGAGGTGTTAGGCTGGGGTCAGACGAGCGTAGTGTTCACGTCCGTGATTGCGCCTAAAAGTACGTCCGTGATAGCATGAAAGTAAGTCCATTGGAGCCTGACACATGAAGTACGTCCGCACTGAACTGCGGACGCACAACGGCCGCGGCAAACGGACGCAGGTTAGGCAAGAACGTAATACTGCTAGAACGGACATGCGGAGTGCGCCACGTCCTCAACGTCTGCATAGCTTTGTGTGTGAGTGATGGAGCGAGGTCAGACGGACTGCATTTATATGTCCAGCATTTTTGACGGACAGAATGTTTTTTCATTGTAATTTATTTTCCCCTCCTACATCCGTCAAAAAATAACTTCAGTGAAAAAACGGACTGTGTGACCACTACTGCGTCATCCGTACTGACGATGTCCGTACTGCAAGGACGTACAGCCCGTAGAAATCACGCTCGTCTGACCCCAGCCTTATGCTTAGGATCATGAGCAGTTCCTTTCCTTCTCCATACTCTTCTCTTCCCATCACTCTGGTACAAGTTGATCTTGGTCTCATCTGTCCATAGGATCTTGTTCCAGAACTGTGAAGGCTTTGTTAGGTGTTGTTTGGCAAATTCTAATCTGGCCTTTCTGTTTTTGAGGCTCACCAATGGTTTACATCTTGTGGTGAACCCTCTGTATTTACTCTGGTGAAGTCTTCTCTTGATTGTTGACTTTGACACACATACACCTACCTCCTGGAGAGTGTTCTTGATCTGGCCAACTGTTGTGAAGGGTGTTTTCTTCACCAGGGAAAGAATTCTTCATTCATCCACCACAGTTGTTTTCCGTGGTCTCCCGGGTCTTTTGGTGTTGCTGAGCTCACCGATGCGTTCCTTCTTTTTGAGAATGTTCCAAACAGTTGTTTTGGCCACGCCTAATGTTGTTGCTATCTCTCTGATGGGTTTGTTTTGTTTCTTCAGCCTAATGATGGTTTGCTTCACTGATAGTGAAGGCTCTTTGGATCTCATCCTGAGAGTTGACAGCAACAGATTCCAAATGCAAATAGCACACTTGAAATGAACTCTGGGCCTTTTATCTGCACATTGTAATTGGGGTAATGAGGGAATATCAAACACGAGGCCATGGAACAGCTGAGAAGTCAATTGTCCCATTACTTTTGGTCCCTTAACAAGTGGGAGGCACATCTGCAAACTGCTATAAGTCCTACATCGTTCACCTGAGTTGGATGTACATACCCTCAAATTAAAGCCGACAGTCTGCAGTTAAAACACATTGTGTTTGTTTCATTCCAACTCCATTGTGGTGGTGTATAGAGCCAAAGATGTTAGAATTGTGTCGACGTCCCAATATTTCTGGACCTGACTGCATATTAGCCCCAGCTCACACTTGGATGTATATTTGCCCGCAGCTCACATGGATATATTTGCCCCCAGCTCTCACCTCCTCTGCCATGGTCCGAGTACCCGCCGGACGCTTTTCTCCCTACGAGCAGCCGCCGGCATGCAGCTTGGCCGCTCGCCTGGGAACCACCAGACCAGCGCAGCCGCGTTCTCGCAAGATCCCGGAGTTCACGTGAACACCTCGATCTCGCGATCTCCCGGCTGCGCTGGTCAGATGGTTCCCAGTTGAGCTGCCAGCTGCCTGCTGGCAGCCGCTCGTAAGGAGAAAACTGGCCAGCAGCGGTGGGTCGGTATCTGGGGGGGCAATTGCCCCGTTGCCCCCCCTGGATCCGCCCCTGAACAGAAATAATGGCATGAGTTTAACAGATTGAAGAGGATCTGCAGTATCTGTTAAGAAACACAATGGAGATTTGACTTTGTTGCACCTTTATTTAATAATCTTCATGACCATTTAAAAAAATATCTTGCAGACAATTTCAGAAGCGAAACATCTTGTGAGTGAACTCTGAAAGAAAAAAAAGAAAGAAATCACCTGTATACATATTAAACAATAACTTTCAATTCCGTTTTAGGCTGGTCGTCCACTGGGTCCGTATTGGTGCGATGGTGCAATCATCCGAAGTCTGCAGTCATCTCATCGATCCCACAACATGCAGGAGATTTAGCCCTCTTCCACTGTCTTCCATTGCACGATTTCAGACGATTGTTTGCATATTCAACAGATTAGCGATCTTTCCCATTTGAATGTGATTTATCGGACGATGCCGGGACGATCCGGTACAAGTTACATGAAAAATATGAATTGTATAGTTAACTCTCCGTGCGGCGGCAAGGACATTGCCCCATAGAGAAGTGATTCTGTTCGACAGCCCATAGGATTCAATGTACAATTAAATTTTCGTTTTTATTCACGATAATTTTTTTCATCCACAGCAAAAAGCCTAATAAAGTTCCTGAATTTTTTAAAAAAATTCAGCAAATTTTTGGGTTCCCACTTTCTTTAAAAAAAGAACATGGGGCTTTTTTTTACTTCCCTGAACGCTGCTTTTTTTTTTTTTTACCTTCAGGCCAGCTACGGTCAGCTTGCTGTCCTTGGTGCTGAAACCTATTTTAGCGCCAAGGACAGGGGTCTACCCCTCCCTGCAGCCTTCAGCAAGATTATTTTATTTTTTTAAAAAAAATTCTGCTTCAGCTACGCTCGTCTAGGCTGTTTCAGCACCAAGGACACGTTTTGGCTTTTTTTTTGTTCGGCGGCCTTTCCATTGGCTGACCTGGGTCGTACACAGATGCTTCCAGTGGACAACCCTGATCAGCTGACAGCATTGTCCGCAGGCAGAAGACCAAGTCAGTCTTCCGAATACGGACCTAGTGGACGGCCAGCCTTAAAGAGGATAGATTGTAATATGCGGCAGACACCGCGGCTAACGTTAATGCTCACGCATTAGCACCTAGATTGTAATTTGGTTCTCTGTGTTTGACATCACTAGTGACCGATTTGATGACCGGCAGCTGGGAAAGGTAAATATCCTGGTTGCTGGTGAAGCTGGGGGGGCACTCCTTTGCTTCACCCAACTTTTTAGCCAGATCGAGGGAGCAGGGAGGGGGGCACTCCTCATATCCTGATCCTGACCACTTCATAAAATGTAAAGAGGTCAGGATGAGCAGAGGATCCCTTTAATAAATCCCACACATTAAACAATACACAGTATTTTCTGTTGAAGCAGTGACAGATTAGAATATATTTTGCTCTGCTTCTCTCCAGTTCAGGCGATCTGAAATAAAGGAATTAGGACACATTTAAAATGGTTATTATTATTTGGTGCACTTTTTAAACCTCCAGAAGACTAAAGTACTCCCTTCAATGCAATCCAGATTGTGCAAAGCAATCACACTATGCCCTTGTCGCTCAGCGGACGAGGGTGGTACCCCCGGGCCGCTCGTCAGACGAGGGTGGCACTCCCCTCTGGGCCACTCAGCGGATGAGGGCAGCACCCCCCCGGGCCGCTCAGCGGACGAGGTTGTCACCCCCCTTGCCACTCAGCGGATGAGGGTGGCGCACCCTGGGCCGCTCAGCGGATGAGGATTGCACCCCCCCAGGGCTGATCAGTGGATGAGGACTGCACCCCCCCTACCACATGTAAGGTAACCCCCTTCAATCTGTGATGCCTGGTAACATGTACAGAGCTTTCAAGCTGCTCATTGCGCCAAGATACCTAGGAACCCAATACACCCCCGTGAAGCTTCGTAATGCAGGGTAACCCCGTTGTATGCTGCCTAGTACAACCCTTTTAAACTTCCCTGTGAACTCTGTCCATGCTGACCTGGAACACATGGCACCCCATTTATGCCCCCAAGAGTCCAGGAAACAGCTTTCAAACAGCACAGGGCACCCTTTTCATGGCTGAATCCCTGTACACTCTGTTCAAGATACCCTGTGTAGGGCGCCACATCTGTGCCAACGGGGGGCCCTGGGCAACCAATCTGTGCCGTTCAGATGAGCACAACCCCTCTTTGCAGCCCAGTACACCCCTTTTACGCTCCCAAGCACCCTTTCCATCCTAGTTGGGAGCACATGGCACTATCTATCCCAACTGGGAACCTAGTAAGGATCTTTCCATGCCAGGAGCCGAGAGTACCCTGGGGGTCCAGCTCTGTGTGCAGCTCGGTGGTCCGGCTCTGTATACAGCTCGGGGGTCAGGCTCTGTGTGCAGCCCGGGGGTCAGGCTCTGTGTGCAGCCCGGGGGTCCGCCTCTGTGTGCAGCTTGGGGGTCTGGCTCTGTGTAAAGTCCGGGGGTTCGGCTCTGTGTGCAGTCTGGGGGTCCAGCTCTGTGTGCAGCTCGGGGGTCTGGCTCTGTCTGCAGCCCGGGGGGCCAGCTCTGTGCAGAGAGAGCGTAGCAGCAATTCACAGCCAAATCACACTGACTTATGTCTAAGTCATATATCTCGCGCTCTGCTTCCTCTGGCACTGGTACCATGTGACTCTTCCTGTCATATGACCACCGTGATGTCACTGGTCCTTCTAGGAGGGTGCGAATTATCCTCTAGTGTGATTCGGAGGAGCTCCTGCGGCAGCCTCCTGCCTAACCTTCCACGCCCGGCAAGCATCCTATGCAGATTGCGATGACCGCCTGGCTGCACTGCGGTCATCGCAACTTGCTTTATTTCGGGTTAACAACGAACAGACATGGCCCCGGGCCTCCGGCCTGGGTCCTCGGTCCGGGTCCGATCTGCCCGACTGATCAGTCCACCCCTGATCTCATATGTTTATACCTCAAAGGATTAAGTGAGGTGTCACTGGACAGGCCAGAGTCTGGCTTTTCCAACAAAACCAAATGGCCCTTGACCCTTTTATATATTACATAAATATAATATATAACCAGGTTAGAATTATGTAAAAATAAAATAAATTTTTTCTCTTTTTTCCTAATGCAGCACTATTATTCAGTTTACAATTTTAAAGAGCTAACTCAGGTCCTTATTTCCCACACTGCCAGCAAGTGTGAAGCTGATGATGCAATGCATTGTTTCATCAACAACCTAGACCGTGGCACTCAGGGGCGGACTGGGCTGGGGTACAGGGGGCCAAGTGCCACCCGGGCCGCCTCTGCCAGGCCCCTCCTGCACAATATTGCCGGCTGCTGCGTGCTTCCTATGAGAGTCCGCTGGCTTGAAACTCTGCCGCTCACGTGGATTCCACCAGCCAGCCGCGTGATCGCTAGATCGCGGCTGGCTGGTATAACTCACGTGAGCATCAGAGTTTCAAGTCGGCGGCCACTCGTAGGAAGCATGCAGCAGCCAGCAATACTGTGCAGGAGGGGCCTGGCAGAGCAGAGGTGAGCTGGGGGCAATATATATACCTGTGTGAGCTTGGGGCAATATATATCCATGTGTGAGCTGGGGGCAATATATATCCCTGTGGGAGCTGGGGGCAATATATATTCATGTGTGAGCTGGGGCAATATATATCCATGTGTGAGCTGGGGGCAATATATATCCATGTGTGAGCTGGGGGCAATTATATATCTCTGTGTGAGCTGGGAGCAATATATATCCATGTGTGAAACACAGATCATGTCAGACTAACCTAATTACGTTCTATGAGGAAGTAAGTAGAAGTATAGATCAGGGGGTCGCAGTGGATGTGATTTACTTAGATTTTGCCAAAGCTTTCGATACAGTTCCGCACAAAAGGTTACTATTTAAATTAAGAAAAATTGGTCTAGATGAAAATACTTGTTCTTGGATAAAAAACTGGCTAAAAGATAGGGTACAGAGAGTGGTCATAAATGGTACATTTTCAAGATGGACACCAGTGGTAAGCGGTGTCCCTCAGGGGTCTGTTATAGGACCAATACTATTCAATTTATTTATAAATGACCTTGAGATAGGCATTGAAAGTCATATATCAGTGTTTGCAGATGACACAAAACTAGGAAAAGTAATACAATGTGAGCAGGATGTTACTTCGCTACAGAGGGATTTAGATAGATTGGGGGACTGGGCACTTAAATGGCAGATGAAATTTAATGTAGATAAATGCAAAGTTATGCACTTCGGAGTGAAGAACACACAAGTAATTTATACCCTAAATGGTACGGAGTTAGGGAAATCCAAGCAGGAGAAGGATTTGGGAATAATCATAGACTTCAAACTAAGTAACAATGTGCAATGTCAAACAGCAGCCGCCAAGGCAAGCAAAGTATTGGCATGCATTAAAAGGGGAGTTCACTCACGGGATGAAAACATAAATTTTGCCTCTGTATAAATCAATGGTCAGGCCGCACCTTGAATATGCCGTGCAATTTTGGGCACCGGTCTTAAAAAAAGATATTATAGCGTTAGAAAAAGTGCAGAGACGGGCAACTAAATTAATAAGGGGAATGGAAGGGTTAAGTTATGAGGCAAGATTAACAAGCTTAAACCTGTTTAGTTTAGAGAAACGGCGCCTTAGAGGGGATCTGATAACCTTATATAAATATATACGGGGCCATTATCAACCATTGTCTGATAACCTATTCATTAACAGGACTATACATAGGACAAGGGGTCATCCATTTAGACTGGAAGAAAGAAAATTTAGCTTAAAGCATAGGAAGGGTTATTTTACGGTGAGAACAATAAAGCTGTGGAATTCTCTGCCTGTTGAGGTGGTTGGGTCAGAGTCTGTACAGACTTTTAAAAAATGACTAGATGACTTCCTGCAGACACAGAATATTAAGGGTTATAATATTTAATATGTGGGAAAAAGCTTCTTGATCCAAGGAGAAATCTGACTGCCATTCTGGGGTCAAGAAGGAATTTTTTCCCAGTATGTTGCATATTGGCAAGCATTTCAGACTGGGTTTTTTGCCTTCTTTTGGATCAACAGCAGTAGGTTATGTGGGAGAGGCTGAACCCGATGGACGCATGTCTTTTTTCAGCCTATATAACTATGTAACTATGTAACCTTCTGGGGCAATATATATCCCTGTGTGAGCTGGGGGCAATATATATCCCAGTGTGAGCTGGGGGCAATATATATCCATGTGTGAGCTGCTGGGGCAATATATATATCCATGTGTGAGCTGCTGGAGGCAATATATATTTCCATGTGTGAGCTGCTGGAGCAATATATATCCATGTGTTAGCTGCTGGGGCAATATATATGCATGTGTGAGCTGCTGGGGGCAGTATATAGCCATGTGCGAGCTGCTGGGGGCAGTATATACCCATATGTGAGCTGCTGGGGGCAATATATATCCATGTGTGAGCTGCTGGGGGCAGTATATATCCATGTCCGAGCTGCTGGGGCAGTATATTTGCATGTGCGAGCTGCTGGGGCAATATATATATCCATGTGTGAGCTGCTGGGGGCAATATATATATCCATGTGTGAGCTGCTGGGGGCAATATATATTTCCATGTGTGTGGGCTGCAGGGGCAATATATATTTCCATGTGTGAGCTGCTGGGGGCAATATATTTCCATGTGTGAGCTGCTGGGGCAATATATTTCCATGTGTGAGCTGCTGGGGGCAACATATATCCATGTGTGAGCTGCTGGGGCAATATATATCCATGTGTGAGCTCCTGGGGGCAATATATATCCATGTTTGAGCTCCTGGGGCAATATATATCCATGTGTGAGCTGCTGGGGGCAATATATATATCCATGTTTGAGCACCTGGGGCAATATCTATCCATGTGTGAGCTGATGGGGGCAATATATATCCATGTGAGCTGGGGCAATATATCCATGTGAGCTGGGGGCAATATACCCATGTGTGAGGTGGGTGCAATATATCCATGTGCGGTGTGTATGAGTGAGTTTTATTGCTCTGGAGCTCTGTGATACGCTCATACACACCGCACATTACTGTGAGTTTTATTGCTGTGGAGCTCTGATACAGTAATGTGCAGTGTGTTTGAGCGTAACAGAGCTCCACAGCAATAAAACGCACAGTAATGTGCAGTGTGTATGAGCGTATCACAGAGCTCTACAGCAATACAACTCACTGTAATGTGCGCTGTGTAGGAGAGTAAGTTATACTGCTGCGGAGCTCTGTGATAACGCTCATACACAAGGGCCTGAGCTGCTGCACTATGGGGCCTCTGGGTCATACTTGGCCCCTGGGCCAAAAGTTGCCAGTCAGCCCCTGGTGGCACTGCAGTGAGGAGAGCCAGTAGGACTTTGGAATCCTGCATTTCTGAATTGTACACCGCACAAGGCTAATTGAGGTGTCATTGGAAAGGTCAGAGTCTGATATTTCCAACGATAACAACCATGACCATGTAATGTGTAAAAACTAAATTAAAAAAAAAAGTAAATGCAAGTTTTTTTCATCTGTTCTGTGGCAGAGGCAATATATGCTTTTACATATAAAACAAACAATGACACTGCACTAATGCAACTAAGGCAACAGATTCTGCCCTTTTTTATTTGAGCGCAGAGAGAAACTGGTTTTCAGGTTTTTTTTATTTCTTGGGGGGAGGGGTGCTCCACATTTCTGTGCCTACAGGCTCCTGAGATGCAAATCTGGCCCTGTATAGCAGAGTTGCCCATGCTCAGTGTCAGGACTCGCGATCATTAAAGGAATGATCGTCTAATTTTGCTATCACTGAGTAAATTCAAAGTCAAATATTTTTATTATGATTGAGTGGACTAATGCATACCATCTTTGATAGAGACAGTTCTATCAGTGTAAATTTAACATAACATTTTGGGAAGGTGACATCTTTGTGGACACTAAGACCTGTTTCTGTAATCAGTGACTGTACATGAAATAACCAGTCTACTAATTAGAAGGGTGTACAGTGCTTTCATGTGTAGACTGTATGACACAAACAATAATTGATTTTTGAGCGCCTTTGCCTCTAGTCTGCTAAGGCTAGGGTCAGACTGAGGCAGTGCGAACGCGCGTTCTGGCGCACATAATCACGGCCGCACTAGCAGCAGATGACGGGCAATGACAGCCAATATACGAAGTACGGTCGCACAAAAGTCCGGCCGCGCAACGCAAGTGGAAAATGAACGCATTTTTTCGAGAACGTTAAACCGCTGGTACTGACGTACAGAGTGCGCTGCGGCCGCATAGCAGCGTGTGTGCGTGATTAGGAGATGTCAGACGCTGCTAGTGTGTGGCCAACATAACGTTCAAACAGCCGGATTTCCCTAGACTTCTTTTCACCCCATCGTCATGAAATACGTCCAGAATTGCGCATCGTCTGACCACTTAAGCGTATTCCGTGAAAAAATGCGTGCGCACGCATCGACGTACATTTTGACGGTGGCCGCAGAAAATGCGCTCATCTGTCCCTAGCCTAACATATACTTACGGTTTAAATGACTTCTAACGAATTAAAACTCAGGATATTCCAATGAAACAATGTATTCCTGTTCGAATCTAACCATGTCTAGATAATTCCAGAAAAAATGTTAAAGATTTAATTTATCTGAGTGGCCTAGAGCTACATTAAGGCTAGGGTCAGACAAAAGCATTTTTCCCCGCAAACGTGAAAAAGTGCGTCCGAACGCATTGACGTATTTTTTCACGGAATGCGCAAAAACGGTCAAACGACTTGCATTTTCGGGCGTGATTTTGTACGGCTCGTCAATAAAACTCTTTTTGCGTCTGGACGTTATGTAGGCTGGACATTAGCAGTGTCTGACATCTCCTAATAATGCACACACGCCGCTATGCCGCAGCTGCGCACTCAGTACGTCAGTACTAGCGGTTCAGCGTTCTCAGAAAAATGCGTTCAAATTCCACTTGCGTTGCACGGCCGGACTTTTGTGCGGCCGTACATCGTATATTGGCCGTCATTGCCCGTCATCTGCTGCTAGTGCGGCCGTAATTATGTGCGCCAGAACGCACGTTAAAAGTGCGCTGGTCTGACCCCAGCCTAAAAGTGTTAATGAAGAGCAAGTGAATTAATAAGCATTGGCTAATTGTGTTAGATGGCTAGGCATGAGTAGTGATGAGCCGAACAACCCCGTGTTCGGTTCGCATTCGAACTCGAACAATTTCAAAAGTTCGAGTTCGAACTCGAACACGAACCGAACTCAATGCAAGTCAATGGGACTCGAAAGTTCGAATTTTAGAGTGCCCTCCAAGAGGGCATATATGCAAGATATTTGCCATAAAAGGTGTATGGGGGTCCGGGTAGTGCCCTGGGGGACAGGAAACAAGGACATAAAGTTAAAAAAAAAAATGTTTTTAAAGGAACAGTGAGTTTTCCATGAAATAAAGGTTAAGAATAAAAAGGAAAAAATTCCTTCAAATATCGTGCCTAGGAGGTCCCCATAACCTGCCCGTGAAGTTTGTAGGATGTATAGAAACATTTTTTTAAAAAAAAGACATTTCAAATGACGGTAAATGTTTTTCCTTTAATCTATTCATAAACAACTGCTTGGGGCGGCAGCCTGTATGAAAAGAGGAGACATTTTAGGATACGCAGAACAAGTTTAGTGATTTTTTGGCTAAATTATGGTGAAACTTATGCAGGCTTTGGATGAAAGTAACAATAGGTGCTTTAAAATTGGGCCTTTAGTGTCGGCAACAGTGCCGTCACATCGTAACCCCTCTGTGGTATTGTGGAAGAGTGCAGGGTTGGACCCTGCTGTCAAATATTAAAATGATATGAATCTTGTAAAGGCGTCAGTGGCAGTGCACCCAAATATTGTGCCTTTGGTGGCAGCAAGTGCCTTCACACCGTAAGTAACCCCTCTGTGGTATTGTGGAAGAGTGCAGTGGTGGAGGTTTTGGTAATGCAGAAGAGATCCCCGATCTATTCAGTTACATCAGCAGCTATAACAAAACCGGGTCAGCAATGTTTAGGCACTTGTACTGCGCTACTGTATATGGTGAGAATCGGCGCACACCAGTAGCAACAGGAAACAAACAGAACAGGCAGGGAATACACAGAGAGAATAGTCAAATGGCAGGCAAAGTCGGCAACAGATCAGGTCCTCAGAACAAGCAGGGTCAGTAACAAGTATACAAACTGATTCGGTAAGCTAGCGATGCGGGAATAAAGGCTGAGACACACTGAGCCTGTAGCGACGCACAGCGTAGCGAAGCAAAGAGAAGCCAACATTTTGCAGGCTTGACTTCACTCCGCTCCGCCTCGCAGCGTGTCTACGCTACATTACGTTTGCTTCTCACCGCACTATCAGGAATCCACTAACTAAATTAAAATGTACACACAAAACCGTTTTATTTTCACAAAGCACATGTTATATAGGCAAAAAAAGTTTCTGCTGAATAAAATACATCAAAAATGACTGTTAATTTAATAGGAATAGTATAAAAATATAAAAAAAGGTAACCCCTGATCATATATATTATAGGGACACGGAGTGCTGTGTATAGAGTAGGGATGCATTGATACCACACATAGACATATACGTATATATCAACACGCAGACCTATATATACGTATATATCAACACGCAGATATATATATACACACCCACCCACAGACCTCAGACCATATATACACATACGCACATGGGAGGGTGGCATGTGGACAATCTCAACTAAATGTGCCCCCCCCCATTTGGCTGATCCCTCCAGAAGAAATGTTGAACCCGACAGAGCAGAGAATATATATATTATTCTCTGCTCTATCGGGTTCAACATTTCTTCTGGAGGGATCAGCCAAATGGGGGGGACAATTAGTTGCCAAAATGTGTGTGTAATACAAGTCTGGATATATATATTTATAAGACTATAGATATACACAATATTGCCAAAAGTATTCACTCACCTATCCATATGCGAGTCAAGGCAGGTGAGCGAATACTTTTGGCAATATAGTGTATATCTTCTCTACATAGGTGTGCGCACGGGGGGTGCCGGGTGTGCCTGGGCACACCCTAATCAGATGGCTTCTTTTTTCTTTTTTTTGCAGCCGCTGGATTCAAACCCCCAGCTCCAGCGCTCATCGCTGACAGCTGCGCTGGAGGATTCCGTTTGCTGCTGATCCAGCAGCAGACACACCCCTGCCTGTGTCTTTTGAAATGCCCAGCAACATGCAGTGGCAAGATTGGCAGCTGCTCTGGGGGGGACGGGGACTCTGGGTCTTTTGAATGCCCTTACCCTAGTGACAGGCAGCAGCTGTACCTTCTGGTCTGTTTCCCATCTTCCTAGACTCCCATTCGATTGGGGGGTGGGGGAATAGTACAGAGGAGGGAGAAGTCATACAGCGGGGCAGGATCCACTCCACAGGGTTTGGCAGGAGATGTAGCAGTCGGCCCTGTCTGAGGGTATGGATGCACCTATTTTGGGTTTTTGAAATTCTACTACTGCCTGTAAGTTTTAAGCCTGGCTGATCCAGGGAGCACAGATGCACCAGGTTGTAGCATTCTGGCCTCTCCCAGCACCTACAAGTCACTGGTAGCAGGGGGAAAGTGTGTAAACAGTGAGAGAATACAGAGAGATGGTGAGAAAGGGAGAATGCATGCATGCAACTAGAAAGCAGAGAGAAAAATGAATGTAGAAAGAAGGGATGCAGAGAAAAAATTCAGAGAGAAAGGCTTCTGAGAGGAAAATACAGAAAGAATGTTTAAATTAAGAAGAGAGGAAGAAGGAGAATTAATAGAGAGAGAGAGGAATAATAGAGAGAGAAAGGACGCAGAGATAAAGAATACATACAGGGTTATTTAGAGAGAGGTGAAAAGCAGGAGAATGACTGGAGAATGGAAAATTCTAGGTCAAAATAGCCAAACCAGAAAAATTCTCCCATTCATCTCACTTTCCAAATCGGCTATTTTGACCTAGAATTTTCCATTCTCCAGTCATTCTCCTGCTTTTCACCTCTCTCTGAATAACCCTGTTCGAGACAGAAATGCAGAGTGAAAAGAAAGAACACAAAGAGAAAGAAAACCGAACGAAAGGATGCAGAAAGAAAGAATAGAGAGAGAAGGAAAGATTACAAAGAGAAAGAAGACAAACCATACTGTTGAAACCCTACCACTAGAACACAGAGAGAGAATGGCCTGGGGGAGTCAGGTGAGTATGGCAAAGGGAATCCTTCTATTTTTATTGTAACTATTTGTATTTTTTCTATGTATTTATTTACCCCTACCTACCTACCCTTTATAGTTATGTCTGCTAACTGAAAAATCTCCCACTTGTCCTGTCTCTGCTGACTGCAGAGAGTCCAAGCCGGGTTCCAGCTGCACAGAATTACTGAGTTTTATTACTGTGGCACTCTGCTATGCTCATACACACTGCACATTAGTGTATCACAGAGCTCCACAGCAACAAATCTCCCGGTAGTGTGTGTGTGTATCACAGTGCTCCACAGCAATAAAACTCACAGTAATGTGCGGTGTGTATGAGCGTATCACAGAGCTCCACAGCAATAAAACTCACTGTAATGTGCAGTGTGTATGGGCGTATCACAGAGCTCCACAGCAATAAATCTCCCGGTAGTGCATGTGTGTATCACAGAGCTTCATAGCAATAAATCTCCCGGTAGTGAGTGTGTGTATCACAGAGCTCCATAGCAATAAATCTCCCGGTAGTGAGTGTGTGTATCACAGAGCTTCATTGCAATAAAACTACTGTGCGGTGTGTATGAGTTTTATTGCCGTGGAGTGCTGTGATACACTAATACACCGCACATTACTGTGAGCTTTATTGCTACATAGTGGGGGGCCTATATAGCGGTGTGTGTAAATGTATGTATTTTATCTTTAAACGTCTTGCTATGCATATACACCTGCGCCTTTTTTTTGTCGCACTCTGACCTTGCCCATTGTCAAGCACTCAAAAGTCCAGTATCACTGGAATCAACAAACACACAGGGTTATTCAGAGAGGTGAAAACCTCAACTGGAAGGAGGAGAGAACAATCTAGACCAGTGGTTCTCAACCTGTGGACCTTCAGGACCCAAAATTGTCCTTGGTCATTAAGTCGCAACCCAAAAATAATTGAATTTCTGAAACAATTTATTCCACAAAACAACGGGTGCAATATTCCACAATGTATGCACCTTTTAAATTTTTTTATGAACAAACATGGATTCTTTCCAAAAAGGATAGTGCAGTAATCGCAGCACTAGTGAAAACGAAAGTGTTTGCTGTAAAATAAACTAGTTGAATCATGAAATTAAGTATAACTTATTGGAAAACTGGATGCTTCTTGCTCCAAGTGTCTCAAAGTCTGGGGTGATGGTAGACAAAGCAACTCTAAATTAAATCACTACTGAATGAATATATTAAAAAAGAAAACTTAACAAGCTCACCTGCTCCATGCTCCCCCTGCCATCTGTCTCTGCGCACATTTTTTTGCAGCAGCCTGCCCTCCGAGCCTACGCAATTTGCGTAGCTGAACGCTACGCTAATCGCATAAGCTGAAGCTGGCCAAGAGATTGAGGTCTGGTGCCGCCTACTTCCCGAATCTATGCTCTGCAGTGCCTCAGAGGGACTGAAGAACAATGGCATAGCTTGGACCAATGGAAAAGCACCATTGGTCCAAGCCATTCAAAAAACGCCTTCATGGGAGCCTGGCCTCCCATTCATTGATTGACGCAGGACAGTCATGTGCAGTGGGTGCGGGGCTGTGCTCGGGGTGTGACTGTTCAATGTGTCGGCACCTCCTCCCTGCAGGTGGCAGTGTGCAGCTGCCTGGAGTGGACGATGCAGATCCTGGGGAGCACTGAGAGCAGCCAGATCCTGGGGAGCGCTGAACCTATGTAACCTGTGTATATCTGGCTCTGATTCCAGCCAGTGCCTCAGTCACTGACCTCACCTCACGTCCCTGGTATGTAGGGAGGCCAGGATTAGGAAGCAGTGTCTGATTCTGCTGAGAATTCTCAGTGTACATTCTAGTTTTCTGCCGGGTTTATCACATCAGGAGGAAGGCAGGAAAGGAAGAGGAGTGAGACTTATAGAGTAAAAGGGAGCAAGTGATAGAGGGCGTAAGAGATGAGGAGAAATGGAGAGTGAGACATAGATACAAGGAAAGATGGAAAAATACACACAGATATAGATGGACAGACAGAAGGCTGCATAAATAGGTAAAAGGACAGACTAACAAAAGGACAGAGAAACACAATCGAATATACATAGGGAGTCCCTCTTACCCAACAGCCTTTTGCTTCACTGAGATGTGCATTGTGCACAGTGGCTCATGGTGTTGGAAGTACAGAGCTGCTGCCAGTCACGGAGTCCCACCCCCACACCTTCCCATTACAGATTCTCACCTTCCCATTACAGATTCTCCCCCCCCCCACCTTGCAATTACAGAGTATCTTACCTAATGCAGCAGGCCCCAGGTGGCACCTATGACCATTCAGCAGTAGCCGCACCGCTTGGGACCCACTGCTGCAGGCAAGATGCATCAGCGGGTCCCAGGCATTAGAGAGGCCTGGGGGCACTTTCCCCGCGACCCAGTCCGCCCCTAGTCGTGACCCACTTCTGGGTCATGACCCACCACTTGAGAAACACTGATCTAAACCAAATAGCTGATTTGGAAAGTTGAGATAAATGGGAGAATTTTTCTGGTTTGGCTATTTTGACCTCACATTTTCACTTCTCCAGTCATTCTCCTATTTTTCATCTCTCTCTGAATAACCCTGACCGTATATGCCCTCCGTAAACTAAGACCGATTGCAGGCATCGTAAATTCAATGTGAGGAACAGGTAGGATACCAGGGGCGGATCCAGAGACTAGTCTCGGGAGGGGCACTGACAGAAAATAAGGTGTTTTAGCAGAGAGTCCGACTCACGAGAATTTACAGAGGGCCCGGCTCACAGGAGCTTACAATCTAGAGGAGCAGAGGGCCCGGCTCATAGGAGCTTACAATCTAGAGGAGCAGAGGGCCCGGCTCACAGGAGTTTACAATCTAGAAAAGCAGAGGGCACCCAGGAGCTTACAATCTAGAGGAGCAGAGGGCACCCAGGAGTTTACAATCTAGAGGAGCAGAGGGCACCCAGGAGCTTACAATCTAGAGGAGCAGAGGGCACCCAGGAGTTTACAATCTAGAGGAGCAGAGGGCACCCAGGAGTTTACAATCTAGAGGAGCAGAGAGCCCCCAGCTCACACATGGATTTGCCCCCAGCTCATGGATTTACCCCCAGCTCATGGATTTGCCCAGGTCATGGATTTGCCCCCAGGTCATGGATTTGCCCAGCTCATGGATTTGCCCCCAGGTCATGGATTTGCCCCCAGGTCATGGATTTGCCCAGCTCATGGATTTGCCCCCAGGTCATGGATTTGCCCCCAGCTCATGGATTTGCCCAGCTCATGGATTTGCCCCCAGGTCATGGATTTGCCCCCAGCTCATGGATTTGCCCCCAGCTCATGGATTTGCCCCCAGCTCATGGATTTGCCACCAGCTCATGGATTTGCCCAGCTCATGGATTTGCCCCCAGGTCATGGATTTGCCCCCAGGTCATGGATTTGCCCCCTGCTCATGGATTTGCCCCCAGCTCATGGATTTGCCCCCAGGTCATGGATTTGCCCCCAGCTCATGGATTTGCCCCCAGGTCATGGATTTGCCCCCAGCTCATAGATTTGCCCAGCTCATGGATTTGCCCCCTGCTCATGGATTTGCCCAGCTCATGGATTTGCCCCCTGCTCATGGATTTGCCCAGCTCATGGATTTGCCCCCTGCTCATGGATTTGCCCAGCACATGGATATTTGCCCCAGCTCATGGATTTACCCCCAGCTCATGGATTTGCCCAGCTCATGGATTTACCCCCAGGTCATGGATTTGCCCAGCTCATGGATTTGCCCCCTGCTCATGGATTTGCCCAGCACATGGATATTTGCCCCAGCTCATGGATTTGCCCCCTGCTCATGGATTTGCCCAGCACATGGATATTTGCCCCAGCTCATGGATTTACCCCCAGCTCATGGATTTGCCCAGCTCATGGATTTACCCCCAGCTCATGGATTTGCCCAGCTCATGGATTTGCCCAGCTCTCACCTGGATATTGCTCCAGGCCTCCAGCTCCGGTGTTCAGGGGACCCAGATGCCGCCGGGCAGCGCAGGAGCGCCTGCCCGGTCCTGAAGAGTGCGTCCTTGTAAAGTGGATGCGGCTGCGTGCGTGCGCAGGTCACGCGGTCCGGCCAGTCAGGTGGTACAGAGACTCAGTACCACCTGATTAGCCGGACCACGTGACCGGCTGCGCCTGCACACAGCCGCATCCACTTTACAAGGACGCACTCTTCAGGACCGGGCAGGCGCTCCTGCGCTGCCCGGCGGCATCTGGGTCCCCGGCTCAAATCTCGGGGGGGGCAATTGCCCCGTTGCCCCCCCCCTGGATCCGCCCCTGTAGGATACTAAATAGTGTTGCTGGGCAGCAAGAGGTTAAATGGCCACTCTTCTCAAATTTCATCCCTCCCTTTTTTCCCCTGACAGGGACACTACCACATAAGCTGTAACTAGATTACTTGTGCATTACAAATAAAACCACCTTATAAAACACATACTGCTGCTTATTTCTTTGAAGTAATAGCATGTAAAAAAAAAAGGAAAAATAAACTTGGGTTATATTATCGCCTGTTTCCATTTTGTGTATTTTTCCCGTGGTGTAACATTTACCAAAATCTGTGCAAAAGTTTTACTTTACTGCTGTTGTTTATCTAAACAACAGCAGTAAAGTAAAACTTTTGCACAGATTTTGCTCATTAATCTACAGTTAGTGAGGTAGAGGAGGAAATGTTTAGATACTACTGCAGGTGGTGTATTGTGTTCTCCAGGCTACCTGAGATAAGAGCTGGCAGCTCAATGAGACGAGACAGGGAGCTTAAAAGCCATCTACTCTCCCCCTGGTGATGTCCTTTGAATACATCCCACACAATACAATGATGTGAGTCGGTGATTGACCCATTCAATGGCCAAAGCAACACAGTGAGGAGCAAGTGATGGAAAGATAGAAAATATCACACAATGGATGCACCCAGTGTCACACAGAGGAAAATATCACAATGGATGCACTTAGTGACACACAGAGGAAAATATCACAATGGATGCACTCAGTGACACACATAGAGGAAAATATCACACAATGGATGCACCCCGTGACACACATAGAGGAAAATATCACACAATGGATGCACCCCGTGACACATATAGAGGAAAATATCACACAATATGTCACTGGGTGCATACATTGTGTGATATTTTCCTCTATATGTGTCACTGGGTGCATCCATTTGATGTCAGCCATTGCTGTGGGACATCCGCCTCGTACACCGGCGTCACTGCCCTGTAACAGGGTCTCTATTCCTGATAGGGATGTGCGTTTCGGGTTTCGGAATCTCGGAATTTTCACGAAATTTCCTGATTCGTGTTTTCGGATGCGACCGAATTTCCGAAAATTTTTAGATCCGAAAATGGCAGATCCGAAAAGTTTTCCGAGCCGAAACGAAATATTTTCGTAATTTTCGAATGGACTTGAAATGTGTCAAAT
The DNA here is from genome assembly GCA_009667805.1 of Leptobrachium leishanense. NCBI lineage: Eukaryota > Metazoa > Chordata > Amphibia > Anura > Megophryidae > Leptobrachium > Leptobrachium leishanense. The sequence goes on along the minus strand of CM019064.1, from coordinate 279,114,383 downwards.
CGAAATTCATTGCTTTGAAACGAGGAGAACAGACGTTCTGAAAAAACAAAAATTTCCGAAATTACGAAAAGCCGATACAAAAAACGAGCAAAGTGACACGAAAATACGAAAAACGGTCGATATTCCGAAAACATGTACAATTCCGAAAACGAAAATTACCGAAATTACGAAAAGTCGATACAAAAAACGAGCAAAGTGACACGAAAATACGAAAAATGGTCGATATTCCGAAAAAAAAATGTACACGAAAAACGAATCGAGCCGAACCGAATCTAAACAGAAATCGGTGGAAACGAGCCAAATCGAAAAGTTTAAAAATCCGAAAAATCGAACGAATCGAACCGAAAAAAAAAATCGGTGCACAAGCCTAATTCCTGATTATGAGTAACCCATAGAATTTATAACCACAAAAAATAAATTTACACGCTGCAAATGATTGAAATGCAAATGGAAATATAATATTTATTTTTTTTATATGATATTCTGACATGAACCATACATATAGTAATGATGTATTTTGATTGCACGCGTGTGTGTGTGTGTGTGTATATATTATTATACACGGCGCGCGCATTTTGCACTTTTGGGTACACACCCTAATGTAATAGGCTGCGCACGCCTATGCTTATCATATATATATATATATATATATCATACGTGCCCTTACCTTCCCCTATAAATTTGCTAAAAATATATACACAAGAAAAACAAACCACTGCCTGAGACCCCGTGCAGCCCACATGCCACCCCCCTGTACCTGGCTGAATGTATCTAATATATATAATTAAATACATTCAGCCATGTAGAGAAAGAAAAAGAAAAAAGTTTTATTTCATGTTCCCGGGGACATTTAAAAATCTCCTCGGATTTTATATATTTTAGAAATGTGTCGCTTTACCTTAGCCTGGTGGTCAGTGGGGGCTCCCTGGATCCTGGTTGTGGGGGGGGGTCTGCCGTGGCCACAGGTGCAGTGGCTCCCTCCCTGCGCTGCCTGTCTCTGCCACATGCACCCGGGCGGCTAGCCCGCACAGTCGCAGCTCTGTCATCTGGCGGCTGCATGCTCCTCAAAGGGATCCTTGGGAGGCCCCGGCAGGCTGCCCTCTACAGTGCCTGATTAGAGGGCTGTGTCTGCCTGATGTTTTAGTAACAAGAATGTTTTATCCCATAGGCTTCAATGTTTAAAATATTCCCGTTTTAATCCAATATCTAATAAACCGTTGCTTATAATATTCTGCAGTAAAGAGTCTCTTTAGTTCTAGATTTTTTTGTATTTTTTAAGCATTTTTTATACTTTTTTTCAATTCATTTTATTTTTTCGAACGTTTGGCGAACGTCCCAAAAAGTTCGAAGTTCGCGAACTGTAGAACAGCCGATGTTCGATTCGAACTCTGAACAGATCGAACCGAATAGCTCATCCCTAGGCATGAGTACAGCTAAATTAATTAAAATAGAGATAGCAAAAGAACAAAAGAAAACTAAGGGGATACAATGAACTGGAAAACTTTATGATATTACTACAGTTAACTGTTTACTTTGAAAGGATCTCTAAAAAAGATTTTTGCAAAAAGTCTACTCAGAGTGTTATAATTGTTTTGATTTATGTTAAATTAATTGGTTTTATTTGAATACATTTACCTGTCCTGTGACAAACTTGTTCTATGGCTTTTTAAGCATGTGCCTGAAAAATTAAATACCTTTTATGCCAATAGAAACCATTCCTGGCTCAGAATAATGTGAGTTGTTAACTGATGTAATACATGCATTTTTTTTAAACGCCTTTTAAAGAATGCAGTTTTCTTCTTTTTTTTTTACCCCTGTTCAGCGGCTGGTTGGCTTTCTCCGGCAGTGTTCAGCAGCTGATCAAAGGCATTCGGCGGTCTGTTTGACAGATTGGTAGCTGCGTTTGGCAGTTTTTCGGATGCGTTTGGCGGTTTGCTTCTGCATTCGGCGGATCAATTTGTCACACTTTGGGGACCCTGCCGTGAATGCCGAATTCACTACAGGGCAGTGAATTGACCTCGCCGAAGTGCACAATTGAGAGAGCACCAAAATGTCGGTGCTCTTTGAATAACCCCTTTTGTATTTGATTTATTTGTGCTCTCATTAAGACCTTTGTATATCAGGCTGTTGGAAAGCACCAGTTTATGAGATGTTGAAGCATATTTTTTTTCTTCTTTTTGGTGTTTTTACGATAGAGGAAACACTATGGGCCCTATTCCAACGTTGGTGTTAAATGGCAGACCCTAATGGAAAACCTCAGTGTCTGCCGTTTCTCCATTAGGGCCTGCCATTTAACACCCGTATTCAAGCCTGAACTAGGACAAAAAACAGGTCCGAGCATTTTAAATTTTGCAACACTTTTGTCTACTACTATACAGTAACACATATATATATACATATATATATATGCACCCCTATAAACACACACATATATTTATACACACTTCTATATGCACCCCGGTACACACCATTGTGCATGCGCTTGCACACCTTCCTTATGTACCTATATGGGAGCCTACACACCCCTATTATATACCTTTATGGATGTTTACACATCCCTATTATATATCTATACATATGCCTAAACACCCACACATGCGCTTGTTATTTCACATTTGATTAGTGCAATTCACTCCTTAATGGCCTCGACGCCCATATTGCTCCTTTGCAACCCATAATGAATGCAGCTGCCAGGCTTATTTTTCCCACCCGACGCACCTTGCGTACCTCCCCCTTCTGCCGGTCCCTCCATTGGCTTCCTGTACATTTCAGGATACAGTTTAAAATACTGATGCTCACTTTCAAATCGCTCAATAACTCAACCGCTCCTTACATGTCTTCTTTAATCCGCAAGCATCTAGACCATCCATTCGGTGAGCGACCTCCGCCTGTCCTCTATCTACACCTGCGCTGCCAACTCTCGCCTCCAAGACTTCTCAAGGGCAGCTCCGGTCCTGTGGAATGACTTGCCTCGCCTTGCCTCCCCTAATCTTCAGGCCTTCAAGATATCCCTCAAAAACCCATCTCTTCAGATAAGCGTACCACATCACTGATGCAACTCATCCCTCTGGTCATCTACTCATACGTCATGATATATATATGCCCCACCATACCTGAACCACTGGCACTAGTGATCCTGATGACCAATAAAGCTCCCCTCATGTTCCTCCACCTCAACCCTCCTAGATTGTATGCTCCTATGAACAGGGTCCTCTACACCTCGTGTTTCCATCTTATGCTAGTTTATTTGTGTCTTGTTCAGCACTGCAAGAACTGTTGGCGCTATATAATTGATGATGATGATATTAATAATATTATACACCCACCCAAATACACCTAAACATACAAACAAACCTAACCACCTCCATACACATAACCACTCCTTTAGACCTAAAAACACACACTGGGAACTATTTGTTCCCAGTGTACCTCTGCCTGCGGAGCAAGGAAGCCGCAGATTGAGCTGCTCTTGCCACCTAGGGATCTAAGGTGAGTATGGGATTTTTAGTTAGGGATAGATCATTGTGTTAGGTGATTGCACTTCAACACAATCACCTAACTCCAGAGTCTGAAAGACATTATTCTTCTCAGCATAACGTCAGACGCAGATGAAGAATGGCTTTTAGGATTTGATTGTTCTCCATCTGTGGGGGTCACAACAGCCCCTCCCATGCAAAGTATAGGACACGCTACTACAGTAGCCTGGCAGTACATCCATAGCTTGCTTGCCTCTTGGGTGCAGGGGCGTAACTACCATGGGTGCAGAGGGTGCCAACGCACCTGGGCCCTTGAGTCCCGGGGGCCCACACTCGCCTGCCAGGGCCTGGGGGCTTGTATATGTACAGTTGTGTTCAAAATTATTCAACCCCCAATGCTGTAAAGGGTTTTAGGGAATTTAGTGTACATTTGTAATTGTATTCAGAATGAAATCCTACAAGGACTTTTTAAAGAACCATATGCAACTAAAATGACATCAATTGGTTTTGTAATACAGTAGTAAATGTTTCTTTTGTGAATTCTTCATTGACACAATTATTCAACCCCTTAAAGACTACCACTCTGAAGAACAGAGGTTCATTCAAGTGTTTTCAATCAGGTATTGAAAACACCTGTGGATGTCACGAAGCAGCAATAAAGCATAATAAGCACCAATTAGGCAGCTTTAAAATGACTGTGATACTCAGCTCCTTCTAGACATTTACTGGTGTGGTTACAAACATGGTGAAGTCAAGAGAATGGTCCAGGAAGACAAGAGAAGAGGTGATTACTCTTCACAGGAAGGGCAATGGCTATAAGAAGATTGCAAAGATGTTAAACATACCAAGAGAGACCATAGGAAGCATCATTCGCAAATTCAAGGCAAAGGGCACCCTTGAAATGCTACCTGGTCGTGGCAGGAAGAAGATGCGGACTTCGACTGCTGTGCGCTACCTGAAGCGTAGAGTGGAGAAAAGTCCCCATGTGACTGCTGAGGAACTGAGAAAAGATTTGTCAGATGTGGGTACTGAAGTTTCAGCTCAGACAATACGGCGCACACTGCGTAATGAAGGCCTCCATGCCAGAACTCCCAGGCGCACCCCCTTGCTGTCTCCAAAGAATAAGAAGAGTCGACTGCAGTATGCCAAAAGTCATGTGGACAAACCACAGAAGTTTTGGATAGTGTTCTGTGGACTGATGAAACAAAATTAGAACTGTTTGGGCCCATGGATCAACGCTATGTTTGGAGGAGGAAGAACAAGGCCTATGAAGAAAAGAACACCTTGCTTACTGTGAAGCATGGCGGGGGGTCAATCATGCTTTGGGGCTGTTTTGCTTCTGCAGGTACAGGGAAGCTTCAGCGTGTGCAAGGTACCATGAATTCTCTTCAGTACCAGGAGATATTGGATGACAATGTGATGCAGTCCGTCACAAACCTGAGGCTTGGGAGACGTTGGACCTTTCAACAGGACAATGATCCCAAGCATACCTCCAAGTCCACTAGAGCATGGTTGCAGATTAAAGGCTGGAACATTTTGGAGTGGCCATCGCAGTCACCTGACTTAAATCCGATTGAGAACCTCTGGTGGGACTTAAAGAAAGTAGTTGCAGTGCGCAAGCCTAAGAATGTGACTGAACTGGAGTCTTTTGCCCATGACGAATGGGCGAAGATACCCGTAGATCGCTGCAAGACACTTGTGTCAAGCTATGCTTCACGTTTAAAAGCTGTTATAACTGTAAAAGGATGTTGTACTAAGTACTAAGATTGAATGTCACTTGGGGGTTCAATAAAACTGATAATGATGTGAGCACAGAAAAGACATTTGTGGTTATTTCATTATAAATGTTATGTTATATTTGCCTGACCTACACGTGCCTCTTTGATTTAATTGTAAGCAAGATGACTGAATGATCAAAATCAATGTCAAACTGGCCAAAACACTCAATTTCAGTGGGGGTTGAATAATTTTGAACACAACTGTATATACACACATATATATATATTTCTTTTTTAATTTATTTTATACTTATTTGTAAGTTTTACTTTGGAGCTCTGTGATGCGCTCATACACACCACATATTACTGTGAGTTTTGTTGCTGTAAACCTCTGATTTACACTGATACACACTGCAGATTACTGTGAGTTTTATTGCTGTGGAGCTCTGTGATACACTCATATACACTGCACATTACTGTGCGTTGTATTGCTGTGGAGTTCTGTGATACACTCAAACACACCACACATTTCAAAGATGAAATTGCATACCATTACTACACTGAGGGTCAACAACATTGGCCCACCACGGGTTCTATAACCTCCTTCAAGCCAACACTATTGTCAGCGCTAGCTTAAATATGCTGTGCCCACATTGCCTTCAAATCACTAACGGGTTAAAAAAAAGTCAGTGGTCATTAATTTGCGATTCATGGTGTGAGTTTTCTGTACTTTGCGCTCCCCGTGTTAGGTATAGGGAGCGCAAAGTGAAATCACAGATTAACTAGCGTTAGGATCTCTTGGTCCTAATGCTAGTTAATAAGAGCTGGCGCTACTGAATAAGTTACCACCAGCTCAGAGGTGTAGGTAACGGATTCCACTGCTGCAGAATCCATTACCTGCAGCTCAAACCCCCCCCCAAAAATCAGATACTCACCTCTCTTCCCGCGGTGAGAAAGGTGTCCTGATTTCCTGATTCGCTGCTTCTAGCCGCCGGGAGCAGGCTGTCACGGATTCCAGTTATCGGTCCCTGTATACAGAGCCCTGTCTACCCTTCCGATCCTTGAATGGTCAGTGATTCTTACCCTATGAGGATTCGGAACTGCTAACTTCAGGGACTCGATATTGCTACAACAGGCAAGGAGAGGCTTCAGACAGCCCAGGGTGCTGCTTCCCTGGAAAAACCTCCTGGCAAACCCTTTGTACATGAAACAGAAAGAGAACACTTAGGGCCCTATTACAATCTTCGCGAATACGTTTGTGCCCGCGCAAAAACGCATTAAAGCGTATTACAATGTCAGCGCAACAAACGCACGTATACGTCTACTGCGGGTGAAGCTGCGGAGGCTTACTGTACTTTGCGCGTCCTATACTTAACATTGTGAGCGCAAATGTGTTTGTGCGCAGGTACGCGGATGGTATTACAATCTATGCGCAGTTTGTAACGCACAGCCTTTGCGCGCATAATTTTAGCATCTCCTAAAAGCTGGTGTTAAAGGCAAATTCTATTAACCTGGCCGAAACCAAATACACCAGCCCAAAAAAAAAAAAACGCAGCAAAGTATAGTTACACATTCTACACATACCAAACCAATAAATTTGAGAAGTTGTGCGCTTTTTTTTTATTGATGCAGCATATATGCGCAGATTGACTTTGACAGGCTCAAAAACTTAACGTGAGACAATTATGGTTCTTAATTCTGATTGGCTGAATCGCGTGAAAAAAACAGTCCGCACACTGATTTCTGAGCGCAACGTTGCTGCGTTTGTGTGCGTCTGTTTTACGCGCGTTATTTTTTGACGGACGAAAAAATGCGAGAGGATTGTAATACCAGCTGTGATTTACTCGCGTTAACGTTTAACGCTTCACGCAAAAATTCACAAGTTGCGCGTGCGTTTTTGCTTGAAGAATGTAAAAGGGCCCTTAATGTGAGTGTGTCATGACACAAACCATTTGGTCATTTGGCAATAACTAAGACCATGTCTAGCCTTGCTTACCAATTCTGGAGGAATATAGTTCCAAAACATTTGGAGGGCTAATGTTGCCGACGCCTAAACTACACTATCTGACTTTCAAACCAAAAAGATTAATATATGTCAGCATCTGCTGTGTGTGTCGACATAGCAGTAACAAGGTTCTATTTCATTAGAGTGAATGTGTGATAGGTGGTGGTGCCAGAGTCATCTGGTCAAGTTGTCACTTGAATTTTTGCTCCATGATCTCACAAGCCAAAATGTGAAACTGCAATGTGCATGCTTCTCAATGAAATCCTTGGACAGGTGCAAAATAATTTGCAAGTTCGTATTGTCATTAGTGCTACCATATGAGATTCATTTTTTCACGAGGATAGTAGCAGGATGTTTATAAAACTGTTACAGGACGAGAAAGATATAGTATATCTAAAGGAAGAGCTTTTTAGTTATTCTTTATAGTAAATGAATTAGACTATATATATATATATAATATATATATATATATATATATATATATAAAAATGGGGTTCCATTTATAAAAGATCCTTCGAGTTGTAGCACATCACAGAGGCTTAGTAGTAACAAAGCTGCAATATTTTCATTTCTGCATAGCATATCGATGTTTTAGTCCCTGGCACTTTTCTGAAGAGTGTCTTGAGAGGATTATTTGTCTATTATACGGCATTATGCTGCACAGGAGCAAGTAATTAATTTAATTTTGAGTGCAGAGATCCTGGTTTTGTTTGGTTTATATGGTATATATACATATATATTGTGAATCATGTTATACACATACATGCTATTATGCCAAGTATGTCCTGCACTTAACTCCAAACATTCCTTTTCTTGGTGCTGTAAATATTCAGAACAAGCTAATATGCGCATTAAGAGGGAAATGCTTTACACATAAAAATTAAGGTATATCATTGTAGTTTCTAATGGTAAACTAACTGTACCCTATAGCCCAAAGCTTTCCAAAGTGTGTGTCGCAAGAAAATAGTGTCAGCGGCAATAGGTAGGCGTGTCGCACGTTGGGTGACCACGTGTTCCAAACCGGCCCTGTATTCCACATATGCCCTCTCTTAATGGCTCCTGCGTAACCTTAATAAGCATTTGTGTGCGCGCCTGCACTTTGTCTCTACGGAAGCCTGGCTGTTAATATTAGCCATGCTTCTGTTGCAGTACGTGTGGGCGGCTGTGCCCTTTGAAATGTGGGTGCACGCCGACAAAGAGTCCTTGCGGAAGCCTAGCAGATGATTTGCCAGGTTACCATGTAGGTAGGAAGCATAGACACGCAGCTGTGCCCTTTGAACTTTGAGTGCACACTGATGCGGAGTCCTTACAGAAACCTGGCAGGTGATTTGCCAGGTTTACGTGTAGGAATCACAGACGCGCGGCCGCAGCAAATAAGAGGAGAGCTGTTTTTCCACCACACATCCACTGACCAGCCCAGCCTAGCAGCCGGCCAGGTAATACCTTTCAGACATGCTTTAATTTTTTTTTATAATTTAGAGCCCCTCTCAGCTCTGCTTATTATTTTGCGGCTCACATAATATTTACCATCTGGGCTAATTATTTTGTAAATTAGTCATTTAGGACCTATTTTAGGTAATATGTACAAAATGATTGCTTCAGATGGCAAAAATAAAAATGAAATATTAAAATAATAAAATTAAAATAAAATAAAACCCATCCAGAAGTATTTATTATAAATTCTATTAATTGCTGCTGGCAGGGCCGGATTAAGAGTATCATGGGCCTGGTGCTGAGGATTTTAGTGGGCCTTTTTATAGATAATGAGGTAACAATTGGCCCGCGCTGCTTTCTCGTTTAGAGAGTCAGGTGACACACTGTGCATATGTCACGCTATGCCAACGTCAGAGCGACTGGGAAACCAGACTGGTGACTCTGATGTGCTATGACGCACAGGCCTGCTGGATGGTTATAAGTTACATATAATAATAGCTTCAACTATTGAAATAATGTCATAAATGACAAGTTTTAAAATGTATGTTTTTATCTTACAAATTATATATTTTTAAAAATATAAATGAATGGTTTTAATGAGATATATTGCGGCCCCATACATTTCATTATAGCAGTGTCTGTATTTCTTATAAGGGGTTAATTTAACTTCCAGTTTGTTAGTCAAACTTAATTACGTGCCACAAAATGATACAATGTCTAAAAAGTGTGTCACCAATATGAAAAGTTTGGAAAGCTCTACAGTGTAGACTGCTTCAAAATTATAAAATCTATCAGGGTTATTCAAAGAGAATCAACAAGTCTCTGCACGTTCGGTGACTTTTTGTTCTCTTCAATTCGGTGCGATCTGGTGATCCCATTTCGGTGACCCTGCGGTGTATTCAGCAAGCACCACAGGGCCATCGTAGTGCAGGGAAAAGCCGCCACAAACCCGACGAACACTCACTGCAAAACCCGGCGAATGCACACCGAAACCCGCAAACACATTCGGATTAACCTCGCCGAACACGCCGGAGAAACCCGAGCAGCCGTCTATCACAGCACAGAGCAGCTGTCGGAAAAAGCCAACTCCGCAGACGAATGGAGTGAAAAAAAGGAAAACAGTACGCTTGAATGTTTGAAAAGTGAAACGCTATTTGCAAAGAAACTACAGAACGAAAATCTTAAATTTACACATAACATCCAATGAATGATAATAAAAAGGGCTGCTACAGAAAATAAGAAAAAATTATTTTAAAAAAAGTTCTTATTATTTTAAAAAAAATCCTGAAAAATGCCTAAAATATCCTAAAACTCTATACATAAAGAGACTTCTTAATGAAGAATATTATAATCAACAATTTATTAGATATTGAATTAAAACGGGAATATTTTTAACATTGAAGCCTATGGGATTCTCCTGAATAAACCTGCCGAATGAAATCACCGAACAGCAGGGCATTTCGGCAACTTTTCCCTGCTGGTTTTGTGTTCTCTGAATAGCCGAAGCATTGCTTCTCTATGGGGATTCACTGCCCTCGAACAGGCAACGAACAGGCACCGTATGTGCAGGCAATTCGCCAACATTTGGCAAACTGCCTGTTCTCTGAATAGCCGAATGGCCAGGAAAGGTAACCGTACGATGAATTTCACTGTTCAGTTACCTTTCGGCCACAATTCGGATCTCTTTGAATAACCCTGTATGTGTAATTTACAGATAGGATAGGAGCCATTAATACACAATAAAGAGCCACAACCTCCGAGCCGTTGGAGCCATTATCAGGCCTGCCTAGTCACACGGTTCAACCATGCAACACTATTTTTCTTCAGACCTTTCATTCTCCTGGTAGCCTTAGGCCTTCACACGGTTTCAGCAAGGTCTGAAGAAACATGCATTGTGAGCAGATGTATAATCTTGCTCACAGTGGTTCAGTGGTAAAATGGGGGCTTTTGAAGCCCATACACCCGTGCTGCAAGAATCACTTGTGTATAGTAGCCCCGATTGGCTTCTCTGCAGGTCAGCAGCGGCAGACCACTGTGCCATCATGCAGCAGCGTAGAATAGTCCTTTTGTGGGGGTGGCTGTGAGAGTGATGGCAGGAATTATTTTACAGTCACACTGACACTAAATTATCTTATTAATGTCAGAATGGTTGTATTATTTCACATATCTTATGTCATGTCTCACAAACACCCTATGGAAATTTCCAAATAATATCATGATTTTTTTCCAGCAATTTCTCGTGTCACATGTCATTTATCTTACTGATTTGTACAGCTTATATCAATGTCACATTATTCATCGCATGGAACACCGCTAATTTAATTTCTTATTTAACCCCTTCACTACCAAGCAATTTTTGTTGAAAACATTTTTATCCTAACATTTATTTGAAACATGGGATGCAAAGTTAATAATTACACATAGAAACTTTCCATTTTCCAGATTGTTGTTCTGAGATAGTTAATCAATTTAGGCTGGGGTCAGACGAACGCAGTGCGAACGTGCGTTTAGCCGCACTTTATTACGACCGTGGTAGCAGCAAATGTTTTATAACGCAGGCCCACACACGAAATACGGCCGCACGAAAGTTCGGCCGCACAACGGAAGCGGCAAACGAACGCATTTTCGCAAGAACGTTGAACCGCTAGTACCGACGTACAGAGTGCGCTGCGTCCGCATAGCGGCGTGTGTGCGTGATTAGTAGACGTCAGACACTGCTCATGTCCAGCCAACATAACGTCCAGACACCCAAAGTTTCCTGGTTTGGATCTGTAAAAAATCACGGCCGTAATTGCACATCGTCGTTTGACCGCTATCGCGAATTTCGTGAGAAAGTACGTCCATGCGTTTGGATGCACTTTTTTACGGACGATGCGAAAAATGTGTTCGTCTGACCCTAGCCTAAAATAATGTAAATTCACTCATTTAAAATTTTTCATGTATTCGATTATCCTTAACAGAAATATTGTTGGAATGAAAGGTTCTAAACTCTAGATGACATCCTTTATCTTATGAAAATGTCACATGGGGTCTACATTATCAGCATACAGGCAGAAATGGCCTTGTAATAAGAAAAAGAGCGACCACAACAGAGATAAAACAAACGTGTATAGGTGTATAAAAACGGTATACAAGGGGGGCGTGGCTTGGCAGCCGATGCAGACGGCTGCTTGAACGCGGAGCTCCGGCGGCAAGCACCATTGAGGGGTGATTACCCACAGTTGAGAGCCTTGATGGCCCACAAAAAGAAGGGACTGGGAGGAGGGAAGCTCCAGAGCTCCCCCAGACCTACTCGTTCGGAGGATATTTCCTCCTTTTTCACGGAGCACGCGGCGGTGCAGTGCGATCGGCGCCAATCCAAGATGGCGCCGGCGTCAGACGGCACTCCGGCATCCTCTCCCTCCCACAGCCCGTGTCCTCCAGAGACAGAAGAAACCTCGATCAGGGACATCTTGAGGTCCCTGCCGACCAAGGATGATCTGGAGGCTTTGATGCAGCGGATGGAGACAGCTTGGGAATCACGCTGGGAACACATGTCGCAGGATGTCCTCCATCTTGGATCCAGAGTTCAAGGCCTTGAAGATTCTAAGGACCAGACTGAAAACAGAGTGCTAGCTCTTGAGCAGCAGGTCAGTGCACATTCTAAATACTTCACCCTGCTACGCAGAGATCTGGACGATGTCGATAACAGAGGTCGGCGAAATAATTTACGAATTCGGGGACTCCCCGAACCTCAGGGCCCCTCGGAGGATATTCCAACCTTATTAAGCTCATTGTTTAACCCTCTCCTGCAACGCCCGCTCGATGCACCATTATTATTTGATCGAGCTCATAGGGCATTAAGGGCAAAAGGAGCTCCGTCCTCGGCCCCAAGGGACATAATTTGCAGACTCCATTATTATGTGGACAAGGAACGTAGTCTGATGGCGAGCAGGAAATCAAATCTCCAAGACCGGTTAGGAAACCCGCTTCAAGTTTTTCCGGACTTATCCTGGTCCACATTGCAAGCCCGGAAGGCATTGCGCCCGCTCACCCAAATCCTCCAGGACCGACAGATTAGATATCGCTGGGGGTACCCCTTTTCACTAACCACCATGATTGATGGGGAATCCTTCTTTGTGACCTCACCGGAAGATATATCACCATTAACTTCAGCATTGGGTGTTGCACCTCTAACTGTTCCAGACTGGTTTGCTATTCCTAGCGTGACTCAAAATACAAACCAGGTCAGGCCCCAACGTTCCAGATGGCAGACCCCGGTGAAACGTAGGAAACCACCTCAAAGATCTTCTGACTCTCCGCTTCACCAACTGCCCAATACTCCATCCTCCTGTGGCTGAGTAAGCAGAAAATATCGCTGTTCGCACCTTGTTACTAGCCCTCAGAACTTCACCCTCATTTTTTGTCTTCACGTGACCTTTTCACATTTACTCGCCTGCCCAGCTCGAACTCTGAGTACTTTTGCTTTTACTGAGCATGTCTCCGCTTCCTGCGCCCCCGCCAGTAGCGGTGACCGTTATATTGTATTCGATGTGCCCTCTTCCAGGTCATAGCCTAGCGAAGGAAGACCGGTCGAGGGATCAGTTTATTCCAGAATTGCAATTTCCCACGGGGCCCAGATACCCCCCGAGGAGGAATTCTCACTGCCTCCGTGTATATAAGTTTATTGCTGTGTTATTGATTGACTTTTTCTTGTTTGCATTGACTTTATCCCCTCTCCCCTCAGATGCACTCAGGTTTCCTTCTCCAGACAGGTATTCAGAACTGGTCTCCCCCCCGGGTTCTTAAATGGCGTCGATACGATTGATCACAATTAATGCACGGGGACTGAACACCCCCGTGAAACGTCGGATGGCCCTCGCTGATGCCCATAGCCAGGGTGGAGATATCGTCTTTGTGCAAGAGACGCACTTTCGAGCAGACTCCGCGCCGACCCTCTCGTCACCGCACTATCCCTCTGGTTACGTGAGTAACTATACGGCTTCCAAATCAAGAGGTGTCGCCATATTACTAGGCCGACATGTCCCATTTGTATATGAGTCTCATGTCACCGATCCGGGGGGTAGGTTTTTGTTTCTTAAAGGGACCCTGGGCCTCTCACGCTGCACCCTGGTTAATATTTATCTCCCCAATCGTAATCAATGCCAGACGCTCCGTTCTATCACCAAACTGTCCCGCTACAGTGAAGGCATCGTAATCTGTGGCGGAGACTTCAACGTCCATCTGGACGCCCCTGGGGAAGGTAATCCCACTTCCTGTAGACCTGACCCCTCCTTAAAACGGCGATTTCTCCAACTGCTACATGGCCAGCAGCTGGTAGATGGCTGGAGGGTACTTCACCCGGCCGGGAGGGACTTTACTTTTTTCTCCCCTGCAGCGGGCTCCTACTCCCGACTAGACACTTTTTTGGTCTCACACCACGGCCTGCACTTATTGCAGTCCGCTACTATTAAGCCCATCACATGGTCCGACCACGCCCCAGTTCACCTAGTGCTCACCCTCCCTACAGTCCCGGAACGCGACAGGACGTGGAGACTTAATGAGGCCCTTCTTAAAGACACAATGAATAGGACTGACATTGAAACGGCCATATCTGACTATTTTAGAAATAACTTGACTCCGGATGTTTCCCTACCTATGGTATGGGAAGCTCATAAATGCGTTCTGAGGGGCAAATTAATCCAAATTGGGGCCCGGCTGAAGAGACTCCGGACTGGACAGATCAAAGACCTCCTACGTAATATTCACACTCTTGAGACATCACACAAATTGCATGGGTCATTGGACACGTTCAAAGAATTAACACTTCAGAGGGCGGCTCTCAATGACCTGCTCACAAGTAATACCCTACGTTCCCTACAAATCACTAAGCTTAAATATTATACCCAGGGAGATCGTTGCGGTCGTTTATTGGCAAATGCAGTCCGCCAACGACACATGACAACATACATCCCTAAGATACGCCGTGCAGATGGGTCGATGGCTCACTCATCCCCAGACATTTCCACAGCTTTCCTTTCCTACTATAAATCCTTGTACAACTTGAATGACATCCCCCCCCCCTCAGAGGCTATTGGAAAATATTTACGCGATTCATATGACTCCACTATCTCTAGGGAGACGCGGGAAGCACTGGACGCTCCCTTCACCATGGAAGAACTTACTTCGGCAGTTAAGTCTATGAAATCGGGCAAAAGCCCGGGCCCGGATGGGTTTACGATGGGCTATTGTAAGACCTTTCTCCCTTCCTTAGGCCCTCACTTTCTACAAGCCTTTAACTCCCTGGATGAGTGCTCTACTATTCCCCAATCGGCCCTCCTCGCCACGATTACTCTCATACCTAAACCCGATAAAGACCATACTTCGGTCCCTAACTATCGCCCAATCTCCCTTATTAATACGGACGTAAAATTGTTTGCCAAGTTACTAGCCACCCGCCTTAACCCCTTATTGCCCGCCCTGATTCACCCAGACCAATCAGGCTTTGTGACTTCTCGTGAAGCGCGCGACAACACTATCCGTACCATTAATCTCATTCACCGAGCTCAGGCGCAGGGACACCCTACCATATTCCTATCGGTCGATGCCAAAAAGACATTCGACCGGGTGGAGTGGAATTATCTCTTTGGAGTTCTTGGACATATAGGCTTTGGCTCTAAATGGATGACATGGATACACGCGCTATATTCCTCCCCTACGGCGCAGATTAGAATTAATGGCACTCACTCGACCCCCTTCGGCATTAGAAATGGGACAAGACAGGGATGCCCTTTATCACCTCTGCTCTTTGTCCTTGCCCTGGAACCCTTTATGCAAAGGATTAGGGATAATGACAACATCCAAGGTTTTCGTCTCCCATTTCACCACTATAAAGTATCGGCATACGCGGATGATGTCCTCTTCACCCTCACTGATCCCCTAAAATCCCTCCCACATGTACTAACAGAATTGCGGACTTTCCAGACGCTATCTAACTTTCTAATCAATGATACCAAGAGTGAGGCCATGGGGGTGGGGGTGACCTCAGATGTTTATCAAGCCCTGACAGACATATGCCCCTGTCAATGGACGAGGAACTCCCTACGATATCTGGGTACTACACTTACTCGTGGTCCCAGAGACCTGTTCGCAGCTAATTATACGCCACTCTTGAACACCACGTTAAGCGAGCTTCGTAAATGGCACAAGCCACATATTTCGTGGCTTGGCCGCATTAACTATCTAAAAATGACCGTTCTACCAAAGTTTTTATATGTGTTTCAGGCGGTTCCGGTTAAAATCCCTCGGGTTTATTTTCAAGAGTTGAAATCTGGCTTTCTGAAATTCATATGGGGCACTACCTGCCCTCGAATATCTTATAGAGACCTGACTCGCCCTAGGGATAAGGGAGGTCTGGGACTACCCCATCTAGAATCTTATTATCAAGCAGCCCTGCTGACACGAATCTGTGACTGGTCGGTATCTCCTCCTGTTAAGTTATGGGTGGCATTGGAGCAATTTGCCTTCCAGGTACCGATTGCATCTGTGCCATGGCATCTTGCCTCTATCCGCTCTCTGATGGCGTCCCCAGATCACCCCACGGCCCCGCAGCTCCTCCGGCTGTGGAGGGAAGTTCGCTCTTGATCTGACCTCTCCCCAGATATCTCCCCCCTGCACCCAGTATCGCATAACCCTGACTTCCCTCCGAGTAGGCAGCGGCCTTTTTTGGATATAGACCCGGACGGGCCATACTTACACATTGCACGTTGTTATACGGATAAAGATTTATCTCCATTGTCATTATTAGCACCGAGAAGTGTCTATACTCCCCTCGAATGTTTTAAGTATAGCCAGTTAACTCATTTTGTCACCAGACTGACTTCGACTATGCCACTCCGTTCCACCTTGACTGTGTTCGAAACTTTGTGTATGATGGACCCTCCACCAACACATGTGCTCTCGTCCCTTTACACTCTACTCCTTTCCTCATCTCAACCCAGGGTACCCTCATATGTGATTAAATGGCATAATGAACTCCCTCAACCTATCTCGGAGGAGGACTGGGGAAAATTTTTTTCAATCAATAAATACTCCTCCATGAGCCTCTCGGTACAGCTCTCTAATTTTAAACTCCTATCACGCTGGTACCTTACCCCAGTACGCTTACATCGTATGTTTCCGCAGACTACCTCCCAATGTTGGAGATGCCTCGCTGCTACTGGCACATATCTGCACTTATGGTGGAGTTGTCCGGTCCTTACGGCTTACTGGTCCGAGATATTGGCACATATTAATGACATTACGGGTTTCGAATCAGGGGACTCCCATAACCTGATACTCTTTCATTTGGTTCCACTTCCAGTTAACACATACAAAGCCTCTTTACTGTTGCACCTCTTAAACGCGGCCAAATCCCTCATCCCTCGGAAATGGAAACAAACTACTGCTCCCACTGTTGGGGAATGGATCGAAACGGTAGAGCGCATTCGTACTTTAGAGGAACTCCACTACTCATTAGAGAACCAGTATCAAAAATATTTTAAAACATGGTATTGGTGGTCAGATTTTCTTCATAAACGTTCCTCTCCCTCTCCCGTGGTGCACAATGTTGAACCCAGCTTGACCCCTATGCCGACTTCGCCTCCTCTCTCCCTCTGAGACCAATGGATCTATTACTTGACTTTCTGGTACTGTCTGTCTATTAAGGTCTTGATACCCTACCTGGATCCTACAAGATTCAGCACACCTTACAAAGCGTCTTCCCTGTTGATTCTTTCCTTTTGGTTGTTTTATAATATCTGTCCAATCGAATGGTTTATACGACTTATTTGATTTTCATTTTCTATGTCTTATTATCGAATGTAATGCCACCATACGAAGCGCTATGTCTAGCGCATACTTATGATACCGATGCACCGGTGGCTTCTTTGTTATGTTTTGTATTGTTTTGAAAATAATAAAAATTTATATTTAAAAAAAAAAAAAAAAACGTATACAACAACGTAACAAGAGGTCCCTCAAAGTGTTCCTGCACAGAACACAATATGCACAAATCCATAAGAATTGAGGCACTGTAAATACAAATAAGAGCAAATGGCATAACTCTGTGGGACAGGCAAGCCGTCCTCCCACATATATATTTTGCGCACCAGAGAGTAATGGAAATAAGGATAAGAATAACCACAATCTAAAATTTACACTTATAATATAAATAAGACAGAAATTAAAGATCAACGATAATGAAATCAAAACAAACCTTTTTTTTTTAAAAGACTTTATTTGCAGGTAACAAAAGTGGTACAGCAGTATATAACATAAGACATCGTAAGAAGAGCAATAGGCCGTCCACCTCCGAGACCCATTTCCAAGTAATAGAATACCCTCTTTCAGAGAGGGGCAGGAACAGAAACTTATTTTAAACCCACGGACACCAACTCAGCTATTGATATCAGCAGTGCGCACCATAAAAAATGGCTTGATAATATTCCTTAAAGCCAATTTGTCAGACTGAGGAATTGTACACAGAGGGAGAGATATGTTGAACAATCAGAAGTAATAAAAAACAGATACACAGAGAAAGGCTGTGATGGTAGAAAGGTTCATGAAGATTTTATGTATGTGTCAGGTTTGAAGTGCGATGGTTGGTGAAGTGAGCCCATGATCTGATGCAGTGATTGAAGGAGTCACGTAGGTTACAGGGCACAGAAGGTTTATTAAAGAATAAACAAAGCAGGAAACAAAATGATCTGAGTCAATATCAGGCAGGCAACAGACTGTATGCTGGTTCCAGGGTTTTCTGGAAAGCAAGGATCCACTTGACAACGAGGATGCTTGAGAGCGGGGGTGCACTTGACAACGAGGAAGCTTGAGAGCGGGGGTACCTTTGATAATGAGGATCCACTTGGGAGCAGGGTTCCCCTTGACTGGATCACTGGAGGGATTCAGGTTCAATAGCAGTGAGCTTCAGGAACAGGACTGGTTGTTTGCACTTCCAGAAACATTAATGTTGATGCCCTGATGGAAGGGTGGATCCCTCTTTTAAGCAGGCTTCATTAGGAGTAATAGCGTACACCTGAAGGCACCACAGCAGGAGCTGAACAGCCAGATAGAGGATCCTGTAACCTGTATACAAACATAAGCAGGTGAATAACAAGCAAGTGCAGGTAAATAAGGGTTTGCCAGGGATTAGACGCGGGCACAGGCTTTGTCGGAGTCTGATTCCTGATAGTATGGTTTAAGACTTGATAGAAAGGAACTTAAAAAAAAGAGGTAAGCAATAATTATAGAAACAGATAGGAATAAATTTAATTATGCTTTCTGCACCCCTTTTAATCCACATGCGAGAAAA
The DNA here is from genome assembly GCA_009667805.1 of Leptobrachium leishanense. NCBI lineage: Eukaryota > Metazoa > Chordata > Amphibia > Anura > Megophryidae > Leptobrachium > Leptobrachium leishanense. The sequence continues at coordinate 279,095,423 of CM019064.1, read as the reverse complement.
ATACAAAGAATTTTTCATAAACACTGGCATATATTAACCACTTCGATGCGGAGGACGCGCTCAGCGCGTCCTCCGCATGGCTGCTGCTGTGCTGAGGACGCGCTGAGCGCGTCCTCACTTTGGGGTCAGCGTTCGGCCGAGTTCCGGCCGATCGCTGGCCCCCCCGGTGCGGGCTGACATCCTCGATGTCAGCCCAGCATCCGTAACCGCCGCCGGTGAAATTAGGTGTCATCGCGGCAGCGCGATGACACCTAATTCAGGCGCCCCCCCGCATGTGCGGAGGAGGCGCCTGAAAGGGAGGGGGGGAGGTCCTTCGGACCTCTCTCCCTCCCGATCGGCGGCATTGCGGGGGTTAACCCAGGCACCATTTGGAAGGGCACAGCCTGCCCTTCCAAATGGTACCTGGCATTAACCCCTGGGGAGCTGGATCGCGAATCGGCGCTGAAAAGCGCCGGTTCGTGATCCTTTCCCGGAGCTGGCCGACATCTTGGATGTTGGCCAAGCCTCCGGTAACTCCCCCTGAGGACTGGCGTCATCGTGCATAGCACGATGACGCCAGTCCTGGAGTTAACCCCTAACTGCCACCAACGGTGGAGATAGTTCCAATGAACCCCCTATCTCCCGATCCGTGGCAGCTAGGGGTTAATGTTTGGTATTGTTGGATCGGCCAGAGCATGGCCGTTCCAACGATACCAAACTCGAATGTGAAAAAAGTTTGTAAAAAAAAATAAATAAAATAAAAATAAAAAAGTATTTAAAAAAAAATTATAAAAAAAAAATAAACCCTTTTTTTTCTTTTTTTGGTTTGTTAATGCAGCAATATTGTTCCCATTTCAATTATAATGTGAACAATGATGCTGCACTAACGATTTTTGTATGCGGTGCGTTTGTTAAAAATCGTGTAATTTTCCCCAAAAAAAAATGTAACCAGACCCCATCTCTAATTTATTTAACAAGCGCACCCCATACAAAATATAACCACAATTGCTCGCATGTTAAAATGTGGAAAAAACACTTTACACGCTGTAAATTATTGAAAATTCATATTTTATTGCATTTTTTGCTATAATATACAGACAGGTCATGACGTATACATATAATAATGACATATTATTCATCTGCCGAGTCTGACGGAAAGAACGATATATAATATGTCTGGGTCATATACTAAAATAAGCCTTAAAAACACGTTTAAACATGATGAGCAAAACCGGTAAAAATGACCTCAGCACAGAAGCGGGAAAAGCCTCAGCAGCGAAAGGGTTAAGAAATGACCTTAAAATCAGTTTTACCAGACAAACCCACTGTTATTTTTTTGTTGAGCGCAGACTTTTAAAAATATTTTAGCACCAAGCGTTTTACCCAGTAGTAGACCAGATAACCAATATAATGCTTTAGGGGGAAAACCTGCTGGTTTCCATAAATGCGGTAAATGTCTAGCATGTAAACATCAGGACCGTAAAACAGCAGGCTTTAGGAGTTCAGTTACAAAAAGAGTATAACATTAAACAGTTTATCCACTGTACCAGTAAAAATTTAATATATTTACTTGAATGTCCCTGTTGGGCACAATATGTAGGGAGGACTACCAGAATGCTGGAGCATCGTAATAACATTAAAAAAGAAAGAAAATCATAGTGTACCTCTACATTGCAATAAGTGCAGTAATTTTCCAATGGAGAGGTTTAAATGGACAGGGATAGAATAGGTTTTATTAGGATGTAGAGGAGGAAGTCTAATTAAGAAGTTGGCGTATAGGGAGACATTTTGGATCTACACCTTGAAAACCTCAAAAAAGGGAGGTCTGAATGTGGCCCTAGATATCAAAAACTGCCTGTAAATTATATATTTATTTTTTATGAACCAATTTTATGAACTAATTTTTTGGTAAATTAATTTTTGTAAACAATTTATTTTATCTATATTGGGTAGTTTCTGATGAAGTTCCGCAGACAGATAACATTATTATATGTTAAGTGTGGTTCTGATGCATGTTTTCTGTTTTTTTGTTACGCAGCATATTGGAACATGTGGAGATATCTAGTATATCTAAGGGCTATGGATTATCCAAGTGCTGTGGTATGCAAGCGCGAATGGAACACATACAAGCAACCCGGAACTTGACTACAGGATATGATGCAAATTGGATAGGACACCCGGATGTGGCTGATGCAACACGCGAGGAGTCGCAATATGGAGTGGACGCATGCGCAGAAAGCAATCTGGAACCCGGAAATTGGACTCCCGTGGTATGTAATCAATTGACCGATGGGTAACGGTATTAAAAGACTGGTTTGGGACCTATACAGTTGGTTGATCCCTGATGAAGTCCTAATCTAGGACGAAATGCGTTGGCATTGCTATTAAAAATGTACACATCTTTTATTCAAATAAATTTAGCTTTTTAATCGTTCCTGAAAATACTTCCTGATTGCCTGGTTGCAGTACCTAAGGAACAGCAGGCAGCTGACAGGATCCAGGACTGCGACATAAGGAAGATATTTCAAACGACATTCAGATAAGCCTTATTTCCATTACTCTCTGGTGCGCAGAATATATATATGCGGGAGGAAGGGTTGCCTGTCCCACAGAGTTATGCTATTTGCTCCTATTTGTCTCTCCCAGAAAAAAAAGGATTTCAAAGCAGACAAGATGTGCTGTTCAAGCTCTTTTGAAGAAGCACAAAGAAACTAGCAACGTTGAGGATCGTAGACGCAGTGGTCGGCCAAGGAAACTTAGTGCAGCAGATGAAAGACACATCAAACTTATTGCCCTTGGAAATGGGAAGATGTCCAGCAGTGCCATCAGCTCAGAACTGGCAGAAACCAGTGGGACCCAGGTACACCCATCTACTGCCTGGAGAAGTCTGGCCAGAAGTGGTCTTCATGGAAGAGTTGCAGCCAAAAAGCCATACCTGTGACGTGGGAACAAGGCCAAGCGACTAAAGTATGCACGAAAACATAGGAACTGGGGTGCAGAACAATGGCAGCAGGTGTTCTGGACTGATGAGTCAAAATTTGAAATATTTGGCTGTAGCAGAAGGCAGTTTGTTCGAAGGGCTGGAGAGCGGTACAATAATGAGTGTCTGCAGGCAACAGTGAATCATGGTGGAGGTTCCTTGAACGTTTGGGGCTGCATTTCTGCAAATGAGTTGGAGATTTGGTCAGGATTAATGGTGTTCTCAATGCTGAGAAATACAGGCAGATACTTATCCATCATGCAATACCATCAGGGAGGCGTATGATTGGCCCCAAATTTATTCTGCAGCAGGACAACGACCCCAAACATACAGCCAAAGTCATTAAGAATTATCTTCAGCGTAAAGAAGAACAAGAAGTACTGGAAGTGATGGCATGGCCCCCACAGAGCCCTGATCTCAACATCGAGTGTGTCTGTGATTACATGAAGAGACAGAAGGATGTGAGAAAGCCTACAACCAGCCAAATTCCTTCAAAAACTGTGTGCAAGTGTACCTAGAAGAATTCTGGTGTTTTGAAGGCAAAGGGTGGTCACTCCAAATATTGATTTGATTTAGATTTCTCTTTTCATTCACTGCATTTTGTTCATTTATGAACATAAATGTGTAACACTTCCATTTGCGAAAGCATTCTTTGTTTACAGCATTTTTTCACACCTGCCTAAAACTTTTGCACAGTACTGTATATGTATATGTATATGTATATATATATATATACACAGTCAGGTCCAGAAATATTGGGACATTGACACAATTCTAACATCTTTGGCTCTATACACCACCACAATGGAGTTGGAATGAAACAAACTAGACATGTGCACAGCACAAAATTTCGTTTTGAACTAATGGATTAGTCCTAAAATGCAATTTATTTAGTTGCTAAAGAAATTCGTTTTCAGTTCTTTAGTATGAAAACTAATTTCATTCATCTGAAAACCAGTGGATAGAATTACTATTGTAGTGGCTCCTCAGAGAGCTGAGATCGCTGTTTGTTACAGTATCTCTCACTCTCAGCACCATGTGTCAGGCAAAGCTGTTACAGTGACTGACTGCTGCTCATCACAGTGCTCAGAGTTTCAGTCAAACTAGTAAATATAGTTTTATATATAAGAGGTTAGAACAATATTATTTCCTTGTTTTACTGAAACTCTGAGCGCTGTTACAAACAGTTAGTACAATGTATCAGGCTCAGCTGTTACAGTGTACTGAGAGATAATATAACAAGCAGCCAATCTCAGCGCTCACAGCCACTGGATTTAAAGGGCTAAGAAAAAAGGCTCCTCTCTGTATAATGTATAGAACATCCTCCTGCATTAATTAATACCCCTCTTTGTATAATGTAGAGAACATCTTCCTACATTAACCCCTTAGTGACCGGGCGGTTTTACACAAATCCGTCTTTTAGTGAACGCTGCTGTTTTTACGTTTCTGCGCTGTTAGTGTTTAGGTCAAATTTTCCTCTTACTCGTTTATTCAACCCACACATATTATACACAGTTTTTCCCGCCATTAAATGGACTTTCTAGAAATACCATTATTTCCATCATATCGAATAATTTACTATAAAAAAAAATATGAAATATGAGGAAAAAATGGTAAAAACACACTTTTTCGTAATTTAATCCCCAAAATCAACCACCCAAAAAGACCCCGGCTAAATAGGTTCAAAATTTTGTCCCGAGACTAGAAATACCCAATTTTTACATGCGTTTGCTTTTTAACCCTTCACTGCTGAGACAGTTCACCTATGTGCGCTGCGCTCATTCTGACCATTTTGTGCTAATTATTTTTAGATGACAGCCTAGGTCCTATTTAATTAAACCCCCCAGACAAAAAAACTTTTTAAAAAAAAAATTATTTTATTTTATTTAATTTTTAATATTTTATATATTTTTTTTAATTTTTTTTTTTTTAAACCAAACCTGGTCATGTTTGGTATCATTTGAAAGGCCATAATCAGGCCTTTCAAATGATGTCAAATATGACCATCTAGCTGCCATGGATCGGAGATAAAGGGATCCTTAGGATCCCCTTATCTTACATGGCAGCGAGGTTATATGGCCCACTGACATCCTCACACATATGGTGAGGTTGTCAGTGGGTGGGGGGGGACCTGGAGGCTTGGCTGACATCCAAGATGTCAGCCCCCCCAGGTCGAAACGCGTTTTGGCGCCGAAATGTGATCCGACGGCGAAACAGTTAATGCTATCAGTTAAAGACTATGACGGAATGGAGATGTTGTTCCGCCTGCGGGTGTGCTCTATCTGCGTGACCCCGTCGCTTACCGCTGGCCCGACTACCGAGTGGCGCACACTCGGCGTCTCGTGCGGCCTGGCTTGACCCTAGGGTAGGGTTAGCGGGCGGTGGAGGGGACCCCTGCCTAGAACCAGTCCGACCACTGAGCCGCGCAGCACTCAGCGTCCCGAGCAACTGGTTCCCTGACCTTGCGGGTGTGGGACGCCTGTGGAATCGGCCCTAGCAGCCGCGGAGAAAGATTCGGATCTTATGTGGAAACGTTTCGGATCTTATGCGGGAAACGTTTCCGATCCGGGGGCGGGTGTCTCTTCGGATCTTGGGCGGTGGAGGTTTCGAGTCGGGAAGGGATGGCGGGTCGGATCGGGACTGGAAGGCTTCGGATCGGTATGGGAGGGAGTTTCGGATATGGCGGGACCAGTGGAGAGTTCGGGTCTTACCGCAATGCCGAAGCGCGGTTCCCGGCTGGGTCGTTCGGTTCGGATCTCCGTCTTCCTGGAACCGAATCTTCCTGAGCAGCGCCGCCCTGCCCTGATACTCGATGCAGGGTCAGAGCGCTCGATTCGGATCGTATCCGAGTGGGCACCGTACTCTGAGGCCGCGGGGGACACTCAGAAACGAAAATACGGTGGAGAATAAAGTCACACCAGTCAAAGCTGAATGCACTGCAGAATCTCGCTTTATTGTTTACAGTCCAAGCATTTATTACCTCTGCACACAATTAGAATACAATGGGACTCCTTGCCCGCCCTCCCAGGACCCATTGGCCCTTGGCCTTCAGGGAGTCGCCAATTCGGACCGGATGGTCCGAATCGGCCATTTTACGATTCGAACCGGATGGTTCGAATCGGCCATTTTCCGAAACGAGAATTCCAAACTGCGCCACAAGGATCGGAAAATGGCGGCGAGCAAGGCAAACAAAGGGAAAATACATTACACCATAAACCAACGGGGAACACTTTATTACACCACACAATGTCACATCTAAATAAAAATACTGGTAAACGGGGTGCGTGCCACCACACCCAAGTGTCCATGTCCCCACTGTCACTGCACCGCCCCTGGCTGAGGGTGCTGGGCCATCCCGTGACACTCCTCCCCCTCCCCAAGGTCCGACGCACTCGGTTGGACCCCACCGGGTCGTACCGAGGTAGTCGGGGCTCCCCAATCCCCTGGTTCCCGGGCCGACTGTCGCGATAACCCATCTGCGTTACCGTTCTGCGACCCGGGCCGATATTGGATGGAAAAGTTGAAGGGTTGGAGAGCCAGGCTCCACCGCAACAGGCGGCCGTTCTCCCCCGCCACTCGGTTGAGCCATACCAAGGGGTTATGGTCGGTCATCACGGTGAAGGACCGACCGTAGACGTAGGGTTGGAGCTTCCGTAGGGCCCAGACCAGGGCCAGGCACTCCTTTTCCACTGCAGCATACCCCACCTCTCGTGGCAACAACTTCCGGCTAATAAACGCCACCGGATGGTCCCCCCCGTCGTCCCCCACTTGACTCAGGACAGCTCCCAGTCCGAACATGGACGCGTCTGTGTGGACAATAAAACGTTTATTATAGTTGGGAGCTGCCAGCAGGGGCGCTTGGGTCAGGGCGGCCTTCAGCTGCCGGAAGGCCTGTTCGCACTCCGGGGACCACAGGACTTGGCGGGGCAGGGATTTCTTGGTCAGATCAGTCAGGGGTTTGGCCAGGTCACTGTAATGGGGTACAAATTTTCTGTAGTACCCCGCGGTACCCAGGAAGGCGAGGACCTGGGTCTTGGTCACCGGGGTGGGCCAATCCAGGATAGCCTCTATCTTCGCGGGCTCTGGCCGTTGTATCCCGCACCCCACCCGGTGGCCCAGATACTGCACCTCGGCCATCCCCACCTTACACTTCTCCGGCTTTAGGGTCAGGTTGGCGTCCCTAATCCGGCCCAGGACAGTCCCTACATGCTCCAGATGTTCCTCCCAGGTCTGGCTATAGATGGCTATATCATCCAGGTACGCGCAAGCGAATCCCTGGAGGCCATCGAGGAGGCGATCGATTAACCGCTGGAAGGTAGCAGGGGCGTTCTTCATCCCGAACGGCATGACTCGAAACTGGTACAAGCCGAACGGGGTGATGAAGGCCGACTTCGGGGTCGCCTCCTCGGCAAGGGGAATCTGCCAATACCCCTTGCACAGATCCACCGTGGTCAGGAAATGACCCCCGGAGATCTGATCTAGCAACTCGTCGACTCGGGGCATCGGATAAGCGTCCGTAATAGTACAGTCGTTTATCCGCCGATAATCGACGCAGAACCTGGTGGTACCGTCCTTTTTGGGCACCAGGACCACGGGCGACGCCCATGGGCTGGCCGACGGCTCAATGACCCCCAGCTCCAACATCTCCCGGATCTCGGCCCGCATGGACTCGCGGACTGCTTCCGGGAGCCGGTAGGCGGGCTGTCGGAGTGGTTTCTGACCGGGTGTGTCCACCTGATGGACGGCCTGGTCCGTATATCCCGGGAGGGCCGAGAAAACCCCCGGATAGGCGAGAAGCAGCTGCCGCGCCTGCGCCTGTTTCTCGGGCCCTAGCTCCTCCCCCAGCTGCACCTGCTCCACCCCGGAAGGCTGCTTGGCTACCCCCGGGAGTTCCTCCAAGGGAAAGGGTTCCATCTCCTCGGCCGCCGGCGCGCATATGGCGTCCACCGTCTCTGGCCGCTCATGGAAGGCCTTCAGCATATTGACGTGGAACGTCCGCTGGATTCTGGTGTCCGCGCAGCTAACAACCACATAGGTGGTATCCCCCAGCTGGGTTACCACCTTGTAGGGACCTTGCCAGGCCGCCTGCAGCTTGTTCTGCCGCTGTGGTTTTAACACCAGAACCTTCTGTCCCACACAGAACGAGCGGCTGCACGCAGCGCGATCGTACCACGCCTTCTGCTGAGCCTGGGCCGTCTCCATGTTCTCCTGCACGAACCCCTGGAGGTCCGCCAAGCGCTCCCGCAGCTTCAGGACGTACTCCACCACGGGAACTCCGTCCTCCTCCGGCGCCCCCTCCCACTGAGCCCTAACCAGATCCAGGGGACCTCGCACCCGGCGTCCATATAGCAGCTCAAAGGGTGAGTAACCGGTGGATTCCTGCGGAACCTCCCGGTAGGCGAACAGCAAGTGGGGAAGATACTTCTCCCAGTCCCTGTTCTCATGCACAAAGGCCCGGATGAGCTGCTTCAGGGTCCCATTGAACCGCTCGCACAGCCCGTTGGTCTGGGGGTGATACGGGGCGCTGTGCAGCGCCTTAACGCCACAGAGACGCCAGAGCTGTTGGGTGAGCTCAGCGGTAAACTGGGTACCCTGATCGGATAGGATTTCTCGGGGAAACCCTACCCTCGTGAACACCCTGAGGAGCGCGTCCGCTACGGTGTCCGCCTGGATGTTGGCCAAGGCCACAGCCTCGGGGTACCGGGTGGCATAATCCACTACGGTAAGAATATACCTCTTACCGGTGGCACTGGGCCGTGGCAACGGCCCTACGATGTCAACCGCCACCCGGCTAAAGGGCTCCTGGATAATGGGCATGGGCCGCAAGGGCGCCTTCGGATGGTCCCCAGCCTTCCCAGCTTTCTGGCAAACTGGGCAGGTGCGGCAATAGTCGCGGGTGTCGTTGCTAAGGCGAGGCCAGTAAAACGCGCGCGCCAACCTGTGCCGGGTTTTCGTCTGGCCTAAGTGACCTGAAAGGGGAATGTCGTGGGCCAAGCGCAGAAGCTCCTGCCTGGGTCCCTGCGGCACCACCAGCTGCTTCTGCGGAATCTGCTTCTTCTTGGCCCCCTCCCTCACGGTGTAACGGTACAGCAGCCCATCCTCCCACTCCACCTTGTCTTTCCCCTGGCCGTCCAGGCCCTGACCAGCTCGGTCCCGGTAGCCCTGTAATGTGGGGTCGGTTTGCGTCTGGTGGCGCAGCGTCTCCGGGGTACTCCACGGGGAAGGGAGGACAGGCGGAGGGGGAAGAATCGGGTCCCGTCGAGGTCGGGGAGGTGATGGCGGTCTGGGAGGTCGGGAAGGTCCTGGGGTTTTGGCCTGTCGGGGAGGTCGAGGAGGTCGGTAATGGTTGGGGGGTCGCGGAGGTCGGGGAGGTTTGGGAGGTTTGGGAGGTTTGGGAGGTCGGGATGGTGTTGGTGGAGGTCTCACCTGGGTCCCATTCGGAGCGCCCCTGTCTTGTCGTCGGCTCTGTTGCCTAGTGGTAACCGGGGTAGCTGCATCTGTGGAGTAAGCGGAAATGAGCTGCCCCAAATCATTCCCCAGGAGCACCTCGGCCGGCAGTTGTCTCAGCAACCCCACCCGCACCTCCTTCTCCCCGTTCCCCCAGTCCAGGTGCACCCGGGCCGTCTCGAGCCGGAGCACTTTTCCTCCCGCCACCCGTACTGCTACAGTGCTCTGCAGGCGGTCGCTTGGCGGGACCAAGTGGGGCCGGACCAGGGTGATGGTAGCCCCGGAGTCTCGCAGCCCCTCAGCGGGCCGCCCGTTTATCCACACCGCCTGGCGGTGGTGTCGGCGGTTGTCATCCGCGGCGGCTTGCACGGGGTCGGCTTCGTGCAACTGCTCCCACCATTCCTCCGGGGCCTCCGGCCACGGAGCTCCGGCGTCGCAACAATGGGCCGCCGGCGATGGCCTGCCGGCCGGCCGGGTCAATTCCGGGCGGTTGGGGCAATGTTGTTTGTAGTGCCCCTCCTGGTTGCACCCGTAACAGCGGACGTTAGCCATGTTGGTGGGCCGGCTGGGGCCCGTGCTACAGGCGCCCGGACCGCTGGTGGTGGAGGTGGTGGAGGTAGTGGGGCGGGTAAAACGGGACGGCTGGCCAGGGTCCGCTCCCCCCCCGGCAACTTCCGGGTGTCCGTGTACTCGTCGGCCCAGGTGGCCGCTTGTTGCACCGTATGGGGCTTCTTGTCGCGCACCCACTCTCGGATAGCGGAGGGTGTGTGCTCGAAGAACTGCTCGAGCAGCAGCAGTTGGGTGATCTCGGCCACCGTCTCCGCTTGGCTTCCCGAGAGCCAGGTGCGCAGGTCCCTCTGCAGCCGATGGGCCCACTCCACGTGGGTGGCGCCACTGGGCCGGCGAGAATTCCGGAACTTCGTCCGGCTAGCTTCAGGGGTCACGGCATATCTACTCAGCAGCGCCTGCTTGACGTGCGAGTAGCTGGTGGCCTCGTCGTCCGGCACCGTACGATAGGCCTCGGCGGCCCGACCGGTCAGCTTACTCGCCAAGATCCGGATCCAGTCGGCCCGGTGCACTTCATGCACCCGACACAGGCGCTCAAAGTCTTGGAGATAGCTTTCGATTTCTTCCTCGGCTTCCCGGAACTCCTTGAACGCCTGGAACGGCACTTTCCGCCCGGAGTATCGGTCCGATGGCGAGCGGCTACTCCGCCGGCTTCGCACTTCGGCCAGCCGCAGTTCGTGCACCCGCTCTCTCTCCCTCTCTCTTCCTGACCGAGTTCCCGACCCAGATTCCTCAGCTCCGCTTCCGATGGGGCCGGACCCATCATGGAGATCCGCTCCCGCATCTTCCGGCAGAATTCACTATCCTCGGCCTCAGCGGGGACGGCAGCCGGTACTGGGTCCGCGGGCAACGCCGCGAACGCCTCCTCCTGATCCATTCTCCTCAACTCCTCTATCAGGGTCTCCCGACTCTTGGAGCCCGGGACACCGCCCCGATTCTCCAGCATCCCACGCAGGACGTCCCGCTTGTAGGCAGTATACTGATCATGATGAGGGTCCCCCTGGGGTCTGCAGAGAGCGATCCCACCGCTGCCACCAGTATGACGGAATGGAGATGTTGTTCCGCCTGCGGGTGTGCTCTATCTGCGTGACCCCGTCGCTTACCGCTGGCCCGACTACCGAGTGGCGCACACTCGGCGTCTCGTGCGGCCTGGCGTGACCCTAGGGTAGGGTTAGCGGGCGGTGGAGGGGACCCCTGCCTAGAACCAGTCCGACCACTGAGCCGCGCAGCACTCAGCGTCCCGAGCAACTGGTTCCCTGACCTTGCGGTGTGGGACGCCTGTGGAAATCGGCCCTAGCAGCCGCGGAGAAAGATTCGGATCTTATGTGGAAACGTTTCGGATCTTATGCGGGAAACGTTTCCGATCCGGGGGCGGGTGTCTCTTCGGATCTTGGGCGGTGGAGGTTTCGAGTCGGGAAGGGATGGCGGGTCGGATCGGGACTGGAAGGCTTCGGATCGGTATGGGAGGGAGTTTCGGATATGGCGGGACCAGTGGAGAGTTCGGGTCTTACCGCAATGCCGAAGCGCGGTTCCCGGCTGGGCCGTTCGGTTCGGATCTCCGTCTTCCTGGAACCGAATCTTCCTGAGCAGCGCCTCTGCCCTGATACTCGATGCAGGGTCAGAGCGCTCGATTCGGATCGTATCCGAGTGGGCACCGTACTCTGAGGCCGCGGGGGACACTCAGATACGAAAATACGGTGGAGAATAAAGTCACACCAGTCAAAGCTGAATGCACTGCAGAATCTGCTTTTATTGTTTACAGTCCAAGCATTTATTACCTCTGCACACAATTAGAATACAATGGGACTCCTTGCCCGCCCTCCCAGGACCCATTGGCCCTTGGCCTTCAGGGAGTCGCCAATTCGGACCGGATGGTCCGAATCGGCCATTTTACGATTCGAACCGGATGGTTCGAATCGGCCATTTTACGAAACGAGAATTCCAAACTGCGCCACAAGGATCGGAAAATGGCGGCGAGCAAGGCAAACAAAGGGAAAATACATTACACCATAAACCAACGGGGAACACTTTTACAACCCACACAATGTCACATCTAAATAAAAATACTGGTAAACGGGGTGCGTGCCACCACACCCAAGTGTCCATGTCCCCACTGTCACTGCACCGCCCCTGGCTGAGGGTGCTGGGCCATCCCGTGACAAAGACTCTCCCCTTTTCAGCGGTGTAAAAAGCATCTCCCTAGCTGCAATGGTTGGGGAGATAGAGGGCTCCGAAGGAGCCCCCCCTCCCCTCCATTGCTTTGCATGGGGACGCCTGCTGATGACGTCACCACACAGCGTGGCGACGTCATCAGCCTCGTCTGCCCATGTAAATCACATGGGCAGGCTTCCTCCCTGCCAGATCACCGAGGGATCCAGCGAGGGAGGTGAGTATCGGGCGGGAGGGGGATTAGGTGCCGCTGACGTACCCTGTAAGTCCGCGGGTCTAAGGGGTTAATACCCCTCTCTGTATAATGTATACAACATCCACCTGCATTAATACCCCTCTCTGTATAATGTATAAAACATCCTCCTGCATTAATTAATGCCCCTCTCTGTATAGATCATCCTACTGCATTTGCATGTGGAGGGTGCAGAACTTTCGGAATGCAATGCTTATCCAGCACAGGAGAGGGAACTTTTACTTAAACTTTGTATCTCTGTGGGGGAGACAGACAGGAATATAAAAGCAGGGGAGAGGGAAAATATTAACGTAAATCAGTCTGAAAGTTCAGAGAAGAGATGACTGGTGCAAATTTATTTTTATAATAAAATGAAGCACTTTAAATCCAGGGAAAACATTCAAATAAATCACACTGAAGGCTCATAACGACAGAGTAACTGTGAGAGCTGGATACTAAATGTATCAGACGTAAAAAAAACTTTATAACAAGCAGCACTGGGAGAGGAGAGGGACTTTATATAAAACGTGTATTATAGATGAGGAAAGGGGGAAAGGGCTCCTGGATAATATAAACTGTATCAGACCTAAGCCCCTATTATGCAGAGCGGGAGGGGAGATAACACATATTTTATAAAGTCCCCTCTTTCTCCCAGCGCTGCTTGTTATAAAGGGGTTTTTACTATCCATCCTCTCTCATTAGCTTTCAGTGTGATTTATTTGAATGTTTTCCTTCTCCAGCTGCTTTTTCATCTCTTGTCTGCCTCAATAGACATGCAAGGGTTAAGTAAAGGTTTCCTCTCCTGGGCTGGCTGGCTGCGCTGAGAGTGAGTATTCTGGAGCTCTATCACTGTCAGATTTTCGGGTAGGGGTCGGGAAGGATTATGCATACAAACCTTTTCTGTAGCTTTGCGATGTTGCGCTCTTCATTGCTGGTCTCCTTCACTCAATGTAATATCACAAAAAGGACTGAAACTAAAATGTAGTTGTCAGGATCCATGCCTGCTAATTGCTGCTTAATCCGTGCTTGCAGCACATCCATGAAAAGAAAGTGCTGCCCAGTCTCAGCTCTCGCTGACCAGAACCTTCACAGTTAAACACCGAACACACACACACCACACCCCTGTGTCTGCAATAAAGGTTCTCTCTGCCCCTTTCTCTGGACTTCTGCATTAACTACCATCCCTTGACCTGAAAGGACCTATGATACCTATGCTCTATGTGTACCAGACCTCTGCTTTGCCCACCGACCCTGCATCCTCTCTACCAGCCCTTGAACCTCAGACCGACTCCAGACTACGATTCTTGCCTAGCCCTTTTGTCTCCACGCTACCCCACAAGGTGCTGTCTGTCTATAACCCCTGAATTCACTGCATAATGGGCTTAATACAACCAGACTGGGACCCCACCAGCGCTGATCCTGACAGTAGTGCATTTTGTTTTAGTTTCTTTCGTTTTTTGTACTGAGCAGTTTCGTATCTCTTGAGTCATCCGAAAACTAAATTATCCCAAAATTCGGACTAAATCGTTTTAGTACTAAAACGAATGCACATGTCTAAAACAAACACAATGTGCTTTAACTGCAGACTGTCAGCTTTAATTTGAGGGTATGTACATCCAACTCAGGTGAACTGTGTAGGACTTACAGCAGTTTGCAGATGTGCAAAGGGACCAAAAGTAATGGGACAATTGGCTTCTCAGCTGTTCCATGGCCAGGTGTGTGATATTCCCTCATTACCCCAATTACAATGTGCAAATAAAAGGTCCAGAGTTCATTTCAAGTGTGCTATTTGCATTTGAAATCTGTTGCTGTCAACTCTCAAGATGAGATGCAAAGAGCTGTCACTATCAGTGAAGCAAGCTATCATTAGGCTGAAGAAACAAAACAAACCCATCAGAGAGATAGCAAGAACATTAGGCGTGGCCAAAACAACTGTTTGGAACATTCTCAAAAATAAGGAACGCACCGGTGAGCTCAGCAACACCAAAAGACCCGGGAGACCTCGGAAAACAACTGTGGTGGATGACTGAAGAATTCTTTCCCTGGTGAAGAAAACACCCTTCACAACAGTTGGCCAGATCAAGAACACTCTCCAGGAGGTAGGTGTATGTGTGTCAAAGTCAACAATCAAGAGAAGACTTCACCAGAGCGAATACAGAGGGTTCACCACAAGATGTAAACCATTGGTGAGCCTCAAAAACATTAAGGCCAGATTAGAGTTTGCCAAACAACACCTAACAAAGCCTTCACAGTTCTGGAACAAGATCCTGTGGACAGATGAAACCAAGATCAACTTGTACCAGAGTGATGGGAAGAGACGAGTATGGAGAAGGAAAGGAACTGCTCGTGATCCTAAGCATACCACCTCATCAGTGAAGCATGGTGGTGGTAGTTGTCGGGTATATTACACACAAGAGAATTTTAAAATGGACGCCTGTAGCCATTTTGTTTTAAAGACAGTTTTTCTTTCAAAATATTCTCTAGGTTTAGAAATGAACAAGATTTTTTTCTACAAAGTTCATTCCTGGGTTAAGAAGTCCCAGACATGAAGGAACCTAGAATGAATGAATGTGAGATAATGTTAAGACATGTCATAAGTAAATTTATTGGTCTATTCTAAGTTTTTAAAACAAAAGAGATTTTGTTTCTTTTGGGTATAGGAATAAGAGTTAAATATTCTGTAACATAGAATTATATTCACAAAATATATGTTTATAATCAAGGTATATTTTATTATAATTACAGTATGAAATATATACTCCAAAATATTGTAGAAAGTATATAATTGGTAAATAATACAAATTACTAAAGAATAGATTCTGTGAGTTAACCAGGAAAGAATTTAGCTGATCTAAGCAACCAAAAGGGAGTGAGAATATAAATCAGATGACAGACATTGTGTCTAGAGACTGAAGTGAAGGTCTTTGTTAAGTCAGTCTGACCTTTTTGACCCGAGATAAGACTATTAAAAAGAAATAGTGGAATTAATATAAGAAGTGCAATACTGCCCTCTAGAGGATACTAAAAATAATGATTTATATTATTATTGATTATCCATGACGTCAAATTGGGTATAATAGGTGGCAAAGGTTCTTTTGTAAGTCAGTCAGAGATTCCAACAGACAGAGACTCACATCACCATGCACTCAGACATTCATTATACATGACACTCTGAGGAGTCGGGAGATTCCAGCGGAGAGGCTCACATCGCCATGCACTCAGACATTCATTATACATGACACTCTGAGGAGTCGGGAAATTGCAGCATTCAGACTCACATCAGACTCACATCACGATGCAGGCAGATCCCAAGACATGAGGCAATCAATATTCTCACCAAATCTCTAACTCACATGCATTGATTATCTAATATCGATTATTTCCACATATTCCAAAACAAAGCATCACATAGAAAATTCCAAGGCAGACTCATCAACATCCAAATTGGACAGGTAATGTATGAAATAAGGAATTAATGTAAAAATATATTTGTAGAGATTTTTGCAACGTAGACTGAGACTTCTCGGATAAGGTTAAAATCCAAATTCTAAGTAATTCTATTCTGCAGATAGAAATATGAAGAAGTGGATATAAGGATTTATTCCTAAAGAAATGTTGCAAGATTGATACCAATATATATATTGAATTTGGAAATTACTGTGATTAAAATTAATAAGCAAGGAATTATATAACTACAAAATAAAAAGCAGAAGATTAGAAGTTTAATTCTCGAGATTAGAGGAGGATTCACTAAATAAGTTTTTATTACTTATTAAATTAGCTCATCTTTTGTTGATCCATGTAGCAGAGAGATATACATCTCTATAAGAGCTGGCTGGTTAAACATTGTTTGCTGGGAAATACATGTTGTATTAAGCAGAAATGTTTATTAACCATTTGTGTATTAGTTACTAACTGATAAGGTAAATGATATTAATCATATATGCAGTTACTAACCGGAGATACATATATTGTGAAGGTAGTTTTTATATGCTGTTGGATTGTGGTTTATAAATTTTTGTTTATGATATGAGATTTGAAATTCTTTTGTATACGTAATAAATATATATTTTTATCCGATTATTGATTATTGTACTTTTTAAAGCAAAACACAGACAATTAAAAGAATTCAGGATAATTTCTAAGAGATATAGACGATTGATATTTGTGTCTCGTATAAGTTTCTTACGAAATAATAATCCCTGATATATTGGAGGCGACTGCCGAGGTAGGTCCAGTAAGTCCAATATAGACATATTGGAGGCTTGGCTGATAAATCCAATATATACAAACGTGTTGTATTCACGTGCAGAGATTATATCTGATATAGTGTCATGGCGTGGGCATGTATGGCTGCCAATGGAACTGGTTCTCTTGTATTTATTGATGATGTGACTGCTGACAAAAGCAGCAGGATGAATTCTGAAGTGTTTCGGGCAATATTATCTGCTCACATTCCGCCAAATGCTGCAGAACTCATTGGACGGCGCTTCACAGTGCAGATGGACAAAGAGTTTTTGAAGGGACAGAAGTGGAATGTTATGCAATGGCCAAGTCAATCACCTGACCTGAATCCCATTGAGCATGCATTTCACTTGCTGAAGACAAAACTGAAGGGAAAATGCCCCAAGAACAAGCAGGAGCTGAAGACAGTTGCAGTAGAGGCCTGGCAGAGCATCACCAGGGATGAAACCCAGCGTCTAGTGATGTCTATGCGTTCCAGACTTCAGGCTGTGATTGACTGCAAAGGATTTGCAACCAAGTATTAAGAAGGGAAAGTTTGATTTATGATTATTATTCTGTCCCATTACTTTTGGTCCCTTAACAAGTGGGAGGCACATCTGCAAGCTGCTGTAAGTCCTACACCGTTCACCTGAGTTGGATGTACATACCCTCAAATTAAAGCTGTCAGTCTGCAGTTAAAGCACATTGTATTTGTTTCATTCCAACTCCATTGTGGTGGTGTATAGAGCCAAAGATGTTAGAATTGTGTCCATGTTCCAATATTTCTGGACCTGACTGTGTGTGTGTGTGTGTGTGTATATATACATATATATATATATCATATTATATATATTTATATATAAGTTGAGTCTAAACTATTCTTCTAAACTATTCTTTGAATCACAGCTTATTCTGGGCTGTCCCCATGGAGCCAAGGTGGAATTCCGTTAGAATGCCAATTTGGATCCTTCCAGTCACTGTGTACTCTACTCACTCACACTATGGGATGGAGTAAAAATAGAGAGTCCCTGACTCCTCTCGTTCTGAAAATGTCCTGCGTCGCTCTGTCTGTAACAATCTGGAACTGTTATAAGACTGGGCTGGGTCAAACATGGAATTTGTTGGCTGCAGCCACAGAAAATCAATTTATTGCTACTTTATTTCTGCATTATGACTCAAACGTTTCCACATTCATCTTACTTTTCCTGATTAGATATTAGCAAAAATAAACCATAAAGCAATTAGGTTTAGGTGCATCAGTCCTGCAAAATTTGGCTGGCCCACACTATACAAACCTTTGTAAAAGGGAAGTGTCAAAATCAAGCAACATCCAGTGATATAATGGAACATTAAAGAGATACTCTATACTTAAAATGGGGCGGGGAGGGGTAGGGTAATGTAGGGATTAAATATTAACCCTTCCTGACTCACTACGTGCTCCTAATACCATTTAACGCTTTAGTTTAGTTTTAAGGAGCTCCCTGTCTGTTCAAGCATATAAAATACATATGTGTAAGAGAGGCACTGACACCTACTCATCCTCCTGACTACCTTATAATTTTAAACTGGTCAGGATGCGAGGAGTGCCACACCTGCAAACTGCCCCGATCTTGCAGTGAACCCTGGGTGAAGTGGAGGAGTGTCCTCCACCCCACCCAGCATGAATAGCAGCTGGGATTTCTGAGTTTCCCGGCTGCCAGTCACCAGATTGGTCACCAGTGATGTCAGTATTCATTTCACCCTCCTCATTTAATTGATTTCACATACCCCTTTAATTTCGCCCCCTCCCAAATTAATTTCACCTTCCTCCCCATTTATTTCACCCCTTCCCCATTTAATTAATTTCACCCTCCCCATTTAATAAATTTCACCCTTCTACCTTTAATTAATGTCACCCTCCACCTTTAATTTCTCCCCCTCACCATTTAATTCATGTCACACACCCCCTTTAATTTCACCCTCCTCCCCATTTAGTTAATGTCATACACTCCCCATTTAATTTCATCCTCTGCCTCCCCATCTAATGGATTTCGCCCTCCCCCTTTCATCTCACCCCCTCTCCATTTAATTAATGTCACCACCCTCCCCATTTAATTAATTTCACCCTCCCCTTTTCATCTCAGCCCCTCCCCATTTAATTAATTTCACCCTCCACATCTAATGGATTTCACCCTGTTTCTTTAATTTCACCCCCTCCCCATCTAATTAATTTCACCCTCTCCTTTAATTGATTTCACCCCCCCATGGCCCTTTCACCGGACCTTGACGCGCGGCGAGTAGCAGAATGAGGGGGCAGCAATTATCCCAGCTTCCCTCACTCGCTGACTCGCGCCAGATCCTCCTTTACAATGTGCCCGGAAGATGAGGGGGCAGCATAAAGGAAGATCTGGCATGTAGTAGTGAGTGAGGGAAGCGAGAATAATCTTCGCCTTCTCATTCTACCACTCACCGCATGCCAAGGTCCGGTCAAAGCGCCGCGGGAGAGGGAACTTGCACCCCCCCTGCTATGGTGCTGTAAAGGTCGAACCAATTGATTCCACGGGCCTTTTACGGCCACAGGTGGGACGTTCCCCACCTCAGCTTTATTGCATGGTTTAATTTTCATGCGTGTACATTAGTGGCTTGTACCATGTGACCGGAAGTTAGCCGAAAGAGACGGAAACATGCTACCGGACAGTATCCAGTGGCAAGCTGGAACACAAATCAGAAGGACTTTGTTTGACACGCACGCCACCACATGTGGTATGAGCCTAATAAGGAAAGGACTCAGGGGCGGACTGGGCGGATGGGGGGGGGCCAGATTGGCACTGCAGTGCAGGCAGGGGTCCGGCCCTGGGTCTCCCATTTACTTGGCAGCGTGTGGGATCAAACTCCCACATGCTGCGCCAGAAATGAAGGCCCTACCGGGGAAGAGAAGGAGGAGGAAGAGGCTGTGAGCCCAGCAGCTCACATGGGGACATGCTGGCTCCGCCCCTTCCTCTTCCAGAGAGACAGCCAGGCGATGCAGAGCCTCCCTACTGTGCTGGAAGTGTCCAGCATGTGCAGGGAGGGGGAGATGATGAAGACCTGCCAGGAGACAAAGGATTCTAACCTGTACAGGCTGTAGTAAAAAGGCAAATAAATAACAGGGTGTGTGTGTGTGCAGAGGGTGATGTGTCACTGCCTTCCTAAACACAAAAAGGGGACACCTGCCTGCCTAAACACAAAATGGGGACACCTGCCTGCCTGAACACGAAAAGGGTATACCTGCCTGCCTAAACCCCAAAAAGGGGCTACCTGCCTGCCTAAAAACAAAATGGGGACACCTGCCTGCCTAAACACAAAATGGGGACACCTGCCTGCCTAAAAACAAAAAGGGGACCTGCCTAGAAACAAAAACCAGGACCTGCCTAGAAAAAAGGGGACACCTGACTAGAAACAAAAATTAATAGAATCTAGAGAAAAAAGGGGACACCTGCCTAGCAACACAAAACAGGACCTGCCTAGAAAAAAAGGGGACCTGCCAAGCAACAAAAAAATGGGACCTGCCTAGAAAAAAAGAGGACCTGCCTAGCAACAAAAAACAGGACCTGCCTAGATAAAAAAGGGGACCTGCCTAGCAACACAAAACAGGACCTGCCTAGATAAAAAGGGGGACCTGCCTAGATACAAAAAAACAGGACCTACATAGATAAAAAGGGTGACCTGCCTAGAAAAAAGGGGACCTGCCAAGCAACAAAAACAGGACCTGCCTAGCAACAAAAAACAGGACCTGCCTAGATAAAAAGGGGGACCTGCCTAGAAAAAAGGGGACCTGCCAAGCAACAAAAAAACGGGACCTGCCTAGAAAAAAAGAGGACCTGCCTAGCAACAAAAAACAGGACTTGCCTAGATAAAAAATGGGACCTGCCTAGAAATAAAAATGGAGGAACTGCGTAAAAATAATGGAGTGGCCATGGGGGTGTAATGAAGAATGGGATTGGCTGGGTGTGTCAAAAAGGCTGTGGAGTTCTGTGATATGCTCATACACACTACACATTATTACTGTGAGTTTAAATGCTGTAGAGCTCTGATACTCTCATACACACTGCACATTACTGTGAGTTTTATTCCTGTGGAGCTCTGATACACTCATACACACTGCACATTATTGTGAGGTTTATTGCTGTGCAGCTCTGATACGTTCATACACACTGCACATTACTGTGAGTTTTATTCCTGTGGAGCTCTGATACACTCATACACACTGCACATTATTGTGAGGTTTATTGCTGTGGAGCTCTGTGATACGTTCATACACACTGCACATTACTGTGAGTTTTATTGCTGTGGAGCTCTGTAATGTGCAGTGTGTCAGTAATGTACAGTATCTTTAAAAGTAATCGGCAGTTTCCCTTGTTTGCCACAGGGACTTTCTGTACCATGGTGCAGGCTTAGCTGCAATGAGTGCGTAATGGCTGCTGTGGCAGAGCACTGGCCACCTGGAAGTCTGGAGGGGACACAGTGGATTCCCCAATTCGCGTCTGGGTCCAAATTCTTTTTACAAAATTTTCAAAAGATTATTTTAATGAGTTAAGAAATAAATTCTTTAGTACAATAATGTACATGTGGATATTGCATTGTATGGTTGGGATTTTGTGTGGGTGCGGCATACGGGGGGCCCCATGATATCCAATTGCCCGGGGGCCCCATTAGTTGTCTGTCCACCCCTGGGAGAGGTTATTTATAAAGCAGATCACAGACTATAGGAACAGTCTGACTGAGGAAGCTTGCAGGCTGGGAAGCAAAACGCGTTTCGGGTTTGTTCTTTTATATATTTTTTTATAATAGATTGTTTTTAACATAGTCTCTTAGCGCTTTTTGGTTTATATGCTTACCACATTGAACCATAACTGTGAGAGGCATCCAGTCGGATCTCAGACTGAAGGAGGGAGAGACCCCCCTGGAAGTAGTCTAAAGCTCAGATACGGAGCCTTCCTATAAGAGGTTCCAATACACGTGAGTGTACGGTATATACTTTTAATCAATAAAAGGTGATATACAGAACAACGCTATGTACCGTTTTCTTTGAGGTACTTACGGATTCCATATACCAGGAGGGAATCCTGAAATACAAGACTACGGATTGGTGGGAGGAACCCCCCATAGAGGCTCGACAGCGCACAACACGAGCTATATTAGCTCCTGTCTTGTGAGTGAAACATTCACCATTTTTTAACATGATATCGCACAATTGGTCCCTTTTCCATTTTTGTCTCACCATCTAGGGACCCTCTATGGTTTGCCTGAGACGACCTTTGTCTTCTTTATTATGGAATAAGAAAATGACTGTATTTTTTATTATAAAGAACTGTGCTCCCGAATATACAGAAGTGTATTTTTCATGTTATTTGATTTGTGGGTGAGGGATACACCTAACGGTTAGATGCATTATAATTATTTTTGTGTTTAGGTATATATCTCTTCACTATACTACATCTTACAGCGCCAAACACTGTTAACTCCTGTTGGGGTAAATTTTTTTGTACTGTGAGCAAGGCAAAATTTTAGCGAGTCCTAAAAGCTGGTGCTAAATGATTCTGCAAATGCAAATAGTTCCCAGTCTCCGACTGTGATCACTCCACGGCAGACACAGATTTTCCCCACTAGTGTTCCCATTTTAGTGTGCACTAGGGAATAGTTCCCTATATCTTTAGGTTGATGTAAACCTCATGTTGGCTTGTTCATTATTATTCTTTCTGAAATATCTTGTTTTCTTTCTTTTTTCCTTTCAGATTAATTATTACTTGTGACCTTCTTGCTAAACCCGGATCAATGTGTACAGAACTGTAAAAGGAAGGAATGGTTGATATCCTGCCCCTGCATTTCTTTCCTTTGAGCTTCAGCACACATTTGTCCAAACTCTATGGTTTAATTGGTTATTGATTACAAGTTTGAAGCTTTAAAAACCAGACTGTTCTCCGGAGTCCTTAGTTACAGAAAGAACCTGAAACACTCCAGCAAAACAGTCAGGCACCATTTCTTTAAATGTAGGCTATTCGAATTGAATGCCTTATTGTTTGAGCACTGAACATTATAGCTAAAAATAAGAAACTTTAAAACTATGTAGATTTACTGCTGTTATTTACTTCAGAAAACAATATTGCT
Organism: Leptobrachium leishanense; assembly: GCA_009667805.1. Classification (NCBI taxonomy): domain Eukaryota; kingdom Metazoa; phylum Chordata; class Amphibia; order Anura; family Megophryidae; genus Leptobrachium; species Leptobrachium leishanense. Next base: position 279,072,699 of record CM019064.1, on the reverse strand, counting down.
TGCCATTGTGTTGTAAAAGAACCCGCTTTGTCCCAATGAATAATAGCTTTAATTAGCTTCCACATCACCAATACTGTATGTATTCCGTTAAACAATAGGTAGAAGTTAAGTGAGGTGCATTATTGCAGGTAATTTCAAGCATAGCAGCCTGACCTTTTTGTAACTGTTAGTCACTGGAAGAAAAAAATGTCAATATCTATTTTTAAAGCTTCTATAAGAAACCATTTGGCTTTCTCTCTTCTCTTTAGAATGTAAGTTCCTCAGGTTGCAGACCCTTCTCTACCTAATTTCTGTAGATCAGTGTGCTACCCTAAATTTTATAGCCCCTGTATCGAATTGCAGAATATGTTGGCGCAATACAAATGGGCAAATAATAATAAGAGTAATATGTATTTACCACATGTACCAGTATATGTCCAACTCTGTGTTCTACGTGGCTTTGCCTGTCGCATTTATAGCTGCTCAGGTTCATCTCTAGCGAGTAATTAGCCACCATGGAAGTGGACCAATTTCCCTGCTATCATTTATCCATTGTTGCAATTTTTTAATGGAAATAGTAATCATGCTCATCACTAATCATGCCACAGTTGTTGGGGAAGAAATCCAAGTGGTAATGGAGCAAGTGTACCTTTAAAAACAAATTGCAATCCCGTATGTGATACAGAGACATTATGTCCTCAACCAGTTTCTTGTCGTGTCCCCTGACATTTTCAAAGGAAGTTAGTTGACAGACAAAAAAACGTGTTCCCAAGCCTTTTTTCTCATTTCTTTGTAGCAGGTATTTATTTTAAGAATGTTTCTAAAAGGTTGAAAAGCTGTTGATCTTAAAATAAAGCTGTTGCCAAGACCTTGTATCATTATTTGGTCTGGGGAGGGGGGAGCTTAGGTCAAATGGTTCTCTTAACGCAATGGTTCCCAACCCTGGTTCTCTGGGTCCACCAACAAGCCAGATATCTGAAGCACAGTACAGGTGATATGATTTGCTGCGCAGTGATGGTAGGATTCAGTCTGCATTTCCCCAAAATAATCCTTAAAATCTGGCCTGTTGGTGGGCCTGAGGATCAGGGTGGGGGAATATGGATCAACCAGTCAGTCAAGGAATTTTATTGTTTAGTTATATAAATTTAGATCTCTGCAAATTAGGGAATGCTGCTTCATGTATATTTGCTTATCTTTAACTATGGACACATTGATAGAGTCAATTTCTCTTGTGTTTTCAAAGTCATCATCAAATGCTCCTTACTTACCGCCGATTATCACAACATTTAATTGTTGGGAAAAACTCTGCATGACCTCCCAGGGCTTTGATTTATTGGTGCATGTTCATCTACCAATAGCAGTAGTAATATTGGTAGGAAATAATAATAATAGTAATAATAATAATAAATATATGCTGTGACTTTGGTGTCCATAAAGATGGAATGATGTGCATGGTGAGGCAGATCATTTACTGTAGCAAATTGTACATTACTCAGGGTGACAACATTTCTTCCTTAATAACTGTGAGTCATGGGCAACAAGAATAATCCAGAGAACTAAAATTGGTAATGTCTGTATGAAAGTTAGCATTACCAGGAAAAGGATGGAATAGTGGACAGTAATTAATAGGATCTGTGCACAAATAAACCCTCTGAGAACATTCCCTCATCCTTATATTCTATATCTGTTTATGTCAGCGATGTTTAACATGTCAAGGATAACTGTCTAGGTTTTGTAATCATAGAGCTGCAAGAGAGACACATGATCCCCTTACATTAGTTTAATTGTATAATAAAAATCAAAGATTCGTTTAGTCAGCCATGCATTTCTTCGGATGGCAATGTAAACATTATATGATAAATTCATTTATAATAAATAAACACTGTAACAAGTGATATGACCAAAGTTTTCTTTAACGTCTTAGTCATGATATGTCAGTTTGTATAAATTTTGTGATATGTAGGAATTTATCAACAAAATGGACTGACTTTTATGATCGAATTAATATTTGGGTTATGTCATTTGGACAGATAACCTCAGTCTCTCCAGATGCTTTTCATCTTTACATAGCCTGCATTGCTGGATGACATGTAAAGATAAGACTTTGTCAGAAAATACATTTCTACAGTATTTATTACTGATTTTGATTACACAAATTTCTCAACTTTGGATTTTTTATGTAGAGACCATTTCTGAATAGCACTCTTTACTTGTCAGGTTTAATACCTTACAGGTACTTGCCTTTCAGGTGATGAGGCCGTTATGCAGGTCTCGGGGATGCACACACTTCGTGGGAGAGGAGAACAACACAGGAGGGCTGTGGGACAGGGTACACTGGAAACTCACAGGTTGGCTGAGGGTAATGAGGATCGCAATCCTTGAGTCCAGATACGAGGGTAGTTGCTCCTGGGAGAGCACGTTGGGAAGGGTCGTTGCTCCTGGAAGAGCACGTGGGTAGGGTAGTTGCTCCTGGGAGAGCACAGTCAGTATTGGGGGGTCTTGGAGCAGGGGAAACACGATGAGTGGATAGGGAAAGCAGGTTTCTGGAGCTTGGTATTTGCAGGTCTTGTTCATAGGAACAGCAGACAACAATGAAGCACTGTGGGAAGGTAGGAGGGAACTTTTATTGATTAGCCACAGGGGTGTATCACGTGACTTGAGGTGTGTGTGTGTTAGGTGCATTAACTGTTTATTAGCTGGTTCACAGCAGAAGGGCAGCACCTTTCATGGAGCTGCCACTTTCATGGAATGACACAGGAACGGACAGGTACGGTCCTGACATTTCTAAATAGTTTTTTGGGCAAGATGGCAACCAAGCTGATTAACCAACGTAATTATGGAAAACATGGCGACATATATAGATGTGTACAGACGTTTCATTAATTCCCTCTGTGATTTAAGTAATTTTGGATTTGGGATGAGTGAGTATGGAGGTATATTTGTAGGGTGCAGGACACATAGTCGATATTAGCCCATTACCCCCGCTTGTGTGTAGAATGTTGGTATAATCTGTGATTATGCAAGAACTCTATTGTCTGTCTAATTGTTTGGTCCTTGTGTACCTGTTATCTGTTGAAAGGATTAACATCCCAGTTTACATTGTCTCAAAAATGCTTATCTGTTTCTATTTGAATAGGTTTGAAATCTGCTGACTGTAATCTGTTATCCCGATTCCCATTGTCCTGCCTCATTAGAAATGTTAACTAATGTTTCATTTAAACTGTCTGTACCTAATCTAATTATGTTTCCCATTCCGAGAACTAAATGGTTGTCCAATTAACTGTTTCGGTCTGGTTGGGTCCCCCAGAAGTTTCTAGGGGGGGTTGGTGTATGTAAATGACCCATGTGACCATATAAATGTATGTGTGTGTATGTGTCCCTGTTTAAACCAGTTCTATTCTAACCCTGAAAGACCTCAGATCTACAGCCTCGTCTTATTTCTGGGGGATGCTAACGGACTCCTTCTCTGTCCCAGTCCTTAAGCTCCATCTGAGGAATGGAGGGAGTGTCAGATATCCTACCCTGACAGGGACCCTCTCCGTGGCCCGATCGTGCGGACCACGCTGAGACTCGGCTGCTGCGGTCACGGAGGGAGGCCCCTGCAGGCAGACGGGGAACCGCGGCATTAGCCGCCCGCGACGGCTCTCACACCCCCAACAACATCCTGTATCCCAAAGATGCGTCTGGTGTCCCACGTGGGATCCAAGATGGCGCCCGGCCAAACCAACCACCCTCCAGTCACTCAGAACACACTATGACGTCAGAGCCAACCTGATTGCCATAACCATTCAGCAGCATCCTCTCCTGATTGGTGGACTCATTTCAGGCGGCCTATTTAAATCCTAAGTCACCTCTCATTCATTGAGGAGTTTTCCCTGTGCCACCTTCTACCCTTCTTGTACTCGTGCTTATCCCTATCATCTTGCCTGCCTCCTGATAACGACCCCTTGCCTGGAATAATCGACTACTCTTGCCTGCCTCCTAATAACAACCCCTTGCCTGGAATAATCAACTACTCTTGCCTGCCTCCTGATAATGACCCCTTGCCTGGAATAATAGACTACTCTTGCCTGCCTCCTGATAATGACCCCTTGCCTGGAATAATCAACTACTCTTGCCTGCCTCCTGATAACGACACCTTGCCTAGAATTATCGACTACTCTTGCTTGCCTCCTGATAACGACACCTTGCCTGGAATTATCGACTACTCTTGCCTGCCTCCTGATAACGACCTTCCTACCTGAAATCACTGGTCGTCCTTCTCCAAGGTACTGGCAGTAGTAAGGTACAGAACTTTCCCCTAAGTAAAGTATACTATATGCCTACTCCTTTTACGCTATTTGCCGTATTGCTCTCTCGTGTAAAAGTGTCTCCCTCTGGTCTCCTCCGCATACTGACCTCCAGCGACGAACCCCTAACAGATAAAACTCAGCCTTTTAAAATGGAGCTCGCGGAATTGACCGAGGCACTTACTACCATGTCCCAACAGATGGGCAACCTAAGTGTAACTGTCCAAGACCTCCAAGCGGGACAAGCACGACTCCAGAATCAGATATCAGACTTGTTGGCCCTACCCATGGACCCCTTGACCACAGCCATGGTCAACAACCTGACTCCAGAACCTACAGTCCCCTTCCCCGAAAGATTCTCTGGTGACAGAAAGAAATATAGACTGTTCTTGTCCAACTGCCAGCTATTATTTTCCCTAAAACCCCGCACTTACTACAACGAAGAAGTCAGAATCAAGACAGTCATCACGTTGCTCCAAGGGGAACCCCGCGCATGGGCTCAACACCTTCTCATTAGCAATGACCCTTTATTGACCTCCTGGGATCAATTCATAACAGCACTAAATGACTTATATGATGACCCATACCGGTTCGAATCCTCCCAAGCTACTATCCGGGAACTCCGTCAAGGTAAAAAAACAGTAGAAGATTATATTGCCGAATTCAATGCCCTATCTTTGGAGACCGGCTGGAACGAGACCGCTTTGGTCAATCAATACAAAATTGGCCTCTCCAGCGACATCAAGGATGATCTGGCCCACGTCCAGTCGCCACTAAGACTGGAATCCCTAATACAGTTAACCACAAATATTGACCGACGCCTACGTGAGCGCAGGAGGGAACGCGTGATGGATACTCCACCTTCCAGATGTCCCCTCACCTCTCCTCGCGTCAGCCACCCTCCATTATCATTCAAAAGCTTCACTACCGATGAGCCTATGCAAATCGGCCTGGTGAGGGGGCATCTACCTCCCGAAGAATTGGTTCATCGCAAGTCTAACTAGCTATGCCTGTACTGCAGAAAACCCAACCACACCGTTCGGGATTGTCCCATCAAGAATGGACCCCACAATGGTAAGAAAGAAAACACGTCTACAAATAATTTTTTGAATTTTTTGTCTCGTCACTTATCTATCCTCCTCTCATTACAGTGGAATGACCATCCCGTCTCAGTGTCTGCTATTGTAGACTCGGGTGCAAGTAGCTGTTTTATGGACTTTACCTTAGCTACATCTCTTGGTATTCCTTATGTAAGTAAAAAATCACCATTAAGCATCCAATGTATGGGTCTCCCTTAACCTCCGGCCCGGTGGTCCTAGAGACCATTCCCCTTCTCGTCCGTATAGGGCATGGGCATGAAGAAATTCTCCAGTTCGACCTGGTAACATCCCTCTTGTTTCCAGTTATACTTGGCATTTCCTGGCTTCGCATCCATGACCCAGTGATATCCTGGACCTCAGGAACGTTCAGCTTCTCATCCAAACACTGTATCAAATTCTGTCTACGTCCTACAGTCACTAAGGGCTGTATTTCCTCCATTCTGGACAAAGAAATGAAATCTTCTGATATCTCTCTTCCACAAGAATATGCCGAGTTCTCTGATGTTCAACCCCCTTTTTATTAAATACATCTACCTCCCCATCGAAAATACGACTGTCCCATAGAACTGCTACCGGGTGCCAACATTCCATTTGGCCACATTTTTCCCTTAGCCGAACCCGAACTCCATGTCCTCAAAGAATACATAAGAGAAAATCTCGAGAAAGGTTCATCAGACCCCCTGCCTCACCGGCTGGAGCAGGCATATTTTTTGCTGAAAAGAAAGATGTGCTCTACGACCTTGTATAGACTACCGTGAGTTGAACAAAATAACCATCAAGAACAAATACCCACTCTCTCTTATACCTGGACTCCTAGAACAACTAAAAAACGCCGTTGTCTTTACCAAACTTGATTTGAGAGGGGCCTATAACCTATTGCGCATACGCAAGGATGATGAATGGAAAACCGAATTTAGAGCGAGATATGGTCATTACGAGTACACGGTAATGCCATATGGGCTATGCAATGCCCCAGCGGCATTTCAACATCTAGCGAACGACATATTAAGAGATCTCCTCGACGTCTATGTCGTCATGTACTTAGATGACATACCAATATATTCCACCTCCCTGGATCTACACCGACGTCATGTCAAGTCTGTTCTTTCCCGTTTACGTCGTCACAACTTGTATGTGAAATTAGAAAAATGCGTTTTTGAAGCTACTCAGATTGAATTTTTAGGCTTCATAATCACTCCTGGACAAATGGAAATGAACCCCGGGAAGATCGAAGCCATTACCAACTGGCCCCTTCCCAAAACCAAAAAGGAATTCCAAAGATTTTTAGGGTTTGCAAATTTTTAGCGAAAATTTATCCAAAATTTTTCAAAAATTGTGTTCCCTTTAACCCAGTTGACAAGAAAGAAAACCCCCCTTTTTTTGGTCCAATACCGCTCAACAAGCTTTCAACAAATTACGGGAACTTTTTACCACCGCTCCAATACTATTGCTTCCCAATCCTACTAAACCCTATTTCTTGGAAGTCGACGCCTCAGCGATAGCCACAGGGGCCATACTCTCCCAAAGAGCCGAAAACAACGATGCTCTGCACCCTGTAGCCTTTTTTTCTCGTAAACCTCTCCCCGCAGAGATGAACTATAGTGTAGATCATCGGGAACTACTAGCGATAAAAAATGCCCTTGATGAATGGAGACACCTTCTTGAGGGCACCACGCATCCTGTGACGATTTACACTGACCATAGAAACCTTGAGTACTTGAAAACCGCTCGACGCCTCTGTCCTCGACAAGCCCGCTGGTCCCTATTTTTCTCACGCTTCTTTTTTCACGTAATTTACCGCCCTGGTAGTAAAAATGTTAAAACAGATGCTCCTTCCCGCATTTACGAAGAACCGTCCATATCGACCGAGACGGAAGAAACTATCCTCCATCATGGACATTTCCTCACCATACAAACTTCCCTGCTGACCAAATTACGGGAACATCCCCCTAATCGTCAAAAGTCACTTCCACAGAAATTCACTGTACCTCCGGCTCAATGAATAACCATGCTTCAACTCTGCCACGATGCACCCACAGCTGGCCATGGGGGAATCAACAAAACATTAGATCTGGTTCAACAACATTACTGGTGGCCTTCCGTTGTCACGGATGTCTGGGACTATGTTCGTTCATGTTCAATTTGTACTCGCAGTAAAGTTCCTAGAACCAAGATGGCAGGACTCCTGCAACCTCTCCCAATCCCCCACCGCCCATGGGCTAGCATCTCTGTAGATTTCATAGTTGAATTACCCCCATCTCAGAAACACAATACCATCATGGTCGTGGTTGATAGATTGTCCAAAATGGCCCATTTTGTCCCCACTCGAGGACTACCATCAGCCAGAACCACCCATGACCTCTTTTTTCACCATATCTTTAAATTTCATGGCACGCCCGATTCCGTTATCTCCAACAGGGGGCCACAATTTACATCAAAGTTTTGGAGGGCCTTTTGCTCACTATTGGGAATCTCCCTTTGCTATCTACCGCCTTTCATCCTCACTCAAACAGCCAAACTGAGAGAACCAACCAGACCTTGGATCAGTACATTCGCTGCTACACGTCTCACAACCAAGATAACTGGCTTGGCCTCCTCACTACGGCGGAGTTCGCCTATAATACCCAGAAACACGCCTCTCTCAAACAGACTCCCTTTTTTGTTAATCATGGTTATCACCCCTCGGTCCTCCCAGATCTACCACCCACAGGTCCCGTACCCGTGGCCAATGACCATGTCGCTCTCCTACAACAGGGGTTCGGTCTTGCCAGAAATGCCTTATCCAAGGCACAACAGACCTACAAGACATACGCCGACCGCAGTAGAATCCCTCCTCCCAACTACTAAGTTGCTCAAAAGGTATGGCTTTCGACTAAACATCTAAAATTGACCTGTCCCTCAAAAAAGTTCGGTCCCAAATATATTGGGCCTTATCCGATAGTGTCCATCATCTCCCCTGTCACGATTAAACTTAAACTCCCCCCTTCCTTAAGGGTTCATCCAGTTTTTCACGTATCCCTCTTAAAACCCTGGGTGGAGAACCAATTCTCCCATCGACTCCCTGCTCCGCCAGAGCCTGTTATTAAAGATGGATTTGAAGAATTTGAGGTGCAACGTATCCTAAACTCTCGGATTAATAGAAGAAGGCTCGAATATCTGGTCCAGTGGAAGGGGTATGGTCCAGAAGAAAAATCCTGGGTTCCCGCTACACAGGTACACGCCCCATCCAAAGTCATAGAAACATAGAAACATAGAAAAAATGTCGGCAGATAAGAACCTTTCGGCCCATCTAGTCTGCCCAATTACATGGATACTTTACCTGGATTTATCTTTTGTTTAGGATAGCCTTATGCCTATCCCATGCCTGCTTAAATTCAATTACTGTTTTGGCCTCTACCACTTCAACTGGAAGGCTGTTCCATGTATCCACCACCCTCTCAGTAAAATAATGCTTCCTGATGTTACTTTTAAACCTTTGCCCCTCTAATCTAAAACTATGTCCTCTTGTTTTGCTACTTTGTTTCCTTTTAAATATACTCCCTTCCTCTACCTTGTGGATTCCCTTTACGTATTTAAATGTTTCTATCATATCTCCTCTGTCTTGTCTTTTTTCCAAGCTGTACATGTTAAGATCATTAAGCCTTTCCTGGTAACTTTTCTTCTTCAAGCCGTACACCATTTTAGTAGCCCTTCTCTGAACTCTCTCTAAGATGTCTATATCCTTCTGGAGATACGGTCTCCAGTACTGCACACAGTACTCCAAGTGAGGTCTCACCAGTGCTCTGTACAGTGGCATGAGCACCTCCCTTTTCCTACTGCTAATACCTCTCCCTACACAACCAAGCATTCTGCTAGCATTTCCTGCTGCTCTATTACATTGACTACTTACCCTTAGATCCTCTGAAATAATAACCCCTAAATCCCTTTCCTCAGATGTTGAGGTTAGGACTGTATCAAATATTCTATATTCAGCCCTTGGGTTTTTCTGTCCCAGGTGCATTATCTTGCACTTATCCACATTAACACTCAATTGCCACGGCTCCGACCATTTTTTTAGTTTACCTAAATCATTTGTCATTTGGCTGATCCCTCCAGGAACGTCAACCCTGTTGCAAATCTTTGTGTCATCAGCAAAAAGACATACTTTTCAATTAATACCTTCTGCAATATCACTAATAAAAATATTAAAGAGAATGGGTCCAAGTACTGACCCCTGAGGTACCCCACTGGTAACAAGACCTTGCGCCGAATAAACTCCATTTACCACAACCCTCTGTTGCCTGTCACTCAGCCACTGCCTAATCCATTCAACAATATTGGAATCCAAGCTCAAAGATTACAATTTATTGATAAGCCTTCTATGCGGAACAGTATCAAAAGCCTTACTGAAATCTAAATAAGCAATGTCTACTGCACCACCTTTGTCTATTATTTTTGTTACCCAATCAAAAAAATCAATAAGATTAGTTTGGCATGATCTCCCTGAGGTAAACCCATGTTGTTTCTGAACCTGTAATATATGTGTTTTCAGATGCTCAACAATCCTTTCCTTTAACATGGTTTCCATTAATTTCCCCACTACTGACGTAAGACTAACTGGCCTATAGTTCCCCGATTCCTCCGTACTACCCTTCTTGTAAATGGGCACAACATTTGCTAATTTCCAGTCTTCTGGGACAACTCCCGTTAACAGATTTATTTAACCAATCCTTGTTAATGGTTTTGCTATTACACCACTGAGCTCTTTTAATAACTTAGGGTGGATCCCATCAGGCCCCATTGACTTATTTGTCTTTACAGAGGAGGAGGTTCTACAGCCGCTGTCTAAAGTAAACTCATATGTAAATGTCTCGTTAGTGTTTCCTCCTAACTGAGGTCCCTTTCCTTCTGCAAAGACTGAACAAAAATATTCATTGAGGCAGTCAGCGAGACTTTTGTCCTCTTCTACATACCTTCCTTCCTTTGTTTTTAATCTAACTAATCCTTGTTTTACTTTTCTTTTCTCGTTTATGTATCTAAAAAATGTTTTGTCCCCTTTTTTACTGATTGAGCTATTTTCTCTTCTGCGTGTGCTTTGGAAGCTCTTATAAATTGTTTTGCCTCTTTCTGCCTAATCTTATAGGTTTGCCTATCTTCTTCACTCTGAGTTTTGTTATAATTATTGAATGCTATCTTTTTGTTCTTCACTATTTTGGCCACTTCTGCAGAGTACCACAGTGGTCTCTTCCCTTTTTTGTTTTTGCTAACAAGCCGAATGCAATTGCCTGTGGCCTTCAATAATGCTTCCTTTAAATAATCCCATTTCTCCTGGACTCCCTTTAAACTCCTCCAGTCTGATAATGACTCATTCACACAAAATCTCATTTTAGAAAAATCTATTTTTTTAAAGTCTAAAACTTTTGTTTTTGTGTGGTGCGGCTCTATCCCTGTTCTTATATTAAACCACACTGACTGGTGATCACTAGATCCCAAATTTTCACCTACAACGTCTGATACCAAACCTCCATTTGTGAGTATTAAATCCAATATGGTCTCTTTACGGGTCGGCTCCTCAACTACTTGTGTTAGAGATAATCCCAGTGGGGAGTTTAGAATATTTGTACTCCTGGTGCACCCAGCTATTTTGGTTTTCCAGTTCACATCAGGAAGATTAAAGTCCCCATGATAATAACTTCCCCCTTCATTGCCATTTTGGCTATTTCCTCAAACAGCAGATTATCTAGCTCTTCTACTTGTCCAGGGGGTCTATAGATCACACCTACACGAGCTACTGTATGATTGTCAAATGTTAGCGTAACCCAAACTGACTCTATGTTCACCTCGCTCACTTTTATTTGGTTCGTTTTTATGTTGTTTTTCACATACAGGGCCACTTCTCCTCCTTTCCTACCTTCTCTGTCTTTTCTATATAAAGAGTACCCCGGTATTGTTATGTCCCAGTTATTTTTCTCACTGAACCATGTCTCAGTAACCGCCACTAAATCTACTTTTTCAGCTGCCATCATTGCCTCCAGTTCATTGATTTTATTGACTAAACTGCGAGCATTTATAGACACGACTCTGAGCTTGTCATTTTTTACCCCGCATGTTGCTTGCACCCTCCGATTTAGTTTTGGGGGACAATCGGGCAGATTGTCTACATCCACATAAACCTCAACCTCGATGTCCCCAGAGGGGCCACGTTAGAAGGGGGGTACTATCAGATATCCTACCCTGGCGGGGACCCTCTCGACGGCCCGATCTCGCAGACCACGCTGAGACTCGGCCGCTGCGGTCACAGAGGGAGGCCCCTGCAGGCAGACGGGGAACCGTGGCATTAGCCGCCCGCGATGGCTCTCACACCCCCAACAACATCCTGTATCCCACAGATGCGTCTGGCGTCCCACATGGGATCCAAGATGGCACCCGGCCAAACCAACCACCCTCCAGCCAATCAGAACACACTATGACGTCAGAGCCAACCTGATTGCCATAACCATTCAGCAGCATCCTCTCCTGATTGGTGGACTCATTTCAGGCAGCCTATTTAAATCCTAAGTCACCTCTCATTCATTGATGAGTTTTCCCTGTGCCACCTTCTACCCTTCTTGTACTCGTGCTTATCCCTATCATCTTGCCTGCCTCCTGATAACGACACCTTGTCTGGAATTATCGACTACTCTTGCCTGCCTCCTGATAATGACCTTCCTACCTGAAATCACTGGTCGTCCTTCTCCAAGGTACTGGCAGTAGTAAGATACAGAACTTTCCCCTAAGTAAAGTATACTATATGCCTACTCCTTTTACGCTATTTGCCGTATTGCTCTCTCGTGTAAAAGTGTCTCCCTCTGGTCTCCTCCGCATACTGACCTCCAGCGACGAACCCCTAACAGGGAGGCACAGGAGTCTGCCTGGGTAGAACACGGGGGTCTTGCAAGGAAGCGGCATTGGCAGATGTGACCCTGTTGGGGTACAGAGATCTGTTACCCCCTCTATTGTATTTTCCATGCTTTTGAATCGGACTCTGTATGCAGAGTTGAGATCACAGGGAGTTTGAATTCAGTAGAATGTTAGATCTTTAAGCAGATTGAGAAATAATGCCTGTACCTAACGACATCAGCTCATGGTTGGTTCACCTGTTATAATTAGGGCAGTGTATTCTGGCCTAGAGTGGCAATTTTGGAGACAGTAAGCCGAACCAGTGGTACAGAAACTTGCCTAAATTCTGTTGAGCCTACAAATTTTAGAGTTCTATATACACTTGAAGGGTTGTGCACTCACAGGTTTAACCAGTTCATGGTCAGATTAGGAACCATGGAGTGGCCAAACAAAACTCCAAATGAAATTCAATAAAAAAATGGAGCACTCCCATTTGTAAAAAGACCCGCTTATTGGTCTAGCAGCAATTAATAGGAGTCTTTTTTAGATACAATATTTGCACTATGTGTTGTATTTTCTTTTGCATATTCTTCACGATAGAATGAGGAACGATATTCATGAAATATAAGTATACATTCTGTATATATGGCACACTCTCACTTTGGTGTGTCACAACTATTTGACTAGCACTTGTCACTTTATCACAACTATTGATTAAGTTGTAAATATTTTATATTTTGCACCGTCAGTTTTTTTTAAAAATATCTCAGATATGCTGATCCCTGTTTGTGTGCATTAATAAATGCAAAGTGAGGTCAACTCAGTTGTATCACTTATAAGCAATATATGTTCCCATTCATGGTCTGAGGTTTAGACCTTAAGTCTTTTTCACAAAATTAAAAGCAGAATGGTAAAGTGGAAGGTGAGTTATTGGTCACAGCGTATGGAAAACAGGTACCCCCCAACCTTAAGGCCACTTAACAATGTCTTGATTTTTGCAAATCGTGTTGTCACAATAAAGATATTCTCTATAATTAAAACAGGAGGCAAATGGAAGAGATAAACACCGCACACCCCTTTCCATTTTAATCCTTTATTTAGATATAGACTCAACTTTGTTCCAGCACTGGGCTCCCTCAGTTCGTCAGTATTGGTCCTTCCTTTCAAACCACAGCTATCACTTCACCACCAGGAGTCTAGATGCTCTCGCTAGCATTGCTCCAATCCAGTGGCTCTCAGTGTGACCGCATTGAGAGGCATTTTCTAAAGGCAGGAATGAACTGGTGTGTAAGGGCAGGGGCTGTGACCCCTGTATAATGTTGTGCATATGGAACCCAATGGCAAGCCGTCGAAGAAGGAGACCAGTAGGTGTATATAAGCAATTGAATATTTACTGAGATGAAAAGAAATAGAAGTCCAGAACAAAAGACTATTAGTCAAAAGGTATTCTTGGTTAGTACAAAGTCCAGAACGGAGGACTGCGAGTAAGGGTCTTCAGGTTTAGAAGTGATGCAAACAAAGTCCAGAACGAAGGGTTGTAGAAGAAGGTAACGTGGGCTGTGGCCTTTGAGACAAGCCTGGGTTGTGGATCTGGAGCAGGTACCGTGGTCGTGGGAACAAGCCTGGATACAGGATCTGGAGCTGGTACCGTGGTCATGGAGTAAGCCTGGATGCAAGATCTGGAGCTGGTACCGTGGTCGTGGAATAAGCCTGGATACAGGATCTGGAGCTGGTACCGTGGTAGAGGAAGCAAGCCTGGATGCAGGATCTGGAGCTGGTACCGTGGTCGTGGAGTAAGCCTGGATACAGGATCTGGAGCTGGTACCGTGGTAGAGGAAGCAAGCCTGGATGCAGGATCTGGCGCTGGTACCGTGGTCGTGGAGTAAGCCTGGATGCAGGATCTGGAGCTAGTACCGTGGTCATGGAGTAAGCCTGGATGCAGGATCTGGAGCTCAGGATTCACTTGGAACAGGAACGAAGAGGGAACACTGGATAACTGAAGCGGTGAAACCACAGTATAACCTGGTTAATGAACGGAGAAAGGCGGCAGGTTTAAATAGGGTTCAGAGGATCATAAGAACACCATTCACCTGGGACTCGTAGGTGGAGCTGGGATTCCTGAGTACATGATAGGTTAATTGGGGGCATACGAGGATCTCCAGTGCAGGTATCATGCAGTACCCATAAGAGTACCAAGCTCTTCGCTTCTTAAGGAGGTATGTGATCAAGCGTGCGCGCTTCGTCTCTCACCATTCGGATCCTGTCAGCGGCGTGAGATGCACCGTGAGGTCTCTCCTCCATCTTGCGGACTGGGAGTGCGGAGCAGCGCACCACGAGGGACCTCAGGTGAGTAAGGTACACGTCCTAACATGGCGGCCGGGGCCGAGAGAGGGGCATGACATGGTGTTCCTTTCTGACCTTTTTCAAGGAAACAGATCAGCACGCATTGATTCAAGATTTGTGGGCAGGGCTAATCCCCCTGCTCTGAGAGCTGAATGATTTCTCCAGGACTCCCAAGGAAAGGGGATGGGGGGGATATAGGTCATTGATCTTTTTCATTGAATGGTCCAAGTGCCTAGAGTGTCCCTTAACATTGTTCATCACAATAAGCAGAGCTAGACACTATAAAAAAATGTGAAAATGAATTTAGAAAAGAATATGGCTTCAATGTGTTTGCAATTGCTGCATTTCACATCATCTGTCACACTTAAGAGCAGATTGTTGTTAGTAAATAATTTCATTATCCCTATTATGTGCCCTTGAATTATCAGTGTTATTCCCCATACTATTGTTATTTATTATAAACAAATAAAAAAAGAATATTGGTGACGTTCCAAGAGATTGGGAACGGAAAAGCAATTTTCTAATCTTGGAAACCACCGTTTCGTTTTATTTTTGTTCCCTTGTTTGCTTTCCAGTACATTTAACTAAGCATCAAGATGACGCTTCAGTTAAGCATCTATGCATTAAGAATCTGTTTTCTTTTTCATTCCAAGTAACCTTGATAGTTATTTAATGGGCCATTCTTATGAAACTATGAGTGCTTGATTTATCGGTCAAGTATGTAGCTATTGTGGAACAAACTGTGAGGTCTTTGATTAGGAGTCCCGCTGTTTTGAGGATCTTGTTTGAAATGTGTGCATAATGAATCATCTCGAGATCATCACTCAAATTACCGTTTGATGTTTTTTGTCACCTGCTTACAGTGCTAGCCCATCTTGGAAAATATCCTATGAAGTTCATCCGTGTGTGACAAACATTCTGCAAGGCACAGTTAAAGCATGTAACAAGGTGATTTAATATTTTATAAGGGATTTTAACCTCTAATAATGCAGAAGAGGAATAAAACAGCAATTGTGCTCTGTCTGTGTTTAGAATTAAACACAAGGATCTTAACAAGGAAAATCGAGAATGTCATGTAAAGCAATCATTTCGGTAAAATTAGTAGAACTGGGTAATTTGTTTGTGTTTGGAGGGGGTTGTAAGGCAAACCTCAGAAAATAAATAGCAACTGCGCGTTAAAAAAGTTCACAGCATGTGAACTTTACTCACAAAAAAAAAATTTGCATGTTATGTTATTTGATGACAGGAACCTAAAAATACCCATACAATTGTAATGGTATCCTATTGATAAGTTGCCACACTGTGGCTGTGGGCAAAATTGCTGCGACAAAAGTGTAGCCATTTAAAAAAATGTAGCTGCACCGTGTGGTCCTCCTTATCCGAGCCGTCACAAAGCTGCAATGAACGCAGGGTGGTGCGGTAACACGGACGCACTCAGTGCACTCGTGTGACCGCAGCCTTACTCTGTGTAGTTAGGTTCTACAAGGGTGTGCGTCAACTTCTGCATCCTGGGCTTCAACGCCTGGTAAGTCCCTGACAAAAACAATGTACAGTGCTATATACTGTTTAATAAAAATCATCCAGCTTCTGTTCTTGGGGATTCACAGCAAATTACACAATATATGAGCTTTTAAAATGTTTGTTTTTATGCAATTTTAACAGGTGGCCAAACCCAACCAGGACTGTATATTATAAAAAGGAAAAGTAGTTATAACATATTTTACATCATCTTTTATCAAAAAGAAGCACATAACTAACACAAAAATGCAAACATCTCTTTCCTTTTCTGCTTGTAACAAAATGTTCATAAAAAATTCCACGCTAATGTGAAAGGGCATAGTTATGCTAAGTATAACACAGATGTCAGGTTTGAGTTACAGGTGAATTTCACTGCTAAATGTGAGCCTATAATTAATATGTCTGAGGGCTTTTAGTGCACTTCAAGTATTAATCTAGAAAAAGAATGGACATGCATTTGAATGAATTGAATTTAAATCTTTTATGGCATATTGAAATAGCCCACAAATCAAATCCCATGTCATTCGAAAACCTTTAATACTGCACAGACCCGCAGCTGGTGTTAGAACAAATAAAATAATTAAAAAATGTCATTAAAAATGTATTTGGAGAGATGGGCGAAAAATCAAACCTCATGAAATGACTTATTGTGTAATGTATAACAATCAGATTTACAAAAAGTGAATGGATGCAAACAAGATGCGCGCTTTCGTAAAATCATTAGCATTGCTCTTCTGCCTCATTTCACACTCATTAATGCGCCAACTTGCTGCAGCACTAACAAATTACTGTGTGAAGTTGTGCTGATGGGTATAAGCCAAAAGCAATGAGAAACAATATTTGAGTCTAATAGTGCAGTTTTTGCTAAACCGCGCACATTCATTTACAACTTTCTTTGAATGTGTCAAATGGAGTGCTCTCTTCCTGATTTGTTGTACTTTGTTGTCTTGAGATGCACCAACACTGTGTGCTTAGTAAAGGTTGAGTGCTACCCACCCACTTGTATTCTGTATGAGAAGGGCTGACAACCCTCCCTGACACAGGTGTTCCACACACAGGATCTATTTAACCTTGAACTGCAGGGAGCTCTAGAAAGGATCTACAGGGTTATCCTGAGATATCTTTCAGAATCACTGAACACCATATAGAATGCAGGATACAACGAAAAGGACGGACAAAATAAAAGTATTAAAATCAAATACTTAAAAGGACAAATAATAGGACAAAAATTTAATAGGACATAAACGCCGACGCGTTTCGTTACAGAAAAGTAACTTTCTCAAGGCAAAAAGTCCATAAAACAATCCATCAAACCCTTTTACATATACCCTCTTAAATGAAAAAAATACAGCTGATCCAATATTTTTTTCATTTAACCTCCCTGGCGGTCCGATTCTGACATATTTTATATGTACCTGTCACAAGGTGGAATACATTGGCTTTTGCTGAGAGGCTTAAGCAATTGGAAGCTTTGATGGGTTAAAACTTGGAGAAATCTTTAAATGTTTAAATGTATAAGCTGCTGTTGAATAGGGATGAGCCGAACACCCCCGTGTTCGGTTCGCATTTGAACTCGAACAATTTCAAAAGTTCGAGTTCGAACTCGAACTCGAACCGAACTCAATGCAAGTCAATGGGACTCAAAAGTTCGATTCTTAGGCTGGTGTCAGACGAGCGTAGTGTTCACGTCCGTGATTGCGCCTAAAAGTACGTCTGTGATAGCATGAAAGAAAGCCCATCGGAGCCTGTTACATGAAGTACTTCTGTACTGAACTGCAGACGCACAACGGCCGCGGCCCACGGATGCAAGGCAGGCAAGAACCTACAACCCCTAGGACGGCCGCACAAAGTGCGCTGCGTACGCAACGTCTGCATAGCTTTGTGTGTGAGTGATGGAACGTGGTCAGACGGACTGCATTTATACGTCCAGCATTTTTCACAGACAAAATGGTTTTGCTTTTATTTTATTTTCCCTGCTACATCTGTCAAAATATACGTCAGTGAATAAACGGACTCTGTGGCCACTACTGCGTCTTCCGTTCTGACGTACGTCCGTGTGCACGGACGTACAGTCCGTAGAAATCACGCTCGTCTGACCCTAGCCTTAGAGTGACCTGCAAGAGGGCATATATGCAAGATATTTGCCATAAAAGGTGTATTGGGGTCCGGGTAGTGCCCTGGGGGACAGGAAACAAGGACAAAAAGTAAAAAATAAACATTTTTAAAGGAACAGTGAGTTTTCCATAAAATAAGGGTTAAAAATAAAAACGAAAAATTCCTTCAAATATCGTGCCTAGGAGGTCCCTATAACCTGCCCGTGAAGTGCAGAAACATTTAAAAACAAAAAAATTACATTTCAAATGACGGTAAATGGTTTTCCTTTTAATCTATTCATAAACAACTGCTTGGGGCGGCAGCCTGTATGAAAAGAGGTGACGTTTTAGGATGCGCAGAACAAGTTTAGTGATTTTTTGGCTAAATTATGGTGAAACTTATGCAGGCTTTGAATGAAAGTAACAATAGGTGCTTTAAAATTGGGCCTTTAGTGTCGGCAACAGTGTCATCACACCGTAGCCCCTCTGGTATTGTTGTGGAAGAGTGCAGGGTTGGACCCTGCGGTCCAATATTAAAATCATATGAATCTGGTACAGGCGTCAGTGGCAGTGCACCCAAATATTTTGCCTTTGGTGGCAGCAAGTGCCGTCACACCGTCAGTGGCGTCACTAGGGTTGTTGTCACCCGGTGCGGTAACTCATTGTGTCACCCCTCCCCCGAGTTTTACATTTTAATTTTTTTAACTACTCTTACTCATAAAGCAGTACTCCCATATAATACTGAATGTTCATAATACACGGCGCACATTACTGTGAGGTTTAAAAAATCTAGAAATAAAGAGACTCTTTACTACAGAATATAATAATAAATGGTTTATTAGATATTGAATTAAACCGGGAATATTTTTAACATTGAAGTCTATGGGGCAAAACATTTCCCACACCGAATACACTAAAATGTCCAAAATCACGAAAAAAGTCGATACGAAAACGAGCCGAAACAAAACGAACTGAAACGGAAATCGGCAGAAACGATCCAAAATGAAAATTGTCGAATTACGAACGAAACGAGCCGAAACTAAAATTTTATATTAACACGCAGACCTATATATACGTATATATCAACACGCAGATATATATATATACACCCACCCACAGACCTCAGACCATATATACACATACGCACATGGGGAGGTGGCATGTGGACAATCTCAACTAAATGCGCCCCCCCCCCATTTGGCTGATCCCTCCAGAAGAAATGTTGACCTCAACAGAGCAGAGAATATATATACAGGGTTATTCAAAGAGATTCGAAAAGTCACCGCACGTTCGGTGACTTTTCGTTCTCTTCAATTCGGTTCCTTTTGCCGATCCCATTTCGGTGACCCTGCGGTGTATTCAGCAAGCACCACAGGGTCCCCGAATTGCTGGGAAAGGCTGCCGCAAACCTGATGAAAACTCACCGCAAAACCCAGCGAATGCACGCCGAAAACCTTCAAAAACATCTGGATTAACCTGCCGAAAACCACAGAAAAACCCGAACAGGAGCCGATCGCAGCCTTCAACACAGCAGAATAGGCAGTGAATAAATTAGCAAAACAGTTTGTATGAATGTGTGAAAGTGAAACGCTGTTTGCAAAGAAACTACTGAGCGAAAATGTCTGAAATTTGCATATGAGGTCCAGGGAATGATAATAAAGAGGGCTGTTACAGAAAAAAGAAGAAAACTTTTAAAAAAAAAATCGGACTTTTAAAAATAAAAAATTCTGAAAAATTCTTAAAATATCCTAAAAAATCTATAAATAAAGAGACTCTTTACTGCATAATTTTATAATGAACGGTTTATTAGATATTGAATTAAAACGGGAATATTTTTAACATTGAAGCCTATGGGATTCTCCTGAATAAATTTGCCGAATTAAACCACCGAATGGCAGGGCATTTCCGGAACCTTTCACTGCTGGTTTGTGTTCTCTGAATAGCCGAAGCAGTGCTTTTTCATGGGGATTTCACTGCCCTCGAACAGGCACCATATGTGCAGGCAATTCGCCAGGATTTGGTGAATTGCCTGCTCTCTGGATAGCCGAATGGCCAGGAAAGGTAACCGAACGTTGATTTTCAGCGTTCGGTTACCTTTCTCAAGCAATTCGGAGCTCTTTGAATAACCCTGATATTATTCTCTGCTCTATTGGGTTCAACATTTCTTCTGGAGGGATCAGCTAAATGGGGGGGTAATTAGTTGCCAAAATGTGTGTGTAATACAAGTCTGGATATATATATTTATAAGAATATAGATATATATCTTATCTATATATATATATATCATACCTGCCGTCACCTTCCCCTATAAATTTGCTAAAAATATACACACAAAAAAAAAAAAACCACTGCCTGAGACCCCGCGCAGCCCACATGGCACCCCCCTCTACCTGGCTGAATGTATCTAATATATATAATTAAATACATTCAGCCAGGTAGAGAAAGAAAAAAAAAGTTTTATTTGATGTTCTCGGGGACATTTAAAAATGTCCTCAGATTTTATTTTTTTAGAAATGTGTCGCCTTACCTTAGCCTGGTGGTCAGTGGGGGCTCCCTGGATCCTGATGGGGTCTGGGGGGTCTGCCGTGGCCGCAGGTGCAGTGGCTCCCTCCCTGCGCTGCCTGTCTCTGCCACATGCACCCGGGCGGCTAGCCCGCACAGACGCAGCTCTGTCATCCGGCGGCTGCATGCTCCTTGCTCCTCAATGCTCCTCAAGGGGATCCTTGGGAGGCCCCTGCAGGCTGCCCTCTACAGTGCCTGATTAGAGGGCCGTGTCTGCCTGATGTTTTAGTAACAAGAATGTTTTATCCCATAGGCTTCAATGTTAAAAATATTCCCGTTTTAATCCAATATCTAATAAACCGTTGCTTATAATATTCTGCAGTAAAGAGTCTCTTTATTTCTAGATTTTTTAGTATTTTTTTTAAGCATTTTTTATACTTTTTTCAAAAAAAAAGTTTTTTCGAACTTTTGGCGAACATTCCAAAAGGTTTGACGTTCGCAAACTTTTGAACTGCCAATGTTCGAATCGAACTCCGAACTGATGGAACCGAACAGCTCATCCCTACTGTTGAAGTCTTTGTGTTAAATTGAGTGCTCTTGTTCTGGTTTGTTGAATGTATGTGTACATATATTTGTAACATTTGTCACCTGACATCGTAAAAGGCAAGGCAATATAAAATATGGGGCATGCACACTTTGAACTCAGAACTCTGAACTTTCTGAACTCTGGAGGAACAAGGTGCACCACAAAGAATTAGGAATAACACATGGAGTGAGGATTGAAAAGCAGTGCAAGGAGCAACGGCTGGCTGGACTGGCGGTGAAATTGCCTCCTGGACCGATGCTTTTTAGGGCTAGGTGGTGGACTGCTCTTCCTCCAGGTGCCTGAAAGAGCTGCTTCTTGTGTGCTGAGGCAGGTAACAAGGCCTCCATGCTATCATTGACAGGCAGCCCATAGTGCTGCAATTAGTGGAGGGAGTTACATTCATGCTATCTCTGTCATGCTTCATCACGCAGGATATGAAGCTGCAAGAGAAATTATGTTTGAGAAGCAGTGTGAGTGGTAGGGACAGGCTGAGCTAGGAAAATGGGGGGAATTTGCCCCATGGGCCAATGCTTTTTACGGCTAGATGGACTGCTCTCCCTCCAGGTTGCTGAGAGAGATACAGACCCTTTATGTATGCTGAGGCAGGTAACCAGACCTGCAAGCCCCATCCTGCAGTTGAAGTAATTTTTATACAAACATACAGAAAAAATGGCGTCGTGCCCATAATCAGAGCGTCTGCAACAGCCAAGAGTAACAGCCCAGTTCATGTATAAAACATAACAAGAGAAAAAAGATGTTATGTGCTCTTGTTTCTATACAATTCCATGTGCAACAAAACACAGTTAGAGGATGTAGTTTGCTTGAATGGCCATTGAAGCGTAAGCTCACTCGCCACATCACGGCACCTCTTGGTAGAGTGAGTACCTAACCAATGTGAACAAAAACCGCTCCTCTGAGCAGCTGCACGCTCTCTTGCTGCTTTTCAGCTAAGAGGCAGAAAAATGGTGGGTCTAATTTATACACTCACCAAGAACTTCCCATTTGGGGTTTTAAAGCAGAGGGGGCAGCAAGGGAGCTGTGAGAGTCATGCTGCAGAAGCAACATTGAGAAAAATGCTGGGAATTGCTGCGCAGCACTTTGTGAGGGACAAACTGTGCAGAGCCAGCATATCTCTTGGTGGCTCTGTGCAGCATGTCACACACTGGAGCTGCACAGTATGTCCCAGAACAGATCTTGCAGCTGATGCAGCCCGTGTATAAAGTCTGAAGGGAAGGAAGACCTGTTACAAGAGTGAATTTTAGTTTGCTTGAATGTCCATTGAAGCGTAAGCTCACTCGCCACATCACGGCACCTCTTGGTAGAGTGAGTACCTAACTAATGTTAACAAAATCTGCTCCACTGAGCAGCTGCACGCTCTCTTGCTGCTTTTCAGCTAAGAGGAACACGCTCTCTTGCTGCTTTTCAGCTAAGAGGAAAAAAAATGGTGGGTCTAATTTATACACTCACCAAGCACTTCCCATTTGGGGTTGAAAAAAACATGGAAAAAGGAACAGCAGCAAAAATGACTTAACTGGTGTTCCAATATAATATACATACATACAGAAAAAATGACTCCAGACTTCAAGCATATCAGGTTCACTGGTTTTGGAATCTGACTAGGATTTTAAAGGTGTGGGGGTGGCAGCAAGGCAGCTGTGAGAGTCATGCTGCAGAAGCACCAGGGAAGGAAGACCTGTTAAAAGAGTGAATTATGTCCAGTTTTTGGATTCTTTCTGATTTTAGAATTCTGGATAAGGGCCGCTCCACCTGTATCCCTTTCTCTTTCTTTCACTCATTTTCCCACTCACTTCATTTCTCCTTGCTGTCTGTTTCTCCCCTTCATTCTTTTGCCTTTGCTCCTTCTCATTCTCTCTCGTGCTTTATCTTTCTTTTGATGTCTCTCATCTATCTATTACTCCATTTTCTCCACAATCAAATTCACCACCAGCTGGACTTAATTAGGAATTAGTTTCTTTTAAAAGGTGTGAATTTGGGATGGCTAATGAAAATCCGAGGAAGAAAGTTTCTTAAGTTTTGTTCTTGATCTTTGTTATTTTTTTAAACTTGTAGTTGGCAAATAGGCTTGAGGGGTTATTTTGATTATTCTGTTTAGTTTACTTTTGGAGCAAGGTTGTTTTGCTGTATAGCATTTTGTAGTTTATTTCCTCCTCACACTTGAAAAATAAACACACCAGAGCTTCTAAAATCCACAAATGTGTGTTAAGATTTCCTGCTGTGGAAAGACTACACAGGTTATCCACTAACTGTCAATGTTCACCATTGTTGCAAACAGTAAAAACCAACATTGTTGCAACTATGAAGGACTTCGGCTATCCAGACACGCATCATTCAACAACAATGTCATTTGAACTTGCTACAGACAATGGCAAAGCACAGTACCAACGTTATTCTTCTGAAAAGAAATAAAACTATTCTCAAATCAGTGTTGTTCCACCATTGTTTCCAATGCGAGTGAATGCATTCGGCAATTTCAAGGCGGTGATCTCCATTGAACATCGATAGGATCTGTTTTTCACAGGCTTAAATACTGCAGGAATTCTAGTGTCATTTCATTATTTCATGAACACTTCACCTGACAATGCCACAAGTCCTTAAAGGGATACTCTAGGCAACATGACCACCTAAGCTATTTTAGGTGGTCATGATGCCCGGAGTATCCTGCCCTCTGTCCCCCCTCCCTCCGCTCAGCGGTTCAGCTGAAAATCCTGAAAACAGCTGAGAGAGGCGGAGTGGTTTACTCCGCCCTCCCAGCTGTCAGTCAGCAGAGCGGAATCATATTTCCCGCTTCTGCCGACTTTTGCCGAGTAGGAGACGTCATCGCGCTTTCAGCGCGATGACGTCTCCAACTCCCCGCAGAAGCTGGCGGCTCCCTCTGAGGGTTAGTGTTGCGCGCATCCTCTTGCGCGCAACACTAATCCTCAGAGGGAGCCGGGAGGAAGCCTGCCGATTGGCTGGCTTACGTGAGAGGCGCGCATGCGCGCTTCTCACGTAAGCCAGAAGCCAAGACGCAGCAAGAAGAAGGACGGGAGCGGAAGAGGAGGGAGGCGAGTATAAAAAAAAAAAAACGCCGCTGGAAACAAGAGGATTTTAGGGTAAGTATTGCAGTTACAAGAAAAAACAAAAAAAACTAAAGTTTTATTAAGGGAATAGGGATAGGTTAGGAAAAAAAAACGGGGGGTGATTTTTTTGTTAGAGTGTTCCTTTAATGACTTTAGAATAAGTCGCGGATGCTAATCCATTTTGTCATAGAATAAATAAGGTTCACTTGATCCACATCTCTGGTTACATGGCCTTCAGGAGTATGCACATTGCTTACATGGCGCACACTTTAACCTACATATTAGTACAGTAAATACCCAACTCAATGGCATTGGTTTTCTGCTTTTGATGCTCTGCAGTTTCCCATCTATGGAAAGGATAGTCTATCACCAATTAATTATACAACCAGGTTAAATACAACAGGTCAAATTCATCAACTTAAAGCTCAAAATGCACAGATATGTAAATAAATCTGTAAATCTAGATAAAAAAGAATACAACATGGTCAACCAAATACCCGTTTTCTTCTGGTTCCTTAAAATGGACAAAAGCAGTGGAGGTACTTCCATGGTCCTTAAACCACTCTGCAAGAGAAGATGAGACTTATCTTATTACTAGGTTTTACTGCAAATAGTTAACAAATGTCCACCTTACATGTAAATAGAATGGAGACAAAAGAAGAAAATGATGGATCCTCTGTTTTTGTATGAGATACTGGTGATCATGAGCACAGTTGCCTTTTTATTTCACTGTTTATGTGGGAAAAGAAAATGTGTGCTTTTGACAGTCACTTGTTTTGCTTTCATTGTACAAACCTATCTGTGTGAACAGTGGACTAGATTCCAATTTCAAGGTTGGTGCTAACCAGAGCTGTTGTAAACTTACTAGAGCTATTATAGTATTATAGGCAGAAAAGGAGTGAGAGAGGCAGAGAAAAGGAGAGAGACAGGGGAGAAAAGGAGAGAGAGGGGAGAAAAGGGGGGAGAGAGGGGAGAAAAGGAGAGAGAGAGGGGAAAAGGAGAGAGAGGGAGAAGGAGAGCGGGGGAGAGAGAAAGAAAAGGAATGAGGTAGAAAATGAGAGATTGAGAGAGGGGAGGGAGACATGGGGGGGAGAAGAGAGATGGAGGGAGGGAGAAAGGTGAAGAGAGGGAGGGCGAAAATGAGAGAGGAAAGGAGGGGGAGAGAGAGAGAGAAAAGGAAGAGAGAGTGGAAGAAGGGGGCAGTGAGAAGGGTGAGAGGGAGGAGGAAGAGGGGGAATTTGGTGGAAGAGGAGGGGGAGAGAGAAGGGGAAGAAGAGAGAGGTTGGAGAAGAGATGGGGAAGAGACCTGCTGGTGTATCAGTAGAAGACCTGCTAGCTGGGATGGAAGGGACGAGGCCAACACAGGCGGATGCTGCAGCTGCATTCTGTCCTCTCTGTGCTAGGCCACGTAGAAGGGAAGTCGGGGGGGAGCTGACCCACATCTCTACTCACCCAGAAGCTGGGGCCAGCACAGAGAGGAGACATAGGCAGATGCTGCAGCTGTGTTCTGCCTTCTCTGTACCCAGCCAGGTAGAAGGGGAGGAGGGGGCTGGCCCACACGAGTCATGTGTCCGGGTGGCAGGAGATATGAAAACCGGACATATGATGCGAAAACTGGACGTCCTGGTGAAACCTGGACAGGTGGGAACCCTACCTAACCCTAATAATTATTTGTAACCCTATCTGTTGAAAATGCTACTCCAATTTAGGCCAGAATGCCGAAATTGACAGCGGTTAAATTGGAGCAACCAAATTGGAGCAGGAGTCTAATTCAGCTGCAGCTGAATCTGAGCATCTTTTTAACCCTTTCCCATCGAAGGGCGAAATATGCCATCCCTGCAGTAGGTGGGACTTGAAGCCGCGGGGTGTAGTAGTGTGCTTTGCTGACTTCAGTGGGCCTCCTTTGCCCCTCCCAGCAGTTGGTGCGCACCAGCGGCACGTTGTCACGATTTCAGTTATAGCAGCCAGGCCCCTGGTGGTGAGAGCGACGCTCAGCAGCTCTTGTGGGTTTTTGGGCTAGCCTCTGCAGACCATCTCCCCTGTGGCTGATAGTCTATGGTCCTAAGACCAGCCCTGCCCTATATATATATACAACCAGCGGTGGATCAGATCCTTGCGTCAGGATAGGTCTTCCTTACTGAGTGCTGCATATGTGATTTTGGTTCTGATAGTCTGTGTATGATTCTTTCGTGTTTTCTGGATATTCTCTTGCCTGCTCCATGGAACTTGTAGTTGATATTCTGTGTATGACTTCGGCTTGTGTAGCGCTGTTTAAAAACTCTGTTGATGTATTGCTCGGGGTTTCGCCACCAGAAGGAGACAAGCGCAATGTAAAGTATACTGGACACAACGGGACTGCGTTTTCCATCATGCTTTGCGGCGGGGACAGGAAGTGGGTGGGAGAGAGCGAAGGACATCCGCAGCCTCGTGCGAAGGAGAGCCAGTGTGAGCCGAGCGATGAAAGGTGGAAGACGCACGTGAGACTGCCAGAGATTGAGACCAGGCCGGAGAGCAGGAGCTGCCTTGCGGGTGCTGAGAATCAGAGACAGTGCTGGCAGAGACCTATCCACACATTGCTGAGAGGTTTTGCGCAGACACAATGTTCCGGTTTGGACCCCGAGTAAGGAGACCGCGATGATCCACTGGGAGAGCAGGCGGTAGGCCGTAATTCTCGTTACCGAAATCGGACAAGCAGGAGAACCGGATCCAGTGGCACAGAGTTCCAGTATAATCAAGCGGAGAGAGATCCTTGATTGGACAGCGGAACAGATTGTCTAGCGGATGGGTGAGAGGCCTTTCCAGGCCACAGTCCAAGTTTAAACAAAGCACGCTGCAGATTGTTTAAATCTACAGGGCCCCAACGTGACTAGTCGAAGAATTGCTCAATCCATTCACTCGCCAGTTGAATTTAGTACCCGGGTACCTGAATCGCACACACACACACCTTTTTGGGGCATTACTTTTATGGGACTTACACTCCAGAAACGAAGGGGTTAAACTTTCCTTTTGCCGCTGCGTGTTTTTCTCGCATTACGAAATCCTGTCGTTCATATACCGTATTCAGATTATATATGCCGCTTTATTGGGATCAGTAAAGTATATAATCTATAAAATCCACAACAGTGCTGGTGTATATTTATTCCCTAGTGCGGTGAGACTAACCTGAGGTTAAATTCAGCGGCTCCTCCGGGAGTGAGCACTACACTTGTATGTCCTGATCTTCTGGCTCCTGATCCCCGGTTTCTGGCTGATATCCTCTCTGGTGTTTTAGTCCTGGCTATTCCCTGACTATTCTTGTTCAGGTTCTGTATGTCCTGTTTTGTGTATCTAGTCTAGCAGCATGTTGCAGAATATAATAGAGGCCAGCTAAAGGACCTCTTTTCTAGCTTAGGGCCTGTATTGCTGCTGGGTATCTTTTTTGTGGTATTTCTTGCAAACCCTCGTTGCTGTTCTAGTGTTTACCCCCAACCCTGTAATCTGTATAGAGTTAGAAAACTATTCAAAGACCTTACCCAGTGCAGGGCCTCCTCGTGTCTCTCTGTATCCTGTCCTGTCATCTCTGGTTCTGTTGTTATACTGTGTACAGGGTTCTGCATCATGCAGCAAAGCACATACCCGTCTAAAGGGCTTAACCGCACTC
Organism: Leptobrachium leishanense; assembly: GCA_009667805.1. Lineage (NCBI taxonomy): Eukaryota > Metazoa > Chordata > Amphibia > Anura > Megophryidae > Leptobrachium > Leptobrachium leishanense. Next base: position 279,044,711 of record CM019064.1, on the reverse strand, counting down.
CGTACCACGGGCGCTCCTTGGCACCTGCCAGGGACGTCCGTGACACACGCACAGTTGGCTGCTGTGGGGCGGCCTGAACTCAGGTCGTCCCCCTGCAGCCAATGACACACATCGCATGTCAGCTGCTAGGTGAGCTGGAAGAGGGGCCTGCACAAACCACCTGGCGGCAAAGGGTTAATGACGCACTTTTTAACATGCTATATTTCCCGCACATTTCTGATAGTAAACAGTTTAGGTCAGATTTCAACTACAGTCTTATTGCCTTTTTGTCAAGGATTATTATTATTTATTATTATTCTTTATTTATATAGCGCCAGCGTATTCCGCAGTGCTGTACAATGGGCACAATATAGACAGGGTTACAATACATTGAACAACAGTTGACAAACCGGTACAATAGGAAACGAGGGCCCTTTTCCCATGGGAACTCACCATCTAGAAGGGTTGGGGATGGAAACAGGAGGATAGGACTGCAAGGTGAGAGTGATGGACTGCAAGGTGGGAATGATGGACTGGTTGCGTCAGTGAGTTGGGTGGTAGGCTTCCCTAAACAGGGATGTCTTTAGGGAAAAGTCTGACCGTATGAGGGAGAGCATTCCAGAGGATGGGGGCTGCGCATGAGAAATCCTACAGTCTATCATGGGAAGAGGTGATGTGGGGAGAAGCTAGGCGCAGGTCACAGTTTGACCTTAGGGAGCGGGCTGGGGTGTATTTGGTGATTAATGAGGACAGGTAGTGGGGAGCTGAGTTAGTGAGAGCTTTGTAGGTTAGGGTAAGCAGTTTGAATTTAATTCTGCAGTGGATGGGGAGCCAGTAAAGGGATTCGCAGAGAGGGGCAGCAGAGACCGAGCGACTGGTGAGGTGGATGAGACTGGCAAAGGCATTCAGAATGGATTGTAGGGGGGGAGAGGCCGGAGAGAGGGAGGCCAGCTAAACGATTATTACAATAGTCAAGTCGGGATCCCCCTTGGGTCTATGATGCTGGTCCCTGGAAACAGTATACTATCTATCAGGGGCGGACTGACAACTAATGGGGCCCCCGGGCAATAGAAGGTCATGGCCCCCCCCTTGTTCTGCACCCACAGGAGACCACACCCATAAAACCCCCACCCCCTACAACGCAACACCCACATGTACATTATTGTGCTAAAGAATTCATTTCTGAACCCCTAAAAATAACCTTTTTGAAAATCCACTTGGACCCAGCAGCGAATTGTGCCCCCCTCCATACTTACAGATGGCCACCGCACTGCTGCAGCAGCCATCACCCACTCATTGCAGCTAAGGCTGCACCCCGGCACAGAAAGTCCCTGTGGAAAATGTGGGAAACTGCTGATCACTTTAAAAGATACTATACAATTCTGACACACTGCACAATACAGAGTTCCACAGCAATAAAACTCCCAGTAATGTGCAGAGTGCATGAGCGTATAACAGAGCTGCGCAGCAAAAAATCTCACAGTAATTTCCAGTATGTATGAGCATATCACAGAGCTCCACAGCAATAAAACCCACAGTTATGTGCAGCTCACACATGGATTTATATTGCCCCCAGCAGCTCAAACATGGATATATATAGCCCCAGTAGCTCAAACATGGATATATATTGCCCCCAGTAGCTCACACACGGATATATATTGCCCCTGCTCACACATGGATGTATAGTGCCCAGCTCACACATGGATGTATAGTGCCCAGCTCACACATGGATGTATATTGCCCAGTTCACACATGGATGTATAATGCCCAGCTCACATATGGTAGTATAGTGCCCAGCTCACACATGGATGTATAATGCCCAGCTCACACATGGATGTGTATACTGCCCAGCTCACACATGGATTTATATTGCCCCTGCTCACACATGGATGTATAGTGCCCAGCTCACATATGGATGTATATTGCCCAGCTCACACATGGATGTATATTGCCCAGCTCACACATGGATGTATAGTGCCCAGCTCACGCATGGATGTATAATGTCCAGCTCACGCATGGATGTATAGTGCCCAGCTCACACATGGATGTATACTGCCCAGCTCACACATGGATGTATACTGCCCAGCTCACACATGGATGTATATTGCCCAGCTCACACATAGATGTATATTGCCCAGTTCACACATGGATGTATACTGCCCAGCTCACACATGGATGTATAATGCCCAGCTCACATATGGATATATACTCACCCCAGCAGCTCGGTTTTTTTAAGGGGCGTTGCGTTCCGACCACGGCGGCGCACTAACAAACCGCCTCGTCAGCGGCGCTCCAGCATGCCTTCCTGGGCCCTATGTGCACCCTGCATTGACGCGGCCCCCACATGATGCGCGTCTTGGGCCCCCACTGACCCGCGGGCCCTCGGGCAGCGCCCGAGTGCCCGATGGGTCAGTCCGCCCCTGCTATCTACCGTTTACTTCTACGTTATCTTCAGGGAACAGATTGTCATGTACCCAGCAAGGGTTAACAGATACCAGAATGTGAGGATATACTTGGTCGACATAACAGGGATGCACCAGGAGAGATGATCTGCCGTATGCCAAGAGCGATACACAGAGCAGGTTGTCAGGAATAGCAGAGTCAGTACACAGAGCAGGGTCATCAGGAATAGCCAGAGTCATACACAGAATACAAAATACACTGAAAGCACTGAGGGATATGGAACCATGTCAGGGCAATGAGTCTGTCTGCACATACTGACTTTAAACTCGGCGGCGCCGTGTCATCAGACCGCGCCCAGCCCCTTGGCCACCAACGTAACTGCCGCGTGCGTGCACATCAATTCAGGGAGGACGGCGCTGCTGGGCGCTAGGTCAGACCCTCAACGAGGGAACGTGACACTTTTTAACACACATTATGCCTAATCTGTCTTCTGTTTTACTGATGGAGTACAGACTCAGGCCAATATTTATTCATATTTGAAAATAAGTATTTATTTTCCAATAGGTTTTGATTTAAAAATGTCACTGCAGAGAATTGTACTTATAAAACATCATGGAATGTTTAGTGGATGCTTAATTATTAATTTTTTTTCTGCAAAAAAATTAAAATAAAGCAGGAAAAGCAATTATTTAAAAATCCGATGTGTGGCATGTAAACTATTATGTGTGACTTTTGGGTAAATATTATGTGTTTGATGGAAAAAATGAAGCAATACTTAGACTTAGGGGGTCATTCAGAGAGCACCAAAATGCTTTCTTATTCCCCGCACTTTGGGGAATCAAATTCCCCCCCCCCCCTGCGGTGAATTCAGCATTCACTGCAGGGTCCCTGGAGTGCAGGGAAAACCTGCCGCAAACCCGCCGGAACCGCTGCAAAAAAAAACACTTCGGAAAAAGCAGTATAGCCACCTCCCATAGCGCAGACGAGACGGAAAAAGCTGGCGAACGGGGTAAAAAAAAACCAATTTGATTTGACAGTGTAGAAACTGAAATGATGTTTGCAAAAAGACTACTAAACGAAAATGCCTGGAATATAAGGTTCTATGAATGATAAAGGTCTGTTTCAGAAATAAGGAAAAACGCCTTTAAAAAAAACAAAAGGAAAATAAATTTTGCTGAAAAATGCCTAAAAGATCCTAAAAAAATAAATAAATTAATAAATAGACTTTTTACTGCAGATTAAAATAATAAACGGTTTATTAAATATTGAATTATAATGAATATTTTTAACATTGAAGCCTATGGGGTTCGCCTGAATAAACCTGCCGAATGAAACCACCAAACAGCGGGGCACTTCGGCTACTTTTCCCTGATATTCGGTGTTCTCTGAGTAGATTAACCATTGCTTCTCTGTGGGGGATGTCACTGCCCTCGAACAGGCACCGTACGTGCAGGTAGATTGCCAAAATTTGAAGAACTGCCTGCTCTTTGAATAGCCGAATGGCCCCGAAATGTCACCATATGGTTTGGTGACATTTCGGGGCCAGATTGGCTCTCTCTGAATAACCCTTTTAATGCTTGTTGATGTTTGCAACCAGGACTATTATATTAACCGCAGTTAATCTTCTTTTTTAAACACATCAGCATTTCTTCAGCATTGAAGCATAATTCTGAGCTACTGGATAGTGAATCAGATTCTGAAAAAAAGCAATAAGAACCAAGAGCTTATGTGCAAACAATGAAAAAAATAAGAATTGGAATGTTTCTACAGTGTATGAGATTTATGGATTGGAAAAGCATATGACACACCTGATCAATTCTTAGTAACAAAAGGATTACGAAGTCATATGACAAATCAAACTCACAGATAATGAAAGTGCTTACTTTGTTCCAGTAGATGGCATACAGCAGCTGTAAAACCAAATCAATAAATCAGGAGCTGGGACTAGCGCCGAACAGACTGGAAAGTACTGAAACAGATAATCCTGGAAGGGTCACAGGATACTATTTGGAATTAATATACAGAAGTCCATCTCATCTTTTGGAGAAAAGCGATGGTTAGAGGAAATGTCACAATACATTAATATTTTAAGTTAAACATATATTAAAGTAATTTAGTCCTCTTCGCTAGAGTTGTCAGAGAGATCCAGGGGGACTAAAGGAATTTATCTCCTGAAAGTTGTACGGTTTTAATTCTACAAGCGTGTGTACGATAATTAAACATTTGGCATTCGTTACCAAATTAGCACAAATATTAAAACACCATACTTAATCCAAAAAAAACTGTTCTGATTCAGTAGAGCTTCTATTTTAATAAGGGTTTGCAACTGTGTTCATATTGCTCAAATTTACATATGCATTAGATTTATGTTAAGCAGCAAGCGACAACACGTCGGCTACTCCTTCCAGACACAGATGACTTCCTATTGAAGCCCAGAATCATCAGGAGATAATATCCTCTCAGTGTAATAATTAAGACGTGCTGCATTCTGGGAATGATATCTATTAAACAAGCTTCATATTCATCATTTAGTAGCATACGTTTCCTCTAGAGAAGCATTTAGTTATATGCATGTCACATTTCTTTTGCTTTCGTACAGGCTGTCACATGCACATAGCCATGCATTTATTAGTTTACTGCATCAACCTCTTAATCACTGCTGCTTTATTTCTGAAGAAATTATTGCATACAGTACTTCGATGAATAATATGGTAAAAGCCCTTCTCTATGGTTATTTGTCAGAAACCTCCTGGAGTCTTTACATATAAACTCTTTCAAAATGCTATTAAAATGCTAAATGAATGGCTCTAAATGGGAATAATGCCCGCATAAACTGAAATCATTTGACTAGCACCTCCGCTGCAGAGTCAAGAAATCTCAGCAAAATATTCCCTACAGCAACCCCTTTTCTCAAAGTTCCATTCCCATGGATGGAAATATAGATTTTCTGCAACAAGGTGAAGGGTCAAATTGGTGTAAAGGAGACGGCAGTTACTGAACTAACTTGCACTCTATATTTCTGCAAAACAATGCAGACTAAATCTAACAACAAATCCAGAATGACTACATTCAACCTGAACGTGCATTCTTCATCAGGATGTTTCTGAGACCAATGAACAAAACATACAGTACCGGCTGGGTGGAGTAGAGGTAACATCACTGCTCTGCGTGGAGAGAGCCTGTGGAGACATGGGTTCGATCCCGGCAAGAGCACCTCTCCAGTAAGTGTCCTTGGGCAACTAACAGTACATACTTGCCACCCAGGACATACTTGAAAATGAGAGAAATCTCAATGTATCCTTCCAGGTAAAATCCTTTCTCAAAAAAAAATTAATGGGGGGGTGACCCAGAGACTGATCTTGAGGCATAAATCCTCCAGGGTCTCTTGCCAGTTCAAGGTTTAAATAGGTCCTGCCTGTGACAGGGAGGGGTGCAAAACAGAGAAAATAGTCAGTCCTCAATATGAAACCTACAAAACCAGAATGCCTGCACACATTTTTCTTTAGCATGCTTCTAGTACCATTTAACACAAGTGGGTTAACCTTACGTGCAGTCATTAGGTTGGCATAGAATAGGATCTGCCATGATGGGATAAATTGACTTTGTAGCAGGCTTATGCAATGTATGGTCAGTATTACAAAGCTGCTGCTAACTTAACATCTCCATAGACTATAATGGCTCTGGTCAGTGGCGTGCAGAGGGCTTTTGATGCCTGGGGCCAACCCTTTGATTGCATGACCCCCCCAAATCAAGTACAAGATCTAGTAGTAAGACATGTGAGAAAAGCCCTGCGAACCCTTTCCATACCATGGGCCCAGGGTACCCCCCTCCCGGCTCACATTAATATATTGCCCCAGCAACTCACACATGGATATATTGCCCCAGCAGCTCACACATGGATATATTGCCCCAGCAGCTCACATTAATATATTGCCCCAGCAGCTCACACATGGATACATTGCCCCAGCAGCTCACACATGGATATATTGCCCCAGCAGCTCACATTAATATATTGCCCCAGCAGCTCACACATGGATATATTGCCCCAGCAGCTCACACATGGATATATTGCCCCAGCAGCTCACATTAATATATTGCCCCAGCAGCTCACACATGGATACATTGCCCCAGCAGCTCACACATGGATATATTGCCCCAGCAGCTCACATTAATATATTGGCCAAGCATCTCACGCATGGATATATTTACCCAGCAGCTCACACATGGATATATTGCCCCAGCAGCTCACACATGGATATATTGCCCCAGCAGCTCACATTAATATATTGCCCCAGCAGCTCACACATGGATACATTGCCCCAGCAGCTCACATTAATATATTGGCCAAGCATCTCACGCATGGATATATTTACCCAGCAGCTCACACATGGATATATTGCCCCAGCAGCTCACACATGGCTATATTGCCCCATCAGCTCACACATGGATATATTTACCCAGCAGCTCACACATGGATATATTGCCCCAGCAGCTCCCATTAATATCTTGCCCCAGCAGCTCACACATGGATATATTGCCCCAGCAGCTCACGTGGACATGATGCAGGTACCTTAATAACTTGGGCAGGCTATGGACAGCACGGGCGACTGACGGATGCGGATGCCCCGGTTCTTCTGTGTCTCCTCGCTGTTACTGACACATGCAGCAGGGCAGGGCGCAGGCACAATCACTCTGCGCGAGATGAGTGCGACTGTCCGGTGGAGCCTCCTGCTAGTGCCTCTTTCCCATCCACGTGACAGGCAGAAGCCTGGCGCAGGCGCACTGCGTCACTGGCACCGGCACTGAATGAGGCACATGACTATCATTCACTACACGCTGCGTGCGCTCAGTGCAGCCGGCAAGCGGCAGCGTTAGAGCTTGGCGCTGGCGGCTGGCGGTAATATTTTCTCGGGGGGAGTGCTCTGTAGAGCAGTCCAGCCCAGCTTGCATGCCCCCTGAAGTGGATGCCCGCCCCCCCCCCTGCACGCTCTGGCTCTGGTAAGTTTACAACAGCTCTGGTTAAGTTAGCACCAGCTTTGTAATACTGCCCTATGTCAGGTGTTTTTAAAATCTTTCAAGCTATATTAAAGTGGATTGCTCAGAATTTGTTATGTGTGTATATATGAGGATTAATGAAGAACTTTCCTCGTGGGATCTCTCTGAATGTAGATTAGAATTGCAAGGATCACTGCATTGCATATGACCGTGCATTGGAACTGGTTTGTGTCAATGTGCTTCACTGATAGAGCATAAGCAGATAGAAATATTGGAAGTAAAAGACAGCGTGAATCTGGCGCTTTTCTTAGTGGTTGTGAGATTATTAAGGCGTGCTCAATATAGGTCGGTGCTGCAAGCTAGAAGATATGTGTTTACAACCTCAAAAACACGAATATAAAAGAAAAGAAAAAACACTTCCAGGCGCACCTTACTAAAATTTCCACTTTTTTAAAACCAAAAAATGGCCAATGTGCAAACATCTAATGAATTAATATTTAAACAAAACAGTAGTTATATTATAATGATAAATGTGTATAACTTAAGGAATACTTATATTTCAGTGGTGTTTCTTTTTTTTCCCTTCTCTCAGCATGGGGTCCTGCGATGTAGCTGTTCGGTATCCCAAGAGAAAAGGAGGGTATTTCTCCACTTGATGTAAAAAAAGGCAGCAGAGCGGCAGATAATTCAATTAAAATGCATTTATTAATCAATAAAAAGGTAGACCTTCAACTATAAAATCAATTGTTAAAATACTAATTAAGTAGGATCAACAAAAACGCGCTTTCACCAATAGGCTTCATCAGTTGTTATCCTTTCTGAATGATCAGTCTGTGCAAGAAGTGCAAAAAGTCCAAAAAGACTTTTTTTTAGATAGAAATATTGGGCAATCTCTGCCCTTAGCCAGCAATGTATGTGACTCTTCAGAACACTTCAGACTGCTGTTTCCTGTCTTTTTTTCTTTTTCCAAAATTTCCAATTGGTACACCGCCATGTGCGCAATACTGTGCTGATAATATAGGACCAGATAGTAATTTCTTGGAGTGAGCACTATTGCAGTTTTATACATTGCTTTTCTGTTTTTGCTACTTCTTTTTGTTACTTAATGCAAATTTTTCTTATTAAAAATTTACAGTCTGCTAAATCTGTTATCACATTATCATTGTTTTTTGCAGAGGCATGGTAATTGTGCTAAATACCGTTTACGTATCAAGTCTTTGACACATAACAACTTTTGGGGTTTTTGTTTTGTATTGATTTTTTACAATTTAGTATATTCAAATAAATTGGTTTGTAGTGTTCCTCTTTCCTTTCTGAGCGTCAAGGATCAATCCCTCAAGTGATATAACCATTAACTTTTTTGATCTGTGCTTTGTGTGGCAGGAAGTGGTAACCTCCATAGAAAGTTTTCTTTTGTTTATTAACCCTTTTACGCTGCAGGGCATAGTATGCCATCCCATGTGGATGGTGGTACTCAACACCGTGAGGCGGCATAGCACACCCCGCTGGCATCTATGGGCCAAGTCTGGCCCGCCCGCCAGCTAGCGCTTGTCATTTGCTGTCGTAGGACTGCCTGAACTCAGACCGTCTACCTGCAGCCAATATATGCACGCAGCATGTTAGCTGCATAGGCGGGCCGGAGGAGGGGCCCACCGCAGCAGCCCGAGAGCAGGGATTAACACCCTCCCATCGAGCACAACCCGCCCGGTGGTAAGGGGTTAAAGACAGGGTATCTCAAAAATCTCAACATTTAAAACAATATACTTGTTACATAGAGTAGGATGAAATTATGAAGATACAAAAAGAATAAATGCATTTAACTGGAATTTCCAAAAATAAAATGGAAAACTTCAGCTATCCAATGTCTATGATGTTGGGCTTTCTTCCACCTATTTGCTTACAAAAGTATCACCCAATAGTTTGAAAAGATTGCCCTAGAGAGACTTGTGACATAGCGGACATTGTTGACTATTAAATGCTCCTTTTTATGTCTTTTCCCTGTACAGCCTATTTTTTTTTTCTTTTTCATATTCCTAGCTGAGGTTAAGTGCTCCTGTACTGGCCAGGTGCACTTTGGCTGCCATATCTAATCAAGGTAAACACATTGCTCAACCTTTGCTTACCCCGATTTACCGCCGGGTATCACAATGTTTCTCTCCTCCATAAGTGGATCTTACTGAGCTCAGTTGTGCAGAGCTGTGCGATTGTCCCTCAATAATGACCTCAGCCAGATGACTTTTCAGGTAGCACCCTGGCAGCAAATTAGGTGCTTGAAGAGGGGGAGGGCTCTGCATGGCACCGGAAGTGAGGGACAGCTATTTTTGTAACAGAGAATTACCTGTGTCAAAAGGATTGGAAGCTGTTGGTTAGGATTAACCCTAACCTTAAAAGTAAAATGTAACTATAATGGTGCTAAGCATGACAGAAAATGGTGCATATTTCCCAATTTTTTTCATATATTAAATACAACTTTTTTCCCTAGCACCTTATATTAGGGAACAGTTTTACTGCTTAAAGGAAAACGCTAGGCTAAAACTCCCCCCTTTTTTTTTTACATTAAAATATACATATTCCCTACCTAGTTATTGTGTATATATATATATCTTTTTTTAAATGTAATACTTACCCTAAAAACCACTTGTTTCCAATGGTGTTTTTTTTTATTTTTATACTCACCTCCCTCTTCAGCTTCCATCCTGAAAATTTTGCACTTGGCTAATGGTTTACGTAAGAAGCGCGCATACGCGCCTCTCACGTTAGCCAGCCAATCAGCAGGCTTCCTCTTCCAATTGGTTAGTGTTACGCGCAAGAGGATGCGCGCAACACTAATCCAAGCCGCAGACTATGGTGGCGGCTCGCTCCCGCCAGCTATTGCGGCGAGTTGGAGACGTCATCGCGCTGAAAGTGCGATGACGTCTCCTACTCGGCAATAGTCGGCAGAAGCGGGAAATATGAATCCTGCTCTGCTGACTGACAGCTGGGAGGGCGGAGTAAAGTCCTCCGCGTCTCTCAGCTGTTTTCAGCTGTTTCAGCCTATCGGCTGAGCGGAGGGAGGGGGGACAGACAAGGGCATACTCAGGGCATAATGACCACCTAAAAAAGCTTAGGTGGTCATGTTGCCTAGAGTATCCCTTTAATATCCTGCAGCATCCATGAGGTGGTGATTTGGACACCGGATACCATACAAGCTGAGTCTGTGCACTCCTGAATAAATAGAATTAACTTTGCTAAGGCAACTGAGCCAACATCTAGAACTAAACCAACAAAGAATAGGAGACCATTTACCACCGATTCTGGTTGGATAACAAAACTAGTTGAGAATGGTCAAGGTACAAATCGAAGTCAAGGATAGGAGTCGGAGTTGAGTCAGAGAGTGAAAGATTAAGGATTGGAGAAGGCAAAATGGTCATGAGCAAGCCAAGGTGAATATACAGTTACAAGCATTTATAAAGTGCCAACAGATTCCTTAGCGCTGTACAATGGGAGAGACAGGAAAATGAATATACATAAATGTTAAACACACCGAACAGTAGGAATGAAGGACCCTGCTTGAGAGCTTACAATCTGAGAGGAGAGGGGTGACACCGTAGGTGAGGGTACCTGGAGTAGGTGTAGTAGCGGGGCACATGTGGGCTGATTGGGAAGATGGAGCACGAGATGTACAGTGAGAGATCATGGAGTGGGCTGATAGGCTTCTCTAAAGTAATGTGTTTTCAGAGACTTCTTGAAGGACTGGAGAGACGGGGAGAGTCTAATGTTGCGGGGGAGGGAGTTCCATTGAAAGGGGGCAGCTCGGGTGAAGTCCTGAAGGCGGGAGTTGGGGCGTGAGGAACTGATAGCATCAGATCATTGGCAGAGCAAAGTGGTCGGTAAGGGGTATACCTGCTAATAAGGGAGGAGATGTAGGCAGGGGTGCGGTTATGGAGAGTTTTGTACGTGAGACCATTATTTTGAAATGGATTTTAAAGGAAGCCAGTGTAGAGATTGACAAAGGGGGGAGGTGTGGGAGGTGCGGGAGGTGAGGTGTATGAGTCTGGCGCTGGCAATCATTACAGACTGCAGAGGGAGAAGCTGGGATCACTTAAGGCCAGAGAGAAGGAGGTTACAGTAGTCAAGGCGGGAGATAATAAGAGCTTGGATGAGCATTTTAGTAGAGTCCTGATTAAGAAAGGGACGTATGTGTCCAATGTTTCCAAGAGGCCAAGAGGCACCATTCACCTGAAGGGAGATGGGCACAGGAATAGAGGTTTTAGAGGGAGGGAAGATGAGAAGTTCAAGTTTTCGAGAGGTTGAGCTTTAGGAAACGTGAAATCATCCAGTTGGAGACAGCTGAAAGGCAGGCAGTAACACTGTCCAACATGGGAAGAGAGAGATCGGGAGAGGAAAAGTAGATAAGAATGTCATCTGCGACAAAGCTCACAGATCATACTCCTCAATTTAGCCCGGAAGTTTATCTCCTATTACATGTTGAAGGATCGATAAGTGGACTGAAACGTTCTATATTGTTAAGAGTGCTGCTGTGTGCCAGGGCATTAATTCTGCGACATTGGCGTTCACCCACGCTGCCTTCAATCTTGGAACTGGTTACAAAAGTCCGAGAGCTACGACTTGCTGAGGAAACCCTAATTCTTACTGATAAAACCAGACAGGCTTTCTATGATACGTGGTATTATTGGGATACTACCTTGGCAACCACGGACTTCCGTGCCTTCACTGGAGAGTTGGGGCGCCATGCTGGCGCTGTTGGATGGGTCTCCTGGAGCGCCATAAGCACTGCTCACTCGTGTTCTCTATTTACACTATCATCAAGACTCCCTGCCTGCACGGCCTAAGAAAACCCCAACATTCTGTGACTTGCCTTAGTATCCCTCCATTGTGAGTTGACTGTGTATAGCCCATAATATCTTCATCCCACCCCCCTTTCCAATTTTTTTTTGTTTTTTCTCTCTCCTTCTCTCCTGTACACTCTCAACATCTTTATTCTCCCCCTTTCTTTTTTCTAATATCTTCTGTTTTCACTCTTTTCTATCACTTGACTCTTTTCTATTCATTTCGAAATCGTATTGAAACAGTACTACTACACGTATACTGATTATAGACAACCTGCTGGTATCGCTCACTGAATGAGACTTTTGAACGCACTCTTTCAATGATAACTCAGATGATAACTTTTAGAATTCATCGCTTTTTGCAAAAACTTAAACAACATATTTCTATGTAACGATAACACCTGTCTCAATGATGTACTATTTCATGTTTGAACAATACTGTGATCACTATGTTATACATATTTCTTGGATGTCTATTCTTTAAATAAAAATCTTTTGTTTAAAAAAAAAGAATGTCGTCTGCATAGAAATGATAATTGAGTCCATAGGAAGAGTTGAGGTTGCCCAGAGAGGCGGTATAGATTGAGAAGAGTAGGGGACCCAGAAGAGAGCTTTGAGGCACCACAATTGAGCGAGGCACTGGTGGTGAAGAGGCACCGGCAAATGAGATACTGAAAGAGCGAGAGGAGAGATAGGAATAGAACCAGGAGAGCGTGGAATCACTGAGGCCAAGCTGATGCAGCGTGAGGATCAAGAGAGGGTGGTCATGGTCAACAGTATCGAAGGCAGCAGAGAGGTCGAGAAGAGTAAGGAGGGAGAAGTGACCTTTGATTTTAGCAGCAACTAAATTATTAGTCACCTTGGTCAGAGCAGTCTCAGTAGAGTGTTTGAAAGCGAAATAATAGCAGCTGAGAGAAGTACACTGAATGCGCTGGATCATAACACAGCAGGGCAGTGAACAATGGAAGTCAGAAGCTTTATAAACCTTGAGGTGCATCATCATTAGATGAAACAGAGCAAAAGTCAAGCATTTACCTCCTCCTATGAGTGAGGGTCGACATAGGAGAAGGACGCATTATATAAATTTACAGATGGTTCATGTCATTCTGTCAATTACATGAAATGCATCAGAAGATCATCACGATATGTATGTAGTGTCCTTGAATTGGTGGTGAGGGTACCATCATGACAAAAACGCAGAGTGGTTTCAACAATATCAGAATGACATCAGGATATAAGACACTGCAACGATTGGCAGCTACAGGCATTCCCAAAGGGCACACAAACCCCCAAAAATTTGACAAACCTATTACAGTCAGAAATGCTCAAATAGATTCAATGCTACAACCTCTCCAGTAAATGTCCTTGGGCAAGACACCTAACGGTACATACTCGCCACCCAGGACATACTTGAAAACGAGAGAAATCTCAATGTATCCTTCCTGGTAAAATTCTTTCACAAAAAAAAATAAAAAATGCTACAATTCTTCTTTTACCAGCCTGGATTTTTTAAGGATTATTTTAAAAACTGGTAGATAGACAACTTAAAATTTTATGAAACCCTTCCATCATCCTACACACTAAACTATACCTGTGGAATTAATTATCCTGCTTTAAACCTAATGGCCTTTGGTAAGCTAAAGATGGAAGTGGAGGGTATAATTGCAATAACACGATGAACATATCTCACGTTATGCTATTAATATAGCACAATTTAATCACAAACATTAGACCCATGTGACTTTATCCAATGTACAGTAATTTATTAAAATACCAACCTCGCAGGTTTCATGACATGATTGTATTCATTTACAAGCTACACTCTGTAATTGCAATACTGATATACTCCCAGTCCCTTTTACTCAATGGGCCATTTAATGAAATGTTATCCTTTAGATCACTTCACAGGCGTGCCTGGACAATAGCATGAAAGCAATCAATGCACGCAAAATGATTACTTTACTTCTTAAATCATCAAAGGCATATTAATGATGAATAAACTCACTCCAAAATCCAGTCACCAACACAATAAATTAATCATTAGAGATGCAGCACTAGATTATTAGGTGAAAGAGAGTGCAAGGAGGGAGATGACCAGGGACAGTTGGCTCTTTATTCATTAAATGGTAAACTGAAATGAGAGAAAGAAAATGAGATCAATGGAAAAATGATGAGGGAAAAAATAGCTGGTTAAGTATGATTATAAGCAAGGCCATGGGAAATGAATGACTAGGCCTCTGGGATTCAGATCAAGAAAGCCAAGGCTGTAGGATTAAAATGGGAGGGGGGAGGAAGCCTATCCATAGGTAACAACCCGATTATATATATATGCAAGGTGCCTCAATACTGACTGGAGCTCAAGCAGCTTCAAACTTTGTAGCAGGCCTGGCCCTCAAAACCAGACAATCCAGCACTTCCAGATTCTGACGAGGAGATGTAATACCCACCGATACGATACACTGAGACAGTAGTCACTTTGAACGTGAGCGGGGTACTTGGACCCAAGATTGCATTTTGGAGGTATGGGAATGCGGGTTCTGGTGGGTTTGATATTTCATAGTGTGTGTCCCCCCCCCCGCGCTCCTATGTCCAAGTCACTCTGTGCCAATACAGGTGCATTGTTGCTGTTATCTATTTCATTTATGTCCACTTTGTGATTGCAATTTGCCCATTTGTGTCATGTCTGGAGATTAAAATGGGCTATGGCTGGAGGCGGTGGGTCACCAGAGAAAGAGGGGGGCACACCAGGGGTGTCATCTAAAAAGGTCTCCAGGTCCATCTTTGCATTGCATATATTTGCTTCATATGTTTCCTGAAAAGCTGTCTGTTTTACCCCAGCAACGACTCCTGTCTTATTTCTAGAGAATGCTATAACATACCCGTCCTCAAGCTTTGGCTAAGAGCTGGAGTAGGCATGAAAGATAACTGCTGGGAGATCAGTTATCCTGCAAGGAAGCAGCATTAGCAGATGTAACGCAGTTGGGGTGCTGAGATCTGTTATAGATACCAAGAAAAGATAAAATCTGACAGCTGCTGTCATGCCCCGCTCTCGGTCCCGGCTGCAATGTTGGGATGCCTGCAATACTCACCCGAAGTCCCTCGTGGCGCGTCGCTCCATGCTCTCTGCCCTCAAGCAGGAGAGGGCTCGAGGTCCGCCCCACGCCGCCGACAGGAGTCGAATGCCGATCGCGCGATCGCCTATCTCCTTAAGACACGAGGAGCTTGGTACTCTGGTGCCCTCTGCTGGTAGCTTACGGGTACTGTATGACACCTGCACTGGAGATCCTCATATGCCCCCAATTAACCTATCAAGTACTCAGGTATCCCAGCTCCACCTACGAGTCCAGGTGAACGATGTTCTTATGATTCTCTGAACCCTATTTAAACCTGCCGCCTTTCTCAGTTCATTAACCAGGTTATACTGGTTCACCACTTCAGTTATCCAGTGTTCCCTCTTCGTTCCTGTTCCAAGTGAATCCTGAGTTCCAAATCCTCTACCCCGGATTACTCCACGACCACAGTACCAGCTCCAGATCCTGCATCCAGGCTTACTCCACGACCACGGTACTAGCTCCACATCCTGCATCCAGGCTTACTCCACGACCACGGTACCAGCTCCAGATCCTGCATCCAGCCTTACTCCACGACCACGGTACCAGCTCCACATCCTGCATCCAGGCTTACTCCACGACCACGGTACCAGCTCCACATCCTGCATCCAGGCTTACGCCACGACCACGGTACCAGCTCCACATCCTGCATCCAGGCTTACGCCACGACCACGGTACCAGATCCTGCATCCAGGCTTACTCCACGACCACGTTACCAGCTCCAGATCCTATATCCAGGCTTGTTCCCATGACCACGGTACCAGCTCCAGATCCATAACCCAGGCTTGTTTTAAAGGCCACAGCCCACGTTACCCTCTTCTACTACCCATCGTTCTGGACTTTGTTTGTATCACTTCTAAACCCGAAGACCCTTACTTGCAATCCTCCGTTCTGGACTTTGTACTAACCAAGAATACCTTTTGACTAATAGCCTTTTGTTCTGGACTTATATTTCATTTCATCTGAGTAAATATTCAATTGCTTATATACACCTCCTTGTCTCCTTCTTCAACGGCTTGCCATTGGGTTCCATACGCACAACATTATACAGGGGTCACAGCCCCTGCCCTTACAGCTGCCTTCCAACTCTTCCCTAGCCAGCCATACTCCAAAACGCACTATCCACAAACAGGAAATCTCTGACTACAGAAACACGGCCAGAGTGCTGATGCACCACCCAATCTAGAAAAGTAGAAAAGAACTCGTGTAGTGACAAGAGATCGAGCAGCCGATCGGAAGGTACTTGTCAAAGCAAAACCTACCCTGGAAAGCACATAACAGCAAATGTTGACAATCTGGATGAATAAGAAGCAAGTAAAATTCCTCCTTCCTGATGTCAATCATGACTGACACACACTAGTCAGGTTTGGAATAAGGTGCAAAATTCGAAAATCACCAGCCTCCTTCGTTGTAACAATATCTAGTCAGGATATGGAAAGGTTGGAAAGAGGCAAGGTCTCAGTTGACCAGCCATGTGTCTTTACTGAACCTCTGAGCCAAAACCTCTAATACAGCGGCCTTAGGATGATGGAATTGAAAGGTGGTTAGCAAAAAATTGCGGAAAATCGGAAGCAACAAAAGAATTTTAATAACAAAATTCAAAACAATAATTTATTCAATCCCTTTTTTTGGTAACATTCGAGCCCGGGAAGTATCAGGTGATAACTCAGAGGTAGTAAAGAAACGATACTCCCAACTGGCAAGCTTATCTGCTGCCCCCTTCCCTATTTAAACAAATGAGAAGTCCACATGTGAAAGCCCAGCAACATTGGCAGTCATTATGAAACCAGCAGCAATCCTTATGAGACATCATCAACATCCCAGGGGTGCAGAGGACCCTTGAAGGGATGGTATATAGCTGGACGTGTAGGAGACATGAGCAGGAGACCCAAACCTAAATCCTGCATGTTTAAATGCATACCTGTTCTAACTGCCATTTAGTGTCTCAACTGCATATCATACGTGAACAAGCAATGGCCACCACAGATTTTATAGGCACCCAAAACATGGTCTAAATACGAAAACATTACTAAATGAGAGAAAACCCTGGAGCCAATTCCTAAATGTACACGGAAAACCTTTTTAGGTTCTTTTAGTTTGCACAGACTCCTCTGCTTTCTTAGGCTTATTCACTGTCTCCTTATCCTGTGCTACAAGGGTAAGAACGTAAAAAAAAAGCCCCACTTCCTTAGTAGACCCACTAACCCCCATGGCCACAGGCTCAGCCTTAGCGTCCACTGCCACGGCAAACCCAAAAGCCATCCAAAGACCAGGATCAAGCTCACCACTGATGCCTCCTACCATCACCAGAGCAACAACATGGGCATCACCATCCCCAATGGTTTAATTAACCTCCCAGACGCCGTCAAATCTTCCCCCAGTCTAAAGTCCCTTAAGAGCTCCCTATTAGCATACCTCAATACAAAATGCACCTGTAAACATGTAACATAATGACTACATTTCCTCCATATTTATTTTTCTGTTAATCTGTATATTTGGTCCTGTGTTAGGCTAGGGTCAGACTGAGGCAGTGCGAACGCGCGTGCAGCCGCACATAATCACGGCCGCACTAGCAGCAGATGCCGGGCAATGACAGCCAATATACGAAGTACGGTCGCACAAAAGTCCGGCTGCGCAACGCAAGTGGAAAATGAACGCATTTTTTCGAGAACGTGAAACCGCAGGTACTGACGTACAGAGTGCGCTGCGCCCGCTAGCGGCGTGTGTGCGTGATTAGGAGACGTCAGACGCTGCTAATGTCCGGCCAACATAACGTCCAGACGCAAGAAGTGTTTTATTGATGATCCGTACAAAATCACGGACGGAAAATGCGCATCGTATGACCGCTATCGCGTATTCCGTGAAAAAATACGTCCATTCGTTCGAACGCACTTTTTCACAGACAACATAAAAATGCGTTCGTCTGACCCTAGCCTTAATATCTTGCATTTTACTATTTTGTATTTCTGTAACCACTCAATGTTCTCGAACCCAGGACATACTTGAAAACGAGAGAAATCTCAATGTATCCTTCCTGGTAAAATCCTTTATAAATAAATAAATAAATAAAAATAAATAAATTGTTAGGGGTTTCAGTTTTTGGTGGCTAAGTCACACTCAGGTGCAGGTAGAGCTGAGAAAGACCTCTGAACCAGCAGTGCCACTGGAACCTGCACAGTGGACAAAGGATTCATAGAATGCCTTTTCTTCTGGACTGGAACAAAGCCAACAGCTACTTCTGGCACCACCACCAGCTGGACACAAATACCACAGCGCCAATACCAACCCCCTTTTCCCCGATGTGCACGGGAACCAGCAAACCTCCAGTGCAAATGCAGGGTGAGATTGCTGATTTTCTACTTGAGCAGTATGCAAAAGTCTCTGGTTTCAGTGCGTGATCTCACCCACCTAGTGTCTTTCATCCAAAACATCGTCAGGAGTTGAATGCCGCTCACCAGCAGCAGAGATGGAATTTTCACCATTTTCATGGTGACCATGCATTGTGGGTGTAACGATCTCACTGGACATGATATTATTGCTCCACGACACACAGGATGCTGATACTGGGTGGAGTCAGAAGGCCACACTGACTCCATCATCATACACATATTCCTTTCAACCGGAAAGGAGAAAAGCATGGGCACCATAACTGCTACCACCTGTAGTCATCTTGGAAATTCGACTGCAGCCTCAGAAGGCGGCTATACCAGCACTTCTGAGCCACAGGAAGATGACTGGAACCCCCTTTCACTTGGTCAAGCCCATACCCTCACAAAGGACTAGGATGTAACCTGTCCAGAGACCTGGGCTGTCAGTCATGGCACTATGGTCTCCTCATTTTCCACCTTTGTTCTGTCACTTCTTCACTGATAGGATCCAGGACAATATCCATCACAAGCATTCCTTGGGTGTCACGTTTTTCCTGGTTTCGGCCGTGCCCCCCGGTGGTGAGAGGCATTCTTATCAGTTCTTCCCTTCTCTGTGTTTGGCTATGCTGTCTTGGACTGCTCCAGGGTTCTGCTGTGCTTTTCTGGTCTGGGGTCACATGGTCCAATCACACAGACCTATTCCCTATATAACTGCCAGCAGCACAGAGGTTCATTGACCTGTTATGAGTTCTCATGGTGGCTACGTTCCTGTGTGTTCTTGTCCTGGTCCTGGTTCCTGTTTCCCGCGTTGCTGCTTAGCATTTCATGTCTGTTTATCTGGTTTTGACCTTGGCTAGTTTTACTATTCTCTGTTCCCTGTACTCTGTATATTCCATTCCTGTGAGTTCAGGTTCTGTGAGTCCTGGTTCCTGTGTTTCTGTAAAGCATTCTTATTGATCTCTGGTATTGACCTCGGCTTTCTCGACCACCCATTCTATTTACGCCCTGTAACCTGTTTGCCTGTTCTGTTGCTAACCTCTGCTAGTCTTGACCACTCTTATATGTTTCTTATTTTATGTGTTTGGTTTGTCTGTATCTAGTTTGCTTAGAGGCCAGTTACAGTATAAGGACCTCTCCAGTATAGGATTTCTGTCTGTCTGTTAAATCCTTGCCCTTCTTGCACCCCTGGCTCTGTCATCCTCTGTAAGGTATTCAGTAGTTATAGGCCAAATAAGGACCTACCCCAGCTCAGGGATTCCTTTAGCTTTCTTCCATGCCCTCCTGTCCCTCGTGTTTCAGTCTTGTCCATTTCTTGTCTGGAATCTGTATAGTGTATCAAGCCAGCAGCTAACCTGCCTCAAGGGCTACAGTCCTCCTTGTTTTAAGCCACCACGATGGCCCAGGTTTGTGGCTTGCATGACATTATAACAGGTCCATGAACCTCTGTGTGGCTGGCAGTTATATAGGGAGTAGGTCTGTGTGATTGGTCCATGTGACCAGACCAGAAAAGCACAGCAGAACCCTGGAGCAGCCAAAGACAGCATAGCCAAACACAGAAAAGGGAAGAACTGATATGAATGCCTCTCACCACCAGGGGGTGTGGCTGAAACCAGGAAAAAACGTTACATCGGGCCTCAGCAAAATCCCTCAAATGAGTGATTAGCACCTCCAGCACATTCGAAGTAGATTTTTCCACAGACCTACTGAGTAATTATTTTTCTATTTTAAGACTGTCGCCAAACAAGGATTGACGGAAGAACTGGTAGAAGCAACAAGAAACTTTGTGTATTCACAAGCACAAATTGAAGAGTTGTTCACCATCAGACTGGCAGGAGTCAGAGGTAAGCCTTTAACCCTCTCTATTAGCTTATAGCTGCCAAAATGCAACTGCCAACATGCAACATTGCTGCACAGTCACCCACCAGTTTTAAGAGGACTTCACTTACTGACTCGGCCAACAGTCATGACCCACTTACTGTAGGTTTAGGGTATTCTGTCAGGTGACTGCATGGAGGCAGCCAATAAAATGGCTCTCAATTCCAAGAACACTGAGAGCCATTTGAGGGAGCTGATTCCCAAAATTGATTCTACTTTCAGTTTTCCGCCCATCAAGGTAAGATTGGTGTTAACTTAACCAGCTCGCTGTCTGTGACCCCCTCATCACATACAGCGCTCAGGTCACAATTACCACTCAAATTACAATGAGTGGTCAGTGACTAGAGGTGTCCTTTCACTGTTCTCCAAAGTTGCTGTAGTGGTGTGATGTAAAACAGTATACCCTCCTCAGCTCTACATCCAACTAAGCGCTAAGCCTAACCTAGCATGTTTTGAACAATGTTCTTAAAATGAAACTGTCATGCTCCACTAAACCTTCACCAATTTGAAATGGGGTTATATAAAATCTATCAGCCAAACAGTTTGGAAATGCGCTGATTAATATTTTTATTCTTTATTTAAATAGCAACAAAATAATTTGCAGCACTGTACAAGACATGTGAACAAGAAGATGATACATGTAAGCAACAGACATAGCTTAACAGAAGCATTGACAGGGACCACGGAGTTGGTTCGTTCGGCTTTAAACTATGTAATTTATATATATTTATATATCATTTTGAATATCTGCTTGGCCATCTCTCAGAAGGCAGCCCAATGGCTGCTGGTTGACAAGGAGAAGAACATTGCTTTGATGGTCCGTTACAGTATCCAGAGACAGATGGGGAAAAGAAGAAAGAGGACACACGAGTCACCATAGGTTCTTAACTAAACAACGTGTGATAAGTGATTATGGAGGCCAGTGTTCCTTTAATCTTTCTGGTCTTTATCCAATATTCATTATATGTCCCACAGAAAGTGACCTGATCAAAGACTGATCCAAGGTAAATTTATCGAATTCTTAATATAACATTGGGGTGGCTTTATCCTTTCTTCCTTTGATAGTTTAAGATATCGAAGTGCTTTTAGCAGGGCCGGCCCAAGCCACTGTGCTGCCTGGAGTGATGGACGAATTGCTGCCCCCCAAAAAAAACATGCAATGTGTATGAGCTTATTACAAAGCTCCACAGCAATAAAACTCAGTAATGTGCGGTGTGTGTGTGAGCATAACAGAGCTCCACAGCAATAAAACTCACTGGCTGTGAGCGGCTGTGATAGGCTGCAAAATAACAACATGCACAGTGAGTGTTATATAGAGATTTGACCTGTCAGTCTGGAAATTGATAGCTGTGTGTAATACAGGGGTCAGTTGTCTCAGTCTGGTAAATTACCCCTTCCCCCCAGACAGAGTGAGTGTTATACACAGGTCTGACCTCCCTGCTTGGTAAAGGCAGTAGTAGGTGCGACAAGGCCTCTCTCCTTGGAACCCGTCATCACTACCCAGCTCGTCTCCATCCTCAGACTCAGCCATGGAGCCCTAAGCCTGCAGCATCCCAGATTCTAGCCAGCACTGCATTCCCTGCAGGGACCAGACGTCAAGTCCCTCCCCCAGAAACAGGTCTAGCTCAAAACCTGTTCTCCCGGAAACAACCAACACATTAAACAGAGCCCCCTGGATACACACGGACAGGCACCAATATAAGGGTCAGACAGGTCTGGAGCACCCCCATATCTCTAATCCAAGATCCGGAGTATCACTCATTGGGCAGATGAAGCGACCAGTCTATCCCTAATAAGGGGTGGGCGAAGCCTGCTAGAGGGGCGGGCGTGGCTGGCTTTCTCCACAAAACGCCAGCCTGTTGGAGGGCTGTGCCTTGTTCGGGCCGAGCGCTCTCCATGCCACAGCCTTTGCCAGGATGGCAAAATGCTGCCCCTGACAAAGGGCTGCCTGGAGCGGCTGCTCCACCCTGCTCCATGGACGGGCCGGCCTGGCTTTTAGCATGAACAAGTTAAGATATCTCTTTGAAATTATACGGTGGATCAAGTATGCATGATTTCTACACTGCCTGGTACAACATACTTATGTATGGTTGGAATCAGGTTATCTTCTTAGATTGCCCAGGTAGCAATCAGTTTCTTAACGCATAATCATTTTTCATACATAAACTGGAGGTCAACTATGCCAGTAAGAAGAGCCGGCAAAGATAAGATTACAAGTTGCAGATTACAGGTGAATGCATACATTATTTACAGTTTAAAAAGGATTGGAACTAATTCTATTTAAAAATCTGTATTGTGCTAATACTATACCTTCAGGACATGCTCACAGCATAATGGCTGAGGCTGTTAACTTCCCATAATGAACAATTATGTTGTATTATAATGCATGTGGGAATTTTATAACATGCATTTTGAATTAAAGAATAAAAACCCAAGTCAATCATTAGAATTGCACATGGTGAAGAAATTTGATTGGTCAGAATCGTTTTGTCCGAATATGTTTGACGATTTTCGTGAACCTAATTTCAGATATGCTGCAAATTGGTTCATTCATAAGACCGAAACAAATCTTGGAATGAACTATTCGCCTACAGTCAACACTAGCCGCCAAATAGTTAGCAGCGTGCGGGGGATTGAGTTGCAGCTGGATGACATTTGCTAAAAAAGCCATCTAGTATGGCATGGCATTGATTTAAGGGTTCTGTGTAAAAACAGACCCAGGATGCATAAAAGTGAGACAGATGTCATTTGTATGTCCTACCCAGAGTTCCTTGCTGCATATGGGGAATGTAGCATAGGGGCTCTGGGGTGCTGTTCTTTGAATTGCTGTGATGTGCAGGTGGATTCTGCAATAATAAACATAACTTTATATATATATACAGTATATTTCCCCTCTCTCTGTATTAGGTATTTATGTAGTTAATCCCATTTCTCTGTATGGTTACCCTCTAACTTTTTATAACATTGGTAATATTTAGCAATGTTTTTTGTAGAAGGTATATTATACTGCACCCCCCCTTTGGAGGGCGTTGACCAACTGTAATAAATATAGACAAAGAAGCATGTGGGCATAATAAAATGGAGGCAAACTGAATTAAATGTGGACAAAGTAAAATGTGGCAAAAGCAATTGTGTTGGAACAATTTCAGGTTTACATTTTCACAAGCATTCAGTGCACACACACTTTTTAACAGGAAAACAATCTGCACAAGAAAAATTTTCTGCAAATACATACTTAATAGATTTTTGTACATACTACACAATCATACCACAATTTGCTTTACCATCTCAGCACATATTTTACTTTATACAGCATGATTAATAGGAGAGGATTTATGAGCTTGAGTGATGGGGTCCGTCTGAGTATGGTTGTGATGTTTCTCACCACATTCTGAGCTTCCCAACATGGCATCCCGGATCTAAAATCTCAGACAAAGAGGCACCATGACAACATTTTCGTAAGGTCAGAATGTGACGAGGAACACCTCCACTTACTTATATAGAAAAACCAAGCGTGGCTCGGTTGGACATTTATTAGGACTTCGAGAAGGCAGGTCTGGTTATATATTTATGTTTGTATTTTATGTTTACTGCTTTATTAATGTTTCTGATGAAGTCCATAGGATCTAGATGAAACGGGTTGAGCTATGTATAAGCGGCTTTTATAGATCAAAGAGGCAAAGCTCTTCTACCTCATGTTCGGGAGGGCATGGAGAGAGGACAGTAGTTCCGGCTGAGAGGAATACCCAGAGCGGTGGTATTTTCATGTACACTATCCTTTTTAGGGCTCATATTATTATTATTGATTTATATAGTGCAGCATATTCCACAGCGCTGTACAATGGGCACAATATGGACGGGGTTACAATACATTGAACAACATTTGACAAACCACTACAGGAAGAAACGAGGGCCCTATTCCCATGGGAACTCACAATCTAGAAGGGTTGGGGGTGGATACAGGAGGAGAGGACTGCAAGGTGAGAGTGATGGACTGCAAGGTGAGAGTGAAGGACTGTAAGTTGAGAGTGATGGACTGCAAGGTGAGAGTGATGGACTGGTGAGAGTGATGGACTGGTTGCGTCAGTGAGTCGGGTGGGAGGCTTCCCTAAATAGGAATGTCTTAAGGGAGCGTTTGAAGGAAGGGAAACTAACGGAAAGTCTGACCGTATGAGGGAGAGCGTTCCAGAGAATGGGGGCTGCCCGTGAGAAGTCCTGCAGTCTATCACGGGAAGAGGTGATGCGGGGAGAAGCTAGGCGTAGGTCACGGTTTGACCTTAGGGAGCGGGTTGGGGTGTATTTGGTGATTTGTGAGGACAGGTAGTGGGCAGCTGAGTGAGCGAGAGCTTTGTAGGTCAGGGTAAGGATTTTAAATTTAATTCTGCAGTGGATGGGGAGCCAGTGAAGGGATTCGCAGAGAGGAGCAGCAGAGACAGAGCTGCAGGTGAGGTGGATGAGCCTGGCAGAGGCATTCAGAATGGATTGTAGGGGGCGAGGCGGGAACGAGGGAGGCCAGCAAGAAGATTATTACAACAGTCATGTCGGGAGATTACAAGGGCGTGGATGATTTGCTTTGTGGTGTCAGTGGTAAGAAATGGTCGAATTCTGGAAATATTACGTAGTTGGTAGCAGCAGGAGGAAAGAGACTGATTTTCAGGGATGAAGGAAAGAGCCGAGTCAAGTGTAACTCCAAGACAGCGAACCTGGTTTGATGGGGAGATAGTGATAACATCAATCATGATGGAGAAGTCAGGAGGTGGGGAGGCATTAGAAGGAGGAATAAGTAGGAGCTCAGTCTTGGACATGCTAATCTTAAAGTGGTGAGATTCCATCCAGGAGGAGATGTCAGAAAACCAGCCACTGACTTTGAAAAATACAGGAGGAGAGAGATCAGGGGTAGAGAGGTAGATCTGAGTATCATCAGCATAGAGGTGGTAATTAAAGCCAAAGCTGTTAATGATTTTGACCAGGGAGAAGGTATAGATATAGAATAGCAGAGGACCTAGGACAGAGCCTTGGGGTACAACAACTGATAAAGGCATTGAATAGGAGGACTTACCAGCAAATAACACAGAGAAGGACCTGTTAGACAGATATGAGTCAACCCAAGAGAGTGCAGTGTCACAGAGACCAAGTGAGCTGAGAGTCTGTAGAAGGAGGGGGTGGTCGACAGTGTCAAAAGCAGCCGAGAGGTCAGGCAGGATGAGAATAGGATAGTGGACATGTTTTTTAGCAGTTAGGAGGTCGTTGGTGACTTTGAGGGCAGTTTCGGTTGAGTGTAGGGGACAGAAGCCTGATTGCAGGGGGGGGGAATGTTATGAGAGTCACTATATATTTTTTTAATTCACTGTAGGATTTCCAATATATTCTATTTTCCAATCACCTTACATGCCTGAAAAGGGCTTTTGTTCTCTACCCATGTGGTCCTGCTGCCTACACCCACCAATGTCATGGACACAAGGTTTGTCTCTTACACCCCACTGGCTACTAAACAAGGAAGACCATGAGCTTTGCAGGGCATTATGTGCCTTCAGTAGAATTGCAGAAGCAGTTCTGTGTGA
Source organism: Leptobrachium leishanense (assembly GCA_009667805.1). Lineage (NCBI taxonomy): Eukaryota > Metazoa > Chordata > Amphibia > Anura > Megophryidae > Leptobrachium > Leptobrachium leishanense. The sequence goes on along the minus strand of CM019064.1, from coordinate 279,018,591 downwards.
GCCATTCTGAGCGACCTGATGACAGATAAAGAACAAAATACTAGCTGGCGAGAGACGGACACAAGTCACATCATAGATCTGTGAGATCTGCTTAAAAATTCATTCTTTTGATCACAAGTGGTTTTCACAAACAACGGATACTTCACATAAATAAATATCTACATGCACAGACCCCATTAGCTTTCAAAAAATAAGATTTTGTTTTTTTTACAAGGGGTGATATCCCATACATAGGCTACTGTATGTCCACTCCTTTGCTCCAAAGGTTGACAGCCCTACTCTGGTCTTGATGTCTGTACTGTCTCGCTGACCACTTACCAGTGCAGCCTACCCAGACTTTAACCTTCCCCTATGCAATGTTTTGCTCTTATTTCCAGGTGTAATGTGTGTACTTGGTGAAAATATAAAACACATGTGAATATAGATTTGACTCAAGCATTTCAAAAACGTCAGCAAAATTGACAGCAATAGTCCTATTGCGTCAGCAAGAATTTAAAAGAAATTTACTCTCAACGTAATAGGAAATTATTTATTTTCCTGATAGTTATAGAAATTATCTAAAATAATTTTGCATTTCAAACCTACGCACTGCTAAAAGAAATATTTTTGGAGCATTGACAACTTCTAATTAGCAAGTCTGCCTAGAATCAGTATTCAAATCTAATGGAACGGCGGATATGAATCCAGGTTTCTTACTTTTCTTTCCCACCGTAATGCAAAGCCGTTTTTCCTTTGGGTCTGGAAACTATAGCAACAGAGACTGCTGGTCATTTCCCTTGAGTGCCGCAATGCCAATCAAACAATTTATCCAGCTGTGCAACTCAAAAAAAAGGATTTCAAAGTGCTTCAATTTAAATTTTCCAGGAAAAAAAATAGATACAAAGTATTAAGGAATATTCATGAAGCTTGCGTGTGGAATTGACAGCTTTAATCAGGTTTTCAATGTTTACCCCCCCCCCCCTTCTTGGAACTTGGCAGTAAACTTAGATAATGCAAAAGATTAGCTGGAGGCTCGGACATTTTCTTAAATGTAATATGTTAAGGTAAAGTTGCAAGCCAAGTATGCGATTCTTCATGTTAGTACTGGTTCTTGATGGTTGTCTCTTTGAACAAATACTGCAGTAGGTGCTCAGCATCTGCTGTGAAGTTAGTGTCATCTTCTGCCAAGATCATTTAAGAATTGAAACTAAAATGAAACATCCTACCGCTATCTGTGGGGTATCAAATCTCGAAATGACTGACAAAGCGTCTAATGACCTTATATTGCCTATCTTAGAAATAATTATTCTTACAGCGATCCATGATTCTCCACTACCTACTACCTCTGCCGCAGTCACCTCTGGTAATTGAAAATAAAATCTCATATCTTGGTCTAATGTAAGCTACCTTTATTAAAAACAAATGGATTTACTTCCTTGACAGAAGTTTTGATACTTGGCAGGTTTGGTAAAACAAAGTGGCACCTACACTTCATTCAATTTATTTTTAAAGAAGTTGAACAAGACCTGAAACATTTCTAAAAGTTGTTTTTTTTATATATCTGAGCACAGCTAGGTTTTCTATTTTACTGTCAGACATGCTAAGACATTGCAATATTAAAACTTGGGGAAAACAATGAATTATATAAAACAAAGGAATTCACAGAACTATTGTACATGAAAGAATCCATTCCATTTCCTGGCAAGCAAGATAGTGCTTTGCATATGTTTGATAATCAGTCAATTAATAAATCAAGAATAAATAAGAATGGTAAAAATATAACTGACACAAATGTAAAATCTTAAAGCTTAAGCCTGAGATATACTGTGCGTGTTGCCACGTGCAGTGCCTGTAGGCAGCGTCGCGTGGCGAGACGCGCTTAGTGCGTCCAGATTTTTCCACCTCCCTCGCTCAGGCCACGTCACAATGCAGCACTGAGCGAAGGGAGTTGGAAAAATCTAACTTTGCCCTCGGCGGCACGGCGTAATGAGGGGAGGGGCAGGATCTGCAGCACATGGCGCTTGCGCCGGGTCCTGTAGAACCCTCCCACCTACCATCGCGTCACCCTGCTGGGGGGCGGAGCTTAGATATAGAAGCCTCACACCGCTCTGACAGTCGGCTGAGCTGCGGACTCCGGCTCAGCCACAGCCTGCCTGCCTAGCGATTTCAGGGTCTGGTCTGAGGGCTACATATACAGTATGCATCTATGTGGGCATGATTGGGTCTGAGGTATATATATGTGGGCATGATCTGGTATATATATATATATCACAGGGGGGGGTTGCAGTCAACCTAAACTCGCAACATAAACCATATATAAAACATAAAAATACATACGAATTTGTTGGGAGCGCAGGCAAAAAAAGAGTTCGTATTTCTTCAGAATACTTGTTCCAATTAGCAGCTGGATCCAGTAATAAGCACTACAATATACAACAACAGATACAAATAATCGCGCAACACTGATATAGATTTCAAATGGCTTGATCAAAATAATGGTGGAAGAAAAAAACACTCGCAAACAAGGAACCTAATGGTTCATATTATGTGCAGATGAGCCTCTATGGGGGGCTCCTCCCATCACCGATTTTCTTAAGGGTAGTAGGCTCGTGTCGTAGTCTTTTTACTTCAAGGGTAAGAATACCTCAAATGATAAAAAAGTACATAGCACAATACCAATGATAAAAATGAATAAAAGAATCAATGTAAGTCAGATTACTCACGTGCTACTGAGCCTCCCTAATGAGTGGGCTCAGTACTGAAGCATTGGACCGCTTACTCCATGGGGGGTCCCGGGGTCTTCCACCATTCTTTGGATCAAGCCATTTGAAATCTATATCAGTGTTGCGCGATTATTTGTATCTGTTGTTGTATATTGTAGTGCTTATTACTGGATCCAGCTGCTAATTGGAACCAGTATTCTGAAGAAATACAAACTCTTTTATTGCCTGCGCTCCCAACAAATTCGTTTGTATTTTTATGTTTTATATATAGGTGGGGGACACACCTTGTGGTGAGCTGCATGTTCACGACCCTTCTTTTCTATCACATAACCTTGTCTATTTATAAACACAGCGCCGAGCACATTAACACTTGAAAGGTGTTTTGTATAGTTATAAACCATATATACAGTATATTTATTTTTTATTATTGCAGAAGCCACTTGCACATCACAGCAATTCAAAGAACTGCATTCCAAAGCCCCTGTGCTGCATTCCCCATATGCAGCAAGGAACTCCGGGTAGGATATGCAAATGACCTCTGTCTCACTTTTATTGCATCCTGTGTCTGGTATTACACAGAACCCTAAAATCAATGCTATGCCATACTATGGCTTTTTTTTGTAGCAGAGATCAGGTTTATGCAACTGGTCAAAGCCACTCCTAGGACAGCGCTGTTTCGGGTTTATTGGACCCTCATCACCTAGGAGCTAGGCATTACTAGTTGAACCCGAAACAGCGCAGTCCTAGGAGTGGCTTTGACCAGTTGCAAAATATTTGCTTCACTACGCTGTGCGTCGCTACGCGCTCAGTGTATCTCAGGCTTAACTGAATGAGACCTAATTACCATATGATAAGACGACATAAGGATCTATTCACAAAGCACCAAAATTGCACGCAATTTTGGTGCATTGTGTTTCGCAGCATTTTGGCAAAAATATGTTGAATTCACTATTTAGTGAAAAATAAAAAATGTTTTGCTGCACACTGGTCATCAATAAACACAATAGGGTGCTGCTAACCTGAATAAGCCCAAAGAACATGAATACCACAACATAACAAAGAAACACACCAAGGAGGATATCCCACCAACCCTGAAGGCTGGCAGAGAGTAAAGCAAGGTTTTTAATGCATATGGGGAGGTTTCCCAATGTTCTGGGGGAAATAGACTGTACCCATATTGAGATTCGTGCCCCCTGGAAGATTCCTACTCTATACATAAATCGCAAGCACTTCCATTCCCTAAATGTTCAAATGATGTGTGATGCAAATATACGCATCATGTCACTGTATGCTGCGTTTCCTGGTAGCGCCCATGATGCATATATACTGCGTAATTCAAATGAGCTCTTACCGCTTTCTCATGCTGCCATGCCCGTGGGGGCAGGATCCATGACATTTGAGGACTTCTAAAGGAGGTATTTATATTGTAGCAGAAACTGCACTTTACAAAATTAAAATAACGTGATATGTGTGCTTGTGGACATTACCTGTGAAAAAAATCATGCACAATGCACTGCCTCACATTTCTGTCAATGTCATCTGTGTCATCAACTCCTCCCAGCGACCATAGACATAGCGCCTTGGTGGGCCACTGCCAGTCTTTGCCTCCCTACGTTACTGTGTAACGTAAACCCAGCCCAATCGTAGTGTCTCCGTAGCGCCCGCTAAGAAAGCCTGTGTCTCAACAATCGAGAACAAGACAATCTGTTGTTGGGTAGACAGGCGCTACAAGTTAGTGACTGTCGCTAGATTTTTCATGTAGCATTTTCGTTTTAGCTCACACCAGGTGATAGAGCCCTAATTCTTTCACTTCTGCATGTATTGGCAATAGCGGAATGGTTCATAACAGAGTCCAGATTCAGCATACTAAAATAGTTCTTTTATATGGTGTGCTACTGCTCACCTCCAGGCTGGGGACAGAGTGAATTGGCTCAGCATTTAACATCAATCCAGCAATCCTTAAATGTGTCAAAGTTGATTATAAATGTGTGCGTATATACAGTATCTCACAGAAGTGAGTGCACTCCTCACATTTTTGTAAATATTTTATTATATCTTTTCATGTGACAACATTGAAGAAATGACACTTTGCTACAATGTAAAGTAGTGAGTGTACGGCTTGTATAACAGTGTAAATTTGCTGTCCCTCAAAATAACTCAACACAGACATTAATGTCTAAACCGCTGCCAACAAAAGTGAATGTTTTCTGCATATAGATTTGGTGGTAACAAAACATTGTTCCGCATGTGTGAGTACACGCTTTATCATAGGGCTGCAGCAACTAACCCTAGCACCATTCCTGGTACAAAAAGGTAACTTACTAACGCTGGATCAAAGTGTTCCTGATCTCCTCCTTATGTCATTCTGCAAGGCTACCCATTCAGAGGAATCACCACAGTACGACGCAATTCCAGCAACCAGGACTAACCAACCAGCATCAGCCAGTGACGCATACCAAGTGGTGCTACGGATTCGTGACCCAAGACCTGTAGTTTTTTTTTCTAATGCAGCACTATTCACCTTTGAATTATAAAATGAACAATGCAATGTGATCTGTGATACGCTCATACACACCGCACATTATTGTTAGTTTTATTGCTGTGGACCTTAATGATACATGTACAAGTATCAGTAATGTACAGTATCTTATAAACTTGAAAAGTGATCGGCAAGTTGCCACATGTGCCACAGGGACCTTTTATGCTCCAGCACAGCCTTAATGTCAATGACTGGGTGATGGCTGCTGCAGCAGAGTGGTGGCTATCTGTAAGTCTGGAGGGGGCACAATGGACTCCCAATTTGCTGGGGGCAGAGTGGATTTTCTTAACTTATCAAAGTAATTATTTTGAAAATTGTGAAGAAATAAATTCTTTAACACAGCAATGTGGGTTGTGCATTGTATGGGTATTTTTTTGTGGGCGTGGCCTTCTGTTGGCATGGTACAAGGGGGCCCCATGATTTCCTCTTTCCTGCGGTTCCCATTAGTTGGCAGTCTGCCCCTGGACACTAGGTAAGCCAAAACAGGAATAAAGCACCCACAGGGAATATACACTGATAGTGTTCAAACGATGACCACTAATTAAGTGCTGCATTCTTTTCATTTGCCCGTTAACTTTGAGAGGACCTGGTTTTTGAGGGGTTTTATGGAGATAGCACCGGGGTGAGCAGTAGGTAAAACTTTACAATTAGCGTCCGTCAAGAAATTAGCTCAGGCACCTAATGATCAGTTAGTTACAAAAATGCTAGAGATCTCTAGCGCTCCTCATGTTAAGTAAAGGATGCGGAAAGTATCTATGAATCGCTATTAGCGACGCGCTAAGTGATTTTTCCTGTTTGTAGTGAGAGGCAAATGATCTGTTGGTCAGGTGCTAGACTGAATTAACCCGGCGCTAATGCAAAAACATGTCGACGCTAGAGTTAACTCACACCAGGTGACAGTGCCCATAGTGTATACAAGTAAGTTCTTATTCACCAATATCAGAAGTCATGTGATTGTAATTTAAGGACTCACCTAATTAACTGTTTTAACGGTGTTAAGTACATGCGTTTCTGAGAACGTTCATACCTTAGCTCTCTGTGATATCCCTTATAGGGTATCTTTAGTTGGGTACCCTATTGAACAGTTGCCCCCTAAAGGACGCGGCTAATAATACTGCATCAAAAAAGCAGACTGATCAAAAACAGTCCTAGGAGAAAAAAGGCCAAAAAATAGCAATGCATGCAAGGGTTTTTTTAGAATTGATTTTTTTATATGTTGAACTTTAACCCTATAGTTGGCTAACATATATGATATTTATTGTGTGATGTATAGGCTTCCAAAAAATGGCTAACAGCATAAAGTATCTCATTCCTCTGAGTGGATGGTGATAAGTGGCTAAGCAGGAAGGAAGGTGCTCAGTGAAGAGGGGAAGAGCTTCAGAATCAGAAACACAGGGTCTGATATATACTGTATATATAGCTAGTGTAGCTGCATAGTAAATGTGTCTATTGATGAAAATATACAGTGTATTATTTTGTTTACATTCGCTGTGTGTGTTTCTTTATGAAAAGCACATGATTGGGAAGTGATCATCAAGCTACCGGTAGTAGAATCTTTAGAGAGAGACTCTAAGGCTGGTGTCAGACGAGCGATTTTACGAGCGGAAGGAACGTCCATGAGAGTGGCGGTTCCTTCCACTCTGACGACTGTCTGGCCACTTCGCTGAACGCAGTTAGTGCGCTCAGCGCTGCAAGGCTCTATACTCCTATGGAGGATCGCGCTTAGTAGCCCTGTCGAACGCGCATCGTAGCGCTTCGCCAAGGATGCTTTCTAAACTGATGCAGCACACGCAACACACGTGTGGCCGGCCCCGTTGCAGCATCACAACGCTGCGACAGACGCTGGGAGGCTTGTCCGTACAGTCCCGCAGGGAATCCAGACACAGGTTTCGGGGGGGGGCATTCTACCAGTTTTGGCCAAGAGCTGGTGTTGGTTTCGCAGTGACAGAGACGTGCCTAATCGCAAGCTGTTCTCGTTACACTCACTCTCCCCAGAACATTGCACAGGGTCTGTCCTTATGTGGCTCATGAGCCCTGCAAACCCTTTCCATACAAGGGGCCCAGGGTACCCCCTCCCAGCACATACCCTTTGAAGCTATGCAGTGTAGGGTAACACAGGTGTGAGCTGCCCAGTGCACCCTTTCCATGCTGGCAGGCAACACGTGGCTTCCCATCTGCGCAGCCCTGTGAACCCTTTCTGTACCATGGGCCCAGGGTACCCCCCCCCAGATCACATGGCTATATTTGCCCCAAGCTCACACATGGCTATATTTGCCCCATCTCTCACCTCCTCTGCTGCCAGGCCCCTCCGATCCTGCCTCCAAGTACCCGTTTGCCAGCATGCAGCTTGGCCGCTCACCTGGAAACCACCTGACCAGCGCACAAGATTGCGCAGTTCACGTGAACTCCGCGATCTCGTGCGCTGGTCAGGTGGTTCCCAAGTGGGCGGCCAAGCTGTATGCCGGCGGCTGCTCGTAGGGAGAAAAACAGCCGGCGGTGGCAATTTTCTCAGGGGAGGGGGCAATTGCCCCGTGCCCCCCTGGATCCGCCCCTGGTACGGGCGCACGTAGTGCAAATTGTCTGACACCAGCCTAAATCAACGTTTCCACCAGAACATTATCTTTATCTAGTTTGGCAGAAACGTTTCTTCTTTAGGTAACCTACTTGACAGACTGGAAGAGATTAGTGCTGGGTATGTTTCACTTCCACCCAAGAGTTTGATTGCACCCATGTGTTGAGGTACCTTTCATTTTCCATCAAATCAGTAAATTTTGCGATACCTTTCAGCTCTCATAGAGTCAGAGAAGGGATGAGGCCTTTCAGTAGGTGTTATTGACAAACAATACATTTCAATACTGTTTAGACACTGCAGTGGCAGATTATGTGCGGCAAAAAAAGTAGAGAGAAAAATCACAACACCGCACAATGCAGATCAAAGAAGGCAATTTACATGATTAGAATACTGAATAGGATGCATCTAGTTTCAAAGTCAGAAAATTGATTTCTTTTCTCTCTCTACTCACCAAGTGATTAGCAACCTCCTGCTAGGTGTGCTGTGAACTCTACAGATACAACTGGCCCATTCTGATTTAAAGCTCATTAAAAGAGAAATCCACGGTCTGTTTTTTTTTCTTCCCAGCTAGTGCATAATAATAAAAAGATTTTTTACCTAATTATATTTATTTTGCTGACATTGTAAAGAGATATTAGGACAATTTGTGCATGAAACTTGTTTTGTGTTTAGCACTCAAGATTCTTCAGGAAACTGTACCAAGCAGTATATAATGCGGCATAGAAAATATTTAAAATCTTGTCGGCGTAGATGGATCCTTATTAGCTGAAGATGCGGACTAGTTTATGTAGAGGTTGGAATTCATGAGAACTGATAATTCCTATTGTCATTTCACAGGCATGCCATCAGTGACCAGAAAAAAACATCAGTTTTTTTAAAATACAGGCCTATTCATAGAAAGGTGAAACTCAGGAGAATGACTGGAGAAGTGAAAATTCTAGGTCAAAATAACCAAACCAGAAAAATTCTCCCATTTATCTCACTTTCCAAATCGGCTGTTTGGTCTAGATTGTTCTCTTCTCCTGACAAATCTCCGGAGTTTCACCTTTCTCTGAATAACCCTAATAATCTTTATTAAATCCTTTTTGGCACAATAAACATTATAGCAATTTAAACTATTTACTTATTCTCTACCTAAAATGAGTTAAGCCTATTTCTTCACAAGCCATCAGGATACTTCAGACTCAACCATCTGCTCGTTATCTTCCTTTTTCACCATACAGTATGGGGATCTTTGACACTGTTTTCCGTTTTGAGAAGTGGTATTGACATTGGTTTATAGAGGCAGAAGGTATTAGTAAACAAGGTCATAGTGTCCAGTATTCATCTAACAAAGATAATAAATACCATCGTTTGCAAAACCCTTTCTATAGATTAGATTTAGACCAGACCAGCTGCAGGGGAATCCATCCAGGAGCAGATAGCGTGGAATGGCTAGCCCAGACAATGTAAGAGCTGGCCCGGATCGCTCTCACCACCAGGGGGCAGGGCTGGAAATGAGTGAATGAATTTAGTATCTTGGGTCAGGAGCGGATATGGGCAATGTTATTAACCCTTTCGCTGCTGAGGCATTTCCCGCTTCTGTGCTGAGCTCATTTTTACCGATTTTGCTCATCATGTTTAAACGTGTTTTGAAAGCTTATTTTAGTATATGACCCAGACATATTATATATAATTCTTTCCGTCAGACTCGGCAGATTCATAATATGTCATTATTATACGTATACGTCATGACCTGTCTGTATATTATAACAAAAAATGCAATAAAATACGAATTTTCAATAATTTACAACGTGTAAAGTGTTTTTTTTCACATTTTAACATGCGAGCAATTGCAGTTATATTTTGTATGGGGTGCGCTTGTTAAAAAAATTAGAGATGGGGTCTCGTTACTTTTTTGGGGGAAAAATACGCGATTTTGAACAAACGCACCGCATACAAAAATCATTAGTGCAGCATCATTGTTCACATTATAATTGAAATGGGAACAATATTGCTGCATTAACGAACCAGAAAAAAAAAAAAAACGTTATTTTTTTTATATTTCTTTTTAAATATTTTTTTATTTTGATTTTTGATTTTTTTTAAAAAACTTTTTTCATAGTCAAGTTTAGTATTGTTGGAACGGCCATGCTCTGGCCGATCCAACAATATCAAACATTAACCCATAACTGCCACGGATCAGGAGATAGGGGGTTCCAATGAACCCACTATCTCCACCATTGGTGGCAGTTAGGGGTTAATTCCAGGACTGGCGTCATCGTGCTATGCACGATGACGCCAGTTCTCAGGGGGCATTCCCGGAAGCTTGGCCGACATCCAAGATGTCGGCCAGCTCCGGGAAAGGATCACGAACTGGCGCTTTTCAGCGCCGATTCGTGATCCAGCCCCCATGGGGTTAATTCCAGGTACCGTTAGGAAGGGCAGGCTGTACCCTTCCAAACGGTGCCTGGATTAACCCCCGCAACGCTGGCGATCGGGAGGGAGAGAGGTCTGAAGGACCTCCCCCCCCTCCCTTTCAGGCGCCTCCTCCGCACATGCGGGGGGGCGCCTGAATTAGATGTCATCGCGCCGCTGCGATGACACCTAATTAGGCTGCCGGCGGTTCCGGGTACTGGTCGATGTCAGCCCGCACTGGGGGGCACAGCGATCGGCCGGAACCCGGCCGATCGCTGGGCCCAAAGGGAGGACGCGCTCAGCGCGTCGACCGCAGGGAATGTTACCTGCGGGTGGACGCGCTCAGCACGCCCATAGCAGCGAAGGGGTTAAAGTTGATAAAAACCAGGGTTTGGTTACTGCCTGAATATGGGGACAGTGTAGACTTAAACATACTATCCGAAATGTAGTGTCCAGAACTTATGTCTAATTGTTTAGGAAAGGTTACGATACCAGAAACATCAGATGTCATGTATTGTCTGTAATTTGTGATTTGACTCAAAATGGTTTTAAACTAATTCTTTACATCACTTTCTCCTCACTGTGTGGTTTGGGCCATAGAATGGAGTGAATGTGTCAGTCACCGACTCCCATCATTGTATTGTGTGGGATGTATTCAAAGGACATTACAGTGGGTAGATTAGAAGTTTTATAAGCTCCATGTCATTTCTCATTCAGTTGCCAGCTCTGATCTCTGCAACACAATAGTTCCCTGCTTCCTTATCTAAACATTACCTCCTCCACCTCACCGCCTGGTTCATGCTATGGTTTACCTTTTACAGTATTTAATTAAAACTTTTGCACAGATCTTGGTAAATATTGCCTCATGGGAAAAATCAAAAAAATTTAAACAACCGGCGATATATAAAAAAAACTAACTTTGTTTGTTCCTTTTTCCATGTATTTACTTCAAAGAAAAAAAACAGCATGTGTTCTATAATGTGTTTTTGTAACGCACAAGTAATCTAGTTACAGCTTGTGTAAGTGGTATTGTGCCTTTAAGTTATGTAATACAAAAAAACATGTCAAATTATACTCTAGTCAATATGAAACCATTTGATTGAATTACAAGTTTCTGATCTTGTCACAAGCAAATGCATCAAAGAATCTGCTAAGAAACGAGTGCTTGATTTAAATAATTTAAGAACGCAAACACTAAAACAATGCCTGCCCTCTTACAGTCTCATACCTGTTTTGCCTTATTGTTCTGCTTTGTAGCTTTGTGCACATTCCAAGCATTCTGGAATTCAGTTACTTTGTTAACCTTTCTAACTTCCACGTGATGTAACTTTTAGTAATTGCTCACTTCGATGCAGCTATACATTTTTATTAGATATGCCTATTTGTAAGTATATCCGCCCCCCAAATATAAAAACTAAATATAAATGGGCTTTTAAATGTTATGTCTTTTGTAGAATATGTAATATAGCTAAATAAAGCTATTAAAACAAAAAGCAAATACACCAGTAAATGATAACTCTATTAGATGCATTATAAAGGCAAATCTTCCTTTGAATTGTGTTTATTTTTTTTTTAAAAAGTCATTTTTTTTCTAGATTCCAGGTTTGTTGTGATCCCACGGGACAATCCACAGATCCTCTTCCTTTTCCAGAAAAGGCAGATGTATAGTGCAAGTGGACAGGAGCATATGTTATTTAAGGATTTTGAAATCCTCAAAGAAAAGGCAAAAGATACACAAAAGAAGGGAAGGAAGGGACGGAAGGAAAGGATGAGAATACGGGAAGGAAACTCGGTACTCACCTTTAAATTCTCTAAGTTACTAAGGAAACCCAGACTTCACTGTGACTGCTACAGTCGACCTTTCAATTACCAATGCAATATGCCCCAGACCAATGTGGACTCAATTTCACTATTGATTGTTTTTGTCATTACTCGTCACTGACTAAATAAATTTAGGATTCAGTGGGTTAATGCTAAGGAGCAGATTGTTATGACAGATCTACTGACATTGATGCTTTAACCCTTTAAAACATTCATCGCTGATATTATTTGAAATATCTTTCAATAATGAAGAGTGCACACAAAAAAAAAAACCACACATAAAAGTTTTCGTAATACAATGAGGATTAGTAGTCCAAGTCAGGGCTGTAGTATTTGTTTGTAGGCAAAGGTCCCATCCTTTCTGTGCACATGTCCTGGTAATATTAGTTGGCAGACACTCCACCAGCAGCAATGCTTAGGTTTGCCCAGTACATTTTCTTGGCAAGAAAACAAGCAATCAGTAAAGAATTCTGATTAAGGCTCATTGTGCATTATTGTGACGGAAAATAACCCTGAGTACACTAATTACTTCCCTGAACAATTCCCCAAGGTATATTCTACGGATATTAACGTAAACATGAAATAAATAAAATATTAACACCTTTATACAATGTTTTCATTTTCATTGTGTGTGCAGTTGCAGCGCTGATTTATATTCTCTGAATTCTGGATCGCTGACTCCAGGCACCTTGCTTTTCAATGCAAACTACAAGGAAGAAAGGTTAACCGCTACTTACAAGTCTTTTGTACGTGTATGACAAGCTCTTTTGTAGATACCTAAACAATGAGCTAAGAGAGTGAAATGATCCCAATGTGTCGTACTTCTATTGCAATCATGATAATAAAGGAGTTGCTTTCATATAATGGCCAGGAGAACAGCAGGGGGCCACTAGAAACACCTGGACACAACTTCCATCTCTTTCTGGTTCCAATACTTGACATTCTTCGAATCATATCTTTTAGCACAGGGGTCTGGAATTTAAGATCTATACTCATGCACAGAGTGACAGCTTCATATATTTTCATGAGAATAAAAACGTGACCACCCCGTGTCAATATTAATAGAATAATATGTATCTGCGTACTGCAAAGCACTGTCCCCCCAGTGCTGAAAAGATAGTCAAGTAGGAACGGTATCTGTAAAATAAATTACACAACCATAGTGCAGATAAAATTGTATAGCAATCGAGCCCCCACTAGAATAACACAAGAAGTGAATACAAAGTAGGCACATAGCAGGTACTTTGTTACCCCTCCTGGTTGGAATGGGAGTTGGTCATCTCCAAGGGACATCACCGTGACCTCCTTCCAAGATAATCGCCAACAGGTAATTCCAGGGCTGAAATGGCTAAATCATAAAAATTCAAGCCAAGGCTCGTAGAATTTTATCAAAGAAATTTAATAGAACATCATAAAATGAAAGTTGGAACACATTCCAACGCATTTCGTCTTTATAAAAGCAAAGACTTCATCAGGGAACTTATAAATTGTATACCATGAAAATATATGATAACTAAATTTTGTTTTTGTATTCCAACGCCAAACCTACGCAGGGGTGAGTCAAGCAGGAACATGTGGAAATGCATTGCCTGCATTATTTTAAGAGGGACCGGAGTTCCCCTTTGGCCCACACACAGAGAAACTTAAGTCACCCAAAATATAGGAAATTTATTACCGTTCACATATGTGTTTGCTAAAACCCAGCTTATCCTTTATGTTTAAACATTGGAATTTGCACTTGGAATGGTGGGGTGAAATGTCAATAGCTAGTTGAGGAGCAGAAATCATGGAAGACTCACACATTTTTTTAGGACTATCACCAATCAATGGTTTTGCCTTCCAATGGATTTGACAGTTCAACCAACCAATGGTTTCCATGATTTCACCTACCAGTGTTTTGATAACTCTGCCAATGCTTACCAAAGCTCCCACCTCTCTGCTCAACCTAAAAATACCAAAAAAAAAAACCTGCAAATGATAAGCACTTATATGGTCATTATGAGTTATTGGAGATTATTAATGAAAATGTGTCATTACAAATATTTAAACATGTTTAATCAGGAAGAAATACAGCAAAACAACAAAAATCCCAATGTATGTCTTGATGTAGGCCAGCAAAGTTACACATGCATGCATATAATGTTGCAAATTAACATGCACTTAAGAAAATCCTTTAAGAATTTGCAGTTACTTTTATTGGAAGGAGGATTGAAAGTAAACCATCTTTTTTGAGATGTCCAGCCATTGAAGAATTCCATACTTTTCTTTATAAACGTGTGCTGGATGTGCAGAGGCATACACTAAGGTAGCTGATGCCAAAATTGATTACATTTGTGATCACATAGGGCTGTGGTGGTGAACCTTGGCACCCCAGATTTTTCAGAACTACACCTCCCATGATGCATAGTCATACTTAAAACAAGCTGAGCATCATGGGAGGTGTAGTTCTGAAAAATCTGAGGTGCCAAGGTTTGCCATCACTGCATAGGGGATTCATTTTCCTGTTCCCTCTGCACTCTCAACAGAGTCTGGAAAATGATGGGGGCCCCTGAGGAGCTAATTCATGTTTCTAGTTTCATGGTTGCTGGACATGCAGTGTGACTTGGCATTACAACTCTAATGTTATACCGGACCCTGCACATGAGATTTTCCCCTCTGTCTCTCATTCGCCGTTTAGGAGGTGAGGGTTATGTCCATCCACAATACTGTACCTTCTTCAACAGCTGCGGACAAGGATGTCACAGGAAGAAAGATTCCTGTACAAGACCGGGCTCTCAGCCATAGAGTAATGGGCAATTAGCATACTGGAAATTTTAGAAGACCTTTTTTGACATGGCGGAGTTGAAGAGAGACTTAAAGCTTATGGTATGGGAAGGCACCAAAACGTTAAAGGAAGAGCGATTTATTGTTTGGGGGGGGGGGTTCATAGATAAAAATGGGAGGGGAGCTTTGAATATGGCCTACAGAATAAAGATATGTTTCAGTAGGAGGATTTTTGTAGAGCAATATGGGGTTATCTAGGATAGGAATCCTTCAACTCCCTCCATGCGTTTTTTTTATTATAATGAATTAGTTTTCTTTTTTCATCAGTAAATCCATGGCAATGATGGTCCTTGATACATCCTGTATGTCACCAAACAGCTTTCCTTTGAGAGCCTGCATGAGCAATCACAGCTGTGTCTTTCATCTACAAAACAATTTACATGCTAATCGACGGCATGACTGTAATAAGCCACTTCATTCTAATTCTAACTTGAGTGAGTTGTTTTGCCCAACACACAGATCTGTTTGTCTCGTACTTTGGCATAACAGTGGAAAATTCCTGACTGGCATTGTCACGTACTTCCTAGATATAGAATGTCTGATCATTGTACACAGGCAGGCTATTCTACACTACCGGTCCTTGAAGTGGCCGGAAAGTCTACCTATTACTGCACACAGACAGTACCAAAGGTATACACACATAAAAAAGAATAAAAGAGTAACATACACTAGAGGTTAATGCCAGAGTTGCTTGTGAGCCAGATATAAGGGGTCATCAGAGATATGCCAGAGTTCGTTATGCCAGAACTGGTAGTCAGAGGATTGCCAGGGGTCGTATGCCAGAGCAGGTCATAAATCAGGAGCCAAGGGGTTAACAGTCAGGAGAGATCATGAGCCAAGCCAGAAGTCATACACAGATAATCAAATCAAGTAATAACACAAGCGAAGACCAAGAGGAGGGAGAACTACTTCAGGGCAAGGAACCAGTGCTCAGGCTTCTCATTTTAAACTTGGCAGGCGACGGATCATCATGCCACACCCTGCCCATGTCAGTGACCTGCGGTTACTTCACACGGCAGCACCTTCCTTGCTGCCTGGCCAGTCACCCTGAACCCAGGATGGCACAGGATGTGACATGCAGGTTTTCCTCAACAAATGTCATTCCCTAAGGAGAACCTGCTTTTTTCTATGGTTTGCCATGGTGAATCTAGAGAGCGCTCAACGTGACCTGTTCCAAAACTAAAACAGACTTTTTTTTGCAAAAGCAAGAGTGAGGGGAAACAATCCTAAAAATAAATCCATATGGTTTCAACAAACAAATGATTAGTCAATAAGCCAAAATATTGGACGGGGAGACCAAATAGATGTAGTAATACTCTTTATGCAAGTTATTATTTGTAAAAGGACCTTTCACGTTGAAAGGTACAACATTGTATCACAACTATGTCGCTCAGTGACTGTCTAATTCGTAGTTGATTTCATAACTTGAATGATGGCAGCCCTATCACATCATTAATTAAAATATCGTTTTTTTTTCTTTAACATTTGAAACCAGCTTTTTGACCGACATGAGAATTTTCTATTGACCTTTAGGTATACTTGATAGAAAGTGTAAAATAAATTAAACTCAGGTATGTGTAGTGTACATAAGTTACAAAGGACAGAGTTCCAGAGCAATAATATAGACATCCCCATTCATTAGGTGCAATGTGTGAATGTGACCGATTTGCGTGATTAACAATTGTGTCATTCTCATAAATTTGCGCATGTGACCAATATTAGCAAAAAAAAAATCCTTAGGATGCCGCATTAAGAATTACATACAAAGTGAAGATACGAAGCAAGGGAAGACAATTCTTTATAAGTAACATAATTGCGTGCTTTATTGATATACAGAGTAAAGCATTATATAATACAATAGTAAGGCATATTTTTGGTGAATTTGATATGTTGTGAAAATGCAGGACTAAAACATAGATGTATATAAAAATAATTAGTGTTAACACCAACACTGTAAATTGTACTATCAGGATGGCCCTAGTAAGAAATATGAACAATATAACAATGACATAACATGCCAGTCAATGCTGAATGTAATGACTTACACAGATTAAGGTTTGCTTTTTAATACTCCGTGGTTAAAAATAATTTTATGGTAATTTCCAAAGAACGTTTAAAACAGCAATAAAGCTCTTTTTTTTAATATGTATAGAAATATATATATATATATATTTGAATCACTCCAAAACAAATTCTTAATACTTGGACAAACAGAAATCTGGATGAAACAAACCGTGCAAATTCCTTTAGTCTGACAAAAGAAAGAAAAAAAGAATATATCAAGCGTCACACACACAAAATAGATAAGATATGAAACGGCAATCGTTACGTGAAAGATGACTGTGAACTTAAAGGAGAGCTTGAGTGAACGAGAAGTGATCCCTTTATATAATAACAGGTTTAATTCATCTTAAAAATAATATTAAGGAGTCTAATGGTGACTGTATTAGTTATAAAGAAAAATAAGAACACACTCTTTCCATTTTTTGTGGATTAAAATAATAAAATATAGTGTGTATTCGTTTATTCAAGCCACAACTTAGCATTTAGTAGGTTTGAGAACTGGTTTACAGGTCGATTTGCACTTGTGATAAAGAAGATCCTCTGTTATTTAGGTTAAAAGAAGAGATTTTATCCTAAATCACAGCTGATATACTACAGGATGTTTCGATAATAAGGCAATCGGCAACCAGCATTGTTTCCCAAGTGAGAACGGTCTATAACCTGCCCTCTAATGTGATTAAAACCGTATGTGCCCTGTACTAGAAGATAGAACCAAGACTTTTGTTTCCCAACCCAGAGGTCATGACTTGCAAATAAAGACCTATAAAATTCACATGTACGACAAGCAACCTGTCACCCATCAGTTAATTCATACCTGTTCCATTTTTATGGCGCACACCACAGCCGGGAGACCACACATTGCCAGTCATCATGAAAGTGGCAGGCACTAGCAGTACAAGGCGAACCTGCGTTCAACACTTTTATTTGGTACGGAACATATTAATCATATTGAGAAGTTAGGACTACTATATGGAAATTTAGACTTTTTCTATGCAATGTTCACTCATTTTGGAATTTGATGCGAACAATCTCACCAAAAGGAGTTCTTCTTCCTGAATAGTTACATACGAATGCACATATGGGATTGACACTCTCCAGGTGTGATGTGCTACATGACCCTTCCATGTTGATAGGGTCTTGGCTTATTAGATCAATGGAAGAGGTTGATGATATAAGTGATCATGTACACGATTCAATAGGAATATATGGAAAGGTTAGAAGAATAGCTGAAAGTAAAAAGCAAACCAGCAAGTTCTGGAATGCTTTGATCAAGATTTAATCCAGCAAACGTAGTTGAATTATTCAGGAAGAGAAACTCTATTGTCTGGGTTTATTTATCTCCTTTAGGTCTTTTTTTTTTTTTTTGGAGATCAAATGCAGAATACATTATAAATACCAAAAACCATCTATTTTATGAGAGGGGGATTATTTTAAGAGCAGTTCCACGAACCGCGATCAAGTCCATGTATGCTGGAAGATAATGTCTTAGACACAATTAAAGAACTCAACCACATCGGACTCACTTTTAGCAGCCATTCAATAGCCTATTTTGTACTGCAATTACTGAATAGAATGCCATGATATCCATTAAATTACCATCTCCATGAATCCTCAGTAATACTTAGGATACTTAGAGTCATTGATCAAGCCATGGTCCCAAGTCATTGTATTATACCCAGGGAATGGGGCTTTGCATCAAGAAAGGTGGAAAAGAGTATCACATGGTTCAACAGATAAATGGACATTCATGCCACTGCTCCAATCCAGAAATGTGACAATGTAGAGGAGTACCTGACAATATTTAATGGATGTATAGATTTGTCAGTTTTTGGCTCACTTGGCCAGGGACTTCATCTTTCACTGATGTTTGTTGGAAAAATCTGAATTGATTGCAATAGGTACACAGTGGTCATCAACACAATGAATAAAGTGGTGAAGGTGACAGTATGGAGGACCATCGCAAATCAAAGTGAGGTAGATGTAACATGGGTAGCCATGTATGTATGAACTATTCACATGAACAAAACTCCTTTAGGACTAAATGAGAGGTAAAAATACTTAATTTCCTACCACTAGCCTCTTTAATCTTGTACTATGGTATAAATGTAAGAACTTCATATGCAATAATCTGAACTATTCCCGGTCTGATTGTTTAACAGGTCATATACAGTGGCTGACCCAGTGCAGTCAGAAAGCCCTTCGGATGCTCGTCACTTTATATATGAACGCTATGTACTGGCATGTGAGCTGTTTAAGATAAACACTCAGATGTAGCTATTGTACCCTGTTTCAAAAGTGTTGACATGATGCGATGCAGCTGATCTAAACTACGGAATGCAGCCGAGAACACATTTGGTGGAAATCGATTTGCTGATTGCTTTTACTAGAGAGCTATCATTTCCTTGAAGTCTGTTAAAGCAATTCACATTCCAATAAGTTTGCCATTTGAATGACACGGCAAAAATAAGCAAGTACCTATAATTTTGTTTTATTTTTGGCTGGCAATAGCAGCAATCACCTACTGACAGTACAAGGGTCTCTGATGCTCCTGCCAATTAGTTCAATTGACACATTCATTTCCTTTAGAACAAAAAGTCTGATAGTGCAGGAGGCTCTCGCAGTGTGTGACCTTCCTTTCATGGGAGTTATATAATTAAAAGTGCCAATGTGATCAATGGCATAGGCGATGACAGATTGTTTCAGAAAAAAAGGGCCACCACGCAAGGGTGACTGATCGTTGGATCACAACTACACTGGATTGAATCATGTAGGCAAAATGGAACATGTCAGGTTCACAAACCACATTCTAGGTCAGGGATATCAAAACGTAAACATGAAAAGGGCGAGCATGTCCTAAAACTTAAATCTTATTTTATTTAAGAAGACAGCATTGCCATCCCAGGAAATGGTATAACCAGTACCAAGAGTGGAAAGGTCTCCAGTGCAACTCTTTTTGCATGTATCATCAACAACAGGCATAAGCTACCTGAATGCTTTAATAACATAAGACTTATGATTATTAGTAACAATAATATTCTTAAAACTGAATTGCTCATTTTTGCATGTGGCTTGCCAAGTTAAGTATATTTCTGGGCATTAGGTCGCTATAGGGGGGAAAAAAGTCTCCACTGCTGACCCAATAGCCCAAATTATTGCTTAAATGCCCACACCAACTTGGGGACAACTCCCAACTCTGTACTAACCCCCCCCCCTCAAACAAAAAATAAATAAAAAAATCCTATTTTTTTGGGTAAAAGATACAAATCAGCACCATCTCAAATGCCAAAATTAGATTACAAAGCATTTCCAACATTGAACGTACTTTTATTTTTTGTCCTAATGCAATATTGTATACTGTAGACCAAATAAATAGTAATAAAAAAATGGGATGGCCAATTATTAGTTTTAATTGACCAAGCTCCTTGCCATCACAAAACCTTAGTGTATTAGGTTTGCAGTGCATTTGGAACGGTTTTAATGACCCCTTTCTTATCCATTTTGTAAATACATAGGGTTACTTTGTAGAACATTACAGTTTCTCGTCAATGACCTATTCTTACCACCACACCCCCAACAAAGCATAATTAAAACAAAAATTCAGGTAACGCCTCTCCATCAGGACCTTGAAAAGGCTCCTTGTTACAGTGCTGAATGAAAGAGCAACCGGCAGGGACGGAAGAAAGAGGGCTCAGGGCAACTCCTAGTTGAAGAAAAAATCCTAGTTTTAACTTGATTACGGTTTACCGCATGTGACATTATGGCCACATTCAGAATCAATATTCCTAATATGTTGGTATTTTGGGAATGTAGATTCCCAGACAAACCACCAAATCTCTAACAAGTACCTTAAATATATATATTTGAGCCATTGTTGCTTGGTTGTCTTGTGTCATTGCAGTAACATGGATTTGGATTTCTAGGCCAATCTTTCGGACCTTGGGCAGAGTGCAATATATGGCAAAGCTATAATAATTTATAAACACCATCTCCCACCATTATTTCTGCAAATAAAATGATTAAATATAATAGTTTTCTGTGTAAACACCCCATTTAAACATTTTAAAATTCCTAAACAATAACATATTGTTGTTTCATCCTTATTTAATGCACCAGCTATATATTTAACATAAATGCTACACTATAGTTCAGTAAATAATTCAGTAGTAACTGGGTTAAGAAACAATACAGTAGATCTATTAAAGCAGGAGTGCATTAAAAAATAGGTAGCCATATCTCCTCAGGATAAAGGGTTCAGGATGGGGCACACAAAACATAGTTAGAAAAGGCATTGCAAATTTGGAGGATTTACAGATAATTAAATGGACATTCCAGTAACTTTAAACTGATGGGACACTGCCTTAATGCATATACATTGTTTTTCATAAATGCAGCTTTCTATGTATACGCCAGCTCACTGCTAGGAGTTCTCCTTTGGACATCCAGTATACTGACCTCCATATGCCTTCCCAGCTAGCAAACGATATACAGGTCCTCCCAAGGAAACACAACTATCCCTACACTTCACAGTCTGATCAGAGAGGTATGTTGACAACTTTATTGTAGCTTCTATCAGCTCAATCTACAATTCCATTCATCTGATCAGATCACACAATTACTGCTGAGGATTACATAGCAAATTAAGTGATGTGCAGAGCCCCTATGGATAAGAATGAGTCTGTGTCTCCCGATTGGCTACTCTACTTTCTGATTTGGGTAAGCTACCAGCAGCTACTTTGAATTCTGAGAATTCACTGATGCTTATCTAGCTTGAAATGTGTTTTTTCACACTTTATCAATGCATTAACTACAATTAGGTCCATATATATATTTGGACACAGGCACAATTTTAGTTTTTGTCAGGTATTTACCAAAATATATTCAAGCTATAGTTATAGCATGGATATGGGCTGAAAGTGCACACTCTCAGGTTTAATTTGAAGGTATGTACATTCAAATTGGATGAAGGGTTTAGGAATTACAGTTCTTGAGAGTAGCCAGCCCCCCCCTTTTTGTTTTCAAGTGACCAAAAGTAATTGGACATTTGAATTAAAAGTTATTTCATGGCCATTATTTTTTCATCAATTAAGCAGGAAAAAGGTCTGGAGTTGTTTCTAAGTGTTTGCGTTTGGAATCTATTGCTGTGAACCTATATCATGCATTCAAAAGAGCTGTCCATGCAAGTGAAAGAGGCCATTGTAAAGCTTCAAAAACTAAACAAATCCATCAGAGAGATAGCAGCAACATTAGGAGTGGCAAAATCAACATTATGGTACATTCTGAGGAAAGAACGCAATGGTGAGCTCCGCAACATAAAACTACGTCCACGAAAGACAATAGTGATGGATGATTGCAGGATCCTCTCTATGGTAAAGAAAAACCCATTCACAACATCCAAGTGCTGGACACTCTCCAGGAGGTGGGCGTATATATTGTCAACATCTGCACGCAAGAGAAAACTTTACAAGAGCAAATACAGAGGGTTAAGTACAAGATGGAAACCATTCATATGCCTGAAGAATAGAAAAGTCAGATTAGATTTAGCCAAAAAAATATCTAAAACAAAGCCAGACCAGTTCTGGAAAAGCATTTTTGGGACGGATGAAACCAAGATTAATCTGTGCCAGAATGACAGGAAGAAAAAAGTGTGGAGAAGGGTTGGAACAGCTCATGATCCAAAGCACACAACGTCATCTGTAAAACATGGTGGAGGCAGTGTGATGGCATGGGCATGCATGGCTTTCAGTGGCACTGGGTCATTGGTGTTTATTGATGATGTGACAGAAGATAGAAGCAGTCGGATGAATTCAGCAGTATTTACAGATATATTGTCAGCCCAGGTTCAGCCAAATGCAGCAAAATTGATTGGACGGCGCTTCACAGTACAGATGGACAATGATCTAAAACACACTGCAAAAGTAACCGAGGTGTTTTTGAATGAAAAGAAGTGCAATATTCTGCAATGGCTGAGTCAATCACCTGATCTCTACCCAATTGAGCAGCATTTCACTTGCTGAAGGCAAAACTAAAGGCAGAAAGACCCACAAACAAAGAACAACTAAAGACAGCTACAGTTAGAGTCTGACAAAGCATCAAAAAGGAGGAAACCAAGTCTTTGATAATGTCCATGGGTTTCAGACTTCAGGCAGTCATTGCTAGTAAAGGATTCTCAACAAAACACTAAAAATGAACATTTTATTTATGATTATATTCATTTGCCCAATTACATTTGAGCCCCTGAAAATGGGGGTCTGTGTATAAAAATGGTTCCAGTTCCTAAAATTTGTACTTGATATTTACGTTCAACCCATTGAATTAAAGCTGAAGGTCTGCACTTCAAATTCATTTGGATTGTTTAATTTTATTCTGGTGGCATACAGACCCAAAAGTAGGAAAATTGTGCCTTTTTCCAAATATATATGCACCTAACTGTATTTGATGAATTAAAATAAATGGTGTTCTATTCCAGCATGGAAACCACCTTTAAAAAAGCTCCCCTAGGTCTTTAATACCCATGTTTTGTAGGATACGTGTAGAAATATCTGAACAGTTTCGATAGAACAGGAAGAAAATTGTAACATTGTATATATTTGCACAATTCTCAGCGTTTTATGCTTCATGGTGACAAAAGCTTTAGTAAGTCGTACCTTCTATTGGGTTAGCGTTTTTTCTTCCATCAGGTCTTGTTTTTTGAGCAAAATTTTTATACATAACTAGAGGTGTTACTTTTACATCCATTTTTACACGCACACATATATTTCATACATTTGTCCCATTGATTGACAGTAATTACTCAATTTTGAAAAAGGATCAGGTGCTTCTAACCAATTTGTTGGTTCGGGGTCACTGGTCATTATGCACTTGTATTATTATCAACAGCTCTATGCATTTCAAACTGGATTAGAACAGTCATTTGCCAAACTTTAAAATACATTAACTGCAGGATTTCATCTACAAGGATGTCATGGTGAAGCACATTAATTCTTTTTATTACATTATTAATTAGAAATACTCATTTGCTATCAAACCGGAAAAAAATGGTCATGACCGAACAAAACCAGCAAAAAGTAGTGCTACATGCTGATATTGTAATAGACATTGCAGACAGATTCTGGCATATAGTGGATATGTATCTTGGAAAAATATAATTCTTAGAGACAGACCGGTTTCTGGACTGTCCCTATTCACGATTCGATAAGATGGAAACTAAAAGGAGTTATTCACTAACCACAGTTGTTTCAAAGTTCTCCTTAATTACAAAAGAGGGGGGGGGGAAATTACCATTAGTGCAACTATATTGCACTTCAGCGATCCAGAGAAGCAGAATGAAACTACGATAAGTAAAGCGGTTTTGGACACTGGTAAAAAATGCTAGACAACAGTACCACTGTTATTCTTCAACAGAAAGCAACGTCAGAATCTGTCTGGTAGGAGAACTTTGCTGCTGTTCCACCGTTCTTGTCAACAACAGTTAACCCCCTTGATGGTTTTCCTGAGTGTGGCTCGGGTTAACTTTTTGTACCGAAAGCGGTATCCCCGAGCCACACTCGGGCTGGATACTTACATGTCCTGCGCTCCCTCGCTGACCTCCGCATTCTTCTCCAGCCGATTGCAATCGTCACCCTACCTGGTTCCCTTCTCGTGATAAGTGAACCAGGAAGTGTGACGTCGCGATTGGCTGGAGTGTGACTGCGGGGGGACAGCGAGGGAGCGCAGGGATATGTAAGTAACCAGCCCGAGTGTGGCTCAGGGATACCGCTTTTAGCATTGAAAGTTAACCCCGAGCCACACTAATAACACTAGGGGGCCAGATTAATTGTACCGATTCTGACATATAAAATATGTCAGTATCGGACCGCCAGGGGAGGTTAATATACATCGGCCAGTGTAAAGCGGACTTGTTCATTGAATGCCTAATGACACAATAGTGAAAACCGTAAAAACAAATGAACAACTTCAACATACGCTACCATAGATACAAAGGTGAAAACAAGAGTAAAGGCAGTACTAAGCAACTTTGGAACAAACTACAGTGGAAAAAATGATGAACACTACTGTGAACATAGCCTACAACATTCCTAGATGGTGGGTTTATTGTAGTCGATCCACTGTAGATTGCTGAAGTTCACCAAAGTTTGAGTAAAGCAATGGTGGTTAGTAAATAGATCCTTTAGAGAGTGTACAGTTAAGTGGAATTTACATATACATTTAATTTGAATAAAGCTGAAACTTGAATTGGTTTTGTTTGAACTGTTCAGAGTATATAAAATCAACCTAAACATTCCAAGAAAAAGAAATTCAAGACATAAATTAGAACTAATCAAATGTATGATATATGATTCTACAAGTCTCTAACCAATGTATGGAGAACATTTGGTTGTGGGAGAACATTTTTCTGTGAACAGTGGCAAGGACGTGCAAGATTTCAGGATTGATTCTAAAAAAGATGCAGAGTTCTTAAAAACAGCTTTCTTTTACTGTAATTAAGTGAACGCCATATTTACTATAGGGTAAAAAATTCAATAATTTATGTTTTGTTCTTATTAGAAAAGGATATTCGGACTAACCACTGTACCTGTAAAACTACATAGACACAATAACTACATGAGACAACAGGTGACTAATGCAGTTCCCAAATAGTTCATTGTTTTGAGGAAGAGAAGATATCGGAAAGCTCAGCTACAAAAGTCTTTACATATATGACTAAGCCCTTGTGCCAGAAACTTCACATCGTTTGGAGGTCTCTTCTGAATAAAAAGGTATTTGGGGACAGCATGAGGCACATGTAATTTATTAAGTAATTTTAAGGGTTTCTGGAACTCTAAAGTCAGAACATATATATATACCTACCTATCTTCTCATTGGCTCTTACTAGAAAGTGGGCTTTGGTTGTGTACTTTATTTCATAGACAAAACGATCATGTAGTTATTACTTTACTACACAAAAGAGACAACGATTTACATTAACCAAAATGGATGTATGCTACTAGGATCTATCATTGATAGAACGTCTAAAAATTCACTTTGCAATGACTACTTGGAGTGAATTTAGAGATTGTGACAGAGCTTCAGCAACCTCCACTATGGAACTGGCTACTTGAGCTGGGAGAAGTGAAAAACTTTCCATCACTATTCGTAGGCAGGAGCACAGGTTTGCGGTTTTGCTTGAGTGGTTTAATCGAATTGCCCTCAGAGGCTAAAATATTCCTACTTGTTTATAGTAGTATATGGTACTTTGAAGTGTCCTTGAATCTTAGTTAAGCCTGGTCGGAGTAAACAGCATAATTCTTCGAATCAAGATATTTTGTTAGCGCTGTAGGTTAAGTAATTTCTGTCAATCAATTGGGAAAACATGTAAACAATGTGTGGATATTACACAGGACTTGTGTTCAATTACAGATCATTGAGTAGGTGAGACAAACTTAAAAAAATAAAGAAAACCCCACATGAAAAGTACAAAGCCCACTTTGACTACAGTGTAAAGACATAAAACATGATACAGTGCAGAGCATCATCTGGCACTAGAGCTACTGTAAACAATGACCGCACCATCTTGTTGACTTCTTGATAGTCCCCAGGTAAAGCCTTGTGAAGATAATCAGGCTATGAATTATCAAGTCACGGATATCGGCAAGTGAAGCTCCAGAATTTGGTGTCTTCACAACAGTCAGGTGTGTATGTGGTGTCCTCCAGTCTTGTTTCATGATAACAATAGCGCCAGAGCTTGTGAAACATACATGATCAGTTTATAGGTTGGTTCCCTTTCACTTTTCCATGGCATCCGATTGAGTCCTCAGCGAACGCATGATTAGTTGTAGCTATCGGAAAGTTATTTGGTGCTTTATCTAGTGTTCTTGAACACATGTGAAAAATTACACATGGATTTTGTTTTACAGATATCAATCCAAAGTGATGCTAACGTTTATGCACTGCCTTTTTTCTTTTTTTTTCTCCCCAAAGGGTTTTTATAAACAAGAAATTAATTATCTTTATAAAGCACATTTTAGTTTACAATCATTTCTTTTATAACTGATATAAATTGGTTTTAAAACAACCCAAAATTGCCCTCCGTAAAAAGAAATGGCAAGTTTTTTTTTTAATTATTATTTAAGCTATCAAGATTTTACATGTAGTTTCGCCATTTTTTGTACATTTGCATAGACATTAAAAACCTGCCATTGTTACCAAAACAATAACAGACTTAAGAAACTAGTGAAATCTACAGTATTGTACCACTACCCTTCACAAAAATAGATATTTTCTTGTAAACTCTTACAGTCTAATCCCCTTTGTTGTACGAAGATAATTATATAAAAACACATGCTGTATGTCTGTACGGTGTTTTCATTCCATCACTTCATCGTCCGTCATGACCATAACCAAAGTCTCCATCGCTCTCCCCAAGTCGTCGGCCATGTGGAAAAGGCTTCCTACATGGTTTCCTGAAAACAAGTAAAAGAAACCATGATGACATTCTGTTTTAATGTTAAAAATAAATATATTTATTCATGTTGCTACTCTGCCTAATTTGTCTGCGCTAAAACTAGAACTGTGTAGGGCTGCACCGTTTTATTGCCACCCATTTTTCCAGTGCATGCTGGGTGATGCGATGTACATATTCTGAGATTAAAAACAGTTTGTCACGCAAGAAAATTTAAATCTATTCTGCACTTAATATTGTTACCTAAGGGTTGCAATTATTTTGCCATGGGGAAGTGTTAAACTAAAAAAAAACCAATATATAAAGGATAGGGCTTTTTATTTTTTTTACATTTCTATATATCAAAAGCTTAAGAGTAGGGGGCGGAGCCGAGCCAGCGATGGAAGCAGTCGTGGTTTAGAAGAGCTCCCGCTGCTCCCGCTGTAATCTCCCCATCAAAAGCACTTCTCGCCTGCCAAACATCACCAAAAGGGGTAGGAGATGTCCACCAACATGTCGCGGACCCCGAAAAAACAAAAAAAAAAGGATGCGCCGATTTTCGCGGTGCGGCAGCGCTCGGAGGGCCCAATCCAAGATGGCGCCCGCTCTGAATCCCCGCACTCCCGCGACCACGAGGCGGCACCTGCAGACTCCAGCCCGGCATCTAGGGCTGATATCAAAGGCCTTCAGGCATTTATCACTGCCGAACTTGAGAGGACCACACGGACCCTATCAGCAGAGATACAGGCGGTGGGGGAACGCACAGCACACCTGGAAGAGCAGGCCGGAAGGTTGGTGGAATACTGTAATGACCTGGCAGGCCATGCTGAGACTATGGAACACCGGGTACAATGGCTGGAGGAATCTCTGGAAGACCTCTCGAACCGCTCCAGACGTAATAATGTCCGCCTGCGGGGCCTCCCCGAATCGGTCTCACCAGAGGAGCTTCAGGACACTTTTCTGGGTATAGTTAAACGCTTGATCCCTGATGTCCCGCCGCAGCGCCTACTCCTAGATAGAGTGCATAGGGCCTTGGGGCCACGACGGGATAAAACCACTACTCCCCGTGATGTGATTGCTCGTTTTCATTATTAGAACACTAAAGATTTCCTCCTCAAAGCTGCTCGCACCCAGGAAGCGAAATATGAGGGCTCCACAATACTATTTTTTCAAGATCTCGCCCCTTCTACACTTGCCAGACGCCGGGAGTGGAGAGAGGTCACTGAGTTGCTACGCCGCAATGATATCCGGTATGCCTGGGGCTTTCCTTTTAAGATTATCGTCTTCAAGAACAACCGCTCTCAGGCGTACTCTTATTTATATCAAGCTAAGGATCTACTCCGCGCAGTGGATCTGCCGATCCCCCCCTCTCTAGCAGACCTAACACCCCCACAACCCCTACCACGTTTGGCACAGGACTGGTTGACCCCGGGAGATTGAATGAGGGGCTTGATTTCCAATCCAGGACTGGTCTCAATCACTGCAGGGCCTATGGCCCGCATTTCCTGACCCTATTCCAGGTCAGGATGGGTGTTCTCTCGCGGCAGGCGAGAACCAATACGGTTTAATGTTATTTGATAGTAATATAACAGTTAAGATTATAGGTTATAGATTTTGGGTTATATACCATTGATATTTTATGTTTATAGCATTGGGGAACCACGAGTGAGCTTATGGCATGTTGGGCGGGTATCCGCTCATTTAGCGGTGGGAGTAAGCGTGGACTGTTGAACCTCATGCTCTTCCTAATCGCCGCTGGCGTACCCCTCTTCCTTCTCCTCACCCCTGTTCTCCTCCCCTCCGGTATCCCCGCTCGGAAGGACTTTCTGTTCTATACGTGCCTGCCCAGCACGGACTTTTCTTCAACCTCTTTAATCTTTCTGCTCTTTCCTACTTTACTTTTCACTCTCTCACCTCTCCCCCCACCCCTCTCCCCATCACGGCTCTCTGCATTGTGCTCTGGTCCTGGCCGCCCCACGGGCTCCGCGCCCACCGGGGGTGAGGCGGCGGGACGGAACACCCCATGTCTCTCTCCTCTATACTCATGTAATGGCTAATGTGAAAGTACTTTCTCTTAATGTGAAGGGCCTCAACTCTCCCAGAAAACGACGTATGTTATTTCGGGACCTAAAACGAAAATCTGTAGACATAGCTCTGATACAGGAAACTAGGATCCCTAAACAGGCGGCCTTCCGGCTATCGGACCCCGCTTATTCCAGGGTTTATATGTCTTGTGCAATCCCTAAACGTAATGGGGTGGCAGTATTACTACGCAATTCTTGCCCTTTTGTAGTAGAAGGGGTACACACAGATGACGCTGGGAGATGCATATTAATCCAGGGATCCGCCTCCGCTCAACAATTCACACTGATCGCATTGTATGGCCCTAATGGCTCAGATTCTAAGTTTTGGGCGGCGACGGCTGACTTTATCCTCTCACACGCCCGGGGACGTATTATACTTGGGGGCGATTGTAACGCCACATTATGCCCCCCGGTGGACAGATCTGACCCCCGTGACGGCAACCGCACACTACACCCTCATCCCAGGACAAGCAATTTTATAATTCGTGAAACGTTCGGGCCTAATTGATATATGGAGGACTCATCACCCTTCTTGTAGGGACTATACATTTTATTCCCCGGTGCATGAGTCGTACTCCCGCATAGATTATATATTGATTTCCTCGGACTGCATTTCAAACGTCCTTTCCTCAGAGATAGGATCTATCACTTGGTCAGACCATGCAGACGTGTCCATCACGCTGCGCCCCCTCTCCCCATATGTGGGGAGGAGATGGCGCCTAGACCCTCTTCTCCTAGATAAGCCGGGGGTTTCTGACTCTGTATCGGCGGTTCTGGCGGATTACTTTGAGAATAATGACACCCCGGACATATCTAAACAGACGCTATGGGCAGCCCACAAGCCGGTGATACGGGGGACCCTTCTAAGCCTTGCGACGCACCATAAAAAATTGAAAATGGAGGAGATAAATTCTCTCCAACATAAACTACGGCGCTTGGAAATGGCACATAAATCACACCCGACCCCGGAATCCTTCACAACGCTCAGCCAAACACGAATGGCGCTCAATCGGCTATTTTTAGACGATGTGGGGCGCTCTCTACTATGGTCCAGACAACGCTATTATAGTCGATCTAACAAGATGGATACCCCCCTCGCCCGCCTGCTTAAGCCCCGCCCCAAGTTTCAGGCAATCACCTCAATTAGGGATGACACGGGCCTTTTGGTGACCACTCCGACCACCATCAGGGATACGTTTACACGTTACTTTCGCTCCCTGTATGACCACACCCCTACCCATACTCCCGCCAATGAAACACTTTGTAGGGAAATCAAGGAATACCTAGCCGACGCATCCCTACCGGACTCGAGACTCGAGCCGAGCCCCTCTCGTCCCCCGTGACGGAGGAGGAACTACATGCAGCATTAAAATCTATGAAACCACATAAAGCCCCAGGCCCTGACGGTTTTACTTATCATTATTATAAATCACATTCGGGAATATTGGGCCCCCACTTATTGTCGATGTTTAACAACCTATTGGAGGGAGGTAGACTGCCTGCGGACTCCCTTTTAGCATCCATTGCCCTTATCCCCAAACCCGGCAAAGATAAGCACATGGTAGGGAATTATCGCCCAATATCCCTCATAAATACAGATCTCAAACTGTTCACCAAAATATTATCTAAAAGACTTGATCTAATAATAGGCACCCTAATTCACCCAGACCAGGTGGGATTTATCCCGGGTAGACAGGCCTACGAGAACACTAGGAGATCGGCAGATCTCCTGTGGCTAGCCTCTCTAGAAATACTCCATCCCTCTTCCTGTCATTAGACGCGGAAAAAGCCTTTGACAGAGCGGAATGGCCATTCCTGTTCACCCTCTTATCCCACTTGGGTTTCCCTCCTCCCTTTGTTCGTGCCATACAGGCTCTATACTCAATACCGACAGCTCAGATTATAATCTCAGGGACAGACCCACTCCCCTTTCCAATACGCAACGGCACTCGGCAGGGGTGTCCCCTATCGCCGGCTTTATTCGCACTGTTCTTAGAGCCTCTACTTCAACACCTTAGAAAGGACCCACATATAACGGGCTTCCGGATGGGGGATCAGGAATACAAACTCTCGGCATACGCTGACGACATATTACTCTCCCTGACACGACCTCTCTCCTCCCTACCGGCGGTCATGCGACGACTTGACGAATTCTCTAGACTTTCGGGATATAAGGTGAATATCACCAAATCGGAGGCGGTGGCCACGCACATGTCCCAGGGAGATCTGGACACCATCCGGGGGGCATATCCCATTCGAGTTTCCCCCACCTCCATTGATTATTTGGGGATTGCACTGCCATCTAACCCCGGGGACCTGTATGATAAAAATTTCCCTCCGCTGCTCTCTCAACTGAAAAAAGATTTAGAATCGTGGTCTAAGTACGCCATTTCCTGGGTAGGGAGGGTACATTGTATTAAGATGAATGTTTTGCCTCGCTTACTCTTCTTCTTTCAGGCTTTGCCGTGCGCCCTCCCTTCAGAAGATATACGGCTCCTGCAATCTACCATAGACCACTTCATTTGGCAGGGAAAAAGACATCGGATCGCAAGGGCGACTCTCTATCGACCAAAAGACGCAGGGGGCCTGGGCCTTCCATGCCTATTTTCTTATTATTATGCCGCACAACTGGCCCAGATCGTGGCCTGGCACTCGCCAAGGGGTCTTCATCGCTGGGTGGACTTGGAAAGAACTCTCATGCACCCTGATCACCCCCATCTATGGATCTGGCTCCCTAAACCACAAAGACCCCTCCTGCGAACAACCTGCCCGGCTATATTAAATTCCATTCGTCTTTGGGACAAACTCGCAACTAAATGTGACCTTACCTCCCTCCCTTCTCCTTTATCCCCGGTGCTTCGTAACAAAGATTTTTTGCCTGGCTACAATGCTAGGGCAGAGGACGGATGGATGGGCACTACAATACGCCGCCTGTATCAATTATTTCCTGGAGGAATCTTTATAGATCAAACAGACCCTATAATATCTGGATCAAGCGCTAATACCAACCCTCTTCCATACTTCCAACTAAGGGCATTCGCAAATCAACGGCACATCAAGGAGGCGGCCTTAACACCCCTTACACCCTTTGAGCGTCTATGTCATACCGGCTCATACCCGAGGGGATTGATCTCCACTCTATATCGATCTTTGACAACTATTCTGGACTGGAAGACACTCCGATATGTGGCTGCCTGGGAAGCAGATCTGGGAGAGTCTTTGGAAGCAGAGGAATGGGCGGATATTTGGGAGTCTATGAGGTCGGTATCCGTCTGTACCACCCATCAGGAACAACTCATAAAGACAATATTTAGATGGTATGTTACACCGGTCCAAATGTCTAGAATATCTCCTGGGACCCCAGACTTATGCTGGAGAGGGTGTGGAGCTCGCGGCACCTATATTCATATGTGGTGGGAATGCCCCACACTGAAGACCTTTTGGTCACAAACTCACACCCTGGCGATGGCGGTTTTATCAAAGGACATCCCCATGGATCCCTGGGCCTTTTTATTATCTCGACCAGTGCAGGATCTGACCAGACAAGAGAATAAGCTTATGGCTAAAATAACTTTGGCGGCACGTAGGGTCCTGGCGGAAAGCTGGAATAGCCCACGGGCTCCTTCGTTCACACGCCTTTCATCTAAAATGCAGGACGTCTGCTTAATGGACGAACTCACGGCCATTTCTTCACATACTCTCCCTGCATATTACAACACCTGGGCCCCCTGGATTGCCCAGATGGGCGAGGGTCGGATACAGATGGACATGCTGCAGAATGATATCCCTTTATAAACCCTAGTGGCTCGTTCCTTGGGGCACTGATGGCAGGCAATTGGGTCAGAACGTGATTTGGAGATTGCCAGATAATGGTTACGCTTAATATTGCTTAAGAGCCTCCCCCTCTCCCTTCCTCTCTCTTAATCTGTCTCTATAGGGACCCGGGCAGTCCCTATTTCTAGCTATTTCTATCTTTCCTCTGTTTACTTTCCCCCCTTATCTTTCATTAGTTATTGTTTTTATAATGATGAAACTGAGGAAATGTTCTGCCTTTGTTGTCAAAGGAATAATAAGTATTATTGTTTGACATATTTCTCAATAAAAAATACATTTAAAAAAAAAAAAAAAAAAAAAAAAAGCTTAAGAGTAAAAATAGTATTTAAAATGACGAACCATAAGTGGTATTGCCTTTTCGACCACTGCATATTTATAAGCATCACTTACAGCTAAAATCCTATTGACAAAAACTGAAACTAAATTAGAATTTCCCGTCAAAATGAACATTGCTTGAAAGTTGGCTGAGCAAGAAATTTGTAGTTTGTAAATCACGGGGCAAAACTGGAAAGCCTCGTACCAAACAAGTCGTTTATATACAAACTGGTATATACTTAAAAATACTATACACTGTTTTAATTATGCAAAGGCAGTACAAGATGCAATGCAGTGGAAGATGTAGGAGCGGGAAGCTTAAGTAATTTCTATCGGTGTATCATTCATTCAGGAAAATCTACATGTTTTATCACTTTTTAAGAGCTACAAAGTGGAAAATTTGTTTTAGCAATGCAGACAACGTATGCGGAGATAAAAACTGGAGATGTACATTATTAACGGAAAACATGAGGAATAGAAAAATGTAACAAACCAAAAATAATTTAAAAAGGAACATTAACTGGTTTTCATTTATTAATTTTTTATAGAAATATAGAAAAATGTCGGCAGATAAGAACCTTTCGGCCCATCTAGTCTGCCCAATTACATGGATACTTTACCTGGATTTATCTTTTGATTAGGATAGCCTTATGCCTATCCCATGCTTGCTTAAATTCAATCACTGTTTTGGCCTCTACCACTTCTACTGGAAGACTGTTCCATGTATCCACCACCCTCTCAGTAAAATAATGCTTCCTGATGTTACTTTTAAACCTTTGCCCCTCTAATCTAAGACTATGTCCTCTTGTTTTGCTACTTTGTTTCCTTTTAAATATACTCCCTTCCTCTACCTTGTGGATTCCCTTTACGTATTTAAATGTTTCTATCAGATCATATCATATAGGAAAAATACTAGTAAAAATAGATATCATAAAGATTATAGGAAATATTCATGATAGAGCTGGGAATTTTTTTTTAATTCCAAGCTGTGTACAAACAGAAAAGTAGCTCCACGTGCAAATCCCATCTCAGATCCAAACCCTATAACATCCTTTTTAATATTTTCTAAGCTGTATCTGACTTACTTAAAATCCATCCGTCAAAATCATCCAAATAAAAATTTTATGGCAAAAAGATGAACCTTGTTTTTGAATTCCCTTTATGCGGAATAGTGAACCAGCGGAAAATTTAAGAAAATGTAACCACGGGTTTCTTTATACTTGTGAACCCAGGGCACATAAAGGCTTATACTGAATGTGGATAGTTCATATTATTTATGAAAATCCATGTATAGCTTTAACCCCTTCACTGCTGAGCTATTTCACGTCTTAATTAAAAAAAGAAAAGCGTGTTTTTTTATTAATTTTATTATTTCTTTTCTTTACTTTACTTTAAACATGGTCGTGTTTGATATCATTATAATAATACCATACATGACCCTGCTAGCTTTAAACAGTCGGGAGATATCGGGGTTCAAAGGAACTCCCTATCTCCACCCCATCTTTCCTTAGGAGTCAATCAGGACGTTCCCCACACGTCCTCAGCAGTGAAAGGGTTAAAGAAAGTAGCAGCATGACGGGCTTATGGATGCAAATTATCTGCTTCTTTCAACAGTTTATCACGGATGATACCCTCAATAACTGTTAGGAAATGTAGATAAGGTACGGGGAGGTGCACATTGTTGGAGAAGGGTACATTCAAAAATAATTAGAAAATGGGGACAAAAGGTAGAGACAAAAAATAAAATATGGTGGTTACAAGACGAAAACATTTACAAGGAAAAAAAGAATTAGACAATAAACGGAAAGATAAATCTGATATGGGACTAGCAGTAAAGGAGAGAGAAGGCTTTGGTTGATAGAACGTAGAGCTAGTTTATGCATATTGAGTATATAAAGAGACGTTCATAATGTATAAACAAGCAAATAGTAAGGCTATAAAAAAACAACAATCAGTACTGTGGCAAATTTGTATTTGGATTTTGGACTTGACAGAAAATAAAATCTCTTATAGCTTGGAGTTTTAACACAAAGCTTACATGAACTTATTATATATATTCCACATTTGATGTTAGTAATATAGCGGTTAACGCAGAATGTTTCCACCATTTATAACAAAAAAATGCAAAATGTTAAAAGCGGCAAAAATATGAAAGCCATAACGCTCGACACCAATATAAGTAGTTGACTTATCACTTTCCAAAATGTATCAGTTAACACCATTCAATACCATGCGCGAGTATATTCGATCATCAAAGCGCATGCTGGTGCCCGTTATTAGGTGCACTTTTTTTTGCGTAATACTGTTGCAATTCAAGTAATTTAGTTTTTTGTAAAGAAAACTCATTTACAAATAGGCTCGAGAATGTGCCCCAAAGCTTTAGAGCCTGGGGCATGACAGCCGAAGTGCCAAAGCTGTTTAAAAGCTGTTTAAACAACTCTGAATCTTTTTTTTCCCAGTAAAAACTGAACCAAAGCTGTAATATGGAGATGTAGCAATGCTTTTTGGCCAGCAGATGGCACCATCTCCTTGTCAAATAGTGCATACAGTTTGAAAATGAGCTTTCATGATTTTCAAGCACATTTTCACCATGTTGCTACTGAAGATTTATTTTCCATTGGGCTTGGCAGTGGTTATATAGAAAACTACTTTGTAGGGAATTATAGAGTATATGCAAACTAAAACCTCTATAAAATAGAGAGAAACTAATGTAACTGGCCTTATTCTGCTTTACTAATTCTTGTTAATCAAATAATGCTTAAATATGCCAATTGAAGTTGCAAGATGAATTGAAATATATCTGTCACTATCCATTTAATACAAATTACCCAGTAATAGCAGGCATGAAAAATTACACTTTGGATGGCAATGTATGAATGTAAGAAAACATTAATGTTTGTAAGTGGGGAAGTAGTCATTTTCCTTGGACCTACCTATATAGTCCCATAAAACCTGCCTGCCACATTCTACATCATTATATAAATTCTGACTGCATAAAGCCAACAGCGTCAGTGTTACATTAATAACGTTGAAACAAATCTTCTCGCAGTGAAAGAAAACCCAAGGATTACAGGCTACGAAATATAAATTGATATGAAAGGCTGCAGCCAAATGTTTCCGGACATAGTGGCCAAATCTCAATTAATTCTAATTTATTCTGGGCAAAACAATGCCGCTAACACTCAAGCCTTTCCAAAAGCTTACGGTTGCTTCGCTAATGGTTGAGAGGTACTAAATGCTGGCGTGTTAGAGCCGCTTGTAAAATGCACTCAGTTAAAGAGATTGGTAGCCGTACAAATGCCAGGCACAGAATGTAAGATGTGACACACACAGGGTGGATGGCAGTGAGCCCAGATCTCACTAACCTCTCTCATTTGCTTTCCAGGGACATTTCTTCCTTTTGTATTGTGAGAAAGGAATAGTTGGGAGAAAGAAGGAAAAAAAGAAAGGATAACATGAATGTAAGAGTTGAGCAGTCAAGTCTTTTATATCAAAGTTTGAGGACAGACGTATCTTTCATTTAAAGAGCAATGAGACAAGTAGACAGAGGAGTAGAGACGAGTAAAAAAGTGATGAAGAACTGCCAAAAAAAGTCTGGTGCCAATGGTTAAATTAGGATTCTACATTTTCCGCTTCTAATCACAAGATACATACGTGGCTTTACTCCCAGCGAAGACATTTTTGTGACATTTTAGCCACTGGAACTTTTGTTCTCAAGGGAAGGATTAGAACATAATAACAGACTGTCAGAATGTTTAGCAATGCCGACACATTTTCTCCATAAATTTGATTACCTTCCAAATCCACTAACCAACCTTTTTTATTTTTTTCCCACTTTGTCTGTACTCCGTATTGTTTTACCATTCTCTGGCTTTATAAAAGCGTTTACATTAAACTGTTTAAAAACCTGATAAAGATTAGTTAAGAAACATAGAAATTATTTAGCATTGCTACTAAATTATGGTTTTGGGAACATAAGTAGGGATAATGCCTTTAATAGCCTTTTCATGGTAATCGCCATCTCTAAAGTAAGTAACACTTTATAGTTCAGTTCACTACAAACTGATCAATTTGATTCTTTGGTTTATTTGGGTTATATCAGTCTTAATGTTTAGCGATCCATACACTTTTTTGGTATTTGAAAAGGACATTCTATGGATCTTTGAAATTTACTTAAATCAGTTCAGCATGTTAAAAGAAGCATTTTCGGAACTTACATAAAATATTTCTATTGTCTGTGAGTTTCTAATATTTAACCCTTTTGCACCTGGGCCATTTACTGTATGCTGAGCTTATTTTGACCACTTTTGCTCATCATGTTTTAAAACTATTTCAAATGTTGTTGTATTGTAGAACCCAGATAAACTAAATAATGTTTTTTCCCCCCAGTGGACTCTAATGATAGATTTTTAATTTGCCATGTGAATATATCATATTATGACAGAATTCTATAATAAAAAAAATGTCAGAAAGGTGTAAATTTTCATTCAGATTTCATTTATTTTAAAAAGGAAATAAGCAATTTTACCAATACGAAAAAAAAATAATTCAGACAGTGTCCAGCTAATTCAATGGTTGCATGTGGGACCCAAATTAATTTCTGCTTCCTGGTCCCATTCTCTGATGCTACTGCTAATCTGAGCATCTGGAAAAGGCTAAGACCCTGCACTATGACAGCTGATTCAGCCCTCAGAGAGGCTCCTGGGGGGAGGGGGAGTGCTGGTGGTGCTCAGGGCACTGATCACCAATTTTTCATTGAGTGATCACAATGCCTATAGCAGGACTGTCACACTCTGCCCCCCAGATGTTGATGCCTGCAATTCTCAGAATTCTTTCAATTCAATAGATGGTCAGATAATTATGGGAGCTGTAGTTCAGGAACATCTGGGGGGCCAGAGTTTGATAGCCTTGACCTAGTGTGTCCCTTTAATTTATGAGAAGTTCCCAGACTCTTCTTTTGAAAAGAGATAACTTGCTAAAGGTAGGAAATAAAACGAGAAAATTGTGTATTTTAATATGGTGAAACGAATGGAGCTTGGTAAAATTTGAAAACCACTAAAATGGTCCTTTAATCTCACATTTTCAAGGGATGTTATGCTGACTTCTGCCTTTAGTTTATTAATCCTTGCAATGGTAACGCCATTTTTGCCATGCAATATTATGTGAACACGACTGGCTGAGGCTTCTCCCGGTGCTGGTAGAGCGGACTGCAAAAGCTGCAATGCTGGGATATTGCATGAAACATAGCAACATCAAATGAGACTATTTTATTGCAGTATCTGTAAATCACAGCAATATAAAGCATTATGAAAAACTGGTCAACACGCCTGGGCTATCCCTAAAATAGATAGAAACCAACATTTCATCCAGAAATATACCGTAAGCTAGATCTTTATTAGGTGCATACACAAGAGTACTAGTTGCTACTAAAAATACGTACTTGTCTCACTTTGTAGGTGTATGCATTCCATAAAAATATATCAATCAACCAGTTGCGGGAGCGATTTCAGCGTACGAATTCATAGAAAAAAAAATTAAAACTAATGTTCTTTTTAAGAAATTCTGTTTTACCTTAAACTAAGGAGATTTATGCAAACACATCATATGCAAGCTTTTTGTTTCATGGCCTTTTTTATTATTCTTCTGTCAGGGTTAAATAAACGATTGAGGTGGTATTTAATCACTTATTTCCCCTGAACAGCAGACCTCTAGCTTTGACATCTGTTTTGATTTAGCACAACAGCTGCAATAGTCAGCTGTAGCAGATGTGATTTTGCTGTGTGCACTAGAGCTCAGGGACCTTGCATGGGAGAGTATCAGGAACTAGACAAAGGGGAGGAAAGGACATGAATAACAATGTCCTTGCATAATTTCACACAACAGCAACCTAAGGCAAATCCTGCAATCCGCTCAATAGAATGGAGATATGCGAATACAGGTTGCAGCCTTATAGACAAACCTTGTACATCCTTCGCATCACAAGTTGAAATCTGACATCAAGTACATGGATAGGGGTCCAGGATCCAGTGCCCCACTCCAAATATCAAGGTGAAGCGTGGATAAGTATTAAGACACCTTGTGGAGACACTAGGTCATCGTTTCTGAAACCTGTCCTCAGGACCCTCAACCAGGCCAGATTTTGAGGATCACCTTGGGGAAACGCAGTCTGAATCCTGCAATCACTGAGCAGCAAATTATATCACCTGTGCTGAGCTACACATATCTGGCAAACCTGGCGAGGCAGAGGATCCTGAGGACAGGTTTGGGAAACACTGCACTAGGTGGTTGTTTCTGAGATCAGAATTTTATCAGATACAGGAATGCTTGATACCTGGCCAAACCCTACTGTTCATAAGGCAAAAATCACACTTGAACGTGCATAGATGTGACTGTGGATGCGTGTAGCTTCTGTCATTTTGGCTCGCACACGGGGCTGACTTGGCTATTTCTTGTTTGGAAGTTGACCATCCCTATTGATCTCCGTAAAAGAGAAGCTGTACTAAGCTCAGTATGGATAGATGTGGAAACAAGGCTACCCAAACATATGATCTCGTGCTTGGGAATGTAGCCACTTTTCCAGTGAGACCTGAATCAAAATTAAGAGCTAGCCAATATAATCTGACTCAAAAAGGCTACGGGAACTGGATCCTTAACCCAAATCCATAAAAATCCACTTGGCAGGGAATAGGTTTTACAATGCATGGCACGAAACTGTAGATGAAAAGGTAACTCGGTGGACAAAATTGGAGTCTCAAAGTCATTGTTAACTTTAGCTTTTCAAAAAGGTTAATTTTCCAGGTTAATAGTTACTGGTTCAATAAATTACTTCAAAAACAATTGTATTGAGTAGTTGAGGACCCATATAAATAAAAGGGAAACCACTTGGCTACAGACAAATCATTATGTGTACTTCTTAAACATTTCTGCCAGGGGAAACAATTGGATATCCTGCAAAATTAAATGCGGATTTAGTCTGTTTCAGCAAGCAGATACAGCTCTCTGCATGATTCAGTTTTCCAATGGTCTGGTTTGATGTCCTTCTGTTTAATGCCCGTAAGTGATATATTCATGCCATCAATGACAAAGATACTAGTAGTAATATTGTACCAACATAAAAAGCGCTCTCATTTATACATCCATTCTAATTATCCAGGTATTGAAGTTCAGGATGGGACCAGTGAATCAGCCATTAAGAATGCTCATATAACTTCACACGGGAGTGATACACTTTTTCCCATAAATCTCTGCACAGCGTAGATACCTTCAGCTTTCATCTTTTTGTAGCAGATTGCTCAAAACCAAACATTCTCTACCAGATGTCATGCTGTGGAGCATCACAAGAAAGGCAAGTATAACAAGCGACATGGTGTCACCTGCGACATGGATAAGTGTAAAGGCAGGTTTATTGCCCTATTTTTGCTGAAATCTTAAAATGCTATATGCAATTATGCATGGGGCTAGGGTTCCCCTTACACATTAATCTATGTAACGGGCATAAATTGCACCCACGCATGTATTTATATTTAAATATTCATCATAATCACTACTTCTGTGCAAGAGGCAGACTCCATGGTTTATTAGGATTAACATTATTTTGGAACATGGCGTTTTTCTGTTTTGAATGAAGAAAAAGCCTATTAAATAGATGTAATGTTTCTTTTATAAATATAGTAACAGCTCATTAACTCCAATATTTCACTGTTTTCTCTTACTCTCCATGAAGCATAAATAAAAATAATTCAGAACAAACAACCATTGTTTCACATGTACTGTCAGCATATCCAATGGTAAAAGTGAATTAACGCATGAAAAAGCCACTTATTCTTTTTCGTTTGATTTAAGAGGATATGTTTTGTAAGTGTTGAAATCTGTGCCTCCAGTCAAAGAATTGTATTTATTTACCTCTGGCTGTGGGGAAAGAGTTGTTAAGTTGTTCCATGACTTCTTCCAGACCTGTGCTTGTATCATGTGAAGGACTGAGAAGGTCATCTTCACCTTAAAATAAAACCAAACAATATATTTTTAATAACACAATGTACATAATGCATAATGCTGAATTAGGAAAGATATAGCAATGATCATAGGCAAGCACAGCTCACATTTTAGGGTGTACCACAGGTTATATTTATAAATTACAATCTGTAAATAATCCTAAACTGTTTATTTTTATGTTCTTTATCATGAACTAAATATGAAAAACCTAAGAAATGGAAATGGGAACCTAAAAAAAAAGAAGCCAATGACTGAGCGGGCACTCCCTTCTGCTCACATTAATCTGAATCACGATTTTGCACTATGAAATACAAACCTTTGCATAGCAAACAATATCCAGCTTCCATGTTGGCAATTCAAAAGCTGCAGTCAACACATTTGCTAATCTTACCCATACGTTTTGTTTTATATTCAAGCTTCCCAGTTTAATCTCTTTATATATTTTTTCACCATCTCCACACGCTCTTGGGTGATGGTGATGCATA
The DNA here is from genome assembly GCA_009667805.1 of Leptobrachium leishanense. NCBI lineage: Eukaryota > Metazoa > Chordata > Amphibia > Anura > Megophryidae > Leptobrachium > Leptobrachium leishanense. The sequence goes on along the minus strand of CM019064.1, from coordinate 278,976,546 downwards.
TAATTGGTTTCTCCTTGCTTGGCCTCCATGGTGCTTTGGCCTGTCGAGTTGAGCTACTGTGATGATGTTGGCTCTAGAGGCCAGTTTCAAAAAAGTACACCGTTGCCCACATTTACAAAAAACATTACAAGAGTATAACACATGCCAGGGGTCAAGTCCTACACCAAAAAGATACCTACGTCAGCTGAGAAAGTAATAGGAAGCTGAGAAGGCAAATAAAATAGATATGTGCGTTTCATTCCGAATCGCAATTCGGATGAAATTTACCGATTCGTATTTTGGAAGCACTTCCGAAATAACGAATCGGTTCTGTCTGAAATGGACGAAAACTAAACGGAATATAATAAATGGATTCACTTTTTACGAATCAATTCATTATTGTGTTTCACAGATTTAGCCCCACATCCCTGTCCATTGGCCATGGTGCTGAATCTGTTGTATTCAGCACCACAGGCCATGGACAGTAGCATGGTACCGTTCGATGCGATTCAGCAACAGTGAAATTCCCCATAAATAAGTTATGGTTAATCTATTGAGTGAATGCTGAACAGCACTGAAATATCAATGAAATGCCCTGAGTTTCGATAGTTCGTTCGACAGGTGAATCTCATAGGTTTTTAATGTAAAAAAAATCCCTTTTATTAAATATTTTCCAACCTTTTACAATCTATTCATTTGAAGCAAAAAGCCTTTATATTTATTCAATTTTTAGAATTTTTTTGGTGAAATTTTTGGATTCCTAATTATTTTAACCCCTTCACTGCTGAGGCATTTCACCGCTGTGTGCTGAGCTCATTTTTACCACTTTTGCTCATCATGTTTAAACGCGATTTGAAGCCACATTTTATTAAAAGACCCAGACATATCATATATCGTTCTTTCCGGCAGACTCCGCTGATTCATAATATATCATTATTATATGTATACGTCATGTTCTGCCTGAATATTATAAAAAATACAATAAAATTTGACTTTTTAATCATCTACAGCGTGTAAAGTGTTTTTTTTCTTCACATTTTATCACATGAGTGTTTGCGGTTATATTTTCTATGGGGTGCTCTTGTAGAAAAATTAGAAATGGGGACTCGTTACATTTTTGGGGGGGGAATTACGTGATTTTTAGCAAACGCACCTCATAGAAAAAAATCATTAGTGCAGCATCATTGTTCACATTATAATTGAAATGTGAACAATATTGCTGCATTAAAAAAAAACAACACTAAAAAAAAAATATTTTTATTAATTTTTAGATTTTAGATTTTTTTAAATTTTGTTTTTACTTTGCATATGGTCAGGTTTGGTATCATTCGAAAGGCCATGCTCAGGCCATGCTCATGAACCCCCTAGCTGCCATGGTTCTGGAGATATCGGGGTTCAAAGGAACTCTGTATCTCCACCAGGGGATTTCCTTGAGAAATCCCCCAACCAGCTAGGGTTCCCTGGCTATCTGACATCATCGCGCTATGCGCGATATGTCAGGAGGTGAGGGGGAACCCGGAGGTGGAGCTGCCATCCAAGATGGCGGCCCCCACTGGAGCTAGATCACTTCTGGCGCCGAACGGCACGTAAGGGGTTAAAAAAGGCACTGCTTTAAAGGGCAGACACTGCCCTTCAAAGTGGTGCCTTTTATTTTAACTTTAAAATGAAGCCAGAACACCACGGGACCCCGGACAGGGAGGTGAGAATCTCTGTCGGGGCTCCCGCTTGCGAATGACGTGTGAGGAACGTCCTCTGCATATAGCGGGAGTCGATGAGGACGTTCCCCACACATAATCCGCAGCGAAGGGGTTAAAACGACGTGGCTTTTTTTCTTTGCAGAACACAGTTGTTTTTTTCCCATTCCTTCGGTGCTGTCCTTGGTGCTGAAACCTATTTAAGCACCAAGGAAAGGGGGATCTTTTGCTCTGGAGCCCCGCGGAGCGGCTTTCTTTGGTGCTGAAACATTTCAGCCCCAAGGCCAAGAGGAACTAAGTAATAAATAGGTTTCACATTCCGAAATAACAAAATAAGGAGATATCTAATAAAACAAAATAAAAAAAAAAAATCGATATGAAATACGAATTACTAATCTCTCGATGGATTTTATTGAGACTTGTGCATATCCATACCATCCATCCATCCATGTCTGTGAGTTGATTGAGTAATGTGTTTAGTTATAGTGACAGTATTTTTTCACACAACAAAATAGGTTCCCATCTCAACAGACATTAACTACTCCAAAACAGACAAAACCTTGATACAATTATAAGTCCATCCAAGCAGAGGTAATCTAACCTGGAGGAGGTTAAAGTATGTAGAGCCCAGTGACAAAATCACCTTCCAACAACTCCCATCATTAACCCTTCCACCTCTATTGCAGAGATTTTTACTCTATTAGACAGCCACTTAGATTTCCAACAGTTTTTTGCTCTATTAAAAACTTCTGTAGATTAAGGCTAGGGTCAGACGAGCGCAGTGCGAACGCGCGTGCAGGCGCACTTAATTACGGCCGCACTAGCAGCAAATGACGGGCAATGACGGCCAATATACGAAGTACGGTCGCACAAAAGTCCGGCTGCGCAACGCATTTTTTCGAGAACGTTAAACTGCTAGTACTGACGTACAGAGTGCGCTGCGCCCGCTAGCGGCGTGTGTGCGTGAATTGGAGATGTCAGACACTGCTAATGTCCGGCCAACATAACGTCCAGATGCAAGAAGTGTTTTATTGATGATCCGTACAAAATCACGGATGCAAATGCGCATCGTATGACCGCTATCGCGTACTCCGTGAAAAAATGCGTCCATTCGTTCGAACGCACTTTTTCACAGACAACGCGAAAATGCGTTCGTCTGACCCTAGCCTAATTCTCAAGAATTGGGTGGAGTGTGAGATTGAAGACCCAACCTGAAATCACTTGAGGTTTCATATTCTAAAACAGGATAGGACTGCTGGTTTGGCCAGTCATACCCTTGTGATGTTAGCTCAGGTACAGTAGTGTTATTTTGCAACTAATCTACTAGAAATTATAGATCTCGAAGTGAACTATCACTACTATTTTTCCCATTCACTTCACTTTCAGTTATCTAGATACAATGCAAAATGGGGTTAAAATATAGTTATACTTTTCTGAAGATAAAAAACCTTGACATTATGTTTGGACAATATTGAAGAATTCAAAGATTAAATATCTGTTCTATAATATACATTTTTACGCCCATTAGAATACAGTTTGCAGAATACTCTGAATCTCTAAGGAGACTTAACAACCTTGTTGTTCTAATTATTCCTTCAATTTGATCAAACATAAAATCTAAAAGGTAATATAGAGTATGAAACGATGTGACCCTGGAAGAAGTTTACTTAATCAGTACTTTAATTTAGCTAAATGGTTCAGTCACTGCTTGGAACAATTTGCAAACGGAGCATTGGTGTCTGGCCATGCAAGGACAAAGTCAATGGTCATATCAAGGACTTCGAATGTTTAAAGTACTTTTTTTTTTATCCGGTTCTTCACTTGTTTCAGTCGCCAGACGCAAATTAATCAGTAACATGCCCTACATACAACTCTTCTGGTGAAAGTTATTTCTTGGCATGTTGTCAACATCAGAGGTTACCTTGCCGCATTTATGAATTATAAGGTTTATATAAATGGCAGTTTTTCACACATTTCTTTAAAATGTGCAAGACATGCAATAAAAAACAAAAAAAGAAAATTCCAAGGAAATTCTTATAAAACAGGAATTATGGACCAAATTAGAAATACACTGATCAGTAGACCAATGCAATGAAAGGTAACTTTCTATTTGGATATTAACAAAAGGAGAGACAATGCTTATTTTGTCAGAAAGTACTGTATGTGTGTCCATGTACCTTTTACAAAAGCCGAACTCAAATGTGCATTGTTGAACAGAAACAGCACTTGTTCTAATGGGTTATAAAGATAAAATTATAAAGGATTAAAGCTACACTCTATAGGTTATACCTGGTCTAGAAGTGACTAGACCAACGAAGAATCACTTAAAGGGACACTCTAGCCTTTAGGACCATGTACATTTACTGTCGTCTTCGTGACGGGATCCCACCCCCTAATCTCCCTTCACCTGTCCCTGACTGCTTGAATCATTTTACTTTACCTGTGTCCTGAAGGCTGTCATTTACTGGGATGAAGAAAGGGCTTAGTCAACCGGTCCTCTGTTAGGGGCAGATCCATTACACGGTGCACTTGATTTCGCCACATTCAAAATGAAGTCCAAGAAACCAAACGGGCTTTGTTGACGTTTCTTTAGTAGATGCGCTTTTCATTTAAGCCTACTGTTATGTAACATGGCTGTCAATCACTGGCTGCTAGACAGTTTTCTGTGACTTTGGTCCTTCTAGGTCCGAAAACTGTCAGACTCCAAGGAGACTGAACATGTTGTTCGTAACAGCTGTACAGCAGTAATTAAAAGGGTTATGTAATCCTCTTCCCAGCAGCAGTTCTATTCATCACATGAGACTAACTGAACTGCTGCTCAGCTGGAGCATATTCTGTGCGTTAAACACAAGTTAAATAGGGTATCCAGAAGACCTTGGAATATGCAATGGCGCTGTCCCTAGTGGCTATTCTTCCATAACATATAGTAAAATTAGATAAGAAAAAGAGACTGTGCAGCCAAAACTTTATCCAATATGAATAAAATTACTTTATTAAGTAAAAAAAAGGAGATAAAATACATATATGAATTTAAGTATTCAAAACAGCAACATATGACCGAGTTCTCTATCTCTTACAAAACAGCTATTGACCGTGAACCACTTTATATTGAATGTTTGCTATTTTATCACCCATAAGGACGTTTATGATATGGTATCGTACTTTTTTTTCACGCTATGGTTTTGTAAGAGATAGATGTGATAACTCAGTCATATGTTGCGGTTTTGAAAACTTAAAATTATACATGTATTTTATCTCCTTTTCTGGCATTAAGTAATTTTAATCATATTGGATAAAATTTTGGCTGCGCAATCGGAGCATACTTTGTAACCTTGAAAGGAGTTTTGTGCGAGTCCAAGCTGAGGACCACTTGTTTGAAGAAGTGCTAAACTCCATGGTTTGTGCTTGTTGGACAGGAAAGCCCTAGAACACACTAGATGGAGGAGACATAATAATCCTCTTTTGACGTTATGTGATCGGGTAAGACGTATAGCTGCGAAGATTTTCATACATCACTGCCACTCTAAGGACCTGCAGGAAGGAGTATAAAGACTTATGGTGCTCTCATGGGAGTGGCTGGTCTGCTTATAGGAAGTGTATATAAACCATTTAAGTAGGGAGCACGGGAATGCATGGCATTCCGCTGTCAACTGTTTTTTTTAATTATAGTGCTTATAAATCATTGGTTACAATTAGCAAAGCGCAATAAGATTTGTAGGGCCATATTACATAGTTGGTGCTAACTTAACCAGAGCTGTTGTAAACTTACCAGAGCCATTATAGCCTATGGAGGTTTTAAGACAACAGCTCTGGTTAAGTTAGCACCAACATTGTAATATGGCCCGTAGTGTTTTAAGTTGAAGTGCTCTTGCCTTTCGCACAGGACACACCGTTAATACCAGATTTTGCCCATTCTGGTCTGTCCTGAAGTGACCCAAGAGTAAATTAAAAACTTTACTTTCTAAACAACAGCACCTAGTATACATTAATTAGGTAGCAGGTCTGTCGGCCAGAGAGACAAAAAGACTGTTTGGTTAATAAGAGTAAATATGCTAAATTATATAGCAGAACATATTTGTTTGCAAAGAGAAGAAAAATGAGATATCTGGTAAAAAAAATAATATAATGAAGAATAAAGTATGGATGTAGGTAGCAACAATCAAATAAAAGAAGATGGATTAGGTTAGAAAGAGGATGCCCTACACTACAGGAATTTTGTAAATTGAGCATCATTATCCACTATCTAGAAGATTCGCTGCAAGAGGGATCAGACTGTGCAGAACACAGATGGATGTAGCAATATCAAAACAGACAACACTACCACGCAAGAAATGAGACATTAAAACATAGTCAGTGAAAATATGTATGCATCTCACAATTCATAGTATTGCTAACTACTTGATCATACCTGGAATATTCAATTGCTCCCTGAGATAATTCAGCAGGGCTGCTGCACAAAAGCCATTAGTGCTTCTATCCTCAAATGGGAAAAAAAAACTCAAATCTGAAATCATCACATGAAAGAAATAGAATAATCACAGACCCAGCCATTACTACTCTGCGTAATTACACTTCCATTTCAGCTTTTAATAATCAAAAGCCAACCAGCTGCTAAAAGTAGAACTATGGTTTCGTAAAGGAAAACCGTGACTGGTATTTTACATAAATATATTGTGTAATTGCATTAAAGCCTGCAGCAAGCTATTTACAAAACCACACAGTTTGACAAATGGTTATTGATCCAGCGTGATGGCACAATTTTTCATTGTCACGATAGAAGAAAAAAAAGTAATTACGTATATGAAATATGTAACCATACTCTTCTTATGTTGGGTGATAGAAAAAAATAATAATTCAGTGAAACTGGGTTCATTTAGTGGACAAAACCCCACACCGAGACCAAAGAAAAAAAAAAAATCACATTACTTATTTTCCTTTAAAAAATAATATATATATACACATGCAGATAGATTTAATGATTTCAGATTTTTTTTAATTTCTATATTTTAAACTAATTCCACATTTTAAATATTTTTCTATTTATGACGTAGGAAAATACTGTATACAAATATATGACATTAAAGTTCAACAAAGACAACCGTCACATTTCCTGGTTGTTATTGCAGGACCTTCTCCAGATCAAGGTCTTAGAAAAGGTCCTGTGGAAGCACCTAGGGACTAACACTGAGTGCTTTCCAATAATTGCAGGCTATATATTTTATTTGGATTTGCCCGTCAGGCCATGTACACGTTCTAGGCATCAGAGGTAGTGTAGCTAGTTGTAATGATGGCTAGTCATTATCAATATTGACTAACGCACGGGTCAGAAATAGAACACTTTCAATTACCACTCTATGAGATTAAATAACCAGTGAACTAAAATTATCCATATGGCACCTCTCTCCATTAAAACACCAGATTTATGGAGTGGGTGATTGAAATCGGAAATATAAACTGCAACTTGGGAATAGAGTGACAATAATAAACCATTGCCCTGAAGGCAAAAAATATAAATAAGAACATTTATAGAATTTAGCACAGCTGCAAGAACGCACTACAGATGCAGAGATAAATATAGTCATTATTCAATATTGATTTTAATGAAATGTACTAAAATATACCAGTTCTACTCATACAAATGTCCAGGGCTTGGCAAATCCAACTGCTTATGTGCTCCTAGAATTATATTTGCCTCTTCGATGTGTAAGTGGTTCATAGATTTCCTTACTGGCTCCTAAATGTAATATTAATTTTTCTAGCTTTTATACAGACACTAGAGTTCAAAATCACAATTATCTAGATCAGAGTAAAGCCACACATACCTTCAATGTAACGTAGGACCTGGTGAGTGATGAAGAAAGAATCATTACACGGTGTTCTAGAACAGGGCTCAAAATTTGCACTCGGCCACTTGCCCAGGATGAGTAGAAATTTAATCTGGGCTAGTCGAAATTTGGAGCTTTAAATACGCAATGGCTTGAATTCGGCATCCCATGTACATTTTTTCATACAGATTGAACAAATACGGTATAAAGATGGGGTAGAGTTGAGTGTGGGGTGTGTGTCGAAGTGGGTGTAGAGAAGGTTTGATCAGAAGTGGCAAGTAACTTTTTGACCTGGCTAGCAGCTTAGGACTTGAAATGTTGACCCCCTATAGAATATAGCCGGGTGGTGTGCAATTCACTGCTCCCTGAAAACTGTTGGAATCTGTAAACCTATGCCAAAATGGATGGGTTAAAAAAAATAAAAGGATATTCTGCGATTTGGTGTCAACAAATGCATCAATGAAATATATGAGTAACATCTTTACTGTGACAGTGATTAAAATCGGAATTATATACCATCACAGAGCAGTCTGAGAGAGATTGCTTCTACCCAGTGACTAAAGCGGGATTTTATACATAGGCATGCACACAGTAGTCTGATATCAGATTCAGACGATTACGCACCTGTTACCTTTAGTTAGATTGGAAATCAATGCCATGTGAAGGGCTTTGGATAATACTGGAGATGACTCTGCATGCATATGGATTGTCAAAACCTAAATACATCCCTTGTTGCCATAGGAATAATGATCCAGACAATTGATTAAAGACCCTTTAACACTAGGGATCCCAGACTCCTATTCACGGTAAAGCAAACAATATTTGCTTATGGATAATGTCAGCTGATGAGACTTTGGAATAGAGTTTGTATTTGTTTTTCTAGTTGGTATTTAATATGGCTCAAATAACTTCCAGACATCACAAGTTGCTTCAAAAAGGGATTATAAATTATCTGGTTTAGAAAAGCGTTCTACAACAACTACCAATTATAGAAGTGGAACCAAGGCAGCAAGAAAGCATTTCACGCAAGTCTTGTAATCCGCCATGGAAATGGACAGTGTTCATTGATATGGCATTACTTAAATAAGTTTATATTTGGAAATAATATATATTAATAAAGTACTGTGTTAGGCACATTTCCTTTTTATTCGCGACACCCAATCCGATAAATCGGAAATATGTTTATTTCTATAGTTTACCTCTTCTGTATGATTAGAAATGTAATAAGCAAAACAGATCTGTCCTGGTTCTTAGATCTACCAGAAGAAAGGGAATGTCATTTTGTTGTACTTTTCATACATGACATTTTCTAAATATGATGTGTAAATGTAGATAATTTGTACCTATATTTGTGAATATATTTTCCCTTTTTGGAAGAAAAATATGATTTTGCTCCACTTGCAATTTAGTTTTATTAATATACAAGGCCACAGTCTAGCAAGTTAAACACAATGCATATTGAAGAAAGAATGTATGAACTCGGCACTAAAAGGCACTTTAAATCGACATTGGATTGAATTCTGTAGAAAGAATCACAAGATCAAGGCAGCAGTTTAACTTTACAAACGCTTTCAAAATACCTAAACATCGTATGTGCTTCTGATAAATAGTTGGGTGTAGCTCTCAAAATATGTGCCTTTTATCAGATTTTATGCTAAAGGTGAATCTGCAGTTGACAATTTCACTTTTCTTGCACGTCTGATCAGATGATAGATATTGCATTGATGATAAAGTTCAATGTGATATCTGAACTCTTTATTAAAAAATCTTTAACTGCTACTTTCCCATTTCCAGTGGTGAGCTCCAGCAATCAATCCGCTGCCTGCAGTGACTAGAGGACTGTCCTGTAGGGCAGTCCTTCTGCTCCCAGAAGTCACTCATTCAGTCAGCATGCCTATCGAAGTGACTGATGGTAACAAAATTTGCTTCGCAAAATCGTACGGGATTCCCTTTCAACATATTTTGGGCATAGGTGCTCATTCTCACAAACTCCAACATCTGCAACCAATCTCTCTACATTCTCAACAAACCTGTTGCAGCTGTCTATTTGCCATAGTATCTTAAAATTAAAGATGAATTTTGTAGAATGCAAACTGAAGAACTTTAAAAACAGTTTTAGTTTTGAATGTAGTAGTGTACCGGCAAGTGCTACAAAGGGGTTAAATCGGCGCATATGGCAGAACTTAACGTTTAGAGAGCAAATTCACTACAGAGCCATGCAGTTTATAAAGGCTTATGGACATTAAGCGGTTATCTTTCCCTTTATGGTATCATAAAGCAATACTACACTGGATTGCCACTTCAATCATTTGTAAAGATAGAACATGAAGCCTTAAACTCCGCTTCACTCAACTTCCTTCTTCTGACAATTTTCAATGAAACACTCCCACCTGAACTCTTACCGTGTTTTACATACTCAACGAAAAATTTTACAGACAACGATTAATATCAAAATACCCTCCTTTGAGAAGGTAAACCTTTGCTCACTTAAAAAGGACTGAACCGACCCTTAGGAGTCAGTGAATCAATAAGAGAATGACTGGTTTTATATGGACACCCTGCAGGTAAAGAGCCAGCCAACTGATGACACAGTAACTGTGGCTGAAAGACGGGAAAAAAAATGGGGGCAGATATTATTTTGTCATTACAGGCTAGTGAGCATTTAATTACATGGTATAGTGCAGGGATCAGCAAACGGAGCTCCCTGATGTTTTGGGAACTACATTTCCCATGTGGCTCAGGCAGGCTGATGGGTGACTGAGCATCTTGGGAGATGTAGTTCCCAAAACATCCGGGAGCCAAGTTTGCTGACCCCTGGTATAGTGGATGACTTAAAGCAGGCAATGTATCATTTTAAATGCTGTAGAAAAATCGTTTACAATACAATCTGTTATTTATTTCTGTCACTGTATATTAGGACAGTGAAAAGAGGCAAAATTGCATAAAAAGGCAACCTGGATTATAATAAAAACAAAGTGATCGTGCTGCACGTATGTAAAACATGTTAATATTACTTCCTTTCGTGTAGATCAGCATTATGAAAAATCTAAATGTATAATATACTTAAAAGCCCATGGGCAATATTCCAAAGTTGGAGCTAACTTAACCAAAGCTGTTGTAAACGTAACTCCTCCATAGACTATAATTGCTCTGGTAAATTTACAACAGCTCTGTTTAAATTGCCACCAATTTGGAATATTGCCCTATATTGGTTATTCCCCTCTCATACAAATGTGAATGGGAATAGAGGTAAACAATCTGAGAGTCTGCAAAACTATATAACTCCTGTTCCTACTGATTTGATAGAATAGTTTAGTAATGGATTAGACTTTATTAGAGTATTGCTCAGACATAGGCAATTATATCCAATTTAAGTGGCCCCATCAGGTCATGCATAGTTGCTAAAGGAAAATATCAGCAATGAACCTAGAAGAGATTATACATTTTGTAAAAGAGTTCACTCTAGTTACAGAGTAGTTATTCTTTTCAGAATGGCAGCTAAAGACAAGAATAACTAGCAAGATTATACTCGTTATTTTCCAGCTCGCCGCAACATCCCATCACAAGATAGTTATCTGCCACCTCCACTCCCAGAAGCCCCATCTGCTACCCTCTGCCGCTTCCTCCCAGCCACTGAGGAGGAAGTCAATTCCTTACTGTCCTCCTCACATCTCACCACGTGCCCGCTTGACCCCATTCCCTCACCGCTAATTCCTCCCCTCTCCTCCTCTCACACACATCTTCAACCTATCTCTCCCCACTGGCTCCTTCCCATCCGCCTTCAAACACGCGCTAGTTACCCCTTTACTAAAAGAAACCATCCCTCAATCCCAACTCTCCATCCAACTACCGCCCTGTATCCCTGCTTCCCTTCACATCAAAGCTCTTAGAAAAACTATTTTTCAACCGCCTCTCCTCTTTCTGTCCTCCAATTCCCTACTTGACCCACTGCAATCGGGTTTCCGTCCCCTACACTCAACTGAAACTGCCCTCAAAGTCACCAACGACCTCCTAACTGCTAAAAAACACAGACACTATTCGATCCTCATCCTGCTTGACCTCTCGGCTGCTTTTGACACTGTTGACCACCTCTCCTTCTGCAGACCCTCAGCTCTTTTGGTCTCTGTGACACTGCAATCGCTTGGGTTGACTCCTATTTATCCAACAGGTCCTTCTCTGTGTCCTTTGCTGGTAACTCCTCCTCTTCATTGCCTCTATCTGTTGGTGTACCTCAAGGCTCTGTCCTTGGTCCTCTGCTCTTTTCCATCTACACCTCCTCCCTGGGCAAAATCATTAATAGCTTTGGCTTCAATTACCACCTCTACGCTGATGACACTCAGATCTACCTCTCTACCCCTGATCTCTCTCCCCCTGTCCTTTCAAAAGTCAGTGACTGTTTATCTGGCATCTCCTCCTGGATGGCCTCCCACCACCTAAAGATCAACATGTCTAAGACTGGGCTCCTACTAATTCCTCCTTCTAATGCCTCTCCACCTCCTGACTTTTCCATCACGGTGGAGGGTATCACTATCACCCCATCAAACCAGGTTCGCTGTCTTGGAGTTACACTTGACTCTGCGCTTTCTTTCATCCCCCACATCCAGTCTCTTTCCTCCTCCTGCCGATACCAACTATGTAATATTTCCAGAATGCGGCCATTTTTTACCGCTGTCACCACAAAACAACTAATCCTTGCCCTGGTAATCTCCAGATTTGACTATTGCAATAATCTCTTATCCAGCCTACCTCTCTCCCTCCTCGCCCCTCTACAATCCATTCTGAACGCCTCCGCCAGGCTAATCCACCTCACCCGCCGCTCTGTCTCTGCTGCTCCCCTCTGCGAGTCCCTTCACTGGCTCCCCATCCACTGCAGAATTAAGTTCAAAATCATTACCCTGACCTACAAAACCCTCACTAACTCAGCTCCCCACTACCTGTCCTCACTAATCCCAAATACACCCCAGCCCGCTCCCTAAGATCAAACAGTGACCTACGCCTAGCTTCTCCCTGCATCACCTCTTCCCATGATAGACTGCAGGACTTCTCACGCGCAGCCCCCACTCTCTGGAACGCTCTCCCTCGTACGGTCAGACTTTCCCCTAATTTCTCTTTCTTCAAATGCTCCCTTAAAAACATTCCTATTTAGGGAAGCCTACCACCCAACTCACTGATGTCACCATCAATCACTCTCACCTTGCAGTCCTCTCCTCCTGTTTCCAACCCCAACCCTTCTAGATTGTTAGTTCCTACGGGAATAGGGCCCTCATCTCCTCCTGTACTGTTTGTCAAATGTTGTTCAATATATTGGAACCCTGTCTATACTGTGCGCATTGTACAGCGCTGCGGAATATGCCGGCGCTTTATAAATAAAGAATAATAATAAATAATAATTCTAATCGCTTCTTATACAAAGTATAGGAAAAGTTAATATACAGCAGGCTTGAGCTACAACAGCATTAAAATTTGAACAGCAGCTTACGCATTAACAAGTGGAGCTGTTATGAATAACAACCCCACTAGTTAACCTAGCGACTCTGACGCCTCCACTTTGGTCGTGGGGATTTCAGAAAGACTTTCCATGTAGTAGGTTGATATGTAATGACCGAATGCTGATGCTTATTTCCTCACCTGGAAGTTTTCTTAAAGCAACTAATGTTGCATTCACCAACATATATATCAGTGGTATAAGTAACCCAAACAGAGGCACAATGGGAGGAGAGAGGGATAGGGGAAGAGGCACGATGGGAGGAGAGAGGGATAGGGGAAGAGGCATGATGGGAGGAGAGAGGGATAGGGGAAGAGGCATGATGGGAGGAGAGAGGGGAAGAGGCATGATGGGAGGAGAGAGGGATAGGGTAAGAGGCATGATGGGAAGTCAGTAGGATGGGGAAAAGCAGAGATGTAGTGACAGGTGGTGTGGATCGAGCAGAATCCCACCAAATCTTCAGCTCCAGGCTCATGAAGCCAGCATTCCAGCACTGTATGCTAGGTTAGTGACGCTTAAGCCTGATAACTATGAGTAAGTATTGTGTCTCTGTTACAATTCAGTGGATTATTTTGTCAGTTTCACCAACTCAATGTTTAGTAACAGAGTCCATATTTTATAACTAAATGGTATATTGCCTGATCACAAAAAAATATGCCTTGTCAAGTGTACTTTTTTTATTTTTGAATCAATAATTATTAGGTGAATTGTTTAGACTTTTGGCAAATTTTTTTTTTCAGCTGCAGCTGGTTAGAGCATTTGTTAGCCTATGTAGCCTAACAACGTGATATGGAGACATCTGGTTCGAAAACAAATGAAACGTCAAGCAAGCTTGCTTTTTATTATTTCAACAATGCAGGTGCCTTGTGGTTTGAAATACTGAAATATATTTGGATAGACAGTTCCTAAAAGGGCTTAATAAGAATATCTAAAAATACATTCTAATCCTAAAACCATCGTTTTGCAGCTTGAGTGGCAGTGAAAACAAACTACTGTATCACAATATAAAGAGCTTTTCCACTGTGACAATCCACCCACTCTCCAAATTCACAGGTTACAAACCCCCTTCCCCCCTTTTCAGTCGTGGAGCCAGGTGAAGACTGCAGCTAACAGACACAAAAAACAGCATTTGGAAAGTGCAAAAAATATTTGCTATGAGAAGAAAAAATTAAAATAAATCAAAAATTGAATAAACTAGTACATAACAGAAACGATATTCTTAGAAGAAAAGAAACAACATCTACATTACATTCCTCATAATTAATTTTTTTACCAACAATGCTTTGGTATTTGATATAGAGAGAGTTCAGAGAAGGGCTACTAAAATGGTGTACGGCTTGAAGGAGAAAAGTTACCAGGAAAGGCTTAATGATCTTAACATGTACAGCTTGGAAAAAAGACGAGACAGAGGAGATATGATAGAAACATTTAAATACATAAAGGGAATCCACAAGGTAGAGGAAGGGAGTATATTTAAAAGGAAACAAAGAAGTAAAACAAGAGGACATAGTCCAAGAGAGGGCGGTGGATACATGGAACAGTCTTCCAGTAGAAGTGGTAGAGGCCAAAACAGTAATTGAATTTAAGCAAGCATGGGATAGGCATAAGGCTATCCTAAACAAAAGATAAATCCAGGTAAAGTATCCATGTAATTGGGCAGACTAGATGGGTCGAAAGGTTCTTATCTGACGACATTGTTCTATGTTTCTATGATGCTCATCGGATTCTCAGTCAATCTAGAAAGTATTATACAGTACTAACCCTATCATCCTTCACCTCTGATGCAAAGTTGAACAGGACACCCATGAGGTATGCACCAAATTCCAATGTTATTAGCTACAAGTTGCAGCTGACCTTATGGTGAGGTTTACCAAGGACCCTCACAAAGACAAGCAGTAGCCTGTGTTACGATTTGGATTTTTGAGCTAGGTTACCACATGTCACATCTGGATGGGCTACTAGCACTTGCATAATGACTGTTCCCAACTCATTGTTCTTAACACCAACTATAGAAAAAGAGAACATTGAAAACCAGATGCAAAAAAACTACCCTTTACCCTCCTCCCCCACCACACATACCGGATTGGTTCAGCAATCACAGCCCTCTTTGGGCTAAATTACGCAAACGTTTGCGCTAGCGCAAAAAAACATTAACGTGAGGGGTAAAACGATTCGCGCCTAATCCCGTATTACAGTCAGCCCAACAACCACGCGCAATTGTCTATCACGGTTGAACCTGCGTGAACCCCCGCGAGCTTACTGTACTGCGCAAATCCTATACTTCACGTTGTGAGCGCAAATGCGAATGTGCGCTGGTACGAGGATGGTATTACAATCTATTTGCGCGCATAATTTTAGCAACTGCAAAAAGCTGGTGTTAACGGCATATCTGAACAACCTGGCTAACCCGAAAAAAAAACCAGCCCATAAAAAGGAATGCAGCAACAATATAATGGATGATGGCAGGTGTGGGTGTATTATTGCTGTAGCATATGTGCTCATGTTGCATCATTGACGCAGAACCCATCTCCGATGCCTCTGCCAGGTGCAATTCAGTTGCGTTTGATAGGTGTTTCTCTTCATTTTGATTGGCTGAATGTGCGCGCAGTTTTTTGCACCCAAAGATTTTTTGCACGAGACGGCACGGAGCCTGCATTTGTGTGCGTACCGTTTGCGTGCGCAATTGATCGGAAGAAAAAAGCCACGAGGATTGTAATTCCAGCGGTGATTTCCGCACGCAAAAGTTTAACGCTTGCTGTCACGACCTACTACGCGCGCTGCTGCGCAAAGACGCCGGGTTAAGCCGCGCACTATCTATCTATCCTAGACCCAGATAATTACGCGCACTTCTCTACCCGTCCCGGCCACACTACCTCTCACAACAGGCACGTAGAGCGCGATATACTGATCCCAGGATTGCAACACAGCACAAGTCTTCTCCTGAAGCACGTACTCACTACGTCTCTCACAATCCTGGAACTCACTTTCTTATTCTATTAGTAACGCTGCCACCAGTCCTCACGGACACTACGCGCGTCGCAACAGGAGACGCAGGGCTTAGCAACCGCACTATCCTAGACTCTGACAGTGACTACGGATCCCACAATTCCCTGCCGTTTCCTGACGACCGCAACACGCAATTTCTTATATATAACCGAGCTTAAGGCAAATAGCAATTCTCCCAATCTCTTAGTTAGCGTGGATTTCATCAGCCAGAGTCAAAACTTAAATATTTTTTGGTTTATTTATGATAGAAAAAGAATCACAGTGCTTGGTTACATAAAAACTTATACAATACACAGCAAACGAAAGAAAAAAGGGTTAATCACAGAGCCTTACTTATGACGGACTAATCAGTAGCTGGCATTGGTGCCTCCTGGGATCTGGAGATAGAGCATGGACAGATCAGTCCTCTTTAGAAGGAACCCCCAAGTGATCAGCCCTGAGCCATGCTTGATTCAGAATATATATAGGGCTGCCTTTTTCTACGTCCAGCCTCCTAGCTGGCAGAGCCTTTGCCTACAATTCCCAGAGTGCCCATCTCTGGAGCATTCCCAGTGCACTTCGTCGTTAATCTTTAATTGCCTAAAGGCGTCCCTCTTCCCTCCAGACCCCCCTTAGAGATCAAGGATGTGCTTCCTGTCTTTGAAGATAGGGTCCAACTCTCTTGGGGCCGACCTGGCTGCTAAGGTGTGATTTTCTATGTTAGTGTACAAAGAAATTCCCTTTTTACAGCTACGTGTTATATCCTCCCCCCAAGGGAGAAAGCTAAACATTTTGATTACATTTCAGCTGTGGACACAGGGCTTCACTTACCAAATGGCCAGACACAAATATGAATATAACTCTATATGGAGGAGAGGAGATATGTATGAACCGGCAGATAGAAATACAGGTCTAATCTGCCACACTTGCCGCAAAGGTTTTTGCGTTAAGATTGTAATATAGCCCTTTGTGTTTCCATAAGAACCTCTATATTCCTCCCTAAAACATTGGTCATGCAAGAACCCCATTAGTGATATCATACAGAAAACACAATGGAGCTCTCTGGCCCATGTTGGAGACTCAATTTCACAGAAAAGACAGTGAATTCACTATATAGCGAATTGTTACCATATTTTCCTG
Source organism: Leptobrachium leishanense (assembly GCA_009667805.1). Taxonomy (NCBI): domain Eukaryota; kingdom Metazoa; phylum Chordata; class Amphibia; order Anura; family Megophryidae; genus Leptobrachium; species Leptobrachium leishanense. The sequence continues at coordinate 278,959,438 of CM019064.1, read as the reverse complement.
AATTGGAGTCTCCAAAGCAGTTATCGGAAGTCGGTGAAAACCGCTGAATTGCACCACCGAAATTCTGCCACAAAAAAAGTCTCCTACTCTGAGTATAAATCAGTAAAAACTTAATAAAAAGTGTCTAAATAATAAAAAAGTCCTTCAAAAAAATAAAATGGTCTGTTACAGAATCTAAAAAAATGGAATTTAAAAAGGAACAAAGCAAATACCCTGATTTTCGGTGTTTCAACTCCTAGGATTCAAGGCAAAAAAAGTTATCCCTTTTTGAAAAAGAATTTAAAGACCGTTCACGCTTTTCATTTTCAGTTATTTCCCCCGAAATTTCAGGCAGTTTGACATTCTTTGAATAGTCTTCTATGGGGCAATTCAACGGCCGGTGCAATCCGAGGCCAATTTGGAGTTTAGTGAATAACCTCTTTGAAGAGATAAAGAGGCCGTGATTTATCCCCCCCACATACAGTATATTAACGTATGGCAAGAAGAATTGCCAGTGCTCTATTATTGTGGTTATTAAGTGGTACTTTCCATGAGACAGTGTTCATAGGTTCCCTCTGGAACTGGAATAGACATATCTCCCCCCCCCCCCACCCAAGGCTCCTTTTTCCTTGTGTTTGGAGATCAAATGTCCACTGCAATTACCTGGATAGAAAACTTGCTGGGTTGTGGCCCGGTCTTCAAGATTATCTACTAACTGAAGCATGTTCCCTTAAATCATACACCTCCCATGCTAATGCTTTCATGATCATAAGAGACGCTGAGTTCTGTCTACATTTTTATATACAGTACTGAGATGCAGACAAAATATGCTCCATAACTGTGTGAAAAAGCATGTACAGTATACATCGACTGTGTGCAAAGAGCCAGAGTTGCAAGTATTTATATAGCATCAACAAATTCCTTATCGCTGTACAATGGGGTAATATATTGTTACTTATTCAGCTAGCTATACTTCATCTGATAATTTGTTTTCTGTGTTTATGTCATGTCATTTGGGTAAGAGAGCCTTGTTCAGAAACTAACCACAGTAATCATTTATGTCCAAATAAAATAAGTCGAGCTGCCTCTTTAAAAACTTTATTTTGTGGTATAGAACAGGATAAAGGGACAATTTAGTGTTTTTTGATCATTACCTGTTTAACAGATTCTGTTAAAGATTTTCTTAAATTACATGTTATTTATTTTACTATTATTATTATCGTCCTCATTTATATAGCACCAACAGTTTCCGTAGCGCTTTACAATACCCAAAGAGAATGAAATGCATATAGATAGACCTAGGATGGAAACAAGAGGTGTAGAGGGTCCTGCTCATAGGAGCTTACAGTCTAGAGCAGGGGTCTCAAACTCAAATTACCTGAGGGCCACTGGACAAATTTTCATATCCCATGGGGGCCGCATGCAAAATTTGAAACTCGTTTTTATTTATTAAACGGTTTTCTTTTACAAGAAAGTGTTTTTATTTCCGAACATTTTTTTTTTTGGTATTTTTCTGGCAAAACTTTTTATTCCTTCTTTTTATAATGTGTTTTTATTTTATTCTGTAACAGAACTTTTCTCTGTCCCTCCATTAGCCTGTCCCTCAGTCCTTCTCCCCGTCCCTCTGTCTCCCCCGTCCCTCTGTCTCTCTGTCCCTCTGTCTCTCCGTCCCTCTGTCTCTCCGTCCCTCTGTCTCTCCGTCCCTCTGTCTCTCCGTCCCTCTGTCTCTCCGTCCCTCTGTCTCTCCGTCCCCTCCATCATCTGTCCCTCTGTGTGTGTCTCCATCCATCAGTCCTTCATTCTGTGTCTCCATCCGTCCCTCTGTCACTCTGTGTGTGTCTCCATCCTTCAGCCCCTGTCACTGTGTGTGTGTCTCTCCACCCTGCAGCCCCTGTCACTGTGTGTGTCTCATCCTTCAGTCCGTCACTGTGTGTGTCTCCATCCTTCAGTCCCTGTCACTCTGTGTGTGTGTCTCCATCCTTCAGTCCCTGTGTGTGTGTGTCTCCATCCTTCAGTCCCTGTGTATGTGTATCTCCAGCCATCAGTCCCTGTCACTGTATGTGTGTGTCCTCCCTTCAGTCCCTGTCACTGTGTGTGTCCTCCCTACAGTCCCTGTCACTGTATGTGTGTGCCCTCCCTTCAGTCCGTCACTGTGTGTGTGTCCTCCCTACAGTCCCTGTCACTGTGTGTGTGTGTGTGTGTGTCCTCCCTTCAGTCCCTGTCACTGTGTGTGTGTCCTCCCTTCAGTCCCTGTCACTGTGTGTGTGTCCTCCCTTCAGTCCCTGTCACTCTGTCTCCATCCATCATTCCCACTGTTTTTCACTTTAGCTTTTCTTTTTTTTCTCCTCGTGCTCTGCTAACTCCTATACCCCCAATCAGCCTTTCTTCTCTCTCCTCCTGCTTCCCCCCCCAACGCTATCCTCGCCCCAGGTTTCCCATGCTGTGCTTCCTGCCTGCCGAGTGCAGACGCCTCTGTGTGCAGATAGCTGGTTGGAAAGGGGCGGAGCCAGCACGCAGGACATGTTTTTCCTGGGTGAGAGCAGCTGATCAATGTATTCTGTGACTGCGGGCCATTTGTAATAGGTCTGCGGGCCACAAATGGCCCGCGGGCCGGTACTTTGAGACCCCTGGTCTAGAGAGTCATTCTTATTTAAAAGAAAAGTCTGCAGATCTTGAATTAAAAGCATGTGCTTTACTCTCCATATAACTCCTAGCGGCTGACTTCTTCTGCGCATATAAAGCGCAAATAAAGTGCATGTTATGTCTGGAAAGGGAAGTCCACAGGCTTTACTTTTAAATGGGACTAATTCGCTAAGGTAGGAAATAAACAATGAATGTAAATTAGGAATATGCTGGTTTTAACATGTAGAATTTATTTAAGTATAGTTCACAAGTATAGCCCCTTAAATTGTGAGAAGTACCTGAATAGAAATAAAAGGATATTCTAATGAGAAAAAAAAAATACTTGCTGTATTTTTAAAAGATAATAGGCAGTATTACAAAGTTGGTGCTAATTTAGCCAGAGTTGTTGAAACTTTACTGGCTCTGATAAATTTACAAAAGCTCTGGTTAAGTTAGCAGCAACTTTGTAATATGGCCCAATGTCAGGTCAAGATTCAGTGTCCGCAAAGGCCCTCAGGTGCCTCCAAGTACCTAAATGTCCCAAAATATATACATGCACCCAAATAGGCAAAGTATGTTTTAGCCTTTGATCAGTCTAGTACAGTGTTCAGTTGAATTTGTTTCCTTAAGGGGTTACTTTTCTGTAGAGGTTTTCTATAATTTTTAAAACCATTATTTTTTTTATTTACCTTAAGGGGTTAATTTTTAACATTTCTTCATACAATTAAGATTTGTATTCTTAGTACAATTTATTTCAGGGAAATGGGGAGGTGGGATAGGGATTTATAAAGCATGTCTCGCATGGATCAAACCTCTACGGGCCTCTGTTGGCGTGAGTGTAGCAGGGAAGGTACTACCTATCACAAGTGGTGGACGTGCCCCCGCATTCGGGACTTCTGGTCACACACTCACCAGATTTGCACTGAAGTATTGGGAGTCCATTGCTTTGCCTCCTCTTCCAGGCCCCTGGAAGAGGTGTCTGTACCGCCTAATAAGCTTTTGTCTAAAAGTCTACTGGCAGCACGCCTAGTTCTTCCTCTTCTCCACCCTCCTGCTTGGAGAAGGCCAAAATTCACGAAATTAATACCATGGACGAAATGACTGCAAATGCTCAGGACTGCTTTCCTTCCTATGTAAAAATGTGGTCGCCTTGGTTCATCTATGATATTTGAGTGGGGGGGATGCTTATGTGTTCCTTGGTGGTTGGGGGGGGGCTCTTGGCTTTCTTTGTATTCATTCTCTCTTTTCCTATTCTGTCCATATCTCTTTTTCTTTCGCTTTCCTGCCTCCCCTTCTATCTTTCTTCTATCTCTTATTTACCCTCTTCTGGGAATACTTTACAGAATAATAAAATGGGGTAGATTTAGCGTGGTTGCAGATGCTTTTGCAGTTCTCTCTCATTTATGTTGCGTCGCCGTGATATATCTGACTACCTATGGTTTTGTTTCCCTGTATGCTTGCGACTCCACCAATAAAAGAAATTTGACAGAAAAAAATATATAAAATCACTTATATTTTGTGATCATGAATTATGGATAAATTTAGAGTACCACATGAAAGTCCTGTTTGTTCTTTTAAAATAGATATATGACGTGTGGGTACACCAAAAGAGAAAAGGAGAAATAATGTTTAAAAGATGAACGTAACAAAAAAAAAATAAAAAAATAAACCTGTGTCTTTATGGGAACAAAATACAGCTTACCATATTTCCACTAGAATGATCTTTCAACAGTCACTATTACAAAGCATAGGAGCATCATTACCATGTAGAGCAGATTAGGACATCAATGGCCTATGGCTTGTTTTATCGAACACATGAAAGTGGAAAAAGAGGACTGACTAACACAGTCTACTCAATTTGATGTGCACATTTTAAGACAAATATCCAGACATATATGGTGTGCCTTCTTTTGTGATGGGATGCATTGCTTGTGTTGGAGACGTACCCCCTAAAACACTTCATTTTGGTGCCTAAATTCCTAAATCACACACCACAGTGAGGATATCTGTCATGTAGCAGGGCATATTATGCCCTTATAACTTCAGGCGCATCAAAAACGCTGATGTAACAGATTTCTAACTTTTATTGCAGAAATATTTGTGCACTAAAGGAGATAAAATTAGTCAATAATTAAATAAATTAGTGTGAGGCCACAAGTATCTATTGCAGAAAAAAAAGGCAAATTATATTGTGTAAACGGAACACCACACAAGTAATACGCGATTATTTCATGTTTGCCGCTTACCCATGGTTTCAGACGTTTGACTGCCAACTACACGAAGAGACATGGGCTGGCTGTTGTCTGATCTCTGAAGCGAGGAAGTAGGAGAAGAAAACGTTGTACCGTTGACCTTTGCTTCGGCTTGCGGCTAGAACAGAAACAAAACCAAAGAAAGAAGGTTTCTACTTGCAGGATCCAGCAGTCAAACATTGATTTTCACCCTAAACATTGAATGTCAAGTACATTTGTCAAGGATGTTCTGCCTTAAATGAAAACATATTTTGGATAGGTTTACTGAATCAGTATTTCTCATTTTAGCTGTTGTAGGCAACAACAAAAAGGTGAGTCGTGGTACTAAATCAATGTGATTAAAAAAAATAAAAAAACGAGCATAAATGGCAATTATTATATAGGGAGACAAAATAGATAATTAATGACATTGCTGATAGGATGTTTAAAGACATTTTGGAACTCAACATGGAGAACGAGCAAGACGTCTCAAGGCCGCTCATAGGTAGAAGTCACAGGTATGAGGATATGATGTGCCACACTTGTTTGACAGGTACAATTTCCGGTCTCCCATTATTCCCAATATTGATAACCAGCGTCTAAATCCCTTGAATAAAGGGATCTGACTCCATTGCTCTTCAATACCCATGTTTGGTTTGACAGATTAATGGGGGCAAAAAAGACTTCCCTTGTTGCAAATTATGTCACTTCAGGATAACGGTTGTAATGAGCTGATAACCATTTTCTGAGGTAGTTGTAGACTTTTTTGCTATATGTTTTCTTTTATCCACGCCTAATTCACTCATGAGAAAATTAATTATTGAAGCCGCCACAAATTGTTAAAAAGCAATGCTTTATACCTGCTCCAGCAGTTGTCTTAGTCGATGCAGCTGGGACTCCAGTTGTTTGTTGTGATCCTCCAAAATCTGCATCCTGGCTTCAAGGCGTCCTTTGTGCTGGCGCAGTAGCTTGGCTTCGGCAATGAGCTCGGCATCCCGTGGACTCTGTGGGGAAGCCGGCATCATTTCAGGAGGAGAGGGTAGAGGGGATAAGCCTTTGTGATCGTGCTGCTCCTTCAGTCTATCATATTCTGACTGCAAGTTCCTGTAGGCAAAAAACATCTTTATGCTATGGGCAAGATAGCATATTAATGAACAGTAAAACAAAACATTAGCAGAAAATAAAAGGAATTTAAAGCTACTCATTTAAATAGTCGCTCACTTTTCCCAGTCCACAAAAAAAAGAAAAAAGGAACACTTGAGTTTCTGATTGCACTACATAATGTATACTGGAGACATTCCAAATGACATTGCATTGGTTTACTAACGATTTTCCCTGGTGCTTCCAAATATTGACCTAGTATGCAAATCACCTAAGCTCTGCTAAAACATGTAATCGTGGTAAAAGATTTATACATGCTTTCCTTGTGTGCAAATATTTGCCCGTTAAACAGATACGCTATGTTACAAAAAAAAAATGACAGGCGGAGGCTTGAGAGGGATGGAGGAGCTAAATATTAACCTCCTCCTGACCATGTTCAGGCACCAAGCCATTTTTTATTTTATGCATTTATTTTTTTAATCCTAAAACGTCCTAATGTTGCTCACCCCCTCTTCAGCACCAGATCTCCAGTGGCGCTCTTCTTACTTACAGCCTCTGATGAAGCTGTATCCTATAACATAATGGATTGGGCTGGATGGTCACTCAAGAGTCTAGTCATTCCATTGGCTCGCAATATGAACTCACTAACAGCCATTGGCTAGTCAGGAAAGTACAGAGGAAGTATGACATTCAGGTCATCATGAGCATTCAGATTACAATGAATGGTCATGGGGCCTGGAGTGTTTCTTTTTAGCCATTTTTCTTTATCCTTTTCAACTATAATTTTGTGGATTCCGTGAAGAATATGTTGCAATCATTTCTGGAATATTTAAAATCATATGTATGTTTTGCCCATAGATAGTTGTTTTTTTCAGGTATTTTATAAGAAGAAATATAAAATCTGTTTCAAACAAGAGTTTTGGCGAAACCTGACAAATCTATTTAAGAAAAAATAAATAAATTACGTTTGCGTTACTCGGAGCTACAGTGTCTTATCAAGCAAACATCACATTCTGTAGTAAGAACAGCTATATTTCTGACATTAAAAAAAGCTTAGAATTTAATATGGTAATTGAAGCAGATAAAAAAAAGGTGGACTTTGCAGTTTCCCCAGGTGCAAAAAGATAAAATAATCATATCATGTTCATGCTAAATTCAATACAAGTAAAAATCTGAACTTGATGGATAGCTTAACTTTGAAATCAGATTTATACGGTAGTTTTTTAGTTCTCAAAGTAATAATAATAAGCATGAAGCGCTAGTAAATTATTCTACATATTACACTAGTTTAAAAGGTCAGGGAAAAAAAGGCTGTTGATGTTGGCCCAATCAGGATACATTTATCAGATCTGCTTTTCGTTGTTAATAAATTTCCATGAATGCTCTTCGTTTTAGACTCCAAAATAGCACAATTCAAAATGACTGACCTATTCTCTTCTTCCAAGTCGGCCAGAATCCTCTCCAGCTCCCCTCGCTCCTCACTCTCCAAAGAAATAAGTATCTGGGCAGGGCTGCGGGGCTGACTCAAGGGGGACTCCTGGTTCAAGCTTTGGCAGTAGTGCTGAATGAGCAAATGTTCATCATCTCTGAAAAACAAACATGCAAAACAAAGTCAAGAATACCATACTGTGATCTGAAAAACCTAACCAAAAAACAGGCATTTGGACCCATTTCTCCTATCAGCCATAAAGAATATATCCATAAATTCAGATCACAACATAGATCCATGACTCTCCTGGCAAGTGTGACATAACAAGTGTGATGTGTCTCATCAAACCCTAATCAGGCGGACAAAAATTCTGCAGTAAATCACCTCCAAACCTAGCCCTGGACGAATATGGACTTATTTTTTGTTCTTCATCATGGTGGAGATGCCTGCTATGCAACTTTAAGTACATCTGCAGGTTGCTCATAAAACAGGGTCACCTTCTGGACAGCATACACTTATCCTTTGTACTATGTTAATAAATGCTGCCAGAATATGTTTAGATGATTTAATAAATATTTCTTACTCTTGAACATAAACAAGGATAGGTCTATGCATGGTGGGATGTTTATAATAGAAACACTCAAACTAGTTGAAATTAACCTGTGAATTTTCAACAAGTAAAGCTTTTTCAACTAGGTGAAAATTTAATGAGCAAATTTTCTGTCAAGCAAGTTGGAATCCCAGAAGACGGTCCATCGACGGCTGATTGAAAGCCTTCTGGATGCAGTTAAGCTCTCCACTGTCACAACTAGAGGGGAGGACACTCCACTACCAATGATCAATTAAATAATGTGGTTATGGTGGCTAGAGTGTCTCATTAACAGGTTATTTTAATTACACAAAAATGGCCCACTTCTACAGATCATGTCATTTAAGCCCTAGTGGGAAGTGCAAAGAAGTGTTTCAAATGTGTGATTTAAGGGGGTTAAAAACACATTTGACACTCAATCTAATCGGCGCACAGCCAGTAAGTGTGAGAGTGGCCATGCCCCTCTTCTAGCATATGATCGACGCTTTCACCAATTTGCTGTGTGCTGGACATAGTATACTTTTAAGTGTGACTTAACCCCCCCCTCTCCTTTGCAGGATATAGTTAAAACATATGCCATCTCTGCCCACAATATACAGCATACCATTTGGAGGTAGAATAAGACTTTACCTCATGGGTCAACCAAGGCCCTCCAGATGTTTTGGAACTACATTTCCTTTTTACATCACAAAGAGATGTAGTTCCAAAATATCTGGAGGGCCAAGGTTGCTGACTCCTGCTTTACAGCAGAGTCCAGATCTGTATTGTGACTATGTAAAATCTATACAGGAGACAGCTCTGCCCTCTCAGTTGCTCAAAGCTTTATTTTAACTTTAAATATTTGCAAAGAGATTTTTTGGAGTTTTATATCAACTTTCTACTGAAAGCTGTGCAACCTGCAACTTGTAACAAAGTATGGAAATCCATAGCAATTAAATGAGGTTTAGGTATCAAGAGGTGCAAATCTATTCTGTATTTAAATTAACCCTCACATTACTTATGTGACACTCAAGTATCTGGATGGTCTTTTTTTTTTATTTAAATTTTTTAATTATGGAAGATTGTCATCATCATAACAAACAGCCAATAACAAAGGCTGTGCATGGCCAGACAAAACAGGCTCAGAGGTACGCAGCAAAGAAAACAATACAAACCCACACCTGGATTGTCTTTTTAAGTAATCAAAAATGGGTTTCGCCCACATTTAACCTCTTTTACTTTTAATAAATAGGTGCAATCACATTGTTAAAAAACAGGATTCTTAGAAATGAAAGCTACGGATTGTACAAAGATGAAGTTGTACAAACATTATCAAACACAAATAACTATATCGCTCAGATTTACAAGGAGTCACGTTCCAAGAAATAAAATAAAAAAAGAATAATTACTACATTTTGTAGTACTAGTACATCGTGGGGTATAACTCCCTAGCGCCAAATTAAAACATTTCATGGAAGTCTTTTTCCTAGTGTGGAAATGATTGTGTTACAATGGCAAAGTACAGCAGAAGTTGAAAGAATTACGTTTTGCGAAATCATACTGTCTGATACAGGGTCACCATCATGGGGTGACATCTCAAGACATGCTTAAGGACCCATAGCATCTCAGGACACCCAATATTAGCATTGACCTACTGTGCGATGCCTCCTACAACACCACCTGCCATGAGTGCATATTGCTGAGCCCTGGTATCAACTCTCTAAACTTGTATCTGGAGCTTCCTAGGTCCTGTGCTGCTTTGCTCCATCCCACATACTGTGTATAGGGAATGAAACATGGGGAGAGAGGAGGTCTCTTTGGAGTGTGTGTTTGGAGCGTAGGTGTGTGTGTGGCGTGTGTGTGGCGCGTGTGTGTGTGTGGCGTGTGTGTGTGTGGCGTGTGTGTGTGTGTGTGTGGCGTGTGTGTGTGTGTGTGTCGTGTGTGTGGCGCGTGTGTGTGGCGCGCGTGTGTGTGTGGCGCGTGTGTGGCGCGCGTGTGGCGTGTGTGTGTGTGTGTGTGTGTGTGTGGCGCGTGTGTGTGTGTGGCGTGTGTGTGGGTGCCATGTGTGTGTGGTGCCATGTGTGTGTGGGTGCCATGTGTGTGTGGGTGCCATGTGTGTGAGTGCCATGTGTGTGGGTGCCGTGTGTGTGGGTGACGTGTGTGTGGGTGACGTGTGTGTGGGTGACGTGTGTGTGGGTGACGTGTGTGTGGGTGACGTGTGTGTGGGTGACGTGTGTGTGGGTGACGTGTGTGGGGTGACGTGTGTGGGTGACGTGTGTGTGGGTGACGTGTGTGGGTGACGTGTGTGGGTGACGTGTGTGGGTGTCGTGTGTGGGTGTCGTGTGTGGGTGTCGTGTGTGGGTGTCGTGTGTGGGTGACGTGTGTGGGTGACGTGTGTGGGTGGCGTGTGCTCTGGTGAGAGGACCCCAGCCAGTGACTCAATAAGGGGTGAGGGGAGCCTCAACCACTGGTTCAAAATTCATGATGGCAGCCCCTGGACATATAGGAAAATGTGCGATGTACCACGAATAAAAATAAAATTTTAAAAAAAGAGACTACAATTCTGTTAGAAAATAAGACATTTAGGTTGAGTCTATAGACTGAGCAGCAGAATGTTTATAGGAAATAAAATGCATGAATACAGATTTATGATACTTTGAATCACATTCTACAACTTGGTTCCTTTCTCCAAAACAATTGGTATAGAAGGAATCCATTACATAGCATTTCAATATCAAGATCTTTTTGTTTAAATATAAGCTTTCATCAAAGTAAAGGTTTTGCAAAAGTAAAGTTTTTGTTTAGAATTGCAGCCTTCAAAATATTAGAAGAGAGTTTTGAACCGCCATTTACAGTAAGGGAGGGGGGCTGCGATTTCCAGGTCATCAACAGATCTAGAAAGGGCGGTGTCACGGTGGAAAAATATGTTTAGCAATATAAAGTTAGGTGAATGTGCTATTGTGGGCTAAATTTTATGTTCTGCTGCTCTAAATTGCAAAAGGAGTGCTTACATCCCATTATTACCAGGGAAAGCAAGACAATGTTAAGAATATTTTTAATGGAAAATGCATTCTTGAAAACTAATATGTCGTTGTTGAACTAGCCTGCCTAATCATAGAGACGCATGCAAATTTGACATTTTCACTCCTCTGAAAAGTGTGTGTTCCTCTTTTGCTCAAGGAGGACTCTCCAGATAATACAGTCACTTTGCAGGAGCTTTGAAAACCTGGGCGTTGAGCACCACTTCATAAATATTCTCCCATGAATAATTGAATCCATTTAAAAATGATGAAATATAGTTGATCTTCGGTATAACCTGGCGATCGCTTTGTAACAATATGCAGTTTCATACTTTAGTTTCATTAAACTTTGTTCTTGGTGCTCCCATGAAGAGAAGTTATCAGAAAAATTAGAAATGAAATAACCTTTATTTTATAAATAAAATATCTATTAATAATATATCCCCCCCCAAAAGGATCACAACATATACGTACATGCTTTCGTTAGGAGAAATACTATCATTTAGGTAGGATCCATTGCTGTTCTCCATTTCTGCTAGCCTATAGTAAAAATTAGAAAGACATCTGTGTTACCAGTACCTTTTCTTTTAAAAATGGATAAAAATGCAATATTCAAGAACTCATAAATTGTTAACTGCAGTCAAATATGAAGACGTTCCAAATACCCATAATTTCATGGTTTTTTTATTTTTGTTTTTTTTGAGAAAGCTACCTTCCCAAAAATAAGCAGGTACAGGTCTATTCACTAAAGGGTGAAACTCAGGAGAACTGGCAGGAGAAGAAAAGAATTCTAGGTCAACATAACCAAACCAGAAAAATTCTCCCATTTATCGTACTTTCCAAATCGGATATTTGGTCTAGATAGTTCTCGTCTGTCAATTCTATATAGATCGTTTTTTGTATCCGGGTTATTCAGCGAGAGGTGAAAACCAGAAGAATGTCAAAGTTTTTAATTTTCCTATACGAAACATAAAATGAACAGCTTCTTGATTTTTATTGAGGCACTTTTTACAGTGAATTAAACAGATATCGCACACGCACAGGTATGCAATACACACTATAACAGATCTCCATACCACAATTGGGTCAAACCTGTTAATGCTGCTCCCTTGTCGGACCCCCCTGTTATCCCACCACTGCCACCAACTGTAGCAAAACGGTGTCCCCCAATGGGTATATCTGCAAAACTCCGCTTCCTCCCCTACTCCGACCACTGAACCGCTCGCTTGGAATGGCCTTTACACTCAGACATCAGCCTGAAGCTTGATGTAGGGTAATGCAGCTTCACCCAAAAACCAGACGAGACATGGCTTAGATGCAACATGTACAGCGGATAGCAAAAGTCTACACACCCCTATTAAAATGTCAAGTTTCTGTGATGTAAAAAAGATAAATCATTTTAGAACTTTTTCCACCTTTAATGTGACCTATAAACTGTACAAATTAATGAAAAACAAACGGAAATATTTTAGGTGGAGGGAGGGAAAAAAACACAAAAAACTAAAATAATATGGTTGCATAAGTGTGTACACCCTTAAACGAATACTTTGTTGAAGCACCTTTTGATTTTATTCCAGCGCTCAGTCTTTTTGGGTTTGAGCCTGTCAGCATTGCACATCTTGACTTGGCAATATTTGTTCATTCTTCTTCGCAAAAGCACTCAAAATCTGTCCGATTGTGAGGGCATCTCCTGTGCACAGCCCTCTTCAGATCACCCTACAGATTTTCCATCGGATTCGGGTCTGGGCTCTGACTGGGCCATTTCAAAACTTTACTCTTCTTCTGGTGAAGCCATTCCTTTGTGGATTTGGATGTATGCTTTGGGTCGCTGTCATGCTGAAAGAGGACGTTCCTCTTCATGTTCAGCTTTCTAGCAGAAGCCTGAAGGTTTTGTGCCAATATTGACTGGTATTTGGAACTGTTCATAATTACCTCTACCTTGATGAAGGCCCCAGTTCCAGCTATAGAATACCAGTCCCAAAGCATGATGCTGCCCCCACCATGCATCACTGTGGGTATGGTGTTAATTTGGTGATGTGCAGTGTTGGTTTTGCGCCAAACATATCTTTTGGGAATTATGGCCAAAAAGTTTAACCTTGGTTTCATCAGACCATAACACATTTTCCCACATGCATTTGGGGGACTTCAGATGTGTTTTTGCAAAATTTAGCTGGGCTTGGATGCGTTTCTTTGTATGAAAAGGCTTCTGTCTTGCCACTCTATGCACATAGCCCAGACATATGAAGAATACAGTAGAATGTTGTCACATGTACCACACAGCCAGTACTTGCCAGATATTCCTGCAGCTCCTTTAATGTTGCTGTAGGCCTCTTGGCTGCCTCCCTGACCACTTTTCTTCTCGTCTTTTCATCACATTCGGAGGGACGTCCAGTTCTTGGTAATGTCACTGTTGCGCCATATTTTCTCCACTTGATGAGGACTGTCTTCACGGTGTTCCATGGTATATCGAATGCCTTGGAAAATCTTATGTACCTTCTCCTGACTGATACCTTGTAACAATGAGATCCCTCTGATGCTTTGGAAGCTTCTCTGTAGACCATGGCTTTTGCTGTAGGATGTGACTAAAATAATGTCAGGAAAGACCTACTAGAACACCTGAACTTTATTTGGGGTTAATTAGAGGCCCTTTAAAGGATGGCAGGTGTGTCCTGACTGCTTAATTCTGAACTCAGCTACATCTCCAGTTATAAGAGGGTGTGCAGATTTATGCAACCAGATTATTTTATGTTATTTTTATTTCCCTCCACCTAAAAGATTTGTTTGTTTTTTCAATTGAGTTGTACAGTTTATAGGTCACATTAAAGGTGGAGAAAGTTCTGAAATGATTTATCTTTTTAGAACACAGAAACCTGGCATTTTAACAGGGGTGTGTAGACTTTTGCTATCCACTATAACTGACTTTTAGTCGCACTTTAGTACGTTCGTGGTAGCAGAAAATCATGACCAATGGAGGCCCACACACGAAGTACGTCTGCACCGCACGGAAATGCGGACGCACTACGAATGCGGCAAACGGACGCAGGTTAGCAAGAACGTCAAACCGCTAGGATGGACTTGGAAGTGCGCCACGTCCGCAAAGCTGTGTATGTGTGAGTGATGGAATGTGGTCAGACGGACTGCATTTATACGTCCAGCATTTTTGACGGACAAAATGTTTTTTTTAAAATTAATAATTTTAATTTATTTTCCCTCCTACATCCGTCAAAAATAACGTCAGTCACAAAAACGGACTATGTGGCCACTATTGCATCTTCCGTCAAAAAGTGCGTCCGTACTGCACGGGTGCACAGTCCGTAGAAAACGCGCTCGTCTGACCCTAGCCTTACTAGGTTGAATGGACCTAGGGGATCCACATGTCCAAGGAGAAAATCACATCACCAAATAACAATCAAAGGTCTTAGAGCAGTGGTTCCCAACTGTTAAGGGTACTTGAGGACTGCGGTGCAATAGCAGGTCGAGGTTATAAACAGGGGATTCCGATTTTACAGTATCTGATAACTCAAGGAGGGACTACAACAGTAACCTAATAACAGACGATACAAACAACCAGGAAACCTGCATCTTCCCTGATAGCAGGAAAACATTAGAATACAGTGTGCCATAAATGTGTCCAGGTGCAAAGAGTCTGCTTTTTCAGGTCTGCTGCGGACCTGGTGAAAATTAAAGTAACTGGAACCCCTAATCCGTCACACACACTAATTTATAGCTATTCCTACTCCGAGAGTTATTGTAAATTCTGAATTTAACAAGGGTATCGAACTCTACCCAATTATAGTTTTCCCGAGAACACTGTCCATGCAAACCGCAAAAAGTTTCATTGGTTTCCCTGGCGAAAGATACTTTTTATTTTTAAAGAATGAAAGAATAGGATCCCCAACAGTGATAATACAGGGCAAATATATGATGCTACATTCTCATAACATCCAGATATACATGCAATATTGATCTATATGCCAAGCTCCAAGAAGGGTTATAAAACAGGACATATTACAAAATACTGCAGTTTATACTCATACCATTATTTTCACATACATGTTAAGATTAATAGTAATGCACATATATTAAAGTAAAACAAAACATTGCGTTCATGATGCACACACTGACATGCACGGTCGCTTTTATACCTTCACACCTTTAAAACAGGAATTTAGGGAACACAAAACAAAATGTAACTCACCATCCAAGAAGACATTGCTAATCTACCAATGACAACGTGTTTTTATGTACGAAATAGGATTAATCATGTTAATAGTGCGTGTGACTAATGCAATTAGAAAAAAAAAATACTTTTTTTGCTCTTTATGAACTCAATAAATGACTTGCACTATGAGGTAAATATTGGGTAAGCTAGATGTGGAGAGGTGAAATTGGAGAATTATGTATTATATTGAACTGCAAACCATTTTACCGCTTCATTTCTCAGGTCCTGTTGAGTAACCAGCATGAAAATGTAGAGAAATTGACTTTTAATGACATGCTGACATACTTATAAAAAAATTCAAAAAATAAAAATCCGACCAATCATTTCTGAACATGGAAGTGATGGGTAATATGCTTTAGGGGACTAGTTCGAGAGAATGAACTAAAGGGTAAAATTATCTCCAGCAGTTTTCAGATGCTTGTGCCAAAAAGCCATACCTGCTAGCATAATGTTCAATTCGTGAGTGTGTATCATCATGTGAAAGCTGGGGAGATGAGGCCGGGCTGTGGAAAGAAGAATTTAAACACAATTCAGTCTTCACATTAAGGTAAGAGAGTAATGTAAAATGGTCATTCTTCAAACTACTTATTTGTCACTTGAAAACTCCAGGGAACTGTTTTGTTACACCAAAAAGAAAAATTCAATTTTTTTTTTCTGGCAGAATTTAAAAAAAAAAAAAAAATGGTCTGCTTTGTTCGGCCAACCAAATTTCCTGTGGTCAGTTTATCTTGTTATGACAGAATGTTTGGGGTCACATTTGGGCAAGTCTAAAGCATTTTTTCTTCTTCAAATAAATATCAGATACGCTGTTCATGGCGATTGCCAAAAAGCACAGGTTTGGTTTATTTAAAACAAAAAAACAGGGTAATGCACTCACTGTACGGCAGGTACGGATCCAGATAGGAAAGTGAGCTCACATGCTCCAGAGCAGCCAGTGTAACAAAGAAAGACGATGGGGAGACCTGACACTCCAATCCAATGTGCTTTTTATTGAAGGGTCAAAACGGTGGTTTACGGCGACGTTTTGACGGTCAAGCTGCCTTTGTCAAGTCTTGATTAAGGCTTCTAGACAGCCAAAACATTGTTGCTCTAAACCACTGCTGTGATTCTTCAAGAAAGCCACAATGGATTGGAGTGTCTGATCACTTCTCTTTCCATGTTAAAATAAATGGCACACAAAGGATAAGCTCTAGTTTCCTCCCTTCAAAAACATTGAGAGATCCATACAACGTCATTTGATTTTGATTGGCAATCTGTATGGTTTGAAGACTGGGAATCGTTTTTACCCTACCTTAGAAGCATTTAATTTTTTTTGGTAAATTGGTAAAAAGAGGTGGCAAGTCAAGCACATGTTACATTGATTAACTGATAAAGAGAACATCAATTCATGAAGTAACGTAAGCAAAACACAGTGGGTTCTATTCCAAAGTTGGTGCTAACTTAACCAGAGCTCTTGTAAACTTCCCAGAGCCATTATAGTCTCTGGAGTTGTTTGGTTAAGGCTAGGGTCAGACGAACGCATTTTTATGTTGTCTGTGAAAAAGTGCGTTCGAACGAATGGACGCATTTTTTCACGGAATACGCGATAGCGGTCATACTATGCGCATTTTCGTCCGTGATTTTGTATGGATCATCAATAAAACTCTTTGTGCATCTGGACGTTATGTTGGCCGGACAATAGCAGCGTCTGACGTCTCCTAATCACGCACACACGCCGCTATGCAGACGCAGCGCACTCTGTACGTCAGTACTAGTGGTTTCACGTTCTCGAAAAAATGCGTTCATTTTCCACTTGCGTTGCGCAGCCGGACTTTTGTGCGACCGTACTTCGTATATTGGCCGTCATTGCCCGGCATCTGCTGCTAGTGCGGCCGTAATTAAGTGCGCCTGCACGCGCGTTCGCACTGCCTCAGTCTGACCCTAGCCTAAGTTAGCACCAACTATGGCATAGAGCCCAGTGATAAAGAAATCTATGGCCCTTATTCCAGTTGGAGAATGATTTGTGTGCAACTGCTCTGACATGCATCACTATTAGTACTGGCCACTGACCAGAGAACTATTTGTTCTTGGTGTCTTCAAACTGAAGTAGCAGAAGGAAGTAGAACAAGCTTGTCTCTGTATTAAGAGGGTTTTTATAGGTCTACAAATATTTAATCAATTTTTGTAACGTTCTTCTATTGCAATCATAAAATAATTTTGAATCACATTTTGGGAGACCGAGTCAGATCACAACTGGCCATTACTGATGAGTCGCAAAAAGAGTAAAAATCTGCATGAGCCTCTCACTGTTACAGGGACTATTTTTGGCGAGCCACTGTATCAGCAGCCCAAGAAAGAATATTGCGTAGCTGCTGACGGATAACGGCAATGGCGCCACCATGGGTATCGGTCCTTGGAGCCCAGAGCAATCCTTCTCGATCTCTGCGAGATCTTGCTTCAGCAGGGACGGGAAGGAGCCAAAGAATAGTGGGAACTATTCGCTCCCAGTCTCCTGCTGCTCCGGCCAGAAGTGAAGGATTGCACCGCCCTCTAGGGAATTTTTTGGTTCCTTCACATTCAAGTTTTAAGGGATTTTTTGAAAGCAATATCACTTTACCCCATATTTTGAAAGCTGGTAATTTGATTTCCTTTTAACTACCAGCTCTAAAGGATTAGAACGAGCCATGTTAGGAAAGCTCATTCTTCTCCTGCTAGGTGAATATTAATGGCTCCAATACAAAGTATGGAAGCTGATATTTTACAGTAACCTGCAGAGACATCCAAGCTGGTAGCAGAACTTGTGGCTAGGCAGTAATATAGGCAGGATCCATTAAGCTATTGGCTGGAGACGATATGTCTATCAATGTCCTGCGATAGCATCACGTGACAGTTGAGATCGAGCTACATCATTTTAAAACTGCCACTGGAATAAGGAACAACTGGGAAATGTTAATTATTTATCAATTTCCACTATGTTTGTGTGTCCTAGTCTAAGTAAAGAAGGTGGAAAAATCCAGTTGGTCAAATAAGTAGTAAGCGTAAACGGTTAACGTGCGATCATGCGATGATTGCGATCAATACCTTGATGTTACTAGTAGCTTTCTTGACGTACATATCATTTTTATTATAAATTTTGAATCTTAAATGATTTCTGAATATTTACTTAAAAATATTAAAAACTTGTGGAAAAAAAATAAAATTTTGGGAAAAAGTAAAAGGACAAGTGTCATTTTCAGAAAAAACATGGACAAAAAGGAATCAACATTTCTTCAGAGACCTAAGGGTAACTGCCAGTGATTTTAAGCCTTTACATCTACATTCTAACTGGTTCTTTGGTGCTTTTCTAGTATACTTATCTATTTGTTCCAGCTTCAACACAAACTAATTGAAGCTATGGGCTTTGGCATGTTAGTTCTGGACTGTCAGAACTGCAATGGCTTGAAATGCATTTTATTTCATTTTCACACATCTCCTACTGCAGAACTAACACAGCAAAGGGGTTTTTGAACAGTGCTGATTTTTTAACTTGAAAATTTGTCTTTAAATTAGATGCAGATTTGTTCTGTAGCCAACATCCATTTCTAAAAGTATGTCTGCTTTCAAAGTACTACAGCGCTTTTTGCGTTTTTGGATTTTAACTTTATAGAATTATATATAGAGATAAGGACGCTGCTGATACAACCATTTCAGCTGCTTGCAGGGTCTTTAATTTCAACGGAAACGAGTATAAACAGCCTGGGAACTCTTTACTTTGATATATTACCCAAACCAAGAACAAAGGTATTCCTAACAGCAATAACCCACTCACAAAACAAATTCTAGTAGCTCATTTCGTAGTGTCACAGTATCTGTTTCACCATTTGTTCCGCTTGCCCTGAACCTGACAGGAAGAAGTCTGACCATTCTTATATATATATATAAGACCAGTCTATAATATATATATATATATTATATCTGTTATCCCAGCACTCACCTATCCTCACAGTTCGTCTACGATGATGAAAGCCACGGTGCTTAACCCTAGGGAAAAGTACGTATTCAGCATCAGAGAAGGCTGTACACGTGTATTAAAATAAAATAAAGGTTTATTTCAAATCATTAAAAAATTTACTGACGTTTCGGGTTGAGAATGGCTCCTGTGAGGGCTGAAACGGTTAACTTTTTAATGATTTGAAATTAACCTTTATTTTATTTTAATACATGTGTGCAGCCTTCTCTGATGATGAATATATATAAATATATATATATATATAGTGCAAATGGCTTCTGCAATAATATACCTTATTAGGTATTGCGTGGAGGCTTTTTATCTCATTATTTGCCCTTCACAACCCAAGTAAGCACTGATTTACCCTATGGGTCCAAGCATCCACTGCAACTGGTCATGCCTACCTCCTAGCTGATGAGGGTCCTATAAACCCAAACCCGCACGGTCCAGTAATGGCTTTGAACAGTTGCATAAACCTGATCTCTGCTAAAAAAAAAAAGCCATCTAGTATGGCATGGCATTGATTTAAGGGTTCTGTGTAAAAACAGACCCAGGATGCATAAAAGTGAGACAGATGTCATTTGCAGGTCTTACCCAGAGTTCCTTGCTGCATATGGGGAATGTAGCACAGGAGCTCTGGGATGCAGTTCTTTGAATTTATGTGACCGCCAATACATTTATTTAACATTGGGAACTGCCACTTTGAAGGTGTGTCACACCGTTTTAAACAGTTTTTTTTTTTTCAGTTTTGACAGAAGCAGACCTATTATGCCAAGAAAACTGATATGGTGAAGAAAAAACAATTCATGGCGCTCAATGACTTTTAAAAAAATAGAATCACAAAAATTGGAACTGATGTCTGATGATGGGTAGCTTGAATAACTTGATCAGAATGTACTAAGGAGGTTATCCACTTAGAGCCGGAGTTTGTTGGCATTGCAAAAAGTCTAAAATCACCAGTATTGCAGTGCCAAGAAACGTTGGCTCTTCTTAAAACTATATTCCAAAAAGGAAAAGCTTTTCAATAGCCCCCTATATGTCAATTCCATGACAGATACTCTTCTAGTGCAGCAGCTTTGCTTATTTTTTTATCCTAGGCCAGTAGAGTTGCTACGAATTTGCACATTTTGATGCAGCCAGACAATCAAGTACCAGACTGAATGATGGATTCATAAAAATTAAAGTACAATGATAATAAAATCGTGTTGTGAAACAAATGTTTTTCATTTGCATTCCATAATAAGTAATGTCTTGAAATGTGGGAGCTGGGATGTAATGGATATCCAGTATGTAAGCGATATTGCTTAACCAAGTTGCAAATAAATGTATTGAAAAAGAGAAATCCCAAGAAACAGAGCGGTAAAATGCAAAAGGAAATCTAGAATAGTCTTAAGTGTATGAAATACATGTTCTTTTATCTTTGTTACAGACAAAATGATTAATGGTCAAAGGTCAAAACTACTGTGTTAGTATTAAACCGAAAACCCATTCTGACACAGCAACGGAATCAATCATCATGCAATCATTCACATAATGTGCACATGCAGGTTATCCCATCCTATAAATAGAATAGCTACCATATGCGTATCAAAGCTGCAGAGTCCATATGGTTTTAAGATCAACCAGTAGTAACGATATTGGAAAACCCACATCTAACACTTTACAGTTTTTATCATTTTTACTTTTCAATGGCTCTTGGCCAGAATCTCCACCATACAGATCATTGTGAGCTCCCAAATGCAACATATTGAGTGTTATATATTATTTACATAAACACACTGTGATACAACACTGACATAGGAGATAAACATGGAGCATTTTTGGATTATAATGGATCTTCCATCATCTTTTAAGGAAAGACGAATGCTGCAATTGTTACATTTTAAACCAGAATTGAATGACAAAGTGTGTTATTTGTATGTTCTGCAAAGCAGTAGGTGGATTTTTGTACAAAATTTTACTTTATAATATGTAGCATTTTGATATTTTTAATATCTTGCATTGTATTACTTTGTATTTCTGTAACTGTAACACTTCAATGTTCTTGAACCCAGGACATACTTGAAAACGAGAGAAATCTCAATGTATCCTTCCTGGTAAAATCCTTTATAAATAAATAAATAAATATTACACACATAGGTGTGTGTGCAAACAGCAGGCACTCACAGGTCTACTTCATTAACATTTTTGGTTTCTCCTTTATTCCCAAATCACGTGTTACAGAGTCAACGTTTCGGCGCCACTGAGCCTTTATGAAGACAATTTAGTTCTCGCTGAAGCTGAAATGCTCACGCTGTAACATGTAACTGAATAAGAGTGGTGAAACCAGAAATTTAAAGGAAGACCTGTGAGTGTCTGTTTATTTCATTTTAATATATATATATATCACACACATACACACACAAAGCTCTTGTAGATGAATAACTTGAGAGATTTACAACACCTGAATGAAGTAAGAATCAAGAGCTATACATATGTTTTTTTTCATCGCTCAAATTAGGACTTTCACCTTACTTGAGGGAGAATAAAAAAAAATAAGTGAACATGAGGTCATGGGGAAAAAAATGAGATCGTTAGCATACATGGAAGCTACAACAGCAGAAGCGCAAAAAAAAGTACTCACGCAGAATCTACTGGCCAGAAGTTGATCAGAGTAACAGGACTGAAAGACAAAAAATATGGAGGTGAAGAGAAAGATCGAAATCATGGGAGTAAAAAAAAAAACAAAAAAAAAAAAAACATGGAATGATATTCATGAGGTCAACATTAAGTGCCAATATATGCAGCCAAGGCAGAAAAACATTTGAAAGGAAAAAGAAACATTGAGAAATACAAGCTGAAACTATAGACTCCGTAAACAAAAATCACTATCAGTGATCATTTGAAGTTTATAAACAAGTAAAAATACATTATTTAACCTGAACTTTACAATGGCTAGACTGTATCTCCATTTTGGCAATAAATGTAAAAGGGACACATGTTTAGCATGTTAGAAATGTGTTAAAATTGGAGGAACTATTCACAAAATTTCTAGTTTACCTTACATCTAAGCAATCATCATGCATTCCACATTTCAAATAAATATATATAAATATTTTAAATAAAGGGCTTGGTAGTGAAATGCTTAAATGTCATAAAGGGTAAATTAATAACCCAATGACTTTATTAAATTATTCGCCTGCCTTTACATATATATACTGCTCAGTATCTTGATTAGGCTTACTTAGAATGTCATCATATTGTAGCACTTCCTTGTTAAGAGCTTGATTATTTTAGAGCAAAAGGAGTGAAGACATCAGTGAAAGAGACTTATTATGTGGCAGCAGGGAACATTGTACACAAAACAAAGTTCAGAGATTGAATCAGTGCTGCAAATATGCCCTCCTAAGGCTAAGGCGTTCCATTAGAAAAAAGGAATCGAGAACACAAAGCAGTCTCCTGTATTCTACTCTGATAGGAGCAACAAACCAGAGCCGCTAAAGATACTGTGCTTTATATCGAATCTCATGCACAATACTCTCTCAAAGGGGTGCTCAACCATGACAATTCAGATGACTTGGAGCTAACTTTTTCCCGCAAGGCTCAGTTGATCCATTTAGGTTGGTGCCCATACGAAACTTGCTTCCCGGCGTCGTCGCAGTGTTGGGACGCTTCGACGGGGCCGGCCACAATCTGTTGCGCGCACGAATTTTGAGTGCTACAGCAGGCATGCTGCATCTGTTCAGAAAGCCTCCCCGTCGAAGCGCTACGACTCGCATTCGACTGGGCTGCGAAGCGCGATCTTCCATAGGAGGCACTAACTGCGCTCAGCGAGGTGGCCAGACAGGCGTCAGAGTGGAAGGAACATCCACTCTCACAGACATTCCTTCCGCTCTTAAAAATTCTCGTCACCAGCCTTAGTGGCTGAGTATAAGAGGAGATGTAGTTTCAAAACATCTGGAGGGCCAAGGTTGAGTACCTCTACTCTACCCATAGATGGATTCCTCTGTAGAAGATAGCGAATACACAACCAAGGGGGCATGGTTTTCACTTTTATTTTAACCTGTGTTTACAAAATACAGTAAATGTTTATGCAATATGGGAGGGTATCCCATTTAGACCGACCAATAATTACCTGCTCCAGATAAGCAGGTAAAATAGAATTATTTCTGATTGTGCCATTATTCCCCCACTGTACATTTCTTGCTCCATCTTCCCACGCAGCCTACATGCACCCCTCTACTTCAGGTTCCCTATTTACGTCACCTAGTGTGACACCCCTCTCTTCTTAGATTGGAATCTCTGGATCAGGGTCCTCTCTCCTACTGTTCTGTGTGTTTAACTTGTATGTATATTTGTTATTCTGTCTCTCCCATTGTACAGTGCTAAGGAACTGGTTAGCGCTTTATAAATACTTGTAACTAACTCTGTGTTTGGGAATGTTATAACCTCAAACATGGATCACAAACATCTGGGTGTCCAAGATAACTATCATTACTATGCAGTGTTTCTCAACTGCGGTCCTCAGGGCCCATGGACAGGTCAGGTTTTCCATATATCTGAAGCACAGCACAGGTGAAATGATTTTCTGCTCAGTGATTGCAGGATTCAGGCTGCATTTCCCCAAGCTGATCTGTAAAAATCAGGATTTTTAGAGGGTCCTGAGGACTGGAGTTGAGAAACACGGCTATAGAGAAATGCTTCAAGAAAAATTTAACTCCAAAATTAGGTGAGGTCTTGAACTAAAAAAATAAATAATAAAAAAAAATAGTAATAATTACATATGGCTCTGCTTTATCTTTAATTATTGGGATTAGTATGCAACCATATCCGACAATAAGAACAGTAGGGAGCTGAAGGTTCTGTCTAAGAAGTTACGTAATCTCATTAAGGTCAGCCTGTGTTTCTACTGCCAAAATAAACCTAAAAAAATAGCAGGCAAGATATGAACCAAAAATAAAAGTTACGTTCAGCGTTACAGGGATGGTAGGCGGGTCTGCAGCCGCCATGTCGCTTACTCACGTTTCCATGTTGTCTCCTTCCAAGACTGTTTGAACAGGTAGATAACCCATCCTTGGATGTTTAGCAAAATATCTTTTTGTCCTAAATTTATTCTTCAGAACCTTCGCAAAGTCCCGAACATCCTCGCCAGATGTAGTCTAAAATACAGTAGATGATAAAGAAGCGTGAGCACACAAGGCAAGCTTTGTGCCTTGCACCATACATTAGGAAAATAGAACTCGGGTAGGGAGAGTTCAACCGAAAACAAAGTAAACAAACAATGTGGCACTGGAAAATAGAAGTGGGTTTAAGCGCTTTTCAGCATTCTCCTTGCGAATGTAGGCATTCAGGCATGAAATGTTTTACAGGAAAGCATTTGGCGCTTACCCATTATTTAGTGACTTGTGACAATGTGATTTAGCATTTCTTGGTACCTTTTATTGTACTTCAAAGTTCAAAAGCTAAATTCAGTCATGGATCGACATTTATTTAACCAGCAGCCAAAAACCTTAGACCATACAACATCATACAACACCTCAACTCCAATAAACATTTTCAGCAACTCCATATAACTCAACAACCGAGTTAATTAGAGGATAGGGACTCATTTGTTATGCACTGCACCGGGCGAGACAGCAAGTACAATAACATTTACAAAGTCACAGCAAACCGCTCACTAAAGTAAATAAGTCTCTTACCCTGGTTTAACCACTTGTGTTTGAAACATTGAGTTGCTTGAAGAGACTTTTAACCACTGCGAGCAGGGGTCAGCAAACCAGAACCTGCTGATGTTTTGGGGCTACATTTCCCATGATGCTCCGCCAATCAATAGGTTGGCTGAGCCTCATGAGAAATGTACTTCCAAAATATTTGTAGGGCCAAGGTTTAGGTGAATTTTTAGTAGTGCCAGTGTTTACCGGTGTCGCAAAGACCAGCAATAATCGTTCATCCAAAGAGTGACAGGTGACGTTTCACATTGCAGTTTCTCTTGTTGCTATTTGGATGTTACTTTGTGAAATGCCAGTGTTTGTAGCTGTTGTTTTCATCAGTGTTTGTAACATCATTGCTTGCTGAATACTTTTGTAACACCCTCTTAGCAAGTGGCTATTAGTATTTTATCTTTAGGTTCTGAATTTCTTGATTATTAAATGCAAATCCATAGACAAATCTTAGCCTTGCTCCTAAACCAAAGTAGCAGACTCCAACATGTTCTTACTGGCCGCTTTGTTTCACGCAATTTGTTAAGCCCTACTCTAGCAGGAAGATTTTCAATAAAACATAAGCCGCTGTACAGCAGAGTCAGAATAATAGGGAACTACAACCTGAAACAGTGCCACCACTGGCATCAGTTCCTGTAGTCCATAGGACTCCATGGAACCAAGTGTGACCCTGCCGAGACCAGGGTTCGTGCAATGCTGCAGAGGAATCGCGAAAAGACAAAAGGAAACGGTTTGTTTCCACCAGTGCACTTTTCCTGATCCATTTCCCACACAGCCCCCATGCATCTCATTACTTCTCACAATCTGCTATTTACCTTCACCTCCTTGTGTCACCCCACTAATCTTCGATTCTAAGCTCTTGAGCAGTGTCCTCTTTTCCTATCATTTGGCGTCTCAAACGTAATTGTTAATATTATGTTTGTTTTGTCCTATGCATTGTACAGCTCTATGGAATATGTTGGTGCGGTATTTGTAACATAATTTTACAGACATGAGGTGGTATAAAACAAGCGTAAAATGCAAGGTATTAAAGTAAAATCGTAATAAAGGTCATTATTTGACAAGCCGTCTTAAAGAGAATCTCCAATAACACCAGGGTTGGCATCTTCGCACCCTGTTTTCTTGTAATTCTCTATTATCAATAGAACTTTGCAAATCTAACAAATGGATCTTTTATGATTTCATTATTGATAAATTACCCATGTAATGCATTAAAAATTAGGGTCAAATGCAATCCTTCACAACCATATGATACCCAAGAAAATGATAGGCTTCAGATAAAATGGTTATGCTGAATATTGCAATTTAAGGTGTGAATGTAACAAAATGTAAATCTAAACCTACAATTTCTGGATATCAAATAGAAAATTTGTATAATTGCAGTCTACGAAACAGCTCTTTTGTTCAGTCACATTTATGAAAGGTCAGTACTTACAGGAGTGCAGTATTCAACCATCGGGTAGTGCATTTTGTGGCCTTTTGCAACGCGGCCTGAAAAGAAGCAGCTTTGGCAGATGTCATAGTTAAAGTGCTTTAGACTTCGGTACCTAAAGTAAAGAGCAGACATGTTATGAGCCGACAGACAAAGAAGAGGAGAAAGTCAAGTAATCGCTTATTTTACTTTAGTTGCATTGGACAATAAAAAAAACACTCTTGTCATAGCATTAAAACTTTCAAAATAACAAACCACCATGATGGAAAAATATATCTAAAATCACAGGACATTCTGTGTATTTATATTAGGTTATAAGTGGTTGAAAGGTTTTTCTTCCCATTTGAAAGCATTAATAAGAAACACAGTAAAGTAGGTCCATTCAGTAGCCATTGTCAAAGACTACTGGTAGGGTAACGAAAACCTCTTTTCGTTTGTGTTCCGACATTCTACATTTACCAACTTCACACGGTCTCAGATTAAATGGTCACCGCTCTTCTTTGTATACAGAGAAATATTTTCTACTCTTATTATGTTCCATGCTGTATAAGGAGTTGGTCAATGACGGCGTGATCATGACACAATTTGTGTCACTCACAGTGCCAATTGGATCGAAAAGGGGATACTTCAATATAGTGTGCATGCACACCAGGATGACCAACGTCCTGACTGCCTGACAGGGCTGACCATATACAAATGCTATATTAGCAAGGGAAAACAGTCCATCAAAACAGGTAAATCGCATCAATTGGCAGGTTTGTTAGCTACTTAAAGTGAACCTGTCATGCCCTACAACACTTAAGCTAATTTTTGTGGGAATTATATACACTGTGACAGTGTGATTAGGGGCAGGGTGAAACAGATATATTAGTAGGAGTATGGAGAATGCCATTTTCCTCTTATATGGTTAATCCTTAACGAATGCCTGATTAAGTCTGCCCCGCCCATATAGGAGAGGTGGCCCCCCCCTCTGACTGTGCAGTTCTGTGTGCAGGGTGCAGAGTGAAAAACAGCCTAATCCCCAAGTCCAGGATTAAAGGTGAATTCGGTTTTGGTTTTATGGGTTGGCAAATGGCTTAGCCGTCCACCTTGCTAGACAGTTATGTTCCATTGCGTAGTCTCCACTCCCAGGAGTAGGTGTTTATTTTGCAATTATGATACTTTACTCTGCAATGACTGCACAATAAACAAAGAAAACCAAAAACGCCGACATTTGCGTCCAGTGATCATATCACAACACATACACACATGAATCCAGGAGAATCAAATGTCGGAGAGGAAGGAGATCAGCAAGTTGTGTTCCCAGGTGGCAGGACCTATCCAGAGCGTCTGTAATCCAGAATTACTAGGATCCGTAAAGTCTGGTTTTCGGAGTCTTCCAGATTAGGGCTGCTCAACCTGCATATAGATTTTGCTGGCAAACAAAATCTATAGTAAAATATTGTGACATTTACTATCAAAAATTTGCTAGCACTGCAGAGGGCCAATCACGCAGAGTTGTGCAATTACCCTCCATGTGTGTTGCTCCTGAAAGAGGAAGACAGTGGCGCCAGTGCATGGCTAACAGGGTTAGAAGCTTTCTATGACATGTCATAAAATGATGAATATTCATCAATTGAGGATTTACAGGAAAAATTTACTTGTGAAATACAGGTTCTCATTAAAATAATGTCCGGGGGGGGGAGAGACGGTGCATATTAAATAAATTACAAAGCACAATTTGTTGTTTGTTTTTTTAAATGATTAGTAAGTACTTTAGGATGCTTGACGTCCATTTGACAGAAAATAAGCAATAAGTCCTGCCATTGTTGTACTATCTAATTGCAAATGACCATGCTTCTTTTTTGTGGCTTTTTCTGGAAGAGATTCGGGAATTTAGTATTCCAGAGTAGGGATGAGCTGTTCGGTTCGATCTGTTCGGTGTTCGATTCAAACATCGCCATTCGGCTGTTCGAACATTTCCGCGTGTTCACCCACAATGGACCACAATGCACTTTTCCACTGGCCTGAAGCTTGTAATTGGCTACAGCCTTGCACCTGACCACAGGTCAGGTGCAAGACTATGCCAATCATGGCTCAGAGTCCTGATTAGGCAAATTTTACCCAATCATGGGCTCACAGATCTAAGTCCCGCAGCACCTTATATAAGGCATCCCTCGCAGCCCCAGCACGTGTTTTTTGAGAGGAGATTGTTCTGTTAGTGTGTCATCTCAGTGCCAGCAGCTATTGGGGGGGGGGCTCACTTCTAGCAGATATCTGGGAATTGTTGTAATCTGCGTCTTCTCAGTGCCAGCAGCTATTGGGGGGTCTCACTTCTAGGAGATATCTGGGAATTGTAATCTGTGTCTTGTCACTGTTGACAGCTATCAGGGGGTCCTATCAGGGGGTCTCACAGATTTGTAGCAGAGATCTGGGAATTATAATCTGTGTCTTGTCACTGCCACCCATCAGGGGGTCTCACTGATTTATAGGAGGTTCCTGGGA
The DNA here is from genome assembly GCA_009667805.1 of Leptobrachium leishanense. Classification (NCBI taxonomy): domain Eukaryota; kingdom Metazoa; phylum Chordata; class Amphibia; order Anura; family Megophryidae; genus Leptobrachium; species Leptobrachium leishanense. The sequence goes on along the minus strand of CM019064.1, from coordinate 278,930,684 downwards.
ATTGTAATTTGTGTCTTCTCACTGCCAGCTGCTGCCAGGCTATCAGGCTGTATCACCGACTTATACCAGAGTTGTGTGAATTTGAATCTGTGTGTTGGCACTGCAAAAGCTATCAGGCTGTAACACTGACTTATACCAGAGTTCTGGGAATTTTGGAGGGCACTCTAAAAATCGAACGTTTGAGTCCCATTGACTTGCATGGAGTTCGAATCGTGTTCGAACCCGAACTTTTGAAATTGTTCGAGTTCGAAATCAAACCGAACACTGGGGCATTCGGCTCATCCCTATTCCAGAGTTCTAGGATGCCATGTTGGATATCTGGAAAAGGCAACATCAACAAGGACGAGTAGGAGAAAGGCCAAATTTTTTGCATAATTAGAAGATTAAGGAAAAAACTCAAAATAGCAAAGGGTGAAAACAGATAGTAAATTAAGCATACCAGCCAACAGCTTTGAATGTGTCTCATAAAAGTGAGCCAGGATCTTACTTTATTCTGATATGTAGGAGAGCATTTATTTTTAAACCTTTAAAATAATCCCAATACCCGAAATTACCAACACTGCGGTCTGATAGAGGCATGTACTATCCGGTCACTGAATCGTCATCCCAGCCCAGCCACAGCAAAGAACAATTTAGGCAGCCACTTATACCCTCTGCTGTGAAATTGCTGTAGAAACCTAGTTAAGGATCGCCCTTCTTTTTGACATTTTATACACCCCAGCCTTTTCTGATTACACGCAGAAGTACAGACCATCTTTAGACTATGCCCTCTCAAGCTGTAAGTGGATCAAGTGTTTATAAGAAAGGGAAGAAGAGGAATGATCAAGTACAATCTGAAAAGGCTTTTTTGTGCCAGAAGAAACATGAAAGGATTTTCCAGCCATGAGAAACATACTGCTAAATGAGGAGGTTTGAGAAACTCCAAATCAGATGACCTGTTCACCTTTCAAACATTAACCTTTTATTAGCCATTAACAAAGCTTGTCACTTGGTGGTTCTCGTAGAAGCTCTAGAGGAGCTAAAAAAGAGAATACTTTACGTTATCTGTATTAAACACTGGATAGCCCGAACAGAAAGAGCACAAATAAAAGAAGCAGTCAGAGTGATCTGGAAATTCTGTTAAAGAACTAGAATATATTTGTTGAGACAAGGACACACCAGATACACCACTACAAGGGGCTGATTTGGACCTTTCTATTCTCATATCTGTTACGAAGTTCCTCAGGTTTAAGATAAAAGAGCAGAAAATACTCTGAATAGCAGGCAGCCTTGCGGCAGCCAACGGCACGCTCAGCCTGCCAGTGCAGGCTATAAGAGGGCTTCAGAGCCTGTGGGGTGTGCTATGCCGCCTCGCGACGTTTAGGCACGCCTTGCCATCAGGAGGTCCCCAGCGGTAAGGGGTTAATATACATTCTAAATTGTAACTGATAAATTTTCCACAGGTGCACAGCCCAACAGCCTATGTACACTCTACTGTATGAAGTTATCTATTGGAATGGAAAATTAGCGTTCAGATTGCAAATCCTAAGGCATAGATAGAATAGAGAAGAATGGTCTATGATGTAAATTAACCCCATAGTGATAAGGCGATTTTACCATGGTCTGTCCAAAGTACCAACTGCGATTTTTACTTTTTTGCGCTCTTTGGGCTATATTACAATCTGGCGCAAAAAAATTCGCTTTGCTCAAGGGTTTTTGTGCAAAATCGTTAAATTTTTGCGCACGCAAATCACCACTGGAATTTACAATCCTCGCGGCTTTCTTTGTTCCGCCGATCAATTGCGCGTACAAACAGTACGCGCACAAATGTAGGCTCAGTGCGGTCTCGCGCAAAAATCTTTGCGCACACAGTTTTTTGCACCCATTCAGCCAATCAAAATTAAGAAACACACCTGAATTGCGTCTGCCAGAGGCATCGGAGACGGGTTCTGCGTCTATGATGCAAAATAAGCACATATGCTACAGTAATAATACACACACACACCTGCCATCATCCATTTATATTGTTGCTGCATTCCTTTTTATGTGCTGTTGTTTTTTTGGGTTAGCCAGGTTGTTCAGATATGCCGTTAACACCAGTTTTTTGCAGTTGCTAAAATTATGCGCGCAAAGGCTATTCGGTAATTACCGCAAAATAGATTGTAATACCATACTCGTACCAGCGCACATTCGCATTTGCACTCACAATGTTAAGTATAGGATGCACGAAGTACAGTAAGTACACGAAGTACAGCTCGCGCAGGGTTCGTGCAGGTTCACCCACGGTAGACGATTGCGCGCGGCTGTTGAGCGGATTTTGTAATACGGGATTAGGCACAAATCTTTTTACCTCTCGCATTTTTAATGTTTTTTTGCGCCGGTGCAAACGTTTGCGTGAAGATTGTAATTTAGCCCTTTGTTTTTAGGTTTCATTTTCCTCTTACTCGTTTATGGAACCCACACATATTCTATACCGCTTTTCTCGCCGTTAAATGGACTTTGTGATATTATTTTCGGACCATCTTATAAGTTACTATGAAAAAGAATCAATGAAATATGATGAAAACAATTGGAAGAAAAAAAGAATAAGAAAAACTTTTTGGAACTTTGATCCCCAAAATCTACAACTGCAAAAAAAAGAAAGAAAACAAAACAAACAACAGGCATTTCACCTGTGTACTGAGCTCATTTTGACCGTTTTATGCTCATCATGTTCAAACGTGATTTGAAGCCCTATTTTATTATACGTCCCAGACAAAATTAAAAGAAACACATTAAAAAAAATGTTACACCAAAATGGTCATGTTCGGTATCATTGGAAAGGACATGCTATCTCCACTTGACAGCTGGGGGGTTAACTGCCCAACTGATGTCATAGCTCATATGGCGACGACGTCAGTGGGCGTTGGGAGGCCCCGGAGTCTTGGCTGACATCCAAGATGTTAGCCACCTCCGAGAGAGAACCGCGATCCGGCACCTAAGGGGTTAAAAAGAGGCACCGCTTGAAAGACTTTGCCCTTTTCAGCGGTGCCTCTCTTTTTTCTCTACCTCTAGCTGTTTGGGAGGGAGAGGGGTCCACCCCTTTCAGACTCTCCCCAGCAGGTGCCTGGGGCACCTGAAACTGACGTCATCGCACCTAACAATGCCATTAGTACGACGGCCGGTGCCCATAAAGCCTTTGGTCTGACTTGAAGGAAGTCAGACCGACGGGGGACCCAGGCCAGAGAGGTGAGTATAGGGAGGGAGGCGGGGTTAGAGGACCACGACATACATGGTACGTCCTTGGTCCTTAATGGGAGTTTATCCCAGGATGTACCCATGTACATCATTGGTCCTCAAGGGGTTAATAGTACAGGTGGAATATGTACATGGGGAAGAACAGGGTTAACAAGGACCATTTTACTCAGCATGCACCCTCTCTGCACTCCCATGTTGACATTTATTTTGCACCATAGTTATTATCAAAGCGTGGCAGTACCGCTCCACGGCAAAATGGGGTTTAATATTCATTGCATACAAAAACAGAAAATAAAATTGACTGTAGAATATCGAGTAGCATTTGAAACTTGTTGCACAATCATTTTTTTCCTGTTCAATTTTATGGAGCATTTCATAATCGTCTTTAGAGATCGTTTCCATTTAGTGTTTGAACACTCCAGAGGTGCTTGTGTTTTTGAAAGATATTTGGGGAGTGAATAAAAGGCTGCCATATTCTCTCAGAGGTAGTAATGATTTCACAGTCTATTGATTAAACACATTCTCTATGATTTCTAAGGGGAAGTTTACAAACCACAGGACATTATATGGAGCATTTCGCAGGAAGCTTTGATTTCTCGTGTTCCTCTTCAAAAACTCATTGCGATAGATTAACCACGGTACTTTTGTTATGGAAAACCGTCACAGATAAATAATTTATGAGATTGTACTGCTCTGGGCAGAGAGAGGTGCAAGGAATCATTTCTGATTAGCTTACTTGTATATTATCTTAAAAGAACTGGATGTCAATAATGTTTGTTTGAATCCTATGAAAAAAATCTGTACAATGCGAGATAATGCACTTCTTGGTTATTATTGGATGGAACAGAAAAGCAGATATGGCAGGAGGCAGAATGCATTCAAACAGTACGTGCAGCTGGGTAGAGTAGCTGAATACAATATAGGTACATGATGCAGCAGACACTATTCGTTTAATAATGGTACATTATATTCTTTGGGCGTCTCCAGCCACATAAAACTTAAATGCTGCATGTATTTGAAAAACAAGAGGACGATTCATTGTAGCAATATAGGCTCAGCGCTATGCACCTGCGGCTGAGAGAGTCACAAGGGGCATCGTGCAGAGGACGGATTCTGGGACATCTGGAATATGAAGATTTAAAGAGAAAATTATGTACAATCCCAGAGAAGTCAGATTGTCCTACCTGAATCCAATAATGGGGCACTCCTTACAGATGTTACACTTGGCTTGATGCTTGGCAGTTTCAGCAGCTGCCACCCTGTGTAGGACGGGCAACCAGACCATAGATTGTGGCTCCAATCGCATCCAATCCAGAAACAACGCCGCCTCGATTTCTGGCTTATTGTTAGCCTATAATTCAGAAGCACAAAACAATAACAGTATTTTAATAAAACTTTGCAGGAAACAGAAGCAGAAGTTTTTAAAGAGGCAGATTTAAAAAAGATAAAAAAAAAAAAAAAAAAAGGTATTTTTTAGTTTTTGTCTCAATTCTATCAATGTCTAACATGATTCCGCGGCCATCTATCATATTCAGTGAATTTTAGGAATTGTAGGCCATCAACATCTGGAGGGCTAGTTTGACATCCCTAGGCTCACTTATACGAAATCTACTGTTGCAGATGTTAAGTATCTTTATCAGCTTGCAGGGGTGATTTTCAACCACTATGCCACGGAACGCTGGTGCGCTGTGAGAATTAGCTGCGAACGTACAGAATGAGTTGTGCAAGCAGGACAGTGAAATAAGTGGAGGTATTATTCAATACAACATTATCATCTTAATACCGTTTTGTGTTTTTTAAATGATAAAAACATTAAAAAAGAGATATATCACAGGTGCTCTTTGTCAAGATTTTGTTCTTTAGCAGTATCCCATGAGATGAAAAGGTTGAACACCACAAATCCCACATTTCACAAGATAAGGTTGTATAGGTGCCCTGTCATCCTAAGGCTGCTGTAACACAAGCGTTTTTAAAAGCGGAAGGAACATTCGTGAGAGTGGACGATTCTTCCGCTCTGACACTCGTGTGACCACCTCGCTGAGCGCAGTTCGTGTGCTCAGCGGCGCTACAAAACTCAATCCGCCTATGGAGGGGAGCGCTTTGTAGCCCTGTCCTACGTCCGTCGTAAATTTTGACGGGGAGGCTTAAAGCAAGTTCGGTGCAACTAGCGCGCATGCTACACTAAGTGGCCCTCCCCGTCAAGCCATCACACAGTTATGATGGATGCAGGGAGGAGCGGTGACACGGATGCACGCAGTGCGCTCGTGTGACTGCAGCCTAAGGGTCACCCAGAATTTAATTCATTAATAGAGATTGCATCTCACTAAAATGGACTGTACATCTCGTCAGTATCTGAAACTAGATTCATTTATCTAAGAAGGAAGAAGGACCTTCCTACAAAACATAAGGCATACGAAAGCACACGGTAATGAAAGTGAAAATAAGAAATGGCAAATTTGCCTATAATTAGATCAACCATTTAGTAATCTGTGCTGTAAAGTCATACGGTTTCAAATTAAATGCTGGTGCATAAACAATAGGTCTGATGCTTAAAATGACTTTTGACTTCTGTGTAACCCCTATTATAAAGTGTACATAACCTTACACAGTTCTAAGAATAGAATTCACGAGTCAAACCGGTGAACACAGAAAATAAATATATGAATTTCATAATTTCAGTAATTACTAGAAATCACAAACACTATTATCGACTGCTATGATGGTAATCTTTATTTCACCTAATTTTTGGGTCATTACCCATGGCCTGCAAAGTCCTTTTGTCTTATTTTTCCTCTTAATTGTTATGGTATTGCCTTACTGCTGAATGAAAACTACCAACCAAATAGAGGGGGTTAATACGCCTTTAACGAAAAACACAAGATACTTTGTGGTCTTTCACATTGTAAAGGAGCTGACTTCTATTACCCAGAAGGGGGAGCTGGTTCATACCTGTATTCTTCATAAAATTCATACGTTACCATTTCCTACGTGCTGATTATTAAACCAAATCACACTTCTGAATTTGCAAAATATCAGTGTTTTAATTTTATTATGAAAATATTTCAAAAAGGATTTAATTCTGGAAGTAGATGCAATTTAATACAAAGAGACTGAATGTGCTGAAAGGTAACCAGTGTGCTGTGCCAGTTGCCAATCTGTTCCTAGGCTATTGGGTAGAACAATATGTTTTCCATCTGAATCTCTTGCCTTTCAGGTCGACAATCATCACATGAAAAAGATATATAGACAACATTCTGGTTGTCTGGGATGGGAATAAAGAAGAGTTCTATGAATTCAAAGACAGGCTAAATAAAAATGACCTAAATATTAAAGACATTTCTTGTACCTCATACATGAGTTTAAGTTTTCTAGACATCACCATCATCAAGCAATCTGAGGCTGAAACAGTTACCACCACTATATTCAGAAAACCAACCTCTACCAATAGTTTATTACATTGGCAGAGCTTCCACCCGTGATCACTGGAGATGAGCATCCCAGTGGGCAAATACTTGAGGTTACAGTGGACTGCTCAACAGCGGGAGAGTTTATCAAACACGCACATGATTTAAGAACCAGATTTAGACAACAAGGTTACCCTAACATGGTTCTTAAAAAAGCCTATCACCGTGCTCTAGGTGAAGACAGGGGATCTCCCTTATCGGTGACAAAGTATACCAAAACTGACAATATGATGAGACTTATTGGCAAATATGATGAACCAACACTGATATCAAGAGGCGGATTCAAATTGGCCTTTACTCAAATCTCATGAGGACCTGGCCCATGTTATCACACCCGCGGCTGTCTTTACAACTAGACGGGGATGAACCGAAGACTCAGTCGGAAATAGCCACCTTGCCACTCCGCAGCGTGAATCAAGATTAACGTGGCTCGCACAAGAAACCCGTGGTACACATAAATGTGGGAACTGCCAGGCCTGCAACTATATTGCCAAACCTTCAAATATGTTTCATGACAGCAGCAAAACACAAACGTTTCATGTCAAACAATGATTTACAGGTCACTCACTGAACGTAGTATATTTATTAATTTGCTCTTGCAGCTTGCTGTATGTCAGCAAGACAACCAGCGCTCACAGACTGTAATGCACTAACATCATTGCCGCACTGGCTTCTAGCAGGCTCATCTAAAATCTTTAACTTTACTGTGCAGACTGTCCTATTGCTGCAGACCCCCAAATGCTGGCTTTCTTTTCTTTTGGGAAAGGGTTCAGTATAGCAAGCCTTAAACTATACTACTATACGGATTAGACAAAGTAACGGGTGAAGACGTACACCTTCTGGGAACCCTATGCATGGCAAACTAATGTGTTTCTCGCAGTAGTCTAGCATACATAGCTATGGTTACCGTTTTGTATTTTTCAAATCTGGACTTTCATCTGACCCTTGGTGCGCTTGGCACCCATTGTTGAATTTTGTCCTTTTTCTTTCTATTGTATTTAGCTGACGGTTGGTTCATTGTATTGTCACCCTTTAACTTTCAATTAATAAATGTTATCTTTTATGGATATTGTGTTCCTGAACTCAGCCAATCTATTTTTGTTATTGCATATATCTTTCTAGGGTTACCCCCCTTCCCCTTCGATGTAGCTGAGTGAGTAATCTCTCAACTATCGAATTGTCTGGTGCTCCACTGGATGGTAGCACCCCTTCCATTTTCTGGGCTACATTTAGCAGCTTCTGTTGTCCTCTTGTATATTTTGTCAGATGTTGTCATTTCCCTGACAAATCCAAGATACAGATGTTATAATTGCAAGGGGGCTGTGACTTTTAATTTACTCACAGTTGTGCAACAAGAGCCAAATATCTTAAAACTCTGCCAAAAACCGGTAATTTACACATTAGTGTAGTCTCAGTTTCCCTCCCGCTATGCAAACACTACAAAGTAAAACACATATAATTTAGAATTAAAATTGACGCAAGTTTGATTAAAATGCCTAAAAATGCGCATACTATTTTCGCTTGTTTGCTTATTCACTGATTTGGCCTGCTAATTGAATGCAAATTGAATATATTATTCTAAAATATGTTAACAGGAGATAAATCATTACAATACAAAAATAGGAATGTATATACACTTACAGAAACTGTGAGCTAGTCAGAGGGATATGTATCTGAGACTTGGGTTCTTATATATATATATATATATATATATATATATAGATAAAAAAAAAATCAATATTACAATACATTAATGGAGTGGCTGATTAATATGATTAAAATAAAAAAAATTCAGGGACGATGTCTTCTGTATTCAATAGAGAGCTGCATGTTGCAACAGGAATTAGAATGAGCAGTTAAAAGCATCAGGCTCTGTCCTGGGTAATCAGCATATATTATGAAGACAGAAAAGACACAAACAGAAGGAAGCAATTGAGTAAAACCATATATCTGATTTATTTTGCAGCCCATAATCAATGTTAATTTGTTAATAGTCATAAAGGTGGATGGCTGTATACTCTGTCACTGGGGCCTGTACAGGCAAATCGCCGTGCTTGGCCAAGATTAGCACAGTTACATTCTATAAAACGGGTGAGAATTGCTTGAGGATTTAAAGTCAAATGGTCAGAATCTGGTCAAGGACAAGCTAAGATTCTTACGGATTGCTCTCTCAGATGCGATTACAATTTCCTAGGTGACCTCTATTATATAAAGAGGCATGGAAACAGGATTTCAATGAATAAAACAAATCCATTGCCATACTGCAGGTCAGAATGAAATAATGTTTGTGAACTAGCTTATTGCCTGACATTCCTTCCATTAATTACTCTCTTTGACTTAAGATCTATTTATATCTTACTATAGTTTGCTCAATGCCTCTATATATAGTCTGCAAACCTATGCATTATGGAAAGATTTACATTTTCCCATTACTAAAATGGTTTTACAAAAGTGAAAATCTTATGTTCGGATTGTCCCTTTTCCAACAAAACAATTACTTTTCTGGATTACATGGTCTATTGAGTTTCACTCCGAATTTGGAAAGTATTGGTAGTATGTAGCCATATTATGCTTGTGTGCCTAGACGAATGAGACTAGGGTTAAAGGTTATAAAGACACATCTCATTATAGGTTTTCACTCACTTAAATCCGGAAAAGAATGATCCGTGTCTAAAGGTAACAGGCCGTTGCATTCTGGGCACCGAATATTAGGGCAACTAGTCTGTCCTTCCTCCAAGCATTAAAAAAAACACATAAGCAGTACACATTTTTTATTTTACCTGCTTGATTTACTTCATAGTGATGCACATATTATTTTAAGAAATTGCCATTGTCCACAAAAAGGGCTAAACCAAGACTAGTCATCGCCTCTCCCTGCTGTAGGATGATCCCTTCAATGTTAAAGTACACCTGTCATTACCGCAAGAGTTGTACTCATTTGACAAGGAATTACTCCCTAAATAACAGCCTTCCAGTAGAAGTGGTAGAGGCCAAAACAGTGATTGAATTTAAGCAGGCATGGGATAGGCATAAGGCTATCCTAAACAAAAGATAAATCCAGGTAAAGTATCCATGTAATTGGGCAGACTAGATGGGTCGAAAGGTTCTTATCTGCCGACATTTTCTATGTTTCTATAAATAGGAGTTTGCATTTTTTGGGTAACATGTATACACTCACTGGTGGTATGCCGCTGGAGTGAGCTTTAAGCAAAACAGGCTTCCTACAGGACAGCCCCCAGCTTACTTGATGTGGCCAGACTGACTGATCGTCCTCTGAGGGGTCACTGTGCCAAGGTCACTGCTGAGGGCAAATCACGCAGGGCTACCTGGCAGTCCTCAGAAGCACTGACTGCCCATGTGGCAGTGCAAGGCACTAGATCAAGGCGAGTACCGGCTGCGTATCTTATCAGCAGATGAGATATTGCATTGATGCTAAAAACAATGTGATATCTATCCCGTTGGGCAATACATATTCACTTCAAAATCTAACTACAGAGCAAATCGTCCCTGCCTTCTGCATATCACAATCCATTTGTTAGTATGGCAAGCAAGTGGCCGCCTTTGTCCTCCAGATAATTAACATGAAGGGCCAAAAACATACAAATAATTGTCTTGAGATCTATATTCCGAGCAGCAGCCTTTCCCAGTGCTTCAAGTACTAGCATCAGTACATCATAATGTTCGGCTCGGATTTACTTCCTGTGACTGTAGTCACTTAGGACTTGGGTACATGGACCTTGAGATGCATGTGGGAGGTGCAGGCCTGAGGTTTTGTATAGTTTCCCAGCCCTCTTCTGTGTTGAGTCACCCTGTACCTACAGTTTTAGGTGCAGGATGTTTGTGTTTTCTGTGCCCTATTCCCTGATGTCTGTGTTGTATTATTATTCCCTTATTTATTGCAGTGTCATGTTATATACACTGTGAGGTTTCCCTTATGTGTATCTGTAAGATGGGAAGCTGGTCAACCTGCGTACACTCCAGGCTGTCACCAAGGTAAAGGAGACTGTTATGTGGCCTCCTTTTTGCTGAGGACTGTGCCCTGAATGCTGGATCGGAGCAGGAAATGCAAGCCAGTATGGACAAATTCTGAGAAGCTTGCGACAACGTCAGCCTCCTCATCAACACAAAAAAGACCGAGGTGATGTATCAGTCAGCTCCGAAAGTCCAACATCATGAGCCCACATCACAGTGAAGGGACAAAAACTGCAAGCAGTGGACCAATTTACATACTTCGGCAGCACCCTTTCCCGTGCAGTGACAATTGACGTTGAGGTAAACTGCAGAGTAGCCAAGGCAAGCTTTACATTTGGCAGACTACTGACCAACGTATGGGACCACCGTGGAATAAGCCTTGCTACAAAGCTCAAAGTCTATTGAGCAGTAGTGTTCACTACCCTGATGTATGCCATCGAGACTTGGACTGTATACAGGAGGCATGCAAGACAAATGAATCACTTCCATATGACCTGCCTCCGCAGACTTCTTAGGATCCGGTGGCAGGATAAGGTGCCAGACAGAGAAGTCCTTTTCAGAGCAGGCCTGTCACCAGTTTACACCCTGCTGATGAAAGCCCAGACACTGTAGGCAGGCCATGTTGCAAGGATGCAAGATCATCGCATCCCTAAACAACTCCTTTATGGTGAGCTTTCTCAAGGAAAATGGTTGCACGGGGGACAAAGGAAGCGATACAAAGATGCACTGAAAGCCTCCTTCAAGTCCATGGATATTGATATCACCTCTTGGGACACCCTGGCACAAGATCGATCGACGTGGCGCACACTGATCCTCCAAGGCTGCCAGACATCTGAGGACAGAAGAACAACTACAGCACAAGAGAAGCGAGAACTTCGGAAAGCCGAAGCTGCAAATGTTGCTACAGGGGTACCTACACATGTCTGCTCGACATGCGGCAGAACAGTTAGTGCATGTATAGGCCTTACCAGCCATCTGCGGACACATCGTGGACAACCCACAACCTGTTAGATGTCAAGGTCCTCTTCGAATACGATGGACGGACATCATCTGTAAGGAATGGATTCCTTTGCTTTCCCAGCTTCCATCAATACCACTCCCTCAGGAACTGGCTTAAACCAGATCTCTGTGACGCTTTCTCAGGCTTTGTTTCACCAGTGTGCGCGCATGTGAGAGAGGGAGGCTATTGTGAGGCTATTTGGCATGGAAACGCTGGTGCGTGTTTTTCATTTGTATTCCGCACCTCCCCATGTTGGTGTTTGTAACTGTAAATCCTGAATTAAGTCATTCCCAGTTTTGTGTTCACCCTGCAAGGAGCTCCGGCTATTGACTGGGTGTATTTAAACATAGAAACATAGAAAATATAGTCAGATAAGAACCTTTCGGGCCATCTAGTCTGCCCAATTACATAGATACTTTATCTGGATTTGGGACAGAATCAGTACTACTTCGGGATACAGACAGCAAGGGGCGCATTCTGCACGTGGGTATGGGGCCTCACGTTACACTTATAGAAACATAGAAACATAGAAAAATGTCGGCAGATAAGAACCTTTCGGCCCATCTAGTCTGCCCAATTACATGGATACTTTACCTGGATTTATCTTTTGTTTAGGATAGCCTTATGCCTATCCCATGCTTGCTTAAATTCAATTACTGTTTTGGCCTCTACCACTTCTACTGGAAGACTGTTCCATGTATCCACCACCCTCTCAGTAAAATAATGCTTCCTGATGTTACTTTTAAACCTTTGCCCCTCTAATCTAAGACTATGTCCTCTTGTTTTGCTATTTTGTTTCCTTTTAAATATACTCCCTTCCTCTACCTTGTGGATTCCCTTTACGTATTTAAATGTTTCTATCATATCTCCTCTGTCTCGTCTTTTTTCCAAGCTGTACATGTTAAGATCATTAAGCCTTTCCTGGTAACTTTTCTCCTTCAAGCCATACACCATTTTAGTAGCCCTTCTCTGAACTCTCTCTAAGATGTCTATATCCTTCTGGAGATACGGTCTCCAGTACTGCACACAGTACTCCAAGTGAGGTCTCACCAGTGCTCTGTACAGTGGCATGAGCACTTCCCTTTTCCTACTGCTAATACCTCTCCCTACACAACCAAGCATTCTGCTAGCATTTCCTGCTGCTCTATTACACTTCCCCTCTCTGACTTCCTATTAGGTTTGATATCTTAGTCACTGACTTGATAAAAGCCCCCTACTAGACTATCGGAGACCACCATTTAGCTAAACTCTAACTAGATTACATGCACATTACAAACAAAACCACATGCTACGGATTCTTTTCTTTGAAGTAATTTTATGTAAAAAGGGAAAAAAGTTAGAATATCTTTTTCTAAACATTCACTCCTCCACTCCACTTACTGTTAAATACTTAATAAGCTAAATCACAGCAGTAAAGTTTAAACATTTGCTCAGATTTTGGCAATTGTTGCATCATGGGAAAAAATCCACAAAATGGAAACAGAAAAACTAAAACAAAGAGCTTAAAATACTTCTAATCTACCCTTGGTGATTTCTTTTGAAAACCTCCAACACAGTACAATCATTTGAGTTGGTGACTTACCCACAGACTCCATTCTATGGCCAGAGCCGGTGAGGAGAATGTGATGTTAAGATACCGGGGGGGGGGGGGGAGGCACCTAACACAAACTGGACGCACCCAGGGACACAGAGTGAAATATTTTCGATAAAACATGCAAGAGGAAAGCAAAGCACATGTAAGTAATCAGCAGCTTAAAATAAACAAAACAAAGGACTTGTTGGTGCTAGTGTCTCTTTAAACACAGACCATTGTGGTTATTTACTAAAGCAGATGCTACCTTTTACTGAAGTAGTTTCTTAAAGAGCCAGATGAGGTCTTTTAATCTACAGTATATACAGATCAATCATATGCCTTAGCAACAGACGTACTTCCATATTTTGTTTAGTGCGGTGATGTACACAAGTTAGATACATGGATTTATTTATTTTGAGAAAGGATTTTACCAGGAAGGATACATTGAGATTTCTCTCGTTTTCAAGTATGTCCCGTTCGGTGTCTTACCCAAGGACACTTAATGGAGAGGTGCTCTTGCCGGGATCAAACCCATGACTCCACAGGCTCAATACACGCAGAGCAGTGATGTTACCGCTACTCCACCCAGCCGGTACTACCAATGATGCAAACACAAATGTATCCATTGCTAGCTTGCTTGATAGTACTAGATGAACAACATTACATTGCACTTGTTCTTTAATAATTACACTACCAAAAGTTGCCTAACATGAGTCTCAATTGATATACAATAAAAAAAGTTACATTAGCATACAAAAGCTCATTTGCATACCTTTTTAATGCAGAATTAGTGCTCTCCCTGGAGAGAAACAAATCTCAGTGACATCTCACTACTGTCACCCTGTATTATTGTAAAGAAGATCTAATGAGCAGCCCCCAGCCTCACAAAAAGTACAACTAACTTTACTGCTGCATTAAAACAGCCAGGAAGATAGAAAATAACCATACCAAAATAACTAATTTATCCTACATTTAAGTGTAAACTACCCAGCCCTCAAATAAATGTAATGATAATTTTCAACAAAAAGTACTTGGTAGCGAAAGGGGTTAAGAGTCCCAGCATAACACAGTTTCTCTATCATACGTGTTTATCAGTTCAAAGTGGAAAGTATTTGAATTTTTTAATATGACATTGAAGTTTACAGAATGGTAGATAAACCTCGTACATATATACACACAGATTTTAGGGTTTATTCCTGTCCAGGAGACAAAGCCAATCAAGGCTGCACCCCTTGATTTAACATCTAGATGAGACCTAGCCTCTCCAAAATGAAGAAAGACGTCTCTATTTTGGTAGACATGTCTCTGTGTTCCCAATTCAGATAAGGAAATGTAAAGCGGGCAGTGCCGCCGTAGATTGGTAACCTTAAAGTAATTGTTTCTTACACAGAGCAGAGGTTTGCGTTCAGCTTTTCATTTCCCTGCGGGCAAACACCTTGCCGGAGAACTCTGCAGCCTGTATTTGCTTTTGAAAACTGGTCACATTCGTTTGTTGTGCCGTACAAACAGGGCACATAAAGCGCGAGTGAAATAGAACTGGAGGTAGAGCTGTTTTGATGACATTTACAGTGCTGCCTGGCTAAGACTGGGGGGCTGAGCCGAGCATTACTGTTCTCAAAGGGCTAACACGATCTGTCAGGGGACCTCGCAATATGCCAGGCAAACAAACAGGACGTTTTACATTCTTCTGCAGCACACAATACTGCAATCAGCATGTTCCGGATTGTCCTATATTCCCTTTAGAAAAATAAAAGAGGGACTGTTTCCCGGTTTTCATTATTTATTTTTATAAATAGGTTTAAAGGGAAAATGCGCATTGAAGACAAAAAAAAAAAAAAAGAAAGAGAAATCAATGCTTTGACAGTTTCCTCCGTTGTATTGTTTCCTTTAGTCAGTATGCAGTTTGTTTTATGTGAAAGCTTTCAGTTAGCTTATAAAAAAGGGAACGAAAGGGAGCTTGGACATTGGTTAGAAAACAAAATAAAATCCTGTAAACAATGTTCTACGAAACGTGGCATAAAGCATGTCGCATACTACATCATGCAAAATCATCAACTGCTTTTGCTGCTTGTTTAAGGCTGGGGTCAGACCAGCGCACTTTTAACGTGCGTTCTGGCGCACATAATTACGGCCGCACTAGCAGTAGATGACGGGCAATGACGGCCAATATACGATGTACGGCCGCACAAAAGTCCGGCCGTGCAACGCAAGTGGAATTTGAACGCATTTTTCTGAGAACGCTGAACCGCTAGTACTGACGTACTGAATGCGCAGCTGCGGCATAGCGGCGTGTTTGCGTGATTAGGAGATGTCAGACACTGCTAATGTCCAGCCAACATAACGTCCAGATGCAAAAAGAGTTTTATTGACGATCCGTACAAAATCACGCCCGAAAATGCGCGTCGTCTGACCGTTTTTGCGCATTCCGTGAAAAAATACGTCAATGCGTTCGGACGCACTTTTTCACGTTCGCAGGGAAAAATGCTTTCGTCTGACCCTAGCCTTAAGAAACAAAATAAGAGACACTGCCTCTTTCAATCCAAACCAGACATCAAGGAGTAAATCTGTCAAGGTTTTGCAAAACAATATAAAATGTGGATTTTGTGACCTTTTGTACTGTTTCATAAGGAAGCATAAAGCAGGTCTGAATCTTAGATGAAATTCCAGAAGACTGTATACGGACAACTGAAGTATGGACCACATTCTATAGGTTTCAAAATACCCGGTACATTCTGAAGACCCTTTCAGTGTCAGTCCACATTACATTTTGAAGAATAAATAACTGTAGCGCTCACTCCCGGAGGAGCCGCTGAAAATGAACCACGGGTCAGTCTCCCCGCACTAGGGAATAAATATACTCCAACACAGTTGTGAGTTTTTATCATTTAAATAGTTTACTAAAATCTTGAGCAGATGTTGAAGCACGGTATTCACAAGTATTATTACAATATTTTCGTATTTCGGTAAAACGCGCAGCGGAAAAGAAACGAAACACGAGGCTTCGTATTTCGGAAAATAAAATATTCGCGACCGAACATAAAAGAATGCAATTTCCCGATAGTTCAGAAAAAGGGACACGTAACGAAACCCCAAACATACAATCCCTTTCGTATTACGGCAAACGCGCAGCGGAAAAAGAGAAAAATGTATTCGGAACGTATCTTTGTCTTTAACCCCCGTTCCGATTCGTAAAAGGAAATGAGTCCTATACAAGTTAAGTTCCAGAATGTAAGAAGCGTATCTGTGTGTGTGTGGTACCCGGGTACTGTTCAACTGGCCAGTGAATTTATTAAAGAAAGGTCTTCGACTAGTCAGTTGGGGCCCTGTAAACTTTAAAGAGAAAACAGCAGCTTGACCTTTAATCATACAACAGCCTTGGAGGCCTCTCACCCATCCGACGCAGGCTTTAGGCTCCGCTGACCCAGGACGTCTCTCCGCCGGATCTTGACTGGGGATACTAGCGGCCGGATCCGTTGTCTACCTTCCTGCAGCTTGTCCAGCTCCCCGCCTGCTCTACGTTCGATTCCGCCGGTCTGCAGCTGTTGTCTGGGTACTGGCAAGTCTCCTTCTCCTCAGGTGGAGTGACCCAAATAGGAATTACAGGTCTCCCTCAGGCTTGGCCTAGCTCCTCCAGCGGTCTCCTCAGTGCGTCTGCTTTCTCTCTCATCCCCTGGCGCGCTCTGGAACTTTCTCCACGAGGCAGAGGATGTAAGACTCCAGTCTCCACCCACTTCCTGGCTTCTTGCAAAGCATGCCAGTTATTGTAGTCCCAATGTCCAGCATCTCTGATTGCGATAGTCTCCATCTTGTGGCCAAAAATAGGTACTGCCACAGCAAGATTTTTAGCACAGCGCTACATAACCATACAGTAGGTTTTTGCCAATTACATAATGTTCTCTTGACTTTGCCCATTTTTTTTTTTGAGAAAGGATACATTGAGATTTCTCTCATTTTCAAGTATGTCCTAGGTGGGGAGTATGTACCGTTCGGTGTCTTGCCCAAGGACATTTACTGGAGAGGTGCTCTTGCCGGGATCAAAACTGTGTCTCTCTCCACGGTTATAGAGCAGTGATGCTACCTCTACTCCACCCAGCCAGTACATAAATGAACAACACCTACAGAGTAATTCACAAAGAGCAGTTGTTAACCTTAGGCAAACCAGAGAAAGGAAACCTAACAATGGCTGCTGTAATTGCAGCAATGAACAATGCTCAAAGGCATCACTGTTATTCTTCTGTTGGAAAAAAAGGCAAATTGAGTCTATTCTCCAATTACTGTGGTCTTGGCGATTATGCTTCATGATTTTCCAGTGGTGATATCCACAGACCTCTCATGTAGTAAACTATGGTGAAAAAAACATCCCTAGACAACTTTGACTGGAACACCAGGTGAACCTACAATGAAATTTATGATACACTACTACAGAGGAAAGCCTATTGAACACTACGCCTAGAACTACACTGAAGAACTCTGACAGAAACTATGGTGGATAGAACGGTGAAAAGTACTGTAGTGAACAGTGGTGCCAGTTCCCTAAACTAAAAACTCACTGTAGATTCGCTGTACTTGTTAACCATAGTTTCATGAATTCGGACCACAATTCTTTTAATGAAAGAAAATCGTTACTGAATAACCCCTCCGGTCTTCTGGATGGCAAAAGCTTTCTAAAATGTTTAGATAGTGTAATACATGCAGCATATACAAATGCTCCTGCTTCCAAGAGGGACTTCTAGTTCAGAACATTTATTACATATACAGGTCTATTCACTAATGGTGAAACTCAGGAGACCTGGCAGGAGAAGAGAACAATCTAGACCAAATAGCGGATTTGGAAAATGAGATCAATTGGAGAGTTTTTCTGGTTTGGCTATTTAGACCTACAGGTCTATTCAATAAAGGTGAAACTCAGGAGAATTGTCAGAAGTGAAAAATCCAGGTCAAAATAGCCAAACCAGAAAAATTCTCCCATTTATCTCACTTTGCAAATCTTCTGTTTGGCCTAGATTGTTCTCTTCTCCTGAGTTTCACCTTTAGTGAATAGACCTTACAGAGTTGGTCAATTCACCATGGGCTCCACTGAACTGATTCATGGGCCAAAACTTTGAGACCCTGTGGTAAAGTAGTATAGGACTACTTATCTTTTGAATGTCAGTAGTTACAACATCTGAATTTTTAGTGTTTCATTGAAGAAAAATTTGCAACTAACAAAATCAGTAACATTCATTCTTCACTACAAAAAGACAATACTGTTTATTTCTTGAAAACTCTCTTATAGGCTTTTGAAAGTTATTGCCATTTTCACAGAGATTAAACAACAAAAAGAAGCTAGCAAATTAAGCTTGTTCGGTAACGTGGAAAAAGCATCCATTAATTCCAAGTAACATTTGCTGCAATGCGATCAGAAACCGTACAAAAAGAAAACATTATCTAAATCAGTCCTGAGGATGATCAGCAATGAAGTTCTAGACTGCCAGATATCTTCTGATTAAAGATAAAGAATTCCAGACATTTATACTGGGAGAAAACGGCTCTTCTTTAAAATCTCTAAGAAGAAATAAATTTCCATTTCAGTAGCTGATGTGATTCAGTAAGGAAACATTCTCTGCTCTCACTACAAACTGGTATTTTACATCTAGAAGAAAAGCACTTTACAAATATACATGCAGACAAACATTTACTCCGAGAACACAGATCTGATGGGAAGGAAGACTTAGGATGAAGCAATGCTGTTATTACAGTTATTACTTCTCACCCAATTACACTTTAGTAAACTGAGGAACGGCGAGATAAAATCGCTTGCCCTGGGTCACTGGTAAAAATTGAGTCTATATTACGAAGAAGATAGAGATTTGTTTCATAAAATATTTCAAGCGCAGCTCTGGCATTCCTTCAGCCACATCGGATTCTGGAATAACAGATACAGTGCTTTGCTGCTACACAACATCCTGGAGGGTACAGTGTGGAATTCTCCAATATGTGCTTACCGCTGTCGCCACAAAACAACTCATACACGCCCTGGTAATCTCCCGACTCGACTATTGCAATAATCTCTTATCTGGCCTCCCTCTGTCCCACCTCTCCCCCCTACAATCCATCCTGAACGCCTCCGCCAGGCTAATTCACCTCACCCGCCGCTCTGTCTCTGCCGCTCCCCTCTGCGAGTCCCTTCACTGGCTCCCCATCCACTGCAGAATTAAGTTCAAAATCCTTATCCTTACCTACAAAAGCCTCACTAACTCAGCTCCCCACTACCTGTCCTCACTAATCACCAAATACACCCCAGCCCGCTCCCTAAGGTCAAACAGTGACCTGCGCCTAGCTTCTCCCCGCATCACCTCTTCCCATGATAGACTGCAGGATTTCTCACGCGCAGCCCCCACTCTCTGGAACGCTCTCCCTCGTACTGTCAGACTGTCCCCTAACTTCTCTTCCTTCAAACGCTCCCTTAAAACATTCCTATTTAGGGAAGCCTACCACCCAACTCACTGACGCAACCATCAATCACTCTCATCTTACAGTCCTCTCCTCCTGTTTCCAACCCCAACCCTCCCAGATTGTGAGTTCCTACGGGAATAGGGCCCTCATCTCCTCCTGTACTGTTTGTCAAATGTTGTTCAATGTATTGTAACCCTGTCTATACTGTGCTTATTGTACAGCGCTGCGGAATATGCTGGCGCTTTATAAATAAAGAATAATAATAATAATAATAATAATAATAATACCAGGTGCCTAGACTACACTTGATTGTGTATTGGAAGTTTAAATCAATAGCAAATGTTCTAAAGCCACTATATTAATACTTTTATTTTCTTTATAACAAAATAATAATAATGTTAACCCCCAATGCCATATTACTATATCTTGCATTTTCCTTGAGCTAATAAAAGGTTGTTTTTTTGTAATTGTTGTAGATTTTAATCAAAATCGTAAATTACTCGATAGAAACACCCTTCCCACACAAATGCCAAAATACTGAAACACAAATTCAGTAGAGTATTTGTTCCTAAAACGTATCTTTGAATTTGAATGGGATGTCGACTTCAATCTGAAATGTTTGATAAAATGCTCGAGACCAGAAAAAAATTGAATAACTGAGAAAAGCGATGCAATTTTACACATTTATTTATCCGTTCATCTTCAGAAAAAAAGTTTGGGGGCAATATACAGTATACCACATCCTGTAATTTGGAATACAAGGTGTGATATATCAGCATATTATTTTGTCACGTTGAGCAATTGTGAAAATGATACAAAGAGATGGTAAAATAAGCTTCTAAAAAGGTGCTGATTATTGGTAACACGGCTTTTAAAATAAATGGCAACGTGTTAAAGTAATGTCTGAATGTGACTATAACGTCCTTACAGTAATTAAATTTACAATGTTCATTATCACTATATGGTATTTGCCATTGAAAGCTGCATTAAGCTTCGTAATGCAGTGAATGACACAATAGCTCCCCTCCTTTGTTAGAATGCAGCAATAAAGTTGTGTTTGTTGAAGCTTCCTCTACAGTGAGAGAGGGCGTGGCAGATTAAAGTCCACGTGCAAACATACACAGAACAGAGTCTTGAAAATTAAATACGTTAATCCTTACGGGGAAAAAAGAGATTCCTTTAATAAATGCAAGACACATATTTATTATGAATGATGGGGCTATGCTCGGCCAACGTGCCTTTGGGGGGGGGAGATGCCCTTGTGAAACTCTGCAGAGGTTATTCACTTTATGATGGCTATAGGTCATGTTATAGATATCTCTTATTTCTCATATAGCTGAAAAGGTATCCACAAACAAGATTGTTGTCACTCCTTAAAAGACAGCATCACCAATTGTAATAAAAACAACTATTGAATGCATACGTAATATACATCTCAAAGGGAAGACCATCTCTGCTGGTTCTATCTAGTAAAATAATATTGATTATTTTAGCCATTCCCTGTAATATACTTGTATTACCCCTTTATCACACTAGATTGGTTATTCTTAACCATTGTGCTGCATTAGTTTGTGGTACATTAGATTGTAAATAGTAGAGCTTTTGCAAGGTGGGGGAACAATGAACAGCAGGACAATATGGACTCCAATATAATCTCCATGCTGACAACACCCAAATCTACCTTTCCTCCCCAGATCTCTCTCCTCCTGTGTTAGACCGTGTTACTACCTGCTTGTCAGCTGTCTCCAACTGGATGACTTCCCATTTCGTAAAGCTCAACTTCTCTAAAACGGAACGTCTCATCTTCCCTCCCTCTATATCCTCCATTATTGCTCCCATTTCTATTCAGGTGAATGGTGCCACCATTACTTCTACCTCTCAGGCTCGTTGCCTAGGGGTCCTCTTGGACTTTGAGCTTTCCTTTACTCCTCACATTCAGTCACTAACAAAATCTTGCTACTTCCACCTAAAAAACATTGCCGCATCCCTCCCTTTGTTAATCAGGACTCTGCTAAAACTCATCCAAGCTCTTATCTCCCACCTTGACTACTGTAACCTCCCCCTCTCTGGCCTTAAGGGATCCCAGATTCTCACTCTGCAGTCTGCTATTGTACAGCCAAGGTACACATAGGGCACCATTACATTCTTCACAGTAACGTTAGCGCTCACCTGAGAGACTGGGAGAGACTGGGGGGAAAAGTCCCCCAGTCTCCCTCTGCGGATCACTACGCCGCCTGCCAGATCGTCATGTGACTGGCAGCGTCTGCTTCAATGGAGTCCTATGGACTCCATGGAGGGGATGCTCGTGGCAGTGCTTAGCGCTGCCGTGCGCCTCCCAGGGCTTATCGCCCAATTACATTACAGGCGGCTTTTTTAGCACCTGCATCATATTAGCACGCTAAAACGGGGACGCAAAGGAGAAACCTGCAGGTGCAGGTTTTTCTCCTTTGCCTTGCCGTTTTAGCGTGAAGAATGTAATGGTGCTCATACAGTGCAAATTCTGCACTCCAGTTGAATCTGTGACAGTCAGGAGATATGAAAATGTAGACACACTGTCAAACTCAAATTCACAGTTTACAGCACTTACATATTGAAAGCAGCTCCGGACACTGGGTTCTATGTTGCTGCCACCAAAAGAGGCCACTTCACCCAACTGGCGTGGAATCTGAATGGCATCGTGAAGGAGGAGGCCCAGTCTTCGTTGGTCACAGAACCCAGTAGAACTTGCTACCTGCTTAAACAGGTCTAGAAAACATAAGTTACATTCAGGATTACTTTGAACACGAAAAATATATTATTCTGATCTTCAACTACTGCATATTTTTACATAAACTCACAGGTCTTGATTTCTAGAAGCCAAACACCTCGAATAGGCTTTGACTAATAATTTAGATTGCCCTTATCGATTATAACAATTGATTGAGCTTTGTGTACATTGAACAATGAAGATTCGTCTTAACACAATTACATTGATGTATTTTGTACTTTGAACTGACCCAAAAAGTTGAAATAAAATTTGATTCCGGACATTTCTTAATAGTAAGCTTCCATGTATGTTAACACACAAGTATGAAGTGAAGGATTACTCAAAATAGACATTACATGTTGTAACGACGAGAGCTTACACTCTTAATGGCCATAAATAGAAACCAAAGCCTCTAATTGCGTTTTGTTTCACACGGTATAATGGGAATTAGCGCAGATGACATTTTTTTTTCCTTGTTAGCTTTTACACGTTGTTGGGCTGGATGCATTTGGTGGTTGCAACCGCCCCATCGGGGAATAGGCGCAACCCCACCCCTCCTGTACTATGTTGTAACGATGGCATAAGGCCACGTAATATTTACAACTAGGTGTTATGTAATGATGGTGACACACATTCCAAACCTAACCAAGTAGAATTAAATCTACATAAAAAGGTAAAGCTACTTTTTCACATATGCATACTAGAATAAATCAGTGTTTCTCAACTCCAGCCCTCAGGACCCACTAACAGGCCAGGTTTGCCAGATATCTGACAGCACAGGTGATATAATTTGCTACTCAGTGATTGCAGGATTCAGTCTGCATTTCCTCAACGCGATCTGTAAAATCTGGCCTGTTAGTGGGTCCTAAGGACTGGAGTTGAGAAACCCTGTAATTGAGAAACACTGGGATAAAAACACAGGTACAATCAAGTCTCACCCATTTTGAAAAATCTCCTTTTTACATCCTGATGAAACTACTACTATTTATAAGGTTGTGAATGACTACAGAATAACCATGTCATTTGATCGCCAGGAAGGAAAAGATGAATTTTATTACATTACTGTGTATCGGGCAATGAAGGAGAATAAATACTTTGTTTAGCTTTAATCCTGCTGGCCGACATGTTAGTCACACATCAATGAATAAAATTCAATGTTTTATCTTAATTTTCTATTTATTTTTGATATACGGGCCCCAAGTGATTAATCAAGGTTACTGTTAACTTAACCAGACCTGTTGTAAACTTACCAACTCCGAAGATTATTATGGCTCTGGTATATTTACAAAAGCTCTGGTTAAGTTTGCACCAACCTTGGTTACTTTCAAAAAAATCCTGTGAGTAGTAAAAAAAAAAAAAACAAACAAAAAAATAACCATTGCATGACGGTGTATCAACGGTAGCCCAATATGGATATTAGTCACATTGTACCATTTTTTTATATAAAAAAAAATTTGATCTGAACGGTGTTCAAAATCAGACATTCATGAAGTATCATAAAGAACAAACGCATTTTGGCCCTGGTGCAATTGCTTGGTTACGCGTTCAGTTAAGTATAAAGGCAGCACATTTGCCATATTAGTGGGTTTTTTGCTTTTTTTTTAATGGAAGTGCCAAATAGTTCCTGTAAGGCCATGCTTTTTCGTTGAGTACGCTGTTTAACAAATATGCACTCATGCATAGGCGTTTTCTAGTAAACAGCGTTTTCCGTAAAATCTCAATGGAAAAAGCTACAGCCAGACACAGACAAATTATTATGCTTTCCAACACTACCATTTTATCACCCTCTGGAGGCCGCGCTTCAACTTCCCTCCATTAACACCACGTAGCTCTGGTGCAATTCTGTCCTTAAACCTCAGCATATTTTTTTCTGAGTTCAGTACATTTGATTTACAGATTTGTTTACAACTCAGAATTTGTCTCCTCCAGAAGAGGTGGGAGGAAGACAGAAAATATACCCATTATGGGTGTATTTATTAGGATAACCGCATGCACAAATATGTCTTTCGCCCTACCGGCACATTTGACAATCCACTGCAAATAGCTTGTGCACGTCGGCAAAGCAATAACACAACCTTAGACAAGGATGCGAAGGACATGGGTGTTATACTGAAAGTACCTGGACAGAATTCATTTTCCGTTTTGATACTATTAAATTTATAGGGGTGTTGAGCATTTCAGTGATATGAGCCATTTATATGCTAAGTATATTTACCTAAAACATTTAATTCATCAGAAATTCCTCCATACCGGAGTCATTTTGTGTCTAGGATTAAAACCCGTGTCCCTGCCTTACGTCCATATGTTACCTTGTGCTTTATATTGTCTACATGTATCTTGCAGACTGGCAAAAGACCGCATGTTCAATATTTTATACAGGTTAAATTGGACTGAGCACATTCTATATTTTTTTAAATTGTATTAAAAAACAAAAAAAAAAAAAAAACATCCAGGCTAAATATAAACTTCGCTGCACAGCAGTACACTTTACAGTCAGGTTTTCAGCGATTATGTAGCAGACTAGCAATTATTTATTTATTTATTTGCAAAGTATTTTACCAGGAGGGATACATTGAGATTTCTCACGTTTTCAAGAATGTCCTGGGTTAACTGCTAGTCTGCTACACGGTTACTTACTAGCTTGATTTTTTTAAATTTAAATCCTATTTCATTCATATACTTTGTGTCTTTACCTCCCTGGCGGTGTTCCCGAGTGTGTCTCGGGGTTAAATTTCACTGCTGAGAGCGGTAACCCCAAGACACACTCGGGCTGGATACATCACCTCTCCGTGCGCTCCCTCGATGATCTCTGCAGTCTCCTCCGGCAATTGCGACTTCATACTTCCTGGATTCCTTCTCGCAAGGAGGGAACCAGGAAGTAATGAGGTCGCGATCCGATCGCCGGAGGAGACTGCGGGACATCGAGGGAGCGCAGGGAGAGGTGATGTATCCAGCGGCATCCCGAGTGTTGCTCAGGGTTACCGCTTCCAACATGGGAATTTAACCCCGAGCCACACTCTGGGTGCCGCTGGGGGGGGGGGAATTGACAGTTTTCAGACAAGAATTTTCAAAATAAATAGACCGCCAGGGAGGTTAAACGCTCAGTTTTCTAACAGAGACAGCCACTTCAGTCTACTTGCTGGATAATGCAAACAGGACATTTAGTCACACACAACACCAAAAGAATGATGGATGCTCATAGCAAACAAAAACATCCTAGGATGCCATTGACCATTTATCAAAGGGCATCCATAATGGTAACCGCTGAGTACCACCATTGCCGGTCTCCTATTGGCTGGTTGATGCAGAATGTTGACATAACAAAACTGGCTATTGCAGCTCTTAAAAATGTAGAAATAAATTTATGACAAGAATTCATCAAAATGGAAAAGTGATATTAGATTATAAAAACATACGTGAATTGATCATGTGGTTCAATACTAATGTTACAAACAAGAGAAGTAACCCCAAACATGTAAAAGTTGAACATTAAATAGATTTAATTGTTTGTATACTGTGAATCTGCTAAATAAAGTAAATTAAAGAAACCTCAAATGACATACTTACATCTGTACTTATCTTCTAAATGTGCTTTACACAGGGAAATGACACCAGTTTTAAAAGATAGTACACGGATTCGTCCTGTTCGACCCCTGGTGATGAAGAAAAAGAAGAAAAAAACAGGGTGTTTCAACGCACCAATAATCTAAAAAAATCATCACATTATGCCTCAAGGCGCTGCACTGCGTTCATAGATATTAGTACAGTAACATTTAATTACGTTGGGATTTAGATGAAAGTGATGGCTGATAGACACAGAAGATGAAGGATAAATGGGCTTGTTTTTTTTCTGGGCAGACATGGCATTATTGGTGAATATAGCAGTAATGTGAATAATTAATCATATTATGAACCAGGTACACATGGCTTGTCAAATCCATACTTGTTTTTCTGTTTACATACAAATGATTGATGCTCCAGGCCTACGTCTGCTTTACGCCTCCTTTCCTCCACAAACCAAGTAGGTTTTCAGATTCAAATAATACCTATCATCATGCTATTGCGAAAGATGCAGTGGGATCTTTCTGATTATTATGCACATTGTTACAGTGATGGTAACTCACAGGCTGTAAAAAGGGTTAACTCCGCATGTTCCGATCCACAGAATATTTAAAATGTCAAATGTGCTTGTATTTATGTTTTGCCTGGATTGAATAGGGTGTGTTGTTTTTTGTTCTATAATTTTCTTTGATGTGTGTCAGTCAGTTATGTGTATTCGTTGTTTTACTATCCTACCGTATATAATGTAATTAGAGTTTGACCATTGCTCTTATAACGATGTCTGGGAGGAGCTCTGTATTGTAACTGTTCGTTCATTGCTTTATTCTCCTATATGGTTACGTTTTTAAAATAACTTGTAAAATTGAACAAAGTCAAATTCTGTAACTAATAAAATAGACTTCATTTCATACTCCAACAACTTTGTCTTTGTAGGGACTTCTCTGGGTAACCTTTCTACAATACCAGGGCTACCAGCCAGGTGATCTGGAAGCTGAATGCATGTCCCTTGAGCAGTTTTGGGTCTGAGAAGGGACAGACAAAATAGGCTGGGTCTAATCCTGGAGCTTTGGAGAACACTGGCGTGTTCCTGGTACATGAATTATTTACTTTCTACTATTTTGTGTATAGACCAGTGATTTTCAACCTTTTCATCTTGAAGTACAGTGATAAGGAGCAGAAAAACACTGTCAAGGCAAACCAGCGGTTTTTAAAAGTATATAGGATTTATAAGCCTAGTATTATTAACCCCTTAAGGACCAATGGTCTTTAAAGTCAATGCATTTATGATGTAACAGTCATTGGTCCTTAAGGGGTTAATGTGGTAAGGGGGGTAAAGTTCTGTTCCATTTCACCAACTGCCATGTTCCTCACACACCTCATTCTGCCATTGAAGAGCAAATTCTGGTCCCAGAGTGATTGAAAATCACCGGTATTTACTAAACGCTTAGATGAGAATGAAACATGACCTTTAACTAGAGGTGTGCATTTGTTTCATAACGAACCGCAATTTGTTACGAATTTCGTTAAGTAGTTCTGAAAAAACAAATTGATTTGAACCGAATTTAAATGGAACGGTATATATATATATATATATATATAGCTCGAATTTGATTTGTTGTGCTTTTCACTAGAGAACCATTGATTAAATGATTACTGAGCAGGATTTGATTAATTGGGATTTTATTTAGTGATCTGAAATTCGAATCAATGTTAACTCAGAATACATACAAGCACTAACTAAAGCAAATGGCAGTGTGAAACTAATCAGAATCGTTAGACTGTTACACAAAGCACCCTGTCCCTGTCAATTGACCTGTGGTGCTGAATCTATTGTCAGCACCACAGGCCAATAGACGGCTCAACATTTAACCCTAGCTTGCCTTTTAACAGCAGGATTTGATTTATTGGGGTTTTATTTAGCGATCCGAAATTCAAATCGATACCAAATATCAAATTGATCTGAACTTACAATGGGGTTTTTAGTGATCTGATATACCAAACGAAACAAAATGAAATTACGAAAACAAAACAAATTTTCCAGCTGTGCACACCTCTACCTTTAACCACTTAAAAACATGCCATGTGTGTCCATAATGAAGTTACAGTTACAGTCACTTATGTGTGGGGAGGGAGGGTGGCACTGCAGATGCAGAGCCTGGGGAGAGGGTGATGGCTGTGAGTGGTGAGCTGTATGAAGAAAGAAAGACAGATTTAGGAGAAGTGGGCTCTATGCAAGGAATTTACGACATGGGAGGGGATGGGGGAAGCAACCTGAAGAGAGTTTATCTAAAACGGAGGGAAAACCTTAAAAAGAAAATTATCCAGCCTGAGACTAATACATAAATTACAATATAAAAGAAGAACAGCAGGATTGGAGCAGATGATGATATAGGATACATGCATTCAGACTATCCAGCTTCGGCAAGATCCGAGATTGGGAGGAGAGGCTGGTGGGGGCACAGTCCTGATGCAATTATCATTCACTGATTACATTAACACTAGCAAAAGGGGGCACAGGAGGACAGGCTGCTTGGCTTGTAAAGCCCTGATTTTAGCCATTTCAGCACCGGGAGTGCCTGTTTAATGCAGCATTTTTCATTAGTCCTCCTGAAAACCAGTTGATGGTGAGGGCTGTAGGGTGATGAGGACGACTAAGGGAAAACTGCATGTCACATTGTGTGCAATGGCAGTTCTGAAGCATTTACATGGGAAACTTGATAGACTACAGTAATATAGTCATGCGCATCTTCACTTTACTACAGATTATAGAAAAAACAGAATTTATATAAAACAAGACAAAAAAAAAAACCTTGTACTTCTTGTTCAAATTATTTCTTATTAAAATCTCTGCTGGCAGGTTGGACTGGAAGCCACTTGCTGTTCTCAAACAAAATTCAGTGACTGACATCTCTATTTAAAATGAAATTTTTACAGGGAAACGTGGGACTAAAAGGGATGCTGTCAATTCTCTCCAAGCCTCTGAATTTCGTACTTGTCTTGCGTACGTTTATTTTTCTACTTGACAGCGAATAACATAATAACCGTGGGCTGAAAAAGCCAAGCCAAAGATTGTATTGTGACACAAACAGAAGAGGGCAGGGCAAATGATCATTTTCAATTACCACCGGTGTGGGTGTTTGAATGCACATTTGGGGATCTTGTGCTGAAGGCCTCTAAAAGCCTTTTAGATTTATGAAATGTGAACTCTAACACTCCAATTCCTGCGGCAAGCCATTCATTGTGTACCGAAAGGTGACATTCCATTATTAGAGGTCTACCCGTAAAAAAAGCATTGCAATCAGTACTAAAGCACCCACGTGTCATAAACATTCAGCAGCCAGTTGAGGCACATATCCACGCAGAGAGGGACGTTCACCAGGTTGTTGTGCTCTTGTTCCAGTCTGTCGTAAATCGTGGTTAAACAATTGATGATCTGCAGGATGTCCATGAGCTGGTCATTCTGCTTGAGGTTGTGCTGGTCCAAGGCATCACACGCTGCAGACAGACCAAGCAAATCCACTACACAAAAACAAAAGAAACAGATTTAATATTTAAAGAATATCTGCATTCGATCCATAACATATCTATCTATATCTATAGAAGCATATAGTCCTTTGGGGGGGGGGTCAAGCCATACACCATCACACCCCTTTTTTTAATTGGACATAACATATTTAATAATGGGTAATACCAATACTATAATATCAGGGTTATTCAAAGAGAATCGAAA
Source organism: Leptobrachium leishanense (assembly GCA_009667805.1). Taxonomy (NCBI): domain Eukaryota; kingdom Metazoa; phylum Chordata; class Amphibia; order Anura; family Megophryidae; genus Leptobrachium; species Leptobrachium leishanense. Next base: position 278,900,987 of record CM019064.1, on the reverse strand, counting down.
AGCCACCGCACGTTAGGCGACTTTTCGTTCTCTTCAATTCGATGTGATTTGGCGATCCCATTTCGGCGACCCTGCGGTGTATTCAGCAAGCACCACAGGGCCGCCATAATGCAGGGAAAAGTCGCGGTAAACCTCCCGAAAACTCACCGCAAAACGAGGGCGAACGCACACCGAAACCCGCAAAAACATCTGGATTAACACGCCGGAGAAACCCGAGCAGGAGTCGATCAGAGCGCAAAGCAGCTGCCAGAAAAAGCCGACACCGCAGATGGAGGTGAAGAAAGAAAAAACAGAACGCTTGAGTGTTTGAAAAGTGAAACGCTGTTTGCAGACAAACTACTGAACGAAAATGTCTGAAATTTACATATGCGGTCCAATGAATGATAATAAAAAGGGCTGTTACAGAAAAAATAAAAAATGATTAAAATAAATTTTAAAAAAAATAAAATAAATCAGAAAAATATTTTGTCCAAAAAAATCCCGAAAAATGCTTAAAAGATCCTAAAAAATCTAAATAAAGAGACTTTTTACTGCAGAATATTATAATAAATGGTTTATTCGATATTAAAACTGGAATATTTTTAACATTGAAGCCTATGTTAAACTGAATATATCTGTCGAATGAAGCCACCGAATGGCAGGGCATTTCGGCAACTTTTCACTACTGGGTTTTGTTCTCTGAATAGCCGAAGCATTGCTTCTCTATGGGAATTTCACTGCCCTCGAACAGGCATCGTATGTGCAGGCAATTCGCCAATATTTGGCAAATTTCCTGCTCTCTGAATAGCCGAATGGCGAGGAAAGGTAACGGAATGCTGAATTTCAGCGTTCGGTTACCTTTCGGCCTTAATTCGGAGCTCTTTGACTAACCCTGTATATTTTATAGCTAGAATATGGATACTATTATAATGCGTATGACACTAAAGCGACAAAATATCCCCATGAAAGCCAATCTCTAGCAGTGATGTGTGTATAGACAGCCGAGCATACATCACATTGCATTTATTCAGTAGAAGATTGAGGCCCTCAAACCCCGGTATGCAAGTGGTCGGAGGTTAAAATGCCCAACTGCCCGCTCGCCAGCACTCGCCCTATTACATTCTATTAAGTAACATGTAAACTGTAATTAATGATACATGAACATATAAATGTTAATGCACATTCTTTTTTCAGGTTACCAGTTTTTAGAAATCATTAAAACGCCTCCTTTTCTGCAAAATATGTGGAATACATCACATATGCTTACATAGAATGCTTGGCACATCGTTAGCTTATTTATACATGTACGTGGGATAGGTGTCTCATGCAGAATAGTATGATTGGCACCTATTTAAATTTGATTTCTGTAAACATGAATATATATATATATATGGGGACTCAAATTCCCATACGGTTTTAGGTACACAAGAATGCACGGAATAATAATTGGTTACCTAATATTTCTGTGTCCCAGAGGAATGAAATACACAGCTAATATACTTGCTTTGTAAAGGGTCAATGAGTTGAACTTGTCTACATTGTCAATTCCTGACTAGGTGCTTTGCCAAAAGCAATTTAACCCACTGAATAACAAGGAGAAGTGTTCAGGCAGTAATAAATTCCATTCTCTTGCCACTCCAGTGAATGATCAAAACCAGGGATGTCAAATGCAACTGGCAGCCAGCACTTCAGTACACACACTCCCACAGAAATCATCATTTTTTATCTTATTTCTTAAAGATGACATTTCTCCCCCAAGAAGCCTCAGGGAGCATTTAGAATATGTTCTTCAGATTTAACCAAGTCGATAAACTACTAGGTGTTATTGTAACTTAAATTAATGGCACTCGATTTAACAACCTTGAAAAAATGAACAGGATTCCTAGCAACAAAACCTGTGAACCCAACTTTTGAATAGGCATGTCAGATGATACCAGTGCAATCATATGTATGAATGACAGAACATTGGAGTTAAATAATCAAAAGGCATAGAGGGGGAAAAAACATGAAACATGAAAGATGTATATGCCATTATAGTCGTCACAGGTGCATCCTGAAGTGATTTCTCATCTTCCATCAGTGACGCTCACTGAGGGTGCTGTGGTATGATACTTTCACAGCCCAACAAATGTGTGATTTCTTAAAGAGGAGCTTTCTAATAGCTGTGCCATTAGACGTCACATGTTCTTTTTTTCCCTCTTGGGGGGAGGGTTACCTGCTCAGAAAACATGCAGAAATATCAGAGTTCTTAATTAATAGGAAATCTTAAACGATACCACCAGTTTCATCTCTGCTGACAACAGCAATACGCCAATGCTGATCACACAAGTGTGGCTTTTGAGGTAGTTCAAGGACCATTTGCAAGTAGGCTATGGCCAAAGTAATATTAACCATGATATCACCAAGGACTTTTAGTTTGACCATTGGTAGGTTCAGGCAACCATAACCATGTGTGGCCCTTAATGTCAGGTTGTGCACCCATGGAACATTTGTTAATTACAAATTGCTCATAATCACAGAAAGAAAATCATAGTTTTATCAGAAACTGGCTATCATCCAAAAATGTATAGATAGAGAACTAAAAAGTGGACTAGTAGGACCAATTCAAACAGCTGTCACCTTCCCCTGTGAATGCCTAGGCAACAATACTTACTTTGAAATTAAGTTATACCACATGTCATAATGGAGTAAATACTTATTATCTTCATAATTTATACAGCGCCAACAGTTCCTCAGCGCTTTACAATAACTAAAAGGGAACGAGATACAGATAAACTGACAAAGGAAGGAAATGAGAGGTGTAGAGGGATTGGGGTTGAGGAAGACAAGGAGTTTTACTAGACGCCGGGATCATTAGTGCCAGTGGTTCGGAAATGGTGGGCCAAAGAAGTGCCTTCAATCATGTGTGAGTAGGTGAGCAGAGGGATGAGTTGCATCAGTGATGTGGTACATTAATCTGAAGAGATGGGTTTTGAGAGATTTCTTGAAGGCCTGAAGATCGGGGAGAGTTTGATAGGGTGAGGAAAGTCATTCTACAGGGCTGGAGCTGCCCTGGAGAAGTCTTGGAGGTGAGAGTTGGCAGCGCGGGTGTAGAAAGGGGACAGATGGAGGTCGCCCGCCAACCGAGCGGTCTAGACAAGACGTGCTTGCGGTGTAACAAAGACATTTAAGGGGGGTCAACTTAGGCTAGGGTCAAACGAACACATTTTTTGCGTTGTCTGTACAAAAGTGCGTCCGAACGCATTGACGTATTTTTTCACGGAATGCGCAAAAACAGTCATACGATGAGCATTTTCGTGTGTGATTTTTTTACAGATCCAAACCAGGAAACTTTGGGTGTCTGGACGTTATGTTGGCCGGACATGAGCAGCGTCTGATGTCTCCTAATCACGCACACACAATGCTATGCAGGCACAGCGCACTCTGTATGTCAGTACTATCGTTCGACGTTCTCGAAAAAATGCGTTCGTTTGCCGCTTGCGTTGCGCAGCCAAACTTTCGTGCGGCCGTACTTCGTATATTGGCCGTCATTGCCGGTCATTTGCTGCTACTACGTCCGTGATTAAGTGCGCCTAAACGCACTTTAAAAATGCGTTAGTCTGACCCCAGCCCTATTGAGCGATTTGAACTTGAGTGTCAGTATTTTAAACTATATCCTGGAACGTACAGGAAGCCAATAGAGGGACCAGTAGAGGGGGGGGGGAATGTACGCGAGGTGCATCTGGTGAAAAAAAATAAGCCGGGCACCTGCATTCATTACAGATTGCAAAGGGGCAATACAGGCATTGGGGAGGCCAATAAGGAGTGAGTTGCAGTAATCACGTTGTGAAATGACAAGCACATGAACCAGCGGTATCTTGCGTCAGCAAGGGGTGGACGCAGGTAATGTTCTTGAGTTGATAGTATCAGGATTTAAACACTGTCTGGACATGGGGGGAGAACGTTAGGTCAGAATGGAAAGTGACATCAAAGCAGCGAGCTTGAGGTGTTGGGCTAATGAGCATTTCATTTACTCGTATCAAGATAGGCGACATTGGGTTTTTCTTGGAGGAACAATGAGAATTTCAGTTTTGGCAAGATTGAGTTTAAGGTAGTGTGAAGACATCCAATTTGAGAAGGCAGAGAGACAGTTACTCGATCCAGGAGAGAGATCAGAAGAGGAGAGGTATATTTGCATGTCATGAGTGTATAGGTTGTACTGGAATCCAAAAAGAGCTGATCAGTTTGCCTAGAGAGGCAATGTAGATTGAAAAAAGAAGTGGGCCCAGTACCGAACCTTGGGGTACCCCAACAGAGACAGGCTGCCAGAAGGAGATATTTCCAGAAAATTAGACACTAAACGATTGTCTGACAGGTAGGAAGAGAACCATAAAAAGAACAGTACCTTGAAGGCCTACATCACTAAGAGTTTGAAGGAGGAGCAAGTGGTTAACTGTATCAAAGGCAGCACAGAGATCAAGGAGGATCAGCAGAGCGTAGCACCAATTAGATTTAGCAGTTACAAGGTAAAACGAGAGCAGGGACAGGGGCGGTCGTTCGAGGGAGCAGTCGGATCCAGAGATGGCTTTTTAGGATTGGGACTACCATGGCTTGTTTGAAGGGAGCAAGAAAGACCCCAGAGGTTAAAGACAGTTTAAAAGGTGTGGATCAAGGACTGTACAAGAGAACAGGAAAGTGTTTTGGTAAGATATGAGGATACGGGGTTGAGGGGGCATGTAGTGGGATGAAAGGATCGTAATAATTTAAAGACCTCTTGTTCAGTCGCAGAAGGGAATCAGATCAACCTGTGAGAATAGACATGATCAACATCTTCCTGCATGTGTGATATTCCGGTTCCTATATATTCTATTTTTGCTGTGAAAAAGCATGCAAGGTCTTCGGTATTGAGGTCCGTGTAGGAACAGCCACAGCAGGACGGAGAAGGTAATTGAACACGCGTTTTGGGTTCCGGGAGTGAGTGTGTATGAGGGCAGTATAATATGACAGCTTGGCTAGAAAGAGGGCAGAGCTGTAGGACCGGTGCATACATTTATAGTGAAGAAAGCCCAGGTGGAAGCGGGTCGTTCTCAAATAGCATTCAGCTGTTCGAGAACACCTTTGGAGCTACCGGGTGAATTTGTTGTGCCAGGGTTGCAGGTTTTGACGGTGCTAGTTTATCGAGGGTGTACTTGAGTGCCTTACACCCCAAGTCAAATAAGGGCAACAAAGTACATTAACTTAGTGGACACAGCATATGAGGTTATGACAGAGGCACCTTTTTTACTGGACCTGCAATTACTGCATACTGGAATACTCTTATTGTGGCACTAGACCTGTGAGCCTACCATGGAGTCAACGATGCATGCGCATGCACACATACGCAACAAAAGATTATTTTCTGCTTTGACCAGAGCAGTCATTAATATCCATTTTCCTGCCCAAGAATTTACAAGAAAAATTTAAATATCATCTCTATTCAACCTGCATCAACTTGAAAACACCAAGTAAGCTGAGCACACAGCAGTAAGGCTCCATTAAACGGCATAAAGCTGTGAGCAGGCACAGGAATCCATGCAGCATATCATATCAGAACCTTTAAGATGATCTGGATACATCTTTATGCCATCATATAAAGTGGTCCCATTAAACCACTTGCTATAAAGTCAACCATGTAATTGTAAATGTTTTGTGTACAAGGCAAAGACATGGCTAGTAAGCAGAAGAAATTCTCTTTCCTTCAGAGATTTGCAATATTTTAATGAGTGCAGAACTATTAATGATACAGATAACCTGCCTATTAGTCACAGTCATTAGTTACTGCCACAGCAATCAAGCACGGCGCAGTACAGTTTTAATATTTTTGTATCAAGATGAAAATTTGAGCTCAACTATATCCAAACCAATAAAGCAAGAACTTAACCATTAGAGATTTGATGGCAGATCAACATTTTTATCAGATGCACAGAAATACAGCACTTATCAAATTATGACCATAAAAATCCATTTTACAACCGCAAGTGATTTTGCACACGCCAATTAGCAGTCAGATTTAAGAGAATGCAAGGATGTGGATAATTTAGAGACCCTAGCACTGAAGATGCGGAAAAAGATATCTACTAAATTTATTAAAAATAAAATCGAATAATCAGACCTGGAATGTACTGCAACACAAATTAAAATATACTCTATTTCGGTAACTCAGGCCTTGATTTAATTCAGCTCGATAGCCAGAAACGGCACCTTTTTCGGCTGCATTATGGGCCATTTCCAGTTTGGGAGAGTCACATACAGAAATACAGGGTTATTCAGAGAAAGGTGAAACTCTGGAGAACTTTTGGAGAAGTGAAAATTCTAGGTCAAAATAGCAGATTTGGAAAGTGAGATTAATGGGAGAATTTTTCTGGTTTGGCTCTTTTGACCTCGAATTTTCACATCTCCAAAAGTTCTCCAGAGTTTCACCTTTCTCTGAATAACCCTGTTAGTGGCATTTTGGTTCCAGATAAAAACTGGGATCAAATATCGGCACTTGTGGATATAGGTTTCAATGGAAATATAGGCATTAGCAATTCAATTCAAGTTTATCGGTATGCCAATTTCTGAAAAAAAGATTAAATGCCAAAAGGTGTTGCTAAATGGCACTTTGGATGCTCATAGCACCATTTAATGTACCGGTCCAGCTTTTACTTTATGTAGTTTGCGTATTGTGTGGTTTAATCTTAAATCCCAGAATCATGAATCTTACTGTAAATATGACTCTCGTTTATGGAGGTTATGGGAGATGTTTCTTAGAAATATAAAGAGGACTCTCCTGTAAACGCAAGTGTGTCTGTGATCCACAAAAGTTACAGATAACAAGGTTCAATTTGGACAATAACTGATTTGCTAGCAATTTTACATAGTTTATAAGTCTGCATACTGCTGCGTCTGTCATTCAGATGACCCACTAATAAAATTATGCCAATCACAGGATAATTAAAACAGAATAATCAATGGAAGCGGCAATTTAATTATATTATGGCATTGCTGACATGAGGGCTGACGCCTTAATCCAGTCAATTAGTTGGAAAAAAATCTAAAGAGCATTTCATTAATAAAAACATTTTGAAAGGTAAAGCCAGTGATACCATTCCTTTGGTTCAACTGAACTATCAGGGTAATTCAAAGAGAATCGAAAAGTCACCGCACGTTCGGTGACTTTTCGTTCGCTCCAATTCGGTTCGATTTGGTGATCTCATTTCGGCCACCCTGCGGTGTATTCAGCAAGCACCACAGGGCCGCCGAAATGCAGGGAAAAGTTTACCGAAAACCTGCCGAAAACTCACCGCAAAATGAGGGCGAACACACACCGACACCCGCAAAAACATCTGGATTAACCTGCCGAAAACGCCGAAAAAAAAAACAAGCCGATCACACGCAGCGCAGCCTCTGGAAAAAGCAGACACTGCAGACGAATGGAGTGAATAAATTAAAGAAACAGTTCGCCTTAATGTTTTAAAAGTGAAACACTGTTTGCAAACAAACTACTGAGTGAAAATGTCTGAAATTTACATATGAGGTCCAGGGAATGATAATAAAAAGGGCTGTTACAGAAAAAATAAGTTTAAAAAAATAAATACAGAAAAATGCTTAAAATATCCTAAATATAAATAAAAGAGACTCTTTACTGCAGAATATTATAATGAACGGTTTATTCGATATTGAATTCAAACGGGAATATTTTTAACATTGAAGCCTATGGGATTCGCCTGAATAAATCTGCCGCATGAAACCACCGAATGGCAGGGCAATTCGGCAACTTTTCACTGCTGGGTTTTGCTCTCTGAATAGCCGAAGCATTGCTTCTCTATGGGGATTCACTGCCCTCAAACAGGCACCGAACAGGCACCGTATGTGCAGGCAATTCGCCAGGATTTGGCGAATTGCCTGCTATCTGATAGCTGAATGGTCAAGAAAGGTAACCGACCGCTGAATTTCAGCGTTTGGTTCCCTTTAGGGAGCCATTCGGATCTCTTTGAATAACCCTGTATTTGTTAAGATGTCTAGAGCCGTCCCACCAGGAACGCTGTTCTCCTGATCCAAGAGGAGGTGTGTGAACAAATTTCCCAAAAGGAAACCACACTTCTGAGCCACGGGGTGCAGCAGAAGCAACCACTAACAGGACAACAAGCGCCAACTTCAGCACTTCTTTCTTTTATACTGCCTTACAAGGTGGATAAGGGATATACCACCAAGTGACCTGGAGAGGCAGCTGACTCCACAAATACGAGATACTGTATGACTTTTATTTTATTTATTATTCTTCCCTGCACTTCTTATTAAGACTTTCACAATCATTAAGACTTTTACAACCTGGAGTATACAGGATAAGAATGTAAATGTCACAATTCTTTGTTTTATCCTATTTGCACCATTTTACTTGCATTGTATTTTATTTGATTGTATTGAGGTTGTTTATTTGCCATCAACACCGGGTGGCGCCAGTGGCACAGATTATCAACAAATTTCCCAAGCCTTCCAATGCAGACGGATTAGTTTAAACTGTGTCCTTCAGCATTCATCCCACCCGCATGCAGATGGGAGAGTGCTTGTTAAGGCTCATCTCTGTATGTGGATCGCTCGGTTCACTAGCTACTATCACTGATTCCAAGTAAATGTGAAGCTCTCTAGGTGCAGTATGCATGGATCTTTATTTACGACGGAGAAAAGATCAAGGTGACATTTGACCCATAAATCCTTAATCATGTCGAAACTTGGCTTTGATTTTATCCCTGTCCTAAATAAAGATCTATGCATTCTACACCCAGGGTGCCTCTGGACTACTTGAGACCCGTGTCTGGGATATAGCGTTTGATTGGTCCAAGAACATGTCTTTCAATTTATTGAGTAAACACCAAGTTTCCTCCCAATGGCCTTTTATCAAGGAAGGGGCTGAAACATTGCTGCTGCAGGCTTTCCCTCTATAAATTAAAAGGATTAGGGTTTAAGGATTGAAACCTTGCTTCTTTTCTTTAGATTCCTCTGCACTGGATGGATAAAATCACCTTTGTATCACATTCGCTCTTCTGTTTTTGCTGAGCATAAACTGACAGCACCAGCACGCTCACATAACACCCAAGGTCCTAGCAATAGGGAACCTCTTGGAAGAGTGCTTAGGATGCTATAACTGCAAACATATATACAACATAGCATAAAACATACACATTCAATAGAAAAGTAAAAGATCTAAATGGAACCACTCACAAAACAAGTGGCACTACATATAAAATATGTGTGCAAAAAAGCATGTTACATTGCACTTGTCATTTTACGGCTTGATTACTGCAACTCGCTCCTTATTGGCCTCCCCAATGGCTGTGTTGCCCCTGTGCAATCTGTAATGAATGCAGGTGGCAGGCTTTTTTTTTTCAGCAGACGCACCTCGCATACATACCCCTCTGCCGGTCCCTCCATTGGCTTCCTGTACATTTCAGAATACAGTTTAAAATACTGACGCTCACGTTCAAATCGCTCAATAAGTGGTCTCCCCCTTACATGACTTTGTTACTCCGCAAACACGTCCTGTCTAGATAGTTCAGGTTGGCAGGCGACCGCTGCATGTCCTCTGTCTATACCTGTGCTGCCAACTCTCGCCTCCAAGATTCAAGAGCAGCTCTGGTCCTGTGGAATGACTTGCCTCATCCTATCAAATTCTCCCCTAATCTTCGGGCCTTCAAGAAATTCCTCAAAACCCATCTCTTAAGATCAGTGTACCACATCACTGATGCAACTTATCCATCTGCTCACCTATTCACACATGATTAAAGCCTCTTTCATGGCCCCCCATTCCCAAACCGCTGGCACCAGTGATCCTAACATCTAGTAAAACTCCTAGTCTTCCTCAATGCCTCTAGACCAGTGTCTCCCAAACCTGTCCTCGGGACCCTCTGCCTCGCCACTTTTTCCAGATCTGTGAAGCACAGCACAGGTGATATGATTTGCTGCTCAGTTATTGCAGGATTCAGTTTGCATTTCTTCAAGGTAACCTGCAAAATCTGGCCTGGTTGAGGGTCCCGAGGACAGATTTGGGAAACACTGCTCTAGACTGTAAGCGCCTATGAATGAGCAGGGCCCTCTACACCTCTTGTTTCCATCCCATGTCAGTTTATCTGTATCTCTTTCCCTTTGGTTATTGTAAAGAGCTGCGGCTACTGTTGGTGCTATATAAATGATGATAATATTCCAAAGTTCACTGTGATGTTAATGATGGAGGGTACCCATTAACCTCATGGTCAAGACCAATTTCCATATGGTCACTCTTTGTAATGGTAATCTAAGAATCTGACACTATACTATCTAGAAGTAGAAATATGCACATTGATACATACTTAACAGCACCACCAAAAAAGCAGTAACTGGATTACTTGTGCATTACAAATAAAATCACCTTATGAACCACACAATGCTGTACTTTTTATGTTTAGTGTTAGAAGTAATTGCATGTAAAAAGGAAGAACAAAGTTATTTGTCTCCTGGCTCCATTGTGTGGATATTTTCCATGATTCAAAACTTACCAGAACCTGCACTTTACTGCTGTGCCCAGATCCCAAATCATGATGTCCTGAGATAAACCATGCACTCCTACTGGCTGCTGTGTGTCACTAGAGGGCAGGACTGGCATTTCAACAGATGTTTTTTTTTCCTTTTACATGTTTAACATCAGTAAAAGTACAGCCTGCATATACATTATGGATGCCTGTGATAGGAGCTACACTGTATCTGATATAGCCCTCACTCTAGCCTGCAGGTATCACACACAAACAAAGAAAATGTCCACAGATAAGAACCTTTTGGCGCATCTAGTCTGCCCAATTACATGGATACTTTACCTGGATTTATCTTTTGTTTAGGATAGCCTTATGCCTATCCCATGCCTGCTTAAATTCAATTACTGTTTTGGCCTCTACCACTTCTACTGGAAGACTGTTCCATGTATCCACCACCCTCTCAGTAAAAAAATGCTTCCTGATGTTACTTTTAAACCTTTGCCCCTCTAATCTAAGACTATCAGGGTTATCCAAAGAGATTCGAAAAGTCACCGCACGTTCGGTGACTTTTCGTTCTCTTCAATTCGGTTCCTTTTGCCGATTGCATTTCGGTGACCCTGCGGTGTATTCAGCAAAGAGCACAGGGTCCCCGAATTGCAGGGAAAAGCTGCCGAAAACCTGACGAAAACTAACCGAATGCATGCTGAAAACAAGCAAAAACATCTGGATTAACCTTCGAAAAAACCGAACATGAGCCGAACAGGAGCCGAAAAGGAGCCGAATCACACAGAGCCGAAGCAGCTGTGACGTAGAGGAGGCAGTGAATAAATTAGAAAAACCATTTGTATGAATCTGGGAAAAAGAAACGCTGTTTGCAAAGAAACTACTGAGCGAAAATGTCTGAAATTTTCACAGGAGGTCCAGGGAATGATAATAAAGAGGGCTGTTACAGAAAAAATAAGTAAATTGGAAAAAAAAAATAAAAAAAAAAAATCGGACTTTTTAAAAAAAATAAAAAAAATCTGAAAAATGCTTAAAGTATCCTAAAAAATCTATAAATAAAGAGACTTTTTGCTGCAGAATTTTATAATGAACGGTTTATTAGATATTGAATTAAAACGGGAATATTTTTAACATTAAAGTCTATGGGATTCTCCTGAATAAATTTGCCGAATGAAACCACAGAATGGCAGGGCATTAGGGGAACCTTTCACTGCTGGTTTGTGTTCTCTGAATAGCCGAAGCAGTGCATTTTCATGGGGATTTCACTGCCCTCGAACAGGAACCGAACAGGCACCGTATGTTCAGGCAATTCGCCAGGATTTGGCGAATTGCCTGCTCTCTGGATAGCCGAATGGCCAGGAAAGGTAACCGAACGCTGATTTTCAGCATTCGGTTACCTTTCTCAAGCAATTCGGATCTCTTTGGATAACCCTGTATGTCCTCTTGTTTTACTACTTTGTTTCCTTTTAAATATACTCCCTTCCTCTACCTTGTGGATTCCCTTTACGTATTTAAATGTTTCTATCATATCTCCTCTGTCTCGTCTTTTTTCCAAGCTGTACATGTTAAGATCATTAAGCCTTTCCTGGTAACTTTTCTCCTTCAAGCCATACACCATTTTAGTAGCCCTTCTCTGAACTCTCTCTAAGATGTCTATATCCTTCTGGAGATACGGTCTCCAGTACTGCACACAGTACTCCAAGTGAGGTCTCACCAGTGCTCTGTACAGTGGCATGAGCACTTCCCTTTTCCTACTGCTAATACCTCTCCCTACACAACCAAGCATTCTGCCAGCATTTCCTGCTGCTCTATTACATTGACTACTTACCTTTAGATCCTCTGCAATAATGACCCCTAAATCCCTTTCCTCAGATGTTGAGGTTAGGACTGTATCAAATATTCTATATTCAGCCCTTGGGTTTTTACGTCCCAGGTGCATTATCTTGCACTTATCCACATTAAAACTCAATTGCCACAGCTCCGACCATTTTTTTAGTTTACCTAAATCATTTGTCATTTGGCTGATCCCTCCAGGAACGTCAACCCTGTTGCAAATCTTTGTGTCATCAGCAAAAAGACATACAGTTGTGTTCAAAATTATTCAACCCCCACTGAAATTGAGTGTTTTGGCCAGTTTGACATTGATTTTGATCATTCAGTCATCTTGCTTACAATTAAATCAAAGAGGTACGTGTAGGTCAGACAAATATAACATAACATTTATAATGAAATAACCACAAATGTCTTTTCTGTGCTCACATCATTATCAGTTTTATTCAACCCCCAAGTGACATTCAATCTTAGTACTTAGTACAACATCCTTTTACAGTTATAACAGCTTTTAAACGTGAAGCATAGCTTGACACAAGTGTCTTGCAGCAATCTACGGGTATCTTCGCCCATTCGTCATGGGCAAAAGCCTCCAGTTCAGCCACATTCTTAGGCTTGCGCACTGCAACGGCTTTCTTTAAGTCCCACCAGAGGTTCTCAATCGGATTTAAGTCAGGTGACTGCGATGGCCACTCCAAAATGTTCCAGCCTTTAATCTGCAACCATGCACTAGTGGACTTGGAGGTATGCTTGGGATCATTGTCCTGTTGAAAGGTCCAACGTCTCCCAAGCCTCAGGTTTGTGACGGACTGCATCACATTGTCATCCAATATCTCCTGGAACTGAAGAGAATTCATGGTACCTTGCACACGCTGAAGCTTCCCTGTACCTGCAGAAGCAAAACAACCCCAAAGCATGATTGACCCCCCACCATTCTTCACAGTAGGCAAGGTATTCTTTTCTTCATAGGCCTTGTTCTTCCTCCTCCAAACATAGCGTTGATCCATGGGCCCAAACAGTTTTAATTTTGTTTCATCAGTCCACAGAACACTATCCCAAAACTTCTGTGGTTTGTCCACATGACTTTTGGCATACTGCAGTCGACTCTTCTTATTCTTTGGAGACAGCAAGGGGGTGCGCCTGGGAGTTCTGGCATGGAGGCCTTCATTATGCAGTGTGCGCCGTATTGTCTGAGCTGAAACTTCAGTACCCACATCTGACAAATCTTTTCTCAGTTCCTCAGCAGTCACACGGGGACTTTTCTCCACTCTACGCTTCAGGTAGCGCACAGCAGTCGCAGTCAGCATCTTCTTTCTGCCACGACCAGGTAGCGTTTCAACAGTGCCCTTTGCCTTGAATTTGCGAATGATGCTTCCTATGGTCTCTCTTGGTATGTTTAACATCTTTGCAATCTTCTTATAGCCATTGCCCTTCCTGTGAAGAGTAATCACCTCTTCTCTTGTCTTCCTGGACCATTCTCTTGACTTCACCATGTTTGTAACCACACCAGTAAATGTCTAGAAGGAGCTGAGTATCACAGTCATTTTAAAGCGGCCTAATTGGTGCTTATTATGCTTTATTGCTGCTCCGTGATATCCACAGGTGTTTTCAATACCTGATTGAAAACACTTGAATGAACCTCTGTTCTTCAGATTGGTAGTCTTTAAGGGGTTGAATAATTGTGTCAATGATGAATTCACAAAAGAAACATTTACTACTGTATTACAAAACCAATTGATGTCATTTTAGTTGCATATGGTTCTTTAAAAAGTCCTTGTAGGATTTCATTCTGAATACAATTACAAATGTACACTAAATTCCCTAAAACCCTTTACAGCATTGGGGGTTGAATAATTTTGAACACAACTGTACTTTTCCATTAATACCTTCTGCAATATCACTAATAAAAATATTAAAGAGAATGAGTCCAAGTACTGACCCCTGAGGTACCCCACTGGTAACAAGACCTTGCGCTGAATAAACTCCATTTACCACAACCCTCTGTTGCCTGTCACTCAGCCACTGCCTAATCCATTCAACAATATTGGAATCCAAGCTCAAAGATTGCAATTTATTGATAAGCCTTCTATGTGGAACAGTATCAAAAGCCTTACTGAAATCTAAATAAGCAATGTCTACTGCACCACCTTTGTTTATTATTTTGTTACATTGCTGCTCCTAACACTCCCAGGCATCCATGATGTAAATTTAGAGATATCTTGTTTGGACTGTAAGATAGGAATTATCTGCAGCCTGTGCAGCTGTGCTTTTCAGGATGCTGGCAGGACGTGGGGGGGCTGGAAGAATAGGACACATTCAGGCGTGAGAGGTTTCACTCCGGAATCCTATTCAGGCTGTCAGGCATGGATGTGGGAGATCTAATGAGGCAGGGGACTGAAGGGGCGTGGTCATAGCAGAAAGGGATGGGACCTATATTGATTGGAGCCAGTCATCGACAGACAGAGCCCATTCTAAAGCAGCTGCCATAAAGTAACCAGCATGCAAGGTAAAGATACTGTGGAGGGGAGGCAGCTTACAACACAAAATATCACAAATGAATGCAACCAATGACATATATAAAGTAAAATATCTTTATAACTAAACATACATGAGAAAAACAAAGCTCATAAGATATCAGCAACATAAAATAAATAAAAATTTAAACTTTTTTGGTGGTAGTGTCTCTTTAACTCCATAGTGACCAATGACATACTAGGTACGTCCTATGAAAATGGATGCTTATTGACCAAAGACGTACCTGGTACGTCATATCTTTAACCTCCCTGGCGGTATTCTCGAGTGTGACTCGGGGTTAAATTTCGCTACCGCGAACGGTAACCCCGAACCACTCTCGGGCTGCATACTCACCTCATCCTGTGCTCCCCCGCAGTGTGATCGCGGCGACTTGCTTCCTGGTAACGCTCCCTGTGAGTCACACGATGCAGGGGGCGGGACCAGGCAGCAAACTGGGGAAAAAAATAAAAAATAATACACTGTATTCCAATGTAAAATTTCGAGCAGCATGACCAGTTCATGAACGGCCACTAGGTGGCACTAAAGGATCAGACCATATATAGTCTAATATTGCACCCTTGTTTTCTGCAAGATTTCAATGTTTTTTGTTTGATTATTTTATTGAATAGAAATTATTAGCATTATTTTGGATAATTATTTTTGGGTTAATAAATTATTATGTTGTGTTTCAAACTTTATCGGACTCAGTGTATTTACTATTTATTATTTATTTATTTATAATGGATTTTACCAGGAAGGCCTCTTGCTTGCATATATTTCAGTGCGTTATTCCTAATTATTACAGGCTTACTATATATAAAAACACGTTTCCTTTAAAAAAAAAAAAAAATTAGACGCTTTTAGACACAAAATTTTGAAAAAATTAGACTGCCAGAGAGGTTAAACTACCCACCTTCCCATTACTCACCTCTCTGGTCTGGGTCCTACAGTGGTCTGACTTCAAGGAAGTCATACCATGGCTTTTACGCCTCGGCAGTCACTCTGACATCATTGCGCAGGGTACGATGATGTCAGTTTCACGCACACCCCGGCAGAGTCTGAAAAGGGAGGGAGCTCCATTGGTCCCCTCTCCCTCCCAGTGGGACCTTTCCAGCGATGCCTCTCTTTAACCCCTTAGGTGCTGGTACATAATCGAACCTTTGATGAAAGTGGCTGACATCTTGGCTGTCAGCCAAGCCTGCAAGGCCTTCCCCCGCCAACTGACATCATCGCGCATGGGTGCAATGACGGTAGATGGTAGTGAACACCTAGCATCCCAAACGGTGGCGGCTAGAAGGTCATGCTTGGTTTCATTGGAAAGGTCAGAGCATGGCCATGTTTCACGTTAAAAATAAAAACATGCTTTTTTCTTCCCATATTTTGTCTGGGTCGTACAATAAAGCATGACTTCAAATCATGTTTAATCATGAAGAGAGCAAAACGGTCAAAATGAGCTTAGCACACAGAGGTGAAATGACTCAGCAGTGAAGGGGTTAAAAAACATGCAAACACTGAGGGCCCCATTACATCTTAAACGCAAAAATGCACGCTAACCGCGTGTTTTGCGCGAAGCACTAAATGTTAACGCACGAAAATCACTGCTGGAATTACATTCCTGGAGCATTTTTTCATCCGTCGGGAAATTGCGCTCGTAAAACTGACGCGCAAAAATGAGCGCAAAGTACCGGTACTTTGCGCGCAGAAATCCGTGAGCGCAATGTAATTTTTAACGCGAGTCCGTCACTTTGTGCGAACTGCTCACAGCAGACGTACGTTCTGACGGAAGACAAGGTAGTGGCCGTCATTTTTGACGGATCTAGTAAAAAAAAAAGTGCGCATCGACGTTCTCCATTGTGAATCCGCAGTTTGTTACGGTCAGGTTGTTACAATTTGCCGTTACCACCAGCTTTTCAAAGACGTTAAAATTATGTACGCAAACGTTGTCTGTTAAATTTTGCACTAAGATTGTAATACCAAGCGCGTACCAGCGCACAAATGCATTTGTGCTCACAAATGTTAAGTATAGGATGCGCGCACTAAATTGCGCTCGCAAAGGGTTCGCGCAGGGTAACTCGCGTTAGACGTTAACACACATTTTGTGCGCGAACATCGTAATACGACGTTCAGCGCAAAGGGTTTTGCCCCTCGCGTTAATGCATTTTTGCGCGAAGAATGTAATAGGGCATTGGGTGTTTCAAAACTCAGGACAAAATTTAGAAACTATTTTGATGGGGTCTCTTTTGGTGGTTGCAGATTTTGGAAGTCAAAGTTCGAAAAAGTGATTATTTTTTCTTATTTTTGAATAATATTTCATAAATTTTTTACAGTAAATTATATGATGAAAATAATGATGTCCTTAGAAAGTCCATTTAATGGTGAGAAAAACAGTATATAATGTGTGTGGGTACAGTAAATGAGTAGGATGAAAATTAGAGCTAAACACAAACCACGCAGAAATGGGTACTTTCAGACATTGGTAAAACCGCCTGGTCAATATGGGGTTAAAGAGTCACATTTCAACTCCATGCACTAACAAACTGGTAATTTCTGCATACACCACAGATAGCGATAATATAAGCAGCAACGTTGTGTATAAAATAAAACTGATCGAAACTAAGGGATGGGTCTTTGAGAATTCCAAATATATTGATATCCAGGAGCCAATGAGGACCAAACACACACGAACCCTGAAATACCTATATTTCACATGCAAATTATTTTGATTTACCTACAGGATAAGAAAAGGGCAGATTATAGCATGTAAATGTGTTAGATTTAAGGCTTGCGTGTTAGAGCATATACCACCATAGTCTTCATCGCAATTATATTATTTTGATAGACATATTGTTCAGAACTTCATTAACAGAAAAAGAAAATACTTCATATCAAACTACAAAAAGGAACCGATCTTCTGATAGTATGTGCCAATGATATGCATTAACAATAGAAGACATTTAAATTGGTTTTTGAGATATAAATATAAGTAAATTGATGAAAAAATTAAGAAATAAACCCGTGCAATAAGAAAAAGCTGCCATTAAATATGTAGAATTAATGTTCTAATCAATCTGTCGACGATCAAAACTGAAACTGCAAAGTGAAGGTCTTTTCATCTTCTGTGTCTCTAATTGGCTGTTGAAGAATAGCGTTTCGTACAGCCACTATGAATCAAAAAGTTTCCAGCTTATTATAAACCGAAGGAAAAAAAAGAAGAGCTAATTTGGAAGACCGCGAGACATTGTCTCTTAATTTGCTGACAAATAAAACCTTAACCATGGTTAGATGCACGACTTGTCCAACATCAGCAGATCAAGGAACGGCCTGTTTATCAGCAACATTCCCCATGGGCTGCACACAAACACTTCACACTAATACCAATTTATTAACCAGATTGGAATTGCAGTGTTGCTTTCAGAACACCTTTAACACTCTGCTTTCAGCTAAATGTTTCACTCCTGCGGGAATCCAGATCAATGGTAATTAAGTGAACCCCTCAAGCTTTTGGGTGGCAGTTCAATTATCTGCATGGCTGCTGACAAACTTTTCACGCTAATAGATAGCAACGTCCTAAAAGCACTTAGTGGAGCACTGTATTCCAAACCATCTGTCCTGTTCTTCAAGACGAAATGTATAGAAGTGCTTGGCACAGAACATTACTAATTTACACGCCTGTCTCGTTTGCAAAGAAACAACCCCCCCCCCCCAAAACAAGTGGTAAAAAGTTTCCTCAGTGGAGGTGGTGGGAGAATGCTATTGCTTTTAAGATGCAAGAATAAACAAATAACTTTATAGATTTGCAAAATAGAGAACATGGCACATCAAATATTTGTGACTTCAACTTATTATTACACATTAAAGAAGTTATGCTATGAAAACCACTGACTCATTCTGACCTATTATAATTTAATGCATAGATTGGGTCAACCAAACCACTAAATGTAGCAAACATTATTTGCAGGGCCGGCCTGTCCATGGAGCACTGGCTCCAAGCGGCACACTGGCAGGGGGCGGCGGCGGTTTGCTGCCCTGTTAAGTGCAGTGGCTGTCCTAATTGATTGCCTTCTGGTGGATGCAGGTTTTCAGTACCTGCATCCACCGATTGGCGCAGCTCACAGGTGTTTAGATCCCTCATATGAAAGGCTGTGCAGCAGGGAGATGCTGGCCCGCCCCCTCCCTCAGCGGCTGATTGATGGGTCATAGGGCAAATGGCAATCGCCCAGCGTGCAGGAGCACGCTCAGAGCACGAGAGTTAAAAGTGCTTTCCTGCAGCCTGGCCAGCTGAAACGTGAGGAACACTATGACCTATATAAGGAGATACAAAAGGTCTGTATGGGAGGACTGATTTGTATTCTGTGTGTCTGTGTGAGCAGAGGCAGCAGTGAACTCTCCCTCACCATGACACACAAGCAGGGCTGGTGTAAAGATTCACAGCTTTGTGTGTGTCATAATGAGGAAGAGATCACTGCAGCATGAAAAAGCTGGCAAAAAGCCCCCGCCCCGGGTTTAAACACCACCTCCTTTACAAGCAGCCCAGACACCTGTGCTAGCAGCCCAAAACATGTGCTGAATGCAGCAGAGGGAGAATTGTTCTTTGCCACCCACCTCCAGGACCTGCCAGAGAGACCCCCTCCCATAAGTAAGGAATGGCATGGTATTTAAGTAGCGGGGAAGGGTGGCTAGACTGTCTGTTTGGGTCAGCTGTGTCTATAAGGTGTTGGAGGGGCACACTGCACATTACTGTGAGTTTTGCAATGGATTCTGTGATACGCTCATACATACATTACTGAGAGTTTTATTTCTGTGGAGCTCTGTGATACGGTCATACAGGTCACTTGTTTTTTTTTGGAGGGGGGCTGCATTTCATCCATTGCTCCAGGCAGCACAGTGGCTTGGGCCGGCCCGGATTATTTGTCCCAAGAATAAAGGAGACAGATTTGAGATCTCATTAGTTATGCAAATGATGTCAAAGATGACATAATTTGGTTGACACAATGTATGTATACATTTTGGCAGGGCTGCCCATAGACCAGGAGTAACATAGGGACTATTTAAACTGCAGCTCCAGTTTAATGAACCAAATTAAACCAGTAGAACAAATTAACAGCTAGTTAGTTATTTTGCCTCAGAGTCTAAGAAATATAATGTATGAACTTGTATTTTTGACCTATATACAGAGACAAGGAGATCTTCTGGCTGGAGAGCAAATGAAAGGATCGGGAAGTATAAAGGGATTGGGACATAAGCTCATAGGGAATGAGAGGAGTGAAAGGTATGGATAATGATGTCAGAAGAGTGATATAGATAAGGAGAGAGCAGTGAGGGCGATGTGATGGAACATAGGCACAGTGTGTTTGGGAAGCATGAAGGGGACTCTTGGGGAGAGAAGGACAGAAGACAACCAAAATCTTCAACCTCAGGCCATGAAACTCAGTATATATATACGTAGCTTCCCATATGCAGAATACTGTAAGTGTAACACATTACTATATGGAAGCCTATCGGTTCATTCCATAATCCCCCACGGTTCATTTCCAGCTCCATCTTCCCACACAGCCCACATGCACCCCAATACTTCATGCCCTCTACTCACCCTTACCTAGGGTGTCACCCCTCTCCTCTTAGAGTGTAAGCTCTCGAGCAGGGTCCTCTCTCCTACTGTTCTGTGTGTATTGTGTATGCATTATTTGTTATTCTGCCTCTCCCATTGTACAGTGCTATGGAACGTGTTGGCGCTTTATAAATGCTTGTAACTGTAAATGTATTCTGCACATTCACATTGATCTTTATTAAGGTAACATGGTATCCCCAGTATTGAGAATACAGATCAGAGGCTCAAAGTCAGGATAGTGCAGGAGGGGTGGGGTCGCGCCTATTCCCCGAAGGGTTGGCTGCAACCACCAAATGCATCCAACCCAACAACATGTGTAGAACATAAAGAAAAAAGAAAAAAAAATCCCAAAGTGGATTTAGTTTCTGGGGGAGCATAAATAAAGGTCCACCAGTCCACCTCATGTTTGACAAGCAGCATGAGCAGGTATGGTTTGCTATGTAGCAGCCTGTGGTTTCATTTTAGTTAGGACTCGCCCTTTTAGAGGTGCCGTGACGTTGGCCATTAATAAGAACCCAAACCTCTAATTGTGTTTAGTTTCACACGGTATAATTGGAGTAAGCGCAGATGACATTTTTTTCTCAAAGTCAGGATAGCCCACCAGATAATGAATTGTACCAAATTTAAAACCCCCCAAAAAATCTATTAATTCGGGCCAGGTAAATATGCAAATGCTATAAGGCCATCACTGAGGAGGCAAAAGTGATCACCAGGCAATATATAGTTTACCAGCTCTAAGGATATAACACGGATGGCATGGTCCCTAAAGTCCTCCAGGAGTCGAGTATTTAAAACGGCAACATTCCATAATTTCCAATCATGAACCAGTTAGGATTTAACGGTTATATGCATACAAGATAATCTGGAATCACATGGCAGAACTGCATAACAAGTAAAAATGCTAAAGACAGAGTGTGAAATGAAGGAATAATTTGCATCACAAACTGAATCATAGGCCAAATATAATTTCTAAATAAACACACAAATTCACCAACGTTTATGATACTTTCACATTAACAGAGTTGAACATCCTTTGCAAAGACTTACTACTTGCACACCTATATAACCTACAACAGTGCCGGCTGGGTGGAGTAGAGGTAACGTCACTGCTCTGCATGGAGAGAGCGTGTGGAGTCATGGGTTCGATCCCGACGAGCACCTCTCCAGTAAGTGTCCTTGGGCAAGACACCCAACAGTACATACTCGCCACCCAGGACATACTTGAAAACGAGAGAAATCACAATGTATCCTTCCTGGTAAAATTCTTTCTAAATAAATATAACCTACAACAGAATATATCTTTGGTTTTGACAATATACTTACATAGTAAAATAGGTTGAAAAAAGACCAATGGCAATCAACGTCACCCCTACATATGTCCATATGGCCGCTGTTGATCCAAAAGGTGGCAAAAAAAAAAAAAAAAACACTTGCTGCATTTTCCAATTTTTCCCAAAAAAGGGGGAAAAAATCCTATTTGATTCAATAATGGCAATCAGAATTCTCCCAGGACCAACAAGCAATGGATTCAAATTTTAATTCTTGTATCCATTTAGATTATAGTTTACGTACGTTTAGGCCAATTTCTGGACCATATTTAAACATTTTGCATGCATGTGGTACATATGCCTGGCTATTGATTTAATCCGACTTCCCCTATCAGTGGAACAAGATCTATATCCCCAGGGCTAATATAATTTATGTTCAGTACAAATACAGCTCCCAGTGAAGGTGAAGGAGATCATTTGGCAGGATATAAAGCTCCACGCTTGCTAGTGTCTGGTGTCTATCAGTAATATATGATATCACGCCTGCCAGATTACAAGGGTTCACCTTTCCAATGAATCTTTATTCTACAAGGTTGAGCAGGAGGTGTGCCGTTACTTATTCTACAGTCAGTGACCCAGGACCACCTTTCCCTGAAACAACCAACATCCTGGACATCTACATCCGAGGTACCTCTTGGCAGCCAAGGCTATTTAAGAGCTTGTCACTTAGCAGAGCTCTCGCCATCTGTTCCTATATAGCGTTCAGAATTGCAAACGGTGCTGAAAAATGGCAAATAAAAAGGCATGAATTCCACAGGTATATATAAGCATTTGTTTCATACAGCCTAAGGCTAGGGTCAGACGAGCATGATTTCTACGGACTGTACGTCCGTGCAGTACGGACATCGTCAGTACGGATGACGCAGTAGTGGTCACACAGTCCGTTTTTTCACTGAAGTTAATTTTGACGGATGTAGGAGGGGAAAATAAATTACAATGAAAAAACATTCTGTCCGTCAAAAATGCTGGACGTATAAATGCAGTCCGTCTGACCATGCTCCATCACTCACACACAAAGCTATGCGGACGTTGTGGACATGGCGCACTCTGCACGTCCGTTCTAGCAGTATTACGTTCTTGCCTAACCTGCGTCCGTTTGCAGCGTCCGTCAGCCCCCGCACTTCTGTGCGGACGTACTTCGTGTGTGGGGCTCCATTTAACACAATTGTATGCTATCACGGACGTACTTATGTGCGGTAACACGGACGTTAACACTGCGCTCGTCTGACCCCAGCCTTAATGGTGAGCTATAAACAATTATTATTTACATAGATGTGGGACTCAGACAATAGCATCTGGGGGTCATATTCACAAGTATTTTCCAGTGAGTTCATTTATAAAGCAGACAGGTTTCTGTTTATATTTGCCCTTAGGAGCTCTAACCACATAAACTTTATCAACGAGAGTTTTTTTCCCCCTAAACACATGGCCTCATATATTCAAGAGCTCGCCTAATTACAATGATGTATACAAACTTCATATAAAAAGGACAAATCCTCTGCAGTTGTGTGCATCCAGCAAAAAACACACCAGCTCATTCCACAGCCTGAAAAATCAGAAAAGGAAGGCACAAACGCGCATGAAACATGCTTAGAACCCAAATTTCCAAGCCAGATCAACCTTTCCCTTAAAAACAATAGTAATACCAGAGGCTCCGCATGATTCATATTACACCTATAAGGCCAAATAAATTGCTAGATCAACAAACTAGTTGCCAAGTATCTCGGTGGAGTAGAGGTAACATCACTGCTCTATAACTGTGGAGACACAGGTTTGAATCCTGGCAAGAGCACCTCTCCAGTAAGTGTCCTTGGGCAAGACACCTAACGGTACAGACTCGCCACCCAGGACATACTTAAAAACGAGAGAAATCTCAATGTATCCTTCCTGGTAAAATCCTTTCTCAAAAATAATAATAATTCTATATCTATCAGACATTTCTAAAAATATCCAGTGATCATAAAATGCGTAATATTTATCTTGCACTTGTACATTACATTTACAGACAGTGAAGCAAAATCATTATCTTAGAATACATTTTTTGTCCAGGATTTCCCTATAAAGAGTAAGGTGCGCACTAAATGACTTAATTACTCCATGCTTTATTAAGGCTTGATGGTTCAGTAACTCCAACCAGAGCATCCATCAAGATAACAGTCACACCATCTTACTTTGTGTCTAAAGAACTCCTCCATGTATTAATTAAGTGCACTTTAATCTTTAACTACATAAATTCCAAGACGATGCGTTCAGGAAACCATAGTCTTAATGAATATCTAACAAAAATCATTTGTGTTTAATGTATTGCACCATCAGAACAGCATTCCTGGTGATCACACACTTTAAACAGGTGCGTGCACCATGGGGGTAGTTGGCAATTGGACCTTGCTTCTCGCCTATTCAGGGTCCTGTATATTTGGATGCTGCTTACTGGAGCCAGTATAAACAAATCACCGGCTTGATGGTGATTGAATTTTGTGTCATTTTTAATCTAAATTTTTAAGTAAAGCAGTTGTTAAAGGAAACCACACTAAACATTGGAAACCACGCAAACTGATGACTTTTCCCAATCCAAAAGAACATTTTCACAGGCTAAACATAGATAAGCGTGAGCCACAACATTTTGCAAAGTACAACAGCTGCTAAAAAGGAGTTTTCAACAGAATTTTTTTTGGTTTCAAATGGAAACAGAAGCGTTCGGAATAAAGAATCTGCTTGGAATGCTCAGTGCAATTCATAAAGGAATGGAAGGAAACCAAAATGTGTTTCATGTTCTTCTGCATCTGAAGCCCACATCCTTCATGACAAGGGAAAACAAAAATGCCCATTTTACTACTAGGATTTATCAAAGACCCCCCCCCCCAGACAAAAAAGGAAGAACGGGATACATTATACATGTAAAGAATTAAAAAAAACATTGGCATATCGCTTAGGTGTACTACAAAGTTCAGGAATGATAATGCCAGCCTCAATTACGGAGCTGAAAACTTAATCAGGAACCTAGAGATCATTAACCAGCTGCTGTATTGTGTGGTAATATATTTACGAAGCCAGTAACCGATTCTTTTTGTTTTTCTAATTTTTTTATATGTGTAGTTGGCTCAAACAGCTCCAGTTCCCACCATACTTAAAATCCCCAAATACTCACAACATAAGGCCTTCTGCAGTCTTCTTAATTTCATGGCAGTTCTGTAAGCCGAGAACCTTACATTGTTCAGGTCAGCTGAAAAAGGAAAGAAAAAGGTTATTCATATAAAACCTTTATAGACATTCTATGCTAGCTGCCATATTCAAAAGGTTAAGGAGATGCAAGGAATAAAACTCGCTACACAAAACTGATTGACTCATTAGTATTTATTTTAAAAAAAGACCCTTGGAGACTGAAGCTTCTCCGAAGAAACGTAAAATATTCTTTTGTCCTGCAGTTCCTTCATGATTTATGTACTCCTTAGCAATTGTTCCATTATATCATTAAAAACCAAATATCACATAAGGGTCAGTAAAATATTCTTTTGTCCTATGAACCTTTAGTTCCTGTAGATGTTCCGTAATGGATTGTACCAATAAATCCGCTCAACAATACTATCCTTTTCAGGATATTTATCCCAGAGTCCAGTAGAATATTCTTTTGAGTAGAGAATTCTTAGTGGTTATTATTAGTGCTATGTAACTGGCTGTATCATTAAATAAACATAACCTTACCATACCAGTACAATGTATTTTACTCTACAGCTTCGTAAGCTATACTATGTCCTATGGCGTTACAGTGATTGCGGGTGCTCCATAGCCTACTGAAAGACCAGATCAACAAAGCCTGAAGGAGGATCGTTACCTTTTTGGCCAAGCCTGTATGATCTTGAAGAAATGTCACTCTGGTCTCACCCACTCCTAGGTTCCAAATGTGATCACACATCATAGTTACCGTATTTGTTAAAAGGGACACTCAACTCATCCCGACCACTTTATCTTTCTAAAGTGGCCAGAATGTAAGATGTGCCCCCCCCTCGGTGGCGATCAGGAAATATCGCTAGGTGACGAAGAGTTGCTTCCACTCAACCCAACGTCACCAGCAGCTGGGATGTTAACCCTTTCGCTGCGGAGGCATTTCACGCCTGTGTGCTGAGCTCATTTTTACCGGTTTCGCTCATCATGTTTAACCGCGTTTTGAAGCCTTATTTTATTATATGACCCAGACATATTATATATCATTCTTTCCGACAGACTCGGCAGATTCAGAATAGATCATTATTATATGTATACATCATGTCTGGTCTGTATATTATAACAAAAAATGCAATAAAATTTGAATTTTCAATAATTTACAGCGTGTAAAGTGTTTTTTTTCACATTTTAGCATGCAAGCATTTGCAGTTATATTTTCTATGGGTTGCGCTTGTTAAAAAAATTTGAAATGGGTACTCGTTACATTTTTTTGGGGGAAAATTACGCGATTTTTCACGAAAGCAACCCCATACAAAAAAATCGTTAGTGCAGCATCATTGTTCACATTAAATCCCATAAAAATTGAAAGGATTGCTAATCTGTTGTAATCGCATAAAATCATCTAAAGTTGTCTGATGGTGGTCGGATGCAGTGAAAGACAGCTGATTCACCTGCATGTTGTAGGATCAGTCGGACAACTTCAGACGATATCGGATGATAGCACAAATACGGTGCCAGTGGACGGCCAACCATTTATCTTTCAACTCACTGTCACGTTCCATGCTGGCAAACCTGTCTTCCTGCTCTCTGTATTTGTATATTGTGTTTTTTCTCTTGTGTTTCTGTTGCTGCCAATTCCTGAGTGGCCTCCCAGGGGTTAATTGATGTTCTGTGTGCTGCTCACCTGTTGACCCTTGCCTTGATTCCCCTGCCTATATTAGAGCAATGTACCTATAGTACATTGGTGGGTCATTTTACTTTGCCTGGTCTCCTTGCGACGTGTGTCCTGAGAGCTCCTTGCTGTGTTCCGGTTATCCTTCGTTTGAATATCCTTGTTTTAGTTTTTGCCTCTGTTATTTCTGTTCCAGTTTATGTCAGTTCCTTCTGTGTATTTAGTTCTGTCTGTCTATTGCTGTATTGTGGTTTTCTGTTTATGTTCCATTCTGATTCCCTGGTTACCGATTTTGGCTTGGCTGACTTCCCTTCTGGGTCCTATTCCTATATCCTGTATGTCATACGCTCTCTGGTTATGACCTTTGGCTTTCCTCTATATGACTACTCTATAGCATATTCCTTGTCTGTACCGTTTCCAGGAAACCCTGTCATCTGTATACAACAAAAAGACTTTGTACGGCTTCAAGGTAATACTTTCCTTTAGATTAGATCTGGCTATCCTAAAGACCGGTCTTTCAGTGCAGGGAATCTTTGGTATTGCCGTACAGAGGTCTTTAGCTAACCCGGTGTTGCTTTCACCTGTCCTTGCTGTTTACAGTGCATCTCTGCATATAGGGGCTTCGCTCAGGAACCAGGGCCTCACCTTGCTGCGAGTTATATTCATAGGGATATATATACAGACCGACCACTTCCAAGGATCGGAGGGCAAGGATAGGGTGGTGCGTGCCTGGTGGTACTGCCACCGTAACACTCACTTTCACATTTTCTCATAGTTAACAATTTCCTTTTCTCTTGGACACATTTCAATGCATTTACAATCAAAAAGGCAGAAAAGTCATATGATCAGCTATGTGAAAAGATGCAAGAAAAAGCCTTACTGGGTTATTCAGAGACCACCGAAAAGTCAGACATTTCTGTGCTCTCCCATTCCCTACACTTTGGCTAGTCCGATTCAATGATCCTGAGGTGAATTCAGCATTCAAAGCAGGGTCCCTGAAGTGCAGGGAACAAGCCACCTAATGCATCTGAAAACCCACCACAAAACCGCTGAATCGATCCGAAAAAACAGCCTTTAAAAAATAAAATTTACAAATAAACTGTTTAAGAAATATTTTATAAAAACGGGAATATTTTTAACATTGAAACCTAAGGGATTCACCTGATTAATCCTGCCAAATGAAGCCACCAAACATCAGGGCATTTCACTGACATTTGGGTTCTGTTCGGCGGTCTGATTAAAATTAACCATTACTTCTCTATGGGGAATTCACTGCCATCAAAGATCAAGGTATTTCACCAATATTTGGTTAACTGCCAACTTTTTGAATACCTGAATGGCCACGAATTTGCACTGTACAGGGGAGAATTCACTGTTTGGTGCAATTTCAGAGCCAATTCGGCTCTGTCTGAATAAACCCCGATAGATTTCCAGACGACATGGTTAGACAAGCTGCTATGTTTGCTGAGGGCTGTCAAGCCATGTCTCTGGGTTTGCTGGTTTCTTTTTAAATATAGGATAAAACGTGTTGAATCTGTGCCAAACTACCCTCAATAAAATCAATGTAGAAATGTAACTCAGGACTAATAAAAATCACAGTAGCATGATCTCATGAGAGAACCAAATATCATGTAGATGGTAAAAATCCGAACTTCGTCTACTAACAGGGTTATTCAGAGAGCGGTGAAAAGCGGGAGAATGACTGGAGAAAGGAAAATTCTAGGTCAAAATAGACGATTTGGAAAGTGAGATGAAAGGGAGAATTTTTCTGGTTTGGCTAATTTAACCTAGAATTTTCACTTCTCCAGTCATTCTCCTGCTTTTCACCGCTCTCTGAATAATCCTGTAAGATTTCTTACAACATTCCCCCATAGCCAAGCAAAAGAAACCTACACTTTTCTTAATTTTTACCTTACTTGCTTATGCAATACTATATTTGCCACCTTGCTTTATTCCTAACTTCATGAAAATAAAAAAATTGCTCGTCTAGTTGACCATTACATCTGATAGGTTTCTCTCTTGGCTGACATGTCTCTATCATTCTATTCAGCTTTCGTGTCCTTTGCACACAGAGACGAACAGGTTTTTGACTTTGGCAAATTGATGTCTGGGTGATTTGTAATCAATTCTAAGTACAAACATGCTCAGTGTTTGCTTCCTCAACCCTACACATCAACTGATCATGGATGCATGAAGCATCCTCTATCCATCTGTTACATGGATACATCAAACAAAATTAAATAGAAATCCCTTGCAGAAACACTACATCTATAAAAGGTGCGGTTTTATCACAACAATATATATTAAGCAAAGCATTCATCAATACTAGATAGGAGGAGACCTCTCAAGTCAAAGCCGTCTAGGTTACGTTTTGGAGTTAATGATGCCATCTCATTAAAGTGCCAATAAATGTAGCAAGAAGACAAATGATTGACACCGATTAAAGGGTCACTGCAGGTTACAGTTTATTCTTTTATGTGTTACATCTTAAAAATGAGTATTTCCGTACAAATCTCCAAGATTGAGTCTGACGTTTAGGTTTCTGTATTGATTCTGAAGATTAAATTAATTGAGATTGTTCCTGACTTACAGCACATATCTCAACTCGACTGAAAAGTTAAAAAACACCGACAGCATAACCAAAATGCGGTCACAAGAATTGCAAGTGAAATGCTGAACACTGAAAGCCGAAAACGAACATCAATAAGGAATATCCATTTGAAGCAATAAAAATACCAAAAACATTAATCTATGAAATCACTTTAGCTCATTTGTCACCACGCCGGAATACACCTTTAAGATTCAGAGTCGTTCAGAGGCTAATTGAGCGTGCTCTCGAATGGCTCTCGTTGACTTCGATGGGACTTTTCATGCAATTACGTGATCCGCCCTTTCCGAGAATATTAAATTGATTTTTACAGGCTCATTCCCTGGATGGTAAATCAGACAACAATAAATCTTGCTTATATCAAAATTGGTTAGCGATAATGTATGTAAATCAAATACATTTACCTAATATGATCTGAAGACACATTAATAGAACAAACGTCATATCTTACACCAATGTGACCGAGTTCACTTTAATTTCACCCTTGTTCAGTCGGATAAATCATTTCTATTCGGGAGGGTTGCAGTCCCATCTAATCAGAATTTAATTCTGTACATAGTGCAAGGAAAAGTGCAATAGGGTTTTTACATTCAGAGAAAAACTTTTTTTAATAAAAAGGCGCAATATAACTTTAGCCGTTATGCCTGTGATATTAAAATTTTCAGAAAAGAACACTTGCGACGATCCAAACAAAAACTATATAAAATACTAAAAACTTATTTTTGGCAGTGATTGTTAAAAGAAATAAAAAGGAAAATCTTCAATAGATTTTTATGCGATTGTCACTATACATCATTTAACATATAGCATGTGAATCACAGGATTCTCATCTACAAAATTGTTATTTTGCATTAAATTGTCATTTAGCTGAAGAAGAAAATCAGTACTGTAAAGGTGAGCCCATTAGGGTTCACAAACCTTTGCATCTCTTCTTACAGAGTTACATTTTATCCAACAGTGTGTTAGCCAAGTTCCAGCAAATGTTCAGACTTTTAGGAATGAATGTGCCTGTCAGGGTTGCGGGCTCCTCGGCGTTTGGTCCGGCCGCTCCCTTCTTATCGGGCTTGTGCCCGGAGGGTGCAGCTGGGGCCGACAAGAGCGCCTGGCGGTTCCTCGGGACAAGACTCACCTTCTGTGGCGGTTCCTGTTCCCCAGGGAGGAGGGAGACCGGGTCCTGGGTCACCTGCAGCGGGCCTCCGCCGGAGCCCAAGGCTACAGGCGCAGAGCAGGCCGTAGAATGGACGCGCGCGCACGCCCAGGCTCCGCCAATACGGCGTCTCGAGCTGCGGCGCACGTCCATGACGTCATCTTCGTCTCGGGCAGAGGGAGGAGCTTGGAGGGTATTTAAACCTAGGAGACCACTTCTTCCTCGCTTCGCTAATCGAGCAGTTCCCCAGTGTAGCATTCCTTTCTAATATTTCTTGCCTGACGTGTATGACCCGGAAAGTGACCCTTAACTACAAGTATTTCTCCTATCCTGACCTGGCTTGTGACCTCGACTTGCATTCCTATCTGAACCCCTTGAACTCCACATATCCTGCACCCGGGATCCCTGACAGTGCCCCACAAACCAATTGTTCAATTCTATTTGCCTAAATGCTAAACAGACCTCTATGCCATTAAGGAGTGATAAGTTAGGGCACCAGAGATACCCCACACCTATTACACCAGCTCAGTGAAATGTGGTCGTACCAGCAATGTTCGACAAGTTAAAAGGGACACACTGAGCATCAAATTATTTAAGAGCAAAAAAGGAGGGGGGATCTTTAATTTTTTTTTATTAAACACCCCCCCCCCCCCGGCACATGCTGCTTGTCCCAGTCATCTCAGGGCTACCGAAATTTGGAAGTCCTTGCGGTTTCCCCCACCCCACACACAATTTTTGAACCTAAACAGTATACGTTGCATAGGGTGCGCAAATTGTGCATTGTTCGAAACATGCATACTTTCTGTAGCTCCTGTGCAGATCGATGAATCGCCTCGATATCACACGAGGTCTGAGAAACGATGATGTCAGCACACAGAGCATTCGGCTATCTAGCGACGCACGTGTGGGCGGAAGAAACGTCTCCGTGTTACCCAACGTTTCCAGCCAAAGCAGTGGAGATAGGGGGCACTTCACACAGCCAGGCCACTTTAAAACATTAAAGTAGTAAGGGTGTGTAGAGTGTTCCCTTAAGCCACGGTCACACAGGAGGGCTACACGGTGTAACGTGCGTAACACCGGACATGCTGAAACCTTTCCCGTCAAAAACCTACTAACTTGCGCTCTCCGAGGTCGCCACACAGGCGTCCGGGCATGCCCATTCTCACAGACGTAAAAGGAAACAAAGTAGCAAAACAAGAGGACATAGTCTTAGATTAGAGGGGCAAAGGTTTAAAAGTAACATCAGGAAGCATTATTTTACTGAGAGGGTGGTGGATACATGGAACAGTCTTCCAGTTGAAGTGGTAGGGGCCAAAACAGTAATTGAATTTAAGCAGGCATGGGATAGGCATAAAGCTATCCTAAACAAAAGATAAATCCAAGTAAAGTATCCATGTAATTGGGCAGACTAGATGGGCCGAAAGGTTCTTATCTGCCGACATGTTTCTATGTTTCTATGTTCCCTCTGTGCTCGTGTGACCGTGGCCTAAATGTGTCAAAATCACCAATGTCGAACAGTTATGCAGCTATATCCATATGCCCTCCATAACACAATACCCACATGCCAACCTGATGGGAGTAGAGCACACAGGTAAGGTTTTGCCTGCGATAGCTCGTTAAACACTTAGATATTGCATTGACCGTTAAAATATGATATATCTTGATAAAACATCGCTAGAAAAGTGAACCTGCCCATGACACGCTCTATAGTAAACTATTTCCAACTGGTATGCAGGGTCATAAATCACCACAAATTCCACTAGCAAAATTTCAGCTTTAATACATCTGATACAAAATCCTTTTTCAGATTATTTTTTTTAAAAAAAAAAAAAAGTCAAATTTTAACTACAAATGTTATAGCAAATACCTTCGAGATCCTGTATCACAGTGTATCAAAATGTCAGGAAAGAAAAAATGCAAGCAGAATATGACATGCCAAATACCATTTTCTTAAAAAGCTTAGCAGAAATAGAAAGCTGAACTGAATAAGCTTGATGTTTTGGTAAGGAAGAAAACAAAATAAAAAACTGAGACGAGAATATGAGTTTATGTAAATGTTGACACTTAGAAAAAAATATGCAGATGCATACTCTACAGCAGTGGTTACCATTCCCAACTGCGGTCTTCAAGTACCCCTAACAGGTCAGGTTTGCCAGATATCTGAAGCACAGCTCCAGTGATATGATTCGCTGCTCAGTGATTGCAAGATTCAGTCTGCATTTCCCCAAGGTATCTTTAAAACCTGTCCTGTTGGGGATACTTGAGGACCAGGGTTGGGAACAACTGCTCTACGGAATATTAAGACTCCAGAAGCATGCAGAGGTTATGGTCAAGAAATTAAAAAGACAGAGTCCTAAATCTACAATTTACAACAATCATTGCAGCTACAAACCTGATCTCTGTGGTAGACTCCAAATGCTTTTCAATTCACTTGTTCAAGTACAGTACTTAAATGGTGTAAACAGAAATGCTTGGTTATGTTTTACTACAGGTCATGTCACTGATGACATAATTGGTGGTGACCACCTCACACAGTACAGTCCATTGTCCTCGGCATCATTTACGCCTCTATCGCCGTAGTTTTATACTTTCTGAAGCTAGCAAACCCAAGTACCACTTCTCGACCCCACCTAATAAAGGCAGTCTTACAGAAGACATATAAAAATGATGCGATGCAGGGCCATCGCAAAAGGAATTAAAAGGCTTGGAATCTGACAAATGTGAGGAGCCTTTCCATAAATGAGGATTGAAAAGAAAAAAAGGGTCACTTCATTCAATCACAGCCAACCAAGGAAACCATAAAGGACATACTTGAAAACGAGAGAAATCTCAATGTATCCTTCCTGGTAAAATCCTTTATAAATAAAGAAGAGTAGTGGCCAGTGCCACCTCTTTGGATGTTTACAGTGCTACATATAAGCCTATATTCTCAATACTCCAAAGAATGTGAGCAGGGCCGGATTTATAACTAGATAGATAGAGTAGGCATGTACCTACAGGCGCCTACAACTATTTTTCACAATTTACAATCATTTAGACCACTGTATCTCTGGAGCCCTAAGGGCTAGAGGAATGTATGAGGTGTCTTTGGAAAGGCCAGATTATTAGCGGTATAAAACAGAACCAGGTTAGTTTTATGTAAAAACAAAATATATTTTACACTTTTTTTTCCCCTAACGCAACACTATTATTCAGTTTACAATTACAAAGTGAACAGTGATGTTGCACTAACTCACCTTTTCATTTGCTACACTGCCAGCAACTGGTGATGCATTGCATTGTTTCATCGACAACCTAAACCGTAGCACTGGAATGAGGAGAGACAGGGACTTTGGAGCCTGCGTCTCTGAATTACACACTGCACAAGGTTAAGTGAGGTGTCAATGGAATGGTCAGAGTCTGGTCGTTCTAAATGTGTTATGCTCATCGCCGCCGGCGTAATAAAAAGCCTAAACCCAGTGCTGGCTCATAGTAGTGAGACTTTCACATGCAGTACCACTAGTCACCTCTGACTGTGTGATGCTCAGGTGTTGCCCAGATCACCATCTACTCCTGCGTAAAACTGGGCCACACCTGAAACCCAGGACTTCCACATTGCCTTGGAAATATCCAAGCTGTTAGGAGCTACCTGCGATTCCTCCAAGAAACCTATGACCCATACTATGCTGGATCCTACCCTCTCAAGACTACCACTGTTACAGTTCCCCTCCGGACTTATTATTTACAAACCTTCTGGACCTCCTGTTTACTACAGACCTCTGGACTTGGCATCTTCCTGGATCTCCCAAGTTTTCCTTACCTGGATCACAAGGACTTGCCCACATCTCTAGTACTGATATATTCATATATATAACCTTGAGTATACTGTTTCTGTTTTCCCATTTTGTTATCTGCAGTTCCCTCTAGCCCTGTAAACCTGTGTATACATATATACAATCTCTCCCTTTCTTCTGATCCATATATAGTAATTCTGCTCTAGCCCTGTACCCTGTGTATACATATACATGTTCTGCTCTAGTTCCCTCTAGCCCTGTAACCTGTATATGCTCTGCTCTAGTTCCCTCTAGCCCTGAAACCTGTGTATATACAATCTCTCCTCCCCTATTCCTTAGCTTTCTCCCACTTTTCTCGTTTACCCCTCCTAGATTCTGCTGTTGCCTCCGGCCTTTTCCCAATAAATCCTTATATATAAATATATCTGGTTTACTAGTATTCATTGCATATTGTCTCGCACCTACCACCCCGGAATCAGCGCATGACAAAATGATACCAAACATGACCATGTAATTTGTAAAAATATATAATATTTATTTTCTCTGTTCTACTGCAGAGGCGATATATGCTTTTACATGCTCAACAAAGGCAACAGATTCTGCCCCTTCTTTTGATGTAAGCGCAGAGAGAAATGGCTTTTCAGTTTTTTAAAATATAGATTTTAATTTGCCCCAAAACGAATTTTTTTTTAAAAAAGTCATTTTGGCATATTCCTTTTTTGTTGGTGGGTGCTCCACATTTCTCTTCCTACAGGCTCCTGAGATGCAAATCCAGCCCTGAATGTGAAGGTATATGATCCACATCACTACTTTTATGTAATACAGTACGGATATTCTACCCTTTGTTTCGCTCTCCATTTTATTACATTACTAAGGATTAAAGTACAGTAGAAAAGGATTGTGCCACCCTGTAAGGTTGGCACAACAGGCTCTTGACCACAGGAGTGTGGTCTTTCCTCCCACTTTCTTCCTAACGCACTATAGCACATACCAAATAAGAACGTATAGCACTATAAATTTTATTTTTGTTTATTTTGCACGATCTTCTGCTCCTGGGCCACCAAGAGTGGAAAATAGAAGTAGTGGTTTCATATATCTGCCACCTCCAATGGGTAACACACACAGATTGTTATGGATTGTTCATGCATTTATACAAGTGTGCTGTTTATACACTGCACAAAAAAATAAAAAGGGAACGCTTAAACAATACAATGTAACTCCAAGTCAATCATACGTCTGTGAATTCAAACTGTCCACTTAGGTAGTAACACTGACAGTCAAGTCTACATGCTGTAACATGCTGTTGTGCAAATAGAATAGACAAAAGGAGGAAAGCATAGGCAGGAAGCAAGACATCCCCAATAAAAGGAGGGATGACCACTTCTCAGTTCCTATGCTTTCTGGCTGATGAATGCTGGCGGTGCTGTCACTCTAGTGGTAGCATGGGACGGAGTCTACAACCCACACAAGTGGCTCAGGTAGTGCAGCTCATCCAGGATGGCACATCAATGCGAGCTGTGGCAAGAAGGTTTGCTGTGTCTGTCAGTGTAGTGTCCAGAGCATGGAGATGCTACCAGGAGACAGGCCAGTACATCAGGAGACGTGGAGGAGGCCGTAGGAGGGCAACAACCCAGCAGCAGGACCGCTACCTCCGCCTTTGTGCAAGGAGGGACAGGAAGAGCCCTGCAAAATGACCTCCAGCGGTCCACAAATGTGCATGTAGCTGCTCAAACGGTCAGAAACAGACTCAATGAGGATGGTAGGAGGGCCCGACGTCCACAGGTGGGGGTTGTGCTTACAGCCCAACACCATGCAGGATGTTTGGCATTTGCCAGAGAACACCAAGATTGGCAGCTTTGCCAATGGTGCCCTGTGCTCTTCATAGATGAAAGCAGGTTCACACGGAGCAAGTGACAGACATGACAGGGTGTGGAGAAGCTGTGGAGAACGTTCTGCTCCCTGCAACATCCTCCAGCATGACCGGTTTGGCAGTGGGTCAGTAATGGTGTGGGGTGGCATTTCTTTGGGGGCCGCACAGCACTCTATGTGCTCGCCAGAGGTAGCCTGACTGCCATTATCCTCAGACCCCTTGTGAGACCATATTCTGGTGCGGTTGGCCCTGTGTTCCTCCTAATGCAAGACAATGCTAGACCTCATGTGGCTGGAGTGTGTCAGCAGTTCCTGCAAGACGAAGGTATTGATGCTATGGACTGGCCTGCCCGTTCCCCAGACCTGAGTCTAAGTGAGCACATCTGGGACATCATAGAAACAAAGAAAATGTCGGCAGATAAGAACCTTTTGGCCCATCTAGTCTGCCCAATTACATGGATACTTTACCTGGATTTATCTTTTGTTTAGGATAGCCTATCCCATGCCTGCTTAAATTCAATCACTGTTTTGGCCTCTACCACTTCAACTGGAAGACTGTTCCATGTATCCACCACCCTCTCAGTAAAATAATGCTTCCTGATGTTACTTTTAAACCTTTGCCCCTCTAATCTAAGACTATGTCCTCTTGTTTTGCTATTTCGTTTCCTTTTAAATATACTCCCTTCCTCTACCTTGTGGATTCCCTTTACGTATTTAAATGTTTCTATCATATCTCCTCTGTCTCGTCTTTTTTCCAAGCTGTACATGTTAAGATCATTAAGCCTTTCCTGGTAACTTTTCTCCTTCAAGCCGTACACCATTTTAGTAGCCCTTCTCTGAACTCTCTCTAAGATGTCTATATCCTTCTGGAGATACGGTCTCCAGTACTGCACACAGTACTCCAAGTGAGGTCTCACCAGTGCTCTGTACAGTGGCATGAGCACTTCCCTTTTCCTACTGCTAATACCTCTCCCTACATCATGTCTCGCTCCATCCACCAATGCCACGTTGCACCACAGACTGTCCAGGAGTTGGGGGATGCTTTAGTCCAGGTGTGGGAGGAGATCCCTCAGGAGACCATCCGCCACCTCATCAAGAGCATGCCCAGGCGTTGTAAGGAGGTAATACAGGCATGTGGAGGCCACACACACTACTGAGCCTCATTTTGACTTGTTTGAAGGACATTACATCAACGTTGGATCAGCCTGTAGTGTTGTTTTCCACTTTAATTTTGAGTGTAACTCCAAATCCAGACCTCCATGGGTTGCTCAATTTGATTTCCATTGATAAGGTTTGTGTGATTTTGTTGTCAGCACATTCAACTATGTAATGACCACAGTATTTAATAAAAATATTTCATTCATTCAGATCTAGGATGTCTTAAGTTTGTGTTACCTTTATTTTTTTGAGCAGTTTATATTTAATGTGTGCTCAGTCTCACATATTGTATAACATTGTTACATAGGCTGAAAATAGACATGCGTCCACCAGGTTCAGCCTTTCACATATCACCTACTGCTGTTGATCCAAAAGGCGGCGAAAAACGCAGTCTGAAGCGCTCGCCAATATGCAACACACTGGGAAAAAAATCCTTATTGACCCCAGAAAGGCAGTCAGATTGCTCCTTGGATCAAGAAGCTTTAAGTGTGTCATATTGATTGCACCTTTTGGGAGAACGCATTTTTTTTTTCCACCATTTTCACTCCTAGCACTACTTAGGGGTATGTTGCATATCACGTACCACCTGACACCGCAGCAAATCCACTATAATCTCACATATATATTATTTATATCTGAAATTAACATTGTATAAGATGCCACCTTTTTGGAAACAAATTTATTGTCTTAAGAGTGTAATATATATCACACACGTCCATAAAGTCTCTTTACAATTTCCAAAATTTATTACAAAGGCAAATGAAAAGACAAGTGAAAATTATTACAAAATGAGAAGTGTATGTATATATAAATATATATAAAGTTTTTTTTGCCACATTTAATACAGCTCTATATGGGCACCATTAGTTGTACGAAGCGCATCAAGAAGGTACTCGATTTCTTGCCATGTTCGCTGTAACATACCCTCATGAATGGTGGCAATGTCATCAGTGATCCTCTGCTTTAGATGAATGTGTGGTGTGGGATCATGTGCAATTGAATCATTGGTCTGTTTTTCTTCGGCGAGACATCAATTACTGCAAAAGGTTTACCTTGACCTTTTGACTGAATATGTGGCACCACAACTACATGACCTTCAACCAACCATCATTTTCCAGCAAGATGGTGCACCATCACATTGGCGACTGCATGATCGTGGGTTCCTAAATGAAACATTTCCAGACCACTGGATTGGAAGGGGTGGCCCAATTCCCTGACGACCTCGTTCACCTTCACCAGATATCACTCCCCTCCACTTTTTCTATGGGGTTATGTTAAAGATATTGTGTATCGAACAAAGGTACGGGACATCACTAATCTAAAGCAGAGGAACACTGATGCCATTGCCACCATTGATGAGGATACGCTACAGTGAACATGGCAAGAAATCGAGTACCGTCTTGATGTGCTTCGTGCAACTAATGGTGCCCATATAGAGGTGCATTAAATGAGGCAAAAAAAATTAAATATATACTCATTTTGTAATAATTTTCACTGGTCTTTTCATTTGCCTTTGTAATACATTTTTGAAATTGTAAAGAGACTTTATGGACACACATATATATATATATATAGATCAGTGACGTGCGGTGAGGTCAGTGGCTGGTGAGGCACTGGCTTGTATCAGAGCCAGATATACACAGGATATTGCCCCAGCTCTCATGGATACTGCCCCCAGCACACAAGGATAATGCCCCAGCTCCTCTCATGGATATGCCCCAGCTCGTGGATATTGCCCCAGCTCGTGGATATTGCCCCAGCTCCTTTCATGGATATACTGCCCCAGCTCCTCTCATGGATTTTGCCCCAGCTCCTCTCATGGATATACTGCCCCAGCTCAGCTCATGGATATACTGCCCCAGCAGCTCATGGATATACTGCCCCAGCAGCTCATGGATGTGCCCCAGCAGCTCATGGATGTGCCCCAGCAACTCATGGATGTGCCCCAGCAACTCATGGATGTGCCCCAGCAACTCATGGATGTGCCCCAGCAACTCATGGATGTGCCCCAGCAGCTCATGGATGTGCCCCAGCAGCTCATGGATGTGCCCCAGCAGCTCATGGATGTGCCCCAGCAGCTCATGGATGTGCCCCAGCAGCTCATGGATGTGCCCCAGCAGCTCATGGATATGCCCCAGCAGCTCATGGATATGCCCCAGCAGCACATGGATATGCCCCAGCAGCACATGGATATGCCCCAGCAGCACATGGATATGGCGCCCCAGCTCATAGATATGCCCCAGCTGAGTCACAGGGTTCCTGCAGGGGAGGGCTCCTTATTTACCTGAGACTCTGGAGCTCCCCACTGGCTGTGCTGTCCAAGTGGAGAGAGAAGAGGTTGGCTGCTTCCTTTCCCACGTGTCTCTGTGGTGCTGGCACGAGGTGATGTTACTGAGTGAGTAGGAGGAGCTGCTGGAGCTTGAGAGTGTGTGTGACTGTGACAACCCCCCCCCTCTGTGCTGAGCGCATGTGTGTGTGTGTGTGTTTATCGCACACACATGCGCTCAGCACTTTCAGGAGGGGGTTTGTCACAGTCACACTGCTGTGATCTCCCTGCCCGCCCCCCACGATTGACGAGGACAGTCACATGACTGTCCTGCGTCAATCAAACCATGGGAGCACTGCCTCCCATGGTGGGCTTTTTTTAAAAAAAAACTTGAGACAATGGAGCTTTCCCATTGGCTCAAGCTTCATTTGCTGTCATTGCCTGGAGGCAATGACGAGCTTGCCTGCCACCAGCTTGAGCTCCGCGCAATTAGCGTAGCGTTGGGCTGCGTAAATTGTGTAGCCTAGGCTGGCTCAGTGCTGCCCCTGCTGTCTGTGTAGTGTATTACACACACACACACACATAGCAGCCGGCAAACTGTGAAAGTGAAAGCGCAGGAGAAAAAAAAAGCGGACAGAAGAAGCAAAGCACAGCGAGGGAGCGAGGAGAGGTGAGTATGAGCATAAATAACAATTTATTTACAGTTTAAATGTACATACACAACATCACATGTCATTACACACAATGAGCTCATTAATTTACTGGCATAAAGGGAATTTACTCACCAGAAGGGAATCAGGAAGCAGGACGCCGCGATCGCAGAGAATGCGATTGCGGGAGATCAGCGAGGGAACGCAGGGACAGGTATGTATCCAGCCCGAGCCACACTCGGGAAAACCGCCAGGGAAGTTAAAGGAAGATGCTATGCAAAATTTGACCCCCCCCTCTTTATTTCTCCTTTAATAATGGTGCAGATGCTGTGGATAGCATCTGCCCAATTATTGTTTTAAGATCGCTCAGTTAATATAAAAATTACTTACCATTTCTCCAGCAGCAATTGCTACTACTTCCCAACTTCCGCTTTGTGAGAGACTCAAAAAGCCTTGCAAGCACTCACTCCTGGAAAAACACGCTATGCTGACATTATTGGTCCCCAAAGTGGCCCGCCCATGGCAGGCTTGAGGAATCAAATCCCCTGCTGCTGAGTGACAGCTGTGTGGACGGGGGAAAGCCCACCATTTTACACAACAAAACAACAAAAACGGGGCTGCAGAAGGGGGTAGGACACTCTACAAAGCCTGCCCAATAACAAATAAAAAAATTTAAAACACACCAATATTCAGAGTGTGTAGAATGGCCCTTTAATATATTGGCCGTGCATGATTTTCTACCTTAAGGACCTGGTAGGGGTCTAGTGCACTTAAAAAGTAACAATTTACTTTTATACACACAATGCTTCCAAGCACAATTAGGTCAGCAACTCTTTCTACCTTTTTAAGTAAAGGTTCATCTGATACATTTCGAATGGCGCCACAGCGATTGCTCTGAGCCTTGATGGTCAAAGATGTCATAGTGTGTGCTTTCCTGTGGAGTCATTTCATTCAGGTCATTTTCCAGAGAATTCAACTAATAGAAATTCAAGGGTATTATCAGTTAGCACAAAAGGAGAGGATTTGAAAAGTTTTTGGATTTCCTTTTTTTACTTGTTTGTTTTATACACAGGGCTGCATAAATGTCAGCAAGAAAAGTCTCAATACGACAATAGTGCTGGGAAAATTAATTTATACCATTATACAACTTAGAGGTTTCCCTTGCAAAAGACAAAAACAAAACATGAACCTTGTTAGGCCTCGTCAGCAGGGTATAGCTGACACCACTCTAGGCACATCAAGCAAGGGGTCTACGTCTGGATAACCCTGTAAACTTATAGTGAGGGAAAGGGGGGGTTTTGTGAGGGTCCTGAGAACGAGCAACAGCAATAGTGGCCTGCTCTACGGTGGGTACCCGCTCAGGTCTAACAAGGCCGAAACGATCGTCGGGGGTTGCTGCACCTCTCGTGCAGGGATGATGTCCTTGGCAGTCAGCACTGGCCACCCTCATTGGGTGAGAGCAGGCTGATTTGCATATGGAGCATTCATCCCTGTAATGGCACAAGCAAGCTAAAACCCTGTGAGACCTGAGCGGGCCCCACTGTAGATCAGGCCACTAGTGCTGTTGCTCGTCCCCAGGATCCTCACAACCCCCCTTTTTCTCAATTTTCCACCCTATTAAAAAGAGTGATCCCCCTCCCATGCTGCATTTATATAATCCAGAATTGATGCAAAAATTTATGATGAAGTCATACCGAGGAAACGCGTCGAGCCACGGACTTTATCATATCAATTTGGGACTTATCGGCAATGATTTTCTTGTGTGGTGTTTCAGGTCCAGGTGTTCCTATGGCTATTTGACAGAGGCTGCAATCATTCCGGAGTGACTTTCAACGTTTGTCCAGGTGTTCATTTATTATGGGACTGGAAACCGGACAGAGACCTGTATTTATTGGGAGTTTTATATTGCATACACTGTTTGCAATTGCATTCATTTATTAAGTGCCATCTGTTTTGTGAGTGGTTAATTCTATTCAGGTTTATACGTGTTTATTAAATGATGGTTTTATGCTATACTTCTGTTATGTTATGACGTACGAATAATTCAACATAATTCATGATTTCACTTGCTTTGTGACAGTTAGTTGCTGGTGTGGGATCTTTTTCCAGAGTCTATCATGTTTATCAGGTATGTTAGAAACGCAAATTACAGTAAACCACAGGGTGAATCCAAAAGTGAGGTACACGTAGGGATAATCCAGAAGCAGAGTCAAGGTACATGCAAATGTATTAGATAATAGGCATGTCTCCTGATCATTTGTGGTGTTGTGTGGGTGGTGTTCAACTGCCCTGTGTTTTTGTATTTATTTCAAGGTTGATCGCTAGATATATTTTTAGTTACAAGATTAAAGGCAATGGTGTTTTTTCAAGACATACAGGATTGCAATACATTTATTGTGTGTTTTGTCACTGTTGTATTAGTGACCACTAAAACAGATTAAGAAAATGTATGTTAAAAAGGGTCACTACCACAAAAAAAGTCTTATTTTCATTATTTTACGTTGCTGATATCTTAAATGTACTAGGTTTTTCTCATGCATGTATAGTTAAATATGTTACTCTATAGGTGTCAATGGATGCATCAATATTCTCATCTTTTTTTGTTATAAACTGCCACCCACAATACCTTTAGATCACTTGCTCCTCACTGGGTGGTAATGGCCATAGAAAGGAGTGAATGAGTTGATCACAGACTCAAATCATTGTATTGTGTGGGATGTGTTAAAAGGACATCACCAGGGGGTAGATTAGAAATCTTTTAAGATCCTCATCTTAATCGCATTCATCTGCCATCTCTTATCTGGAGTAGCATGCAGAATACAATATACCCCTGCTGCCTTATCTAATCATTCCCTCCTCCACCTCATTAACTGTTAAATACTATATAAAAGTACAGCCACAAAGTAAAAC
Source organism: Leptobrachium leishanense (assembly GCA_009667805.1). NCBI lineage: Eukaryota > Metazoa > Chordata > Amphibia > Anura > Megophryidae > Leptobrachium > Leptobrachium leishanense. The sequence goes on along the minus strand of CM019064.1, from coordinate 278,858,008 downwards.
ATTTGGACAGATTTTGGTAAATATTGCATCCTTGAGAAAATCCACAAAATGGAAACAGGAGATAAAAAAAAACAAATTATCTTTTTCTTTTTTAATGTGCAATTACTTCAAACAACGAAAGACCCCAAACAGCATGTGTTCTACAAAGTTATTTTGTTTGCAATGCACAATTAATCTAGTTACAGTTTATGTAGAGGTAGCGTCCCTTTAAAATCCATAGAATTCATTGTTCAGGTGAAGATTTCCAGGCAGGCCACACATTGCTTCCTAGGAATGCAGAGTGGAATGCACACATCTGTATCCTAGTGACTGGTTGGTTCTAGCGGCCGTTAACATTTTTTACCCGGGCGTGGAAGGTGTAAATATAAAAAAAGAGTCAAACAAGTCTCCATCTATACAGCAAGATCCTCACAGTCATTTACATTTCACTGTTAGATGCAGGGCAGAAAGCACAGCAAAAGCATGCACGAGGAAGAGGTATAAAACATGGAAATAGAATGTATCCTTCCTGGCAAAATCCTTTCTCAAAAAAAAAAAAAAAAACCGGTTTATTTATAAAGTATTTTATCAGGAAGGATACATTGAGATTTCTCTCGTTTTAAAGTATGTCCTGGGTTCAAGAACATTAAATTTGTATAGTAGGTACAGAAATACAAAGTAATATAATGCAAGATATTAAAAACAAAACAAGTATACAGAGTAACACAGAAAATTAATATGTAGGAGAAATACTCACTACGTTACATGTTTACAGGTGCATTCTGTGTCGAGGTATATTAATAGAGAGCTCTTAAGTGACTTTAGACTGGGGGAAAATTTGATGGCATCTGGGAGGTTATTCCACAATTGTGGTGCTTGGTAGGAAAATGAGGATCGAGCCACATTCGTTTTGTATTTTGGTACTGAAAGTAAGGTGCAGGTCCTGGATCGGAGGTTATAGGATGAGGGAACTGCTGGGGGAAGCAGCCTATTCAGGTCAGGGGCGGATCCAGGGGGGGCAACGGGGCAATTGCCCCCCCCCCCCGAGATTTGAGCCGGGGACCCAGATGCCGGGCAGCGTGGGAGTGCCTGCCCGGTCCTGAAGAGTCCGTCCTGTTAAAGGGAAGCGGCTGCGTGCAGGCGCAGCCGGTCACGTGGTCCGGCTAATCAGGTGGTACTGAGTCTCTGTACCACCTGACTGGCCGGACCACGTGACCTGCGCACGCACGCAGCCGCCTCCCCTTCAACAGGACGGACTCTTCAGGACCGGGCAGGCACTCCCGCGCTGCCCGGCATCTGGGCCCCCTCAACCCCTGCCGGAGCTGGAGGCCTGGAGCAATATCCAGGTGAGAGCTGGGCAAATCCATGTGTAAGCTGGGGGCAAATCCATGACCTGGGGGCAAATCCATGTGTGAGCTGGGGGCAAATCCATGAGCTGGGGCAAATCCATGAGCTGGGCAAATCCATGAGCTGGGGGCAAATCCATGAGCTGGGGGCAAATCCATGAGCTGGGGGCAAATCCATGAGCTGGGGGCAAATCCATGTGTGAGCTGGGGGCAAATCCATGAGCGAGCTGGGGGCAAATCCATGTGTGAGCTGGGCAAATCCATGAGCTGGGGCAAATCCATGAGCTGGGGCAAATCCATGAGCTGGGGGCAAATCCATGTGTGAGCTGGGGGCTCTCTGCTCCTCTAGATTGTAAAATCCGGGGTGCCCTCTGCTCCTCTAGATTGTAAGCTCCTGGGTGCCCTCTGCTCCTCTAGATTGTAAGCTCCTGGGTGCCCTCTGCTCCTCTACATTGTAAACTCCTGGGTGCCCTCTGCTCCTCTAGATTGTAAGCTCCTGTGAGCCGGGCCCTCTGCTCCTCTAGATTGTAAGCTCCTGTGAGCCGGACCCTCTGCTCCTCTAGATTGTAAGCTCCTGTGAGCCGGGCCCTCTGTAAATTCTCGTGAGTCGGGCTCTCTGCTAAAACACCTTATTTTCTGTCAGTGCCCCTCCCGAGACTAGTCTCTGGATCTGCCCCTGATTCAGGTAGGGTGCTAGCTTCCCAGAAAGACTTTTAAATACAAAGTTGGAAAAGTGAAGGGTGCGTCTGGATTCCAGCAATGGTCAGTTTAGCGCTTATATCACAATGGTGGGTTGTGTAGTTACATTGTAGCACAAAGCGTCAGAATGAGTTATACAACGTAGTAAGTGTATGAAGGTGTGTTTGCGGGGCAGCTGCATACACTACATCTCCGTATTCAATAGCCGGCATAAGCATTTGTTGTACAATCTGCTTTCTTACCGTGGGGCTCAGGCAGGATTTGTTTCTGTACAGGGCACCTAGTTTGGGGTAAAGTTTAGATGAGAGTTTTTCGATGTGGGGGCCAAAGAATAGATTTGGGTCTAACCACACACCTAGATGTTTGAGAGAAGTGACTGGTCAGCGTGTCATTTGATTTTGTCCTGACACCTAGATTGGACAGTTGTAATTTATGTAGTTTAGGTGCTGTTCCAAAAATCATTGTTACAGTTTTGTCAGTATTTAGAAAAAGTTTGTTATCTGCGATCCACTTTTCGACCTCTGAATTGTTCTTGCAGCACAGCCTCCAGCTACGGGAGATTTGGTTTGCTGGTATAGATTACGGTGTCGTCTGCATACAGTTTAGGCTTTGTTGATGTTGGGCAGATCATTGATCGATATCGTGAATAGCAGGGGGCCGAGTATCAAGACTTGGGGTACACCACACTGTATACAGTCAAATGGTCATATACAAGTTTGTGGTAATTTCAGGCAAAAGATAATCCTTTATAAAAAGTATATTAGTAAAAGAGAATGTTATCCTTGGTATGTGAGTGCACTCCTGCAACAGTATGGTCTGGGTGGCACGCACGTTATGAAATTAAAGCCCAGTGAGTGGAGGATAGGCAAGAAAAAAGTTAACAGAGATTTACATGGTTACATAGGCTGAAAAAAGACATGCGTCCATCGGGTTCAGCCTCTCACACATCACCTATTGCTGTTGATCCAAAAGAAGGAAAAAACCCCAGTCTGAAGCGCTCGCCAATATGCAGCAAACTGGGGAAAAATTCCTTCTTGACCCCAGAACGGCAGTCAGATTTCTCCTTGGATCAAGAAGCTTACCCACATATTAAATATTATACCCTTAATATTCTGTGTCTGCAGGAAGTCATCCAGTCGTTTTTTAAAAGTCTGTACAGACTCTGACCCAACCACCTCAACAGGCAGAGGGTTTATTGTAGGCGATTTAACAAAACAAACCAATGCTGACAATCTTGGGTAAGAATAATAGAACACAGTCTCTGAAACTGGATGGGGTAGAAACCAACAAGGCAGACAGTCTGAATGGATGAACAAGACAAGAGTGAGCAGGATCTGGTCGTGAACCCAGCAGCACGTTTTGGTGATTAAGCAGAACAAACAAGGCCCAGGCTGGACACTCGCAGCAATGCTGGCAGATATATATCACGATTTGACTGCTTCAAGTAGTAGATTCAGAGAAGCAAGGCAATCACTGAGGAACTGGACCTGGGGACACCACACACTCAGGAGACTCAATAATGGAACAGTGCTTTCCGGGAGCCATGCCTTAGGCTAGGGTCAAACGAACACATTAGTCGCAGCGACCGTCAAAAATTACGTCCGAACACATTGACGTATTTTTTCACTGAATGCGCGAAAACAGTCATATGATGCGCATTTTCTTGCGTGATTTGTTACGGATCCAAACCAGGAAACTTTGGGTGTCTGGACGTTATGTTGGCCAGACATGAGCAGCGTCTGTCGTCTCTTAATCACGCGCACACGCCGCTATGCGGACGCAGCGCACTCTGTACGTCAGTACTAGCGGTTTTGCCTTCTCGAAAAGATGCGTTCGTTTGCCGCTTGCGTTGCGCGGCCGTACTTCGTATATTGGCCGTCATTACCCGTCATTTGCGGCTACTGCGGCTATGAGTAAGTGCGCCTAAACGCACATTAAAAATGCGTTAGTCTGACCCCAGCCTTAAAGTGCAGTCACCACCAAAAAATGAAATGTAGTTATTTTGTTTATTCTATGTTGCTGATATCTTACATGTGATTTGTTTTTCTCTTGTATGTTTCGTTAAAAAATATTGTTCGCTGTGTGTCACAGGGTGCTTCCGTTGTGTGATATTTGTGTTGTAAACTGCTCCCCAAGTATATTTACATCACTTGCTCCTCACTGTGTGGCAATACCCATAGAATGGAGTTTATGGGTCGATCTTGGACTCAAATGATTGTATTGTGTGGGAAGTGTTCAAGGACATCACCAAGCTGTAGAATTCTTTTAAGCCCCAGTGTTCTTATTCAGCTACCATCTCTTATCTCAGTTAGCCTTGAGAACAATAGCCTTCTTCCACCTCATTAACTGTTAAATATTGTAGATTAAGAGTATTAAAAGAAGAAAAAAAAAAGAAAAGAAACTATTACACAGATTTTGGTAAATGTTGCATCATGGGCTAAATCCAAAAAATGGAAACCGGAGATAAAAAAAAAACCTGTTTTATTTATTTTCTACGTGCAATTACTTCAAACTATGAAAAAACAACAACATGTGTTTTATAAAGTGGTTTTGCTTGTAATGCACAAGTAATACCCAGGACATACTTGAAAACGAGAGAAATCTCAATGTATCCTTCCTGGTAAAATACAAATAAATAATCTAGTTACAAGTTTATGCAAGTGGTAGTGTCCCATTAAATAGTTAGAGAGATGTTCAGCTGGACAGGCAGGTGTAATCAGAGATTACCAGCAGGCTGCATGGAGTGGTTGGAACTAACGGGTCAGACAATAGGATGACCTGACATGGATGAACCAGAGGAATACATGGTTCTCTTATCAAGTTCAGGGCTGGAATCATGACAAGTACTGAGAATGCCGGCCTGGGTATTTCGGTGCATGTATAGGTCCAGGTTAGCATTTTTTATTGCTGGGAACAGGTATTTTAGCAACAGATTTACACAACAGTTAACAAATCTTGTGTATCTAGTCAAAAAGATAACCATTATACACACTTCTTGTTCCTACATCCACAGCATGCAAGAATGTAAATAAAAAAGGTTTTGGAGTGGAATTATGTAAACACACGTGCTGCAGCCAGCCCCAATACGCTTCCAGCACCAAGTCCACGCCTCCGTCTTCTTGACGCCAGGCACGTATTGGGACTGGCTACGACGACGAGGAGGTGGAGGGAGACGGAGCTGGAGCTGGGGGCCAGATACCCATGTGTGTGTGTGTGTGTGCGCTGGGGGCCAGATACCCATGTGTGTGTGCGCTGGGGGCCAGATACCCATGTGTGTGTGTGTGTGTGTGTGCTGGGGGGCCAGATACCCATGTGTGTGTGTGTGTGCTGGGGGGCCAGATACCCATGTGTGTGTGTGTGTGTGTGCTGGGGGGCCAGATACCCATGTGTGTGTGTGTGCGCTGGGGGCCAGATACCCATGTGTGTGCGCTGGGGGCCAGATACCCATGTGTGTGTGTGTGTGTGTGTGTGTGTGCTGGGGGCCAGATACCCATGTGTGTGTGTGTGCTGGGGGCCAGATACCCATGTGTGTGTGTGTGTGTGTGTGTGGGGGCCAGATACGTGTGTGTGTGTGTGTGTGTGTGTGTGCGCTGGGGGCCAGATACCCATGTGTGTGTGTGTGCGCTGGGGGCCAGATACCCATGTGTGCAGGGCCGCCATCAGGGCATTACGCCCAATGCTGCCGTAAGGGGCCCGGTGGGGGCCCGGGCCGCCGGGGGGGATCCCGGGCCCCCGACGGCAGCAGCGTCGCCCTTTAACCCTTTCACTGCTGAAGACGTGTGGGACACGTCCTCATTGATGCACGTTACATGCTGAGGACGTGCCCCACACGTCATCAGCTGTGCGGGACCCCCGGCGGAGATACTCACCTCTCTGTCCGGGGTCCCGCGGTGTTCTGACTTCAGCGTCCGCAGACGCTGAAGTCAAGCTCCTCCCGGCGTAAATGACGTCATCGCGCTTGGCGCGATGACGTCAGTTCCAGGCGACCCCCCGGCAATGCCGGGAGATAGCCTGGAAGGGAGGGGGGGATCCGTTCGGAAAGGAGCAGCGCCAAAAGCCAGGCACCGCTTAAAAGGGGAGAGTCTCCCCTTTTAAGCGGTGCCTGGCTTTAACCCCTCAAGCGCCGGGTTGCACTTCAGCGCCTTGCGGCGCTGAAGTGCAGCCTAGCTCCGGTGGGGGCCGCCATCTTGGATGGCGGCTCCACCCCCGGGTCTCCCCTCGCTGCCTGATGTCATCATGCATAGCGTGATGATGTCAGATAGCCGGGGAACCCCTAGCTGCCAGGGGATTTCCCAAGGAAATCCCCTGGTGGAGATATGGGGTTCTTGTGAACCCCGATATCTCCAGAACCGTGGCAGCTAGGGGGTCTGAGCATGGCCTTTCGAATGATACCCAACATGACTAGGTACAAAGAAAAATAAAATAATAAAAAGAATTATAATAAAAATAAATAAATTTAAAAAAAAAAAAAAAAACATTTTTTTTTGTGTGTTGTTTTTATTAATGCAGCAATATTGTTCACATTTCAATTATAATGTGAACAATGATGCTGCACTAATGATTTTTTTCTATGGGGTGCGTTAGCTAAAAATCACGTAAATCCCCCCACAAAATGTAACAAGTCCCCATTTCAAATTTTTGTACAAGCGCACCCCATAGAAAACATAACCGCAAATGCTCATGTAATAAAATGTGAAAAAAAACACTTTACACACTGCAGACGATTAAAAACTAAATTTTTATTGTATTTTTTGTTACAATATACAGACAGGACATGACGTATACATATAAAAATGATATATTATGAATCTGCGGAGTCTGCCGGAAAGAACGATATATAATATGTCTGGGTCATTTATTAAAATATGGCTTCAAAATCGCGTTTAAACATGATGAGCGAAAGCGGTAAAAATGAGCTCAGCACACAGCGGTGAAATGCCTCAGCAGTGAAGGGGTTAACAGCTCCGGTATCGGACTCGATGAGTCCGAATCCGGAGCTGTGTCGCTGCTGCTGCTGCAGCAGGAGCCGGAGGAGACACTGTCTCCTCCGGCTCCTGGCAGCTTCACTTCCTGGCTGGGCGGGGCCAAGCAGCGTGTGAGGGGCTTCCCAAGCACGTTGCTTTGGCTCCGCCCCTCCACTCAGTGAAGCTGCGTGCCTGAGCTGGAGGGACCGGGAAGAAGACAGAAGAGAAGAAGAGAAGAAGATTAAAGAAAAGGTGAAGAAAAGAAGAGCTGAAGAGCAGAAGACAGAAGAAAAGAAGATAGAAGACAGCGAGTGGTGAGCCAGGACCCAGACCCCAAGGCCCAGGACCCAGACCCTAAGGCCCAGATCCAGGGCCCAGACCCCAAGGCCCAGGACCCAGACCCCTAGGCCCAGACCCCTAGGCCCAGACCCTAAGGCCCAGACCCAGGGCCCAGACCCAGGGCCCAGACCCCAAGGCCCAGACCCAGACCCCTAGGCCCAGACCCAGGGCCCAGACCCTAAGGCCCAGACCCAGGGCCCAGACCCCAAGGCCCAGACCCCAAGGCCCAAACCCTAAGACCCAGGGCCCAGACCCCTAGGCCCAAACCCAGGGCCCAGACCCAATGGCAAATGCCCAGGGCCCAGACCCCAAGACCCAAAGCCGAGACCCAGGGCCCAGACCCTATGGCCCAGACCCAGGGCAAAGGCCCAGGGCCCAGACCCCAAGGCCCAAACCCAGGGCCCAGACCCAAGGCCCAGATCCTGGGCCCAGACCCCGGGCCCAGACCTAGGCCAAACCCAGGACCCAGACCCCAAAGCCCAAACCCAGGGCCCAGACCCCAAAGCCCAAACCCAGGGCCCAGACCCTAAGGCCCAAACCCAGGGCCCAGACCTAAAGCCCAAACCCAGGGCCCAGACCCTAAGGCCCAAACCCAGGGACCAGACCCCAAGGCCCAGGACCCAGACCCCAAGGCCCAGACCCCAAGGCCCAGACCCAGGGCCCAGACCCTATGGCCCAGACCCAGGGCAAATGCCCAGGGCCCAGACCCCAAAGCCCAAACCCAGGGCCCAGACCCCCTAGGCCCAAACCCAGGGCCAGACCCTAAGGCCCAGACCCCCTAGGCCCAAACCCAGGGCCCAGACCCTGGGCCCAAACCAGGCCCAGACCCAGGCCCAGACCCAAACCCAGGGACCAGACCCAAGGCCCAGACCCTGGGCCCAGACCCCCTAGGCCCAGACCCAAGGCCCAGACCCAGGGCCCAGACCCCAAGGCCCAGACCCAGGGCCAGACCCCCTAGGCCCAGACCCCAAGGCCCAGACCCCAGGCCCAGACCCAGGGCCAGACCCCCTAGGCCCAGACCCTGGTTCCAGACCCCTAGGCCCAAACCCAGGCCAGACCCCCAGGACAGAACCTAAGGCCCAGACCCCGGGCCCAGACCCAGGGCCCAGACCCAGGGCCCAGACCCAAGGCCCAGACCCCAAGGCCCAGACCCAAGGCCAGGACCCAAAGCCCAAATACGACCCAGGGCCAGACCCTAGGGTCCAGACCCCATACCCAGGGCCCAGACCCCAAGGCCCAGGACCCAGACCCTAAGGCCCAAACCCAGGGCCCAGACCCCAAGGCCCAGACCCAGGGCCCAGACCCTAGGGCCCAGACCCCAAGGCCCAGACACAGGACCCAGACCCAGGGCCCAGAACCTGGGCCCAGACCCCTAGGCCCAGACCCCTAGGCCCAAACCCAGGGCCCAGACCCCAAGGCCCAAACCCAGGGCCCAGAACCCAAGGCCCAGGACCCAGACCCAAAGTCCAAACCCTAGGCCCAGACCCCAAGGCCCAGACCCCAGGGCCCAGACCCCAGGGCCCAGACCCCAAAACCCAGGGCCCAGACCCCTAGGTCCAAACCCAGGGCCCAGACCCCAAGGCCCAGGGACCAGACCCAGAGACCAGGGCCCAGGCTAGACCCCAGGGACCAGGCCCAGACCTCAGGGACCAGACCCCAAGGCCCAGTCCCAGGGACCAGACCCAGGGCCCAGGCCCAGACCCAGACCCAGAGGCCATCATACACAGCCCGTTTCTGTGAGATTTATTGCTGTGGATTCTGTGATACGTTCAGACACACCGCTCATTACTGTGAGTTTTATTGCTGTGGATACTGTGATAAGCTAATACACACTGAACATTACTGGGAGTTTTATTGCTGTGGTGCTATGTCCTTTTTTTTTTTGAAGAGGGAGAAAAGCTGTTAGAGGTTGAGGGGGGCCCTGGGGGGCCCCATCGTGAGGTTTAGTAAGGGGCCCCATCATTTCTGATGGCTGCCCTGCATGTGTGTGTGTGCTGGGGGCCAGATACCCATGTGTGTGTGTGTGTGCTGGGGGCAGTGGCGACTCTAGGAACAATATTTAGGGGGGGCACAGAAGATACCGCAGTCAAAACTGGGGGGGGGCACTAATAATTTTCACCACTAAATCATCAAACCACTGAATAAAACTAAGGGCCCTAAGCTATCACCTGGTGTGAGCTAAAACACCATCACTAAAGGAAAAATTACCGTGAGTCGCTAAAACTTCGTGCCTGACAACCTACCAAGGTCGTTTGGCGCATGCTAGGGAAACACAAAGACCCGGGCTGAGACCCAGGGCTAATGTGGTTGTGTACAAGATAGAACTGTTTTTTTATTCCAGTGTAGATTGCCGGACCATACCTATCCCCCGCCCTCACAAGCATGAATATGAACACATCCAGTGAATAACCTCACACCCTGCATTATTAAAAGCCTCCAAGGTGGCCGTATCATCCATGTTTTGATGCATACATATATTAAGGCTGATGGACATTGCATGATAAGTGCCACCCGACAGCATGTAGAATCATTACACTGCATTTAATATATCCAAAAGGAAGGCCAGGTGAGCGACAAAAATTTCCCTGCTGCAGCATATAAAGAATACATGTTTCAGGGCAAGACTTATTCACATGTCCCTTTAAACATGGTCCACACGGTCACCCTAATAATCAACCACTTCCAAATACATGAATAACCCCAGCATAAAATGTTTAAAATTAGGCAAAATATTAGAATTAGGATATATGTGGATAAAGGATACATTTATAATAGAGCCTACTGCAACAGCAACGACAATGCGGACCAGATCCATTGCTATGGTGTATGGGGCCAAGAGAACAAACGTGCTGCATTCCTTTCAATTGTCTGTTAATTTTGGCAAGGACCTGTTTTTGGCGTTAGCACCAGAGTTGAGCAGTAGGTAAAATGTGCAATTAGCGCCCCTCAAAAAATTAGCGCTGGCACCAAGTGATCTGCAAAAGCGCTCCCCGTGTTAAGTATAGGACGCGGAAAGTACAGTAAGCTCACGATACAAATCGCTAATAGCAACGCACAAAGTGATTTTTCCCGTTTGTAGCGGGAGGCAAACGATCTGTTGGTCAGGCGCTAGACTCGATTAACCTGGCGCTAATGCAAAACCATACGAACGCAAGGGTTATCCCACACCAGGTAATAGTGCCCTAAATAAGTATATATGAATAAGATTCCAAAACCCCAGAGTAATGTGATGCAATGATACCTTTTTATTGTACTAACATGATACTTTATTTATCGCAATTCGGCAGTTTTCACTGATTGTCTGATTGCTGCTTCAGCGACTCTACTTTTAGCAAATTACAGTGAATGTTCACGAAATAGGAATTCACTATCAGGGTTATTCGGAGAGCGTGAAAAGCAGGAGAATGACTGGAGAATGGAAAATTCTAGGTCAAAATAGCCAAACCAGAAAAATTCTCCCTTTCATCTCATTTTCCAAATCGGCTATTTTGACCTAGAATTTTTCATTCTCCAGTCATTCTCCAGCTTTTCACGCTCTCTGAATAACCCTGTATATTTTCGGCTCAATGAATTCCCCGAAATGTGACGAAAAGTAGAGGATCTAAAGATGATTAGACTTTAGATTCTAACTTCCATAGTAACCCCTAAAATGCTAAAAACCCAGGGAACTACAATAAAAATAATAAACAATGTGGCATTTAGCCTACCCCTTAACTCCTAATATGCCATTAATCAAGGTAAAACATGAAATGAATACACTGTGAGGCATGTAGCTACCGATTAACCCTACAATTCCATTAATCAAGGAAAAAATAAATTGTATACCGTGAGGGATGAAGCCTACCCATTAACCTTAATATACAACTAACCAAGGCAAAAACTAAACGTAATACACAATGTAATGTATAGTGTGAACATTAACCACTTCACTGCTGAGACATTTCAACCCTGTGAAATGCTTAAGTTTAAGTGCCCGTTTATTATTAATGTTTTAGGACTTTTATTTCAAACTGAATATGGTCATGTTGGATATCATTGGAAAGGCCAGAATCTGCCCTTTCCAATGACACATATACGATGCACAGGGACGGAGATACAGTGGTCCGAATAAGTGTGGCAAACTGGATGCTGATTTTTGGTGGGGGGGCACATGGGGGGGCAAGGAATAACCTGGGGGGGGCAATTGCCCCCCTTGCCCCCCTGTAGAGTCGCCTATGGCTGGGGGCCAGATACCCGTGTGTGTGTGTATGCTGGGGGCCAGATACCCATGTGTGTGTGTGTGTGTGCTGGGTGCCAGATACCCATGTGTGTGTGTGCTGGGGGCCAGATACCCATGTGTGTGTGTGTGTGTGCGCTGGGGGCCAGATACCCGTGTGTGTGTGTGTGTGTGCTGGGTGCCAGATACCCATGTGTGTGTGTGTGTGTGCTGGGGGCCAGATACCCATGTTGTGTGTGTGTGTGTGCTGGGGGCCAGATACCCATGTATGTGTGTGTGGTGTGTGTGCTGGGGGCCAGATACCCATGTGTGTGGTGTGTGTGTGTGTGCTGGGGGCCAGATACCCATGTATATGTGTGTGTGTGAGTGTGCTGGGGGCCAGATACCCATGTGTGTGTGTGTGTGTGTGTGCTGGGGGCCAGATACCCGTGTGTGTGTGTGTGTGTGTGCTGGGGGCCAGATACCTGTGGTGTGTGTGTGTGTGTGTGTGTGTGTTGTGTGTGTGGTGTGTGTGTGTGTGTGTGTTGGGGGCCAGATACCCATGTGTGTGTGTGTGCTGGGGGCCAGATACCCATGTGTGTGTGTGTGCTGGGGGCCAGAAACCCATGTGTGTGTGTGCTGGGGGCCAGAAACCCATGTGTGTGTGTGTGCGCTGGGGGCCAGATACCCATGTGTGTGTGTGTGTGTGCGCTGGGGGCCAGATACCCATGTGTGTGTGTGTGTGTGGTGTGTGTGCGCTGGGGGCCAGATACCCATGTGTGTGTGTGTGTGTGTGTGTGCGCTGGGGGCCAGATACGTGTGTGTGTGTGTGTGTGCTGGGGGCCAGATACCCATGTGTGTGTGTGCTGGGGCCAGATACCCATGTGTGTGTGTGCTGGGGGCCAGATACCCATGTGTGTGTGGCTGGGGGCCAGATACCCATGTGTGTGTGAGCTGGGGCCAGATACCCATGTGTGTGTGTGTGCTGGGGGCCAGATACCCATGTGTGTGTGTGTGCTGGGGGCCAGATACCCATGTGTGTGTGTGTGCTGGGGGCCAGATACCCATGTGTGTGTGTGTGCTGGGGCCAGATACCCATGTGTGTGTGTGTGCTGGGGGCCAGATACCCATGTGTGTGTGTGTGTGCTGGGGGCCAGATACCCATGTGTGGTGTGTGCTGGGGCCAGATACCCATGTGTGTGTGTGCTGGGGGCCAGATACCCATGTGTGTGTGTGCTGGGGGCCAGATACCCATGTGTGTGTGTGCTGCGGGCCAGATACCCATGTGTGAGCTGGGAGCCAGATACCCATGTGTGTGTGTGTGCGCTGGGGGCCAGATAACCATGTGTGTGTGTGCTGGGGCCAGATATCCATGTGTGAGCTGGGGCCAGATATCCATGTGTGAGCTGGGGGCCAGATATCCATGTGTGTGTGTGTGCGCTGGGGGCCAGATACCTGTGTGTGTGTGTGTGGTGTGTGTGTGTGTGTGTGTGTGTGTGTGTGTTGTGTGTGTGTGTGGTGTGTGTGCTGGGGCCAGATACCCATGTGTGTGTGTGTGTGTGTGTGCTGGGGGCCAGATACCCATGTTGTGTGTGTGTGTGTGCGCGCGCTGGGGGCCAGATACGTGTGTGTGTGTGTGTGTGTTGTGTGTGTGTGTGTGTGTGTGTTGTGTGGTGTGTGGTGTGTGTGTGTGTTGGGGGCCAGATACCCATGTGTGTATGTGTGTGCTGGGGGCCAGATACCCATGTGTGTGTGTGCTGGGGGCCAGATACCCATGTGTGTGTGTGCTGGGGGCCAGATACCCATGTGTGTGTGTGTGTGCGCTGGGGGCCAGATACCCATGTGTGTGTGTGCTGGGGGCCAGATACCCATGTGTGTGTGTGCTGGGGGCCAGATACCCATGTGTGTGTGTGCTGGGGGCCAGATACCCATGTGTGTGTGTGCTGGGGGCCAGATACCCATGTGTGTGTGTGCTGGGGGCCAGATACCCATATGTGTGTGTGCTGGGGGCCAGATACCCATGTGTGTGTGTGCTGGGGGCCAGATACCCATGTGTGTGTGTGCTGGGGGCCAGATACCCATGTGTGTGTGTGCTGGGGGCCAGATACCCATGTGTGTGTGTGCTGGGGGCCAGATACCCATGTGTGTGTGTGTGCTGGGGGCCAGATACCCATGTGTGTGTGTGTGCTGGGGGCCAGATACCCATGTGTGTGTGTGTGCTGGGGGCCAGATACCCATGTGTGTGTGTGTGCTGGGGGCCAGATACCCATGTGTGTGTGTGTGCTGGGGCCAGATACGTGTGTGTGTGTGCTGGGGGCCAGATACCCATGTATGTGTGTGTGTGCTGGGGGCCAGATACGTGGTGTGTGTGTGTGTGTGTGGTGTGTGCTGGGGCCAGATACCCATGTGTGTGTGTGCTGGGGCCAGATATCCATGTGTGAGCTGGGGGCCAGATATCCATGTGTGAGCTGGGGCCAGATATCCATGTGTGAGCTGGGGGCCAGATATCCATTGTGTGAGCTGGGGGCCAGATATCCATGTGTGAGCTGGGGGCCAGATATCCATGTGTGAGCTGGGGGCCAGATATCCATGTGTGAGCTGGGGGCCAGATATCCATGTGTGAGCTGGGGGCCAGATATCCATGTGTGAGCTGGGGGCCAGATATCCATGTGTGAGCTGGGGGCCAGATATCCATGTGTGAGCTGGGGGCCAGATATCCATGTGTGAGCTGGGGGCCAGATATCCATGTATGAGCTGGGGCAGATATCCATGTGTTAGCTTGGGCAATGTCTCCATGTGTGAGCTGGAGGCAAATGTACCCATGTAAGAGCTGGGGGCAAATGTACCCATGTGAGAGCTGGGGCAATAGATCCATGTGAGAGCTGGGGCAATAGATCCATGTGAGAGCTGGGGCAATATATCCATGTGAGAGCTGGGGCAATATATCCATGTGAGAGCTGGGGGCAAATATACCCATGTAAGCTTTCTTTTTTTTGGGGCGGGGGTGCAAGTAGCTGGTCTTGCCTAGGGCGCAAAATAGTCTAGCAACGGCCCTGAGCACTATAGTATTATTTTCCTATACTGGCAATGGTATTTAGTTGAAGGGCACTAGCATTGAAATGTCACAATCTGAGAAGTTGCAGGTGTATTTCACGCAGGGCTAGCTCGTTCATGGGTCCTGATCGGGCCATGGCTCCAGGTGGCACATTGGTGTGGGGCAGCACTTTGCAGCGTTGTCAGAGGATGCAGCCATCCTAGCTGCTGGTTCCCTGCCTAGCTGTGATAGCAATGCGATCTGTGCATCCCTGGAGCACAGACTGCAAAGCATCTCCAGGGTAGGTACTCCAGCTATCATCAAGACGCCGCAGTAGTGCAGAGAGGCAATATGTGCCACTCTGCTGGCAACCTCCTGCTTGCTCATCCCCAGTCTCCTGGTCTTCCCGTGCCTGCCCAGTGGAGAAAAAGAAGTGAGGCGTGAGGGAAGCAGGGCAAGGAGAATACAGGGGCCTGAAGCAGTCCGGGGCACTGGAATTAAAAGGTAGCCTACGGGAGCCAGGCTGCTCAGAATGTATGCTGCGGACTGAGCATCTGGGAACATATTCACACCCTTCAGCACTGTTGGCTTTTCTATCACCTATCACACTCGTGGCAGGTAATGAGGAGGAGTTAGGAGATATACAAGTAGCTCCATTTTAGGATCTGTGAAAGCGAGGGAATGTGACTGCTGTATGATGTATGAGAAAGAGTTTTATTGCTGTGGAGCGCTGTGATACAGTAATATGCAGTGTGTATGAGTGTATCACAGAGCTCCACAGCATTAAAACTCATAGTAATGTGTGAGGTGTATGAGTGCATCACAGAACCCCACACTCATACACACTGAGTTTTATTGCTGTGGACCTCTGAAATGCCAGGGTGTTTTGGTGGGTGTGATTTTTTGTTGGGGAGGGCAATATTTCCTCCTTAGACCCCGTCCTTGGCTGGCACTGATTTCTCTACATTCTGGGGTAAAACACATGCTGCAAACGCAATTTGTTTTAATGTAACACCCAATAAACCTGCAAACCTCGAGATGTATAGAAGGGAGATATATATATGTTACGGTTAAAGTCCGAAGTGTGGTTAGTTTTAAGATTACCCGGGTAATCCTGACATTACCCAGGCGTCATTAGCAAAAGTCCGATGTGAAATGAAATTTCCGAGTTTACCTGGGTAATCTGCAAACTATCCAGAGGCCTCTGGGTACTCCAGTTTTCTGCGGTGTTATACCTAGGTAAAACGCACATTACCCTAGTGTTGCTGGATAAAGTGTGATGTGCAACGAAACCTCAGACTTTACCCAGGTAATCTGCAAAGTATCCAAACGCCTCTGGGTGCTCCACTTTTCTTGGGTTTTCAGCAGGTTACAGTTAACTGAATTCCGAGGATTACCCGGGTAAAGCTGCAAACTGTTATCTGGCGGATAACAAAATTATGGGGTTTTTTCCCCTTTAACAAAAAATTTTATCCAGTCATATTCCACACTAAATAACCGTCATGTAACTCTGTGCGTTAATTGTCTGAAAATTAATTTTTGAAGATAAAGATAGTCTATAAAGAGTAACCTAATGGTTATTAAGTGCTTATATATCATTTATAAAACATATGACACATAAGATCATGTAACTCTTTAACATTCATATAAGAAACATATCCTGTCACTCTGTCTTTTGCCATTTTTGTTGACAATATCCATAGATAATAGCAAAATTCACTTTTACCCAAGGGGGGTTGGATGCTCTGCAGATTACCCAGGTGAAGCTGTGGATAGTCCTCAGATTACCCGGGTGAAGCTCCAGACTTTTATCTGAACGATAACAAAATTAGGGCCAAATTACATACTTGGTGCTAACGTTCGCGCTCTCACCTGCGTGAGCGTCATCGTTAGCCCAAGTAGTTTACATATATTACAATCTAAATCGCTAACAGGTTAAGTAACCCGTTAGCGTTTGGTATCTTGTGCTTTTCAGCGCGAGGTTACTGTACTTTGCGCTCCCTATGCTTAACATGGGGAGCGCAAAGTGTCAATCAGCGTTAGGATTACGAAGTCCTAACACTGATTAACGTCTGGCCATGGTTAACAAAGCGTTAACCAGAGCCAGGACTTGGTGCTAACGGATTCCGCTTCTGCAGAATCCGTTAGAAACCCCATAAAAAAAAAAATCAATAAAAATTTTGAAAAAATAAAATCAAGATACTCACTTCCTGTCCCACGGCGAGGACCGTGGCTCTGTCCGCCTCTTCAGTCCGGCGGGAGCAGGGAGATACTGGGGAAAAAGTCCCCCCAGTCTCCCCCTGCTTGCTTATCACTACACTGACCGACTGGATGTCGCAAGGAGGGATCCGGCTGGTTATGTGACCGCCGGCGTTCGCTTCAAATGGAGTCCTATGGATTCCATTGAGAGGATTCGCACGGCTGCGCTTAAATCGCTGCCGTGCACATCTCAAGGTTTAGCGCCTGCAAACAATGCGGGCAGCTTTTTTAGCACCTGCATTGTAATCTAGTGCTAAAACGCAGGTGCTAGGGGGAAAACCGGGATTACCCGGGTAATTTTAAGAT
Source organism: Leptobrachium leishanense (assembly GCA_009667805.1). NCBI lineage: Eukaryota > Metazoa > Chordata > Amphibia > Anura > Megophryidae > Leptobrachium > Leptobrachium leishanense. The sequence continues at coordinate 278,840,887 of CM019064.1, read as the reverse complement.
TAACCACACTTCGGACTTTAACCGTAACATATACACTAGAAAAAAACTAACCAAATCTCTTTGGGTACCTGGAGTGTCACATAAGAAATCCCAGTATATATCCTAGACACCTTGGCTTTATATCACAGAAAGCTAAGCAAGAGATTCTGCAGGTTATAGCATTTAGTAAGAGGGACGATGGGATCACTCTGTGAAACATTGACTTATTCTTAGAATCAACTCTAAAATACAAAATTGTTCTATTTTTAAAAATATAAAATATGGGATGAAGGTTGACAATAAAATAAAAAACACGTATAAGGGTTAATAATATTTGTGCGGAGAATTTCAACACCTAAAATGTTGATTAAAAAAAAATGTCAACAGAATTTCTTTCCCTAGAAATAAAATCGCCAATATATGCAATTTACATTTGTACCGTGGCGATTGTGAGCTGTATATACAAAAAGTGATACTGTAGAAGCAAACATTTTAATTTTATGACAGATTAAAATTCCAGCTACCTGTTAAATGTGCAGATGGCCATAGCAGTATGTGACGATGCCTCATTTAGAAAGGCAAAGAGAGGAGGGGGATGGGGGCAGACTATAATACTTCCAAGAAAAATAAAAAAGGAATGAATAAGAAATGAAAGCCAGCAGAGAGCCGCCGCTTTACAAATCTATTGCTCTCTAAAATGGAATGCCAACTGTACACCTGCTGGTAGCAACAGACTCCACAGACCGCACACGGCAGAACAAAAGCAAATAGCTGTCTTTTAGAGATAAACAAAAATGTACAATGTAAAGCAGATTTGAAGGTTCCTTGTGTGCAATTTATTGTAGACCTGGTTAGTGAGATTCTATTTTTTTTTTGTTTTCCCAAGATGGAAAATAGATTGAAAATAGCCAATAAATAAATACTCATTACATCACTAGCAAGAGGCAGCAACACAATAAAAAGAATAATAAATTAAAAACTTCAACTTTCGTTTCAGCATACTCATAAAAATATTGCAATTTATATATATTAGTGTGTGTAATATTTATCATAGGAGAGCTACTCCCTCTCTGGACATAGATTTCTGGAAGCCAGGATTCCTTTATTTCAGGCAAATGCTGGCTGCACGCTTTAGGTTCCAGTTCTAACCTAATGGGAATTTTTTTTAATAACTTTCAAGTGTAATATCTTCATCAATGTCTCTCGACATTCTGAAATCTATTTTTTTTTTGTAGAGCTGTAAGTAAATCTAATTGTGGCTGCAGTGTATTAAAAATAAGCATTTCAACAGCAGGAAAACCACACTACATAGCAATCGACTTGTTCTAGAAAGGATTAGAATAACAATACAACGTAAAAAAAAGTGTATACAGTGTACTAAACATAAGAGCTCTGTTTTCCCCCTAGAATTTAATATACGAAAACTCTCCCTTTCCTTTTGTATACATCTGTCTTTACATTTAACCCACATATACAAAGATCTAAATTTTATTACATATAATCAGATGTCCTATGTTTACATTTCTCAGGTAAGAATTGTAAACATAGGACATCTGATTATATACAAAGATCTAAATTTTATTACATATAAAGAGCTATTCCATGTTTCATCAACAAACATACCAAAGAGGGAAAAAAAACATTAAAATTTGTGGGCGCCCGTTCCAGTCTTGGCGACAAGTTAACTTTGAGACATTATACATGATGCAGCCAGACGTTATCGCTGGGAATCGCGATTCCATTCTTTGAACACGGTGGACTTGTGGCTTGCATATAGCATTTCCCTGCAACTGCTTATTGTTAAACAACAATTATTAACCTTCTATAGGAAGCCTTTATTTGTGGTTCGGAGTAGAAGCGCAAGCTATTCCAAGGTGCTCCTTTTCTATTCTGGAGACAGGATTTCACCTAGAGATACAGTTTCCTAAAAGCTGGTGTTAAGTGATTAGCATTTTGCAAAATCACTGAAAAAAAATAAACCCCTTACTAAGAGAGGGTAACACAATCCGCCGCTTGCCCGCTTCCACTCACCAGGAGCAGAGTGAGAAATAGTCAGTCTCCCTCTGCAATTCCTCTGCAGCTCCTGCTGGTGCGAGTTCGCATAGAGCTTGTGTCACGATCCCCAACAGAATGAGGTATATGATCCTCGCACGCAGCACACTATCCTTTCCCTCCGATCCTTGCAAGTGGTCGGTCAATATATATATATCCCTTTGCTGGTGAAGGTACAGCCAAACGTGGGAAATGTTTTAGCCAAGTGTGGGAAATAAAGCGAAACCAGGGGCTACGATACCAGGGAAAGTCAGGAAGCCAAAAGCAAGAGGTCAGTATGCCAGAGAGTATCGGAAGCTATTTGCCAAAGGCCAGTAATCAGAGACAATACAATATATCAAGGGTAGCTCTAAGGGATAGAGAAACCACGTTAGGGCAATGCTGGTATGCATTGCCTGTGGTTTTAAACCTGGCTGTTCCAGGTCATCACGCCTGGCTCCGCCCCCCAGCGTCGCACATGTCCGCCGGGATTCCCTTCTTCATTCGGCGCCCGGCCAGCGAGCACATAGCACGGTACGTGACAGCTTGCAGCTGGGTCTCGCAGGGCTACATCGCGTCCTATGTACACCAGGAGCCAATACCCGTAGCAGCATACAGCACCTCTGAAAATATCACTTTGCGCTTCCCTTCCTTCCGAGGCTAGGCGCAACCTTGGAATAAGCATGCTAAAAGGGAGTCAATAAGTAAAAGGTGTAGTCGCACATTTTTTATTTACCGTCTCCCTTTAGGCTGCAGTGACATGAGCGCACTGAGTGCGTCCGTGTGACCACACTTCCCTGCTTTGGTCGCAGGCTCGACAGGGAGGGCCACACGGTGTAGCGTGCTCACGAATTGCACGCTACCGCAGGATGTGATTTCAGCCTCCCCGTCAAAATGCTACGACGAACGCAGACGAGGCTACAAAGCAATCCATAGGAGGATCGAGCCTTGCAACGCTGAGCGCACTAACTGCGCTCAGTGAGGTGGCCACCTGGGCGTCAGAGTGGAAGGAACGTCCACTCTCATGGACGTTCCTTCCGCTCAAAGAACGCTCGCAGCCTTAGCAGCAGTACAATAGGGCCATATATTATTTCAATATTCTCCATAGTAGGTTTTCTTAATGGCATTCATGGTTTAGATTAATATGTTAAGCATAAAACTACTTGTAAATACACCCGGTATTGCAGAGCTTGAAAAATAAAAATCAATACTGGCAGCTAGTAAGTAAACCTCAGAGCCAGCTACAGATTGTTAGGAGTCTTGCACAGTTTTTTGGGTAGATTGCTTAATAAATGTCTGAATTACTCCATGACAGAGGAAACAATAGAAGCCAGTAGCTGATTCCTGGATTTGTCAAGCCCTGTTTTAATATATTTGGATAAGATCAAAACACAAAGTTGCATTAAAAAGTGCATCATCAGGCAGCCAACGGCGGACAGTCCACTATGAAGGAGCCTAGGTTTCCAGCCAGCTGGGTTGCAAATAATACCATGATTAGCTTTATATTGGGACAGTATCTTAAAACAAATATTTGAACAAAAAGAAACGAGGGGGACAAAAAAATAAGGAGAATCGTGATAGAAAGAAAACCATGTAAAAATAAAATTCATAAAGATTTCTCCATTGACTTATATTAAGATAAAAATGGTAATAATTCATCTTAAGCAGAAAACTATGTTATACATTTTTACTTCTACATCCCAATAATGAATGCACACGCTCAGTTTCTCATAAAGCAGAGCGATTACGTTCTCCCACTATTAAATATTATTTCTCATAAATCACAAGAAGTCAATGCTCACTCCTTCAGAATCCCATCTAGTTCTGGGCTTCATCCACAATGACACTTATGCAATAGTATAACTTTATATTCAGGGCTAAAACATAAAAGTACAAAAAGTATGATATAGTAGCACGCCTACACAGGTGCCCAATATGAATATTAAGATCACTTAATGAGGAGCTATTAAAACCTGTAGCTTTGAGCCCGATCAGGGGCTCTATTCCACCATTGGTGTAAACGTAACCAGAGCTGTTGTAAACGTAAACACCCCCATATACACAGTGGGGCAAAAAAAGTATTTAGTCAGCCACCAATTGTGCAGGTTCTCCCACTTAAAAAGATGAGGTAGGCCTGTAATTGTCATCATAGGTACACTTCAACTATGAGAGACAAAATGTGAAAAAGAAAAAAAAAAAATCCAGAAAATCACATTGTCTGATTTTAAACGAATTTGCAAATTATGGTGGAAAATAAGTATTTGGTCAATATCAAAAGTCCATCTCAATACTTTGTTATATATCCTTTGTTGGCAATGATAGAGGTCAAACGTTTTCTGTAAGTCTTCACAAGGTTTTCACACACTGTTGCTGGTATTTTTGCCCATTCCTCCATGCAGATCTCCTCTAGAGCAGTGATGTTTTGGGGCTGTCGCTGGGCAACACGGACCTTCAATTCCCTCCAAAGGTTTTCTATGGGGTTGAGATCTGGAGCCTGGCTAGGCCACTCCAGGACCTTGATATGCTTCTTACGAAACCACTCTATCGTTGCCCGGGCGGTGTGTTTGGGATCATTGTCCTGCTGAAAGACCCAGCCACGTTTCATCTTCAATGCCCTTGCTGGTGGAAGGAGGTTTTCACTCAAAATCTCACAATACCTGGCCCCATTCATTCTTCCCTTTACACGGATCAGTCGTCCTGGTCCCTTCGCAGAAAATCAGCACCAAAGCATGAGGTTTCTGCCACCATGCTTCACAGTAGATATGGTGTTCTTTGGATGCAACTCAGCAAAGGGGCGGATCCAGGGGGGGCAACAGGGCAATTGCCCCCCCCGAGCAGTGCAGATGCCAGGCTGACCTCCATAACTCAAATCACGATGTGTGCAGTGAATGCAGACATCGCGATTTGCAGAGGCACACACTGCACAGAAGCACTGTGGATTTCCCCTCCCAGTCATGTGTCAGGGGCGTGTCACGTGGTGATCCTTTTCCCGGTGACCATGTGGCTGAGCCTGTCTCCTTCCATGCCTGCCTGACAGCCACAGGAAAGGGCTGGATCTGAGGCTGCACTAAGCAACAGGATCAGAGGAGAGCGCCTGGAGCCTCCATGCAGGGACACCAGGGAGGGAAGTAATGGGTCCCTGAGAGTTTGATCCTTCCTCCAGGGTGTATAACAAAGCTAGAGCTGCACAGTAATAAACCTCTGATATGAGTCTGTAAACTGCTCTAGATTGTAAGCTCCTGGGTGTCCTCTGCTCCTCTAGATTGTAAGCTCCTGTGAGCCGGGCCCTCTGTAAATTCTCGTGAGTCGGGCTCTCTGCTAAAACACCTTATTTTCTGTCAGTGCCCCTCCAGAGACTAGTCTCTGGATCCGCCCCTGACTCAGCATTCTCTCTCCTCCAAACACGACGAGTTGAGTTTTTACCAAAAAGTTCTACTTTGGTTTCATCTGCCCATATGACATTCTCCCAAACCTCTTCTGGATCATCCAAATCTAGCAAACTTCAGATGGGCCCAGACATGTACTGGCTTAAGCAGGGGGACACGTCTGGCACTGCTGGATTTGAGTCCCTGGCGGCGTAGTGTGTTACTGATGGTAGCCTTTGTTACTTTGGTCCCAGCTCTCTGCAGGTCATTCACTAGGTCCCCCCGTGTGGTTCTGGGATTTTTGATCACCGTTCTTGTGATCATTTTGACCCCACGGGGTGAGATCTTGCGTGGAGCCCCAGATCAATGGAGATTATCAGTGGACGTGGATGTCTTCCTTTTTCTAATGATTGCTCCCACAGTTGATTTTGTCACACCAAGCTGCTTGCCTATTGCAGATTCAGTCTTCCCAGCCTGGTGCAGGTCTACAATTTTGTTTCTGGTGTCCTTCGACAGCTCTTTGGTCTTGACCATAGCGGAGTTTGGAGTGTGTCTGATTGAGGTTGTAGACAGGTGTCTTTTATACTGATAACAAGTTCAAACAGGTGCCATTCATACAGGTAACGAGTGGAGGACAGAGGAGCCTCTTAAAGAAGACGTTACAGGTCTGTGAAAGCCAGAAATCTTGCTTGTTTGTACTGTACTGTAGGTGACCAAACACTTATTTTCCACCATAATTTGCAAATAAAATTCTTTAAAAAAAATCAGACAATGTGATTTTCTGGATTTTTCTTTTCTCATTTTGTCTCTCATAGTTGAAGTTACCTATGATGACAGTTACAGGCCCCTCTCATCTTTTTAAGTGGGAGAACCTGAACAATTGGTGGCTGACTAAATACTTTTTTTGCCCCACTGTATAACGGCTCTACGTTACAGCTCTGGTTAAGATTATACCAAGGTTGGAAAAGGGCTCCAGGTTTCTCTGCTGCAACTATGGATTTGTTGCATAGAAGTAAACGTGGGGTTTGAAAATATGTTTGAGTTACAGTGACATCCAAATTAATCTTGGTGGATACACCTGTGTGCATTGCAGTTTCAAAGCCTAGAATGGTGTCTGGGTGGTGGAAAGTCCTACTCTTTGGAAGGCTGTCATAGCTAGCAGGGTCAGCTAAGTGTAGGAAGGGGTGGGCATGCACTCACCACGGCCATTAATATTAAGGAAAAAAAATGCATCTAGAAACAGCACCCATTGTTAGACCACTAGTTCCTTGATGGATGGAATGCACCTAACAAAGTATCAATATTTTATAGCAGGAGGAATGAACGCAGTCCCTTTTTCCATTAAACCCTAGATTAGTTTACTTAGAGGCCTTTTTAGATGTAGAACCCATATTTTTAACCATAGGATGAGAGGATGAGTTTAGAGGAGCTATACCATTTTATCTTACACAGGGCACTTAATTGGAAAGTTAGCAGGATGGTGTATATACAGAAGGTACATATAACATAAAATGTATATATTGTGACAAAGTGCATGGATGGCACTGTGTATTCCCCTGTATTTTGTTTAAAAGGTGAAGGTATTAACCCCCAAGGAGGGAATGTATTTGGTTCCTGCTGCAGGTGTCCCTGCAATGAAGGGGATAAATAGCTCCTCCTTAAGAGAAGGAAGTAAGGAGATTGAGACAGAGACGCAGACCAGGTGAAGTGCTGAGGTTAGCAGCTTCCCAAAAGAAAAAGGTTGGAAAAGAGTTACATTCTTTTGTTATTTACCCAAGTTAGTGAGGGACGCTTTATTGTTTAGTAAGCACTCAGACGAGTTAGGCTTTGTTTTCTGTCATGTTTTGTTTCATTGCTGGAGTACAGAAATAAAAACTCTGAGCTGTATAAAGAGACTGTTTCCGTGCCAGAATTGCCCTAGAGGACTGCGCTATAGCGCCCCCCAGTGACAATATATAGCGTGGAGGCTTTTTATTTCACTTTTTGTCCTCCACCACAACCGTTATATATATATATATATATATATGAAAAACACATGGAGGGGTAGCATTAAACGAAGCTTTCAGGGTGGATCGTCTCAATAATAAAATACAGAACAAAACCAGGGAGAGAGCACTCCAGTCAACACGTTCAAAAACCAGCAACAACGGCTTTATGCATGGGTACATTATACCAGATTGAAAAATTGTTAAATCCGAGTTTTGTTGAATAAAATGGTGGAAATTTTGTTTGTAATGAACGGCCGTGGATTGCTTTAAGCCTGCCAACAACGTCAATGTAATCTACCCTCTGGCAGGTCCTGCCAGAGGGTGGATTACATTGACGCTGTTGGCAGGCTTAGGCCAGGTGCACACGAGGCTTTTTTTACACGTTACGAACGCGCGTCGCAGCATATAATTACGCGGATAGAGAAGACCGCATGCATAACGCGCGCTGAAGACGTCCGTCATGGAAACACCAAGGCTGTTGCGCCAGCATTGACGCAACGTTGGGCGTGTGCTGAACGTCAAATGCAGCGTGCATGCGCACTTGAACGGCCGTGTGCAGTCAAATTAGCGCACCAGCGACGCCATTCAACTCAGTTTTTACGACGTGCGTCAAAAATAACATCGTCTGGCGTCTACCATCTCTTCCGTCATTTTTAACGCATGGGTGCGTCGTTTTTAACGCACGCTAGAGCGCACTAAAAAAAACACTTAGTGCACCCGGCATTTAAAACAATTCACGGCCGTTCATTGCAAACTAAATTTCCACCATTTTATTCAACAAAGCTCAGATTTAAGAATTTTTCAACATGTGGTAAAATCTGGTATAATGTACCCATGCATGAAGCTGTTGTTGGTTTTTGAATATGTTGACTGGAGTGTGCTCTCCATGGTTTTAATAAATATATATACACCGAGCATCTTTCAGTATGGAAATGGGTATCATCATTGTCTTGCTGTAATAAGAACAGTTGCATGGTGTGCATCTGAGATTTGATTTACTTAAATTAGTTTGAGAACAACAAAACGGTTCTCCTAGTCACAGAGTGTGAAAAGAGCTGTTGCATCACATGCAATTTGAATATTTAAGAGCATTAGTAAATACTTTATAGTTTTTAGAAGGAAAACCTGCCGATTTGTGTGTCGCTGCAGCTCTTTGTTTGATACAACTGCATTAAATGCTCTATGCAGTGCGTTTCCTTCTCCATTATTGGTTTAAGCCCTATAAGGGATAATGTATTCTCATTAGACCACATCTAGTCTATTGATTACATAGATTAATTTATTGGTAATGCATGGAAGCTCTGTTAGGTAATCCTAATGAGGGGGGATCATTTCATGTACTAATCAGTTTTAGTCACTATGCTGTACTACTGAGCTCATTGTAAAAGCATTAGTGTTATTAGTAGGACTATAAATGACACACCTGCCCCTTGCATTAATCACAGGAAGGCACTCTTATGTATTAGGGGAAAAAGTGAATTAATATTATATAAATTCTGAACAAATTCCTCCTTAACACTGGGTTTAGGGAGTTTGTTCATAGTCACCATGGTGGTGTGGTCATACTGCTGGCATGTGGAGCTCATGGCTTATAAAAGTGCACTACAAATATTAAAACTTGTCAATGATATAGAAAAACCTTTATGCAATTCAGCCCAAAATTCAATTTTGTTTTTACTTTGCATGTCTGATCCAAAGCTCACATATCCAATTCAGGCTTCTAGTTACACAAGGACTTTCTCTAGGTAATTATCCTAAGAGAAAGGAGGACCTGTCAGTCAAGGCATGGTGTGTAGGGTGCTTAATTATGGAAACGCAATGTTTGGTTCCTACCACAGGACCTCTCCCAAGTGATAGTAATCACTTGGGAGAGGTCCTGTGGTAGGAACCAAACATTGTGTTTCCATAATTAAGCACCCTACACACCATGTCTTGACTGACAGGTCCTCCTTTCTCTTCAGATGAATTATCTGGTTGATTGACTTTTGGAACCCTTGCTGGTGCAGTGTATATTTATTTCCGGTGTACTCTTCCGGCTATATTTTAAATCCAAAAAGAAAGGATTTCGTTGTATTTTTGCCAGGTTAAGTCAGCAGTCACTCTTTATTGAAAGCTTGTGTACATCGTAGCCAGTCTTGACCTACTCATTATTTTCAATGATAGTCCTATTGCAAAGTTCAACAAATCCAGAAGCCAGACAGTCTAGCCTGTGGCTGTTACCTCGGACTCCTAGATTTTTGGAATATTCTACACAAACCTACATATACCAAACTATCCCTTTGGCCAAAATAAGTAGTTTGCTTATACATGTTTTTTTTTCCCCTGGCCTTGAGTTGGGTATGAATTCATCAAGCCCTGTCTGCTATCATCATCTGAACTGCAAAGTTTATAGAACATGCGGTCAAGCCGGCAACGCTCTCTTTAACGATATTGTTAATGCTCCACAAATTTTGTACATAATCCATACTCCGCTAATAGACTCCCATGCAGGGCCAGTGCAACCATTAGGCCAACTAGGCAGTTGCCTGGGGCACCATTAGGAGGAGGGGGCGCAACTCTGAGGTACTTTAACCCCAGGCAATATGGCAAAAGTAATGTTCTATTTAGTGCTGCAACAGAGCTTGTAGCAGGCCCTCCTGATAGCTTTGAGAACGGTCTGAGTGTTTTCTGCCTGCGAGCTCACTCCCGTGTCTCAGAACAAGTGGCTAATTGAACAGGCACTGGTGGGTTTAACAAGTGAATGGCAGGGAGGATAGTCATTATATCCCTTCCTGCACCTGCTTACTGTAAGTGTCTACACCAGGGGGTCAAAAACATTGCCCCCCAATTGTTTTGAAACTACATCTCCCATGGTGCTCAGCTACGCCTTTTACTGGCTGAGACTCATAAGAAATGTAGCAACAAAACATTTGGAGGGCCAAGGTTCCTGGCCCCTGATCTAGACCCCACAAGAGTATGAGAGGTATTGGGAGAGCAGAGACAATATTTGGCGTGGAAACACGGTGTATGGAGGGGGAGGGTCTCAATTATTTGCTCTTTTGCCTAGGGTGGTTGATAGCCTTGCACCGGCCCTGCTCCCGTGGAAAAGCTGCATTGGAATCGGATAGGACAAATCGAACTCTTAAATGATAAATGTATTGCATTTAAGGGAGAATTTTAGTAATACCAGCTACAGAACATTTGTTTTGGACTGTTGCCGTATAGGACTAAGCAGTGAAAGTTAATCTTTTAATCAGCTTTTAATTAACAGTATTAATATGGAAAGGTTTTTTTCCAAATGACATTATTACTTTACTAACCAAACTAGAAACAACAAAAAGAGGCATCAATTAGAACATGGTACATGTTGAACACCTGGATTCTAGAGAACCTGTGATGTTCACAAACATACAGTGGCCTAAGGAGCTAAATCAGATTGCAAGCTCTGTGACATTCCAAATTGGCTTGCAGTAAACATCTCTAACATACAGCTCCATGTAGAGTGAGGCGATTCAGAATTCATTTCTAATCTATTTATTGGCTGAAACAATAGAAAGCATGCAATGATTTAAAAAGAAATGGTCAATTCTTACCTAAGGATTGGTAGAGCTCGGTCATTTTGGGATGATCCCAGCAGGTGGTTTGCGTATCATGGCTGGAAAAAAAAGTGAAGAAAAATGTCAACACAATATTGTAATTTCTTATATACATATTCATTCTTGTAGTTAAAGAATTCTAAATAGCTAGAACATTTCAATTATACAACAATTTAAAGCCTGCCACTGAGAAGAAAATTCACCTTAATACAAAAGTAATCAATTTTTCAAGTACATCCATCGCTTGTATAAATGACAGATTTTACCATATTGTCCAGGCAAAATGTCCTACACTATGTCACATGACAATGAAGGTTTTGGGAATCTCAAAAGATGCCCAACACCAAATAAAAGATATGTAAACATGAGTAAAATGCAAGTTTAATAGATCACTTCAAAAATGTTCAGTGTCTCTCAATATACAATATACTCGTATATTGAATTTAAACTTTTCAGTTCTGCTCTCTTTCATTACCTTCACCATTGCAAATTGTGTCATGAGATTTGCAAGGTTAGTTCCACAGACCTGTCAATTTTGGCAGGACTGAGACCAGGTAAATGGCGGTGTGGTACTGAGAGGGCATGAATGAGATGTAATGGACTACATCAATGCTCCTAAAAGAGTGTCATCCAGGGCTAGAATTACAGACTGCCTGGATGAGTAGGGCTGCAATAGCACACATGTCCTGATTTTAACTATATAAGCACAGCGAGCGCTACAAAGTATATGCTCATGGTGGATTTTCCCCTAGTCCTCTTGAAAACCAGGTTGCAGCCTATGGCTGTCAGGTGATCAGGTGGACTAAGGCAAAAGTATGTGCCACAAGGTCATACTGTGTAACTTTGCAAGTCTCGTTTGGGTTGCAGAAAAAAAAAAAAAAATCCTTAAAGTGTACTTGTCATGCCGAATAGAATTTGGGCTCACTTGGTAGGGAATCATGTACAATATGTATGTGTTAGCGTTATTTTGCCAACAAATAGAGAATAACACATAATTTCCAAGTTGGAATAAGTGACAGCTGAGAGCAAGAGAGCCACCCCACAGGACAGTCCTCCACTCACTCCGGTGTGCAGACTTTTCAGTGATCAGGCAAAACAAAGTCACTGCCGAGTGCAACGGCCCTCTTACAAGCATCAATCACAGAGCAGAAACATTGCGTCACTGGAACACTCAAAAGGATGGAGATATCAAATTGCTCTGTAAGACCAATGCAATATCTATCCCTTGAAGGGATACTGCAGTGAGAGAGAAACTTTTCAATACAGGTTCACTTTTACAACAGGACCGGTCGTAGACTTGTTTTAATTTTTGAATTCTGTTTTACTTGACATATCCTGAAATAATAAAAATACTTCGGCTAGCATCAGACGAATGCAGTCATCACGTCCGTGTCGCCGCACAGGTTAATGTCCGTCGTAGCATTGATTTGTTATCAATAAGAGACCAACACACGAAGTACGTGCGCACCGAAGTGAGAACGCACCACGCAGGTGGCAACGGACACCATTTAGGCCTCGACGTAAAAGCGCTACGACAGACACCTAGAATACGCCGTGTCCGCCTGTGTGTGTGATGACACGACGGCAGACGCAGTGCAGCGGGATCGAGTCAGGTTATCAAAGGTCTCGACCAATTGCCACCAAGCAATGAGTTTTAGAGAGATGAAAAGTGGAACAATGTACGTCTATAGCAAGAGCAGATGTGTAAACAATGTGGCAAAGGTAAAATGGGATTTGAAAAGAATGGGGTAGAGGCACAATGTAAGGTGAGAAGAATGGGGCATAGGCTCAATAAAGCCAGAAAGGATGTGGCAGAGGCATACCAGAATCTTCAGCTCCAGGCCCATTAAACCCATAATCCAGCACTGTCTGTAAGGCCAAACCCTGAACTCACAGAAGAGCTCATAAATAATACTCGTTATTCTGCTTCATGTCCAACTATAAACTATAGAGGTTTTAACCTGGAATATGAAAACAGTAGCAACGAAAAATTAAAACAAAAACCCTAGAAGATAATTATATCACTAAACAAATATGAAAATACAACTGGACCGGGACTTAAAAACTTGATGTGCTGTGAAGCATTCGATCCACCATGGATACTGTAAGCACTTAACATTTTTATACATTTTAATTACAGTACCATACAGAAATGACCTCCAAGATTTCCCAAAAATCGAGTTTGCTCCTAAATTCTAGAATAGCTGCCAACAACTGCATTACAGGCTATTTTTAAATTTATGCAGGGATAAAATAAGAATGTGCTGATCAATTCTCTTGAAACGTGTAGTTAAATTGTTGCTTCACTTTGTTTGACATCAGAATTATTGTAAAGTCATTATTAACAAATATAAAACAGAAAGAACAATGACTGGTCAAAATGAAATTGAATATACTTAGTAAAGCATTTATATTCCAGACGACGTTTTATTAAAACGTCATCATTTATCTTTCTCGGGAAGCCAATTACACAGGTTTTTTTTTTCCCCTGCCCATAATAAAAGGAATTGATTGTATTAAACCTGCCGAAACACAGCCTCATGCACGCAGTTATTAATTTTTGAAGTTTGTACCCTAGAATAATTTTGAAAGAAGAATCAAATTTTTCACACACCGAAGCATACCGAGTCTCTGTGACACTGCACGCTCTTGGATCGACTCTTATCTGTGTAACAGGTCCTTCTCTGTGTCATTTGCTGGTAACTCATTGCCTTTATCAGTTGGTGTACCCCAAGGCCCTGGGCAAAATCCCTGGGCAAAATCATTAACAGCTTTGGCTTTAAAATTACCACCTCTGTGCTGATGATATTCAGATCTACCTCTCCACCCCTGATCTCTCTCCTCCTGTCCTTTTCAAAGTCAGTGACTGTTTATCTGGCATCTCCTCTTGGGTGGTCTCTCACCACCTAAAAAGTAACATGTCCAAGACTGAGCTCATACTAATTCCTCCCTCTAATGCTTCCCCACCTCCTGACTTCATCATAGTTGATGGTATCACTATCTCCCCATCAAACCAGGTTCGCTGTCTTTGAGTTACACTTGACTCTGCCCTTTCCTTCATCCCCCACATTCAGTCTCTTTCCTCCTCCTGCCGCTACCAACTATGTAATATTTTCAGAATTCAGCCATTTCTAGCCGCTGACACCACAAAGCAACTCATCCACACCCTTTTATTACAGTAGTCAAGTCGGGAAATTACATCTTCTTGCTAGTCTCCTTCTCTACCTCCTCGCCTCCCTATAATCCATTCTGAATGCCTGACAGGCTCATCCACCGCTCTGGCTCTGCTGCACCTCTTTGCGAGTCCCTTCACTGCAGAATTAAAAATGTTAAATCCTTACCCTGACCTACAAAGCTCTCACCAACTCAGCTCCCCACTACCTGTCCTCACTAATCACCAAATACACCCCAGCCCACTCCCTAAGATCAAACGGTGACCTGCGCCTAGCTTCTACCTGCATCACCTCTTCCCACTGCAGAATTTCTCATGCGCAGCCCCCATCCTCTGGAATGCTCGTCCTCGTACTGTCCGGCTTTCCACTAGTTTCCCTTCCTTCAAACACTCCCTTAAGACGTTCCTATTCAGGCAAGCCTACCACCCGACTCACTGATACACCTCACTACCCCAACCAGTCCATCACTCTCACCTTGCAGTCCTCTCCTCCTGTTTCTACCCCCAAGCCTTCTAGATTGTAAATTCACACAAGAATATGGCCTTAGTTTCCTCCTGTACTGGTTTGTCAAATGTTGTTCAATGTATTGTAACCCTGTCTATATTGTGCTCATTGTACAGCGCTGCGGAATACGCTGGCGCTTTATAAATAAAATAATAATAATAATCCCGCACAAAATACTTTGGTAAATTTAGTCAATCTAGGTCACTTATGGCGCTCTTGACATTTCAAAAAAATACATTATCATATGATTTTAGCAGCTGCCATCCAAGAAAACATTTGGAGAAAAACAGTGTTATGAATAACTAAAATGTACCTTCATATACCGTCAGGTCCAGAAATATTGGGACAGCGACACAATTCTAACATCTTTGGCTCTATACACCACCACAATGGAATTGGAATGGAACAAACACAATGTGCTTTAACTGCAGACTGTCAGCTTTAATTTGAGGGTATGTACATCCAACTCAGGTGAACGGTGTAGGACTTACAGATGTGCCTCCCACTTGTTAAGGGACAATTGGCTTCTCAGCTGTTCCATGGCCAGGTGTGTGATATTCCCTCATTACCCCAATTACAATTTGCAGATAAAAAGGCCCAGAGTTCATTTCAAGTGTGCTATTTGCATTTGGAATCTGGATCTCATCTTGAGAGTTGACAGCAACAAAGAGCTGTCACTATCAGTGAAGCAAGCCATCATTAGGCTGAAGAAACAAAACAAACCCATCAGAGAGATAGCAAGAACATTAGCTGTGGCCAAAACAACTGATTGGAACATTCTCAAAAAGAAGGAACGCAACAGGGAGCTCAGCAACACCAAAAGACCCGGGAGACCACGGAAAACAACTGTGGTGGATGAATGAAGAATTCTTTCCCTGGTGAAGAAAACACCCTTCACAACAGTTGGCCAGATCAAGAACACTCCAGGAGGTAGGTGTATGTGTGTCAAAATCAACAATCAAGAGAAGACTTCACCAGAGTGAATACAGAGGGTTCACCACAAGATGTAAACCATTGGTGAGCCTCAAAAACAGGAAGGATTTGGAACCAAGTATTAAGAAGGGAAAGTTTGATTTATGGTTATTATTCTGTCCCATTACCTTTGGTCCCTTAACAAGTGGGAGGCACATCTGCAAACTGCTGTAAGTCCTACACCGTTCACCTGAGTTGGATGTACACACCCTTATATTAAAGCTGACAGTCTGCAGTTAAAGCACATTGTGTTTGTTTCATTCCAACTCCATTGCGGTGGTGTATAGAGCCAAATATGTTAGAATTGTGTCGATGTCCCAATATTTCTGGACCTGACTGTAAACACTAATAAGCTGGTAGAGACTTGGAAGAAATTTACAGACATAATAGAATGCAAAAACACTTTAGGTATTATGCTCCTATACTATAATACAACACAGGAAGCTGCCCATGTTTCAACAGCTCTCGAACCATTACGACATATAAGGGTTTATACACTAAGCATCGAACGGCACATTTCACCATTCGGTGCAGTTAGTCTATTCGCCAAATACAGGCGAATTGACAGCGATATACGGTGCAGTTCACCGGTACGGAAATTGTCTTATAGAGAATGGTGTGTATTCGCAGGAAATGCCTTGAATTTCAGTGCTTCGGTTCGACAAGTTTACACAGGCAGATCCCATAGGTTTCAATGTAAAAACGTAATATCCTTTTTAAAAGGCTTTTTTTTTTTTTTTTGAGACGTTATTTCAAAGAGCTCCGAAATGTCAGCGCACTTTTGTTTGGCACACTTCAGCAAGCTCAATTCTCCGACCCTGCGGTGAAATCAGCATTCACTGCAGGGTCCCCGAAGTGCGCCGAATGAATCTAACCAAAAAAAAACACTAAACGCAGCTGACAATCCGCCAAACAAGAAAAATGAAAAAAAAGCACACAATTTTTAAAAGGCATTTTAAACAAATAGAATACATGAAAATAATATATAAAGGCCATATGAATAACAAAAAAGGTCCGTTACAGAATATTTTTTTTTTTAAATATATCAGAATCAAAAAAAATCTTGCCAAAACAAATTCCACAAGCATACTTAGAAAAAAGAAAAAAAAAAAAATTAAAAAGACTTTTTGCTGCAAATGAAAAGAATAAATGGTCGAATATTTAATAAAAAAAGGAATTTTTTTTTTCTCTCCATTGAAACCGATGGAATTTGCCTGCTTTAACCTGTTGAATGAAAGAGAAAAAGTCTGGGCATGTCGCCAACTTTTCAGGGCTGTTCAGCATTCTCTTAATAGATTAACCGTTACTCCTCTATAGGGATTTCACTGCCGCCGAATTGCATCTTATTTCGCTGGCAATTCGCCAATAATTTTTGAATTCCCGAATTGCACCGTACGGTGAAATTCACCTTTTGGTGCAATTTGGCTCTCTTTAAATAACCCCTTAAACAAAAATGTTATCTAATTCTGTAACAGACCTTTGTATTTTTTAACAGACTTTTTTATTATTTAGACACATTTTAATACATTTTTATTGTTTTAAACACCTATTAGGAGAATTTCGATATTTTTTTTCGGTAGTTTAGTGGAATTCGCTAAGGTCAATTTGGTGATGTTCATCAAATTTTTCCAGAGTCTTCGGTGACTCCATCTTCAGCGACCATTTGGTGAAGTGTATTTACCGACATGTCGGTGAAATGGAATGAAGTGAAAAGTGTTGAAATTATGGTGCTTAGTGAATCAACCCTATAGGTAAAAGGTATGGGAGAGTGAGAAGATTATGTCACACTATAAACTGTTAAAGATTACTACCGCTGTAAAAGCAGGGGGGGGGGGTCTCCTTTAATTTTACCTCTAGCTACAACATTTTTGTTCTATTCTAAAAGAAAAAAATTTACAAAATGTTCCCGCATCCCTTGAAAGATGTAGTGGCTTCTATGTTAAATATATACTGTATATATGTACTTTCCAAATTTGTTCTAGGATGATATACATGTTAAAAGAACTATTAAAGAGTGTTAAGTTACCCTTTCTTAATAGCTGTTGTCTCCTCCAGCACTATGTCAGGTTGGCAGCACTGAGAGGCATTGGCTGAACAGTCTGGCACAACCTTTGCAAATCTAACCGTATCCCCAAAAGGCTATTAGAGCAAGGAGGTGATTGACAGCCTTAAGTGTGGAGGAAAGCCCTCTGCTTTAGAAGGCTCTCAAAGCTCATCAGGACAGCTGGGGGACTGAGGCACACAGCTCACCATGACCAATTCCAGTAAATAACTGTGCTCATTGTGGTTAGAGAGTCTCTTCCCAACCCAATGAGGGCTTTGGATGAACATTAAAAGGGAAATGAGAGATCTGCACAATCCAAAAACACAAATCTCGTCTGTTTTTCATTCATTTTCCAATTTGGGGAGATCAACTTCTTTATTGCTTTCTTTGGTGGAATAAAAACTTTCTGAATACAAGCAGTTACTACAAAACGTCAACTTTCAGACAAAATCTTTTGTGTTCGATACTTTTCCATTATGCGTCACTTGTGTGATTAATACCTCAACTGGACCAACAAAACTGGAGGTGAGTGGTTTCAATAAAGTCATCCTTTATTTTTTGCCCTCTGATTCCAGTGGAGGTACCAACTATATGGCCTTTTTCTATGACAACTTAAGACGATGGGTATGTAGGCAATATAAATGAATATAAAATCCTTTAACACGTGAAAAAACAGTGGAATGTTGAGGGTCTGGACACTTAGTATCAACCAAAATAATATTTGTTTTTGATTATAAATTTCCCCATTCGCTGAATACTCCTTTCAATTGCTGCACGTTTAAAGGGATGTAAAAACGATTTTAAAATATTCCGTTATGGAATATATCCAATCACTCAGTGAGTGATGCCACGGGTTTAATCATATTTTCTAATTTTCATGATGGAAGTCTTGCTTTAGTCAACATAGGATATATTAAATTACTCTTGCCATGACGGCTCAATGCTGCAATTAAAGTAAAAGTACCTGGCTTGAATGTGATTGAGAGTGATCATTTGATCAACACAGCAATAATAAAACAAAAAAAAAATTAAAAAGTAATAGTCGATAAATCATAAAAAAATAAAAATAAAAAAATTATCCAAAGATAATAAAAATACTGTTTATAAGGTTAGGATTATCATAGTCATCTTCAGCAGTTTTTAGAAAAAATAAATAAAATAGGTTTACACATAACTTGGAAATCCGTAAGACTATCACAATCTTCATAAGAAACGTGAAGTAAACAAATCCATTTAATACCATCCACAGAGATGAGCTACTGATAACTTTGCTTCACTTTGCTACACTTCAGTAATTTTAATTTGGCTTAATTTCAGTAGATGTTATCTTCAACTGGGCTGAAAATTGGAACTGATGTTTCAAATGTTATCAACGCATCTGGGAGGTATGTGCTCCCCCGGAAGACTCGAATTTCTGCAGAAGTAATGTGCCAACAGAGGTACCCAAATGTTGGCTGGGTTTTCTTTTTACCTATCACAACTCATTTTTGATAATCTACAAAGTTAGGCAAGGAGTCTTCAGTATTAAGCCGGAGATAGAATGAACGTAAAGTGACTCGCATCGCTGCGTATCGACACACACTCCGTGTAAACAGGCCCATCTTCTCAGCAGGCATCGGGCCCCATGGCTAAGCGCCCAGAGCTGAAAATAGCCAGCTTTGGCTACGATGCGACACGGAACGAAGCAAACGCTTCACATCCCGACGCATCGCAGCCAGTGTGACTCCTGCTTTAGAATGAAATCCAGGGGTTGCCTCTGTATTTAGATTCCTCCCATGTAGGCAGTTTTAGATGGGGGTGATTGTTTTACTCTAAACATATCAGATGCCAGCGGCCCAAAATTAGCTTATGATCTGTTTTGACATGGAATAAGATTGAGTTGTAAAAGTAACCCTTACTTCACTCAATGGCCATTTAAAACTTGAGAAAAAAACACCGAAAGTTCCAACTACAGAGAATCAAAAATCTTATTTCGGATGATACAGAATTACAAGAAAACTAAATTCCAGCAGGAGGACCCTTTTAGAGAAGGCCGGTTGAATTTTCTGATGTTGCAGGATTTCCATCATCTTGATACCTACATTACATACACTACATCAGAAATTACAAGAGTGGTTTTACTTAGTTTCCTCAGAGTCCTCTATTAATTGCCATTACCAACAAGCAAGCCATGGATAAACAGTGGAGGTCAAACAAATTCATTTAATTGGGTCCAAAAGACTATTTGATGTATGTAAGTACGTGGGCTCTTTGCCCCCCCCCCCGGTCAGTCTGCAGCGTCTTCTTCGCTGGTGGCTGGTTTAGGCTAGTGTCAGACTAAAGCATTTTTCGCGTTGTCTGTGAAAAAGTGCGTTCGAACGAATGGACGTATTTTTTCACAGAATACGCGATAGCAGTCATACGATGCGCATTTCCATCCGTGATTTTGTACGGATCATCAATAAAACACTGAGTCTGGACGTTATGTTGGCCGGACATTAGCAGCGTCTGACGTCTCCTAATCACGCACACATGCCGCTAGCGGACGCAGCGCACTCTGTACGTCAGTACTAGCGGTTTGACGTTCTCGAAAAAATGCGTTAGTTTACCACTTGCGTTTCGCCGTTGCACTTTTGTGCAGCCGTTCTTCGTATGCTGCCCGGCATTGGATGTAATTTACTGCTAGTGCAGCCGTGATTTAGTGCGGGTAAACGCACGTTAATACTGTGTTCGTCTGACCTAAGCTTTAGACTACCACCTCTTGTGGGCACCAGGGAGTGATGCGACGACTAGCAGGGGACTCGGCGTTATGACACGGGCCAATGGGCAATGCCTGCCATTATTAAATACCGGGATTCTCTTGATACCAGCGTCCCGTCGAGGTTTTAATTGCCCGAGAAAACGTTTAGATATTATCCTGTGTATGACTTTTGGCCTAGGTCCTTTGACCTCTGGCATACGTTTACCCTTCTGGCTCCTGACAATGGTTCATTTGACTATCCCCTCTGGTTCTGGACTCCTGCTAGGTTTACTGGTCATTCTAAAAACTGGCAGGTTAGGGAGTGACACGTCTGCATGTCGGGATCAGGGAGTCATGACAGGGTTTAAGCTTTGATTTCTTTTCATTTTCTTCATTTCATTGATAGTCAAACACCATAAAATACAGGGTTTTTTTTTGTCATTCGTCATTTAATAATATCTTAATATCAAAATGATGAGTGCAATGCACTTTCTTCAGAAAGAAAAAAGTTGGGGGGGGGAATAAAACAAAGAAAGAATGACTGAGGGGGATATTGAAAAAGCGCCATTGGTTGCAGTCATCAGTGAAGCTTCTCCTGCTCCTGTTTATGAAATGCTGATATTTCTCACCATTGCTTGCTAGGATGCAAACCACAATCTTTCTTGAATAAGCCCTATGGGTTGATGGAATAGGAAAAATTAATTAGGGACATTATAAAACCTGAAAATTTAAGCGAACATATAGCAAGGAAGATACCTTGAATGAGGGACGTGACACGAAGTGTTTGGATGGACATGGAACTAGGAAAGGGTAAATCGATGCAATAAAAAGGCATCTAGTAAGGAAGATTACATACATGGAATAAGGGAAAACTTCAGATGGAAAACACAACCCGACAGAGCATATTTTCTGCAACTTTATGAACTCAAGCTTCTGTATGCAACAAATAAAGTATAAAACAAAAATTAGAAATTGTAGGTCTATGACTTCCATCTCTCATTGCACTGTCTACCCGACAAACAATTAAAATGTATGACTGCAATATAAAAATCAAGGAGAAAATGCTTTATAGTACTATTAGCAATTTTATTACAACCCACGCATTTCCTCATGCCAGATATCATTTGTAAAGTACCAATGTCAGTATAAACTTTTCATAGGACCGACTCTGGATAATATTATGTTATTTCTTAACTGCAATCGGTATGTTCTTTGGGTTATTATAAATGGAATGCACGTGTCATGCCCAACACACGTGGTTATTTTATAGGGAATCGCTCACTATACGTGCTAGTGATCCAATGCCACCCCCCCATACACAAGAATGTAGGAAAATCTAAACTTATTTCCTGTCAAGATTAGGCGTTTTTCACTTTTAGTGGCATGTTGCCGGATAGACAGTAGTGAGCAGAAGAGCTGCCCTCTAGGAAAGTCCTCCACTCATTCCAGGTACTGACTGATGAGTCGGGATGCTGATGTCACTGCTGAGAGCAAAATGCGCAGTGTTGTGTGATGACACTCAACGCCTGCAGCCCACGAAGGAGGAAGATGATGGAACTAGCTATGCACAGGCTGGCAATATCTCTCGAAGGGATGAGCCCTCACATGGATCTTCGTGATCAACACAATATCCATTGCCTTGCGGCACATTGTAGGGAAAGTGAACCTGAGCACTACAAATTCACATTTAACAAACACAACATTGACAGCCCTCCAACTATATGGTCAGAGGACATGGCGTGAACATCTTGGCAATATTATCAGGATTACTAAAAAAATAAAAAGAACTTACTCCAAGGATGTAATCAGTATATTCGACAGCTTTTATTTACGAATTTTTATATTCTTATGTATTTTAGCAAAAAGAAGTATGAAAGAATACTTCAGAAAGAAATGTTAATCGTAAGCAGAAAGACCATCATAGGACAGAGTTAACAGTCTAGCGCAAATTAAATAGACAAAGCTTATGTAGCGCTGGGTTTAATTCCCTGTCGTGGCAGTACCTATTTTTGGCCACCGGAGGGAGACAAGCGCGATGAGAGACATTGAACATTGGGACTACATTTCCCGGCATGCTTTGGGAACGGACACAGGAAGTGGGTGGGACACAGACACTTACATCCTGAGCCTCGTGGAGAGAGCTGGCAGAGCGCGCCAGGGAGTGAGAGGAGCAAGACGCAGAGCAGCAGAATGAGACAGCGACTAGGCCGGAGCGCAGCTGGGGCCTGACAGAGCTAAAGACCGGGGGTTATTCAGCCTTACCAGAGGAAGACCCAGAGATTCACAGGACTACCCGCGCTGATATTGAGGAAGCTGGAAGACCCCGAGTTAGGAGTACCGCAGATCGATCGGACAGGGAGAGCAGGCGGTGAGCTGGACATCTTGCGGCAGGTGCAGAAAGCCTGACAGCGGATCCAGTAACCAAGAGAACCCCAGTCAACATCGAGCGGAGAGACGTCCTGGGTCGAGCGGAGCATCAAGTATCTGGCGGATGGGTGAGAGGCCTTCCAGGCCGTTGTGAAAATAAAGCACGCTGCTGTTTGTTTCCAAAACCCACAGGGCCCCAACTTGACTAGTCGTAGATACCTCATAAGCAATTCACTGGCCAGTTGGATATTGTACCCGCGTACCATAACACACACACACACACGTACATTCTGGGACATAACCTGTGCGGGACTCACTCCCCAAACAAAAAAGGGGGTTAAAGATTTATTTTTTCCTTTTCCGCTGCGCGTTTCTCGAATTACGAAGCATTGTATTTCTTTTCCGCTGCGCGTTTCCCGCATTACGAAGTACTGTAAATATATATACGAACACCGTGTTATGCATTATATGCCATTTATTCTAGTAAACTATATAATTTATAAAATCCACAACGGTGCTGGAGTATATTTATTCCCTAGTGCGGGGAGACTGACCCGAGGTTCAATTTCAGCGGCTCCTCCGGGAGTGAGCGCTACACTTACTAGAATTCTTTTACTATTTGCAGGTCAAATACATTTGAGAAGTGGCAGAAACAAGTCAAATATTTGGGATATTTCCATGAACTGAAATATAGGCATTAAGGAAAAAATTCAACCAGAGTGGTAGTTTTCAAAAACTTTCCATAGTTTGAGCAATAACCATGACGTGTTTAAGAATTTATCTGGCTATTTCAACATCTGGTTGGACTTGGGCTAGGGTCAGACGAGCGCATTCTGTGCGTCATAGCACAACGGACGTACTTTCTGACTGACGACAAGGTAGTGGCCACACAGTCCGTTTTCATGACTGACGTTTTTATTTTGACGGACGTAGAAGGGAGAATAAATATGAAAAACATTTTGTCCGTCAAAATGCAGTCCGTCTGACTTCGTTCCATCACTCACACACAAAGCTATGCGGACGTTGTGGACGCAGCGCACTCTGTGCGTCCGTTCTAGCGGATTTACATTCTTGCCTAACCTGCGTCCGTTATGCGTCCGCAGTTCCGTGCGGATGTACTTTGTGTGTGGGGCTCTATTGGTCAGAATTATAGGCTATAACGGACATACAAATGTGCGGCAACACGGACGTGGATCAGTGCGCTCGTCTGACCCGAGCCTAAGGCTAATGTCAGACGAGCGCATTTTGTGTGGACTGTGCGTCCCTGCACAACGGACGTACTTTCTGACTGACAAGGTAGTGGCCACGCGGTCCGTTTTCTGACTGATTATTTTTTGACAGATGCAGAAGAGAAAATAAATTAATCTGAAAACCATTTTGTCAGTCAAAAATGCTGGACGTCAAAAATGCAGTCAGTCTGACTACGTTCCATCACTCCCACACAAAGCTGTGCGGACGTAGCGCACTCTGTGCGTCCATTCTAGCGGATTTACATTCTTGCCTAACCTGCATTCATTTGCCGCATCCGTTATGTGTCCGCAGTTTGGTGCGGACGTAGTTCGTGTGTGGGGCTCCATTGGTCATAATTGTATAACGGATGTACAAATGTGCGGCAACACGGACGCCATCCGTGCGCTCGTCTGACCCGAGCCTAAACGGTCATACAAATGTCAGCATCAGAAAAATATTGATTGGGGGAGGAAATCTACCCAACCAGTAGTATTCCTGTTACTACCAAATTGAAAAGTCCCATTGACTTGCACCAATCATTGTATTGCAATTATGCAAGAGGTAGACGGTGAACACATAAGGTCCATTCACTGAATCGTTGAGTTGGAGTTTAATGAAAAAATTCATTCTGACCAGTACTTGAGAAATCCAGGGACAAGGGAGCCACTGGCTCTCAGAATATTTTTATTATGGCCTCTTAAATCTATGGGTATTTCTAAAAAAAAAAAAAAACAACACACAGACATTTGCATGGCTCTTTAAAACATGTGGTTGGACCCCAGTTGTTATTTCTGGCTACCAAGTTTGATGTAAACTTTGTCAAGCTTTGGATAGACTAAGACAGGAGAACTGTGGAAACAATTCCAAAAATCAAGTCAATTGGATTTGTATTTTATAGAGTCGACCATGATAATGGTTTTACATCTACTGTCCTGCAGGCAACAAGCCGCAAAATTCATCTCAAGTGTTAATATGGTGTCCGACTATTACTGCAATTTGTAACGTGCTATGCTATCCAGGAGCTGCTCCCAAAAAATCCATTCATCTTAAAATGTGTTTTTCCAGTTGGGCTTTCATAAAATGACATAATTTACATATAAAACAGTCATTAAATTTCATTATTTCTTGTGTTTCATTTGATGTTGATGAGACTACGAGCAGCAAAATAGACAAGATCTCAGAGTAAATGCGGCGCTTTTTTTTGTGTTTTCAAATAAGGGACTAAGATTTAGTACCTCATATTCGTCACATCAATTGGTATTATTCAGCACTTGGAAAAAGTTTTGTGCCTCTTATTGTAAGTTGATACCACAATTGATCAAGCGCTGTTCTATGTGGACACTTCTCAATTGTGGATCTTCAAGGAAAACCTTCTTCTAGGCTACCGCAATGACCTTTACAAAAAACATTAAAATAAAAAAATCCAACATGTAGCAAATTCCAGAGAGTGTCCCTTGGCAAAATGCCTGCTGTTGCTAATTGACAAGAGAAGAGTATAAACTGTCCAGAACGATTTGGTGTGGACTGAGGCGAGACTGACAAACTTAAGTCGCCAAAATATAGGGCTAGAAATCCTCAGTGAAGAATTCAGTCATGTTTTTGATGTGGCAAAGAAACAGGGCTTATGAACGGCTACTGATTCTTTAAGGCTGGGTTCACACCTAAGCGTTTTACAGCGCGTTCCTACGCACTGTAAAACGCTCAAACAGTGGAATCCCATGATTCCCTATGTGTGCATGTCACACCTGGCCGTTTCTCAGCGCGCATGAACGCACTGATAAACGGCCGACGCACAAAGAAGTTCGGGAGCTTCTTTTCTGCAGATAGCCGCGCGTTCGCGGCCATATCATAGCCGTGAACGCGCGCACAACGCGCGTGCGCACGTTTGTTTGTATGCGCGAACGCGCGTAAAAAAACGCACGCATTGCGCGACGCTGCGCAACGCGTAGGTGTGAACCCAGCCTAAGAGTCTGGGGCCTGATCTGTCCTTCCGTGTTACTTTATATGCAGAACACAAGGAGGCTGCAGCTATTTCACTCCAGGTTGAAAAAGTAGCGCTGTTTCCCCACAGCACCCTTTGAGTGCAGAAAGTTATCATTAATTCCAAACACAATCTTACAGCCTTAAAAAAGGTTAGACCTCGGAGAGAATTCTTTTTTAAAATCACTATGCCATTTTCAAAAGAACATTTAATTGTTAGCTTTGGGACTGGAAGGTGTGGAAGACCAGGGTCGGCTGGGAAAAGTAGAGGAGGGGGTGGCGACGCGAACCCTATAAAAACAAATGCCAGCTCAGCATATCTCAGCAGTATTCCCATCACCTTGCAATACCGAGACTCCTTAATTAGAACTTCAAAAAGAAAAAATATGGGTAGTCATAGTGATTTGGACAAAGTGAAAAGAAAAAAAAAAGAATGTTGTTTGATGTGGAGCTCAAACTGTGAAGGATTATTTCTATTCTTACAGTCGTTTATTAAGATGATGTGCCTAAATGGATTAAAATATCTGAATTCCTTTTTTTGCCCTTTTATTTTGAAGCCCAAGAAGCATGTCATCGTGCTCCGGCAGATGCGACAGACTAAACAGGTATATTACAAGAAATGGCTGAGAGAAAAGAAAAGGGGGGGGGGGGTTCTAAAGCATCAGAAGCTGAAATAAAAGTGTGAAATTGGTAGAGATAGAATTCAAGAAACGGGTGGATTAAATAACACAGACACAATATGCAGTGTCAGGTCCTTTAGAAAGAATCAAATGTGAATCAGAGTCTGACAAACTATTCAGTTCGGTGCATGGCGTGCAGGCTTTCGTAGAACCATTGTATCCAGCTAGAATAAGCACTTAATATGTATTTGTGAGGTGATTTGGTTTAAGAAAGAGAGGGTCGGCAGACGGCACAAGAATTATCAGGGTTATTCAAAGAGCACCTTTTGTTCCCTGCACTATGGGGAATCATATTCCCCGTCCCTACGTTGAATTCAGCATTCACCACAGGGTCCCTGAAGTGCAGGGAAAATCCGCCGAATCAAAATGATAAACCACTGCAAGACCGTCGAAAACATCAGATCGGATAAGCCGCCACAAAAACTCTGAACGCATGCGAAAAAAGCTGACGATCCGCTGACCAGCCACTGGAAAAAGCCGATGCCATGATGTTCAGTGGTTTCATTTGGCAGATTTAATCAGACGAATGCCATAGGTTTCAATGTAAAAAAAATAGTCCCGTTTTTATTGAATATTTATTAAACCATTTATTCTTTTAATCTGCGGCAAAAAGTCCCTTATTTTTAAGGGTTTTTTGGCTAATTTTTTTCTTTTACCATGTTCATTTCACTGAAATGTCGGTGCTGTTCGGTGTCTCTGAATAGATTAACCATTGCTTCTCTATGGGGAGTTCACTGCCATCAAAGATCACTGTATTTTGCTGACAATTCGCCAATATTTGGTGAATTGCCAGGTTTTTAAATAGCCATATGGCCACAAAATTGCACCATATGGCAAAATTCACTGTTTGGTGCAATTTTGGCTCTCTTTGAATAACCCTTTATGAGATCAAACATAAACTGCGTTTGCAGAGGCAGTAAATGGGATTTATAATAAGCCCTACCTTTTGATCTACAGCATTATTCTGATATAACATACCAAAGTGTCGCCATGATGAAGGATGCTTCCCTACGCACGCGCCAACACACACATACATATATATTATACACACACACACACACACACGTGGGTGAGGTTGCATTCAAACCTTAACATGCATTTTATATAAAAGATGCTACAGAGACCAATGGATACAATATACAGTGCACCGTATAATACTTACACTGCATGTTGCAATACGCTGGTGATTTTGACATCTGGAATAATAAGGCTAATCCAATCTACGCTATATACACATACAAACACCCCTGGGGCTGCAATTACTTTTTCACCAACTTATTATCTGTTGAACCAAAATAAATGGAGATCCTCTCAAGTAATGTTAAATGGCCAGAGCACTGTATGGGTCAAATTTTCACTTTTTTTTTCTACCTTGCATTAAATAGGAAAATGTCTAACATTGCAGGAAAAACCTTAAAGCCGTATGTTGTAGGAGTGCATGCAATACAGAATATGGTAAAATGTACCTTTATGGATATCGTATTTGTTAAGACGCTTATCCTATGTGCAAGGTGGTACACCACATATATGCAGTTTTATTTTTTTCTCCTTGCTCGAAATGGTACATAGATATACACACGCATATACACATTGCTAAAAATAGCATTCATTTCCATACTTTCCCATTTCTTGAAAGACTTTAATGGTATTATCAACCCCAGAATGCCAGTATTTATGACCTGTAAAGGTTTTCTCACAGACAAATACAGGGCTGTGCACCTGCCATCCTCAACCCTTTCTTCCAAGGAAAGATGAGAATTATTCTAGCCGCTCCACTTCATAAATGTGGAACAATCAGTTCCCTGTGGGCTTCTGGAACAGTAAACTCCACTATACGCAAAATAAATTTGCCTGAACAAGTAAGAAAATCCAAAAGAATTTACCGTCCCACAAAGCTGACCTAGTTTCCGAACCTCAATTAAGTTTGCGTCTGCCGCCTGAATAGCCAAACGACCCACTCCCAGCCTTTATCCATACCTACAGATTTACATAAACGTATCACAGGCACATGCCACAAAAATAAATGTGCTAGAAAGAGACTCGGCTCAGATTTACCATATTTTATGACAGTTCAAGTCACCATAGTGACGACCAGCGAGCAAAGTACACTTAGCAGAAGGCAGGTATCTGAGAATCAGAAGTACACAGTAATATTCAGGGATTTCAGCGTGATTGTATATATGCATCTGGTGCATAGGAAATGCAATCAATTTGCCTTAAATCCTAGGATCAGGCTGTTCTTAGCAGAACTTTGGTTTTTTTTTATGCACACTGCTCTGCGAATTCAGAAAACCAATATAAAGGGGCTTAAATAAATATTGAGATTGCAGCGCATTGTGTAAAATGAGCAAAAGCAAAGTGCAAAGGTCAGGTGCGTGCAAAAAATAAATATTCTGCTTTTAAGCACTTTTTTTTTTAACTTGGTTTGCTTTTGTTGGCAGAAATGAGAATGTTTAGCCCCCACTTATTTCGGTTTCGTGGTCGAAGGTCCCTATAGTAGGTTTAGAGCTTATACCCTTCTACACTTTCCTACAATCTGAACTATTTCACAGCAGGGTCTGCAGGTCCTGAGTGATACAATTATTGGAAAAAAAAGCTGTCTTGTGGTTATAACCTTTATATATGTAACATACATGCAGACGGGACAAGCAGTGTAGGATTATATGTTGCAGCCAAACCCATTGGGCTTTTTCCTAAGTTACTGGTAGGTGTTTTTAGAATTCAGATATATATATATATACTCGGAATTTGGGAGAAATCGTAAATATAATGGAAGTCCAGTAAAAAAAGGTATCACTATGTACTGCTATACTCTAATGAGAATATATATATATATATATATATATATATATATATATACACACACACACACACACACACACACACACACACCTTACCGTTAAATACTATAAACACTCATTTCTAACCCCCCCCCCACAGAACAACACCTTATTAAGCAAAAATACAGAAAGCTATAGCCAATTGCAACCCTCAAAACCCAACATTTCCATCAACCCCGTTTTTTCATATAGAATAAGACATGTCTTTTAATTTGTGAAGAGCTTTATACAGACAGCAGCGCTGGGTTATTCCAGTCCAACATTAATCTCGGATTTGGTATACAGGTAGGAGCCCTAAGGCTATATTCTTTCAAAGGATATTTATGACTGTAGATTCTCTGTGTTGTCAAGTGATCCCCAGAGGCCAGGCGGATGTAAAGTATTTCACAAAGAGAATGAATTATTGGTATTGTGATACATAGGAAATAAATCTCATCCACATATAATAATGGAAATAGATGTCATCCCTGTGCTGTGCCGGGCATCAATAAATAGCCCCCTTCACCCTCCCCATAGATTTCATACACCTGAAGGCAAAGCACATTGCCAATGTACAGGCTCACCATCAGAAACGTAGAAATGGGCTAAAAAATAAGATTTGAAGCACATGCACACACCTATATACACACACTCACACACACACACACACACACAAAACCATTTCATAACCAATATAGACTATAAGTAGATGTAAACAAAGAGAAACATTTTTATAATATTATCATCATCTGTCAATTTAGCAATTATATACAACATTATAAACAACAACAAAGGCTAACCAGCAGCATACAAATGCATCAAATAGAAACATTGTATATTTAGTGGTTTTCCCAGAATCATCTAACTCTCAGGAAGTTTTTCTCCACTGAGCTCCCATTCTATTGTGCTGATCTAGCCCTCCTGTTTCACTTGCTGCACATGTCCCTGCTGGAACATTTAACAGTGACACCAATATATAAATACATATAATCACACTAAATAAAAAACACAATGTGTGAATGTGTGCACTGCAGCTCCTAAAATGCCAACATGCATTCCCCAAAGAAATCAGGCAGAAAGTTGACCTTTTGATAAGTCTGATTGGAGCTGGGAAGGAGAAGCAGAGGGGGGTGAAGGAGCAAGCTGAGTGCAAATCACTTGTGCTTATATGCAAGAGCTTCCAAGCAAGGTGCTTAACCACCTATGCCATGCTTCCTCCTGATGCCCACAGGACCATCTAACAGCTGTGCCCGGGGCACCACAGAGCAAGGCATGATTAAATGCCTTACAATGAGCAGCCGATGCATTGCAACTCCCAACATGAGCAGCCAGGCGGGGGAGGGGCGTGGATGCATGGCAGGGGGAAGGAGATCCATGTGGCGAGATCCTGGCTGTGAATGATGAGCGTGGCAATCCGCCTGCCAGCAGGGGTCTGACTGCACACAGCTCGACTTTCTCCTGTTGATGTAGAGGAGGAGATCAGAAATCCTGCTTCCCACTTCCTCCCAGTAAGACTCCTTGTTACACAGTAACACACAGGGAGATCAGTGCCAGCTGCTCCATCCCTCCGAGTGCCTGGCATCTCTCCCCAGCCTCCCCTTCCCCTAGCATGCCATGGCATGGACAAAGTTTGGCATGCCAGCTGATCGGATCTCCGAGCACGCCACCATCACTTACCCTTTCACCAGCTCCCTCATGGCTGGGGGCAGTGGAGGTGACCCGGTGTTGTGGCTGGCTGGCAGTGATGAGGAGGATGTAGTTCCTGGACCCGAAGCTGCCGGTGAATGAGAGGAGGACGGAAAGAAGTCCAGCTGCAAGCAGGAGGATTGCACTGCGGTGATCCTAGCACTACAGGGCTAAGGAGAGCTGGGGGAGGGAAGCCTGCAGGCTAGACAGGGTGGGGATAGTGGGCATACTCCTCCTCCTCCTCTCCCCTCCACACATTCAACCTGCTGCTGCTGCTGCTGGCCAGGAAGTGAGTGGGGGACACAATGAATGAAACTTTTCTACTGCCACAGTGCTCCTCTAAAGGGGATGGATAGGAAGGGGTTAACAGCAAAAAGAAAAAAAATCAGGGCTATTCACTTATTTCTAAGAGGTAAGGAGGTACATGGGCGTGTAAGGCCATAAAGTGTCAGAACAGAAGAGATATCTGTGCTCAGAGAAGCAGGACATCAACTATATATATATATATAATTACAGTGAAAGAATGAGAATCTAAGCCTTTTGGAAAAATTTAAATATCTAAGGAAATCCGAGACAGAGCTCCTTTGCCACATTTACAGCCTTTATGTAACAGGGAGGGATACAATGTCTCAGGTTTGTGCAGCAAAGGTTTGCTGTGGGGCAGGTGTTAAACATGTCAGTGCAATGTCATGCTAGGTGACCTCAAGCATAGGTTTGTGGATGCAACAACACAAAGTCCTCCTGTTTCTTTGTGGTGTTTCAGACACCGTTGATGGTTACCGATATTGCAGCGCCAACAGACACCGGCATTTCACAAAACTGTAATCCAGTGAGCGTCAGGAGCTTCACAGAGCATCTTCATCGGCTCTCTGGAATTTAGTGTTGTAAAATGCACTGCAATGCCATCAGTTTTCACCAATTTTTGCAATTCCAGCAAAACACCGACAGTTTGTGAATAACCTCTAAAGACACCTCGCCCCTTTGTCAATCTCTACACTGGCTCCCTGCTTCCTTTTAGAATCCATTTCAATACTGGTGCTCACATACAAAGCTCTCCATAACTGCGCCCCTGCCTACATCTCCTCCCTTATTAGCAGGTACATCCCATCCTGGCCACATCGCTCTGCCAGTGATCTGATGCTATCAGTTCCTCGTACCCGCACCCCCAACTCTCGCCTTCAGGACTTCTCCCAAGCTGCCTCCTTTCTATGGAACCCCCCGCAACATCAGACTCTCCCCCTCTCTAGTCCTTCAAGAAGTCTCTGAAAACACATTACTTTAAAGAAGCCTACTGGCTCACTCCATAATTATTCATTTCTTGCTCCATCTTCCCAAACAGCCCATACGCACCCCGCTACTCCAGGTTTCTATTTACCCTCACCTACTGGTTTATTCAAAGAGTGCCAAATTGGCTCAGAAATTGCACCGAACAGTGAATTTCCCTGTACAGTGCAATATCGGAGCCATTCAGCTATTCAAAAAGCAGACAGTTCGCCAAAAATTTGTGAATTGCCATTGAAATACTGTGCCTGTTCTGCAGCAGTGATCTCTCCATAGAGAAATAATGGTTTAATCTATTCAGAGACCACCAAACAGCACCGAAATGTCAGTGAAATGCCCTGATTTTCAGTGCTTTCATTCGGCAGGTTTAATCAGGCGAATCCCATAGGTTTTAATGTAAAAAATATTCCTGTTTTTATTAAACCGCTTATTCTTTTAATTTGTAGCAAAAAGTCTCTTTATTTTTTAGGCATTTTTTTCCCGACTTTTTTTAACCACTTGGCTGCTAAGGACGCGCTCAGCGCGTCCAGCCAAGTGGTTCTCCTGTGCTACGGACGCACTGAGCGTGTCCTAGCACAGGAGGCAGCAATCAGCCGGGATTCCGGCCGATTGCTGCCCCCCCCCGGTGTGGGCTGACATCTTGGATGTCAGCCCGGCACTCCGGGACCCCGGCGGGGACAATAGATGTCATCACGCTAGCGCAATGACATCTATTACAGGCGCCCCCCCCCCGCGAGTGCGGGGAAGGTGCCTGAAAGGGAGGGGGTGAGGTCCTTTGGACCTCTCTCCCTCCCCTTTCGTAAGGGGCAGCGGTGAAAGTCAGGTACGGTTTGGAAGGGCACAGCCTGCCCTTCCAAACAGTGTCTGTCTTTAACCCCTTGGGGGCCGGATCGTGATTCGGCGCCAGATCACGATCCTCTCCTGGAGCTGGCCGACATCTTGGATGTCGGCCAAGCTTCCGGGATGTCCCCCTGACCACTGGCGTTATCGTGCATAGCGCGATGATGTCAGTTCTGAAGTTAACCCCTAGCTGCCACCAATGGTGGAGATAGGGGGTTCATTCGAACCCCCAATCTCCCGATTCGTGGCAGCTAGGGGTTAATATTTGGTATCAATGAATCAGCCAGAGCATGGCCTTTCCAACGATACCAAATATGACTATGCTAAAAGGTAAGGAAAAAAAATGATGCAGCAATATTTTTCCCATTTCAATTATAATGTGAACAATGTTGCTGCACTAGCGATTTTTGTATGGGGTGCATTTGTTAAAAATCGTGTAATTTTCCCCCCAAAGAAATTTAACAAGTCCCCCATTTCTAATTTTTTTAACAAGCGCAACTCATAGAAAATTTAACCGCAAACGCTCGCATGTTAAAATGTGAAAAAAACACTTTACACGTTGAAAATTATTGAAAATTCAAATTTTATTGCATTTTTTTTATAATATACAGACAGGACATGACGTATACATATAATAATGATAAATTATGAATCTGCCGGAAAGAACGTGTAGCGATGTGTTAAAGTTTACTGTGGCAGTACCCATTTTTGGCCACAAGATGGAGACAATCACGATTAAAGATCCTGGACACTCGAACTACATGTCCCGGCATGCTTTGCGAAGAAACAGGAAGTGGGTGGGTTTGTGGAGACGCTGTACATCCTGCACCTCGTGGAGAACAGGCAGAGCGCGCCAGGGAGCAGAGGAGAGTGGATGCACACACAGAGAAGGAGAGACCAAAAGATAGGCCGGAGCGCAGACAGAGTGGATTGGGCCTTAGGATTGGGTCACCCAGCCTTGCGGGAGACAAACATCACCATCTATTATCCGAGTGCAGTGCTGAGGAGAGAAGACCCCTCGAGTAAGGAGTACCGCGGTCGATTGAAGCGGGGAGCAGGCGGTAAGCTGGCTGAGTCGCGGCTGATCGATAGAAGGCCAGACAACAGATCCGGTGGTCGGCGTCCCCAGTCAATATCGAGCGGAGAGACGTCCTGGGTCAACGGAACCTCAAGTTTGCGCTGGATGGGTGAGAGGCCCCCAAGGCCGTATGTGAATAAGAGCGTACGCTGTTGTTTTCCTTCTAAAACCCACAGGGCCCCAACTGACTAGTCGAAGACATCATTAAAGTAAACTCACTGGCCAGTTGAAAAGTACCCGGGTACCACATACACACGAACACACACTACCTCATGTTCTGGGACTTAACCTGTGCAGGACTCATTTTCCTTTTTTCCTATTCATACAAGGGGGCAAAGTTAAAGTTACATTCTGAACAATTTTCCTTTTTTTGTTCCCGCTGCGCGTTTACCGTGATACGAGAACTGTGTATTTTATTGTGTCCCGCTACGCGGTTTTTCCTCAAATTTCGTATCTTTTAATTTTCTGCTCGGTCGGGGTTTTTCCGAAAATACGAAGCCCTCGTGTTTTCGTTCCTTTTACCGCTACGCGTTTATCGTGTTACGAAAGTACTGTAAATTTTCCTGCATATACCGTGTCTTAAGAGCTGCAAACCTTTTAGTAAACCTTTTAAAATATAAAACTGTTCAGCGTGTTGGAGTATATTTATTCCCTAGTGCGGGGAGACTGACCCGTGGTTCATTTTCAGCGGCTCCTCCGGGAGTGAGCGCTACAAACGATATATAATATGTCTGAGTCATATAATAAAATAAGGCTTCAAAACGCGTTTAAACATGATGAGCGAAACCAGTAAAAATGAGCTCAGCACACAGGCATGAAATGGCTCAGCAGCGAAAGGGTTAAATGGCATTTTCTTTTTTTCTGTAACAGACCTTTTTAGTATTATTCATAGGACCTTCTATATTAATTTCAGGCATTTTACTCCAGTAGTTTTTTAAAAACCGCTTTTAAAAGTTGCGGTGTACATTTAAATTTTTTCCCCCCGTTCGTCGGCTTGTCTGTTGGCGGATCGTTGACTTTTTTCAGATGCGTTCGGCGGTTTTGCAGCGGATTGTCGGATGTGTCTGGAATCCAGGCATCACCCTTCATCAGGACCAAAGCTTCAGCATTAAACAGATCCCTGGCTAATGTGTCACTTTACACTCAGAGTACTGAGCGATCACATTGAAAGGTGTGAGGCATAAATATGGATATTATTTGTTCTAGTAAAAGTTAAATATTTTTCTATTATTTTAATGTCGTTATTCTTATCATCATCATCATTGCCACCAATTTACTCTAAACCTCAATAAATGTCAAAACAACATTAAACAGACATTTTTCACAGAAATTCTTGTCCTATCCTGGGATCGTTAAAAAAAAAAATTAATGTACAGGTAGGTATTCAATTAACCTTTACAAAATTATTGCTGGGATGAAAGGTTCCAAACGTTATATGGTGACCCTTATCTTGCACAATTTCACACTGTGTCTGCATTATTAGCATACAGGCAGAATTCTCATAGGTTTTCCATAGAGCCACATCATCCTTTTTTTTTATTATTCTACCTAGCAACAGTTGTGGAGACAATGAAACAGCTTAAAGATACATAACACATTTTAACAATCAGGCACATGTTAAAACAAAAAAACACCAAAAAATATATAGATTAAATTAATTTTTTTTAATCGCAAAAAAAATAAAAAACGGTAGGGCACTGCCAATCTGACCCTATGGAAGTGTCATTACTGCTTTCTATCAGTGCAATACATCACTTCCTCTTTTCATTGTCTCCAAACATGGATGAGAGGAGTCTGAATGAAAATAATTAAACTTCATTTACACCCCAGGCATTCATTTAGATCACATATAGCTTAGAATTCAGGGCTCAAAATTACAAGTCCCAAGCTACTAGCCAGGCCTTAAGAGTTACTCGCCACTAGTTGCCCCACCTAACCCCTTATCCTGCCCTGCCTCTGCATTCCCACTCGCCCTCATGTAATTTCCACTCGCCAAATGCGAGTGGAAATTTTGAGGCCTATATATGATCTAAATGAATGCCTGGGGTGTAAATGAAGTTTAATGTGCCAATAACAATTCTTTAAACTGTATCCCCCCTCATGTATATGGACTGAGTCGACCTATGATTCCTTAGCGCAAGATAAATTGCAAAACAAATGTTTTACGTGCTTATGATGGTCATATATTTTAAAGGTATACCTAAGGTATGCAAGACTGCAACCAAGGACAAAAAGGAAAAGGTGGGACTTGATAGAAGGCAATTGTTGCTGGGTGATTCTATCATAAGAGGTGTTGAGCTGGAGAGTAGTGGTTTGGTGAGATGTCTTCCTGGGGCTACTGCTCGTAGAGACAGGAGACTTTCAGGGTTATCCAAAGAGATTCGAAAAGTCACCGCACGTTCGGTGACTTTTCGTTCTCTTCAATTCGGTTCCTTTTGCCGATTGCATTTCGGTGACCCTGCGGTGTATTCAGCAAACACCACAGGGTCCCCGAATTGCAGGGAAAAGCTGCCGAAAACCTGACGAAAACTAACCGAATGCACTATGAAAACAAGCAAAAACATCTGGATTAACCTTCGAAGAGGAGCCGAACAGGAGCCGAAAAGGAGCCGAATCACACAGAGCCGAAGCAGCTGTGACGTAGAGGAGGCAGTGAATAAATTAGAAAAACCATTTGTATGAATCTGGAAAAAGAAACGCTGTTTGCAAAGAAACTACTGAGCGAAAATGTCTGAAATTTTCACAGGAGGTCCAGGGAATGATAATAAAGAGGGCTGTTACAAAAAAAATAAGTAAACTGAAAAAAAAAAAAAAAAAAATCAGACTTTTATTTTTTTTTTAAAAATTCAGAAAAATGCTAAAGTATCCTAAAAAATCTATAAATAAAGAGACTTTTTGCTGCAGAATTTTATAATGAACGGTTTATTAGATATTGAATTAAAACGGGAATATTTTTAACATTGAAGTCTATGGATTCTCCTGAATAAATTTGCCGAATTAAACCACCGAATGGCAGGGCATTAGGGGAACCTTTCACTGCTGGTTTGTGTTCTCTGAATAGCCGAAGCAGTGCTTTTTTATGGGGATTTCACTGCCCTCGAACAGGGACCGAACAGGCACCGTATGTGCAGGCAATTCGACAGGATTTGGCGAATTGCCTGCTCTCTGGATAGCCGAATGGCCAGGAAAGGTAACCGTACCCTGATTTTCAGCGTTCGGTTACCTTTCTCAAGCAATTCGAATCTCTTTGGATAACCCTGATAGTCTCAATATTATCAAACAAGCAAAGCAGGAAGGGGAAGTGGATGTTCTAGTCCATCTAGGGACAAATGACTTGGCTAGCAATGAGGTTTCTGAGATTAAGGAAGAATTTTGTGTTCTTGGAGGTGAAATACAACAGATTGCATCCACGGTGTCATTCTCTGAAGTTCTGCCTGTGCATAACATTCAGGATAGGCAGATACGCACTAGGGAATTTAATTTGCGGCTTCGGGAATGGTGTCGGGAGCAAGGATTTGGCTTTGTGTCCCATGATAGCTCTAATTGGAGCAGAAAGGAACTGTATAAAAAAGATGGTTTGCACCTTACTCATAGGGGAACATATGTTCTCAGTGAGAAGTTCAAATGTTTCACAAAGGAATATTTAAACTAGGAGGGGGGGACAAAAGGGTAAAAACAATCTGCCCGATTGTCCCCCAAAACGAAATCTGAGGTTGCAAGCAACATGCGGGGTAAGAAATGACAAGCTCAGAGTCGTGTCTATAAATGCTCGCAGTTTAGTCAATAAACCAGGAGTACAAATATTCTAAACTCCCTACTGGGATTATCTCTAACACAAGTAGTTGAGGAGTCGACCCGTAAAGAGGCCATATTGGATTTAATACTCACAAATGGAGGTTTGGTATCAGACGTTGTTGTAGGTGAAAATTTGGGATCTAGTGATCACCAGTCAGTGTGGTTTAAAATAAGAACAGGGATGGAGCCGCACCACACAAAAACAAAAGTTTTAGACTTTAAAAAAACAGATTTTTCTAAAATGAGATTTTGTGTGAATGAGTCATTATCAGACTGGAGGAGTTTAAAGGGAGTCCAGGAGAAATGGGATTATTTAAAAGGAGGCATTATTAAAGGACACAGGCAATTGCATTCGGTTTGTTAGCAAAAACAAAAAAGGGAAGAAACCACTGTGGTACTCTGCAGAAGTGGCCAAAATAGTGAAGAACAAAAAGATAGCATTCAATAATTATAAAACAACTCAGAGTGAAGAAGATAGGCAAACCTATAAGATTGGGCACAAAGAGGCAAAGCAATTTATAAGAGCTTCCAAAGCACACGCAGAAGCGAAAATAGCTCTGTCAGTAAAAAAGGGGGACAGAACATTTTTTAGATACATAAACGAGAAAAGAAAAGTAAAACAAGGATTAATTAGATTAAAAACAAAGGAAGGAAGGTATGTAGAAGAGGATAAAAGTCTCGCTGACTGCCTCAATGAATATTTTTGTTAAGTCTTTGCAGAAGAAAAGGAAGGAAAGGGACCTCAGTTAGGAGGAAACACTAAAGAGATATTTACATATGAGTTTACAGAGGAGGGGGTTCTACAGCAGCTGTCTAAAGTAAAGACAAGTCAATGGGGCCTGATGGGATCCACCCTAAGTTATTAAAAGAGCTCAGTGGTGTAATAGCAAAACCGTTAACAGATTTATTTAACCAATCCTTGTTAACGGGAGTCGTCCCAGAAGACAGGAAATTGGCAAATGTTGTGCCCATCTACAAGAAGGGTAGTAGGGAGGAAACGGGGAACTATAGGCCA
Source organism: Leptobrachium leishanense (assembly GCA_009667805.1). NCBI lineage: Eukaryota > Metazoa > Chordata > Amphibia > Anura > Megophryidae > Leptobrachium > Leptobrachium leishanense. The sequence continues at coordinate 278,801,766 of CM019064.1, read as the reverse complement.
GTTAGTTTTACGTCACTAGTGGGGAAATTAATGGAAACCATGTTAAAGGAAAGTATTGTTGAACATCTAAAAACACATAGATTACAAGATCAGAAACAACATGGGTTTACCTCAGGGAGAACATGCCAAACTAATCTTATTGATTTTTTTGATTGGGTAACAAAAATAATAGACAAAGGTGGTGCAATAGACATTGCTAATTTAGATTTCAGTAAGGCTTTTGATACTGTTCCGCATAGAAGGCTTATCAATAAATTGCAATCTTTGAGCTTGGATTCCAATATTGTTGAATGGATTAGGCAGTGGCTGAGTGACAGGCAACAGAGGGTTGTGGTAAATGGAGTTTATTCGGCGCAAGGTCTTGTTACCAGTGGGGTACCTCAGGGGTCAGTACTTGGACCCATTCTCTTTAATATTTTTATTAGTGATATTGCAGAAGGTATTAATGGTAAAGTATGTCTTTTTGCTGATGACACAAAGATTTGCAACAGGGTTGACGTTCCTGGAGGGATCAGCCAAATGATTTAGGTAAACAAAAAAAATGGTCGGAGCTGTGGCAATTGAGTTTTAATGTGGATAAGTGCAAGATAATGCACCTGGGACGTAAAAACCCAAGGGCTGGCTGAATATAGATTATTTGATACAGTCCTAACTTCAACATCTGAGGAAAGGGATTTAGGGGTTATTATTTCAGAGGATCTAAGGGTAAGTAGTCAATGTAATAGAGCAGCAGGAAATTCTAGCAGAATGCTTGGTTATGTAGGGAGAGGTATTAGCAGTAGGAAAAGGGAAGTGCTCATGCCACTGTACAGAGCACTGGTGAAACCTCACTTGGAGTACTGTGTGCAGTACTGGAGACTGTATCTCCAGAAGGATATAGACACCTTAGAGAGAGTTCAGAGAAGGTCTACTAAAATGATGTACGGCTTGAAGGAGAAAAGTTACCAGGAAAGGCTTAATGATCTTAACATGTATAGCTTGGAAAAAAGACGAGACAGAGGAGATATGATAGAAACATTTAAATATGTAAAGGGAATCTACAAGGTAGAGGAAGGGAGAATATTTAAAAGGAAACAAAATAGCAAAACAAGAGGACATAGTCTTAGATTAGAGGGGCAAAGGTTTAAAAGTAACATCAGGAAGCATTATTTTACTGAGAGGGTGGTGGATACATGGAACAGCCTTCCAGTTGAAGTGGTAGAGGCCAAAACAGTAATTGAATTTAAGCAGGCATGGGATAGGCATAAGGCTATCCTAAATAAAAGATAAATCCAGGTAAAGTATCCATGTAATTGGGCAGACTAGATGGGCCGAAAGGTTCTTATCTGCCGACATTTTCTATGTTTCTAATGTGTGAAGGAACATAATGCTGGTGGGTTATACCTACTCAACAGTTTTTTGTTGTCTCAATTATGTTGAAGAGGTAAATTTTTATAATGGGGCAGTAGACAACTGATATAAATTGAAATAGGACCCATAGATGGCATTATGCCAGCTGTCTGTTGTGCATCACAAAGTTGGTGCTAAAGTAACCAGAGCTGTTGTAAACTTAACTCCATAGACTATAATGGCTCTGGTAAGTTTACAACAGCTCTGGTTGCATTAGCACCAACTTTGTAATACTGCCCTCTTAGTCTATTATATTAATGTTGATCCATAAAAGAACTTAAGTGGTCATGACAAATGGGGGATGGCAGATAAAGACATTTATATTCTTCAATAGGGTACAGAAAAATAATGTATGGATCCAGTCCAATGTAAACTATTTTCATAATGATGATGAGGGACAATAAAAAAAATAAAGTGTAAACACATGGTTATACCCATCAAACATATTGGATTTATCACCAATTCTCATCTGGTAGAAATGTTATATGTAAGGGTATCACACAATGAACCACTTGATTTAAGCCATGAATTTATGATTATAACAGGATGTCTATGCTACATTTGTCGTCATGTGTAAACTAGTTAGCTGATGGATGCACTGCTTTCATGACACTAATTTTTTCCAGGCAAACGTTCCATGTCAATCACTGAAGCTGTGCAAATATACTTCCATGACCTTGACTGTGAATTAAGTTTACTTTGTTTGATTACACATTCAACATACAGCATTTCCCAGATATTATTCAAATCGTGGGTTGACTTGCCACCACTTTTGTTTGTGGCTGCCCAAAGAAAAGCAATATCCTTTGGCAATGTCGCCATCTCCCGGTCGCTTGTAAAACATGTTGCATTTTCAATAATGGAGTGCTAAGTCTGCAGACTTAAAAAATGCTGTTTTTCATTCCAAATAACAGTGCATGTGTCAATTATTTATGTAAGTCAATACCAACTCAAAACTCAAGTATGATGCAAAATCAACACTGACTCTAGGGTTGGTAATAGTCGATTAACCCCTTAAGGACCAATGATGGAACTGTTCCGTCATAAATGCATTGACATTAAAGACCCTTGGTTCTTACGGGGTTAAAAAACACTGATGTATACGTAACCCTAATACAAACTCTAACCCTAAATTAAAAAACTACTAACCCTAATTCTAGCACAAATAATAACCAAAACCCTAATTCACGCACAGTACTATTTTTGTCAAAGTCTTAGTTGACTACATTTTCAGCAATGGCGAAAACTAGACTATAGCTAAGTTATGATGATTAAAACTAGTGGAAGGGGGGAGGGATACAGTAGCTTACAAAATGGAGACAGAGCAGAGCGAGGAAGGGTTTCAGCTCAGACTATCAGAACAGTGGAGGCATGCAATGTAAAGTCGCATTCAGCATGTGTGGGTAGAGACAACATTAAATGTATGCTTGCTAATGCAAGGAGCCTCAATAACAAGATGGGGGAGCTAGAGGCAATAGCATACACTAGGCAATACGACATAATAGGAATAACAGAAATGTGGTGGGATGAAACGCGTGACTGGGCTGTAAACTTAAATGGTTATGCATTGTGTAGAAGGGATAGGAAACATAAGAAAGGGGGTGGAGTATGTTTGTATGTAAATCAGGATTTAAAGCCAAATATTACACACCTGGAAAGCGATGAGGGAAATGTGGAATCCTTATGGGTAAATATTTAAATATTTATTTGGGGAATAAACAGGGAAGTCAACTATTGGTTGGCATATGCTATAAACCACCTAATATAGATAATGACGAGGAAGAACAACTGTTAGAGAAAATTAGGAAGGCTGCACATCGTGGTAGCACTTTAATTATTGGAGATTTTAATTACCCGGACATGAATTGGGATAGTGGGACTTGTAATTCAGCAAAGGGAATCTGGTTTCTGAACCTTTTAAATTATACCTTCATGACACAACTGGTAGAAACACCAACTAGAGAAGATAAATGTCTGGATCTGGTCATAACAAATAATGTGGATCTATTCTCAAATATTCGTGTAAGGGAACAGTTGGGAAACAGTGACCATAATATGGTGTATTTTGAAATAAACTCAAAAAAACACAGTCATAGGGGCATGCTAAAACATATAATTTTAAAAAGGCCAACTTTATTAAAATAAAGGAAGCTCTCAATGTCATTGACTGGCAGAAACTCTTTCATGGGAGAAACACACTGAGGATAAGTGGAATATCTTTAAACTAACAATAGAAAAGTACACGTCACAATATATTCCACTGGTTAATAAATATAAAAGAAACAGACTGAAACCAATGTGGCTTAGTAGGAAGGTAACCAAGGAAATGAAAAATAAAAAGGCATTTAAAGCTTTTAAATCTGATAAATCTGAGGCATCCTATAAAGCATATAGGTCAGCCAATAAAGCATGTAAAAAAGCGATTAGATGGGCTAAACTAGAAAATGAAAAAGAAATAGCCAAAGAGAGCAAGACCAACCCTAAAAGATTCTTTAGGTACATAAATTCTAAATGTAGTTTCACTAAAATCTGAGTCAGGGGTATTGTTAATTGAAGATCAGGATAAGGCAGAAATTTTGAATGATTATTTTTCTTCAGTATTTATCAAAGAGCAACCTATAACAGGAGACATGCAATTCATTGATAAAAATGTATTAATAAAAAGTGACTGGTTGACTCAGGACAAGGTTTTGCAGCAATTAAACAATGTGAGTGTGAATAAAGCCCCAGGGCCAGATGGAATTCACCCGTGAGTACTGCGGGAGCTATGTGATGAAATATGTAAACCTCTGTTCTTAATCTTTCAAGATTCTTTTCTTTCAGGAATTGTACCAGAGGATTGTAGAAAAGCTGATGTGGTCCCTATATTTAAGAACGGTTTAAAATTTGTGCCTGGGAATTCTAGACCTGTGAGCTTAACATCTGTTGCTGGGAAAGTATTTGAGGGGTTACTAAGGGATAATATTCAGGAATTTATTGGGAGGTATAATGTAATTGCCAAAAATCAGCATGGTTTTATGACACACAGATCATGTCAGACTAACCTAATTACGTTCTATGAGGAAGTACCTCAGGGGTCAGTACTTGGACCCATTCTATTTAATATTTTTGTTAGTGATATTGCAGAAGGTATTAATGGAAAAGTATGTCTTTTTGCTGATGACACAAAGATTTGCAACAGGGTTGACGTTCCTGGAGGGATCAGCCAAATGACAAATGATTTAGGTAAACTAAAATAATGGTCGGAGTTGTGGCAATTGAGTTTTAATGTGGATAAGTGCAAGATAATGCACCTGGGACGTAAAAACCCAAGGGCTGAATATAGAATATTTGATACAGTCCTAACCTCAACATCTGAGGAAAAGGATTTAGGGGTTATTATTTCAGAGGATCTAAAGGTAAGTAGTCAATGTAATAGAGCAGCAGGAAATGCTAGCAGAATGCTTGGTTGTGTAGGGAGAGGTATTAGCAGTAGGAAAAGGGAAGTGCTCATGCCACTGTACAGAGCACTGGTGAGACCTCACTTGGAGTACTGTGTGCAGTACTGGAGACCGTATCTCCAGAAGGATATAGACATCTTAGAGAGACTTCAGAGAAGGGCTACTAAAATGGTGTACGGCTTGAAGGAGAAAAGTTACCAGGAAAGGCTTAATGATCTTAACATGTACAGCTTGGAAAAAAGACGAGACAGAGGAGATATGATAGAAACATTTAAATACGTAAAGGGAATCCACAAGGTAGAGGAAGGGAGTATATTTAAAAGGAAACAAAGTAGCAAAACAAGAGGACATAGTCTTCGATTAGAGGGGCAAAGGTTTAAAAGTAACATCAGGAAGCATTATTTTACTGAGAGGGTGGTGGATACATGGAACAGTCTTCCAGTTGAAGTGGTAGAGGCCAAAACAGTAATTGAATTTAAGCAAGCATGGGATAGGCATAAGGCTATCCTAAACAAAAGATAAATCCAAGTAAAGTATCCATGTAATTGGGCAGACTAGATGGGCCGAAAGGTTCTTATCTGCCGACATCTTTCTATGTTTCTAAGTAAGTAGAAGTATAGATCAGGGAGCCGCAGTGGACGTGATTTACTTAGATTTTGCCAAAGCTTTCGACACAGTTCCACACAAGAGGTTACTATTTAAATTAAGAAAAATTGGTCTAGATAAAAATACTTGTTCTTGGATTGAAAACAGGGTACAGAGAGTGGTCATAAATGGTACATTTTCAAGATGGACATCAGTGGTAAGTGGTGTCCCTCAGGGGTCTTTTATAGGACCAATTCTATTAAATTTATTTATAAATGACCTTGAGATAGGCATTGAAAGTCATGTATCAGTGTTTGCAGATGACACAAAACTAGAAAAAGTGATACAATGTGACCAAGATGTTACTTCGCTGCAGAGGGATTGGGTACTTAAATGGCAGATGAAATTTAATGTAGATAAATGTAAAGTTATGCACTTTGGAGTGAAGAACACACAAGCAACTTATACCCTATATGGTACGGAGTTAGGGAAATCCAAGCAGGAGAAGGATTTGGGAATAATTATAGACTTCAAACTATGTAACAATGTGTAATGTCAAACAGCAGCCGCCCAGGTCAGCAAGGTATTGGCATGCATTAAAAGGGGCGTTCACTCTCGGGATGAAACGATAATTTTGCCTCTGTATAAATCAATGGTAAGACCGCACCTTGAATATGCCGTGCAATTTTGGCCACCTGTCTTAAGAAAGGATATTATAGCACTAGAAAAAGTAATAATAATAATAATAAGGGGAATGGAAGGTTTAAGTTATGAGGAAAGACTAACAAGCTTAAACCTGTTTAGTTTAGAGAAACGGCGCCTTAGAGGGGATCTGATAACCTTATATAAATATATATGGGGCCATTATAAACCATTGTCTGGAAACCTATTTATTAACAGGACTATACACAGAACACGAGGTCACCCATTTAGACTGGAGGAAAGGAAAGCCTAAAGCATAGGAAGGGTTATTTTACTGTGAGAACAATAAAGCTGTGGAATTCTCTGCCTGTTGAGGTGGTTGGGGCAGAGACTGTACAGACTTTTAAAAAACCACTGGATGACTTCCTGCAGACACGTAATACTAAGGGTTATAACATTTAATACGTGGGTAAAAGCTTCTTGATCCAAGGAGAAATCTGACTGCCATTCTGGGGACAAGAAGGAATTTTTCCCCAGTTTGTTGCATATTGGCGACCACTTCAGACTGGGTTTTTTGCCTTCTTTTGGATCAACAGCAGTAGGTGATGTGGGAGAGGCTGAACCCAATGGACACATGTTTTTTTTCAGCCTATATAACTATGTAACTAAAAACTATGACAAAAATGTATTGACATTTTCATCAACTTATAAAAACTAGATGAAAATCATAGGAATTGACTAATTTTTAAATTAGTTTTAGTTGTAGTCCTTTGACTAAAATACCATTTAGCATTAGTCATATTTTAGTTGACTATATCAACGCTAGTTTTCATCAGATTTGGCTTTAGTTGTGTTTTTTTTACATGTTTTAAACTGAAGCAGTCAATTTAATTGAAAAATGAGAAGATGTGCAATTGCAAGAGAAGAAGCAAACAGAGATTGAAAGTCCCTATATGTGAGATTTACAGGGTTATTCAGAGAAAGGTGAAACTCAGGAGAATAACTGGAGAAGCAAAAATTCTAGGTCAAAATAACCAAACCAGAAAAATTCTCCCATTTATTTCACTTTTCAAATCGACTTTTTGGTCTAGATTGTTCTCTTCTCCTGATTTTCACCTTTCTCTGAATAACCCTGTTACATTAAATTGCACATATATACATTTGTTTCTACATATAAGTCATCTGAAATATAAAAAGAGCAGTGCCTAGAAGTTTATAAAAAAAAGTTGCTAAGCGTCCTTATCATTTATTATATGGATAATAGTCACGGAGATGTGTCTGGGAGCAGATAAAACACTGAGTGACAAGATCTGTTAAGTTATCCGCATATCCCATACTCTGACACATTATTTCTTTAACTTTATACCACGTGTGAGAAAAAAATGTATAAGAGAATGGCAGTCTGTTTGGGGAATTTTTTCATAAGTACAGTGACCAACTCTTGGAACGGACTCAACAAAAATAAATAAATGCACAATGGCAAAGCACATTATTATCCTAATGCCGGACATACACTGACTACATGCGCCTCGTCGCAACGCGGGCAAAGCTGGATATTGTCAACTCTGGGCGCTCAGCCACACGGCCTGACGCCGGCTGAGGAGGCAAAGATGATGGGGCTGTATACATCGAGTGCGTCTTGACGCGCAGTACCGCCTACATGCGCTGTGTGCCGTGACGCGCTTAATGTATCTCTAGCTTAATGGTCTTTATATGCTGGTAGGAATTTTATGTAAATGTTCCATAAGCAATAAATATATGGAAATATATAAAACATAAAACGGGCCAATATTAAGTAAATATTATCTTTCTGAATACTGAGGAAGGTACATGGGGGAGGATAAGGATTGCACACTTTGTGTTTTTTTTTTTTTTTTACACCTGCACAATGTCCTTTAAGGCTGTCAGATGAACACAGTCAGAGTGCACAACGGACGGACGTACTGACGGAAGATACTGTAGACACCACACGGTCCGTTTTTGTTGATGGACGTAGAAAAAAAAGGGAATCATGGGAAATTAAAATTTAAAAAGGATATGAAAAGCCATTGTGTGCGTCAAGGTGCTGGACGTCGCAAATGCGTTGCGTCTGACATCTCATCACTCACACAGAACGCTACGTAGACGTGGCGCACTATGCGCGTCCGTGGTAGCGGTTTTACGTTCTTACCTAACTTGTGTCCGTTTGCCGCGTGCGCAGTTCGGTGCGCATGTACTTCGTGTGTGGGTCTCTATTGATCATGATTCTATGCTATGACGGACGTTAAACTGTGCGGCAACACGGACGTGATCACTGCGGTCGTCTGACATTAGCCTAAGAATCCTTAATTAAGATATCTTCTTTATTGCAGAAACTTTCTATACAGAGAATTCTAGCCTATTATTTCTTGCGAACAGGGTCCTCTCTTCCAGTTTATCTCTGTGTGTCAAACTTGTTTGTTAATGTGTTTATGTCCTACCAATTGTACAGTGCCACTGAATGTGTTGGCGCTTTATAAATAATTGTAGTCCTGTTTTTATATATTGTTCTAAATTTTATGTTGTTCCCATCATATTTTCTTTCTTTCTATGCAGTTTAAATTTCAGCCAAATGGTCCTCTTCTTTACACCTTTAAATACCAAGAACGAGTAAGCACGTTGCCCTCCAGAATGTGCCTCTAAAGTTTAGCACCTTGGGCATGATGCCTAAGGTACCAAACAGTTTAAACAGGTTGGATTAATTTCTTTTCCGCAACAAAAAATACAGATCCCGAGCTCTACTAGGGAGATGTAATTTTGCTGTTTGGCCAGCAGGTTGTGCCATTTGCCCATCAAATAAAGCATACATTTGAAACTGTGCTTTATGAATTAAAATTTGAAGCAGAATTCCAATGTATATTTAACCCCTTCACTATAAACTTGTTTCCCATAAATCCACTGGGTCCTGGCAGTGGATTTATGGAAAGCAACTTTATAGTGAAGCGGTTAAATATCTGTCACACCTCTAAAGTTTAAACTTTCTCTCTAGGTTATCAAGATCTATCTCTTGATTTGGGGCTTCTTATCCCTATGGATGAAGAATAAGGCTAGGGTCAGATGAGCGCATTTTCTACGGACTGTGCATCTGTGCAGTACGGACGTACTTACTGACTGACTACAAGGTAGTGGCCACACAGTCCGTTTTTTTCACTGATGTATTTTTTGACTGATGTAGCAGGGAAAATAAATTACAATGAAAAAACATTCTGTCCGTCAAAAATGCTGGACGTATAAATGCAGTCTGTCTGATCACGTTCCATCACTCACACACAAAGCTATGCGGACGTTGCGGACATGGCGCGCTCCGCACGTCCGTTCTAGCAGTATTACGTTCTTGCCTAACCTGCGTCCGTTTGCAGCGTCCGTCAGTCCCAGCACTTCTGTGCGGACGTACTTCGTGTGTGGGGCTCCATTTAACACAATTGTATGCTATCACGGACGTACTTATGTGCGGCAACACGGACGTTAACACTGCACTCGTCTGACCCCAGCCTAAAAGCAAGTCCAGTATATTTTAGATTATGGACACACTTTTAAGGGCAAGTGTTCAGTTTGGTATGTGGTTTCATGATGTATCTCCTAAATATAAACTAAAAGAAAACATGAAATACATAATGCCTCTTTAATAAAAGCAATATTCCATGCAATGTGACTGGACCGGATTCTAGTAAGTAACGGAACACTACGTGCTGTGCCAGGGAGTCAGTTTGGATTTTCCCTTTGTCCAACATTTATAAAACCGGGGGGGGGGGGGGTGATTTGAGGATCGCCATAAATGTATACTCTAAATAAAACTCTGAAATCAGTAGACGTAGAAAGAAAATGTAATGTGGGAAAAATGAATAGGTGGCGATGATAAGGATCACAATACGTATCTACACTGTTATTACTGTGTGATTGTGACAATTCAAAACGGAGAAAAAATATGATTATTAATAATGATACAAGATGCATAGCATTAGCACCTAATAGAATAAAGACTCTTAAAATAGTCTTCTAATCAGAATTTAAAAAAAAATGCTTATTACAATCAACTGGATAGAGTATAAGTAAGACCGAAATGTCTCTTCAGATTGTAAAGAAAAAAGTACCTTGTATTAGGCCTGTTTTCAATCTGATATATACAATAGGTTTGTTCTGATCTTTCTGTTGGAGAGGGTGAAGCTTTGTTACTAAATTACAAAAATGATCTCATTTGACAGCTGATTTAAAGGGCAAGAATAGTGGAAATAAGAAAGTTGGACTATAGCCCAGAAGAAAATGACATTGAAGGTATTTCAAATCAAAGAGAGGTTTTTTTTTTTGTAGGAAGCTGTAAACTTCAGTGTCTGTAATTGATATATGTGTGGATTTTCACTCTGTTATTTTTTCCAGCAATTGTTTTCTAGACTGGTTTTGAGGGGGGGATTGATGAGTTTGTTCTGGAGGGATGAATGGGATAGGGTTTATTGACCAAAACGATTGAAAGAAGAGCCATGTACAGAACCTCAGCTATGAAACTGAACATCCATTAAAACTTAACATTTATGGAAGACAACCCCCCAAATACTCAATACAGGATTAGTAATGATTATTTGTATTACAGCTAGCAAAACATATGTAACCGCTTCACTGCCAAGCAATTTTCTGAAAAAAAAATGTCAGACACCAGTGTTTTCTTGTAAAATCATTTTAAATTAATTTTAAAGTAAGAAATATTTGTGCTTATACCCATCCTATGTCTTACTGTAAATAACCTATTTTCGCCAGTAGATGGTGCCATCTACTTACAAATTGAGTTAGTGGCTTGAGCGGCTGGTCTACTTTCTTCTTTTTTTCCCTGCATCGTCTGCTGAAAGCCTGATATTTTAGAGCTTTGAGCAACTGATTTTACAGTTTTATCTCTTTGGGCTTTATGCACCCTCTGCATCCCAAAAGCAAAAAATAAATTTGTTTGCAGCAAACAAATTTCATTTGCTTTTAGGCAGCTCTTAGGCTTTTAGGCAGATCAGCATACTGAGAAATCTCGATATCGGGGCACTAGATGGTGCCTTCGAAGCCCGAGATATCTCAATATTGGTAGTGAAGGGATTAACATACACCATTATATCTTGAAATGAGTACACAAATTAACCCATGATAGCCTATAAAATATATACAAAGGAACTCATGAAAACAGGAAAACATATACAAAATAACTGAAACTAGCCAAGAAAATATATACAAACTCCTGATAACCAGAAAAATGCATTCAAAATATCATCCAAGAATATACATACATACATACTAGTTCTTGATAGCTATGAAAATACATACAGAATAATCCATGATAGCAGGAAAATATACACAAACTAATCCACAATAGCCACAAAAATATACAGGGTTATTTGGAGAAAGGTGAAAACCAGGAGAACTGGCAGGAGAAGAGAACAATCTAGAGCAAACAGCCAATTTGGAAAGTGAGATAAATGGGAAAATTTTTCTGGTTTGGCTATTTTGTCCTCAAATTTTCACTTCTCCAGTCATTCTCCTGAGTTTCACCTTTTTTTGACTAGACCTGATAAAAATAACCCAGCATAGCCAGGCAAATATATGTAACCCATGTCCTGGAAATTCCAAATGTGCACAGACTGATGGCATGATGTATCTAATATATCTAGTATAATTGTGGCAATATTTATTTATTTATTTATAAAGGATTTTACCAGGAAGGATACATTGAGATTTCTCTCACTTTCAAGTATGTCCTGGGTTCAAGAACATTGAAGTGTTACTGTTACAGAAATACAAAGTAATACAATGTAAGATATTAAAAAACAACACAAAATACAGATTAACAGAAAATAAATATGTAGGAAATAGTCATTATGTTACATGTTTACAGGTGCATTCTGTATATAGTCACTATGTTACATGTTTACAGGTGCATTCTGTATTGAGGTATGTTAATATGGAGCTCTTGAGTGACTTTAGACTGGGGGAAGATTTGATGGTGTCTGGGAGGTTATTCCATAATTGTGGTGCTCTGTAGGAAAATGAGGACCAGCCACTTTCTTTTTGTATTGTGGTATTGTAAGTAAGCTGCAGGTCCTGGATCGGAGGTTATAGGATGAGGGAGCTGCTAGGGGAAGTAGTCTATTCAATATGTATCAGATATTATACTTGAAGGTAGATCACTTACAGTATATCCAATTTGAGACAATGGACAACTTTTTTCTTGTTTTGTTGTTGTTTTTTCTTTGTTTCTTATCTCTTGCTCAGGAGAGGCATTGCTCTGCAGGATGCTGAGATACCCTTATAATTCACTCACTAGATTACTAGATTGATAACATAAATCCGAATCCTTCACTGGGAAATGTAGACAAATGGAAGATGGTCTTATATAAATACATAATTATAGGTGAGGTCAGAGGGGGGGGGGCTATGATTTATTTTATTTATGAAATGATACAAAAATTGAAGTAACTTTAGCACCTATGCTAAAGGGTATGACTAAGGATCCTACCAAATCCAAATTTGCAGAGCAAAAAATAAATTGTTAGTTTTTTCTGAAGAATGGATATCTGTTTAAATAACCTTAACATTTATGGAGGCGTGCTGGATGTTTTGTCTTGTATATGGACCATTTATTTATTTATTTGCAAAGTATTTTACCAGGAAGGATACATTGATATGGACCATTGAAAAGAATGATGCAGATAGTAGTGTTTAGAAGGAGATGATGCCATGCAAAGTTTTGGGTATACTAGAGGTTGTCTGAATTTGATAGTTAGATTTCTATTTCTGTACATCACCTTATTGCTTGCTGTGGTCCTCACCCACATTCTACAATGTTGTGTTAAAAGGAGGTGGAAATGCATTCATAAATATACAGTAGTGTGGTAACACATTAACTTGGTGATTATAGAGAAGGTGACACGAAGCAGTTCAATTTTCTGCTTGAAATTGTATTTACAATACACTCAGTCGTTGCACATCTTAGATTCCTTGTACCATATGGATTGTAGAAAAATAATACAGTAGACCAAAATAGCACGGTTTGCTTTAATTGGCTAATAAAAAATTTCATGGACATTTTTATGGAAAATGGAATGTTTAACCACTTATATGAAACAGATGTTGCTGTCTCTCTAAGTCAATGTTGATTGGAACGGATTGGGATGTGATTTAATTATAATAATAACAAACCTTGGTAATCAAGATATTTTGGAACTACTGTACATGTTCCATGATGCTTATTCAACCTTAAGGACGGGTCAATTCATAGGACATGTCACTGTGGGTTGCCAAGGTTAGCCATCACTGCTGTACAGCACACAACTTAATGAAATGACTGAGCCAGGGGCTGACTCAGGTGTGATAGAGTAGGGATGCCATGTAACGGTAATGGCCTGGTGGGATGCAATGATTGATTTGAAGAATACTTTTGCTTTAACACATAACTATCTATTCTGGTTTCAAAAGAGGTTATTCAGTAAGGGACGATCTTGTATGAGCTTCCTGGACTGTACCATACCAGCTGCCAATGGCACACTGCACTCATCTGTGTACAGAAAACCCACAGACAGGCCCAGCTACCTCCAGAAGGCCAGCTTTCATCCCAACCACACCAAACAAGGCATCATCCACAGCCAGGCCATCAGGTATCATCGAATCTGCTCGGACACTGGGGACAGGGATGAACACCTGAACAAACTGTTTGCAACATTCCAGAGGAAGGGCTATAAGGAAAGGAGGACAATCTCTAAACAAAATCAAATTGGCCCTGAAAACACCGCCTGAACAGCTGTTGCGCTACAAAGAAAAGAAAATCTGCACACGAATCCCTATAGTTGTTTCCTATAATCCGACTCGAGGGAATTCGCAAAATCATCAAAGATCTGCAGCCATGGGTCACAGAGGACGCTGCACTCAAAGAAATATTCCCACAGCCCCCTCTACTGGAATTCAAGGAACCCACAAACCTGAGGCAAAGACTGGTCTGCAGCAAACTCACTCAGGAGCAGTAAGACGTACAGTATGGGACCACACGCTGCCAACTATGCCAACATATATGTGACAGCAGCACTGCCCAGCACAATAACACCACATACAACATCAAGGGCTCCTACCTCTGCACGTCTAAAAAATGTGGTGTACATGATCCAGTGCACAGACTGTAAAAAGGGCTGGTATATTGGTGAAACTAGCCTTAAACTGAATCTCAGGATGAACCTGCACAGACACTTCATCAAGAACCATCAGGAAAATAAATATTGTACCCCAGGGGGACATCACTTCAATCTAACAAGCCTCTCCATCCAAAACCTCAGAATTAAAATTCTCAAAGGACATTTTAAAGGCCCACCTGAACGTGACATTTGCAATGAAAATGATCACATATTTTAACACCATAAAAGAAGGGCTCAATGTGGACTCTGGCTTTTTAACCCATTATCATAACGTCACATAACATTCCGAATCCTGGCTGGTGTTTTGTTTCTTGGGGTTTTTTTTTAGTGTGTGTCTTTTTCAGCCTTCACGGATTTGTGTTATTGTTTTTTTCTTTCAAGTTGTCATGATCTTATCACTGTTGTTTTATGAGCCTAAGATCTCCCATGTGTTTATTTTCCCTTTTTGAACATACCATTTTACTTTCATGATTTATGACACCTAAGCCCCCCACCCATGTGCCCCTTCATGTCTTAGGCTAGGGTCAGACTGAGGCAGTGCGAACGCGCGTTCTGGCGCACTTAATCACGGCCGCACTAGCAGCAGATGCCGGGCAATGACGGCCAATATACGAAGTACGGTCGCACAAAAGTCCGGCTGCGCAACGCAAGTGGAAAATGAACGCATTTTTTCGAGAACCTTAAACCACTAGTACTGACGTACAGAGTGCGCTGCGTCCGCTAGAGGCGTGTGTGCGTGATTAGGAGACGTCAGACGCTGCTAATGTCCGGCCAACATAACGTCCAGATGCAAGAAGTGTTTTATTGATGATCCGTACAAAATCACAGATGAAACTGCGCATCGTATGACCGCTATTGCGTATTCCGTGAAAAAATACGTCCATTCTTCGAACGCACATTTTCACGGACAACGTGAAAAATGCGTTAGTCTGACCCTAGCCTTAATGTTCAATTCTAGGATACTGTTTAGTATAGCATCCCAACCTGAAGAAGAAGAAGAAGAGAGGAATACTCTCGAAAGCTTGTCTTTTAAATGTAACATCTATGTGGACCTAATTGTATATATTACACAATTTTATGTACAGCATTTATAAACATAGTAAATGCTTCTTTCACCTTAGAAAACGGTAAAAAAAATTGGTAAAACCGACTGAATTCCTTATGAGATGGTAAATAAAACACTTGGGTCACTCTTCCAGCCACTTTATTTTATTTCCCAAGTCTTTGTCTTTGCCTTCTCTCCTTTTATCACATCACTGCTTATCCCTGCAGGCACTTACATCCTGATAAATGTTTATATTAAACATGCGAAAATCAGCAACAGAGTTAAGATAAAATTTCACACTTAATTAGAAGCCCAGAAGAGTTGTTCATTTTTAATTTAGAAAGATTATGTGTCACTTTAGCCTGATTCTCGTAGCGCTACTGCAGAAATGAACAGTGATCCTTTGTGATGTGGTAATCTGCCTACTTTACAGCTTTTTATGCATAGTTTCCAGAAGCATATTAACATAGAATTATGATGAGGACACGCAGCCTAGATAATAATAGAGGCACCCTGATTTTATTATGTGGGTTTTATCTGGATAATCAGGAGAGCTTGGCATCAGCATTTTCATTTCCAAAGTTATGACTTGATATTCATGGAATATATCTATATGCACTTCAGCTACTTTTTAATGCGTATAGATATAGTAATAATTAATGATATACAAGGAATGTCATATCCCTAGATAAAAGGTTGAAAAACAGTGTGTCGATAGATTAGAAAATCTTTTTTACAAGTGTTGATATTTCTGGTTAAATCATGGTGTCAAACTAATGAGATTCTGAGCAAATAATGTCTGACTGTTATAACATGGGGCATCCATAACATTTATCATTGTACTCGAATATTCTATGGTATGGATGTCAAACTCTACCTGCCCAGATGTTAATGGCCTACAATTCCAAGCAATCTTTGAATGCAAAAATAGCCAGAGAATCATGGGAGTTGTAGATCAGCAACATCTGGGGGAGCACAGAGCATGACATCCCCGTTCTATACTCTTAGCACTAACTATGTAATAGCCCTAATTTAATGAGAGCTGTTGTAAACTTAACTACTCCATAGTCTATAATGGCTCTGGTAAGTTTACACAGCTCTGGTAAAGTTAGCAACAACTATGTAATATAGCCCTTAGTATTGCCATCTAATAATTAACATTTTCTACTTATTTTAAGGGGTCGTTGGACTCGAATATTGCTTGGCAATATTTTATTGCTTTCTCTTTAGAATGGTTGATTTTAACAACAGTTTGCTGACAATGTAGGGGACTTCTTAACCCATTAACACAGCTGTGTGGACTATGATGTACAGTGTAGCATGCCCCACTGGCGTCTATGGGCAGCCTCCTGCCCACCGATAAGTGAACATGCACCACCTGTCGTTCGCTGCCTCAGGATGACCTGAACTTAAGCCATTCTTCTGCAGCCAATGATGCACGCAGCTGTGTAGGTGGGCCAGAGGACAGGCCGCAAAAGCAGCTGCAGATCAGGGGTGTACTAGTACGCGCCGCCGGGATTTAGACCCACCCACTGGGCACAACCTATCTGGCAGAAAGGGTGTCAGGACTGGGGGAGGAGTAGGATCCGCTTGCAGAGGAATCTGAGTATGAGGTACAGGTACAGGGGTGATTCAGGTGCGTAGACGAGTGTAAAGCCAGGTCGGGGCAGGCAGCGAGCAAACAATAGCTTAAACAATCCAGGACTGGTACACTGAATGGCCGAAATATGTAGACTACTGCAGGTGATACACATAGAATGAGTGCGACACTGGCATTGTTCGGATGGACAAGTGAGTATTTATGGACAGTTGAAGTCGTCACAGCCCACTGGCTGGTGACATCTCACCCTTCTATTGGCTCCCACCTAGCTGATCTTAGCAGCGGTCAGGGCCCCCGCCATGCCCCCGAGGCATCACAGGGGATTCCCTGCCCCAGACGCCATCTTAGGCTGCCGCACCAGGCAGCTCGAAAGAGAGCCGCGTGTCGCAGTGTTCCATAGCAATGGTTCAGGCACAGCGGCAGGCATCTTTTCTATAACATCTATACTTTTTCAGATGTTTCTTAACTGTCTCCTGACAAAGAAGCGGAAAACTGACTATTTTTGCTCATTTGCAATTTGTAATTAATAACGGTTCCATGTGTTGAACATCCTAATGATATGCATTCCATAGACCTATGCTTTTTAGTCTAGGTATCACCTGTGCTGTGCTTCAGATATCTGGCAAACTTGGCCTGGTAGCAGAACCTGAGGACAGGTTTGTGAAACACTGCCCTACCCATTGGCTATAGACTCCCAGTCCCAAAGCATGATCTAATATGATTAAATCAGCTAGAGAACTTGACACACGCTCTGTTGACTAGCGAATAAACTATGGGACATTATTTTACACCACAGAAGTTTTCAGTGGCTGCAGCTTAGAGGAACACTCTACTCATCCTGGCCACTTTATATTTTTAAAATGGTCAGGATGTGACGAGTGTCTTCTCCCAGTCCCCCCTCTGGTTTTTGCTAAAAATTCAGGTGAAGTGGAGGAGTTCTTCCACCTCACCCATCATCACCAGCAGCCAAGAAATTTGAATTTCCTGGCTACCTGTTACTACTCTGTTACTAGTGACTTCAGCATGCAGGGAGTGGGCCGACTTCACTATCTCTGAGACCAATCACATTACCACAGGTACGCAGCGCCGATCCATCATTCTGCAAAGGCGCTATGAGATTTGATTATCTAGAGTTTGAAAGTCCTGTTGCGGTGCACAATTTGCGTTTCCTACGCTACGCAAGCAGTGCAGGAAGTGCAAGTAAGCCTCAGGGGACTTCCTGGTTCAGGAGTCACTGAGCCAAAGAGGAGGAGCTGCGTGGGCAAAGAAGAAAAGAGGAGTAAAAATTGGGGCAAAATAAAAAAATTATTGGGCAGAGGCTGTGAGCAGAGTGTTGAGAGCAGAGTTTACTTTTTGGTAGAGCGTTTCTTTAAAGGATCACCTGGTAGCAATGTGGAAGTTAAATGTAACTGCATCAGGAATCGCAGGGAAGCTGTCTCACACATGCAGACTCTATGTTTTAAATAGCGATCACTCGCATCATATGTGCTTATTTCTGATAAAGATTTATTTTCTGATTATTACCTAAAAATGCTGCATTAAAAAAAAGGGTTTATGAAGGTAATCTTAGGAGTACATTTCTTTTAGACCTGTGTGAAAATGCGTGACCGTTCATCTTCTTTTCTTTAAGTACAGTAGCTTGTGGGACATTCTCAGTGTATGGTTTGGGAGATGTGCATGCCGTAACCACAAATTGAAGCCTAAAGTCAATCAGTTTCAAACAGAGAATGTAATGATGCTAAGGGGTAGCCAGTCTATATTTAGAGCTCATGCACACATTAGACGCTTAGATGCTTGCTACCCTTACTAGAAGTGGTTATAATGCATTCATAATTACACAGCAGAAGTCACCATGTAATGTGATGATGTGTGAAATAAAAAACCAGAACAGCAGATTTAACTACTGTGGGCTTAGGTCACCACTGGTTCTCAGGCGATCTCTTCATGTGGTCTGTATTGAAGCCATTGCTACATTCCAGTGGTTGCATTGAAAAGTGACACATTTTTAGCAATCACAGCACATCACTGTGCAAATCTAACCAGCCACACAGGCAGTGGTAGTGTCGGCAGCTTAATGTAAGCAGTGGGGGTGATGCAGTTAAAAAACATTTGCTTTAATAAATATTCATAATATGGGCAAAGTATATCATATTACAAAGTTATTTTTTATTTAAAATGGTTTTGTAATTGAAATGCTGTAATACCTGCTAGCACACTTTAACATGTATTTACAAGACTTAACCACTTAACGACAGGATTTTTTCGTTGATGCAGAAATTAAACAAGTCATTTTTAAAAAATTGTTGTATGTTCTTTTTTTTTTGTAATTTCTCTTTTGGTGTACCCACACATGTTATATATTGGTTTTTTTTAAAGAACACACAGGGATTCCTCGTGGTACTGTAAATGTACACATGGAATTATTATATTTTAGTTAGATTTTTTTTAAACAAAATATTAAATTTTAATCCTACACCCCAGTTCCCCTAAATAGTAACTCACGCTAAGAATATCAAAATGAAGTTTATGAAGAAAAAACAAAATAACAAGTTAGGGTGGAATAAATAATAAAATAGTTTTTAAATGTATTAGCTGTAACATTAAAATAATTGCAGTACTTACAGATGTATCCGAAGAAAATTATATGATGAAATAAAAAATTAACCTCTTAAGTTAAAATATGCAGTTGATCACTGTACTATACAGCGATCAGACACTAGTTAATTGCCTGTTCTGGACACATGGGGATACTACCTTGTCTCTCTCTCTGATACACAATTTGAGTACAGGCAGAGAGAGAGAAAGTAGAAACTATCCCGATCAGTGTTTACTAACACTGGTTTTATACAGTGAGAACAATAGAGCTGTGGGATTCTCTGACTGTTGAGGTGGTTGGTCAGAGTCTGTAAAGATTTTTTAAAAAACGACTGACTTCTTGCAAAAACCTAATATTAAAGACTATAGGTTTAATATTTGGGTAAAAGCTGCTTGATCCAAGGAGAATTCTGACCGCCATCTGTGGTTAAGAAGGTAATTTTCCCCAGTATGTTGCATATTTGGAGAGCACTTCAGACTGGGGGCACTATTCCATTGTGGACGTTAACATGGGGACGTTAAACAGAAAAATCGGTGCTGGCAGATTTCCCTTTACTGTCTCCATGTTATAGTCCTATTCAAGGGAAGGTGCTATCTCAGCACTACGTCCTGGAATGCAGCGCTAACCTCCGATACCTACAGTAGCGCTTCCACGCCACTTTGAGTATCAGCTCCTGGTGTCCATAGTACTCCATAGAGGCTAACGCTTCCTTGTTGCGAGCTCGTTCTTGCAAGAACATGCAGGGATGCGGAGTGATTGCAGAAGGAGACTGGGAACAATTTGTTCTCAGTCTCACTCTGTTCCTGTGGAGCACAAGCGGCGGATCAGGCCACCCTTTTTGCCGTGGGATGAGAGATATGGGATTTAATGGGGGATTTAGAGCGTGTTTAAAAGATTCTGCAAATGCAAAATCATTTAACACCAGCTTTGAGGGAGTTTTTAAATTTAATGTTTGTGCGTCCCGGCGGTAAATTGCAACAGCAGTTTGTAATACCTAACTTATCGAGATGCTAAAAATAGATTGCGCTCCCCATGTTAAGGATAGGAAACATTTAAGTACAATAAGCTTGTGCAAGCTGCGAGTTGCAAAACATTTCACCTGACTGTAGCATCAAGATCGGAATATCAATGCCAGAAATTAAACGTACTTCTCCTAGTGCTAACAATTACATATCGAGGCGCAACATTAGCGCCAATCATGGAATAGAGCCCTGTTTTTTTTGCCTGGTTTTGGATTAACAGCAGTAGCAGATTGTATGAAAAGCTAAACTCAATAAATGCACTTCTGTTTTTAGCCAATGTAACTATGTATCTATAAAACTATGTAACTTGGCGGATCGCTGCTCCTGCAGCTGCACAGTGCAGTTTAAACCACATGAGGGAATTATTCCATTATGGGTGCTAAACTGTAGGCCAACCACCATGGACTAATTCTGTCATATCCAGGAAGGGTTTATATGGGACTTTGTCCCATATACTCATATGGACGAATCTGCCGGTGGGACCTCTCTACCCACGGGAGGATGCTGGAGAAAAACGTTGTGGCGAAAAAGTTGCATATGAAAAAGTTTACACGTTAGTATGAGAAATCGTTTTAAGGAGCAGCTTTTCTGCCCCATTGTTTCCTCCAGCATTTAGGAGGTTGAGACTTAACCACAAGGTACTCTCAAGAATGTATCAACTATAGCTTTATGTGCAGCTTACTGATGCCCTCAGACACCTGGAAATAACAATACAAGGAAGAATTAATATTGCATAAATTTGTGGGATCAAAATTTTAAAAAGAATTAAAAAACATGCTAAAACTTGTGGGTAAACCGAATGATCGCACCCACTTATGCTGATCAGTCTGTGTCCATGTGATGTCCTTTTTTCAGGAATTTCTCTGGACAGAACATTTGTACACCACGTCACACCAACGCATTTCACCCCTCTCAAAGCGGACTGCTTTGAGAAGATCCTTCAGTCTACCCACCACAATTTTTAGTGTATTAATGTATTTATTCTGGTGACATTGTAATAGTGTTATGACATATGGTGACTTTAATTTGACATTTTAATCAAAATGTGTACCTGGGAAAGCATGAGTCGGTAAATCAGATCTAATTATGTGACCCTGGACTAGAGGCAACACTTAAGTGTTGTGCCTGGATATTTCAGGCAACAAATCCTTTCTAAAAATAAGATCATAATAAAATTATATCTTTAACCTTCTAACAAAATAAATTTGCAGCACACACATCTAATTCGCAAAGGGCTGATAGCATTAAACCTCCTTCACCGCTGCACAGAGCAGACAAATGATGTATTAGCAAGCCAAGCTATCTCCTTCTCATCTAATTCAGAAACATTTGCATTCCTTAGTCTCTCCTGGCTAATTAGTTTTGTTTCTTTCCTTAAATGAAAGCATCAAAATCTCATTCTCTACAAATGCGTAAGCTGCAGCCTCTGGAGACACCTTGCATTAATGTAGAATATCTCCACCTTCACTACATGCCCTCCGCTCTCACACATCCCGAGCCCTCTCCAGTGCCCTGCCTGACTACAGGCACTTTCCTTTCAGCTTTTGATGCGATATCCTTTAGCGATCCTTGGATATTCCTCCACATCTGACCGGTATTATTCATATTGTGACCGTTGCACAGTATTTCCATATAACTCTTATTTTTGTTGCCTTTAAATGTGACTATTCAGTCCTCTACCTGCCAGACACGCTCTGCCTGTTAGTAGCAGACATTAAATGAGTAAACAACAGTGATTTAGTAACCACGCTTCAGTTTTTGGCATTATTTGCAATTTCCTCCGTACTTCGGCTACAAATGAGTATTTTATTCAATTAGATTAACAGCAGGAGGAAGCCTCGATTAGAGAATAAATTCTTTGGGTGTCTATGATATTGTCACACAAATCATACTGCATGTTTTCTCATGCTGATCAGGGAAACCCTGGTTCACGGGAAACCTCCCTTTGGCTTACAAATTCTTAAACTTTATTAAATGAACAGAAATAGCAGTTGTTGTTGATTTGATATTCTTTCTAGCTTGTCATAAAAAGTAATTTCTTTGGCAAATTAAGTCTTTTTTTTTTAAATACATATTTGTAAAGTGATCACGAAAAGCATGAGGTTATTTTTTATCCCTTGAAAAACAACCAGTCAATTATTTTTAATAAGGGAACAACTAATCATTATTATCAGTGGTTCTTCTTGTTACATGTCACGTTGATATGAGGTTTGCCTCCAATGTAGACGTCAAGTCCTAAAAAACATAAGTGTGGGAACCCACCAACATTTCTGCTCACTGATCATTCAAGCAGCTGCAGCGCTTCTTTAGTATGAGAATGCCATTCCCCTGGCAAATACAGATAAATTCTCATTTCCAATGTGCCCAAACCCTGAAAACAACCTTAACCACTTGGCTGCTAAGGATGCGCTCAGCGCGTCCTGCCAAGTGCTGCTCCTGTGCTATGGATGCGCTCAGCGTGTCCTAGCACAGGAGGCAGCAATCAGCTGGGATTCCGGCCGATTGCTGTGCCCCCCCGGTGCGGGCTGACATCTTGGATGTCAGCCCGGCACTCCGGGACCCCTTCGGGGGCAATAGATGACATCTATTTCAGGTGCCCCCCCATGAGTGTGGAGGAGGTGCCTGAAAGGGAGGGGGTCTTTGAAACTCTCTCCCTCCCGATCGCCTGGAGCCAGCGGTGAAAGTCAGGCACCGTTTGGAAGGGCACAGCCTGCCATTCCGAACGAAGGCTGGCTTTAACCCCTTGGGGGCCGGATCACGATTCGGCGCCGAAAAGTGCCGGATCGTGATCCTCTCCCGGAGCTGGCTGACATCTTGGATGTTGGCCAAGCATCTGGGAACTCCCCCTGATGACTGGCGTCATCGTGCATAGCGCGATGACGTCAGTTCTGGAGTTAACCCCTAGCTGCCACCAATGGTGGAGAAAGGGGGTTTCAATGAACTGGCAGCTAAGGGTTAATGTTTGGTATCGTTGGATCGGCCAGAGCATGGCCTTTCCAATGATACCAAACATGACCATGTAAAAAGTTAGCAAAAAAAATCTAAAAAAAATATTTGAAAAAAATTTATAAAAAAAAATAAACACGTTTTGTTTTGTTAATGCAGCAATATTGTTCCCATTTCAGTTATAATGTTAACAATGATGCAGCACTAACTATTTTTGTATGGGGTGCGTTTGTTAAAAATCGCGTGAATGCCTCAGCAGCGAAATAGTTAAATAAAGACACTTTTTAAAATTGTGTTTGAATAGAAAGCTATTGCAGCTTTCCAGTATAACAGCCAAATGTGAACCAAGTTCCCCTTGCCAAAATAATGAGGGAATTGCGTTCCCAGGTGTCCCTGCTTCCTGATTTAGGAAATTTGTCTGATAGTTGGGCCATAAAATAGGCTGCAATCCACCAGCATACTGAGATAACTAGAAATTAAGTTGGGTTCCTGTTTACGGTTTAATATTGTTTTAATGTGTTATTTGTCTGTCCCAAACACAATCCAGACCATTTTCACTGAGTAATACAGCCTGTATTTTAATGGTATATTGTTTACTGTCAAATCAAGTAATTTTGATGGTAAACTACACTCCAGCTTTATTTTTTTAAATATAGGATTGCGTATTTAAAGCACCAGATGTACTAAGCAGCAAGGGTGTATTTAAGCACAGTGTTGCCCCAGGCACTCCAAATTCTGCTGCTTCTTCATCCAGTTTTAAATAAACATGGACATGAACATAAAATTAAGACAACCATTCTTTATTCTGGCAATATATGTTAATTAAAAATGTAGGGTAGAACTAAAGCAAATTATGTTATTTACACAAAATGATTTCTTACAATATTTATTATAATTCAGAGACTTACGGCTGTGTGTTTTATTGCTTTGCAGCTCTGTTATACAACAGAACATCTAAGGCTAGGGTCAGAGTGGGGCAGTCGGAACGCGCGTGCAGGCGCACTAAATCACGGCGGCAGTAGCAGCACATAACGGCCAATGACGGCCAATATATGCAGTACGTGCGTACGAAAGTGCGCCGACACCACGCAACCAGCAAATGAACGCATTTTTATCAGAACGTGAAACCGCTGCTACTGACGTACAAAGTGCGCTGCGGCCGCATAGCAGCGTGTGTGCGTGATTAGGAGACGTCAGACGCTGCTAGTGTGCGGCCTACATAACGTTCAAACAGCCGGATTTCCCTAGACTTCTTTTCACCCCATCGTCATGAAATACGTCCAGAATTGCGCATCGTCTGACCACTTAAGCGTATTCCGTGAAAAAATGCGTGCGCACGCATCGACGTACATTTTGACGGTGGCTGCAGAAAATGCGCTCATCTGTCCCTAGCCTCAAGCGTATCGGACCTCTGAAAGAAAGGACATCAAGAAAAAAATGCTGCCTTACCCTTCCAATCTGCAACCCTAGGTCTAGGTGGTCTATGTTCGAACACACCCATCATGAGTAGGTTTCTTTTCATTCCGATTTTGGTTTTAATACTATTTTTTCAACTCATCGTTACACAGGCTGTAAAAAGACGTGTGTCCATTGAGTTCAGCCTTTCACACATCAGCTACTGTAGTTTAAGGCCCTCTGCCTTAAAACCCAGTATCATCTGGAACTAATGGTTTACGCAGTCTAACCTCATCCAGCCTTTTTATTTATACCATCTGTTGGTTGGCATTACAAAGGTGACAGTCACATTAACTGGTACCTTCCTCCCTACATTTCAAATGCACTAACACAGTGGGACTGTGCCACATGACAGCCTGGGCTGCTACCTGAGAATTCCCAGCCAGACGTTCAGGTTTATGCTCACAACCTTCTAGAAGAGTGATTGGAGACACCTGGGAACACAAACATTGTTTCAAGCCTTTGAGAGTTAAAGAAAAAGTTGTATGTGGCCTTTTTTGATGTCACTAGGAAAAATAATTCTGAAGGGCTTCTCACTGCCTACTCTCAACTCTGCCAGGCCTACATGATGTTATGATGCCAGGTGTGCAGAAATGTGAGCAGAAATGTCCAAATTGGAATGCACACACCAGTGAGGCAAAAGGAGATGCTCAATAATTCAGAGTGTCCAGAAAATCCAAAAAGAAAAGGAGCAGGCAGTCAAATTCCAAAAAATGTCTATTTAATGGATATCCTAAAAGGTCACACTTGAGAAAGGCTTGTTTTATTACCTGTTTTTATTATCCAGTTACACACCCATGGTAAACACTTGTGCAAATTTAAAAGAAAGTATACAGCATAGAGAAAACTGAGTTCAATTAATTTGTAAAGGAGTATAGTCTTTGCAATTGGAATGGGGAAGATCTCAAAGGCTTATTAGCACCTACTAGTAAATAGACCACACTCCACTTTCCACTTATTACAATGTTGCTTACCGCCAAGTTAGGTTGTTTTTGTTTTTTTGAGAAAGGATTTTACCAGGAAGGATACATTGAGATTTCTCTCGTTTTCAAGTATGTCCTGGGTGGCGAGTATGTACCGTTAGGTGTCTTGCCCAAGGACACTTACTGGAGAGGTTGCTCGCTGGGATCGAACCCATGACTCCACAGGCTCTCTCCATGCAGAGCAGTGACGTTACCTCTACTAGGTTGTTTATGTTTGTTTTTTTTACATCAAACGTCTAATGCTGTGATACTATTAAATGGAATTGGTTTTGATACTGTCAGTCAGAATTATAGCACTTCTGCTAACTATGCTGTGTTTCAAGTTGTTATTTCAGAATAAAATGATTATAAAAAAGCAATAAGAAAATCGTTAAATATGTGAAGCATTCAGTATGGTGTTTAGGTTTAGAGAACTGTCTTATTTCTTTAATACATGATATGATACACTTTGTGCATCCGTTGTCTGCTCTGAATTCTTTTCATTCAGTTTATCACTAAACTTTTTTCACTTTGCTGAAAATCTGCACAAGGTTCCAGTCTTATGAAAACAAAAATTCAATCTATCCATAAACAAAATGTGTTTATGCAATCTCAAACAGTTCTGCTTTCCTATCTAAATATTTCTGTTTGTGACCTTTCTGGCTTTTTTTATGACTTACGGCACTTCTTCATTATCACCTTATCACCCTGTACTTGCTGTCTTATTCTTCTGGAACACAACACGAAAATTCTTTTTTTACATATCCTTGTCAAACCTCCAGGGCAAATCTCTATTTCTCAGGTCAGTGAAAGATATTTCTCTACCGGCCTTCAGGGACAGGATGGGCGCACTGTCTCGGGCACAGACCACCAATGTGTTACATCATCTAGCACATGTTGTAATACACGTCAACAACAACTTGGGAGGTCTAATATTTACTTAAAAAAAACGTATTGTATATATAAAATACTTATATGCAAGTTTCTGTATATATCAACTTTCAATGCTGCAGCTTTCTCTAGAATGTACAGTTGGGTCCATATGTGTTTGGACACAGACACAATTGTAGTTTATTTAGGTATTTACCAAAACATATTCAAGCTATAGCTATATAACGGATATGGGCTGAAAGAGCACACTCTCAGGTTTAATTGGATAAAGGGTTTAGGAAATACAGCTGTTAAGAGTAGCCAACCCCCCTTTTTTCAAAGGACCAAAAGTAATTGGACAATTGAATCAAAAGCTGTTTCATGGCCAGGTGTGGGCTACTCCTTTGTAATTTCTTCAAAAATTAAGCAGGTAAAAGGACTGGAGTTGATTCTAAGTGTGGTATTTGCATTTGGAATCTATTTCTGTGAACCTACATCATACGTTCAAAGGAGCCGACCATGCAAGTGAAACAGGCCATTGTAAGGCTTCAAAAACAAAACAAAACCATCAGAGAGATAACAGAAACATTAGGAGTGGCCAAATCAACAGTTTGGTACATTCGGAGGAAAGAAGAATGCACTGGTGAGCTCAGCAACATAAAAAGGCCTGGTCGTTGTCACGGTTGGGCTTATATCCAAATTGGGCCATCGCAGAAACTAGAAACAAGGAGGAGTTTAGCCCTTGAGGCAGGTTAGCTGCTGGTTTAATAAAGACAAATAAACAATACAGATTCCAGGGCAAGAAATGAACCAGACAGGAACACAAGGGACAGGAGGGCAAAGAAGAAAACTAAAAGAATCCCTATCAATGGGGAAAAGATCCTTTAATGGTCTTTCTATCTATGGGAGCCTCCAAAGGATGACAGAGCCAGATGAAGGACAAGGGTTATCAAAACAGAAATGGCATACTAAACTGGAGAGGTCCTTCTGATGGCCTCTAATCAAAACTGACTTACACAAACCAAACACATACAACATGAAACATATAGGAATGTCAGGACTAGATACAGGGATAAAGAGTCAGAGAATCGTTAGACAGGCAGAGGTTGGCAACAGATCAAGAAGTCAATATACAAGGAGCAGGCAGAAATGGATCATCAAGAAAGCAAGCCGATGTCAAAACCAGATATACATAAATGCTAAGCAGCAATGTGGGAAACAGGAACCAGGACCAGGACAAGAACACACAGGACAACGCCACCATGAGAACTTCATAACAGGTCAGTGAAGCTCTGTGCTGCTGGGAGTTATATAGGGAGTGGATCTGTTTCATTGGAGCATGTGACTCCAGACCAGATCAGCACAGCAGAACCCTGGAGCAGCTTAAGGCAGCACAGCCAAATACAGAAAAGGGAAGAACTGATATGAATGCCTCTCACCACCAGGGGGCGCAGCCAAAACCAGGGAAAACGTGACAGACGTTCATGGAAGACAATAGTGGTGGATGATCGCAGGATCCTCTCTATGGTAAATAAAAACCCATTGACAACATCCAGAGAAGTGCAGGACACTCTCCAGGAGGTGGACGCATCATTGTCATAGTCTACAATCAAGAGAAGACTTCAACATGAGCAAATACAGAGGGGCTTACCACAAGGTGCAAACCATTCATAAGTCTGAAGAATAGAAAAGCCACATTAGACTTTGCCAAAAAAACATCTGAAAATGCCAGATCAATTTTGGAAAAGCATTTCTTTGGGCAGATGAAACTAACAGGGTTATCCAGAGAGAGGTGAAAACCAGGGGAACTGCCAGGAGAAGAGATCAATCTAGACCAAAAGGCCGATTTGGAAAGTGAGATAAATGGGAGAATTTTTCAGGTTTGGCTATTTTGACCTAGAATTTTCACTTCTCCAGTCATTCTCCTGGTTTTCACCTCTCTCTGAATAACCCTGTTAATCCTACCAGAATTACGGGAAGAAAATAGTGCAGAGAAGGCTTGGAACAGCTCATCATCCAAAGCGCACAACGTCACCTGTAAAACATGGTGGAGGCAGTGTGATGGCACGGGCACACATAGCTTCCAGTGGCACTGGGTCATTGGTGTTTATTGATGTTACAGAAGCAGCTGGATGAATTCAACAGTGTTTAGAGATATACTGTCAGCCCAGATTCAGCCAAATGCAGCAAAGTTGATTGGACGGCGCTTCACAGCACAGATGGACAATGATCCCAAACACACTGCAAAAGCAACCCAGGAGTTTGTGAAGGAAAAGAAGTGGAATATTCTGCAATGGCCGAGTCAATCACCTGATCTCAATCCAATTGAGAAGCATTTCACTTGCTGAAGGCAAAACTAGAGGCAGAAAAACCCACAAAGAAAGAACAACTGAAGACTGCTGCAGTTAGAGCCTGACAAAGCATCAGAAAGGAGGAAACCATGGGTTCCAAACTTCAGGCAGTCATTGCCAGTTAAGAATTCTCAACAAAATATTAAAAATTAACATTTTATTAATGATTATATTCATTTGCCCAATTACATTTGAGCCCCTGAAAATGGGGGGGGGGACTATGTATAAAAATGGTTGCAGTTCCTAAAATTTGTACTTGATTTTTACATTCAACACCTTGAATTAAAGCTGAAAGTCGGCACTTCAAATTCATTTGGATTGTTTTGTTTTAATTTTATTCTGGTGGCATACAAAGCCAAAAGTATGAAAATATTGCCTGTGTCCAAATCTATGTGGACCTAACTGTATATTTATTTATCAGGGCCATGACATTCTAATCCATCCCACTTTTGTGATGGTTTGTTTTCCTGATGTCACATAGTCCTACCAAAGTACATTGAAGTTTTATGCAAACAAATTGGGAAAAATTACATTCTTAACGCTAGCGCTCAGCTGTGTGAGCATTAACGTTAGGTTAATTGGCCCTAGCGCAGGCTGCCCATATTACATGCCAAATGCTAACGGGTTAAAAAACCCATTAGCACATCGGATTTTGTTCTCGTTTTCTGCTTACTGCACTTTGCTCTCCCTATGCTTAACATAGGGATGTCACGTCAGGGCCAGGTGGTGGGAAGGTAGTACCCAGGTGAAGAGATGGGGTATGAGGTTCAGGATCACGGTACCAAGGGATATGCCAAAAGACTTAGTGAGGGACGAAATCGTGGTCAGGGACAGGCGGCAAAACAGGGATGGTCGAGTACTTAGCCAGGGACTTGTAACGGGGGGAGTAGCGCCCACTAGAGAGTAGCAAAGTTGATATCCTTAAGGACTGATAAATCTTCTTGACGTTTAAACACTGCTTGGTATATTCAGAGTTATATGCTTGAGGCAAGGATGATGAGCAAACCACTGAGTTGCTACTAAGCACTAAAGGTTTCGAGACCGATAGACCACTTAGAGCATGTTCAGAAACACACAGATACGTCAGAGTTGGTGAATTGTACAGACTGCAGGGCAGTCAGCAAATGTGCTGCTTTAACGTTTTCTGATAATCGGGAGCAGGTCAACGGTACTTTCTGATATTCAGCGGCAACACATACACATCGGGGTCTATCATTGGTACAGTATTGAGTATATTTGGCGGTGAGAGCACACTGAACATTAGCCGCATATAAACAGTACCTTTCGATCGCAAACATGAGCCCTGGGTTGGGTATAGGAACCTAATGAGGCCACAGACGATACCCACAAATTAGAAGGGACAACACCCCAGTAACGTGTAAACACCCCAGCGGCAAGCATGGGGTTACACCACCAACGCACCACACAGGCGTAATCGAGTGGAAATTAGAATGGTCAAAACAAGCTGGGTCAAAAGCAGGAGCAGGGATTGTATCCAGAAGATGGGTTGGCAACAAAAATCAATGCACAGAATCAGTAGCGATGCGGGAACAGAACTCCATGACAGGGTGACGAGGCAACTCCTCGCACCCTGTTTTGAACCCGGCGGCTCCTCGTGACCACGCCAGGCCCCGCCCCCTCGGCCGTTCCCCAGTGCTGGCAGTCAGCCAGCTCTTGGCAAAGGACCTTGTCCAGACCCCCCAGGCAGCGCAGCAGGGACTGAGGATAGGACAGGACTGATACACAGGAAAATCATGAACAGGTAACTTCTCAAAGGCAAAAATAACCACTAGCAGGAGTGATACAACGCTGAAGCAATGAGAGACTGACCAGGGAATCCTTATATAGGTAGGTAGTCTAGTCCTTCCCCAGGAGCACCTCCACCAGCCAATCAGCTCACCTTAGAGGAGCAGTCAATCAGGATATGGAGGTGGCCGGAGCAGTTCCCCATCAGGTCTGCTATGTCTGGGGGCCATCCCCCTGGGACTGAAGCACCAATCCAGCGTCCATACCGCCCCGGTGATGTCAGGAGCTGAGAACTGCCCCGCCCACTGTGGATGGGACAGAGTGATGGCGCCGACATCACAGGAGTAAACATGCAGGACCCCAGGACGCTCCCAGCCCTTGCCCAGTTTGGGGAGGCCGTCGCAGTGCCACCTGCCCGAAGATGGCTGCCGCCTGAGGTGAGCGCCCTGACCGACGGCGTGCCGCAGGGTGGCGTGACAGGGTGAGCACAAGGAATTAATTAGTGTTAGGATTACAAAATCGTAGCGCTAATTATGCCCAGCTGTGGTTAACTGAAAAGTTAACCACAGCTAGAAGCTGGTGCTGATACCACTTCTGTGGAATCGACACGGGCTCAAAAATCCCCCCAAAAATTAGATACCACTCATTCTGCAGCGAGAATGGCTGCTCGATCCGTCACTTCTGGCTGCCGGTAGCAGAGTGAGACTGGGGAAAAAAGTCCCCAGTCTCCTTCCCGGATCACTCAACGGACCTGCAGGATCTCGTGAGAGGAGAGATCCTACAGGTCATGTCACCGGCAGTCGAGCCCTCAATGCAGTCCTATGGACTCCATGGAGGGGATGCTCGTGGCGGCGTTAGGGCTGCCTCGAGTATCCTGAGTCTTAGCGCTGCATTACGCAGCAGGCTACAGAATCAGCGCCTTGCCCCTAATATGGAGCTAAAATGGGGACGCTAAGGAGAAACCTTCCGGCACAGGTTTTCCTCCTTAGCATACCCATTTTAGCAGCAGTATGTAATACAGCCCATTATGTGCTAAAACCTGAGCCACCTCCCTTTTCCAGGTTTATCGCGCGTGTAATTTTCAGAAGCGTTTAGCACTTAAGTTATTTAGAAATCACCACACAGTTAGAAGCATGGCTTTTTTTCATAAATTATTAATCGCTATGACGCTGTAGTATTTTTTCTTTTATCTGCCAGAGGGTATAGCACCTCATTAGGCTGCAGCGAGTGGCAGACCCTGTGGCAGCAAATGGATTATTGCACATACTCTCTTGCAGTTTGCTAAAAACAACATCTCATTTGCATGCATGCTGCACAACAAATTACTGTGACGCCATGCAATTTGTCTTCGTGACTCTCTTAACTTGAGATAAGAGGCAATTTTAAAGGTAAGTATAATAAGTGTTTCTTGGCAAATTCAATCTCCCTTTATGTTGAGTGGAAGGTCAATATAAGATTTTGAAAGAGAAAAATCTCTGAATTCTGTTCATTTACCAATGTTTTATTAAAGGGACAGCATCATCTTTCAGAATGTTGTGCTTGAGTGTTAACAGGAGTGGGCACTCACTTTCTGAAAGTTACACCGGGTTATTCAAAGAGAATCAAAAAAAAGTCACCGCACGTTCGGTGACTTTTCGTTCTCTTCAATTCGGCACGATTTGGCGATCCCATTTCGGCAACCCTGCGGTGTATTCAGCAAGCACCACAGGGCCGTCGTAATGCAGGGAAAAGTCGCTGCAAACCCGCCAAAAACTCACCGCAAAACCCGGCGAATACACACCGAAAACCCGCAAAAAACATCTGGATTAACACCTCCGAAAACGCCAGAAAAACTCGAGCAGAAGCCGATCACACGCAGAGCAGCCGCTGGAAAAAGCCGACACCGCAGATGAATGGAGTGGAAAAAAAAAAACGTTCGCTTGAATGTTTGAAAAGTGAAACGCTGTTTGCAAAGAAACTACTGAGCAAAAATGTCTGAAATTTACATATGAGGTCCAGGGAATGATAATAAAAAGGGCTGTTACAGAAAAAATAAAAAATTTAAAAAACAAAATTAAAAAAAACGTTAAACAGTTTTTGGGAAAAAAAAAATCACAAAAAATGCTTAAAAAATTCTAAAAAATCTATAAATAAAGAGACTTTTTACTGCAGAATATTATAATTAACGGTTTATTAGATATTGAACTAAAACGGGAATATTTTGAACATTGAAGCCTATATTGTTTGTTTTACTGTTTTATCCCTGAGGAAGTGCGGTTGTCGCACGAAACGCGTTGGATCCTTATTTTATTTATACACCCCAATAAATTTTTCTGTTTTGACTCTGGATGGTGATTGGTGGTTCCTGCGGCGGCAAGGATTTCCAGACTGAATATTCCATGAGCAACAGATGTGGTGTGAAATCTCCGTTGAGACGATAAGTTTTAAAGATTTTATATCTTGTGAGTGCTATCCTAGCAGGGGCATCTCTTGATACACCTTTTTATATACATGTATGCGCTATGAGTCGCTGTTTTTTACCTCTACGGATTCGCGTTTTCCTATATTTACTTCTTTCACATTGTCAAGACGCCTAAGGGAGAGACGTCTGGGATATCTAGAGGTTGTATTTTTTGTTTTACATTGTCTGTCACACTCCAATTGTCTTTTACAAGCCTATGGGATTTGCCTCAATAAACCTGCCGAATTAAACCAACGAATGGCAGGGCAATTCGGCAACTTTTCACTGCTTTGCTCTCTGAATAGTTGAAGCCTTGCTTCTCTATGGAGATTCACTGCCCTCGAACAGGCACCGTATGGATAGCCGAATGGCCAAGAAACGTAACCGAATGCTGATTTTCAGCGTTCGGTGCCCTTTCGGCAGCCATTCGGATCTCTTTGAATAACCCTGAGAGAGTAGCTCTATTGAGCAGCGGTATGTGAACACAGCGCTTCATCATATATTTTTAACTTTTATCATTACTAAAATTTTCATGTTTGTGGAGCAAAAAATGAGATTCTCGGAATTTTTATAGAGAGTTTATTTATTGGATATAAGTGAAGAACTTTTGGAAATAGAGGAAGGAAAATTGGGGTAAAAGTAAATGATGGGAGCAACAAGGAAAGAGGGAGCAAAGAAAAGAATAATTGAGGTACATAGTCAGTAGATAAGAGGAGGCAGAAATATAGAGTGTCACGCCTCACCAACGGCCATGTTCGTCCTTGCCCATCGCTGGCTCCCTCCAAGGGATCGGCGTGCCACCATGGCGCTCTTGTGCCGCACTGTAAGGGACTCCGGTTCTCTGACCCTCACATCTAGGACAGTCGTCCCCCCGACGGTGCATGGTCTCCTGCCTGACGTGGCGGCTGGTGCCGTGGCCTGACTCCCTGCGGGACGCCGCCCAAGGGGGTCTGGCCAAGATGGCACCCGGGGGTTGGCTTGACTTTTGATAGGTCTGGTGGGTGGGAACAGAGCAGGCCAGGAGCCAGCGTGGTCTGGGGAGGAGATACCGGGCCAGTAGCCAATAGGGGATGGAGGGGCGGATGCTGAGCTGGAGGCATGTCCACCTCCTATATAAGACTCCTCTCTGGCATTGCTTCATTATAGTATCAACAGTGTTGTAGGCAAGTACCTTCCTCTTGATTTCCTATATGCTCCTGATTATTGATCCGTTGCTATCCACCTCGTTTACGAACCATCGCTGCCAGCCTCGGCCTTTTGCCAACCATTGACCACTGCCTACGGATTCTCCTCTAGTACCGCTTTTAAACCCCCTCTGTGGCCTACTGTCCATTGGGTTCCAGCCAGTGCCACCCCTCAGATGAGTGCGACAACGAGAGAAGGAGCAAAGAATGTAAAGTAGGAGAATAGGAGTAAGAAAGAAAGGATGCATAAAATAGAAGAGAACAGCAGAAAAGAAGCAAGAAATAGAGGGAGTACAAAACACAAGGAGCAAGAAAGAAAGAGTAGAGAAGAATATAATCAAGTAAGATAGAAGCAAAGAAGCAAGAAAGGCAAAGAATAAAATAAGCATTAACTATAAGGAGTTCAAAAGAAAAGAAGCAAAAAAATAGAGAGTAGAGAAGAAACAAGGAGGATAGAGAGTAGAGGAGAGAATAGAGAGAAGAGGCTGGGAAGAGACTTAACTTAGAATAAAGACCCTGAGGAGCAAGGAAGGAAGAAGGAAGCATCTAGGAAGTGAGCAACGGTGAAATGCAAGGGAGACAGACCACAAGGGAAAAAAGGAGCAAGAAGGAAAAGGTTTGAGAAAGAGAAGGAGCATTGCTGAAGACCTAACATGCTTTTTCACAGCAATAGAACAGATAAGAACTGAACTCTCAACAATGCCATTATCACCCATGCAGGAAGATGCTAACCATGCCCATCCTCACATGTTTAACTTGTTCCCTTCAGTAACTGAACGAGAGGTCCTTAAACTACAACGATCCTCTCATCCCACTACCTGCCCCCTCGACCCCGTTCCCTCACATCTTGCCAAAACACTTTCTGTTTCTCTTGTACTGTCCTTGACCCACACCTTTAATCTGTCCTTAACCTTTGGGGTCTTTCCTGCGCCCCTCAAACATGCCACAGTAGTCCCATTCCAAAAAACGCCATCCCTGGATCCGCTGCTCCCTCCAACTACCCCCGTGTCCCTGCTCCCTTTTGCCTCCAAACTCCTCGAAAAGCTTGTGTACGCCTGTCTGATTGACTACCTCAACACCCACTCTCTCCTTGACCCTCTTTAATCTGGCTTTCGCTCACTGCACTCAACAGAAACGGCTCTTGCGAACCTGACCAATGACCTTGCAAATGCTAAATCTAATGGGTGCTACTTTCTGCTGATCCTTCTTGACCTCTCTGCTGCCTTTGATACAGTTGACCACTCAATCCTCCTGCAAACATTTAGTGATATAGGACTTCAAAGTACTGTTCTTTCATGGTTCGCTTCCTACTTGTCCCAATGATCATTTAGTGTCTCATTTGCTGGAAGTACCTCCTCCCAGCAGCCTGTCTCTGTTGTGGTGCCCCAAGGTTCAGTACTGGGCCCTCTATTGTTTTTCAATCTACACTGCCTCTCTAGGAAAACTGATCAGCTCCTTTGGATTCCAGTACCACCTATATGCTAATGACACTCAAATATACCTCTCTTAGCCAATCTCTCTCCAGCTCTCCTGGATCGAGTCACTGACTGTCTCTCTGCCGTCTCGAATTGGATGTCTGCCCGCTTCCTTAAACTCAATCTTGTCAAAACTGAAATGCTCTTAATTCCTCCCTCCAAAAAAAGCCAATACCACCTATCTCTCTATGAGTAAATGGAACGCTCATTACCCAATGCCTCAAGCTCGCTGCCTTAGTGTCACTTTTGAGACTGACCTAATGATCTCTTCCCACATCCAGACAGTGAACAAATCCTGTTACTTTCAACTCAAAAACATTGCCTGTGTTTTCCCCTTTCTGACACAAGATACTGCAAAAGTGCTGGTTCATGCTCTTGTCCTTTCACGACTTGACTACTGCAACTCACTCCTCTTTGGCCTCCCCAACTCCCGTATTGCCCCTTTGCAATCTGTAATGAATGCAGGTGCCAGGCTTATTTTTCTCCCCAGAAGCACCATTGGCTTCCTGTATGTTCCAGGATACAGTTTAAAATACTCACGTTCAAATCGCTCAATAACTCAACCCCTCCCTACATTTCTTCCTTACTCCGCAAGCACGTCCCATTCAGACAACTTCAGTCAGCAGGCGATCTCCTCCTGTTATCTGCCTACACGTGCACAGCCAACTCTCGCCTCTAAGACTTTTCACGGGCAGCACCAGTCCTGTGGAATGACTTGCCTCGTCTTATCAAACTCTCCCCTAATCTTCAGGCCTTCAAGAATTCCCTCAAAACCCATCTCTTCAGATTAGCATACCACATCACTGATGCAATTCATCCCTCTGCTCATCGACTCACATATGATTGAAGCTGCTTCTATAGCCCCACCATTCCCAAACCACTGGCACTACTGATCCTGCTATCTAGTAAAATTCCTCTTGTCTTCCTCAACCCCTCTAGATTGTAAGCTCCTATGAGCAGGGCCTTCTACACCTGCTGTTTCCATCATATGCCCGTTTATCTCGTTCCCTTCGGTTAATGTATAGAGCTGCAGAAACTGTTGGTACTATATAAATGATGACAATAATAATAATAAGAATTGAAAAGAAGGGAAATCAAAGGGGAAAATGACAAAGCCTAGAAAACACTTTAAAAACAGAATGTAAAAAAAAATATAAAGAAGGAGCCAGGAAAACTTAAGAGCACGAGTTCAGAAATTGGAGCATGGAGAAAGGGAGCAAGAAACAGACGGACACTGAATGCAGAAAACAAAGAGCACAAGCAAGAAAGAGGGAAGAGAAGGAGCAAAAAAGAGCCAGATAAAGGAAGATGAGCAAAGAGGAAAAAAGGAGCAGGGGAAAAAAAAAAGAGAGCAAGGAAGGGAAGGAGCAAAGACCAAAGGAGCAAGCAATAGATAAAACAAGAAACGGAAGGAACACTAAGGAATGTATCAAGCATCAAGTGACTGTTTGCATAGGCACATATCTGCTGCAAGGCCTTCAGGACACAGGACATACCATGCCGTCCTGCATTAGGTGGGCTTTAACGCTGCAGGATGGCATGGTACGTCCTGGGCGTCTGAAGCCCACCTCCCCCCAATTCTCACCTCCTCCAGCAGTTCCAATGCTGATCTGATTTCCATGAAGTCAGATCAGAGTTTTCATACCCTCCTGGCCCCGGGCGCGATGACGTCAGTTTCAGGCGCCCCCCCACCAGAGCAGGGGGAGCGCCTGAAGGGGAAGATGGGGATCGCCAGGGGTAGCGACTAATGCCAGGCATCCCTGGAAAGCTCTTAGCCTGACGTTTCATGGGATATATGGCATTAACCCCTTGCTTGCAAGGCCACGATCCGGCACCAATCGGTGTGAGATTGCGGCCTATTTCTAGAGGGCAGCCCCACCTCCGGGTCTCCCCACATCCACTGACGTCATCAGGCGTGACGTGATGACGTCAGTTAACTGGGGAACCCCTAACTGCACAGGGATTTCCTAAGGAAATCCTGTAGTGGAGATATGGGGTTATTCTAAATCACCATATTTCTCCAACCATGGCAGCTAGAGGGTAATATTTGATATCACCGGAAAGGCCAGAGCATGTTCTTTCCAATGATACCAAACATGGTATAAAAAGTAAAAATAAAAAAAATAAAAACGTGATTTTTTTGTTTTGTTTTTTATTAATACAGCATTATTGTTCACATTCCAATTATAATGTGAACAATGATGCTGCAGTAACGATTTTTTGGGAGGGGTTTTAGCTAAAATCACGTAATTCCTCAGAAAAAGAAAGTAACAGGTTCCCAGTTCTAATTTTTTGAACAAGCCTACAACATAGAATATATAGCTGCAAAGACTCGGATGATAACATGTGAAAACAATTACGTTACACACTGTGGATGACTGAAATTTTATTGAAAATTCTAATTTTTTTACAATTATTATTATAGTATTCAGGCAGGGCATGACGTATGCATATAACAATGATATATTATGAATCTGCTGGGTCTGCTGAAAAAAGGATATATAATTTGTCTGGGTCATACAAAAAACGTGACTTCAAATCGCGTTTAAACATGATGAGCAAAAACGGTCAAAATGAGCTCAGCACACTTCTACTTCTCGAAGACTGCCGAACTTGTAAAATTGCCCCCATCCTTAAGGGGTTAATAAGAATTAGATTGTAGGTTTGTAAAGGTTCCTAGTTTTTAATTTTGGTACAATCTGAATCCCCCTGTAACTATCACTATTACCACTTAAGAAATGATTGTGCCTTTTGTTTGCACCAACCGTTAAATATTTTGTAATAGGTTTTCTTCAAAATTCGGGATTTTTTTTTAACGTAACTTTCACCCAGCCCTTATAGCATCCTGCCAAATGTCAGTGGAAATATAAATATCCATTGTTTAAATGCAGCCCTGTTTAAGATTCAATATACTAAAAATAACCAGTAAATCTATGATATCATATGCATGGTAATTATGTATACACAAACATAATCAATTCGGAAGAATACATTTCTGTATTAGTGTGCATGACTGTATTAGCATTACAAATGTATATGCTATCGCTGCAAAAATGGGTCAGTTTGGCGAAACAAGGCATCAAAATGTTAAATGATTTCTGCTAAGGGTGAGTGTTTTCACTTTGCTCATCACCAGCATATGTTGCCCTATTGTATCTTGACTGCTTCCTCCTTCACCAGCTGTCATGTTGCGTGTTAATGCTAGATCTGGTAGATGACTTGCAGCTACAGTGCTGACAATATGTACAATCTCACATTTTATTACACTTTACAGCAGCAGAAACCTGTCAGCTATGGAACGGCTTCTCAAGTGGCTAGTTTAACCACCTGCGCTATGCGAGGAGCTGAGGTCAGTTTTACTACAAACCTGGCTTGGGTCCAACTAGGCTCATAGATAGATACAGAGAAGACAAATAGACAGACACTTAAAGAAAATACAAAGATAGATAGATCAAAAGAAAAAAAGGAAAGGATGGGAGAACAAAGGAAGAAAGTGTACACAGTACATTGTTGAAAGAACCATGGCTGCATTCTTGCATAGGCCATCTAGGTCTGTGCTTAGGGCAGTATACTGTCTTATACTTGATGAGTGAAAGAAAAAGCTGTAAGTTATTTGGGAAAATGTAAAATAAAAAAAATCTCATTCTCTATTTTTTTCCCTTTTGTTTATTCAGAGAGAGGAGAATTGCCAGGAGAATGAACAATCTAGACCAGGGTTGGGCAAACATTTTCTACAGAGGGCCACATTGAAAACTTTATTGTTATTGGGGGGCCGCATATATATTTTGTCTACTTCAATTACAATTTACAACGTATGAAAATATGAATTAATGATAATAACCATGTATTTGTCATTTTATTTCACATTCTCACTGTATTACACATGCACATTACATTTTAAAATACGAACTGAAACAGTTGCCCCAGAACTAATTACAGCCAGTCACTTGCCCCCAGCTCACATGGATATATTTGCCCCCAAGCTCACATGGATATATTTGCCCCCAGCACACATGGATATATTTGCCCCAGTCCAGCTCACGTGGATATATTTGCTCCAGACCAGCTCACATGGATATATTGCCCCAGACCAGCTCACATGGCTATATTGCCCCAGACAAGCTCACATGTATATATTGCCCCAGACCAGCTCATATGGATATATTGCCCCAGGCCAGCTCACCTCTCCTCTGCCGTCTGGTCTGCCAGGACTCTGAGTCACTGCCGACTGCCGCGTGATTCTCCACCTCTTCATCCTCCTCTTCTCCTCCATCCTCGCCGCTGCCCCGTCGCCCCTCCTCTGCGGAGCCCCGGAGTCCATGCTGCTCCCCCGGGGGAGGTTTCTGGGTCACCATCTGAGAGGGTCTCTGATCCGGAGGATGAATGTGACGGGGAGGTGGAGGAGGCTCCGTCGCTGCTCTCGGGCTCCACAGTGGCTTTTTACTCCTACGCGCACGGCCTCTGGCATAAATCCCTGCCGATCGCCAGGGATCCAACAGCCAGCCGCAATCTCGCATCGCGGAGTTCACGTGACCTCTGCGATCCTGCGAGATTGCGGCTGGCTGTTGGATCCCAGGCGATCGACAGAGATTTATGCCAGCAGCCGCCCGTAGGAGTAAAACCACGCGGCCGTCGGCAATGATTCGAGCACCTGCTTGGCGGGCCGCAGAGAAATCTCAGGCGAGACGCATGTCGCCCACGGCCTGTACTTTGCCCACCCCTGATCTAGACCAAATAGCTGATTTGGAAAGTGAGATAAATGACAGAATTTTTCTGGTTTGGCTATTTTGACCTATAATTTTCACTTCTCCTGTCATTCTCCTGGTTTTCACTTCTCTCTGAATAACTCTGAAGGTCTAATGTGTTTCAGATGTGTATAACAGAGCTGTAAAAAAATAATGCTCCCTGCAAAGAGGCTGTATAATTTATATATCACTTGCAGGTCCATTCATAGAAAGGTGAAACTCAGGAGAATGACAGGAGAAGTGACTTTTCAAATCTGCTATTTGGCCTAGATTGTTCTCTTCTCCTGCCAGTTCTCCTGGTTTTCACCTTTCTCAGAATAACCCTTCTAGTGTAAATATAGTAGACTTGCCTGTATAAATATATTTAAAGGATTAAAGTTTGATTTCACCTAGCTCTAGTAATGAGGTAAGAATATACCCTGTATTCACCTGTAATATGTGTATGACATAATCTCATGTAGTAGGCCAATCTGATAGCCATTTGTCAATACGTTCGCTGAACTAATAACCACAACTAAGATTTAAATCCTCTTTTCCATTTTAAGGCTTATAAATCTCTGAAAACCTTTCCCCACCCTTCAATAATAGGATGCAGTTAAATCTGTTATCACAATTAGCTTGAATAAAAGAAGGCTGGGTCCACACTTTTTTACAAACCTGTGATGTGATGATCTCATAAAGCATTGCTCTAGAGATTAATGGATCATTACACACCTTGGGTGTGTAACGGGAGACAAACTCATAACTCACACTTTCCTATCCATTATTCTTATTCTAAACACTGAGACAGTGGTGTCTTTGATCTTGACTTGACTATGAGCCAAATGGAAACTGCATGTCAGATTAATTGTCTGAAGAATTCTGCTTAAATTAGTCCTCTAAGGCTAGGGTCAGACGAAAGCAGTTTTAACGTGCGTTTAGACGCACGAAATCACGGCCGTGCTAGCAGCAAATGACGTCCAATGCCGGGGAACACACGAAGTACGGCCGCACGAAAGTTCGTCCGCGCAACTCAAGTGGCAAACGAACGCATTTTTTCTAGAACGTCAAACCGCTAGTACGGACGTACAGAGTGCGCTGCGTCCGCTAGAGGCGTGTGTGCGTGATTGGGAGACGTCAGACGCTGCTAATGTCCGGCCAACATAACGTCCAGACACAAAAAGTGTTTTATTGATGATCCGTACAAAATCACGGACGAAAAGGCGCATCGTATGACCGCTATCGCGTATTCCGTGAAAAAATGCGTCCATTCGTTCGAACGCACTTTTTCACAGACAACGCGAAAAATGCGTTAGTCTGACCCTAGCCTTAATGACAACTAATAGGAAATACATCTTATTTTAGCAGAGTTTAAATATATATATACATTCTATCACCATAAAGCACCAGTTCTATCCCGTATCTGTCACATTAAGAGAACACTACCACTTGCACAAGCAGTAACATTACTGATACTTGTGCATTAGAAACAAAACCACTTTATAAAACACATGCTGCTGTATTTTTCCTTGAAGTAATTGCCTGTGAAAAGGAAAAATAAAATGAGTTTTTCTTTAATCTCCCGTTTCTATGATTTTTGTTGATTTTTCCCATAGTGCAACATTTACCAGAATCCTAGAGTGAAATGTAAATGACTGTGAGGATCTTGCTATATATACATGGAGACTTGTTTGTCTCTTTTTATATTTACTCCTTGTTAAAATGTTAACGGCCGCTAGAACCAACCAGTCACTAGGATACAGATGTGTGCATTCCACTCTGCATTCCTAGGAATGTGTGGTCTGCCTGAAAATCTTCACCTGAACAATAAATTCTTTGGATTTTAAAGGGATGCTTCCAGTACATGAGCTGTGAGTGATTGAAGATTACAAACAAAATCACTTTATAAACACATGCTGATGTTTTTTTTCCCATTGTGTGAAGTTATTTCATTTAAAAGGGAAAAATACATATAGGAGGTTATTCAAAGAGATCCGAATTGTGGCCGAAAGGTAACCGAACAGTGAAAATCAGCATTCGGTTACCTTTCCTGGCCATTTGGCTATTCAGAGAACAGGCAGTTCGCCAAATGTTGGCGAATTGCCAGCGCATACGGTGCCTGTTCGGTGCCTGTTCGAGGGCAGTTAGAGAAGCAATGCTTCGGCTATTCAGAGAACAC
The DNA here is from genome assembly GCA_009667805.1 of Leptobrachium leishanense. Lineage (NCBI taxonomy): Eukaryota > Metazoa > Chordata > Amphibia > Anura > Megophryidae > Leptobrachium > Leptobrachium leishanense. The sequence continues at coordinate 278,758,947 of CM019064.1, read as the reverse complement.
CAAACAGCAGTGAAAAGTTGCCGAATTGCCCTGCTGTTCGGTGGTCTCATTCGACAGATTTATTCAGGTGATTCCCATAAGCTTCAATGTTAAAAATATTACCGTTTTAATCCAATATCTAATAAACCATTTAATATTATATTCTGAAGTAAAAAGTCTCTATTTATACATTTTTTAGGATCTGTTAGGCACATTTTTTCGGACTTTTTTGGCAAAACATTTTTCCCGTTGTTTTTTTTTTTTTAATTGTCCTTTGTTTTTACTGTAACAGCCATTTTTATTATCATTCATTGGATCTTATAAGTAAATTCCAGGCATTTTCGTTTAGTAGTTTTTTGGAAACAGCATTTCAAATTTCAAACTTACAAGCATACTGTTTTTTTTTACCTCCTTCGTCTGCGTGTCGGCTTTTTCTGGCGGCTGCTCTGCGCTGTGATCAGCGGCTAGTCGGGTTTCTCTGGCATGTTCGGCGGGGTTAATCCAGATGCTTTTGCGGGCTTCGGTGTGCGTTCGCCGGGTTTTGTGGTGAGTGTTTGACAGGTTTGCAGCGAGTATTCCCTGCACTACGACGGCCCTGTGGTGCTTGCTGAATACACCGCAGGGTCGGCGAACTAGGATTGCCGAATCGCACTGAATTGCAGGGAACAAAAAGTCACCGAACGTGCGGTGACTTTTCGATTCTCTTTGAATAACCCTGATAGTTTTTTCAATCTCCTGTTTCCATTTTGTGGATTTTTCCCATGATGCAACATTTACCAAAATTGTACAAAAGGTTTACTCTACTGTTGTGGTTTATCTAATACAGTATTTAACAGTCAATGGAGTGGAAGAGAGACTGTTTACACAAAGCTGTGGGAGGTCTATTGGGATGTCCAGGCTACCTGAGATAAGAGATGGCAGTTGAGGGAGATAAAACAGGGAGATTAAACGACTTCTAATCTATCGCCTGGCGATGTCCATAAAATACATCCCCACAATACAATGATGTGTGTCAGTGACCTACCAGTTCGCTCCATTCGATGATATTTAACACACAGTGAGGAGCAAGTGAGTTAAAGATACTGTGGGGGCAGTATACAACACAAAACATCACGTAATGGGTGCAGCCAGTGACACATATAGAGTGATATTATTTTCTAAACTAAACATACAAGAGAAAAACAAAGCACATGCAAGATATCAGGAACATAAAATAAACAAAATAAGAACATTTCATTTTTTGGTGGTAGTGTCCCTTTAAACAACTTGCTTCAGAATGATAATGTAATCGCTTTTATTCTCTGGTTCCAATATGTTTGCTTCCAATGCAAACTATAGGAAGCACAAATGTAGAGCAACCTTCCATAACAGCCAGCCACAACACAGGTTATCTGTTCAACTGGAATAATAGGGAAGCCAGTAGTATTATTGAGTGGTACTGTGGAACTTAATGCTAATGTTTCAAGTGGAATGTAGCCCTTGTTTTTTCAGCTTGACTTTTCATGAAAAGGAAGAAGAGCACAAAGGATTTGAAGAATAATGAGCATACTAAAATGTGGCTTGGTGAAGCATAACAAAGTAATTGAAAAGCTAAAATGCAAAAAAGTGAATGCTAGAATGCTTACTACCAATTTAAGAGCCACTACATTTCAATTCTTAGTCTATGAATTAAAGGAACACTACTCATCCTGACCAATTTATTGTTTTAAAGTGGCCAGGAAATGTAGAGTCTCCCCCTCAATCTGGCAGAATCACTGGGTGAAGTGGAGGAGCTTCATCCACTCCACCCAGCGTCACCAGTTCGGCCATTAGTGCCATCAGCACGCAGAGAGCATGCCGATGTCACCCTCTCTAAGAACACCTGCGGTACCGAGTGGTCGCAGCAAGGCAGCGGATTAGATCTGTACATGCACGCAGCTGTGATACATCGTTCTGCGCAGGTACTACAGAACTTGCGTATGTAAATTGCACAAGTCCCGTAGCGATGCACAATTTGGGGTTCCTGCACACATTACGTAGGAGCACAAATTGCAGAGAAAAGCTTCAGGGACCTCCTGGGTTTTGGAGTCACTGAGCAGAGCACAGCGATAGAGAAAAGGTGAGTAAAAAACCTAAAAGGAGAAAACAAAATTTAAGAAATAATTGCTCAGAGGCTATCAGGAGCCTCTGCCCAGCTATTTACAGGCAAGGAACTCTATTTTTCAAGAATATTCCTCTAAGCTAGATTTTAAGGCAATCAATAGGTACAATCAGTGATCTCTGTTAGATTGTAGAATTAGTGATGCAATGATACTATAGGGGTTATTCAAAGAGAATCGAATTGGCCACTGAATTGCACCGAACTGTGTATTTCCCCATACGGTGCAATTTTGTGGCTATTCAAAAAGTTAGCAATTTGCCGAATATTGGCGTAATTGCCAGTGAAATACAGTGCATTTCAGTGGCAGTGAAATTCCCCATAGAGAAGTAATGGTTAATCTATTCAGAGACTCCGAACAGCAGCAAAAAGTTGGCAAAAACCTCAGATTTTGCGTGATTTTGATCAACAGGTTTTATTATATTTTTATTCAACTGTTTATTCTTTTCATTTGCACCAAAAAGTCTTTGTTGATTTTTTTGAATTTTTTTAGGCATTTTCCTGGATTTTTTGGGTGGCTTTTTTATTTCGATTTTTTTTAATGGCGTTTTTGTTTTTATTCTGTAAAAGACCTTTTTATTATTATTCATAGAATCTTATTTATTATTTTCATGCATTAGTTTTGTTTTAAACGCTTTTAAAAAATTGCTGTTTTTGTGTTTTTTTTTATTTTTACCCTATTCGGCAGATGGTAGGTTTTTTCAGCGGCGTTCGACGGCTGGTCGGCAGAGTTTAGTGGTCTGTTTGGTGGATCAATGGCTGCATTCGGCGGTTTATCGATGGCGTTTGGCGGGTTAATTTGGCTCACTTCGGGAACCTTGCAGTGAATGCTGAATTCAACGCTGGTTTGGCGAATTGAGCTCGCCAAAGTGCTCTGAATGAAAGAAGACCGAAATTTCGGTGCTCTTTAATAACCACTTATGTTTTAATAACACATTTTTTAGCCTTAAAACATTTGCATACTCTTCACATCTAAATATAAAAAATTCACAAATGAACAACACAATGAGTGGTAGGCTTGTGCACCGATTTTTTTTCGGTTCGATTCGGTTCGATTTTTCGGATTTTTAAACTTTTCGATTTGGCTCGTTTCGACCGATTTCGGTTTCGATTCGATTCGGTTCGGCCCGTTTTTCGGGTACATTTTTTTTTCGGAATATCGACCATTTTTCGTATTTTCGTGTCACTGTGCTCGGTTTTTGTATTGACTTTTCGTGATTTCGGAAATGTTCGTTTTTCGGAATTGCACATTTTTCGGAATATCGACCATTTTTCGTATTTTTGTGTCATTTTGCCCGTTTTTTGTATCGACTTTTCGTTTTTCGGAAAATTTTCGTTTTTCGGAAAATTTTCGTTTTTCGGAAAATTTTCGTTTTTCGGAAAATTTTCGTTTTTCGGAACATCTGTTCTCCTCGTTTGACACATTTCAAGTCCATTCGAAAAATCCGAAAATATTTCGTTTCGGCTCGGAAAACATTTTGGATCTGAAATTTTCGGATCTAAAAATTTTCGGAAATTCGGCCGCATCCGAAAACACGAATCGGGAAATTTCGTGAAAATTCCGAAATTCCGAAACCCGAAACGCACATCCCTAATGAGTGGTATAGGCCATGTTTTTAACAACTTGGCTCCAATTCCAAAGATAACTTGTCTTGTATATTCTAGGCAATGTTGAAACTTGATCATTTAGTTTCTTTTTTCATGTGCGCTTCTATATAATATGCATGCTTTATTAAGCAGTATGGCAGAAATTCCAAAATTCAATGACAGCTGTTTAGTGTGTTGAACTCATTAAGCAAATTAATACATTTGTCTATTATATGATTTTAGTATCAATACAAATTCAAATGCCAAATATGCAAGGAATTACTTGAATTTAGCTATAAAGAATAATGTTCCAACTCCAATTAGTAACTGCCAATAATCATTAGCACAAAATAAATAAATAAGAAGAAAATAAAAACATATTCACAGTAAAGCCAAAATCCACTTATTCTAAATGTATTATTTCCATTTGAGTCATATTAAAGGAAAACGCACTGTAGGAAACAGTAATTCTGACTACAACACTCACCATTGACTTTTAGGTTTTTAACACATTTGTAATGTTTTCAGATCTAGTTGTATTTCACTGTAACGGGTGTGACAGTGTGAGGGGCAGGGTTGTAGACCACAGATATATTAGGTGTATGGAGAATGCCATTTTCCCAGTAAAGGGTTAACTTCTCTGATGGTATTACCGAGTGTGGCTCGGGGTTAACTTTTTGTACCGAAAGTGGTATCCCCGAGCCACACTCTGGCTGGATACTTACATGTCCTGCGCTCCCTCGCTGATCCCCGCAGTCTCCTCCAGCCGCTCGCAACGTCACACTGCCTGGTTCCCTTCTCGCGAGGAGTGAAACCAGGAAGTGTGACATCGCGATCGGCTGCAGTGTGACTGCGGGGACAGCGAGGGAGCGCAGGGACATGTAAGTATTGGCCCGAATGTGGCTCGGGGATACCGCTTTCAGTATTGAAAGTTAACCCCCAAGCCACACTTATACCGCTAGGGGGCCAGAATAAATAGAACCGATTCGGACATATAAAATATGTCAGAATCGGACCGCCAGGGAGGTTAATTCTGACATAGTGCCTAATTAAGACTGCCTGCCCATATAGGTGTATGTGTGTGTGGTTCCCAGAGAGAGAGAAAGAGAGAAAGTGAGCAGTCTGTGTGCTGGCTACCCAAAGGAAGGAAGGGAGGAAAGAAACTCCTGAACGTGAAGGGTTGGTAAGGGTTGGTAAATATCAAAGTACCCGTTGATATTTGTTCAATTTACTGGCAAGTGGCCTACCTGCCCAGTACCCAGAGAGGGAACTGTATTTGTTCAGTTAGACTCCATAGAAGGAGAAGGAATTTGTTTTTCTGTTTTTGTTTGATGTGCTGCTGTACCCTGCTGCTTTTATGATGGAATAAAAGCAAGTGGGACAACTGAACCTTGAATCCAGTGCCTTTATCACAAGGGACATAATATTTCCTCTATGTAAGAGGGAAATTGACAACTGGGATCAGTAGCTTCTTGGGCTTTTTGTTTTGTACACTGGACATCCCTTCAGTGTAGGTGAAGGAGACCCATATCTTGAGTCCCAAGTCAAGTCAAAGCAATCTCCGTGTGAATGCTTGGCACGCACAAGGCTTGATTGATTTTTCCTTGAAGGCCCAAGGTGTCGAGGGTACCAGGTGAAGAGTGAATTCCCCAGTGCAGGTAACTAATGCTGTTTTTATACAGTCAATAACCTACAGGAATTGGAGTGTATCGCCTCCGTGCCCTTGCACAAGAAGTGTGCAGTGAGTAAGTAAACCTAAATCTCTCATAAATGTAATCCTGACTGTAACCTTGACCCCAACCCTAAAACTAGCACAAATAGTAACCCTAATGTTAACTACAAGCCTAAATCTTACACTAGTGTTATTTTTGCACCTTACGTGCGTCAGAGAAGTGAGGCAACTATGATGTAACCGTACTACATTTTTAAAACTGCAGCTTTTCACTGCGGCTATTTTGCTACCTGCCATAAGGTGGTAACATGTCAATAGGACACTGGAGAATAGTACCTACATCTTGCAGCCACCTAGAGAAAGCATCAGGGCTCCACCTGGCCCCAGATGATGGCAGACACAGGCAAGCTAAAAGATATCAGACTTCCACATTATGTTATAGATTCAGGGGACAATTTTGGCAAGTATCAAAGCCCAAACCTGCATTAGTCCAACAGTCAGGGTATGGACTTGCTCATCTAAGGTGCGAATGAGAGGATCAAGCTAGTATCAACACTCATGGGATTTCCAATCACAGCTATGCAGCCAACAGGGACTTGTAGTGTCAGCATAACCACTCTTTGTGCCATGCCCTTACAATAGCTAAAGGTGGCCAGAGCGAAATAATGAGCCAAGATGGTCTGCATATTCACTGCCAAAATGAGCCATTGAATGCAAATGAATTACAAATTATAAATAATAATATCTCTTCTATGAAAGATATGTTGACTAGTACAGGGAAAAATTTTTAGAACCAAAATCTGTTCTAACAAGGCAATCCTGCATTTCCTTATCTGTGTTATTCTACTCTCTGTCTGCAGCACTCCTCTGTATTGTTCTTTGTTTTCACATAATAATTTAAACTAATTAGGTTGGAGTGGGAGTAAAGGAGAGTTAATCTGCTTGTCAAGGAATTCCAGTTGCTTTGTGAGAAAGGAGATGTGCAATAAACACTGGCATCATCCATCTTCAGGATTTACTTTACCATAATGCTTTCCTGAATAGATGAACAAACATTGGGCATCATTACACTCTTCACGCTAAAACGGAAACGCTAGGGAGAAAAACATGCGCCTGCAGGCTTCTCCTCTGCGTTCCCATTTTAGTGTCATATTACGATGCAGGCGCTAGAAAAGCTGCCTGCATCGTAAGCCTGCGCTGAAACGGGGAATGAGCGCGGTGGCGCTAGGCACCGCCGCGAGCATCCCTTTGAAGGAGTTCATTGGACTCCATTGAGGCAGACGCTGCTGGTCACATAACCTGCCAGATCTCGCCTCGCGAGATCCGGCAGGTCGGCGTATTGATCCGCAGAGGGAGACTGGGGGACATTTTCCCCCAGTCTCTCCCTGCTCCCGGCAGACAGAGGAGGCGGTTGGAGCTGCGGTCCTTGCCGCGGAATGGAAGGTGAGTATTTGATTAATTTGGGGGGGTTTCTGCTGGTGCTGATGGATTTTGCAGCAGTGGGGTCCGTAAGCACCAGGCTGTGGTTAACTTTCGGTTAACCGCAGCCAGACGGTAATTAACGTTAGTATATTGTAAAACTAACGCTAATTATTAACACTCTGCGCTCCCCATGTTAAGTATAGGGAGTGCAAAAGTACAGTAACCTCGTGCTGAAAAGCGCAACGTACCAATCGCTAACGGGTTTTTTAATCCATTAGCATTTGGATTGTAATATGATGCACCTGCACTAGGGCCACCAGGGCTAATGTTAACACTCACTCAGGTGAGTGCTAACGTTAGCGAGAAGAGTGTTATGGTGCCCATTGTGTTTAGAGAACATTGGTCGAATTCAACCTATGCAGGTTCAGGAGATTTATATGAAGTTCGGTCACCCAATGAGACATGGGGTTTAAGCACCCAAACTTTGCATTCCATAGTTGGTGCTAATGTAGCATCTCGATATGTAAGCGTTAACGCTACTATAAGTAGGTTTAACGCATCACAACTGTGAAGTTCTTATCCAACCTAACAATTAATATTCATTGGGACTCATGGATTTTATCAGTAAGAAGCACAATATGGGTTATTATTAATTTTCTTACTACCTAAAATAGTTTGAGCTTTACAGAAATTATCTTGACATATAACAAAAAGCACATAATGGACAAATCCTAAATTGCATACATTAGCTTTCAGTTTTTAAGGAATAAGAACCTGGCGACGGACAATGGAAATTAATTTAAACACTATTCATGTAAAACTCATTGGGTTGTAGAGCTATAATAATAATAATCACGATCCTCATCCGCCCCGTAGTATTTTATTCTCAATGTAGATTTATTATCACACAGTAAATTATTTACTGTGTGAGATGTTGGGGGCCCACAGAACGCTTGCGCAAGTCTTGGTTGCCCTGAAAGGGAAAATAAACTGATAAACCTAAAAATACACACTTGTCTTCAGCGTAATCAAAGTAAAGTCCAGATCTTCAGCACAAAATAACAGAACTAAAGGGTGGCTCACCGATTTGTCAAATGGTCCCAAAACCTGGAGGGAATCCTTTCCCAGAAATACAGGTCCTTAAGGCACAGCAATACAGTAATACAGAAAGTCTCCTGTTTACACACGTGCACAGCTAAACAATTCCTCCTCAACTCCTACACTGCTCTCTGTGAGTTGCCAAGCTTTAAACCCCTTCCTGGACAGGAAGGGTAACCATGTGGCTGCCCTTAAAGGGACAACAACCCGAATAGGAGTGAAACATATTGCTCATCCAGGACCCAGCCTTGCCGTCCTCTACAACTGATATTAGGGGACAGGGAAATCGGGTGTACCTGTCATGGATCCCCCCTAGAACTGTGATGCTGGTCCCTGTACACAGAAACCTATATATCCCTCCGATCCTTGAATGGTCGGTACAGCTTACTACTTTAAGGGAACAACAGCCAGCAAGGGATAACAGGCCCCAAAGTAGGTGTACCGTGTAGGCCTTAATACCACAGGTCACAGACAGAGCAGGGTTATCAGGAAAAGCCGGATCAGTACACAAATCAAGGTTCTCAGTAATAGATGGGTCAGTACATAAATCGGGGTTCTCAGTAATAGCCGGATCAATACACAAATCAAGGTTCTCTGTAATAGCCGGATCAGTACACAAATCGGGGTTCTCAGTAATAGCCAGATCAGTACACATATCAAGGTTCTCAGTAATAGCTTGGTCAGTACACAAATTGGGGTTCTCAGTAGTAGCTGGGTCAGTACACAAATCAAAGGGTTCTCAGTATTAGCAGGGTCTGTACACATGGAGGGTTGCAAGAAATAGCCAGTTCCAAATCACCAAGCACTGGAGAAGTAACTCCACATCAGGGCAATGAGTCTGCCTGAGCAGACTGACTTTAAACCCGGCGGCTACACTTCATCATGCCACACCCACCTTCCAGCCACCCACGTGACCACCACGAGCTGGCATATCACCTGACACCCAGCCAGCGAGCAACGAGGATGGAGCTGCTGAGTGCTGGGCATCCCTTGGGACATTGGATGCGACATGGGCACCCCCTGGAATGCTGGATGTGACAGTACCGCTTGGTGTACCAGACAACGAAGGTATGAGCCCAAGGATGCACTGGCTGACAACTGAACAGGGTCCAAAAAGTGGTTTATTGGTTAAATCCAAATAAATAGCAGATCGGTATGGAATGCAGCGCTAACCGATGGGATACTCGCGGTAGCGCTTCCGTGCTACTGTGAGTACCACCTCCTGGAGTCCATAGAACAGAGATACAGGGGTCCAAAGGAAAGGGAAAGCACCGGGAGAAAAAAGCCCCGGCTGTGGGCCTATTTTCAGAAAGAGGCCTGGAGTGGCTGCTCCATTAGCCCCTACGTTAATCTGGCCCTGACAAGAATGATGCAATATACAGTATCAACAATTTTTATGTTACTCTCTCCTGATTCTCTTCTCATCTCTCACACCAATCCTTTACTGTTTCCTTCACTGCCTCTTCTTTTCCCCCAGTACCTCTCTCAATCGGAGTAACTCAAGACTCCGTTCTGGGTCCCTAGGTCTTCTAGAACACCTTTCTTGGTTATCTAATGTGTTCCCATGGTCTCCAATTTCACCACTATGCTGATAAACCCTAGATCTGCCTCTCCTCTCCTGATCCGTTAGATTTTGTCACTGCCTGCCTGTCTGCTGCCTGTAACTGGATTCCTTCTTGCTTCTTTCTTTCTTTATTTTTATTTATTTATTTATAAAGGATTTTACCTGGAAGGATACATTGAGATTTCTCTCGTTTTCAAGTATGTCCTGGGTTCAAGAACATTGTTACAGAAATACAAAGTAGTAAAATGCAAGATATTAACAAAAAACAAATATACAGATTAACAGAAAATAAATATGTAGGAAATATATAGTCACTATGTTACATGTTTACAGGTGCATTCCTTATTGAGGTATGTTAATAGGGAGCTCTTAAGGGACTTTAGACTGGGGAAGAGTTGATGGCGTCTGGGAGGTTATTCCATAATTGTGGTGCACTGTAGGAAAATGGAGATCGAGCCACTTTCTTTTTGTATTTTGGTATTCCAAGTAAGGTGCCGGTCCTGGATCGGAGGTTATAGGATGGGGGAACTGCTGAGGGAAGCGGCCTATTCAGGTAGGGTGGTAGCTTCCCAGAAAAGCTCTTAAACAGCAGGTTGGAAAGGTGAAGAGTGCGTCTAGATTCCAGTGACGGCCAGTTTAGTTCTTTTAACATGTCACAATGGTGGGTCATGTAGTTACATTGTAGCACAAAGCAACAGAATGAGTTATGCAATGTAGTAAGTTTCTGGAGGTGCGTTTGCGGGGTGGCTGCATACACTACATCTTCATATTCAATAGCTGGCATAAGCATTTGTTGTACAATCTGCTTTCTTACCGCGGGGCTCAGGCAGGATTTGTTTCTGTACAGGGCACTTAGTTTGGGATAAAGTTTAGATGAAAGTTTTTCGATGTGGGGGCCAAAGGATAGATTTGGGTCTAACCACATACCTAGATATTTGAGAGAAGAGACTGTGGTCAACGTGCCATTTGATTTTGTCCTGACACATAGATGGGGTGTTTGCAAATTGTGTAGTTTAGGTGCTGTTCCAAAGAGCATTGTAACAGTTTTGTCAGCATTTAGAAAAGTTTGTTATCTTTGATCCACTTTTCTACCTCTGTGAATTGATCTTGCAGCACGGCCTCCAGCTGTGGGAGATCTGGTTTGCTGGTATAGATTACAGTGTCGTCTGCGAACATGTGTACAGTTGAGGCTTTGCAGACATTGGGCAGACCATTTATGAATATTGTGAATAGCAGGGGGCCGAGTATCGAGCCTTGGGGTACACCGCACGTGACTGGGAGGGAAGTGCTGCCAGAAATGGACACATATTGCGACCGATCAGACACATATGATTGAAACCAGGTTAGCGTGCGATAACCAATACCAGAGTGTTTAAGTTTTTGTATTAAGATGCCATGTCTACTGTGTCAAAGGCCTTGGCAAAATCAAGGAAGGTGGCTCCAGTTAGGTTTCCTTGTTCCATACCAGCCTGGATATCATTGCAAACTTTTAAAAAGGCAGTTGTGGTTGAATGATTTGGACAGAAGCCAGATTGATCTGGGGTTAAATAGTTCAAATACTGATAGTAATCGCGTAATTGAGTGTAAACACATTTTTCCAGAATTTTTGACATTACAGGAAGCAATGATATTGGACAGTAGTTGGATACCAAAGTATTGTCTCCACTTTTATGGGTAGGTACCACTCTCGCAGTCTTCCAGAGTTTGGGTATATATATCTAGTCGCCAGTGATTCATTAATTAGGGTTGCGACAGGTTTTGCAATTGCCGGCGTGCTGATTTTCAGCAGCATTGCTGTGATTTGGTCAGGTCCTGACTGGTGTTTCATTTTTTGGTTACAGAGAAGTTTAGTAATGGCACTGACAGGCACCGGTCTAAAACTGAATTTCCCTTTGATACAGGGTTTTTGTACAGTTGGAAGGATCTGACTTGTGTGCTGCCTTTCTGAATGTGTTTCAATTGCTAGCTTAGCAATCAGGGTGTTGGTGCATCCAACAAAATAGTTATTAAAGGCATTTGCTACATCTAGGGTTGCAGGTTTTGGTTGTTTACTTTGACAGCAGCTGGTTGGGAGTAGAAAGGGGGCGATTGTATGTTATTTATGATTTTCCAAAAATTTATCAGGTTTGATATGTTATTGTTTAGATTTTCATTGAAGTATTGGGCTTTGCCCATTTTTGTTTGCTTTGTGCATGCATTCCGCCATTTTCGGTATTCACAGTGATCGTTCATGGATCCAGTACTCTTGAAATTTGACCAGAGTGAATCTCTAAGCTGGTACATGTGTGTGAGGTCAGCTGTAACCCAGGGGAGATGTGCCCCTTTGACTCGCACTTTACGCAGCGGGGCATGGGCATTCCAGACTTGCAGGAGCTCTGACTGAAAGTATTCAATTGCACAGTCCAGGTCTGGGAATAGGTTTAGCCTGTACCACGTGAGCCATTTGAGAACATTTAGGAAGGATTCAAGATTAAATTTCTTGAAGGACCTGGTTATTATTACCTTTGGGGGAGATTTTGTGGCCTTTATTTTGCGCACACAGTACACTAGACAGTGATCACTGAAGCTATTAGCGAGAACGCCTGCCTCCTGCATTCTATCAGGACATGAGGAGAGAATCCAGTCCAACAAGGTATGGTTAAGGCTTTTCATATTACTGCGAGTGGGGGAGGAGATTAATTGTGTTAACTGGAAAGACTTAAACTGGTAGCATTGTTTATTGTTTTTAGGATTCAGCCAGTCAACATTAAAAACACAGGGGACCAGCAGTTCACTTTTTTGGTTTTGAGCCACCAAATTGCTAAGGATTTGGGTTATGTTAGAAAGGGAGTGCACTGGGGTGCTCGGTGGGCGATAGAATCCAGCAACAATAATTGGTTTACTGGGATCTCAATAATACCAGAAAGGAAATCAAAAGTGGCTGGGGAGCTAGAGTTTTGCTGAGGGTGAACTTTGTGGACTCGTCAACATAAATTACAGTTCCTCCTCCTCTCTTTGCTCTGTCCTTTCCTTAACATGAATACCCTTGTATTGATATGGCAGAGTCTGGTACTTTAGGGGTTAGCCATGATTCTGTCAGCACAATGACTTTAGGTTTGTAATGGAGGCACCAAGCTTTAAGCTCGTCCAGTTTAGGGAGTAAGCTGCAGATGTTACAGTGCACAAAGGAGAGGCCTTTTTTAGTGGGGAGACTAATTGTGGTGTCATCTGTTGGACCAGGGTTGGATTCAACATCATTTGACAGGGCAAACAGCAGAATAAATAGGAATTTGGACACATTTTTCTTTAAAGTTCAACCTATCTAAAGCTGAACTCTTTCTCTTAATCTAACAATCTTGCACCTGTCCCCTTCGGGTGAATGGTGCCTCCATTACTTATACCTCGCACTTTTTTACCTCAATGTCCTCTTGACTCTGTTCTGTCCTTCACTCTTCACATACATTCACTAACCAAATCTTGTCAGTTTCAAATAACAACATTGCACAAATCCATCCCTTTCTAACCCAGGACCCTATTAAAATGTTCATCCAAGCTCTTACATCTCCAATCTCAACTACCGTAACACTCTTCCTCATTAGCCTTAACTCCTTCACTACCAAGAGATTTTTGTTGAAAAAAATGTTATCATAACAGTTATTTGAAAAATAAGATGTGAAGTTAACAATTAAATGTAGGGTAAAATAGAAGTTTCATATAAAATTTTTTATTTTGAGATAGTTAAAAAATGTTAATAATGTTAATTAACCTACATTGCACCTTTCATGATCTATCTCCCAAACAGCCCCCATGCACCAGATTACTTCTCATACTTAACTATTTTCCCTACCCTCTGTGTGTCACCCCTTTCCTCTTAGATTGTAGGCTCAAGCAGGGTCCTCTTTTCCCATAGATCTATGTGTGTCAAATGTATTTGTTAATTTTATGTCAATTTGTCCTACCCATTGTACAGCACTGCAGAATATGTTGGTACAATTGCATGCAGCTGTGAAATGACAGCCTCTGCTATGTCCGGCATATGTAGAGGTATAAATCAATTATTTTTTTTGTGACTCATTTTATTGGGATATTATAGGGATCTGTCTAAATTCAGGCAACACAGTGCAAGTTAAAGGTTTGCAGAATTGTGGATGGAGAAAAAGCTTCAGTAATGTTTTAGCACAGCAGGGTGTCTTTGAAGTCCTCTATACTCTACAAGTCTGGTGATTATTGGAGAGGCCCCCATGATGAGCTCTGCCAGAGGACATGCGCTGAACTAGTGCTACTCTACCAAGCAAGGTAACTGTTGTTGTGCAGTACTGTTAAAGAATGAGCTTGGTGACGTTAAACCAATTAATCTAAAAAAATAAAAATGGGAAAAAAAAATTAGAAAAAAAAATGGAAATCCAGTGTTCACTTTTGTGTGAGTGCCATGTTGGAAATAAACAATTGCTTCGCTTCCCTTCCTACCTTTACCCTGTGGGAGATTAAAAATGAGCAGCAATTTTTTATCTCGCAGCAGCAGCTGACTCTGTCCTTGCTCTTCCCTGTTTCTTTTTACTCCCTTTAACATTGCCATAACTGTACTGTTTGTATGAATGCCTTCCTAAATCATTAACTTCTACTATCTCAGTCTTCATCATAAAAGGAAAAAAAAACCACACACACACAGAAAAGAGAAATAATGAACCCAGCAAGAATCGAGCACTGAAAAAATATATCCAGTCAAGCTGCTATCATTCCCACGTGCCTTGTACGTGTCATTTCAACCTGCTGAGTGATGCTGGCATTTTGCAGAGAAGGGTAGACAAACTGTACCTGCCCAACAAATAACCGTCATGGTCCACTGGGACATACTGGTGACTTTTTCCCTATGTATTTTATTATCAAAATACATTTAAGGGCTGAATGTCTGAACATTATAGTCCATGCAGTCATCGTGCATAGTAAGAGTACAGGTTTAAAAAGTCTTTTGTATTTTGCAACCTAGCAATGACGCGACTGCCTGACCCCATGGTTTTCTATACGAAGGTTTGGTGATTCTTGGGGCTTATAAAACCATTGTCTCATATCAAATTTTGACTTTGAGATGAAAACCAGAGAGGTTGTGTTGGACTCGACTAAGAGGTTTGCATTGACGTGGGAAAGTGGGCTTGCACTTTAACTGCTGTTACAAAGAAAAAAATCCTGAATATTATGTGAAGGGGTTAAAAGGTTTCATTGGTACTCCGTGTCTTTTTTTTTATTCTCATTTTAAATTTAACTGCTGGCAACTCATTGTTATCAAGCGATCTTTTCATTGTGCGATTCTTTAGGTCAGGAGAAGCGAGCAACATGACTATTGGGTTTTCTGTGCTGATTGCTGACATGCTACACTATAATGTGTCCAGAGCAGACGGTGTGTGTGACTTAATAAACGACTCACAATCATCAGTAACAGTGTTTAAACAAGGGATCGGTTACCGCCAGGGTGGACGGTTTCTGAATAAACGTTTAATTTAGTACATAAAACCTGGAATACAAATTGAAAAAAAGAGTTTGTTAAATCACTTATTTTAGCTATATGCAGATTTTGTGATCTGTAGATGACAGCTACCTGCCTGCTCTTACTGTTTTACCTACGTTCTCCTAAATTCATGCATGGAAAATATTTATTTCTTATCAAAATACTCCAATTATACAAAACAGGCTACATATACTGTAAAAAAAACAACACGATTTGGTCCATTGTAATAAAATATTAAACACAAGCACATTACATAATTCATTACTAACAGATAAGATTAATAAGAAAATTCTAAGACAACAACTACAGCAAATTGAAGTTAAGCAAAACTCTAACACAGCTTCCACCCATCCCTGGGTTTTCATGAGAGTACTTTATCATTTCTGCAAGGCAGTTGTCTAATTCAGTCTCCTAGGACTCACTCAACTCCCCTGGATGAATAATTACTTTTTCTATCTCACTGATAATTCAACAATGCTCACCGCCACTGAAATGGAGCAAGCGTTGGATGGGAATTTCTCTCCCCTGCCATCTCAGTTTGCTGTCATAGATATGTATGGAATTATAGCGCTTATTTACAAATTAATACACCACTGATTACTTTATACAAACGAAATCTGCAACCTTGTTGTTGCCATCGTTGGCTAAGATTAACCCTCTGTTTCCAGAAATCTGGATCTAAAGTGGCGTGAGTGTGTAGGGGGGAGGGGGTTCAAATAAAAATGCCGAGATGTTGCAAAGATTATTGTAATCTTTTTTAGTTCCATAGAAAAGCGTAAACTTTGACTGCATTAAAAAAAAATGAAAGAAAGCTTTTGTCACTGTGATGACAAACGTTCAAGCTTACCTTGACCACAAATATTTAAATACCTTATGCTGACTTGTTAGTTATATTATATGATGAATATTCTGATTTTTTTTTTTATTCCTTTTTGTAGGTTTGCATAGTATGTTCATGAAGTAGCCTTGAACTGGTCATCACATAGTCTTTCAGAAAGAATCTATTTTTCTAAGACTTTTCATTTTAAACTATTTGTTTCTCAACAACCTATTCTGGCTGGGGTGCAATAAGCTATTTTTAGCCACAAAATATTTTTTTTAATGGAACTATAGAACCTCATGTTGGATAATGTAGGATTTCTTCCCGAATTGTTAGTTGCTGGTTCCATGATATACAAAGCTACAAGCAGAAGATACAATTAAAGCCTAGGCAGGGCCGGTCCAAGATGCTGTGCTGCCTGGGTCCAAAGATGAAATGCTGCCCCCCCCCAAAAAACACTTCAACCAAAACATACCTAAGCATATCACAGAGTTCCACAGCAACAAAACTCACAGTAATGTATGGTGTGTATGAGCATATCACAGAGCTACACAGCAATAAAACTGACTGTAATGTGCAGTGTGTATGAGCATATCACAGAGCTACACAGCAATACAACTGACTGTAATGTGCAGTGTGTATGAGCATATCACAGAGCTACACAGCAATAAAACTGACTGTAATGTGCAGTGTGTATGAGCATATCACAGAGCTACACAGCAATAAAACTGACTGTAATGTGCAGTGTGTATGAGCATATCACAGAGCTACACAGCAATAAAACTGACTGTAATGTGCAGTGTGTATGAGCGTATCACAGAGCTACACAGCAATAAAACTCACAGTAATGTGTGACGTGCATGATCGTATCACAGACCTGCATGTCACTAAATTGAAAAAATAATTATAGATTTAAAGAATTTATGGTTTAATTATTAAAATATCAATTATACTGTATATTAAAATAAATCACAATTAATTGTATAATAAATATATTAAAATAATTATTTTAAAATAAATATATTCTAAACATACAAACACACACACACATTTAATAGTGGACCAGGCAAGTGCAGGGAGAGACTGACAGGTGGCTTCCTGGCTGAGCTCTCTGCGAGCAGTTTATTAGGTCTGCCTCACTCCTTGCTACCAGAGCTCACAAATTGGCCTGAGGGAGGGGCGGAGCCAGCAGCTTCAGCCGGCGCACAGCACTGGAACTGCTGCAGACTCTGACCAGGGCAGCAAAGCGCTGCACCTGTGACTCTGCTGTCTGGAGTCATGGCTCCAAAGGGACCCATGAATGTGCCGGTGTTCTGCCCAGCTACGAACTTGCCAAACGAGCAAACCCGCGTCACCGGAAGTGACGCGGATCAGCTGTTGGCCATATCCGAAGTGGAAAAATCAGCGAAGGCAAAGATTCAAAATCTCGATACAAAGAGGTGCAAGCAGGGATTAGACTCTGCAGAGATCCCAAACTCTGCCCCCCAAGATGAACTACAAATCCCTTAATTTTCTGGCCACCTATTGCTTTCAAAGAATTCTGCGAATTGTAGGCCACCAACATTTCGAAAGCCATAGTTTGAGATCCTAGCATTTTTTTTTAAAACAAATTGTAGTTTAAGGGTGGTCGTCTCATTCATGTTCAGACCATTATGCGCAATGCAGACAACAGTATGCATGTTCCTGAAGGTGACAGCAGACTGGAAATACATCTTAGTACAGCTGGTGATTTAAAGGTAGAGGGAGCAGGGCACAAAGATCCTTTGTTGATTAGTTAATGTCAAGTTCCCCATGACCCGCAGGCTTTAGAAATGAGTATTTAGGAAACAATAGCAGATTACATATTTTTACTTGAACAGGGCAGGGTCGTGGCTAATCTGGCATACCTGTTAGGCTATGAGGATGAGTAGCCTGTAATTGCACCAGTATATGCAGATTGTAAACTGCACTTTAAAAACCAAACAGTATTTTAACCCTTACCGTCGGGCAGGTCGTGCGGGCGGGAGGGTGTTAATGCTGGTGGGCCGTACTAGTATACCCCGCTCTCCGGCTGCTGCAGCGGGGCCCTCCTTTGGCCCGCTGACATGCAGAACGTGTCATTGACTGCAGGGTCCGCCCTGAGTTCACAGCGACAACGAGTGGGCAGCCTGACACAGCCCATAAACGTGTTGCGTCCCACCAGCATCAAGGAAGGCATACTACGCCCCACAGCGTAAAAGGGTTAAACAACATCTGAATGATGTTGTGCTCAATTTATTTAGCAAAAATAAATAGGAAAGTTTGAATAAATTCAGTTCAGTCAGTTTAAATGTGCGTTGGATCTATGGTTCCTATGAGTACATTCTAGATCGGAGTGCCATGAATGGTCATTAGATGTGCGGCGGGAATGTGCTGCAATGGCAGAATGAGGTGTGTAAGTAACAGGTCAGTAGCTAAATGTGGATGTAAGGGAGTAATGGCACACGGGGAGATGTATTATTGAACAGACTGTTAAACTCAATCGTAACTTCTTAATACATGTATTTAAATGATAAAATAGATCTTCGACACTGGCCCACGTGACATGCTGCTGCTTCCTGTAAGCTGTACATGTCATGTGACTCATGGAAGTAACCAATCCAAATCGCTGTCAATACTGATTGGTTCTTTCTATGTCTTGATGGTCCTGAACTCATTCCAGCTTATCGCTCAGGTTATTGGCGAGACTAAGCCCCTTCAGTCAGAGGGCGGAATCACCCAAGTCCCCTCCAGGAGGAGGTCAAAGGGTCTCAGGGCACTGTGACCACTAAAATTACATTGAGTGGTCACAGTGCGTAGCATTTCCCCTTTAAAAAGTTCTATTGTGCCTTGACAATTCTTTGCTCTAGATCAGTGTGCCAAAAAGCACTGTTCTACGTGCTCCTCGCTTATTTTATGATAAAGAGCATGAAACATGATGATGTTTCTGTAAAATAACTTGATTATTACTCATTAAAAATGTGTATTTTGTGCTAAATATTCTAACAGGGTTATTCAGAGAGCGGTGAAAAGCAGGAGAATGACTGGAGAACGCAAAATTCTAGGTCAAAATAGCCAATTTGGAAAGTGAGATGAATGGGAGACTTTTTCTGGTTTGGCTATTTTGACTTAGAATTTTCCATTCTCCAGTCATTCTCCTGCTTTTCACCGCTCTCTGAATAACCCTGTAAGTTTAAGTTTGTAAGGAAAACTTGTTCCATGGGTGTACATATTAGGCTGGGGTCAGACTAACGCATTTTTAACGTGCATTTAGGCGCACTTAATCACGGCCGTAGTAGCAGCAAATGACGGGCAATGACGGGCAATATATGAAGTACGGCCGCACGAAAGTCCAGCCGCGCAACGCAAGTGGAAAATGAACGCATTTTTTTGAGAACGCTGCGGCGGCATAGCGGCGTGTGTGCATGATTAGGAGATGTCAGATGATGCTAATGTCCAGCCTACATAATGTCCAGACGCAAAAAGTGTTTTGTTGACGATCTGGAAAAAAACACGCACGAAAATGCGCGTCGTCTGACCGTTTTCGCACATTCCGTGAAAAAATACGTCAATGCGTTCGGATGCACTTTTTGACGGTCGCTGCGAATAATGCGTTCGTTTGACCCTAGCCTTAATGAAATGAGCTTTGTGCACCCGTGGTAATAATAGTAAAACTAACACGTTAAATATTCAAATATCCACTTTAATACATGTTATCCTGAATAGGTACAGCAAGCAGCCAAAAAAAAAATCAAAGCAGAATTACGGAGTGAATAATAACCATTTATATAGTAACTAATTGTTGATAGATAAATATATACTATAATTATTTAAACTAGTAGAGAATTTTTCATTCCAGTTTGTAAATGACCTAAATGAGCTAAATAAATCTATGTGAAAGCTACACATGTGTCAGTATTAACAATAATATACTTCGGATCAGAATCCAGGTGTTTTTATTAAAGTTATTGGATGCAATCAGACGACGAGAGAACAGTGGCAACAAGGGAGAGTGTTGTTCTAACTTCTAATTAAGGCTTATAAGGGGAGGAGGTGGCGTGCACAAAAATTGTGCAAAATGAGGCTATAGCAATAATGGGGATGAATTAATTACATTGAGACTGCACCCATCACAATATATTACATTTTTAATTACTTATAAGTATACCAGTCTCTAATTACATCTAAAAAGCTTCCAAATTGTACTCTGAGTTGGAATTTAATTTGGTTGCAGATGTAATCATCGTAGTCAGTGCCATATTAGCGAATCAAGCGAACAGAGCAGCGATGCCTGAGCTTGCCGCGAATCATGCTAGTATATTTCATTTAATTTTCCTAAAGGACTGGCTAGTCATACTGGGAAATGTAGTCCGTAAGCATTCTGCCATACAGCAGTTATTGACATAAATTATTAAATGGCTTTTTTTTTTTTTTTTTTACTAGATAAACTGGCCCCCTCAAAAAAGAAAATCCCAAACAACCCCCCCAAGCAACCCTACACATATCTTCGTATCATTCATTCTTGCAAAATCAGCTTCCTATTGTTACTACAAGTGTACAAGTAAATGAGACACTTTTCATCGCAACCCATGAAAGCTTGTTGCTTTTGTGTTTTTCTTAAATTCTGACCAAAGTTTGATCCTTCCAGTCAAGCATTCTAATGTTCCAAACAAAGACAGGCAGTGCCCTAAGTACCAAAATATATTAGAATACCTTAGGAAAAACTATGAAATTTAACCCCTTCACTACCGTGATCATGTATACACAATCAGCTTAACACGATCTGGGCCTGTGGTGTATCATTGCAAATTAAGTTAGTTTGTTGCAAATGAATTGGGCTGTAGCAGGTGCCCCCAATGTTTTAGCCCTGTGGGCATAATGCCAAGGTGCTTTTAAAATCGGTTAAAATCAGCTAGGTAACGTCTTGCCTCACGACACAGAGCCACAGGCTGCCACAGGCTGCAGTTTTACATGCAGTAACTCCGTTTGGCCAGTAGTTGTCTGCCTGCCATAACAATAAGAAATACATTGGGTTTATTCCCAATTATTTCTTACTGTACAATCCTTTTTTAAATTCCTGACTGTGGACTTTTGGAAAATAAATTGGTAGTGAAGGGTTAATAAAATCTTGCTACTTGTCTGTTAACATCTTTGTAATAGTTGATGTTTTTTTTTACTTGTTAATGTTTTATAGCTTTTATGAAAAGACTAGGTAAAAAATATATTGTTAAATAGAGTAATGAATGCGGTCTTCTCACACCTGAGGTGTCTTGAGTAGTGGGTAACCCAGTACGCAGGCAAAACCAAGTTAAGCGAGGAAACCCCAAATCTGACAGGACGGTCCTTAGTGTGGCCGGATCCGAACTGAATAAAGAATATCAACACAAACACAAGGACAATACACTGAAACGCTGAATACACAGGGATAAGAGAAAGAGAACACAGTACAAATACAAAGCCAGAGGTCAGTACAAAGAATCAGTATAACAGGTAATCATTCAGGGATAATAGAGTAAAACCAGAGTCCAGATACAATAGCCAGGGTTGGGAAACTGAATCAATATGACAGCCAAACGAAGACATAAGCAGAAACCAGAACCGAGAATACTAGCCAGATGCCAAACCGAGGGATCAAGGACACAGACATTCAGGAATGTGCTGAGGAGTAACTAGAAACATCGGCAGGGCACATAGCTCTGTCAGTTGCTACTACTTAAAGCCCTCCTAGGTCTCTGACCAAGTGCAGCAGTCCCAGATGATGGGTTGCAGAATGGTGCACTCTCTGCCCAGGAAGCCTAACTGCAGCATGAGTAGGCACAGCATCATCAGCTGGCATGACATGCGGGGCCTATTCCACAGTTGTCGGTAAATGGAGACATCAAGTAGAAAAATCGGTGAAAGATGATTTACCTTACTATCTGCCTTTTACTGCAGCTATTCTGCACCAGCCCCTTTATTAGCAGCTGAGGAATGAAATGCAGGCGGATCCTGATACTGGCAGCGGTGCTGTGTGCTGCTGGTATCGGCTCCTGGAGTCCATAGGACTCCATGGAGCCCAATGCATCTGTGCTGCAAGCTCTCGGGATCATGCATGAGCCACAGATGAAGCACAGAGGGACCACTGCTTGTGGTGAAAGGAATTATTTGCGCCGCCCCTGCATTGTGATCTGAGAGATAAGTATAGGATTTTTTGTTAGGCTCACCAGAATTACATAACACCAATTATTACGAGTCAGTATTTCTTAGAGATACCAGCTCCAGAATAGAAAACCAAGCTTGTTCTTCTAATCCCAGGCACAAGTTAATCTCTCCTATACAAGGTACAGAAGACATTAATTTACAGTAAGGACACGCTATAACCAAGATGGAAGCAGAGTTTGCAGCAAGGTTGAAACAACTTGTCAGAGCATTAAGATATCAGCTGGAGCCGATCTGTATATGGTGATACCTTAACGGCAACTGTGGAATGGGTCCCGAGGTATTTTGAAACAGTTGAGCAACCTCACACATTTTAATGTCTGACAAAATGACCTTGGAAGCTAAAGCAGGCATTGAAGTCACGCGCAAGAGAAACTATAGTTTTCATTTGGAAAGCAGTTTTGCTTGGGAAGCACTGTTACAGTCGTATAAATTGTCTAGCACTTGATAACAATTTGTAAAAACATGTATTATTTCAGTGACATCTTGTTTTGGACCATGCTGCATCTCACTTTTGTTTGAGGGCTCTCCTATCTTAATGATGCATTCCTGGTTGCCATATGTTAAGAAGCAGAGAATCAATGAGTGTTGAAATATTCATATAAGACATCATTCAACACAGACTGCCTTTTTATCTTTAAGTCATCTGAGATTTTCTTGTGTAGGCTGGGTATGTTGATTGTTTGATGATCCTAAAACATTATGTACTAGAAAAATATTAAAGGAAAACTCTACACATCCTGACCACTTTACATTTATAAAATGCTCATTCTGTTAGGGGTGCCCCTCCCTTCCAGCCCCCCCCCATTTTGCCTATAAAGCTGGTTGAAATGGAGGTCTTTCCTCTGCCCCACCCAGCATCACCAGCAGCCAGGAAATTTGAATTTCCCGGCTGCTTGCTACTCCTCAGATTGTAGTGACGTCAGCATGCAGGGAGATGTCACTATCTGTGAGACCAGTTGCATTTGTTAGTGATCAGTCTCAGAGAGGCCACGATGGATCGGAGCTGTGCATGCACGCAGCTCTAATATATTATTCTGTGCAGGCATTGTGTATGTACAGTTTGCAAGTCCCTTTGCGGTGCGCAAATTGCATTCCCTATGCCACACATATTGCGCAGATAGGGACTTCCGGGTTCGGGAGTCCCTGAGCAGAAGATGAAGAGCAGCGCCCGAGCGAGTGAGAAAAAGGTGAGTAATATCACCAAAAGTAAGAAAAATAAGTAAAAAATAATTGTCAGCAGGCTCTGCCCAATTATATAAGGGCAAAAAACAGGACACTATTTTTCAGTAGCATTTTCCGTTAAAATGATTGATATAATCTAAGTACATGCTAATGCATGTCTTCTAGAGCAGTGGTTCCCAACCGCAGTCCTCAAGTCCCCCTAACACACCTGGTTTGCCAGATATGTGAAGCACAGCACAGGTGATATCATTTGCTGCTCAGTGATTGCAGGATTCAGTCTGCATTTTCCCCAATGTAATCCTTAAAACCTGGCCTGTTAGAGGTACTTGAGTACCATGGTTGGGAACCACTGTTCTAGACCATAACGATGGGCGAGGTCAGCATGGCTGCAGATCTTGTAAGGTTTGGATAATAGCATAGCTCAGCACATAAGATTAAATCAGGTTGGCATGTACCATATATTTATAATGTACGTCTATCTACTATGGTACTTTTACAATCGCCATGTGCAGGACAACTTAAGAAGATCTATTGTTTCGAATCCTTGCATGAGCATTTCCTGTGAAGCCCCCATCGTGAACTGTGTAGAGATTTCCACTATACATCACAAATACAAATGGTTATATATTGGTTCAGAAATCTGCTTTCTTCTATTATTTATAAGAATAGCAGAGCTCCAACATATTCTCCAGTGCTGTACACCAGGTAAATAAAAATAAATTGTTGACATGAAAATTAGTAATATCATCTAGGGGAAGCAGGCTATAATTACACAAGCGGTATAGACGTATGCATCCAGAAGGAAAGAAAGATTGCCAGATGTGCAGTCTGTATCTAATTAAACCAACATATACAATTATAACAGGCATAGGGTAGCTGTAAAGAAAGAGGGTGAAATAAGGTGAAACAAACATTGGTAGTACTTGATGTATGACATGATACAAGGGATTTGAGATAGATGCTGGGTTAATAAAGAATCCTGAATGTGTCATTCTCTATTTTGGACGGGAGGAGGAATTCTTATAAGATTTCTTTAAGAATATTTATCAAGCACAAAATGTTATTTACAAGTAGCAGTGATGTAAAATACCATATAATAAAATACCCGGTGTTCTATATCACATATACAGTATTATAAATAGTGTGGACCATTTTCTTAGCAGTGGCCTTTACATTAAGGTCTACTTCTACAATACTATGCAATACTTACCTTTTTGCAATCAGGTGAAATGACAGTCAGGATTTTAAAAGGCATTATTCCACTATTCCAATGATACAGACATTGTGCGAAATGCGTAGGGGGGTGATGGGCAACATGCAGAGCTATCTCTTCCATTCCAAGAGCCATTCTTAAGAAAACCTGATTTTTCAGCTACATATACACTATATTGCCAAAAGTATTCGCTCACCCATCGATATGCGAGTCAAGGCAGGTGAGAAAATACTTTTGGCAATATAGTGTATCTTTCAATCTAACAGGGTTATTCAAAGAGAATCGAAAAGTCACCACACGTTCGGTGACTTTTCATTCTCTCCAATTCGGTGCGATTTGGCGATCCCATTTCAGCGACCATGCGGTGTATTCAGCAAGCACCACAGGGCCATCGTAGTGCAGGGAAAAGCCGATGCAAACCCGCAGAACACTCACTGCAAAACCCAGCGAACAAACACCGAAACCTGCAAAAACATCTGGATTAACCCCGTCGAACATGCCGTTGAGACCCGAGCAGCCACCGATCACAGTGCAGAGCAGCCACCGGAAAAACCCAACACCGCAGACGAATGGAGTGAACAAAAAAACAAAAAAGTACACTTGAAGGTTTGAAAAGTGAAACACTGTTTACAAA
Organism: Leptobrachium leishanense; assembly: GCA_009667805.1. Classification (NCBI taxonomy): domain Eukaryota; kingdom Metazoa; phylum Chordata; class Amphibia; order Anura; family Megophryidae; genus Leptobrachium; species Leptobrachium leishanense. The sequence continues at coordinate 278,733,959 of CM019064.1, read as the reverse complement.
GAAACTACAGAACGAAAATGCAGTGGGTTTCTGCTCAGAATATCTTTGCAGGAGCCGAACTCTGGGACTTTATTTAGCTGCCTGCTGGGATTGGTCCCATGCAGCCGGCAGCTGGTATTTATGATCGTCTAATAAAAAATGCTGAACGCTGGTCAGGTGGTTATGTGTGATTCAAAATGTTGTTCTTTTTTCAATAAAGCTGTGGCCAAGCCTTTTTCCACATTATAGAGCGTCATGTCTCATTTTTTGGGTATATGGAGTGGGGGCTTGGCAGTTAAAATGGAGTTATGTTATGGTTTGTTATGGCGGGTGTTTAGGCAGTCAAGTACACCATCTCTGGTTTCTATGACTTGTATCAGGATGTAAGGTTTGGCATCGGCTGAGCAGAATAAGAACCTGATGTGCTGTAAAGCAGGTACAGAGAACAAAGGGTGGAGATCAATTTGCAGGATATCAATGTATAACTGAATACAAGGGGCAGGACACGGAGAGGCAGTAACCAGTCTTTGATAGGTAATAGGGATAGTGGGACACGTAGTTACTAGAGATGCAGGAACCAGGAAACACAAGGGATCTCGGTGGGCATAAATATCTGTAAAAGGAACTTTAGATACACGGATAATTTTGAGAGCTTGGAGGATCTTGGTAAATACGAGGGTCTTTGAGGGAATGAAGAGCTGTGGAAACCTGGAACCAGGAGAGGCAGAGGAGCAGGCTGGGGGAACTGTAAGTAAACAGATTGATAGCAGAACTCAGGAGGAGAAAACACACATAGGTCTTATCCTCATTGAGTTAAGGGTTACAATGAAAGAGCGCTTGCTGATAGTAGGCAAAGTCTCTTTATTGAGGGAAGCCAGTGCTCAATAGGTCATGAGTGGCAGGGAAAAACCTATGCTGGAGGATTGATGGCTGGGACAGGAGCACCATGCCACTCCAAACAACGGACTGGAATGTAGAGGTCAGAGAAGGACGATGCCAATAGGTGCGGACATCGGTCAGTCTAATCAGGATCCTTACACAGGACATCCTATAAAATCATCTGGTCCTTAGCAGGTCTTAAAATTCGGTAAATACAACCTTAGTTTAACAAGAAAACATGAGATATTACACGGTGTCATGATTTATTTAAAAAAAAACTAGAGCAAATGGAGAAGCCATGTGTGAAAAACTGAATACACCCTTACTGCTTCAGTAGGAATTAAGAAGTTAAGGAGGGTGTACTTTCTTTTTCAAATGACTGTCATATATAAATGATTGCACTGGCTCTTGTGAATGATTGACCATATATTTCAAATGCCACATTACTACACCCCCCCCCCAGAATCCCTATAGCCCCATTTATTGAAACATTTTCATAATATTTTGTTATTCTACTTGCATGTTTTAATGTTCAGACATTTTGTTTACTGCTTGGATAATGAAAAGGTAAATAGATTGTTGGGGTTCTATTAGCTGTAACAGTTAAAAAGTAAGAAATGTCTCTTTTGAAGGGTAGCAATGAGTTACCTATTGTTTGAGGCCAATCAGAGACAATTCACTCTTGTAGGTTTTGGATTTATACTTTGGAAAAAAAGAATTAGAATATAACCACGAAAAAAAACTTAACAACCTTCTACTCAAGGATAATAACATTAGATTGAGGCATCCAATTACCATGTATTCATTGTACTACCAAGGAAATCTTTTGACATATAAGGATAAAACCCATAGACTAAGCAAAATGTGACGAGGCGCATTCATATGGAAATTCCCAGAGTGTTCAAACACACCCTTGGGCTACACAGATTTCAGCCACAGCTGATTGTAGTTCATAAATGAGTGAGGATTGAAGCTACTTTACATATTTGCGGTAGAGTTTTTTTGCTTTAGAGTTGCTGTAATTCTTAGTATTTGCAAATTGTATCATTTTACTTTTGGCACTTTATGCAAATGTGTTCAGCCATTTAACTTAAACAGTGGGGTTAGGATTAAAGGTTCCAGTAACATAAACAGACAGTGATCAACTCGCACCTTATAGAAATACTGAAATCTATCTTACATGAGGCATAGCGAGAAACATTACTATGTACAGAACATTTACCAGTTCATAGTCACTGTCAAATGTCATGAAAGTAATAACCCTTGTACCTAACATTGACCCTAACACTTGACCCTGACTCTAACTGTAAGTCTAACCCTAGCCCTAGTCTAATCCTCCTAACCCAAACGAACACATTTTTACTAACCTACACCAATGTCATTGTTCAACTATACCTTCAAAATACCTAAACTATGGGAAATTTCTAGCCGGTAGTACCATTGTTTGAATAAACTGTGGTGAACTTTGCTTCAAACAACACTAATACCATTGTTTGAAGGATGAACATATACAGGTCTGTTCAAAGAATGGTGAAACTCAGTAGAATGACTGGAGAAGTGAAAATTCTAGGTCAAAATGGCCAAACCAGAAAAATTCTCCCATTTATCTCACTTTCCAAATCGACTATTTGATCTAGATTGTTCTCTTGTCCTGCCAGTTCTCCTGGTTTTCACCTTTCTCTGAATAGACCTGATAGTCAAACAATGGTAATACTGTTGCTGGATTGAATTACAGGGATTTTTGCTTCAAACAATGGTACTACTGGTGTTTGGAAATATTCTTGACTATTTTAGATGCTAGATGTAAAATGGCCTTCTTTTTAACTTCAGCATCTTTTTAGACACCACTACAAAAGTAGGCCATTAGATGGTGACTGAACAAGAGAATACTGATTAGATGTACGGTCTCAGGAAACCGAACATAGCACATCTCTACTCTTGTCTTCTTTCAATCGTGAAAAATTTTGAAATGCTTTGTGTCAGGTTAAAATGTTTTTCCATGTAGGATATGAATGTAATCTTGATGGCCAAACTGGAATAACCTACATAAAGACACACGTCATGCTTTTTTGCCAGAGAATTGTCCTCCACTGTAGAGTTACTCAACTCACCACTGATATCTATTTCCATGGTGCCATTTACACACTCAGGTAAATAATAGTGTAAATAAGGGTAAATAAATAATGACCTGGCCTGGGCATTGTATTTAGCACAGCTAGATGTTGGTTCAGAATAACAACAGAATAAATTTAATGAACTTAATTCATTAAAATAAGTGTTCTTGAGACACTATAAAAAGGAAACATCATAACCTTAGGCTAGGGTCAGTCGAAAGCAGTGCGAACGTGCGTTTAGCCGCACTTTATTACGGCCGTGGTAGCAGCAAATGACGTCCAACGCAGGCTCACACATGAAGTACGGCCGCACGAAAGTTCGGCTGCGCAACGCAAGCGGCAAACGAACGCATTTTTGCAAGAACGTCGAACCGCTAGTACTGATGTACAGAGTGCGCTGCGTCTGCAAAGCGGCGTGTGTGCGTGATTAGGAGACGTCAGACAATGCTCATGTCCGGCCAATATCACGTCCAGACACCCAAAGTTTCCTGGTTTGGATCCATTAAAAATCACGGCCGACATTGCGCATCGTATGACCTCTATCGCGTCTTCCGTGAAAAAATGTGTTCGGACGCATCAACGCACTTTTTGACGGTAGACGGAAAAAATGCGTTTGTCTGACCCTAGCCTTAATGGACACCATTGGGAAGGACACTGGACATAGTTTTACAGCACTACACAATCGCCTGACCGGTGAAATCACCAGACACTCTTTATCCATATTTATTATTTGTGGAATTCCTTTCTAAGAGAAATTCTGCAGGTTCCATGTATGCGAAGTCTTATTATGCAGGTATTGATCTCTTTAGCTCTTCATCCCTGATGCATTTACTCCGCAGATACTCAACATAAACAGTAGTAGAAGGGTCAATAATCCAGTAACTAGGCCATTTGCAGCCTTTTGTATTGCTTTATTTCACTTTTGGAGCAGATTATATTTTACCTCACAACACCAATAATCAATATACTAAACAAAGATTTATTGCAGGCAGAAACGTATTATCGTCAGGTCGCGGTTTACAGAAAATATCTTCAAAAGACACAAAAACAAAACTAATAAATGCCTTCTATGACAGCGATGCCCTTTTTCAGCCTTCACTATGGTAATACACAGCACCCTGACTGATTTCTTAAAAATGTAAACTGCCCCTTTTTCAATTTTTATGCTAAACAAGTCAAATGGTAGATGAAAAAGCTGCAACAATTTTCTGGCACAGAGACTGTTAAACATTTTGTAAATTAGAATCTTACAGTGTTCAGGGATTTATAGCTTTTACCCCAAAGCAGATTCATATTCAAGTCGCTTTAAAACTTTCCATTATCTTGTAAACACAAAATCTGGCCCCCGGCAGGTTCCTTAGTTATGAACCCTTTGTTACTAGAACATCATTTTGTTGCACATAATGCTTTCAAGGGCTAAAGTTCCAAACAGAGCTCTTTTTTATATACAGGAGTAAAGCAGAGATACACATCAAACAGGTCTCCTTCGATGTCACTGTATCATTTTCCATGCAGTCTCTGAGTACAAATGATGTGCTCCGCATGCGAATCACAGATTCCCTATCTACACAATCCGGCTTCTTTTAATGAGTTAAAACCAAAATTGGTTATTCTTCTGTCATAAAAGTGATTTTTCTCGATGCCAGTTATGCAATAAAAACCTTGGATCTGAAGCAGACAAGATTTCTGGACTGAAACCAAAATTTTTTTTTTATATCAGAATGACACAGTATAGAAAAGAAATATACAGTGACAAGAAAAAAATGTGAACAAATGACTGCATTTGTCTTAATATCCGGTATGACGTTCATCTAAGCTACAGTAATCAACAATCACAATGTAATTTAATTATTAACACACATTTAATGTATTATTTTTGTACATATTGAATATATGATTCAAATAGCCACAGTATAGGTTGGAAATATGTGAAACCCTATGCAGATGACTTCAACAAACGCTAATGAGAATTCAAAATTGGCAAACCTGGTATCCAATTAATGAACTGAGCTTAGAGGTGTGGGTTAGAGCTACTGTTAAAGGTGTGAATTAAATGAGATCACAAAGAAAGCTGCTGCTTTCCAAAAAAAACAAACATTGCTGTATCCTTCCTTCAGCCCAAGCCCGCTGCTTCTGAGTGACTCTTGACCCCAGTCTTTTCTTCAGCCCCCACATCCAATCACACTCCTCATCTTCTCACGTTCACCTCTGCAATACTGCCAAAATTTGTCCTTGCTGACACCACCAAGCAATTTATCCACTCTCTTGCAAGGACCTTCTTCTACTTTTGATCTTTTTTAGTTTGTTTTCCAGATTGTTTTGAAATAATGGATTAATATTATATATAGAATGAGATATTAAGGTCACATTCCTTTTCTTGCCATCCACATGGTAGTAATCTGCCAGCTCTATACAGTCCATCTATTAACATATGATTGGTACAATGTAATTTCTAACATGATTCTTCAACGTTCATTTGTTACAGCAGAATTATTTTGTCTTTGGTCCTTGGTAACAATTTGACAATAATAAAGATATAAAATGAGATGCCAGGCAGGTTGATGTCAGGGACATGTTGAAATTAACGTTAATACTAAAGACTGTTTTAAAATTAAGACAGCAGTTGGTAGCTCTTGTATCCAGTCGATATATATCAATGAAGTTACATTGGTGACAGGACAACCTCTATGGAGCATGAAGAACATAGTTTAACGTAGACCTGTTACCTATGCCTTGTCAAGTAATGGCCTTGCACAACAAATAAAAATTAAATGAATACCTGGGAAACTTTGAATATGAATGAGATTGATAACTGTTTGGGACACAACTCATGAAAAGGTTTAGAATATAGGAGTCAGTTGGGTTTATTTCTGCCTTATCTTCATAAACCAGTAGGGGTTCTGGTCCACTCATATGCTAAATTTTACCCATTTTCACATTGGTTCTATAATTGATAGTGCTTTCCATTAGAGTGAGCAAAAACAAGGTTTGTGAGAGTATTGACAAAGGCACCAACATTAGTGGTTTGCCCATTGATGAGTACCGGCTCAGATCTCAAAAGGTTTTAGTCTGATGGTGGCATTACAAAGGAGGCTATACCCTATACAAATCAGAGTGCAATCACCCAGAAAGGGTGAGCAGAACTGATATGCCAAGGCAGTCCTCTCTGCAAGAGAGATACCGCAAACTTGACGATCATTTCCTCCTTGTCAGGAGGCTATAGCTAATGCCCCTCGACACCTCAACCAAGCGGTCTAGATCTGGATAACCTTGTATACTTATAGTGAGTAAAAACAAGGTTTGTGAGTGTCACAGACCACAGGATTGCAGGGTCAGGGTCCTATTGTTTGGAAGGGGTGTTCGGGGATTTGTTATGTATATCGGTTGTTTTGGGGTTACAGAACTCGTGCTAAGTGCTAACATTATGGGAACGATTTGTTTATTTCGACAGTATGCATCCAGTAACTAACAACAACTACTTCTAAGCCCTTCAAAGCAGTTTGAGCCGGAAAATGCGGTCCAACCCATTAAGAATTTAAACCACCATATCCTAGGGCCCCATGGAACGATCTCAGCGCTATTTGGGGATGATGTAGAAGAGGGCCATAGCTATCCAGAGACACCTCAGAATTGTCAGTAGTGGGTCGAGGAAAGATGTTCTGGGCCCTATTGTACCATCTTGAGACTAAAACCACAAGAGGTTAGGAATGTTATTAGTGCCAGTATGCCTGAGTCTTTGTTTTGGTGGGGCTGCCACTTGATGCAGCAAGGACACCGTGTAATTTGGGAGTGGGGAACGGTGGAGGACCTGATGGGGAAAGTTACTTTCTGTTGTGGTGTGGGAGGTTTTTGTATGTCAATGATCCATGCTTGACCGCATAAATATCTGTGCCTATCCACAATAAAACCAGTTCTATATTGACCCTACATGCAGTCTCGACTCATGATGTGGGTAGCAGCTATTTACTGTTGTTGATCCCAGTTGCAGAAATTATCGCTAACATTGTAGCGCAACGACACCAAGTGGTCATCATATATATATATATATATATACAGTTGTGTTCAAAATTATTCAACCCCCACTGAAATTGAGTGTTTTGGCCAGTTTGACATTGATTTTGATCATTCAGTCATCTTGCTTACAATTAAATCAAAGAGGCACGTGTAGGTCAGACAAATATAACATAACATTTATAATGAAATAACCACAAATGTCTTTTCTGTGCTCACATCATTATCAGTTTTATTCAACCCCCAAGTGACATTCAATCTTAGTACTTAGTACAACATCCTTTTACAGTTATAACAGCTTTTAAACGTGAAGCATAGCTTGACACAAGTGTCTTGCAGCGATCTACGGGTATCTTCACCCATTCGTCATGGGCAAAAGCCTCCAGTTCAGTCACATTCTTAGGCTTGCGCACTGCAACTGCTTTCTTTAAGTCCCACCAGAGGTTCTCAATCGGATTTAAGTCAGGTGACTGCGATGGCCACTCCAAAATGTTCCAGCCTTTAATCTGCAACCATGCTCTAGTGGACTTGGAGGTATGCTTGGGATCATTGTCCTGTTGAAAGGTCCAACGTCTCCCAAGCCTCAGGTTTGTGACAGACTGCATCACATTGTCATCCAATATCTCCTGGTACTAAAGAGAATTCATGGTACCTTGCACATGCTGAAGCTTCCCTGTACCTGCAGAAGCAAAACAGCCCCAAAGCATGATTGACCCTCCACCATGCTTCACAGTAGGCAAGGTGTTCTTTTCTTCATAGGCCTTGTTCTTCCTCCTCCAAACATAGCGTTGATCCATGGGCCCAAACAGTTCTAATTTTGTTTCATCAGTCCACAGAACACTATCTCAGAACTTCTGTGGTTTGTCCACATGACTTTTGGCATACTGCAGTCGACTCTTCTTATTCTTTGGAGACAGCAAGGGGGTGCGGCTGGGAGTTCTGGCATGGAGGCCTTCATTACGCAGTGTGCGCCGTATTGTCTGAGCTGAAACTTCAGTACCCACATCTGACAAATTTTTTCTCAGTTCCTCAGCAGTCACACGGGGACTTTTCTCCACTTTACGCTTCAGGTAGCACACAGCAGTCGAAGTCAGCATCTTCTTTCTGCCACGACCAGGTAGCGTTTCAACAGTGCCCTTTGCCTTGAATTTGCGAATGATGCTTCCTATGGTCTCTCTTGGTATGTTTAACATCTTTGCAATCTTCTTATAGCCATTGCCCTTCCTGTGAAGAGTAATCACCTCTTCTCTTGTCTTCCTGGACCATTCTCTTGACTTCACCATGTTTGTAACCACACCAGTAAATGTCTAGAAGGAGCTGAGTATCACAGTCATTTTAAAGCTGCCTAATTGGTGCTTATTATGCTTTATTGCTGCTCCGTGACATCCACAGGTGTTTTCAATACCTGATTTGAAAACACTTGAATGAACCTCTGTTCTTCAGAGTGGTAGTCTTTAAGGGGTTGAATAATTGAGTCAATGAAGAATTCACAAAAGAAACATATTATTAACTGTATTACAAAACCAATTGATGTCATTTTAGTTGCATATGGTTCTTTAAAAAGTCCTTGTAGGATTTCATTCTGAATACAATTACAAATGTACACTAAATTCCCTAAAACCCTTTACAGCATTGGGGGTTGAATAATTTTGAACACAACTGTATATATATATATATATATATGTAATAAAGTTGAGTTTGCACAACCTTTTTTATTATGGCTAGCAAAAATAACTAAACTAAGGCTCTGCCCACCTCACGTCTCACTGTCCAGAATCAAAGCTCTTCCTGTACATAATACTGACAACTAAACGATTTAATAATCAATATCTCTTTAAATAGTGATTTTTTTTATTTAAACTTTGTTTTTTTACAAATGAGTTTAAAGAGTTGGCAGGAGCTCCACACAAGATTGCAACTGTAATGATGTTTACCATAGCACGCATACCACAAAACTTCTATCTCCTGTACCATCACATAAATAAATGATTCCAGAGCTTTTTCAAATATCTTGCGAACAGTTAAGATTCCTTTACGTCAGCAAAAAGAAAATATCCAGGCTTAAGAATAATTTTATTACATATACTAATGATAAAATGCTGTTATTTTATTAAGGGCTGCATAACCTTCTGCTTTTGTGCTTGGCCATCATGAAAACACGTTCTATCGAGTTTCTTCAGCCATCTGTCATTATCCAATTCAATGCTAATTCATTTGGTATATATTACATAAAAGTGTAGCTAAACTAGTATTCATCTCTAATTCAATAAAAATGATCATTTGATAATAATGCACATTGCCGAGCCACAGATGGAAAAGGTAATGGTGTTTGAACGCTCGCGCGGTTTCATTATGGCAGACATTTGCATGTTAATGTTGCAGATTATACAGTAGAAGTGCCTGCCAGTTACGAGAGGATAACACGAACAGTTCATTGATCATGTGATTATTCCTATTATTAAATATAATGGTTTCATTTACATTGCTAGTTTGTTCAGAAATGTTCAGAAAATTGCTGCTTGATGGGATGAGGATCAATGCGAAATCTTTCAAAATATATGCTGTAGCAGTGTGGTCTGGGCCTAGAACAAATAAGAGAACACTAATATCAGGGATGTCAAACTCTGACCTTCCAGGTGTTGATGGCCTACTAGTCCTAAAGGGTTATTCAGAAAACGGTGTTTCCTCGTTGAGCGCACTTCAGCGATTCCAGTTCGCCGACCATGCTGTGAATTCACTATTCACCGCAAGATCCACAAAGTGCGCCGAACGTGGAGCTGCCAAAGACCACCGGCGACCACCACTGATCTACAGAAGAAAATAAACCAAAACTGAACTCTGCTGTTCTTTAAAAAGTGGTTTAAAAAAATAAAAATGCATGAAAATGCTTGGAAAGAATGCCAAAAAGGTCCTATACAAAGTGATAAAACGGTCTGTTACAGAATAAAAAAAAACGCTGTTTAAAAGAAAAATGGTAATCGAAAATTATGCCCAAAAAAATCCCAAATACTAAATTATAAAACAATAAAAAGACGATTTGCTTTAAGTGAAAAGAATAAATGGTTGGATAAAAACAATAATATTTTTTACTTTGAATCCTAGGAGATTTTCCTTTTCTTAAACCTGTCGAACTGAACCAATGAAAATCAGGGCATTTCACTGACACTTCGGTGCAGTTCAGCATTTTCTGAATAGATTAACCATTACTTCTCTATGGGACAATTTTGCTGCTGCCAAAGATCGCCGAATTGTGGTGATCTGTGGCGAAGTGCACCATATTTCCCTGGCAATTTGACATATTTGGCAAATTGCCAGCCTTCTAAATAGCCGAACCGCCACAAAATTACACCGTACGCAGTAGGTGGGCACAGAATCTTGGGAGATGCAGGTCAACAACATGCGGGGCATATGAAATGAATAAAAGATCCGTGACTTATAATATTCTTAGCTTTGTGGTTCCACAAAGTATATACAGAACATGTGTAGATGTAGTAAACCATCTGACACTCTACAGCAGGGGTCAGCAAACGTGGCCCTTCAGACGTTAGGTCCCATGAACCCTAGTCAGCTCAAAGAATGTCTGAGCATTAAGGGAATGTAGTTTCAAAACATCTGGGGTCCAAGGTTGTAGAACTCTGCTCTGCAGCCTCGGGGTCCCAATACAAGCCTTGCATTAGAAATAACATGAGGTGTGATAATGCCTCATGCTGGTGTTAGGACTCTGTCATACTGTGTTTTCCATGCACCTTTGCATGTCCAACATGTTTACTTACACTTTGCTAGTAACCATATATAAGGAAATTAAAAGCAAAGGATTATTCATAGTATATGCAAGCATGGCAAGGAAAAAGAAAGTTTGCTACTTAGAAAATCCTTAGGTTAAGTGCTAAAAACAACTGAAAAATAAAGAAAATTAAAAGATAATTGTGCCAGATACATCCAAATGTACCTGCTGGAAATGTAAATGATGGAAAATATATTACAATTTCCCCATGTGTCCTTCCATACTGTGACAAGCATGTGAAATAAAAAGCAGTTACATATACTAATTTATGTTGTATTAATTATTCAGTCCCATTTCATATACAAAATACAAAAAAGACATTTGTTCTCTATTCCATACCCAGATAGCTGCGTATCATATCCACATGCTCTCTGAAGGTTTGTGCTTGGCAAACAGCCCATATAGAACAGCAGTGGCAGGCCTGTATGTCGACATCTCATTCACAGCAATGTCAATCACGGAAAAATGTCTCTTTAACTCTTTCGCACCACGGAGCATACTTTCCCGTCCCTGTGGCGGGTGAGCCTGAACGTCGCAGGGTGGCATAGCATGCCTCACTGGCATCTGTGGGCTGCGACAGGCCCGAACACCAGTTGACGTTCCCCTACAGTCAATGACACATGCTGCGCAGGCGAGCCAGAGGAAGGGCCTGCCGCAGCAGCCGGAAAGTGGGGCGTACTACTACTAGTACGTCCCACCGCTGGGTACAACCTGCCCAGCAATAAGGGGTTAACGATAACTACTTTACTCATGGAAACGAGTGGAAAAGGGAGGAACGCTCTGGGAGGGGACTCTCTGCCTGGGTGTAAGTGTGCACGAAATGGGTAAACGGTAATGAAAAAACTAACAGGGTTATTCAGAGAAAGGTGAAAACCTTGAGAATTGGCAGGAGAATGAACAATCTAGACCAAATAGCCAATTTGCTAAGAGAGATAAATGGGAGAATTTTTCTGGTTTGACTATTTCCACCTAGAATTTTCAATTCTCCAGTCATTCTCAAGGTTTTCACCTCTTTCTGTATAGCCCTGTAATTTCGATTTACACGATTTACTAGATCCTCCCCACGACCTTACACATTGTGGGCAAGAGATTATTTTCTTTCCATCATGACACCAGCGGGGCTCTGTAGTAGACTATCCCATAATAGATTTTTTGGGAAATTTAAGGTTGAAAGCCAGGTGGAATTACACCTTTTCATGTGTAGTTTTAGATTAGTAATTATATTGAATAAACAGTGCATTACTTGTCATGCTGATACACTGGGTTCAGCCCAGCACTCTCGGAATGTGGAAATGTGTGACCATCATTTAATAGAGCTTCACAGTGTGTTACACAATCTGTTTGTGTTTGACTTTTTTTTGTTTTTTGGGTCATATGGTTCATACAAAGATTTAGGGTATCATTCTCCTTGGTAGAGCAAACATCTAACTAATAGCTGATAAGCACCACTGTTGTTATGAACCCTGATAAGCGTATTATTTTTTTCCCCATCTTCAAATGTTCTGGTACAGGTTGTGGGAGAATTTGCAGATAAAATCAGTGATAAATGTGTGACAGGTAATTGAATCAAGCCCTAGCTATGCTCCTTTCAACTTTGATATAAGACCCAGCGGGCTGAATTACCAAATTATAAGAGAAAAAATACATAAAAACATATTTTCTTTCCGTACATGTGTACAATTTACATTTTTCTTCTGTATATATAAAAAATATTTTTCACATAAAATGAGTAATGTACATAATACTGAACCAGCTCTAGGTATTTCGGTATTGAAATTTATCATATAAAATAGGATTTATTTTTGTGGGAGGGTTCCATGAAAAATTAGAGAGATTAAAACCAATAACAGCAGCAAACAAGGATATATGGAGAGTACGTTTCTACAAAATCTCACTAAGTCCATATAATCACATGGAAAGGATGCTACATTATAAAAGGCAATTATTATTTTCAGAGCTGGATTAACATAATGGCTTTTTGTGTTGATAACATAATGGCATTTTGGGTTTTATAACAATAAGGCCAAAAACATTAACTGTTTTAGCACCAATTAGTGATGAGTTGGTTGTGCCAGGGCACAATGAGAGGGAGGCGCACTGGGTATTATTATTATTATTCTTTATTTATAAAGCGCCAGCATATTCCGCAGCGCCAGTGGGTGAGTAAGAGAAGAGCTGATGCCAAATATGGATAAAAAGAATGGGACAGTAGCACAATGAGGGGTGGGAAGGCTGAAGCAAAGTCAGAACGGGGTAACAGGGATGGGTCGAAATCCATCAAGATTATCAGCTCCATGCCCACGAAACCCTTTATTCAAAATAGAAAATGCTACAAAGAATAGAAAGAAGTCTCTGCTCAAATATACCCTTTCCTTTATTTTTACTTACTGGGATGGGCCTTTGTTACATATTACCTTACTTTAATAATTGCTACTTTATTAATTTGTTATTTGACTCCGCTTTGTTTGTCAGTTTGACTAGACACATTCTGGCCGTATTGGAAGGACTATTATTTTTTATTATTCATGACTTTTTTTTGCGCTATATTTTTCTTGCTTTCTCATTCCACTGATAGTCCATCTGTTATAGGCATGCTACTTATTATTTTCTCAATGACAATATTTCTATTTGTTATGATTATGATAAATATACAATATGTATGTGTGTGTATAGAATACACCAGGAAGGCAGCACTTAAACTTATTAAAGGGATACTCTAAGCAACATGACCACCTAAGCTATTTTAGGTGGTCATGATGCCCGGAGTATGCCGCCCTTTGTCCCCCCTCCCTCCGCTCAGCCGATCAGCTGAAAATGCTGAAAACAGCTGAGAGAGGCGGAGAACTTTACTCCGCCTCCCAGCTGTCAGTCAGCAGAGCGGGAATCATATTTCCGCTTCTGCCGACTTTTGCCGAGTAGGAGACGTCATCGCGCTTTCAGCGCGATGACGTCTCCTACTCCCCGCAGAAGCTGGCGGCTCCCTCTTCGGGTTAGTGTTGCGCGCATCCTCTTGCGCGCAACACTAATCCTCAGAGGGAGCCGGGAGGAAGCCTGCCGATTGGCTGGCTTACGTGAGAGGCGCGCATGCGCGCTTCTCACGTAAACCAGAAGCCAAGACGCAGCAAGAAGAAGGACGGGAGCGGAAGAGGAGGGAGGTGAGTATAAAAAAAAAAAACGCCGCTGGAAACCAGAGGATTTTAAGGTAAGTATTGCAGTTACAAGAAAAGAAAAAAAAAAGAAGGTTTTATTAAGGGAATAGGGATAGGTTAGGAAAAAAAAACGGGGGGTGATTTTTTTGTTGGAGTGTTCCTTTAAGCACATAGGGCAGGTGCTTCTCAAGACAATAAGACACAAAACACCAAGAGGAGAGCGCTCCAACATACACATACAAAGTAGCTTATGCATTTAACCATTTAAAGGTTATATATACAGTATACACGCATACGGTCGACATTTGTGGTTTTGCTTATTTGCGAATGCACTGAAAGACCTGTCTGCTCAGATTTTTTGTGTGGACTGAGGGGAGTGAGGAACAGAAGAAAATAATTCCAAAGGAATTCCAAAGGAAGCCTTGAGAGTGAAAGAGAGAGAAGGGAAAAATAAGACTGTGAGCCAAATTACATTCTTCACGCAAAAACGCTTGCGCAACGAGTGAATTTTTGCGCCTAGTGTTAAACGTTTACGCGCGCACATCACCGCTGGAATTACAATCCTAGTGCATTTTTTCATCCGTCGAGCGATAACGTGCGTAAACCGGACACGCACAAATGCTCGCGCAGTACCGTTGCGTGCAGAAATCAGTGTGCGCACGTTTTTTTTCTCGCGATTCAGCCAATCAGAATTAAGAACCACAATTATCTCACGTTAAGAAATTGCACCTGCCAAAGTCAATCTGAGCATATATGCTGCAGCAATAATACATGCACACACAACTTCTCCATTGTATTGGTTTGGTATGAGTAGAATGTGTAACTATACTTTGCTGCATTTTTTTTTTGGGCTGGTGTATTTGGGTTAGCCAGGTTGTTCAGATTTGCCATTAACACCAGCTTTTAGGAGTTGCTAAAATGATGTGCGCAAAGGCTGTGCGGTAATTACCGTGAATAGTTTGTAATACCATCTGCATACCAGTGCACATTCACGTTTGCGCTCACAATGTTAAGTATAGGATGCGCGCAGTATAGTACGCTCGGTCAGGGTTTGCGCAGGTTCACCCGCGGTAGATGATTACGCGCGTTTGTTGCGCTGACAATGTAATACGGCTTTCGGCGTAAAGGGTTTTACCCCTCGCATTAATGCGTTTTTGCACCGGCGCAAACATTTGCGTGAAGAATGTAATTTGGCCCCGTGTGAGGGAAAAGGAAAGGAAGAAAATAAAGGGGGTACTCAATAAGCACTGAACTTGCCACTGTATTGCATCTAATGGCGAATTTCACTGTACGGTGCAATTTTGTGGCAGTTCGTCTATTCACTAAGCTGTCAATTCGTCAAATACTTGTGAATTGACAGTGAAATACAGTGCAGTTCAACGCTGATCAGCGATCCTCAGTGGCAGCGAAATTGTCCCATAGAGAAGTGATGGTTAACCTATTCAAAGAACACAGAACTGCACCGAAGTGTCAGTGAAATGGCCTGATTTTCGGTGATTCAGTTCAACAGGTTTAAACAGGCGAATCCCGTAAGATTCAATATTAAAAAAATATATATTTTTTTTATTCAGCCATTTATTCTTTTCATTTTCAGCAAACCAATGTTTTATTTAATTATTTTTTGGAACACCATTATGTATTTTTTTGCCAAAATTTTTGATTCCCAATTTTTTTTAAAAACTTCTTTAAGCCAGTCGTAAAACTGATGTCTACTGTGTACATGAACAGTATATATATTATTATTAGCATCATCATTTATATAGTGCCAACAGTTTCACTTTCCGCAATGCTTTACAATAAGGATTTGGGGGATCAACTAATAAATTTACAGAAAAACTTCATAATCAGAGCCGAAAAGAGTAAAGGATCCTGCTCACACAAGCTTACAGTCCATAGGAGATGGGGAGGAGGAACACAAAAGGAGTTACCATCTTATTAGTGGTTAGGATTTCTAATGCGAATATTCATGTTGTAAATGGTGACAGGTATGATGGTAAGACAAATTAAGAAGGCTACAATGGTGTGGGAAGGGTAAGTGAGGAAGGAGATTGGTCAGGAATTCGATACACTTATCTGAAAAGATGGATTTTGAGTGATTTTTTTTAAGGACTGGAGGTTAGGGGACAGTCTGAAAGGGTGAAGTAGGTTGTACCACAGGACCGGTACCACAGGACTTCAAGATAAGGCTTAGTAGGTTGTACCACAGGACCAGTCCCGCTCTTGAGAAGTCTTGTAGAAATGAGATAGCGGGTTAGGTGGAAGCCACCTGCAAACTGAAATGGTCTAGAAGGGGTGTGCTTGTGGATAAGGGAAGACCTGTAAGGAGGGGTCCTGTTATTAAAGGATTTGAGCATAAGTGTCAGTAAATTGTATCCTGTAAGGTACAGGAAGCCAATGGAGGGGGGGGGGTATGCGAGGAGCATATAAGCCTGGCAACTGAGAAATATAAGCCTGGCAACAGCATTCATTACTGATTGCAAAGGGGCAAGGTGTCGAATCTTCCCTTTCTGGATAACCAATGTTCACTGTAGTTACACTTTTACTGACTGATGAAGTAATTGTAAACAAGCGAAACGCATCTCAGATGCTTTTAATGTGCGTTTAAACATTTTTTATTAATAAAAGCTTTATTATCGAATTAATAAAGCTGTATATATTAAAGAGTTATCTAGAACATGCAGTGTCCCTGCTTTTTCTTCCTAACTGATGGTGAGGGCAACCAGTAAACAATGTGTGAAGTAGCTGGGGTTTGATAAAATCACCAGGGGCCTTACATATGGAGCCGAGACAAAAGCTCTTGCTATCGTGAGGGGTGCTGATTCTCTTATTTACACATGGTATCAAGACATACTATACCATGAGATATGTTTGATCTGTAGTATTCTTCTGCCATTTAATCATCGTGGAGGGGTAGTGTCAACCATACTAGTAATATGCTGTTTAAATCAGAGCTGGGTTGATAAAGCTCTGTACCACGTGAGTGAGATTCCAATGACAGCAAAGTATTTTAAACCATAGGGTTATTTCATATTGAACTTTTGTCCTTTTTTCTGCTCATTGCTTTTGAGATATTATCATCCATAAATGACAAGAAAAGGAATTGTATATATTTATTTGCTTGTATCCTTCTGCACTTTATGGTCTGAACCGAAAATTTAAAGATCTATTCACGCAATACTTGCATGCACTATACATAAATATACAGAATCAGCCATATCTTGCCCCCTTTTTTTGCAAGCAGCTGAGGCAAGAACTTGATCCCTTCATGATTATCAGTGGGTAGTTGATCTCGAATAACTTCAGCACCACATTTGCCTTTTTTAGATCCGCAGAAATAATGGGATTATATATATAGTAATTTAGTGTTGCACATGGTTATTGTGTAAATAATGATATCACTGTTACGATATTGACGGCGCTGTTCCCTAACTGTATCCGATATATTGTCAACTGTTTTGCTTTTCTGGAGACATATACTGGTATCTAGAGGGACAACAATTGATGGGTACGCTTCAGAAATTGAAAGCGCCGCTACCAACTCCTTCGACGTATGGAACGCAGAAGAAACCATGGTGGAACGCGGAAGTAGCCACGGTGGAACGCACGCCCATCCAGATCGAGGCTGATCTACTAATATTTTAACTGTTTTTACTGACTGATGAAACGCGTTTCAGTAGCACTAAAAGTGCCTTTTACTTTTATTTTATTTTCATTTTAAATTTTATATAAGAATAAATCTTCTCCAATCCATCAGAAGGCGATTTTTTTTCTTCCTTTTACCGTCGATGACCTGATTGAGCTGACGGAGAAATTCTGAGAGGGCAAAGGGCTGCCATAAAAATACCCTACAAGCGGGACCCCCTCAGAGCCAGGATAGGGGCTCCGGAGTTTGTAAGTACCCCCTAGGGGAAGCGACAGGGGTGACTACTGCTGTATACTGCGCAATGGCCCTCTTTCTTATTACTCCATAGAACCTTTAGAAGTCCCGCTGAGCCTGCTTTGTATAGAGGATCCTTCTAAATACAGAAGATTTCATCTATACAACCACTGGGGGACAATAAAGAGGACTTTTGAAGAAAACCTTGATCCACATGTTTTGACCTACATAAAGTATAAAAATACTAAGACTTTGAGGACATTTTGGATCTTTGGAGTGTTTTAAACTTTATTATACGTTTTATGTTTTAAACAAATGAATGTATTGTGCATCCACATAATCTAAATCATTGGTAGATCTTCCGATAGTACCATACTCTACGCGCCTAAAGGGCTTTCTCTTTAACATTATCTTTTGTGTTTTTTGGTATCAAACATACCTTTCGGGCAGTGAGGAGTATTATTAAATTACGGTCCATAGCGCCTTTCGACCCTACATTCCCTTTTAACTAACTATACATAAATATATATACATATAGATCCCAAAATTTAAAATAGACTTGTGCTACTGATGTATTTTGTGTGATATTGGATTGATTTCTTTGTGTAACCTTTGTTGTATCGGGGCACTATTAATCACCTAAGCAGCACTAAAGATATATCTTTACACAAGCACAAATTTATGGTGAAGTAGTGCTTTTTAAAAACACTCACTGATCTTTTTTTATTATTATTGTCTACTGTTTGTAGGAACTTTGCCTGTCGGTGTTGAATTTTCCTTTTCTGGATAACCGACGGTCATCGTAGTTGAACCAATGGTTCAAAACAAATGGTTTTAGTTGATAACCCCTTTTATATCAGCAATCCTGAACTAGTTTCCTGCTTTCTAAAAGAAAATAATTCCTTAAAAAACAATGCAATGGGTTAGCTGCTCCCTACAGGTAACAGTTTTTGAGTGAAATTATGGTTTTTATTGATGAATTAGCTTGACTCCAAACGGCCTTTTAATAAACAAAACGTTACCGGGACAATTTTTTTCTTAAAAGATGTATGTTAAGTGTAATTTATGGCAATCCATTTATGCTTACTAAGTGGAAACAAAGAGGATGCTGTGCTTGAAAATAATTGTGTATACTTTGCAAAACTAACAAAGGCATGTTATCGCAGGCCAGGTTGATCCTTTCTACAGTTCTTTGTATGCACAGTAATAGATTTACTAGTGAAGAGACATTCACTGGAAAGCATTTTAATGTAATGTAAAATAACATAGCAGCTCATGTTAAAGAGCCTTATAAGAAAGAGAAAACATTGCATAGAAATGAAACGAGGGATACATATAGTTTTTTAAAAATATTTTTAATTTATGTTCTTCCTATTTAGGCTCGTCTAAAAGAAAAAAAAAAGGGCTTCTAATTTCCTATTTGTCTGTTGTTTTCTTTGGAGGTACTTGTGGAATCCCGCTTGCCTCAGTGGGTACATTATAACAGGTAAACATAAGGGTTATGACATCTGGCTGAAGCCCCTTGCAGTGGAAAAACCAACCTGCTTGTTTCCTTAATGAGACAGCAAGGGAGAAGATGGAGACCTGTAATCTACAGACATGAAGCACACTAAGAAATCCAGTAAGGGATCAATCCAAACAACAGGTTCTTAAAAAAATATAATAATATAAATAAATAGATGGGGAAGAATATATTCCAAGCGAACAGAGCAAGGAACAGAATTTATTCAGGTAAAATGTTTAAGCCTAAGCATAAAAAGAAAGCATTAATTTACTGATTTACACAAATTCTAACCACGATATGGATTGAACAGCAGTTTTTTCTTTGAATTTCATGCATTAACCTTTGCCCTATGTAACCATTTCATTTCCATCTCTGATACGCTGTCAGAATCCCTTTCCTACATTCCCTGTCATATCTGTCCCATGCTAAACATTTCCCCGTTTTCCTCTTTACATACAGTCACATTCCATTAACCTACATGTAGCTATTCACATAAATAACATTCCCTTTCAAGTGTAATGAAACCAAAGAGAACATCAGGCAAGGGACATCTCCAAGGTCATTCATGATGACACCAGCAGCACCAATGTCATGCTGAAGTATAAATGTTTTAATGATCTTTAAGGGGCACGAGGTATAATAAACAGAGGGCTGTATTCACCTTATCCTTATTAAGGTCAGTGTTCCAGAGATTTCACTGTGTTCCATACCCTTCTCTTATCCTTGGTTTCAATGAGGGTTGCAAACGTTGCAGATGGTGTATGCTACAGATTTCTACTACTTATGGGAACAAGAAATCAGTGCTCATTAACAGATAGGTAAGAAACAGTAAGTAGCGAAAAATTCTATCTTCCTCCCAATATTCTGCTTTTATTTTCCTTCTCATCTCCTGGTTTCTGAACTTGTAGGTGATTTGAGTTTTGGAGTTTAGGATCACTGGGCAGCCTGGATGAAATGTAGAACATCCTACGCTGTACATTTCAGAAAATTTATTGATCTAAAAATCTTATTGTACATAAACTCAAATCCTATCAACCTTCATGTGTTTTCTGTCCAACAATTCTATGGGTTGTTCATACTGGGTAGTGAGTTAGTGACCTCATAGAAACACATTGATTCATAAAGAAACATAGGTAATAGGCAAAGAAGCGACACGCAAGGACTCTGCATGTGTTAACCTCCCCGGCGGTAATCCCGAATGTGGCTCGGGGTTAAATTTCAGTACCGAAAACGGTAACCCCGAGTCACAATCGGGCTGGTACATACTTTGTTCATGCGTTCCCTCAATGTCCTCCCACAGTCTCTTCCGGCCCATCCTGGCATCCTTCTTCCGGGTTCCCTTCCCTGCATGCACCGTGACGCAGTGGGGCAGGACCCGGCGGGAGAGACAAAAAAACAAAAAATTAAAAATTAATAATAAAAAAATCCTATCCAAAAAAATTTACCTTTTTGGCATTAAAAATAATTTCATAATCAGACCACCAGGGAGATTAAGGTAATTACAATGCATAGTCCTGTACATCAATATTTCCCATCCCTGATCTCAGAGAGCCTTAACAGGCCAGGTTTTCCAGATAACTGAAGTACAGCACAGGTGATATGATTTACTTCTTAGTGATTGCAGAATTCAGTCAGTTTTCCCCAAGGTGATCCAGTCCATTTATATTTGGCCTCTTACTGGTCCCTGAGGACAGGGTTGGGCACCACTGCCATACACAGTAATTTGAATTTCTACTCATCAACCAGAGGTGGCATAAAACTCTCGGGGCGCTATTACATTCTTCATGCAAACGTTAACGCGTGCGCAAAAACGCATTAACGTGAGGGGCAAAACCATTTGCGCTGAACGTCGTATTACAATGCCAGCGCAACAATTGCGCGTATACGTCTACTGCAGGTGAACCTGCGCGAACGCTGAGCGAGCGTACTTTACTGTGTGCGTCCTATACTTAACATTGTGAGCGCAAATGCGTTTGTGTGCTGGTACGCGGATGGTATTACAATCTATGCTCAGTTTGTAGCCTTTGTGCCCATAATTTTAGCAACTCCTAAAAGCTGGTGTTAAAGGCAAATTCTATCAACCTGACCGAAACCAAATACACCAGCCCAAAAAAAAATACGCAGCAGAGTATAGTTACACATTCTACACATACCAAACCAATAAAATGGAGAAGTTGTGAGTGCTTTTTTTTTTTGATACAGCATATATGTGCAGATTGACTTTGACAGGTGCAAAAACTTAACGTGAGACAATTGTGGTTCTTAATTCTGATTGTACGTCAGTACTAGTGGTTCTACGTTCTCGAAAAAATGTGTTCGTTGCCGCTTGCGTTGCGCTGCCGAACTTTCGTGCGGCCGTACTTTGTATATTGGCCGCCATTGCCCGTCATTTGCTGCTACTACAGCCGTGATTAAGTGCGTCTAAACACACGTTAAAAATGCGTTAGCCTGACCCCAGCCTAAAGCAACTGGCAGCAGAAAGGTTAATTTTTTTTTAATGTTTGGTTAGCTCAGTTTCTATACGCACATAATTTCCCAGTCTGCCCCATTACAAGTATGTCAATAAATAGACTCCGTAATAAAATCAATCTTGTTTATATATCAATTAGTCTTGTTTATATATCAATAATAATGGGCAATGAATGTCTAAAACAGGAATCAGCAACGCTGGTCCTGGAGATGTTTTGTAACAACATCTCTCGTGAAGCTCAGATATTCATTAGCTTGTAGTTGCCAAACATCTGGAGGCCGATAATGCTGGTCCTTGATGGAGATGTAGTAAACTATATGGGAACCAAACTAAACAATGAGCAGACAAATACAACAAAGAATACTGTACACATGCTAACTCTGTACTTTTGACTAACCAGTTCATGCCCGACTATAAACAAAGGGTGCTGTATGAGTTCTAGGTCTGGACTTTTCACAAACCATTAAATATCAGATTTTAACAAAGAGCACGTTATATATTCTAAATCTGACATCATCATCATCTGGTGAATAGATAATAAAGACAGATATTTTTGGTTAAACGTTCCTTAGATACAACTCTTGTTCTTTCAACACCACCTACTTTCTTCAGTGGAACCTCAGGCAATGTTGATGAAGAAAGGGCTGGAACTCCTGTAAGCCATACATTTTTGGAACAAACAGACTATTGTCAGTCTGCTTCATCATACTTAGCAAATATGTGCCAGCTTCCCCACATAAGATTGATATTAAATAAATGAAACATGCAAAAAGTCTTAAAATAGCCGAAAACTTTAAAAGCAGAAGATGTGTGAATCGGAGTAGCTAACAATGCGCTCGGTAATATATAAACTGCCAGTGATGATTGCTGCCAGGGAAAACTAAATAATGCCAAGGTCGTGAGTGGCTGCATCGAATACTTTGAGGATAAAATTAATTATAATGATTTGTTGGATTTTCCATGAAATGTCATTATTTCATGCCATCCCAGCTGTTGTTTCACACCAACAATCTTGTTTCCGGCTATATACAATAACGCAGAGAATGAGTTTATGCACATCATTTGTAATTTTCTTAATGTACTACGTCGGTAGCGTGAAACAAAATCCTTGAAGGATCTCATCTATGAAATATAATGAGCGGGTTAGAGGCAAGAAAGACTTCTGGAGGACAAAGCTCTACATCCTGACGCGAGAACTCCGAGTCTTATAAGAGCAACATAAACAATGCATTAACAACAAATTACCACGGGACACATGTGGCACATGAGAAACATAAGCAGATTATTTCACTCATAGAGAAAGTAACTCACTGATTTGTGGAGTGCTGACTGAATATTTTTAATATTGCTTTTACTGTGCTATTTATGGTATTTTAAAGTGAACCTGTCATCCATATGTTCATTCGTTGCTGGATATTCCTTCAGGAGGTTTCATCACAGCCATTATGCTGCTCTATTAACGTTGCATTATGGGTCGCAGTCAGTCATGCCATGGGCCTTCTGTGTTGATGACACTATAGCCAGTACATCAACAGTCAATGAAGGTTTATAGAACAGCGATCAACAACCTTGGTTCACTAGATATTCTGGAACTACATTTTCCATGAATCTCCGCCAACCCTAATGAGTGGCTGAGCATCAAAGGAGATGTAGTTTCAAAATATCATGAGGGCTAAGGCTGCTGATCCCTTTTGTGGAGAGTAGGATAACTGTCTGCAGGGAGATTCTAATCTACCATTGGTAGGGATGACAATGTTCATCCATATAAGTGAGGCATAGGTGTGTGGGATCGCCATTTAAAAGGGAATTTTTAAAAATGTATACTTTTGATGGGTATTCAATAAACACAATGTTTAGATCGAATGTTCTGTTCTGCAAAGTTATGGTTCCCTTAATGCAGTTGAAAAGTACATAAGACATTGAAAAATATACAAATTATCTGAGCAAATCAAGGTTTAAAACGAGACTGAATAGAAGAAAATTGTAACTTAATTCAAATGATATCTGCTAATGCACTCAGTTTAGTGTACTGAAAGCCTACACAAATTATTCTGCAAACCAGCATGATTCTTCCTGACTGTAACCTGGTTATTCAGAGAGCGGTGAAAAGCAGGAGAATGGCTGGAGAATGGAAAATTCTAGGTCAAAATAGCCAAACCAGAAAAATTCTCCCGTTTATCTCACTTTCCAAATTGGCTATTTTGACCTAGAATTTTCCATTCTCCAGTCATTCTCCTGCTTTTCACCTCTCTCTGAATAACCCTGTAAGGGCTATGAATCCAGTAAAGACTGTAAAAGTATGGGTATATGAATTCACCAGGAGGAAGGGGAGCAGGAACAGAAAAAGAGCAGAAACAGAAAAAGGAACAGTGAAATTGTCCTGAAAGACCATTTGTAAGTAAAATGGACAGTGAGAAGGTTCATATCATTGTGGCATCTGCAGTATCTTTACCATTATTCTCTGGGAGAAGAGACTTAGATTTTCATAATTCTCAACTGAAAAATGAACATCATCAAGGAGGGTGATTGCATCTACAGACTAGTGTGGAAATTTCTTATCAATTCATCAAGAAGTGGATAAAGCACAACAAGGTACCCTAAAGTGTATATTTATTTTGTACACACCAACAAACACATAAATAAACGTTTCAGCCCCCGATCAAGCTCCAAAAGAAATTTGCACTTTGGGGAACCTTATTGTGCTTTGTCGACTAATTGAACTGCCAGTGAACGTGGATTGGTCACTCTGGATTTTTAAGCATTGAGGACTATCCCTTTCCCCCATCAGGTAGAGTGTACACGTACCTATACATTTTTACATTTCTATTGGGGATGTATTATAACATTCTTGTTTCTGTAATTCTTGAAGTGAGATCATGGAAATTTGTGGTAAAAAGGTAAATGGGTGCTGCAGTTACGTCATTTATTTCTACTTAAAGGCTACTAAATACAGTTGTGTTCAAAATTATTCAACCCCCAATGCTGTAAAGGGTTTTAGGGAATTTAGTGTACATTTGTAATTGGATTCAGAATGAAATCCTACAAGGACTTTTTAAAGAACCATATGCAACTAAAATGACATCAATTGGTTTTGTAATACAGTAGTAAATGTTTCTTTTGTGAATTCTTCATTGACACAATTATTCAACCTCTTAAAGACAACCACTCTGAAGAACAGAGGTTCATTCAAGTGTTTTCAATCAGGTATTGAAAACAGCTGTGGATGTCACGGAGCAGCAATAAAGCATAATAAGTACTGGTGTGGTTACAAACATGGTGAAGTCAAAAGAATGGTCCAGGAAGACAAGAGAAGAGGTGATTACTCTTCACAGGAAGGGCAATGGCTATAAGAAGATTGCAAAGATGTTAAACATACCAAGAGAGACCATAGGAAGCATCATTCGCAAATTCAAGGCAAAGGGCACTGTTGAAACGCTACCTGGTCGTGGCAGAAAGAAGATGCTGACTTCGACTGCTGTGCGCTACCTGAAGTGTAGAGTGGAGAAAAGTCCCCGTGTGACTGCTGAGGAACTGAGAAAAGATTTGTCAGATGTGGGTACTGAAGTTTCAGCTCAGACAATACGGTGCACACTGCGTAATGAAGGCCTCCATGCCAGAACTTCCAGGCGCACCCCCTTGCTGTCTCCACAGAATAAGAAGAGTCGACTGCAGTATGCCAAAAGTCATGTGGACAAACCACAGAAGTTTTGGGATAGTGTTCTGTGGACTGATGAAACAAAATTAGAACTGTTTGGGCCCATGGATCAACGCTTTGTTTGGAGGAGGAAGAATAAGGCCTATGAAGAAAAGAACACCTTGCCTACTGTGAAGCATGGCGGGGGGTCAATCATGCTTTGGGGCTGTTTTGCCTCTGCAGGTACAGGGAAGCTTCAGCGTGTGCAAGGTACCATGAATTCTCTTCAGTACCAGGAGATATTGGATGACAATGTGATGCAGTCCGTCACAAACCTGAGGCTTGGGAGACGTTGGACCTTTCAACAGGACAATGATCCCAAGCATACCTCCAAGTCCACTAGAGCATGGTTGCAGATTAAAGGCTGGAACATTTTGGAGTGGCCATCGCAGTCACCTGACTTAAATCCGATGGAGAACCTCTGGTGGGACTTAAAGAAAGCAGTTGCAGTGCGCAAGCCTAAGAATGTGACTGAACTGGAGGCTTTTGCCCATGACGAATGGGCGAAGATACCCGTAGATCGCTGCAAGACACTTGTGTCAAGCTATGCTTCACGTTTAAAAGCTGTTATAACTGTAAAAAGATGTTGTACTAAGTACTAAGATTGAATGTCACTTGGGGGTTGAATAAAACTGATAATGATGTGAGCACAGAAAAGACATTTGTGGTTATTTCATTATAAATGTTATGTTATATTTGTCTGACCTACACGTGCCTCTTTGATTTAATTGTAAGCAAGATGACTGAATGATCAAAATCAATGTCAAACTGGCCAAAACACTCAATTTCAGTGGGGGTTGAATAATTTTGAACACAACTGTATGTGTCTAACTAGGACTTTACTTATACTCAAGTGTAGTAACATAAACAATCCTCGTAGGTGTGACTAACTAGGGTACATTATTATTATACTTTATTTATATAGCGCCAGCATATTCCGCAGTGCTGAACAATGGGCACAATATAGACAGGGTTACAATACACGGAGACTGAACAACAGTTGATAAACCAGTACAGGAGGAAACGAGGGCCCTATTCCAGTGGGAACTCACAATCTAGACGGGTTGGAGGTGGAAACAGGAGGAGAGGACTGCAAGGTGAGAGTGATGGACTGGTTGGGGCAGGGAGGTGTATCAGTGAGTCGGGTGGTAGGCTTCCCTAAATAGGAATGTCTTAAGGGAGCATTTGAAGGAAGGGAAACTAGGGGAAAGTCTCACCGTACGAGGGAGAGCGTTCCAGAGGATGGGGGCTGCGCGTGAGAAATCCTGCAGTCTATCATGGGAAGAGGTGATGCAGGGAGACGCTTTGCGCAGGTCGCTGTTTGACCTTAGGGAGCGGGCTGGGGTGTATTTGGTGATTAGTGAGGACAGGTAGTGGGGAGCTGAGCCAGTGAGAGTTTTGTAGGTCAGGGTAAATGCGAATACTGCACCCGATTCACTCATGAATGAATTGGGGCATTTGTTCCTTTCATCTGCATTTCCTTAAGCTGAATGAATGCCGAGAGAGACGCGTAAAGTGATATATACACAAATGGATGGCAATTTCAACCTAAGAATATATGGCATACAGTGATTGGCTGAGAGACCTGTGCCATTTTCTGGTTAGATTGTATTGATAGTTGATTAATGACCAGAGAAGACTAGTAATAAAAAGGATTTCTTAAAATAACATTTGTACATTTTAGAGAACATGACTATAATGCATTATTTACAATGAAGCAGACAAATTGTTGATTCACCTTTACCCGTTATTGAAGTATGCATAATTAATGTTTGAAATGTTCCAGAATTTTACTATAGATACAGTTATGCATTCAACTGTTTAGTGTTTCCTGGCAAAGTACCAACATGGAACACGCTAGGATATCTTTAGAATTTCTTTCATGAAACTGGACTGATTCCAGAAACAATTGGCTGTTTTACCTGATAAAAGTACAACAAAGGCGTGCAAAATCTCCCAATATTCTCATCCATCGTGTTTGAAGAACTCCCCAGGGATTCGGCCAGATGGAAGTTAAAAAAAGACATTTGTGGACAAATTTACTGTCCTAAGTATATCAGATATAACATTATAAAATGTTAACTCTTCATTAACATGTCCCTGCATGTTGACAATTATATACAGTATATACACGGATCAGCCACAATATTAAAACCACTGACGGATGAAGAGATGATCATTGATTATATTGTTACAATGGCACCTGTCAAGGAGTGGGATATAGTAGGCAGCAAGTGAACAGGCTTTAACTTTAGTGTGACTTAACAAGGGCCAATTAGTGATGGCTAGACGACTGGGTCAGAAAATTTCCAAAACATCAACAGGGTTATTCAGAGAGAGGTGAAAAGCAGGAGAATGACTGGAGAGTGGAAAATTCTAGGTCAAACCAGAAAAATTCTCCCATTTATCTCACTTTCCAAATCGTCTATTTTGACCTAGAATTTTCCATTCTCCAGCCATTCTCCTGCATTTCACCTCTCTCTGAATAACCCTGCAAGTCTTCCCAGTACTGCAGGGGTGTCTTCATGGTCAGCCGATTAGCATCTGGCAGCCCTATCTGAAGCCAAGCTTGTTGACACCTGGTTTATAGAGATAGGTGATTCTGATTCTGACCAAATAGTCTCATGCTAATATGGGAAAGGTCATATAAAGCTCGCTCTGGAGAGATATCAACAGGGGCATTTAATAACACACCGTCTTTGTCATTGTGGCAATATAAGTATCGTTTACATTGTTTGTACCACTGAACACAAACGGTTTTTCACAAAGATCCGATCTGGCCCAAAATGGCACCGAACAGTGAATTTCGTGGCCATTCAGCTATTCACAGAGCAGACAGTTCGCCAAATTTTGGTAAATTGCCAGCAAGTATGGTGCCTGTTCGACGGCAGAGAAATCCCCACAGAGAGGCAATGGTTAATCTAATCAGAGAACACCGAAAGAGCAGCAAAAAGTTGTTGAAATGCCCTGCTGTTCAGTGGTTTCATTCGGCAGGTTTATTCAGGGAACCCCATAGGCTTCAATGTTAAAAATATTCCCGTTTTCACCCAATATCTAATAGACCGTTTATTAATTTAATCTGCAGTAATAAGTCTCTTTATTTTATTTTTCTTTAAGATCATTTACAGGGTTATCCAAAGAGATCCGAATTGCTTGAGAAAGGTAACCGAACGCTGAAAATCAGCGTTCGGTTGCCTTTCCTGGCCATTCGGCTATGCAGAGAGCAAGCAATTCGCCAAATCCTGGCGAATTGCCTGCACATACGGTGCCTGTTCGAGGGCAGTGAAATCCCCATGAAAATGCACTGCTTTGGCTATTCAGAGAACACAAACCAGCAGTGAAAGGTTCCCCTAATGCCCTGCCATTCGGTGGTTTCATTCGGCAAGTTAATTCAGGAGAATCCCATAGACTTCAATGTTAAAAATATTCCCGTTTTAATTCAATATCTAATAAACCGTTCTTTATAAAATTCTGCAGTAAAGAGTCTCTTTATTTATAGATTTTTTAGGATATTTTAAGCATTTTTCTTAATTTTTTTTTTTAAAAGTCCGATTTTTTTTTTTTTTTTTTTGAGTTTACTTATTTTTTCTGTAACAGCCCTTTTTATTATCATTCCCTGGACCTCATATGCAAATTTCAGACATTTTCGCTCAGTAGTTTCTTTGCAAACAGTGTTTCATTTTCACAGATTCACACAAACTATTTTGCTAATTTATTCACCTCCCTCGTCTGCGGTCTCAGCTGCTTCAGCTGCTCGGGTTTTTCTGTGGTTTTCGGCAGGTTAATCCAGATGTTTTTGTGGCTTTTCTGCGTGCATTCGGTGGGTTTTGCGGTTAGTTTTCGTCGGGTTTGTGGCAGCCGTTCCCTACAATTCGGAGACCCTGTGGTGTTTGCTGATTACACAGCAGGGTCACCGAAATGGGATCGGCAACAGGAACTGAATTGAAGAGAACGAAAAGACACCGAACGTGCGGTGACTTTTTGAATAACCCTGTTAAGCATTTTTTGGGATTTTTTCTGGAAAATGTCTTTTCTGTTTTTTTTTTAATAGCGGTTTTCCTTTTTTCTGTTACAGACCTTTTTATTATCATTCATAGGATCTTATAGGTTGATTTCAGACATTTTTCGTTCAGTAGTTTTTTTTGCAAACAGCGTTTCAATTTTGACACTTTCAATCGTATTGTTTTTTTGGTGTTTTTTAACCTGTCCGACGGCTTGTCGACTTCGTTCTGCGGCTGATCGTCTGCATTTGGCAGCCCTCCGGCGGGTTTGCGGCAGAAGTCCGGCGGGTTGGCGGCAGTGTGTCTGCGGCGGCAGGCCGGCCAGGCTTGCGGTGGTGGGTTGACGGCAGCATTTGGCGGCCAGTTCCCTGCACTTCGGGGACCCTACAGTGAATGGTGAATTTACTGCAGGGTGGGGAAATTTGATTCCCTGAAATGCGGGGAAGAGTGGGGAACGACAGACCACCGAAATGTTGGCGACATTGTCGTGCTCTGTGAATAACCCCTATAGTGTGATACATACCCACTGACATTATATATTTACATCACTTGTACTAGCTTTTTAAATTATTTTATGCTATTCATTTATTATTTATAGCACTTGACATTTTATTCACAAAGACATGTTATAAACAATTATAGACGGTTATAGACAATTATAAACAATTGGTAAAATATGCATGCGCCATAAGGATAACTGCTAAAAAAAAGTATTTATTTTTTTTTGGAAGAAAATGCCTACATAGTTTTTAAATAACTTCCTAAAATATCTTTCAAGCAACCTGACACAAAGATTGTGAAACATTAAAAACAGGCAGTTCTGATCTTGCAATCCCTACAAATCTATAAAACTGTTTTTTTCTTGGAATAAGGTTCAGTGACAATTGTCTCCAGTAGCTGCATTCACTGTAAAGATGAACTATTAGCTAATCAACCTGTATTATCACATTTTTTTTAGATAATCGCACCTGATCAGAGAATAATCTAAAATCAACAAACACACAAAAAAGCGCCGAAAGACTCAACATCCGTTTCTGATAATTGTTGGAGACTGTTGCCATGGCAAAGCTAATTTTAACATGGATGTCTCTGGACTTCACATGAACTCCCTGGTTTTAATTTCTGCAAATGTCAGTTACAGAATGAAAACCCACTAATGACTGGCGAGGGCACACTGTTCCACTTTAATTAGAATAATAAGCAATGCTGATACATAAAGTACAGGTTTGTGAATTGTTTCAAAACCCACACTGTCAAAATTAATTACCATTGATGAGGACTGAACTCTACAAGGTTCCCCCCACCCAAGAACCAAACAAATACTACAACGAATCAGAATTGAAAGCCAAATGCAAGAATTATACTACGTTTCTGTTTTAACGTTCTTCTTGATAAAATTAATAGACCATCTGCTTCAACTTGTGAACAGTTATGGTAGGATAGATGTGTTGCGACTCGCTTTTGAAATGCTACTAAATATATATTTTTGACATATTATAGGAAATAGTAACATATATTTGTGTTAACATGATGACGTAATGTACTTAAGGTTCAAAAGCGTCTAGAATGTCCCTTAAAGCAGTGGTCCGAAACCCTGGTCCTCAGGTCCCCCTAACAGGTCAGGTTTGCCAGATATCTGAAGCACAGCACAGGTGATATGATTTGCTACTAGTGATTTCAGGATTCAGTCTGTATTTCCCCAAGGTGATCTGTAAAATCTGGCCTGGTTGAGGGTCCTGAGGACTAGGGTTGGGGAACACTGCCTTAAAGGGTCTAGTACTGCTAACCTAAAATGCTGCACCTCCCTACACTAATATTTCTTCATTCATAACCATTATTTATAAACGTGGTCTTAGGCTAGGGTCAGATGAGCGCATTTTGTACGGACTGTGCGTCTGTGCAGTACGGACGTACTTTCTGACTGACAACAAGGTAGTGGCCACACAGTCCGTATTTTTCAGTCCGTATTTTTCACTGACGTATTTTTCGACTGATGAAGCAGGGAAAATAAATTAAAATGAAAAAACATTCTGTCCGTCAAAAATGCTGGACGTATAAATACAGTCCATCTGACCACGCTCCATCACTCACACATAAAGCTATGCGGACGTTGTGGACGTGGCGCACTCCGCACGTCCGTTCTAGCAGTATTACGTTCTTGCCTAACCTGCGTCCATTTGCAGCGTCCGTCAGCCCCCGCACTTCTGTGCGGACGTACTTCGTGTGTGGGGCTCCATTTAACACAATTGTATTCTATCACGGACGTACTTATGTGCGGGCAACACGGACGTTAACACTGCGTTCGTCTGACCCCAGCCTTATCAATTTTTCTGATTGAAAGGAAGAGTCACAGCCTTTTCCCTCCTGAGCTAAATGCAGGCATTTTACTTTAAACGCAAGTTTCTGTTCTAACTACTGCTTCCGCTGTAGACTCATTCATGGACTCTCGTAGCGATAAATAGTAGATGATCATGTAAATGAGGAAAATGCTTGCTGTTAAAAAGATGAAATAGAATTAAATGTAAAGCACCAACAAATTCTGGAATTCTGAACAATGGACAGGACAAAACAAACCAAATTAATAAACAAGTTAAAGACACAGAGAAGTATGGGAAAGAGGACCATGCTCAAGAGCTTACAATTTAAGAGGAGAGGGGTGACCGCAGAGGTGAGTGTAAAGAGCGGAGTATGAGAAGTAATGGGATGCAGAGGGGCTGTGCGGGAGATTGTTAAGGAAGGGTACAATGTGAAATTATGAAGTGAGTTTATAGGCCTCTCTAAAGTAATGTGTTTTTAGCGACGTCTTGAAAGACTGGAGACACAGGAAGAGTCAAATGTTACAATGGAGTTCTATAGATAAGGGCCAGCTTGGATAAAGTCCTGAAGGCAAGAGTTGGAGCTGCAGGTACATGGTGATAATAACATCAGATCAATGGCTGAGTGATGTGCCCAGGATTGAAAATACCTGCTAATTAGGGAGGAGATGTAGGGAGAGGCACGGTTGTAGAGAGCTTTGTACGTTGGTTCAGACCATTATTTTAAATTGGATTTTAAAAAAACAAAACAGGAGTTGGAGCAGAGATTGACAGAGGGGTGAGGTGTAAGAGGTATGGGATGTTAGGAGGATGAGCCTGGCAGAGGTGTTCATTTTAAACTTGAGGGCTAATCTGAATGGATTTATGGAAAGTCTATAAACCACTAGAATGTCCCTAGTGGGAGGGGTTATTGCTGGCGAGGTGTACTAGTATGCCCCGCCGCCAGATGCTGTGGTGGGCCTCTCCTTCGGCCTGCCTATGCAACTGATGCATGTCATTGGCTGCAGGAGGGCGGCCTGAGTTAAGGCCACCCCGCAGCAGCCACACGCTGAGTCCTGGGCGGGGCTGAGGCAGGCCATAGAAGTCATCGGGGTGTACTAGTACACCCGCAGCTTCAAGGCTCACCTACTGCAGGGACTGCATAGTACATCCTGTGGCAGGCATAGGTTAACAGTCTAGTCTTTTGAGATTACTAAAAGTACAATAGTGCAATCCTATAATGAAATATATACGCTAAGAGTGTTAAATACAGAGGGCATTCCTGTCTGAGCAGGATCTGCCAAACGGTAATTGAAGTGGCAGTACTTATAACTGGATCATAAGGGGTTAAGAGGGAGCAGTAGCTTCCATTGGCAGGCTTACTGAAAAAATGTGGACAGTGAAGAAGTGATGAGCACATTTACACATCCCAGAAAAGTCGAGAATTGTGCTATTATCATTTCCTTTTACTTTCTACTTTATGGATGTATTATGTGTATCGATCTACCTGCTGAGCTAGACTTCCTAGGGAGTAAAAGGCCGTGACGAGTTGGATAGAGTACCATATTCGAAAGAAGCAGCAGACAGTTCTGCCAACATTTCAATCAATGCTGAAAGAAATGTGTTTTATGAAAACACTTTGTGTTCAATACGCATGTACCATATAAATATTGCAGCATTTCAGAGCACATTTTTATCAGACTCCAGACTCGGAGAATTTTGCAGTGTTATGTTTCTAGGTAAACACCCATTCTGTCAAGTATAAAGCAACAGGTGATGCTTAAGACTTTCGAAAGGATTTGATTTTTATCTGGAATGAAATAGCTGCAATCTGCGATGAAACTGGAGGTTCTATAGTGATTTAACCCATCTGCAGCAACATAAGGGCCTCAAATAAATGTCAAGCCACACTGATGACTTATTGTACATAGCTTTTGGAAGACAGGTACTCTTGCTAACCAAAGCCTTAACCCAGACTTCTCTTAAGATCCCTTCCCTGAGTCAGGAATCCCACATTGTTATACCTTGCGTCATTCCAGCGGTGACTACAGCTGTGTAATCCATCTGTAACGGTGCTTTAAATTATTTGTGGTGCAATAAAGATGCCATGGTATTTCTTTCTCAGAGGTGCTGGCAATATTTATTAACTCCCTTCTTCATGTCTGAAGCTCTACTCTCGAAAGCTTGTCTTTTAAATGTAACGTTAGTCCAATAAAAAAAGGTATCACTGTCTACTGCT
Organism: Leptobrachium leishanense; assembly: GCA_009667805.1. NCBI lineage: Eukaryota > Metazoa > Chordata > Amphibia > Anura > Megophryidae > Leptobrachium > Leptobrachium leishanense. Next base: position 278,699,964 of record CM019064.1, on the reverse strand, counting down.
ATACTCTGGTGATTTTGGCATCTGGACTAACACGACTTATCTAATCCATACATATATACCTTTTTTGTATATATACAGTATATATATATATATATACATACATATGAATATACGCATATACGGTGCCTGTTCGAGGGCAGTGAAATCCCCTATAGAGAAGCAATGGTTTGTCTATTCAGAGAACACCGAACAGCTGAGGAATGTCAGTGAAGTGCCCTGCCGTTCGGTGGTTTCATTCGTCAGGTTTATTGAGGCGAATCTCATAGGCTTCAATGTTAAAAATATTCCAGTTTTAATTCAATATCTAATAAACCATTTATCACTTTATTCTGCAGTAAAAAGCCTCTTTATTTTTAGATTTTTTTTTAGGATCTTTAAGGCACTTTTTTGTAAAAAAAAAATTCTGTTTTTTTTTAAATTGGTTTTTCATTTTTCTGTAACAGCCCTTTTTATTATCATTCATTGGATCTTATATGTAAATTTCAGACATTTTCGTTCAGTAGTGTCTTTGCCAACAGCGTTTCAAATTTCAAACTTTCAAGCGAATATCTTTTTTTTCCACCCCCATTCGTCTGCATGTCGGCTATTTCTGGCAGCTGCTCTGCGCTGTGATCGCCGGCTGCTCGGATTTTTTCGGCGTCTTCGGCTTGGTTTTTGCAGCGGTTTCTGCAGGTGAATGTTTTGGTGAGTATTCAGTGAGTGTTCGGCAAGTTTGCGGCGAGTTTTCCCTGCACTACGGGGCACTGCGGTGCTTGCGGAATACACCGCAGGGTCGGCGAACTAGGAATTGCCAAATCACCCTGAAGTGCGGGGAACGAAAAGTCACTGAACGTGTGGTGACTTTTCGGATCTCTTTGAATAACCCTGCCAATGGTGAAACTCAGGAGAACTGGCAGGAGAAGAGAACAATCTAGACAAATAGCCAACTTGGAAAGTGAGATAAATGGGAGAATTTTTCTGGTTTGGCTATTTTGACCTACAATTTCCACCTCTCCTGCCAGTTCTCCTGAGTTTCACCTTTAGTAAATACACCTCTAAATCTTTGTAAAGTACCACTATTCTGAGGAACAGTCTTTTCCAGTACTGAAAATGTGGAAGAATTTTTTGTACCATTTTTCTATGGGTTTTTTTTTTACATCTGAATTATATTTCTTAACTGCTATAATCTATAAATTCTCATCACATCTACAGTTGCCAGCAAATGCATCAGATTGTTCTAATGGTTTGGCTCGTATTACAATTTCTACCACTGTGCAATGAATCCAGGTAGAAAATATTATTCATGGAAGTGAATAGTGTGTGATCCTCCGAATGTTGCTCAGTTACAGAGCCGGGTAGCTCTTACTATATATGAGTTCAGGGCAAAGCACAGCCGAACAACAGAACCCTTCTTCTCCTTTACAATAATCTCTCTGCATTCAATGCCAAGCATGACAATCCACTTATTCTGATTGTCTCAATTACATCTTCCTAAATACGTTGCCTAAGGTCTGTTTTCAGAATGCCATGAGTCACAACTGTGATGTCTCACTACCACCCTGATGCTAGCTACTACTTGAATGCAGTTAGAAAGGCTTTGTTCATATATCCAATTCAATACAACTGATGTCAGATCAAAAACAGGTAGAAGCATTAAGTATCCAGATTGGTTAGTCTGATGACTGCCATGTTACTATCATTTTGTATAACCTTTTAAATGTCATATGAGAGAGGATTGTCATAAAAATCTAGGGGCCTAGCCCATTGAGTAAGGCTTTGGTAAATATTGCGTGCCCCCACACAATCGTTACCACTCCACTTAATCTAAGTCAAGTGGTGATTTGCGTTACCGCTCAACATTTTTGTGCTTATGCCTTGCTAGTGAGAGGGGTCAAGGATTTTTTAAAGTCTCTTCTCTACTAAATTATCTTTTATCACTCAAATTTACTGGCATGAGACAATGTAAAATGCTGAGAGCTTCCCTACCTTAGTCTCAACACATGTTGTGTGAGTTGTATCTTTCTAGGATTCAGTTCCAATCCTCACCACTGGAATTACCCACATCGTTTACCCTTATGTTATCGTTACTCTGGAAACCTTCCCATGCTATTTATTTCCCTCTTTAACCCTTTAAAATTAATTCACATCATGGATTCATTTGTTCCATAATATATAGCAAAGTATTTGGAACAGCTGTTCATAAATAAAGTTTTATTGGGCTTGTGTGTTTGAAAATCCAGTGTCTTACTCCATCGCTCTATTCTCACGTATTATATCTTTCATTTGTGACAATATAATTCTGTTATAAAGACAAGATGCCTTTTGAGGTCATGTTTGCATGATTGGCATTAGATTCACACAGGGCAAGTGTTGTAATACCAGACATTTGTCTTATACAAAGCTGTAAATCTGCCAAGAGTGTCATTGTTTTGTGTGAGATTTAACCAGAATCCTCCCTCTAAGCTGCACGGGAACTGCTAAACACAGACAAGACGTTTATAGACTTATAAAGGTTGCCATGGTGTTGGAGTAACAACGAGGTGCCATATATAGTATCACTGCACAATTTGAGACTCGGAAAATAAGTGTATCCAATGTTCTAAGCTTCATTTTGCATTGCTTAGCAAAACTATTCGGATGCTTTAGCACTGATGTGTTCCAGTCACCTCTGCAAAGAGTTCTTATTAATATATAACCAGCATTACAAACATCATACACTGGATGTTAACATATTTATACTATTATTAGTCTTTATGTTTTATAAAACTATTCTATAGCTCTGTGCAAACTATGTGAGTTTAGAACTACAGATAAAGCTTTACAAGGATGATATAGTATGACGTGGGAATAGTGTTCACAAGAGAACTTAAAATCTACAAGGTATATGTATATATTGTGAGGTAAAACATATTAATAAGTACACTGTCTGGTGAGGTGTCCTGAACAAGATCTGAGTCTGTCTTCTACGGTTGTAGAAAACGCGTTGTGGTGGTGAGGTTGAACCTTTTTCTCTGCAGTTTTGAGACCAAATCCTGCGCGTCCATGGTTGTAGAGGAGGGGCGTGTTGACCAGGAGTTCTGATCAGATTTCTCTGAATTTGTAGAGCATTGACCTTACTGTTACTCTACGCCTCTGATATTGTGCAGTAGGCAAGTATGTATTGTTAGGTTTCTTGCCCAAGGACACATGCTGGAGAGGTGCTCTGGCTTTTATTCGAACCTGCACTAGCATACTTTTAGAGCAGTGATGTTACCTTTACTCCACTCAGCCAAAAGTTTAGCTCAATCCTCTCACCGTTATTTGAGTATTAAAGATGGCATCCAATTATTGTAGACATTCATTTCTGGTTGATGTCTTGAGTTAATAATAACTTTTCTATGCAAGAATACTGTAAGTAATTTAAAAAATGTCAACACTATTTAATTATTATCGTCTCAAAAAAAGATCTCTCAGGAAGTCTGGCGTATACACACATTCACAGTCAAGTGACAGATGGAAATCCTAATTATTTTGTCGGATTAACAAAATTATCATTATAGGCCTCAATGCCTTGTGTTTAAGCTAAAAATATTCTCCTATTTGTATCTGGTAACTGACTGGTATATGGTATCAAGGAAATCTGTCATAATTTAGTAGATTTCACAGATCACATTGTCTGTATTTTTAAATTTGCTATGGATTTTATAGGTATATATGGAGGAAATACCCCAGATCAGTGTATTCAAAATATTGGTGCTCACATGCAAAGCTCTCCATAACTGCGCCCCTGCCTACATCTCCTCCCTTATTAGCAGGTACATCACATCCTTCACAGCATCACTTAACCACACCCTCAACTCCCGCCTTCAAGACCTCCTGAGCTGCCCACTTTCTATGGAACACCCTCCCCCGCAACATTAGACTGTCCCTGTCTGTCCAGTCCTTCAAGAAGTCTCTGAAAACACATTACTATAGAGAAGCCTCACTCCATGATTCCCCCGCTGTACATTTTTGCACCATCTTCCCACCCAGCCCACATACACCCCCGTTACTTCAGGTTCTCTATTTACCCTCACCTAATGAGCCACCCCTCTCCTCTCAGATTGTAAACTCTCGAGCAGGTTCCTCTCTCCTACTGTTCTGTGTGTATAACCTATGTGTAAGCTGCAGGCGGAGGTTTTTTTCCTTAACTTCCCCGTTTTAGCGTTAAAAACATAATATAGCCCCTTATCTTTTAATACCATGTGGATTAGAGATTCCTGCATATTATAAACAGTGGTTTTAGAATGTGTTTTCCTGCGTCAGTTACATAGCAAAATTCATTTCTGGATCGTGCGTGGGACATTTGTGCTTAAACGTTCTTTTTTTATCCTTGTTATATGCCAAACGTAATGCCTTTCCCTAATCTCCCTAGCTCTTCTATTTCTTAATGAGAAAAGCCATCTTAGATGAAACAGATCAGTTTCCCAAAAATCAATAACGTTTTTTCTTTTAGTATCATTCCTTGTGCATACAGTATGAGTGGCATGTTATTTTCTTTACTCTTGGAGAACATGGAGCCGAAAGGAAATTCAACTTATTAAGAAATAGTCAACACAGTACTGTTTAACTATAATTCAAATGTTGCATGGATGTTAATTTAGAACTCTTTTAAGACCACTCTGATGGTTTATATTTAGATCCAGAGCATGCAAATTATTATCTTGCATATGGCTCTAGAGGTCTTGATGTTGACTTTCAAACTGGTATATGAAATTCTAGCTAATTATAGGGATAGAAACAGTCACCTCCTTCAAACAAAACCGAACATCATGTATTCATTACACACGTGTTGCCACTCACGATGACACATGAATGATATAAGTAATACAATGATTATGATCACATTTTTATTCTTTTTTTTCTTTTTAAGGCCAGTTCATTATGCAGATTGCAATTAATATATGTGAGCTGGTAGTAGGATCTGAGCTAGTTTTAACTCTATGAATACCAACCATGCATCTTACGTGGTCAGCAAAGTGGGCTCTGGTGGCCAACCACATCAAAGATACATTGGCATTTCACAACTTCCAGCAACTGCTGGGTTTACTTTTTGTTTTATAGGCTAGGAAAACATTTTCCAGAGCCCCCTTTCCCACAATCCCTCTAATAGACGTCGCGCAACCACGCAGTGATCTAATTGTTTAATAGGTCAGGCACCCGCAGTGGCTGCACAATCTTTTAAAACAATGGATCCTGCAGCAGATTGAGTTACCAAAGGACAGAAAATATTTCTGACTCAAGGCTCAATTTAATTAAAAATTGTTTTTGAGAAAGTATTTTACCGGGAAGGATACATTGAGATTTCTCTTGTTTTCAAGTATGTCCTGGGTGGCGAGTATGTACCGTTAGGTGTCTTGCCCAAGGACACTTACTGGAGAGGTGGTCTTGCTGGGATTTGAACCTGCATCTCCATTGTCTCTACAGTCATAGAGCAGTGATGTTACCTCTACTCCACCCAGCCGGTAGGTATAGGTGAGTATCAGCCTATAATATTTTTTAAATATTGGGTGAGTCAATAGAAAACCTTCATCGAGAGCCCTAAATTTAAAAATAATGCTGGCTCTATAATCACTGGCCGGTAAAATGCCTGAAAAAAAAGCATATTTTCATCCAGCATCATATCAATTTTTGCTACTATACATGCCTATTTGAAAGATCCAACTTTTAAAAAATCTTTCAGTCTAATTTTCCATTTCCCTGCCTTAAGTTACATTTATCAAACCCCTTTCAGCACTTGTTTTTGGAAATCAGCTTAACAATATTTTTGAGTTGAATCGCTGAAGGTGACATTTTTATTGAAAAGCATAGGCACAAGTGCCGACATTCAAACTGAATTTTTGTCAGGAATTGAAATGTCGGTAGGTCCTAATTTCAATTTTCTGAATTGAAAAATGGCTGAATTATGCTTGAAAAAGCTGCCGTTTCAGCAATCAGGCTAAAATAAATTGAGTTCAATGTTTCAAAAGGGAAAATATAAATCGCCAATGACCCCTAGCTAAATCTACTAAACAGAGAAGAGTTTTAACGCATTTATTTTACTTGGTTAGTTTCTAATTCTTTCAGATTCCTTTTCTAATGCCAGTTTTGTTCTGTTAACCCAACTATTCTCCCCCAGAATGCAATGGTAATTGTTAGTGTTTTTGTTATCTTCTCATATAATTTTTTTCGTACACATATCGGTTATAACAGAGGGTTGAATGGTCTACAATGGGTTAATATGTACAGTATGCGCTGCAGTTTTAATCCGAGTTCCTCTGAAGCAAGCCACAAAAATCAAAATGAGTATTTTTGCTAAATTTGTTAGTTCATGCAAAATGTTAGAAGTAGCAAAAGATTGCATGTGATGTATAACATGTCCGCTTGTCAGCTCTCCAACTTTTGAGCCAATATTGTACATTTAATTGCTGTGTTAATAAAGGACATTTGTGTAAATCTCCATGTGGCACAATAGTTGTGTAATCAAGAGTAAAAAATATTCATTATTGCATCTAAAAATAGAATAACATTTGCATCCGTCCAATGCGAAATCTAGGAAGCAGGATGAAAACATTTGGCATCTTTTGTAGTAAGAAGTGCCATTTTCAATAAAGGACTTCCTGCAAAGCTGGCATCTGTTACAAATATATCATATTTTCTCCAGTCTCTATGGCATTCTAATTATAGGAAATATGCCTGCAATGTCCATTAGTCCATTTCTAAATGTTTCTCTCAAAGAAATGTGGCACACAAAGATACCTTTTGTTCTGGATTCATATGGATATATGACTTAAAGTTCTCAAAGAAGGATATTAGGTTTTGAAAATATTTTATTTTGTTAATGAAATACAAAAGTAAGTAGGGATAGCTCTTCATATATACCCAGAGAACAGTCAGAAACTAAAGGTGCTAGTTACAGTAAATCCTGTAAGTAAGGCCATGTATAGTGTGGGCAAGGGTGCCAAGGAGGGTGAGGGAACAACGATAAAGGGAGCTATGGTTACATGAACATTAATAGGGTACATGCCTATACACAACACCAGAAATTTTCTTTTGTCAACTATGTTTGTCATTTGACATTTGCATTTGAGGGGAGAAATAGGGATATCTGTTTCTACTATCCCCCCAAGGTTCATTATATACTGAAATAGGGTGCACGTATTCTAAATGCAAATAATCCTACCGTGACGAGAGTACTTTGGACTGGGGGTACCTAGACTTTGCATTACTGTTGGAAGATGTGGGACTATGGGTTCTGGAGAGCCCGACGTGCCATTTTATGGCTCGCTCATAGGTCCAAGTCACCCTGTGCCTATAAGTTTACAGTGTGTTTGTGTTATTGTTAATATCGTTATTGTCTGTGTTTATGTTTTACTGTTATTATTTCTGATGTCACTGCAGCCCTTTCCACCACCTGTATAGAATGGTCTTTAAATCTGTGAAAGGTTTGAATGGTCATGGTTTGTCCTATTTGTCAAACATTACCCAGTTATAAGCGAAGATACAGGTTTGCTGCACCAGTTATTGTTTGTTTGTTTTGTCTGTTTGTTATTAGGTCAATGTTTTCCTGGGGTTCCTACAAGGGAGTGGCATTAACAGATGTCACCCACTTAAGGGACAGTGATATCTTTCAAACAAGGCTATTGATATTTGATGAGGCAAGAGAAGGGGCCGCAGAAGCTGGAGTGTAGGGCATTCTTGTATGCCCCATTGGCGTTTAGACACACCCACCGTGCACAATACTGTCGGCGGTATGGGGATAACTTAATATGGCACTGAATAGAGCAAAACCAAACAACTCCATACCACAGCGTGGTTCAGCAGCACTTTATTTCTACAATCAGAACCACGACATCAGACATTCTGGTGGCCACTCAGTTCATCTCATTGGTAGAAAACAGATACTTTGTAAGACAGAGGGTTTAATTCTTGAGCATTCGATACATGTTGAAATGCTATACTCAGAAGGTACACAAAACAAATTTCAAAACCAAAATATAGAATATATATATATATATATATATATATATAATATTATCATAGTTATTAATGACAACCAATAACACTGGTCAACATGATTTTTTTTCACAAGAAAACTAAATACTGTCTCTTGTGCAGTATTTTTATCCTGAATTCAAATATGTAATCAGAATTTTTCCATCAGCCATAGTTTTTTGTAACAGTAATTTTTTGTATAATATACACTATATTGCCAAAAGTATTCGCTCACCTGCCTTGACTCGCATATGAATTTAAGTGACATCCCATTCCTAATCCATAGCGTTCAATATGATGTCGGTCCACCCTTTGCAGCTTCAACTCTTCTGGGAAGGCTGTCCACAAAGGTTAAGAGTGTGTTTATGGGAATTTTGGACCATTCTTCCAGAAGCGCATTTGTGAGGTCACACACTGATGTTGGACGAGAAGGCCTGGCTCTCAGTCTCCGCTCTAATTCATCCCAAAAGTGTTCTATCGGGTTGAGGTCAGGACTCTGTGCAGGCCAGTCAAGTTCATGCACACCAGTCTCTGCCATCCATTTCTTTATGCACCTTGCTTTGTGCACTGGTGCACAGTCATGTTGGAAGAGGAAGGGGCCAGCTCCAAACTGTTCCCACAAAGTTGGGAGCATGGAATTGTCCAATATGTCTTGGTATGCTGAAGCATTCAGAGTTCCTTTCATTGGAACTAAGGAGCCAAGCTCAGCTCCTGAAAAACAACCCCACACCATAATCCCCCCTCCACCAAACTTTGCAGTCAGACAAGTACCGTTCTCCTGGCAACCGCCAAACCCAGACTCGTCCATCAGATTGCCAGATGGAGAAGCACAATTCGTCACTCCAGAGAACGCGTCTCCACTGCTCTAGAGTCCAGTGGCGGCGTGCTTTACACCACTGCATCCGACGCTTTGCATTGTACTTGGTGATGTATGGCTTGGATGCAGCTGCTCGGCCATGGAAACCTATTCCATGAAGCTCTCTGTGCACTGTTCTTGAGCTAATCTGAAGGCAACATGAAGTTTGGAGGTCTGTAGCGATTGACTCTGCAGAAAGTTGGCGACCTCTTCACACTATGTGCCTCAGCATCCACTGACCCCGCTCCATCAGTTTACATGGCCTACCACTCTGTGGCTGAGTTGCTGTCATTCCCAAACACTTCCATGATCTTATAATACAGCGGACAGTTGACTGTGGAATATTTAGGAGCAAGGAAATTTCACGACTGGAGTTGTTGCACAGGTGGCATCCTATCACAGTTCCACACTGGAATTCACTGAGCTCCTGAGATCGACCTATTCTTTAGCAAATGTTTGTAAAAACAGTCTGCATGTCTAGGTGCTTGATTTTATATACCTGTGGCCACGGAAGTGATTGGAACATCTGATTCTGATTATTTGGATGGGTGAGCGAATACGTTTGGCAATATAGTGTACTTCTATACATCAGGCTTTCTTTTTTATGACTTTTGTAAGTTATTAAAAGTGGAACTTTTTCGTGAAATGTGGGAAATTCAATGCAGAATGGGTTGGCAACGCTATACGGGCTTATTCATGTTCAGACATGTTGTATCACGTTTAGATATTGCATTGTTAAGGCTAAGCAGACCGCCAGTATTGAACTTGTAGTGAGCCCATCAATACATGTATTTTGTTTCTCTTTTGGTGTAGTGCTTTATGCTGTATGTTGTTCTCATTTTTGTGTTTTATTACTTTTAAGAAAAATGTCAATATGCCAATAAAGTGTTTAAATCATCCAGTCAATTTCTGCTACACGTGTAGTGAAGTAACCTTCAAGTCTCAGAGGCGAAATTTCATACCACTTGTACAAAAAGTGTTAGGAACTTTATTTTGGGTGTAATGGTGACTTTGATAAAGACTGGGCACCAAACATATGTTGTGTATCATGTGTGTTAAGCTTCTCATTAGATGGAAAAATGGTACACATCAAATGCCATTTGCAATTCCTATGCTTTGGAGAGAACAGAAGGATCATTCAACTGATTGCATTTGCTATTTCTATTTAACATTACAGGATTCACATCTAAAGCAAAATATACAGTTAAGTATCCCAATGTGCCATCTGCAATGAGGTCTGTATTACATAGTGAAGAGCTCCTTGTACCAAAGTGTCCAGAATTCATGACCTTAAGGCTAGGGTCAGACTGAGGCAGTGCGAACGCGCGTGCAGGCGCACTTAATCACGGCCGCACTAGCAGCAAATGCCGGGCAATGACGGCCAATATACGAAGTACGGTCGCACAAAAGTCCGGCTGCGCAACGCAAGTGGCAAACGAACGCATTTTGTCGAGAACGTAAAACCACTAGTACGGTTGTACAGAGTGCGCTGCGTCCGCTAGCGGCGTGTGTGCGTGAATTGGAGATGTCAGACACTGCTAATGTCCGGCCAACATAACGTCCAGATGCACAAAGTGTTTTATTGATGATCCGTACAAAATCACGAACCCAAATGCGCATCGTATGACCGCTATTGCGTACTCCGTGAAAAAATGCATCCATTCGTTCGAACGCACTTTTTCACAGACAACGTGAAAATGCGTTCGTCTGACCCTAGCCTTAGTGATAACTCCAAAAATCATCAAATACAGCTTTTTAGGTAAGCCAAAAAGAGGTATGTACTTATCATTCAGTATTACAGAAGTCTAATCCTATAACAAATTTAAATGTGTGCCACAAGAAACACCTGCCCGTTGGAGAAAATCTGAAAGCATATTAGAACTCAGCATGACAAAGACACTTAGATTCAGTTAATTCAGTTCTTGTGAAAGAAGACGTGTTTTGTTTTGTTGACCAGTGTAATCAGTCATCTAATGACAAGTAGGTGGTTTAAACCTGCAGCAGATGAGAAAAATGATCCTATCTACAAGAATGGCACCCAAGGGACAGTCATACTTGATGAATTAGGAATATTGATGGACATCGTTTCGTGGATATTACGTCCACTTCCTCAGAGATATCGTAATATCCACGAAACATGTTAGATATCTGTTTTAATTTGATTGTTCAATAAATAACCCCTTTTTTGAAGTAGCATTGATTGAAGGCTCATAATTAACCAAGACTCCGGTCCGAAGGCAAATTGAAAAACAATATCAAGGAGGCAGCAGGATCTGGTTGTCACCGAAGCTCACTGCCCCATGATGGTGGTTGCAGCTGGGAACCAGGATCATCGGATGAGCTGTAACATTTGTATTTGCTACGTGCCCATATGATTTTCAATTCTATTATTTCCCATTTTTTGTTCGTGTCTTATCCATTTATTTGGAATTACGTCGGGAGGAGGAGAAGCTGGGAATAACGGAGATATGTATGATTTTAATATACATCGGTGTTGGCTGATACACACATTTTGTGCACTATAGCTCTCAATTGCCGACCCAGCGCTTCCCTGCTAATTTATGGAGTACCCAGAGTGCTTTGCTTTCGCACTGCTGTTTCTCAGTGGTTTGTTCACCAGGCAAGAATCCTGATATTCTGTATCCTGACTACTAGACTCGTGGCCCTGTTTAACAGACTTTGTTTGCTTGCCACCAGCCCTAGACCATTGGATTTGCCCCTCTGATACCGCTTATAAGTAACCCTGTCCTTGTTTCAAGAACCCTGCCTTGTGCTTCAAAGTAGGGATATGCATGACCTTTTTTTTGTTTCGTTTCGGTTTTTTTTGGGTGTTTTTTTTAATTTCGGATCATTTCGGACAGTTTTTCTTTTGTTTCAGATCATTTCGATTTGGTGATTCGGATCGATTAGGTGATTCAGATCAAGTCGGTAATTCGGATCATTTCGGCGATTCAGATAATTTCGGCGATTCGGATCATTTCAATGAATCGATCTCCAGATAGGTGCTGCCCGACAGTGTGCAGATTCATATGCTGCATTAATTATACTGCAGAGAGACACTTCCCAGCAGTTTGTGGATTCATATGCTGCATTGAAACCAATGGGTTAAAAAGCCTTGTTTCTTTAAAAAAGTTAGGAAACCTAAAATTTCACCCAAAAATTGTCTAAAAAATCCTAAAAGAATAAATAATTAAAGAAACTTTCATTCTATTGGTAGTAATCTACATCCCATTCTTAAATAAGCAATAAAAAACGAAATAACTCAAAGCGAAAAACCAACTGATCCGAATCACCCAAAATGATTTGAATCACCGAAATGATCTGACTCGCCGACATGATCCAAATCGCCGAAATGATCCAAATCACTGAATCCAATTGATCTGAAATTTCGGATTGATCCGAAATTTTGGATGGTCGATATTTCATTTTCGGAAATGCTCCCGAAATACGAAAATGGTTAATTTCATCTGAATTTCAAGACCCTCTCTTTATTGTGGATCCCCAGCCTATACTTGTGGTGGACTTGGAGTATTCGGTTACCCTGGTTCTCTGGACTCTTGTGTTTCCCCCCTGCAATATACTTATTTGTCTTTTAGCCCTTGTCACGGTGGGTCAGGGGATGGGGCGCCTGGCAGCAGCTTCCTCGCTGCTCGCTGGCCAGGCGCCGAATGTAAATGCTTCCGGGTGCGCTCACGTGGGATGCCGAGGGGCGGGGCCTGGCGTTGTGACGCGGACCCGCCGGGTTTAAAACCCAGTCTCACCATTACACCGGTGCCCTGACGTGGTATTCACCTCCCGCAGAGCTCTTGTGATATTTGGCAAACGAATCCTCCTGTGTATGACCCTTGGCATTGGCAAACGAACCTCCTGTGTATAACCCTTGGCATTGGCAAACGAATCCCCCTGTGTATGACCCTTGGCATTGGCAAACGAACCCTCCTGTGTATGACCCTTGGCATTGGCAAACGAACCCTCCTGTGTATGACTCCTGGCATTGGCAAACGAACCCTCCTGTGTATGACCCCTGGTATTGGCATTTACTCTGCTCTAGGTTCTGCCCTTATGTTGGTACCGAGGTCAGTCTATGTGGCACCCTAAGCACGCATCAGATTACCTCTGCTATTACTAAAGTCCTAGGGAGGACTTGTGATCTGGTCTGTACCCCTGTCTGGTGTTTCCCTTTCTTTATCTGTTACCTGCTTCATTGTCTATATAGCTTTGCCGACCATTCAAGGATCGGAAGAGTAGAAAGGGAGCTACATAAAGAGATCAATATCTTGGTAGTCAGAAGGATTCGTGACAATACTCTATTCCATACCTCTGTCTGGTGTTACCCCTTGTTTATATATTGTCGGGTTAATTGTCTTTCTAGTTTTGCCGACCATTCAAGGATCGGAAGGGTAGAGAGCGGTCTGCGTAAAGGGAGCGTAAAGGGACCACACTTTTGGTAATCAGAGGGATCCGTGACATTACGTCAGGGCCAATGGATCCCGCAGACCTCTCTAACCAGCTGGCACGTATCGCAGCCAGACAAGAGGAACAGGACCATAGGATGGACCAGATTTCTCTCGCTCTGCAAACCCTGTTAAATCGGTCCAATACAGGTACCACAAACCCTCCAGATCCAGTGTTACCTAGGGTCAGTTCCGTCCCCCCTGAAGGACATAGGCTTAGTATGAAGGCACCCCTACGCTATGATGGTACACCAAGCCTATGTCGGGGGTTTTTGACTCAACTCGAGATCGTGTTTGAGAACAATCCAGGTTCTTGTATGTCTGATAAAGCCAAAGTAGGATATCTGATTAATCATTAACAGAAAAAGCTTTATTGTGGGCTACGCCGTTGTGGGAAAATAAGAAACCCATCATTTATGACTATGAGGGTTTTACCTCTGAGTTAAGACGTACCTTTGATCCCTCTAGAAGGGCTACCAATGCGGGTAGGTCCTTGTTTCACATCAAACAAGGTAATAAGAGGGTCGCCGATTATGCCATAGAGTTTAAAACTTTGACTTCTGAGGTACTTTGGCCGAACGACGTTTTAACCTTGGCCTTTACCGAAGGCTTGAACGAGGCTTTTATGTTTGAGCTGGCTCCCTTAAAATTACCAGAAAGTCTGGACCACCTGATAGATTTCTGTATAGCCATGGACGATCAAATCAGGGAAAGGAGACACCCCAGAGATAGACCCAGAAGGGTCTTGCCTCCTTTACCCTCGTTACCCGACACACCAGTACGTCAGGTGGTTCGGAGAATGTGAAAACAGATTTACCAGTCGTTGAACCCATGCAAATAGGGAAGACAGGTATTTCAGAAGCAGAAAGAGCACACAGAAGAGAAAAGGGGCTCTGCTTCTATTGTGCAGGGGCAGATCACTTCCGCCTTCGATGTCCTCACAGAGACCCAGGGTTGGCAGGGTTGAACATAGCAGAGTGGGATTCAGAACAGGAGACACCCAGGTTGTCGGTTCTCTGTGTGCCTCCTTTGTGGATAATGAGAAAAAAAAATCCAGGATTCTGTTACCGATCTCCCTAACCTGGGAGGGGGTTCACCTCAAGACTGAGGCGTTCTTAGACTCTGGGGCCTCAGGCAATTTATGGATAAGAATTTTGCTGCCAAAAACCTCATACCTCTGGTTCTCAAGGAGAAGACCTCTAATGGTGGAGGCCATAGATGGTAAACCCCTGTCATGTCCACATATCACTCACGACACAGTCGATGTATGTATGAAAACAGGAGTTTTGCACCAGGAAACAATAAGATTTCAAATTATTGAATCACCCTCATGTCCTGTCGTTCTTGGGTTTCCATGGCTAACAGAGCACAACCCAGTTGTCGATTGGGTCCAGAGAGACATAAAATGTTGGGGTCAGAGTTGTCAGTCTAAGTGCCTAGGCACAGTTAATGTGATTGGTAGTCTCAATATTGCCACAGCCCCTCCTTTGTCCACAGAGGTTCCTGAATGTTACCTGGCATTAAAGGAGGTGTTCTCTAAAGCCAGGACTGAGGTCCTACCACCACATCGTCCATATGACTGTGCCATTGATTTACTCCCCGGTACGATGCCTCCTAGGGGTCACGTATACCCTTTATCACAAAGAGAGAGAACGACATTATGGAGGAATACATAAGGGAGAATCTGGAACGAGGATTCATTAGACGGTCCTCCTCTCCAGCAGGAGCAGGTTTCTTTTTTGTTTCCAAGAAAGAGGGAGATCTGCGACCTTGCATCGATTATAGGGGTTTGAATAGGATCACTATAAGAAATGCATATCCCATACCTCTCATAACAGAATTGTTCGACCCGATTAAAAGGGGCTCGTGTCTATACGAAGCTTGATTTACGCGGAGCGTACAACCTGGTCAGGGTTAAAAAGGGAGACGAATGGAAAACGGCTTTTAATACACGTAGCGGGCATTATGAATACCTGGTGATGCCTTTTGGGTTGTGTAATGCGCCAGCCGTCTTCCAGGACCTTATAAAACGACCTCTAAGGGAATTTCTGCAAGAATTCGTCATAGTATATCTGGATGATATTCTGATATACTCTCCTGATGTGGACACTCATCATGTCCACGTGAAACAAGTGTTGAAAAAACTATTGAAGGCTGGATTGTACTGTAAGCTAGAAAAATGTCTATTCGACATAGTAACTGTGCAATTCCTTGGTTACATAATAACTCCTGGGGGTTTTCAAATGGATCCTAAGAAGCTCTCAGCTATTCTTGACTGGCCCCTACCCCAAGGACTTAAAGCCATTCAGAGGTTTCTGGGGTTTTACGAACTATTACCGAAGGTTCATTAAAGATTTTTCGGCCTTGGTGGCCCCCTCACGGCTATGACAAAGAAAGGGGTGGGAAATCAGAAATGGACACCTCAAGCCACTCAAGCCTTTGAGGCACTAAAGCAAGCTTTTACTACTGCCCCTGTTCTCTGACATCCAGATCCGGCTCTGCCTTTCCAAGTAGAAGTTGACGCCTCCGAACTAGGTCTTGGTGCAGTCTTGTCCCAAAGGGAGGCTCCTGACAAACCCTTGCATCCATGCGGCTTCTATTCTCGGAAGTTGTCCCCGGCAGAGAAGAACTATGACATTGGAAATAGAGAATTGTTAGCAGTCATCGCGGCCTTGGCCGAATGGAGATACTTATTAGAGGGGTCTAAGGACCCCATCGTTATCATAAACGACCATAAGATCTCACGTACATTGGAGATGCAAACGTTTAAATTCCAGACAAGCGAGATGGTCATTGTTTCATTTAGAATATTCAGTAGAGTGAGTCTGATTGTTTCTAAGTTTTAATTTCGTGCTTACCTATAGACCTGGGTCCAGAAACATTAAGCAGACGCATTGTCGAGACAGTATGAGTCTTATGAACATAATATCCAAGATCAGCATCCCATTGTACCCACAGGAAAGGATTATAGCCGCTACCCGATCAGTGTCTCGTCTCCTCTAATGAAAAGGTTGCAGACCGTCCAGGCGCAGCTCCTGGGGAAAACCTCCTGCGAGACTCTTTGTACCTGAGAACGAAAGAGAGGAAGTACTTAACATCTATCATGATAATAAAACTTCCGGGCATATGGGTATCACCAAGACTGTGTCTAGTATCAGTAAACTCCTCTGGTGGCCCACGTTGCGCCGAGATGTCAAAGATTACATTGCCGTGTGCGAAGTGTGCACAAGGCAGAAAAGTCCCAAAACAGCACCCATTGGCTTACTCCAGCCTTTGCCGATCCCCGAACGACCTGGTCACATGTAGCCATGGATTTTATAGTAGAGTTACCTGAGTCAAGAGGGAATACAGTGATACTTACGATCATAGATCGATTTTCCAAGATGGGCCACTATGTTCCTCTTCGGAAACTACCTTCGGCAGCTGAACTGGTGCCCATATTCATTGCCAACGTGGTCCGCATACACGGTGTCCCTCTGGAGATTGTCTCTGATAGGGGGACCCAATTCATCTCCGGATTCTGGAGAGGGTTTTGTAAGAACGTAGGGATAGACCTCTCTTTCTCTTCGGCTTATCACCCCAGACCAACGGAGCAGCAGAACGAGCAAACCAAAATATAGAGAAATATCTCAGGTGCTTTATCTCAGAACAACAAGATAACTGGTCAGACCTGCTACCATGGGCAGAATATGCTTTGAACAGCGCAGTGAGTGAATCCACAGGGCATTCTCCTTTCTTCGCTGTTTATGGTTTTGATCCTCCCGTGCTCCCCGCCACGTTTCCTGATACCACGATTCCTGCTTTAGATGAGCAACTGGCATCATTGAAAGAGACTTGGGGGAGAGTGAGACGGGCACTGGAGGAGAGTAGTGCCATCCAGAAAACGAAGGCCGACAGACACAGGAGGCAGGCACCCGTGTATCAAGTTGGGGACAGGTTTGGCTGTCTTCACGTAACATCAAGCTCTTAGTGCCTTCCATGAAGTTGGCTCCTAGGTATATCGGCCCCTATAAGATTCTACGGCGACTCAACCCTGTCTTCTATGCCTTGGCGTTACCCCCCATTTTAAGATACACAATGTATTCCATGTAAACCTTTTGAAGCCGTTGTTATGTAACCGGTACACCAAGTCCATGCTCCACCGCCTCCTGTCTCTGTGGAGGGCGAGGAGGAGTTCGAAGTTAAGGCCATTCTGGGTGCCAGGATGTCTAGGGGGTCTTTGCAGTACTTGGTCGATTGGGTGGGTTACGGTCCGGAGGATCGTTCTTGGGTACCGGCTGCGGAAGTCCATGCTCCTAGGCTAGTGAAGGCCTTCTATTCGGCGCACCCCCGTGCCCCTGGGGGTCGTCCAGTGGCCGCCCCTGGAGGGGGGGTTCTGTCACGGTGGGTCAGGGGATGGGGCGCCTGGCAGCAGCTTCCTCGCTGCTCGCTGGCCAGGCGCCGAATGTAAACGCTTCCGGGTGCGCTCACGTGGGACGCCGAGGGGCGGGGCTGGCGTTGTGACGCGGACCCGCCGGGTTTAAAACCCAGTCTCACCATTACACCGGTGCCCTGACGTGGTATTCACCTCCCGCAGAGCTCTTGTGATATTTGGCAAACGAATCCTCCTGTGTATGACCCTTGGCATTGGCAAACGAACCCTCCTGTGTATAACCCTTGGCATTGGCAAACGAATCCTCCTGTGTATGACCTTGGCATTGGCAAACGAACCCTCCTGTGTATGACCCTTGGCATTGGCAAACGAACCCTCCTGTGTATGACTCCTGGCATTGGCAAACGAACCCTCCTGTGTATGACCCCTGGTATTGGCATTTACTCTGCTCTAGGTTCTGCCCTTAACGTTGGTACGAGGTCAGTCTATGTGGCACCCTAAGCACGCATCAGATTACCTCTGCTATTACTAAAGTCCTAGGGAGGACTTGTGATCTGGTCTGTACCCCTGTCTGGTGTTTCCCTTTCTTTATCTGTTACCTGCTTCATTGTCTATATAGCTTTGCCGACCATTCAAGGATCGGAAGAGTAGAAAGGGAGCTACATAAAGAGATCAATATCTTGGTAGTCAGAAGGATTCGTGACAATACTCTATTCCATACCTCTGTCTGGTGTTACCCCTTGTTTATATATTGTCGGGTTAATTGTCTTTCTAGTTTTGCCGACCATTCAAGGATCGGAAGGGTAGAGAGTGGTCTGCGTAAAGGGACCACACTTTTGGTAATCAGAGGGATCCGTGACAGCCCTGTTTGGTATTCAGCCCTATTCCTGTCCAGTCCACCTACCTGTTATTTAGCCCCTCTCCTGTTTGGTCTATCTGGCATCTGTAGTTCCAATGTGTCTAATCATCTCCTCCCTTGCCTCGGTGTTTATTACTCAGCCCTCTTCCTGCCTCAACCCTTTGTCTCTATCCTGTGTTTTAGTGTATCCAGCATCTCTATTCCATTTCCTGTCTCGCCAGCCACCTCTTATACTTATCTTATCTCGTATTTCTTTTGTTTCATTCCGGCTGCGTCTTGTTTATTAAACCTTTTTCATTTATACCACTGAATACCTGCCTACTTCATTTTATTCACTGCATATTTGGCTCGACCTGGCAATCCTGCACGCTGAAGCCTGACAGCGGAGCGGCTTGTGTCTTAGATGAAATGATGCGTAGTAACACATTGTGACATCACCTCCTCATTTGGCCCTGGCGTGTGAAATGAAAAGGTGAGTTAGTACAGTGGCATTGTTTGCATTATAAGTAAACGCACATAATGCCACTGCCTTTAGAAATTAAAAAAAAGTAAATTCTGCAATTAGTTTTATACTACTTTTACACATTACATGGTCATATTTGGTATCGTTAAAAAGGCCAGACTCTGACGTTTCCAATGACACCTCATTTGACCTTGTGTGATTTAAAATTCAGAGTTGCAGGGTCCCAAAGTAACTCTGGTGCTTCTCGCTGCAGTGTGGTGGTTTAGGTTTTCGATGAAACAACGCGTAATAATACATTGTGCCATCACCTCCACACTTGCTGGCATTGTGGGAAATGAGAAAAGTGAGTTAGTGTAGCATCATTGTTCACTTTTTAATTGAAATGTGGGCAGTGATGCAGGATTATAAAAAGATATGTATAATTTTTTTAACCTGGTCATGTTTGGTATCATTGAAAAGGCCATGCTCTGGCCATGCATGACCTTCTTTCTTCTATGTTAAGGAGCTACCAGGGTCCAAAAGACCCCTGTTTCTCCTCTAAAGGGAATTCCCTGCATGACTAAGGGGAAGTCCCTTACTAATGTCATTGCACTCATGCGTGATGATGTCAGTGGGTGGCGGAGGTCCCAAATCTTGGTATGAATTCAAGGAAGACAGACTACTGTGGGATTCCCCTCAGACCGGTGGCAATCTCCCAAGGCTACGGGTAAGAAATGAAGTGTGGGGGACATCCTTCACATGTTGCGGGGAAAACCCAGGATGTCCTTACACACGTCATCCACAAGTAAATGTAACTTTTTTCCAAAAGTGCTTGGACCTGACGGTTAACCCGCCTGGCGGTATTCCCGAGTGTGACTCGGGGTTAAATTTCGCTACTGCGATCGGTAACCCCGAGCCACACTCGGGCTGGATGCATACTCACCGCATCCTACACTCCCTCGCCGTCTCCGCAGTGTGATCGCGGCAGCTGGCGACTTTGCTTCCTGGTTCTGCTCCCTGCGAGTCACACGCAGGGGGGCGGGACCAGGCGGCAAATTCAAAAATGAAAAAAAAATTACAGTAAAAAATACAGTAAAATAAACTTTGTGCAGTGGGTGATGGGATTCCTGTCCAGATGTACACTCCTTTACCAATGAAATATACAGGACACGGGGGTACCAAAAAAAGAGTATTTATTCTCAAAGCAGCTTTACAGAAATAAAAGGCAAATAAAAATCATTTCTAAAATGTAATAAGGCCTTTTTTTCGCTGGTGCTTGCCCAGATCCAACAGCGAAACTTGTATTGCAAAGCCTTATTACATTGTAGAAATGATTTTGTTTTGCCTTTTATTTCAGTAAAGCTGCTTTGAGAATACTCTTTTTTTGGTACCCCCGTGTCCTGTATATTTCATTGGCAAAGGAGTGTACATCTGGACAGGAATCCCAGCACCCAGAGGAAAGAGGCATGTTTTTGGTTTGATTATATTATTGAATATAATTTATTTCCATTATTTTGGATAATTATTTTTGGGATTATAAATTATTATTTCATGTTTCAAACCTTCTCTGACTCTGTGTGTTTACTAGACTCTTGCTTGCATGGATTTCAGTGAGTTATTCCTACAGAATACAGGCCTACTATATAAAACAACAAATTCCAAAAAAATTTAAACGCTTTTAGACACAAAACTTTGCAAAAATTAGACCGCCAGGGAGGTTAAAATATGATGTTAGGAAAATATAAGAAGGCAAAAAGAGACTGAATCCTGAGAATGGGTTGCAATAATGTGTTTTGAAGTGTGAAGACAAAATCTAGGCTTGCTAAAGCAGGCCACCCACCAATCTCCTTGGGGAAAAAAGACCTTATCCCTATACATGCATATTTAGTTTAATTTCAGAAAATCTATTTTCTGTCCTACCTGCTGAGAAGGAGGAGCTACCTGTAAGATAATACTGCCATGATACGATCAGAAATGTACATTTTAACTGCTCCAGGCACAACATGTCAGAACTATCCAAATGGGATATGGCTGATCCAGGTCCTATAAAATTTTTAATATTTTTACATTAAGGGTGATATACGGAAATTTGCATTTAATCATTTAGTATCTTTTAATAGTGATATGGGAATCAAAAATACTAATTTATGTGAAAAGGCTTTGCATGAACCTAAGTTTAACCACAACTAAATAGCAAAACTACTAGGATTAAACATAATCTCTGTTCTCCCCACAATATTGTTTTAAAATTTTCTTATACTGGTTATACTGGTAGAGGGGCTTTAGATAAATGAGTCCTTAAATTATATAATGACAAATACCATTGTTTTTTTAAGTACAGGAAGGTTCAGTTCAATGCAATTTGTGATCCTTATAAAGGTTTATTGAAGTTAGATGGATTTTATTATTAAATACAGCACAAAGATTGAATCAAACACTAGAACAAAAGCACTCTTTTCTGAATATGCCTGAACCCTCGCAGGTATGATCCTGCATTATTTTATGAGTTTTTTTCTGTATGTAATGCCTTTAGAGTATTGAGAGAGTTTGACATTGATGCATTAAGCAATGAAACATGGATAAATGCTTCGGAGCTGTCAGCGTTCAAGTGAAAAATTTTGCCATGAAAGAACGAGAAAAAAAAATGCAAAGGGAATTATACATAGTTTTATGTGTGGATGAAGCATCCTGTGTTTGGAGGTTTATTTGAGATCTTGTGCAGTTTCAGGAAGACTTGAAGCATCTAAGCAAAAGGTATCTTTAGCCAGGATAAGTACTACGGCCATTGTGCTTCAGAAAATCCAATGGTTCAGGTGTGATAGACAGGATGATGAGTTTCTAGACAGCATGAGGATTCTTTATAACAAACAGTACCTGGTGCAGAAGATTTACTAAGGATTAATATTATAAGTGCGCTTTATATAAAAAGTTGTATTGTAAACTATGAAAGAACCTAGAGTGAGAAACAGTCTCCCCTTTAGCTTAACCTGTTCACTACCAAGATCGAGGATACGTGATTTTAAAAATCACCTGCAGTTGCCCAGATATCGAGTATCCTCAATCTGGTTTATCGAGTATCCTCAATCCTCCTGACATAATATTCCCTATCATCATTTTTAATTGCTCCTCCTGAAGACGCCCGAGTGACGAAACGCGTAGGGCAATTGACATATGGGACATTGTTTTTAACTAATTGTTGCTGTCGACAGGAGACTCGTTTGGGATGGGTCCCTGCCAACTGTGTGCTTGAAGCATGAGACCACCCTAAGGATCTCTATGCTTGCCTACCACTCTGCTCTATGCTTTATTGAAACCTATGTTCTTTACTCTTTCTGAACCACAGACCTATATAGGTCCACTTTTTTCTTTATATATTTAGCGATAAATATGAGCCTGTTTCTATAGCGATCCCTGCCATTTATTTGCTTGAAGCATGAGACCATCCTGAGGAGCATTTGCCTGCTTCCTACTCTGCTCTATGCTTTATTGAAACCCATGCTCTTCATTTTTTCTCAACCATAGACCTATATATGTCTTATTTATATTTAGCTAAAATATTAGCCAGTTTCTATAGCGAGGTAGACTGGACTGTCTGACCAGCAATACCCCTTCCCTACTATCTAGGTTCTAGGTAGCTCTCTTGTGAGCCCAATACGGTTTCCTGAGATTTGTGGGAAGTATATGTTTATGTGTTTGTATGTTTGTCTTGATTTTTTAAGTGCTGAATAAACGTTAAGTTTTAACCCATATGTCCTTCGATTACCTTGCAATTATTCATTTACCGGGTTACCCCCAAGAATAGAAGGACTATCACTTCTGTTTGTTTATGGATAGCTTTCTCCATTATCTTTTATCTATACACAGCTCATTATTTTCAATCTGGTCTAATTCTGGATCCATGCAAAGGAATTTTGTTAATTGCAAAAATAAATAAATTTGCAAATGGGCTCCAGAAGGTGACTCTAGAAATTTCAACACATCAGCTTTGAGAATTATTTTTCCTGCACAGACCACAAAACCCAAGCCATTATGAAACTGTAGCAGTACTTTTTTGGTCACCTGAGGAACCTCCTGCATCTCAGAAAGAGTTTTCCTCCAGAAAACAAAGATGGACACCTCTGTATATATTTATTGTATGGGTAATGGGAAGTCCTTTTCCAAAGGAGCACTGGGTCCTGCAAGTGGTTTTATGGAAAATAACTTGGTATTAACCCCTTCGCTGCTGAGCCATTTGACGTCTGTGTGCTGAGCTAATTTTTACCGCTTTTGCTCATCATGTTTAAACACGTTTTGAAGCCACATTTTATTATATGACCCAGACAGATTATATATCGTTCTTTCCAGCAGACTCCGCAGATTCATAATATATCATTATTATATGTATTCGTAATGTCCTGCCTGTATATTATAACAAAAAATGCAATAAAACTATAATTTTTAATTATCTACAGCGTGTAAATTGTTTTTGTTTTTCACATTTTATCATGCAAATTTTTGCGTTTATATATTCTATGGCTTGTTAAAAAAAATTAGAAAATGGGGACTCGTTAAATTTTTTGGGGGGGGAAATACGTGCTTTTTAGCAAACGCACCCCATAGAAAAGAATCATTAGTGCAGCATCATTGTTCACATTATAATTGAAATGTGAACAATATTGCTGCATTAAGAAAACAACACACAAAAAAGTCCCACGTTTGTTTTTTGTTTTTTTACTTTGAACATGCTCTGGCCTTTCAAATGATATCCTCCATGACCCCCTAGCTGCCACCGTTCTGGAGATATGGGGGTTCAAAGGAACCCTCTATCTCCACCAGGGGATTTCCTTGGGAAATCCCTGGGCAGCTAGGGGTTCCTCAGCTGACGTCATCGCACCATGCGCAATGACGTACGGTAGCAAGGGGGGACCCGGAGGTGGAGCCGCTATTCAAGATGGCGGCACCCACCGGAGCCAGAACGCGATCGGGCGCCGAATAGCGATTCAAGGGGTTAAAAACAGGCATCGCTGTAAAAGGCAGACACTGTACACCCTCCTGATCGGGAGGGAGAGGGATCCGAAAGGATCCTCCCTCCCTTTCAGGCGATCTCCCGGGGGGGGTCACCTGAAAATGACGTGATGCGATGACGTCATTGACGTCGGAAGGGGTTTAAATTCAGCGTCTGACTTCCCTGAATTCAGAACGCCGCGAGACCCCGGAGAGAGAGGTGAGAATCTCACCCAGGGCTCCCGATTGTGGGTGACGTGTGGGGAACGTCCTCCGCATATAGCGGGAGTCAAAGAGGACGTTCCCCACACGTCACCCGCAGTGAAAGGGTTAAACAGTTAACAGATGTTTATTTCATTGCTTGTATATTTGGTAGGATTGTTACGACACCAGCTCTCCTTTCCTGTATCACCTAGGACCCGATCACAAACCAGGTGATGTTTGTAAATTTTTGACTACTAATAACTCAACTTCTTAGGTACAACAGTTCAGTCAATAACATATAAATGAAAGCAATCATATATTGTTAGAAAGCATTAATAAAAGACCCATACCTTACATAGAAGGTATATGCAGTCACAATCCTAACAGAGAAAAAAACCTAAATAGAAAACAGAACAACCAGACTCACAATATCTGGATGCTGGCTATTATTGTATAGAAACGGTTTCATTCTGATTTTAATTTAAAGCAATACACTGGCAAATTTTACTTACATGAAGAAATCAATTCACACGACAAGCGTCGTGATTAATATGCAGTTCATTCATAGAGATGTTCTTTCATTGATTCATTTCTTTTTTGAGCAAACGGCAAAAATCACCCAAAAGGCACATGTCTATTAGATACCAGCACATTTTATTAGGTCTACATTGAGTCAAAGTTCCATATTCTATTCAATAACAAATGGTCTAATGTAACAGAAATGCATTCAGGCCTCTGAGGACCTGATGCCTGGGCTCTTTGCTGGGCAGTTTTAAGGACCACCCACCCTTCTGTGGTTATCTTGTATTAGTCTGTGTAGTTCATGTGCTAATATAAAGAGCTGAGTGTCAATAATAGAAGGAACTCTACAAACAAATCAGTATCACTACAACACTACTAGTCAAATTATTCCTTGTTCTCAAGCTCAATTCTTGCTAACAAGTATTTGATAGTACAGTTCTTAATTTTTTTGGCTGCTTCCTGCTGTATCAAGTTTATACCCTCTCAGTCCTTCTATCTTTGAAAACTAGCAGGTCTATTCAAAGAAAGGTGAAACTAAGGAGAATGACTGGAGAAGTGCAAAATCCAGTTCAAAATAGCCAAACTAGAAAAATTCTCCCATTTATCTCACTTTCCAAATCGGCTATTTGGTCTAGATTGTTCTCTTCTCCTGCCAGTTCTCCTGATTTTCACCTTTCTTTGAATAGACCTATAAGTCTTGCAAGGCACTCCATGTTGATTTCAAAAGACCCAAATGACTTCAACAGAATAGCAGAAGAATTTTATATCAAACAAGTTATGCACTTTCCATTATTTTCAGTGCGGCAGCAACATATTATTCAAGGCTAAGCAGAATGCTACTAGGACCAAAGCAGAACATTTACTTTTTACCTGTGGGCTGCGGTTAGTGGTTTCAATGAGCGCTGGCTGAGAGCAGATTGAGGGCGAGATCAATTTAACCTGCCATGATTAACAGAATTGTAGCAGGACAAAAGTGTTCTGCCAATTGGGGGGGGGGGTATATATTGATCTCTCCACCAGTCCATACAGACAAAATGCTGGCCTTTTATACTTTATCCATCCCATGACAACGGCCACTGCGAATCACGAGGCTAAATAACAGCTTGGGAAAGAATGCTGAATCAGAAAACATTTTAGTATGCTTTCCTACATTAATACAATATTTCACAGAAGGAAAATGTGTCTATAGCCACCTAATGAGACTTTCTTTGCTCTACGATCCCTTGTTCCCTGTACAGAGCACTGGTGAGACCTCACTTGGAGTACTGTGTGCAGTACTGGAGACCGTATCTCCAGAAGGATATAGACATCTTAGAGAGAGTTCAGAGAAGGGCTACTAAAATGGTGTACGGCTTGAAGGAGAAAAGTTACCAGGAAAGGCTTAATGATCTTAACATGTACAGCTTGGAAAAAAGACGAGACAGAGGAGATATGATAGAAATATTTAAATACGTATAGGGAATCCACAAGGTAGAGGAAGGGAGTATATTTAAAAGGAAACAAAGTAGCAAAACAAGAGGACATAGTCTTAGATTAGAGGGGCAAAGGTTTAAAAGTAACATCAGGAAGCATTATTTTACTGAGAGGGTGGTGGATACATGGAACAGTCTTCCAGTAGAAGTGGTAGAGGCCAAAACAGTAATTGAATTTAAGCAGGCATGGTATAGGCATAAGGCTATCCTAAACAAAAGATAAATCCAGGTAAAGTATCCATATAATTGGGCAGACTAGATGGGCCGAAAGGTTCTTATCTGCCGACATTTTTCTGTTTCTATGTTCTGAGAAGAAGTAACATTAGACATGTTTGTTGTGTATACACATTGGGCCATATTACATAGTTGGTGCTAACTTAACCAGAGCTGTTGTAAACGGAAAACCTCCATAGGCTATAATGGCTCTGGTAAGTTTACAACAGCTCTGGTTAAGTTAGCACCAACTATGTAATATGGCCCTAAATGTGTCCACTAAAATGGCCTTTTTTCATAGGCTGCATACCACCTCTGTCTTAGTTTTCACTTGTGAGGATCTGATGAACTTGTAGCAGAGGGGTCTTTGAGCAGCACTTAGGCAGATTGGTCTATGTAGACAGGAGGTGTAGATGAGGGGATTCGTAGGCAGGAGCTGTAGATGTGTGGTCCTCCTGCCAGCAGCTGTAGATGTGTGGTCCTCCTGCCAGCAGCTGTAGATGAGTGGTCTTCATAGGCAGGAGCTGTAGATGAGTGGTCTTTGTAGGTAGGAACTGTGAATGAGGGGTCTCATTCTCTTCTAGGCAGAACTGGTATATATACTGGAATCAGGTAAATGAACAAGCTTCTTGCTTCTCTGAGAGTCAGTGTAGACTGAGAATAGCTATGCAGAAGAATGGGATTATGGGTGCTCCACTCTTTCATAGTGGAGCACAGGGCTGGTAATCAGAAGCACCTGTGGAAGGAGCAGAGCTATGCAGGAACCCAGGACCATGTAGAAGAGATGCTGCCATGGAATATCATGGTGAGGCAGCCCCGGGATGGACTTTCTTACAGCGTTGGCGGCGCAAATCCTTACAACATTTGTGCACAAATATCTACTGCCTAGCGCTTTATTCCTCAGTTCATCTGTCTGCATATTTGGTAATGATACATACAATACATTAAAACATCAGCTGCTAAGCTACTCTTTAATTATTGATTTAAAAAAATTAAAGCAGTTGTACAGTACTACACAGAGTGGCTTACTGAAATGGTTAATATCTTTTGAATCCGTGTTTTAAAACTTGTACATTGAAAGTTCTCTTTGCACATAGGATAAAACAAATTCTTCTCTTGACTCATTGGTTTGTACCCTCTGTTCTTCTTAGAACACAATAAATTCCATTAAATCGTCTCAAACGTATAAGATCATATATTATGAATTGTGAGTGGTGATTTATTGCTGCAGCTAACGTTGTTCTGGTTCCGCACATTAACAAAAAATGTGCATGGGTATGAAAATAATATCCCCTTATCTAAACAAAGAAATTCATAAATTACAGGAAATTGGGACGGCAACCTTTATCATGATCTTGATCCTTAACGACATCTGCCGGATCACCTGTTTTGCTAAGCAGTGGTATTTAAGTCCACTATTCATATTCTCATTCTGTGCTGGAATTTCAATAAGGCACAGCCGTAATTATTTTAAAGAGCAGTTGCATTATGAAAAAAATGAGCTAGGGGAAGGTATTAAATGGAAATGTATGGCTGACTGCTGACTACATTCTGCCATTTTCATTTCTTCTAAAGTTTCATAAGGTTGTGCTTGCTTGTGTCTCAAGACTTCGTATTCTAACTTACTTTTGTTATCTGTCTCTTGTGTTTTTTTCTGGCTATGGATTAAGTTATGGACAAATTGTTACTTCTAGCCATTTTGTGTGCCAACGATTATTAACTAAACACAGAACCCCTGCTATTCTCTTAGCTTAATTTTCCACAGCTAGATATTGACTTGCCATATTTACCAAAAGTAACCTAATACTAGATTCTTCCACCTTTGCCTCACATTGCCATACGCCAATCATCAAAAATAAATACGATGTTTGCATATATTATCCCAGTACAATTTTTCCCCCCAAGATCCAGGTGTCTTTATACTTAGCTTATGGGTCAGAACATATTATTCCCAACAAAGGAATATTGTTGACACAGGTGATCCAGATGTAGAATTTGAGATAGCTAGTCAAGTTGGTTCCATGTTGTGTAATATGTGCTTGAATGAATCAGTGTACAGGGTTGTGATATCAAAATGACAAAACATTCTAAAGGAAATGTGATAGTTTGCATCCAAATGAAAAAGGGACATTGAATGCTGTTTATACTGTTGGGCAATACACTTGCTGAATGGCTGAAAAATTCTACTAATGACCTTAATAAGTTCAGTTATGGAAGTTTCCTTTAATCGCCTCATTTAGCCATAGCGGTATTGTAATTGCATGGATAATCTCCCAAATGAGCCCTAGTCTTTAGCCGTGAGGCTCAGTCATGATGGTCCTGTGTTTTTTCTTTGTCTGATAATCCACTTTTAGAGTTACCACCAAACACCTCCTATTTTTTAAGAAAGGATTTTACCAGGATGGATACATTGAGATTTCCCTCGTTTTCAAGTATGTCCTGGGTGGTGAGAATGTACCATTAGGTGTCTTGCCCAAGGACACTTACTGGAGGTGCTCTTGACAGGATTGAACCTGTGTCTCCACAGGTTCTCTCCACAGTTATAGAGCAGTGATGTTACCTCTACTCCACCCAGCCAGCACTCCACCCAGCCGGCAAACTTATGCTCCCTCTATCAAACTGGGTGTCAGCCTGGGAAAGTTTTAAAACTTATTTAGACATTCCATCCCATCATATAACATTATGTTTTGCTGTGACTTCTAAATATAGAGTGTCACACTACCATATTAACCTGATTGATCGTCTGGTTTTGTTCCCATATTGCCTGTTCCCAAGTTTCAGAAACTCTGGGGATCACTGCAGGAACTACCACTATCTGACAAACCTTTTAGCGGAGACATGCCACAAAACACCACCATCAGTGTTTTGGAAACCCATGCAACTATTCTGAATAATTGTTTTTGCATCCAGATCCTGTCGAGAGTTCCTCAGTCGGTATTTTCTGACGAAGCCTGCACTGTAGAAGGTGAAAACGCATCTTGGTATACTTAATCTTAGTTTTGTGCTGATTATATTAGCGTTCATTGTTATTTTAATGAAGAACTGGAAAAAGTTGCTTTCAGAAATATATGGACTCTGTGTAAGGTCTGAGTTGGAAATTCATGGAGTCAACCGGGAGGAAGGAACACGAAGAGGAGGATCCAGAAAGGAATCCCACAGAGAAGAGACGGACCCCCTGAAGTGGTCCAGCACGTTAATACGGGCCTCCTGAAACAGAAGCTCCAAGACACGAGTGGGATATTTTTATATAAACTTGTTGAATGAAAATATTCCAGAGATCTGCACTATGTAGTATGTTATTTTGAGGCTGAACAATCCATCTGAAACACAAAGGATCTATACAGAGGTATCGAAGTGGATGGGTGAGGCCTCCCATAGAGTCAGGAAGATGTTGTTAATGAGCCACCTGCTGGAGGCTATAGCTTTGTGAGTGGAACCAAACATACTTGTATTTGATATTAAGGCTGCTGTCAGACGAGCGTAGTGTTCACGTCCGTGATTGCGCCTAAAAGTACGTCCGTGATAGCATGAAAGAAAGTCCATTGGAGCCTGACACATGAAGTACGTCCGCACTGAACTGCGGACGCATGACGGACGCTGCAAACGGACGCAGGTTAGGCAAGAACGTAATACTGCTAGAACGGACGTGCGGAGTGCGCCACGTCCATAACGTCTGCATAGCTTTGTGTGTGAGTGATGGAGCATGGTCAGACGGACTGCATTTATACGTCCAGCATTTTTGACGGACAGAATGTTTTTTCATTGTAATTTATTTTTCCCTCCTACATCTGTCAAAAATAATTTCAGTGAAAAAACAGACTGTGTGGCCACTACTGCGTCATCCGTACTGACGATGTCCGTACTGCACGGACGTACAGTCCGTAGAAATCACGCTCGTCTGACCCTAGCCTTAGGACTGAAATAGAGAGTAGATAAGTATTGGCTCTACCTGCTATGCTTGATCATTTGAGGATATGGTGTGAACACTGTTAACATTAATTTTGTATGCGCTCCCATGAGCACGTGTGCTATTTGGGGTGTTTTTTTTAAACATCCAAAAACAAAACAAAACAAAAAAGTTATACGTCTACTACTGTTATTATAATTATCTGGAACATTTGTAATGGTGTTCCTTAGGAAGGATACAAGATTTATGGAGAAAGATCCCTAGGACACAAATTATGTACTGATTAAGACTTAAAAAGAAATTCAATTTACTGGCGCTTAGTAGAACATTAAACAGCATTTCCAAGCCATTGACTTATGAGGGTCATATTAGGAAATTATTTCCTAAAGCAAAGCTGTAGTTAGTAGGAAAAACAGGTTACTAATAATAATGCGTGTTTCTATTTTCAAATTTTTCCTAGAATCACACCTCATCTTAGACACAGCACGACAGGTAGTGATGAATATTTACATTTGCTATATATGCCATCTTTCTTATGCTCTAATGTTAAGGCATCTTGAATATTTTGTCAAAACAGGTATATTTAACAACAGTTATCTCTTTTCAGATTTTTCAGCAAACTCCTCATCCTTCTGTTCCTCCTGCAGTCTTGTGTTCCTTAACCCTTTGCCACCGGGAGCTCCCAGTGGCAAGTTGGTACCTTAATGCCACTGAGCAGCATTGCTCACCTCACTGTCACTGAGGCCAATCTTTGGCCTGCTTATATTGAACACATGCTGATCAGGTCATCGGCTGCTGCGGAACAACAGTCCCGGCAGCCGATGACGCAAACAGCATGCAATGTAAGTGGACTGATCACATCTATAGGAGGCCGCGGGGCATGCTATGGGATGTTTGGGCTGAAAAAGGAGGATTTGTTGTACCCCCAGCCAAGTCATTGCTGCTGCCTCTTTCTATGTTGTTTTTTTTAATCCCAAAGATGAATTGTTCCTGGTGAGGGTATAAATCTAAACCCACCAGTCTCTCTCATGGCTGAGAATCAGCATGAGGATATGCGGTTGCTTTGAGAGCTTTTGGTTTCATTAGGTAGGATCCACCTGACCCAGAGGTGTCGTGACATGGTGGGTGGGCTTATACTTTAATGGCCATTCAAGTAAACCAAAACCTCAGATTTTTTTCGCATGGAGCTACATTGGTGAGCACAAATGACAACCTTTTTTCTTGTTATGTTTTATATATGAAGCACGCTGCATACTTCTGGTCTACGCAGCCACCCAGATAGGCAATAGGCACGAATATGTTTTTTCTGCATTAGCGGAACCTTCCCTGTGACCAAGTCCTATCCTAAAACTACCACTCTTAACAAAGTAAGTTGAAGTAATTAATATAATTGACCTACTATTTTTTTATATTGCTGAAAAAAATTAAAAATATGGATTTCAGGGAATTGGAAATTGGGCCACCCCTTCCAATCCACCGGTCTAGAAATATTTCATTTAGGAACCCACGAACATGCAGTCCCCAATGTCGTTTTGCATCATTTTGCTGGAAAATGAGGTTGGTGACCGGCGGATTGGAATGGGTGGCCCAATTCCCTGGCCACCTCGTTCACCAGATATCACTCCTCTTGACTTCTTTCTATGGGGTTATGTTAAAGATATTGTGTATTGAATAAAGGTATGGGACATCACTAATCTAAAGCAGAGGATCACTGATGCCATTGCCACCATTGATGAGGGTATGCTACACAGAACATAGCAAGAAATCGAGTATCGTCTTGATGTGCTTCGTGCAACTAATGGTGTCCATATAGAGGTGTATTAAATGAGGCAAAAAAAATTAAATACATACGTCTCATTTTTTAATAATTTGCACTTATCTGTCTGTTCATTTGCCTTTGTAATACATTTTTTAAATTGTAAAGAGACTTTATGGACACCCTGTATGTTGGTGGAAGCAGTTTAGATTTGTCATCTTGTCATGTCATGCCTGATCCAGGTTGGGTCATTTGCC